>OX465443.1:3241036-4550838 GCA_950005045.1 Agrotis exclamationis
CTGACAGTCCCTTCCGCCCTGCCTTGGGTGGGAAGACTCATTTGATGATTTTACCACGTTAAAAAAAAAAAAAAAAACAACACTTTGTCCAACCTGGCAATCAAACCCGAGACATCATGTTTAGCTGTCGCGATTACGACCATTGAAACAACAGGCAGAAAAAAAACATGAATAAAAAAAAATCAACTACTTTGAAGTACTTACCAAAAATTATTACAGCTACAAAAATTAATCGCGACCAAAATTGCCTAGTTAGGACATTTCTTTCACAACTTTTCTCAACAACAAAATTCTTGTTTAAAAAGAAATAAAATGCTAAAGTAATTCGCGTTTCTAACAAAACGCCGATTTTTAACAAGCTTTGCTTAGGGCCGGGAGATAGCCCTTGACTTAAGTACTGAGGACCCCAATACAATCGAAAACTAACTATAAACACCGACAGATAAGGTAGAGTCTCAAATAGCACAAAATCGTCGTAGAACGCTTATCATAAAGAAAATGAAGGAAATAAAGAAAAACGCACATTATTTTTCGTAGCAATAAAGTTTAAATTTCAATAGAGTTTGTAAATTTTCTTATTTTTTTAAATAAGGTCTGTTTTATTGGAGTAGAAGAGGAGCTCATTGTTTTGAGTGTACTGAGCTCAATGCCAACCAAATTTCCACCGTATTTTTTCAGCCTTTGGGTCTATATTTCACTGAGTTTTCTATTATTGATTACTGATACTATACAGCTTCGAATCTCACGACTTGATTCAAGTTTACTGGGTCATTCCACTCGCTAGGCAAGTATACTGGACGAGTACTCGCTCGAACAATGATTGCATAGACTTTTACAGCTAAAAGTCGTAATAAATACTGTTCTTTTCAGTTTTCTTAATAAAGATTTATAAGGGTATTTGAAAAGGGGGCATGCGGGCGGCGAGTAAAGGGCAACTCGCAGCCCGACCATGGACCATGCCCGGGTCGACGGCGCGTTGTGTTCCACGCGCGCCTCAAAGAGCGTCAGCATAATGACGGGGCCCCCTCTCTAGAGGGCCAAAGCCTGCCGGGGTCGCGGGACTTATATCATTACCGTGACCCCGGGACATAAAGGGCTACTGAAGGACACCGTGGATTTTAGTCAGTACAAGTCTGACAGTCCCTCCCGCCCTGCCCGGGGTGGGAGGACTCATTTGATGATTTTACCACGATAAAAAAAAGAGGGTATTTGAAAAGGTATCTATGCTAATGTTATCAAGCTAATGTAACTTTATATGTCTGTCAGTATACCTACATGCTACTTTTCAAGCTTTGATGAGTGATGCGCGCGTGGCCAGGCGGCCGGCGAGCTCCGCATTACTCGCCGTCCGTAAGCCTGCTCCTACGGTGGCTGGAAATCTGAAGCAAGGATGAAGATGATTTTCAACACCTGGTAGACTTCACCAGAGTCATCAGGCTTGCGACCGCCATTCTATCGGCACCAATGAGTTTTTATTGTGTTTTGTCGGTTCGTTAGAGTTCTAGTTCCTTCTGGTTCCTTCTGGGTAAGCTCACTCCATCTTAAGTCTAATCTTTGCTTTAGGGTTTCATTGAGCAAACCCATTTTTAAACAGGTAATAAATATCGATGCAGGCCGGGCATAAAGACGGCGAGTAATGGGTGACTCGCTGTCTGACCATGGACCATGCCTTGTCGACGACGCCTTGTGTTCCACGAGCGCCTCAAAGAGTGTCAGCACAATGACAGCCCCCCCCCCCCCTTTTTTATCGTGGTAAAATCATCAAATGAGTCCTCCCACCCAGGGCAGGGCGGGCGGACTGTCAGACTTGTACTGACTAAAATCTACAGTGTCCTTCAGTAGCCCTCCCCATTAGAGAGCCATAGCCAACCGGGGTCGTGGGACTAACGAATACCGTGACCCCGGAACGTAAAGGGCTATTGAAGGACACCGTGGATTTTAGTCGTCTGACAGCTGCCCCCTCTGCCCTGCCCTGGGTGGTATTCTTCGTGGATGGTAGACCTCCCAGGACTCATTTGATGATTTTACCACGCTAAAAAAAATGTCGATGCGTTAAAAGCCACAAGCAAAGCCACTCTCTTATAAGCTAAATCTAAAAAAGTTTTGACCTTGACCTCAATTTTCAATTTTACTTGAGTCTCTTATACTTATAAATCTCGAAGACCCGACTGAAGTTATTTTCTTCAGATAAACGAAAATATCTCAATAGCGATAAGGCGAAAGATCAATTGGTTCTATTTTGGTCACTTAGTGCGATGGAGCAATGTCGAGAGAAACAGGGCTTAGGTCATAACCTAAGTACTAGATCAACTTTCACCATATTACCGTATCTTATCTTAGTACCTACTATAAATGTGAAATTTTGAGAGGAAGGATAAATGATTGTTTCTTTCTCTTTCGCGCAAAAGTTGATGAACGAACTTTGAAACCATACATTAAGAAATTCTTTAACAAATTAGTCATTCAAAAAACCATATTCTTTTTGCTGACGTTGGTCAAAAGGCCGCTGCACTAAAATGGGCTTGGGCGGGCCACAATGAGCTGTGGGCCAAAATAACCACTTTGTGGAACCCTGACACAGCCAGAAAGCGTCGCGGCAGACCTCGAAGAAGATGGCGAGATGAGCTTGACAAAACCTTGACCAGTGGTCCACTTTGGCCCTGGATCGTGAAAACTGGAAGTCATGGGGAGAGGCCTTTGCCCAGCAGTGGGATGATGTGGGCTAGCAGTATCAGTATCAGTATTCTTTTTTAAAACAAGCTTCTATTGGTAAAAAAATACTTACGATACACTATGTCCTCATCAAGACGAATCAAACGAGTCTAAACTCGATGGGTTTGGGGCGTTTCATTACAGAATTCCTATGACCACCTTCCAGCTCCATTATCAGATCAACTCCTTGTCATCATAATTTAGCATTGTCACGCGATATAAAAGCCATACTCTTCAAAAACTTTCGTATATTGCTACGAAAGTGGATCGACCAAAAATAACGTACGTATCGTTCAGAAGTTGCTGCCAACCCCAAAGGGAATAAACGTGAGTATATTTGACGTGGTTTATAGGTGTACCGTATAACTCCGAGAATATCTTGTAATATTACATTAAGATATTAAATCGTGATAGGTTATTAGATTAATTTGGGTTATTAATAATTACCTACTGTTCTGAGAACCTTTCACTGTAGCAATTTTAGTTTAAATTTATTGTCTTTGCCTTTGGGCAATTTTCCTTATAAGGTGATCTGCCCTTCTTAGAGATTTTTTTTGAGAGTTTTGGTCGAAACATACAATTTAAAGGAATCATCGACACGACGAAGAAGAAGAAGACCATTAGAAAATTTCTCTACACTTCTTAAACAAGCTAAATTAACCATAAAACATCATACAACCAATTTCCCTTTAAAACACACTTTCACTACACCCATTATAATAAAAAAACAAAGTTCTATTGTTTTAATTTTCGACACTAAATGGCCGGATACCGTGGAGGGCTTAAATTAATAGAGCGAACACAATGGCTAGGATGCCGGGGTCGTTGGCCGGGTCATGAGGTCACATGGGTAGCCGGGTCACCATCGTTCTATGGGACTTTTTCATTCCTATGTTTCTTTGTGGTGGCTTATGAATGGTCAGGTGGAGTGCAGTACTGAATATTTTTTGCGAAGTGTAAACATTAGTTGTATGAAATAAAAACACTAAGATTTTGACCGTATTTTTGCTTAGGCTCTGAAAACTTGAGAAATAAATTAAAATGTGCTTACATTACTTCTAGATAAGATAATTTGTTTATTTGTCCAAAACATGATTATACACACACATAGCATGCAGGATGTTACATCTGATTAAAATCATGTCATTCATGTTTTGCCTGAACGGCGTACTGGACGGACACAGCATCAATAAATTCTAAATTTGTTCATTAATACAGCACATATTTAAACAATTAAAAAGCCAATTTAGAACATGGGTCATTTTTCGTTCACCAAACATCCATTGAGGATAATGACGCCCGATCTTTTACTACTAGAGCAACCATCCACTAACAAAAAACAAAAATATAAATTATTTTAATTTCATTTAAGTTAGATGTAATTAAAATAATTTATATTTTTGTTTTTTGTTAGTGGATGGTTGCACTAGTAGTAAAAGATCGGGCGTCATTATCCTCAACGGATGTTTGGTGAACGAAAAATGACCCACATACTTAAAACTAAATGGTAGAATGAATAAAATACAATCATATCAAAAAATACCCTTGTCAATATACAAAGGATAATATTTTTGTGTTCACCAAAAATCTTAAGGTACATCTATGCATGCATTTCTAAAATATTGATCTTAAACCCGTTTAATTGTTTTACTATAATTAAACTACTCGGCCAACAAAATATGTTACATCAAACAAATTCCAAATTAACATCAAGATATAACACTTTTTTATTGTAGTGCGCTGCAAATATTCTATTGCAACAATAACTATTTTATTCTTCCCCGAAAAATACTGATCGTGCACCAAATATTATTCCTGAATGTTACACGAAATTTGATGATGGACTACAGTTCTAAGAGCGAGCGAAGCGAGCTCGGGACTCGCTGGCACCCCGACTCGGACAATTTAGGTTAGAAGAGGATGGCGGGGTCTGAAAGACCCCGCCATCCTCTTCGTGGTTATTTTTTTTTTAAACCACCCAGAAGTAGGAGCCCCGCGAAGCGGGGCTCCGTCGACCTGCTACTTTACTAATAAAGCTACATTGGACATTAATTGGTGTTTGATTCAAATACATTTTGCAGTGCATTATCTGAAGTAAAACAAAAAAATAAATGTTTGTTTTTAAAATTAGGTGTATTACTATTTTTACAAATTTGCAACAGTTTTTAAATAGATACTCGTTATGACATTATTTTAATTAACATATTTTGGTGCACATTCAGTATATTTGGTGGAACACAGGCAAAATTAGGTAAATGAAATGGGAATAAATTGAAGTACTTTTAAATACCATCCATATACAAATACAAATAAGAAAATAAGAATATAACGATGTCGAAGCAACTATTTATAAAATTAAGATGTCAATATACAAGTTAGATTAATTTATCGGTTAGAAATTCGTCAGTGCTGTAATATGCTTTCTCTAACAGAATGTTTTTTAATACATTTCTAATTTTTCAGTCGGTAATTCTCTCCAACGTTTTGGCAACTTATTCCTTTGAATAAGAAAATTATGACATAAAATTTAAAGAACCGATTGGCGATTGGATGCTGTGCTGGTAGTCGCGGGTTCGATTCAATATTATATTGTAAAATGTCAAATTGTCAAAGCTCTTTCATGTGGATAATATTTTAAAGGAAGTAGTTGTTATTCAATTGTTAGATCACACTTATGTAGATCATAATACATTATACATGCATATTGCATCGATGGTATTCAATGTCATACATTGTATACCATCGCATTGTATGTTAGTGACATAATATGTAATCACCTAGTGGAATTTAAAATATACAATTATATAAATTGAAGCTAGTATTCGACATCAACACCAAATTTGCATATCAAAATCATATACTCGATAGTCCCGCGACCCCGGTAGGCTTTGGCCCTCAAAGGGGCCATGACTGCTGGGATGACGAATAATAATGCAGAAGTATTTTTTAGCGTGGTAATATCATCAATTGATTCCACCCAGGGCAGGGCGGGAGGGACTTTCAGACTTGTACTGACTAAAATCCACGGTGTCCTTCATTAGCCCTTTACGTTCCAGGGTCACGGTGATGAGATAAGTCCCGCGACCCCGGCAGGCTTTGGCCCTCTAGAGGGGGACCCCGTCATCTTGCTGACGCTCTTTGAGGCGCGCGTGGAACACAACGCGCCGTCGACCCGGGCATGGTCCATGGTCGCGCGGCGAGTTGCTCATTACTCGCCGCTCGCTTGCCCGCGCCTATGGTGGCCGGAGATCGTCTTGCGACGTCCGTCGCCGCGGGCTTCTACCACTGCGGCTGGGGCGGAGGGAGGATGCTGTCCTCTCGCTCTCGCGGCCCGCCTCCTCCTTCGCGAGCATGACTGCTTCGCAGAAGGAGGCGACCCCTTCCCACTCCGAATGCAGAAGTACGGAAGAAGAATACAATGTTGTGCCGAGGATAACAGAATTGGGATTATAGCTGGAATTGATGATCTGTAAAACACTGATGACAACATGGGATCTAAATCAGGACTAGCGAAATTTAAATATAAATCTACACCTCGTTTTGGAGTGGGCGGGATCCACCACCTAGGTTAGCCTGAAAATGGCACCACAAGCTACCTACAACCTGTGGTGACGACTGAGTAATCCCACTGGAGGTGATGGGACTCACCAAAGCCGTCTAGTTAAGTTAGTCAAGTTTTTACTGTGTTTCATTAATGCGCAGAAGTTCCATTTTCTGGAGGGTGAGCTGAATCCACCTAAGGTCTGGAATACCTCCATCTTTGATTTAGGGATAGATTAACGAAGAGTACCTAAATCCATTTTTGTTTATAATAATTTATGACGTGTAAAGTATGTAATGTGTGAATCATTGATCTATTTGCAACTCTACACCCAGAATGAAAAATATGCCGTTATCACTACTACACAACAATGCAAACTACAATGTTATGGTTTAGTATGCACCACGCCTGCTGCTTACAAAATATAATCGTATGGGTGTTCTCCAAGCTGTGTTATCGTAAACATGACACATATAACGACTATGGTGGTCTTATGGGGACTATTTAATAGGCTTGATATTAAAGTTGAGTAGATGTTTAAATTCTTGTAAGTATTTTTTCGTTTTATTAGGAAAGGATATACAAAAATCTGATTTCTTTTTCCGGTGGGAGTAGAAACTACAGAACAGCACCTGTTAGGCTGCAATACTATCCTATTTGTTTTTTTTTTTTTCTCTTTTGGCGTGATAAATCATCAAGTGAGTCCTCCATGAGCCCTGGTTGAATCGACAGACTTGTACTGACTAAAATCCAAGATATTATTTCAATAGCCCTTTACGTTCCAGGGTCGCGATTACCTGTTTAGACCGTTCCGCACCATGAGAACACCTTGCTTTTAAAATGTGGCAGGTTCAGACTTGATGCATGAGTTAGAGTAGTTGGGAAGTGTCCAGATGTGGTAGTGAAAATAAATCAGTTGATCGAGCTTTTGTACTTAATAATTATTTAAATGTGTGTACTTATTAGTAACATGATTTTTGAGCAAGCACAAAGGAATGCTGCTACTTTTATCCAAATTACCTTTGACATTACGCAAAAACGAAGCCACGAACTAAACTAGTCTAAAATATAGGTACCGACGAACCAAAATAGCAATAAATTGAATTGAGCCACAACTCGCCTCCTTCAATTGACTATAACAACTCACTCAATTTGATAAACGACTGATAACTGGATTCATTTTATGCTATTCCCATTTTAAGAGCATCGCAATCCGAGCAATTCTTGCGCAAACGAATTGCACAACTGCGGAAATCTTCAACTGCCCGCAAAGTGTATTTATATCTCCGATGTTCAATACTTCAAAATGTCGGTCAATTCCCATCATGATTTTATATTTAAAATCGTAACAGTTGCCAAAACCTTTTGTTAATTTCGGCGTGGTTTACGAGCGCTAGTAAAAATCCGACATGTTGCCATCGCTTTATCGCGAGATGGCGGGCTTATGTCAAAAAGGGCGCGAAAACGAAGAAAATGGCCGACCACGATCGTTATTTTTAATAGTCTGTTTGTTGGCTGTTAATTTTGTGGCGATTCTTGATGAAATAGCTTTGGTTTTAGTGACTGAGAATGTAATTAGTTGATCTGGGATGTGTTGCGTATATTATCGTCTTATTCATATAGTGTGATCTTATGTTTTACACCTCTTCATAGGACTCGAAACCACACCGCACTTTCCCGCTCAGTTCCTAACCAGAGACAACAAAATCAATCATAGATGCCATAGATTCACATCTAGATGCAGAGATAATGTTAATATTTTGAATTATTTTGAATCAGAATTTTAGTGTTAAAGTAATGTTCATACCACTTCATGCGTATCACTAAACATCTTTACATATGAATTAGCGTACCCATACAATTTGCCGAAGTAATTTGTGTAACAAACAAAGGACGGGAGGTATTTAGCGGGATCTTATAGAATTTACATGCAAATTTCAAATTCTGGGAAACTTTGCAAATTAAGTGCTTCCCCTAACTTTTCGCACCTTGCCGCGTCACCCTTATACACGCTCTGCCACGCATCATTTAAAAGACAATGCATATAAAATAAACCTTGGAAAGTAGGTACAATGAATAAAAATTTAAGAAACTGAGCAGTCATGGACTCATAAGAATATGGAAAGGCAAGCAAAGCCGATGTCGACTCTTTTGCCAATTTCAAGACAAACACAGTTGAAGACAACGTAGAACATACTATGTTTTCAGAAATTAAATCATTGTATGATTTGATTTATTTGACGTTTGATTGACATTGACAGCGGACGCTGTCGTTTGACATTTATAAAATTATCCTTTGCAGTTGTATTAAAAAATCAAAATGGTGGCGTTAGTTCAAATTCGTGACACGCGCCTAAATTATACAATATACATTTATAAATATTATTTCTCTAATTCGAGTAGGATAAAAAAATTGACATAGTAATGAGATGTTCATCTATGTCAATAATTATACAAAGATATGATACCGGCTTACTTGTACTAGCACGGGAGTACAACTCAAGTTAACTAAGTACCGAGGAACAGTACCAAGTAAGCTCCAAATAGCTTAAAAGTTGTGTTTACATCAATAGAGCAAATGGTAGGGATTGAACTCACGACTGCACGTTTGTTGTCCGTCCCAAATAGGCCCATTACGATTTTGCACAGATTGAACACTATAATCATATATACTTATACATAGTATATACATATAGTTGCCTATAGTTTTCCCCTTGTTGGGGGCTGGGAAATAGGTCTCCTCTTTGTGCGAGTGGGCTATATGTCTCTGAATTTTAGTTCTAGGACTTAGATTTGGAAGATTTCCCTCTATGTTAAAGGTACGTTTACTATTTTGAGAGCTGTAGTGATGAAAAAATTTGCAAGCGTCATTTGTGCTAAATGAGCAATAGGCAAGTTGACTAAAAAAACCTAAATAATTCGTCACTTAGATTATTCAAAAATTGTTGAACCGTATTTTTTAATTTGAAGAATATAGGACGCTTTTTAATTTCACAATACGTCACGTTGGTATACTTTCTAGCGTCACCAGTGGAACTCCCTAGTTGTGATGAAATTATCCTAGTCAATACTTTTTTTTTTCAGCCTATACTGTCCCACTGCAGCTGGGCAAAGACCTCCCCCAAGTTTTTCCAAGTTTTCTTGTCCAGCGCCACCTCGAACCAGCCCTCTTGGTACGAGTCTAGCTCGTCTCGCCGCCTCGTTCTGGGCCGGCCCCAGCGGCGCCGTCCGTCTCCAGACACCTACTGTGTGGCGGCCTTCCCTCAGCGGTCAGCGTTCATGCGGCTGACGTGACCCGCCCAGTCCCACTTCAGCCTGGCAGCCTTCTTGCCGAGACGTCCAGAATGCCCGTTTTGGTACGCAGCGTGGTGTTGCGAACTCTGTCCTGTTGTTTGATGCCCAGAATGCTGCGTTCCCTTTGGTAGACTCCAAGATGGAACCTCTGCGACTTGGTAAGCGACCAGGTCTGAGCACCGTAGGCTAGGACGGGCAGGATGCACATGTCGATGAGTTTGCGCTTTAGGGATATTAATATCTATACATATAATAAATCTGTAGAAGGGTCAATTCTGTACATTGAAAATATTGAAAAAATAAATAGCGGGGGGTGTTGCTGGATCGATACCAAACCCAAATATGTGATTAAAAAAATTTTTGTCTGTCTGTCTGTCTGTCTGTCTGTCTGTCTGTCTGTCTGTCTGTCTGTATGTGCAGGCATCACGTGAAAACTAACGGTTCGATTTCGATGAAACTTGGTATAATTATACCTTATTATCCTGGGCATAAAATAGGATACTTTTTATCCTGGAAAAATACGTAGAAAAAAAAATTTATAACAAACCCTATTATGGAACCACTGGCGACACCTATTATCAAGCAAGTAGAACATTACGCCACGCCTGCCTCCATTGATTTCTAAAAAGGTTCCACCACTCACCACTAGATGGCGTTGTGCCTATGACGCGCATTTCTGAATCGCGGTGTTAAGATTCTCCGACAGTTAATGACTACCGCGACTTTATTATTTTTCCGTGTGACATAACTAGCAGTGCACTTGCGGGCTACGTCCTAATTGGAATAGCTACACAAGACTCGGCTACTAAGTTTTATTATTAAGTTAAACAGTAATTCAATTCTGTTATTTTTGGTTTAGAGGACCAAAAACCCGTGCTTTTCAGCGCGACCTTTTTGATTACTGTTCCGATCAGTTATTTGTAAATACAAGGTCGGAATTACTATGAAAAAAATACTTACTACAGAACGCGAGCAACAGCAGTAGCTCAATAGATCTCCTTAATTATTATAGGCTTAGCCGTATTTGGGTCCAATAGATATTTATAAGATGTCATTGTCAGAGTTACTCAAAATGGAGAAATAAACCATCTACGCGAAGACCGACATCTGCGCGGACGGAGTCGCGGGCGGAAGCTAGTAATAAAATAAGTCAATACTTTAAAAATCAAAAGAAACGTTTCCATTAATGTCAAAGTACTAACTGGTAGACTATTTAATAAATTTACAATAAATTGATGCCGTCATCATGCCTTTTATTATTAAGGTTGATGCTCAAGGGTATCCCGCGAAATTCAAAATTTCTTGGTTGGAGCATTCCCCTTAAACAATAATAACATACACCTCACAACTTGAATCATCTCCACTTTGACCTAACATTTACAAGGATCATTAATTTTCTATTCAAAATGCCGACAGTCAACTACCCTTTACTACGCACAAAACACTTTGACTCCCTTCACCAAAATGAAAATGTCAACGAAAATGCCGAACGATCCCCAAAAGATCATTAAAAAGAATTTCATAGATGTTATCGCAAATTAAATGGCTCCGAAATGTCAGAAATAAGGTCGGGAATCAGAAATGCCACTGCAAATGCTAGGTTGCGACATTTGGAGCTTGATCCGATCGTGCCACGGTTGGGTAGGCACCCCAAGTTGGTGCCGATTCCTTGCGCTTTTGAAATATCGGTGGAGAGAAAGTTTGTGCGGGCACGTCGGTGATATCTTCATAGTTGTCCCACTCAAATCTATATATTATTCCCAGATCGGAGATGCATTATTTAGGAAACGAGGAAACTTGGAATCTGGGTGTCTACTTTCTAAAACCATTAACGAAAACACGGAAACGGATACAGATGAATAAACGTAACTAACATCAAAATCAAATTGCGGACGGATAATACCGCCATAGCTAAGTTCATTGCTAGCAGAAATGGACACTGTGTTCACTAACAAAATTGTGACCAAAGTCAACACAAACGAGAAGTTATGGACAACTTATATACCGAAACTATAAATCGTATCTTAACTGATATCAAATCAATGCCCCATTAAAATAAACAACATCAAAAAGTAATTAGTGATACTATTTGCGAAATTAATGTTATTGCAATTGAATGAATTGTTTCTGCTTCCAATTTGGGAACGCTATTCAATGTCGGAGCTATTTATAATTCTGTTCAGACACGAGGTCTGATTAAGGGGACGGGAAACGGTGTTAATTGTAGACCCGATCGTTCATTGATAATAATATTGTCTGTTGAAATACTTAAATCAGCAGATAAAGTCTTCTAGATTCCGCATACAAGGCAATTATGCACGCCACCCATCAGTGCATTTGATAACACTTAAGTTCTTCTTATACTGTCTATAATGAAATCGTCTTCCATAAAATAAGTAGGTATCTGGCACTGTCAAATTTTACTAAAACACTCGGCATTCTCAAACTACACGTGCTATTCAAAAATTAAAAATATCGTTGAAAAGCCGAATAAACGCCAAATCTAACTCAATTTTTTTTACGTATTCTCAAGTTAAATTAAAGTCAAATTAGGTTTCTGGAAACTGTTAACATCACCACGGCTTTTGTATCTGGTTGACACAGGATCAAGAACGCACATAATGCACTGGCGTTTTGAGCGCATACATTGCCTTATATGCGAAATCTAGAGGAGTTTATCTGTGTTTCAATATTTGTGTTCATTCAAGATAACGTAAACTAAGGTAGATGATAATATAGTGTAGATATTATAATCTTGATTTAGGCTGAAATCTATGAGCGATCTACTTAGTTCAGTCGAAAAGTAAACGTCATTTGCTTAAAGGTTATGTTTTTGGAGCGTACTGGAATGAATAACCTATTATTTATATACCATACTCGTTTATAGAAAGATTTACTTGATAGTTCTTTTTTTTTATTACCAGGTATAAGGCCTGATGGTGTGCGGTGCAATATGTTTTATCTATATAATAGAGGTATCGCTTGCAAGTTGCCGACCTTGCAAATTTTCACGCCCTTTTTGAGGATGTGACGAAAGTAGGATGGAACGTTGTGCCAACAGTTAATAAAGTTACTTTTCAAATGAAGCATGACTGGGCTAAGCATGGGTTAAGTCTACGATTGTTCGCTGTAGGCGCATTAGAGAATATTCCATCGATGAAAGTTAAAGTAATCAGCACATCTTAGATCAGAGGCCACGCTGCAAACGTAGCGGTAAGGGCTCCCACACAAAAACACGATACGACGTCGCGTCGTGGAAATCTAACGTGTCGATGCACGATACGACGTTGTGACTCACGATGCAATCCTGCGTAGTTGTTATTCGAAATTCAAAGATGACGGATGGTATTGAAGTCGATCATTTAATTACCCTAGTCGAGCAGCGTCCCGTACTATGGAACAGAATGCGTCTAGAGCGGTCCATTTTTCGGAATGAACTAAAACACCACCCCACTGTAACTTTGCTCATCGTAGATTTCTACGACGTCGTATCGTGTTTATGTGTGGGAGCCCTAAGAACCCTCTTTGAGAAGTGGCTGGAGAGGCGCCACGAAGTCCTCACGTTCCGCCTGACGCAGGTCCTTACCAGACTCAGATGTTTCCGGAGTTTCCTGTGTCTGATTGGGAAGATAGTGGGAGTTTTTAGAATTTATGTAGACTAGCTTCAATTGCGAACTCCAGATTTAATTTGCTTTTCTTTCTATTTTCTATCTAGTACAGATTTTTGCTTAGGGAACAGAGTCTGGTCCATTATTTAACCTCATCAATCATGTTTGAAAGATCACATGTTCCATGCCAACATTATCTACGTCTCGCTTCGTTTTCTTAGACCTCGTAGTGTCGTCCTTGAACTCGGCCTTGGCCCTGTCATTTACATAAGATTTACGTAATTAGATCCATACATACAAGTTTTAGTGGGAACTTGATTTTACTTTAAGTTGGTATTACCAAGTACTAACTAGGTTGTGGAGGATGTCGTCTCCCTCACACGTTTCACCTCCTCTTTCGCTAGCATTACTGCTGCGCAGAAGGTGGTCACTGCTTCCCATTCCTCCTAGGTCTATAACGGCCTGAACCTGGGATACTACACTATCTAAGCACGAAACCCGTAGCTAGCTTTGTCGAAGTTTCGCGCGTGTTCTACACTTTATCACTTACGGGGTAGTAAGTGGTACGAACTAAAAAATGACAAAATGTTTGGACAGTTGTACCGACTCTTGATGTGTTTGTTGTCAGAACTTATTTATTTATCGATGACGTTTATCACCTTTGTGATGACACAGGACGAAGATTTTTATCTGACGATTTAAAAGCTGTAAATTCTAAAAAATTATCCTTAACAAGGTTTTTAAAACATCAAATCCTTTGGTTAGGTTAACTTCAAAATTGGCTTTTCAAAACATTTTAATACCACATTTTTCCAGCTCTTTTAAAACGCGCCTGCCCCACTTTCCCCGCCGTATATTTCCGTACACACTGCCTATTGTTTTTCACCGTTATTTATTGCGAAGTTTAGCATAATACTCGGTATATTAGGGGCCGGTCAGAGGGGCTCGTTTTGTTTTTTAGCAAAATATTCATGAAGCACTCGCAAGATGTTCCTTTAACGTACTTATTGAATCATTAAGTTGTTAAGGAATTGAGGAAAATCGAAAGTCAGACAACCAGTCTTACAAAGGGGTATCGTATTATCCAGTTATTGTGGAGGTCAGATAGGCAGCTGTTCCATGTAAAATACTGATATTCAGCTGGATCCAGTCCGATTGGAAGCCGACCCCAACATGGTTGGGAAACGGCTATGCAGATGATGATGATCTGGTTCCTCAGTAGAGATTTGCTTTTCAATAACCCAGTTTATTTCGATCTTCATTCTACAGGATTTAGAGAACACATTGAAGATGTCTTTTGCCAACATTGTACCAATACAGGATAAATCTACCTTTTACCGTCCAACACGAGTAATGTTTACTTTTTTAATTTGGTAGTAAACGCTGTGCTAGGCAAAGGCCTCGCCAAAACCTTTCAATAGCTCTCATCTTATGTCTCCTCGAAGGCCTCATTAAAATGAGTGAGCTCTTGGTTTCAATCTAACCTAAAACAAGGATGAGGCCTAAGGTGGTGAAGTGACTTCACTCAGAAGGAACGGAAATCCTGCGTACCGACTACACAGTAAAAACTTTTTGAAAAAAGGGAACCGACTTCAAAACCAAACAAAAAAAAGTGTAAAATAACTTTTCTTTCGGAAGTCGGGCTATCGAAATAAAGGGCTATCGAAGGATCACCGCGAAATTTAGTCAGTATAAGGCTGACAGTTCCTCCCATGCCGCCCTGGGTGGGAAGACTCATTTTATGATTTTACCACTTTTTTAAAGTGGATCCCATCCAACCCAAATAACTCACTACAAAACCTAATTCTGTGATTGATATTCTGCAGGTGCTTATTGCACTTAGACACTCTCAAAGTCCATTCAACTATACCTACATTTTAAATCAGCCGCATACATTGACTTATATTCGTGAAACACGTATAAGAACAAAGAAAAAATAAATTTTCTTTTATTCATACACCTTTGATATGCACATAAAAGTTGGAAATTATGTAAATGTATGAAGTAATGTATGGAAATTAGTTCTCAAACCATTTGTTCGGTGTTGAATTCTTAATCTGTAAAGGTGAGGTGTGTTATGTTATTTTGTAAAACTCCTAAATAGCAGAGAAGAGAGCAGAGTATTGTTCATCATAGTTATTATTATACAGGGTGTAAGAGACATCGACGCACAAACGGATACCATGGGTCCAGGACATGATTCTGGATGCCCCGTGTTGGATTTTTCCGTCGGATTTTTCCTAATTTTCAAAATTTGGAGTTTTTTTTTACTTTAGACTGTTCATAATCGTTATTCTTACCTAATCCAATGAGATTTTTAATAAAAAAGGAATTAATTCACTACTTTCACTAAAAGTAGCACTGTAAATAAAACTAGAAATGGTGTCTTCTTACTTAGATGTTTATAATGAAAGGTCATCGTACACCTAAATACTATGTCCAGTACCACAGTACCTGCAGTACCTTCTTTAAGCGCGGCTCACTATTAAAAAAAAAAAAAAAGAAATAGGAAAAAACCGACAAAAAATTCCAACAGTTGCAGTTTGCAGCAATTTTCAATAGTTAACTAGCGATCCGCCTCGGCTACATACAGGTTAAAATCTTCGACTCACCTGGTAGATTTTCCGAAAACTTTCTTATACACACCTTGTCTTAACAATAACATTGATATAAATGTGTACAAACTTAAGAAGCTTTCTTTTTGGTCGCGGGACTGTCTCATCAGGTAACCGTGACCCTGGAACGTAAAGGGCTATTGAAAGATCACCATGGATTTTATTCAGAACAAGTCTGATTGGCCCTCCCGCCCCGCCCTGGGTAAGAGGACCCGTTTGATGATTTTACCACGATAAAAAAGGGTTTTACAGTCTCTTCCAGTCTACTAAGGGAAGGACTCATTTGATAATTCTACCACCCTAAAAAAAACTACTCTAAATCCTAGTATTCTCTAGTAGTAATTTCTAGTATTCTCTCTTTTCAAAATAAATTTAGAATTTTAAAAGAGACCATACCGTGTGCTTTAATAAATTCTCCTGGACTGTGTACCTCATTTCTTCGACATATTGCAGCTCTGAATCTTCATTTGTTTGTTCAAATGATATAATATTTGCAAGCACTCTTCTCGCGTTATGTCTTCATGAAAAGGAGTGACTGTAAAGTTACTTTAAAATGAAAAACTTATGGATTGGTTTCATTTTAATAATTAAAACATGTCAGAAGATGGATAAAATTTCAGCCATATAAAGATCTAATTTTTGACCGCTTCGCTCTTGTTAATTTGGAATTTAACAATCAGTTCAGATGAAACATGTAGCGTCATCTCATCATCTGCCTATCCTTTTCCCAACTATATTAGAGACGACTTCCAGTCAAACCGGATCCAGCTGAATATCAGTATTTTACATGGAGCGACACCTATCGGACCTCCACAAACCAGTAACTGGATAATACGAAAGCCCATGGTAAGACTGGTTGTCAGACTTAAGAGCTTCTGACTAACAGTAACGACTGTCAAAGATCTACAAATGACAGCCGGGACCAATGAACAACCATGTAGTGCCATCTATTATTATTATAATATTAATATTATTGTTTATTCGGGAACAATAATGTAAATTATATTCAGATGAAAAGTACCCTACGTCTTTCTCTGCACACTTGAAAACACCCAATGGATAGTCCTGGCATGAAGAAATAGTAAATAAAGCCAAATACTGCAGTCTGCTACTGTATTATAATAATTGTAATAGTGCCAAAAGTGGTCGTATTGGAAACTAAACAAAATAATGAGAGCAAGGTTAGGTAAACTACATAATAAATGCATGGTATTTGGAAGCTTCAACCGTTTTCAGCAGAAATTTACGAATGGTACCAATAAAGTCACTATGTCATTTGAAAAAAAGAAACATGTCTTTACAAATCCGTTTATTATGACATGGAAGTGAAGAAGTGGCGAACAGTGAAGATACAGTATGACAAAAAGCAGGTATTGAAGTAAGCAGAAAAAAATAGCTGCTTAAAAAATGCATGCCTGTTAAATGACAGAATTATCGAACATAATATGTACACCGAAATATTAATAAGTCAATTTTTGAGTTACACGCGGGCAAAGCCACAGGCAACACCTAGATATCTATAAGCTCTTTTCTATATCTTATACATACTTCCATAACCCATAAAGATGTACATCATTTACCACAATACCGCATACCGATTTGAATAGAAACAGTGACTCAGTATCATATTATGACTAACTATTTAAGATTGAAACTATTTGCCAGTTCGTCAGTATGTATCTCTAGCTGTCAGCATCTGAAACAGTAGCGCTATTCTGTAATATTTACGAACTCACTTCACCTTAGTTTGCGCACAATTGAACTGTTTGCCTTTTATTTTAGCGTGGTAAAATCATCAAATGAGTGCTTCCACCCAGGGCAAGGGAGGGACTGTAAGACTTGTCCTGACTAAAATCCTCGGTGTCCTTCAATAGCCCTTTACGTTCCGGGGTCATGGTAATTCGTTACGTCGTGCGGCAGGCGAATTCTTTGCATTAAAGTATCTTCGTGGATTCTCAACGAGGCACCGTTATAATTTCGTCCAATGGAAATTGGTTAACTTTTTTTCAGAAATCACCACTGCCAAATAAATTCAGACTTGTGGGGATTATTGGAAAAATAAACAACATTAACCACACCAGGTGTTCTTATAATTTTAAATATCAGGCTCGACGATGGAGCCCCGCTGCGCGGTGCTCCTATTGTGCATGCAAGGTTTAAAGGAACCTAACCAAACCCTTGCCTTGTTCTTGACGTCGATCATCTTCCTCTGGTTTAAAAGCAAGAAAACAGACAAAATCAGGTTATTGATAAAAAAAAAACAACAGTAGGTGAATTGTCCATCAGTTTAAGGCAATAATATTATAAGTAAAAAAGGTGTAGATACGTTATACGCGCTCAAAAACAGACGCGCTCAAATGTGGTTGATTCACAAACCTTGACCTCAGTCCGACGTTGCCAGCGACAACGGATGCACTTCACGTACTCAAAACCACCGAAAATGCCGTCGTGTGTGATGAGATATTGTACAAATGATACAAGCAAGACTTCTAAAAGTCAAAGAATCACTTATCATTCGTAAATATATTATTTATCTTAATATTTTCACAAATAAAGCATTACGTTTCTATAATATGGCGTCGTAAAAGAAAGAGTGCGAGTGAGAGTGCGAGTGAGATAAAAGAGAGAGCGTCACCATCTAGCTGTCACTTTTTTTCATATTGGTTTTATCAAGCTATCCTTTTTACTTGTAGTGAAATGTAATGTGTGTGAATAAAAAGTGTGTATGTGTGCTGCCTCTCTGCGCGGTACGCTTTTTTCTGTTATTTTGTACGTGTATAACATATCTATGACTTATAATATCATTGGTTTAAGGCATTTTTGTTAATAATTTAAGAAATAACAACACCTGTCAGGATTGTTTCTTTTTTTAAGAGTGGTGATTTCTGGAAAAAGTAACAGTCCCCGCTGGTGGAGTTTTACCAGTGGGAATTTCTGGAATAAACCCTAATTTCGAAAGAGATGTGTTTAGAGAATTAATTTTATTGTCTCCTTCAGAATCCGCGTTATGATTTTTTAAAGTAAATGAGTTCTATTGTAGTATAGCACTTCTGTTTGTACTGAATGTTGATTCTAGGGATATTTGATCGTAAATTATGTTGGGAGGCCCTCGCCTAGTAACTATCTGGAATTAGTCATAGCTAAAAATGTGGGCTTCGTTACTAAAAATAAAAGTTATCTCTAATTTTTATGAGGTCAATGGCTCTACAATTGGAGGTACAGATGCCAGCACGTTAACCTACCCTAATCTGCCAAATTTTACCAATCGAACATTAACCTTTCACTATTGTGATAAGGTTGAAAATCTATTAAAGTAGGTTGATGTGCTGGCATCTAGGTAGGTAACTGTTGCCTATGGATTTCAAGGATTTTCATCAATTTCAATCATTTTAGTTTAAAAAATGTGCGTTAACGACAATAGAGATTGAAATATTACCTAAGTATTGGCTTTAGAATTACTATATGGATAATATTTTTGTGTTCACCAAAAATACTGATCGTGCACCAAATATTCCTGAATGTTACACAAAATTTGATGATGGACTGCAGTTCTAAGAGCGAGCGAAGCGAGCTCGGGACTCGCTGGCACCCCGACTAGGACAATTTAGGTTAGAAGAGGATGGCGGGGTCTTTCAGACCCCGCCATCCTCTTCGTGGTTATTTTTTCTTTAAACCACCCAGAAGTAGGAGCCCCGCGAAGCGGGGCTCCGTCGACCTGCTACTTTACTAATAAAGCTACATTGGACATGAATTGGTGTCAGTTGTTAAATAGATGCTCGTTATGACATATTTTAATTAACATATTTTGGTGCACATTCAGTATAAGTATTTGGTGGAACATGGGAATAAATTGAAGTACTTTTAAATACCATCCTTACTATATATGTTTTGCTATTATTTTCTCTCATTAAAGACACTTTTTATTAAAAACTTTAAAAAATAAGAGAATAAAATTTATTCTGCGATAGTCTATTCATACAATTATGGTAATTATTTTAGAATTAGATACTTATTTACAACTATTTATTCGTTTGTAACAAATAAACTGTAAACTACTTAACCATAAAGGTAACTACAAATACTAAATTAAAATAAAACTAAACTATTATAGAGCATCAAAAAATTGATCCTCAACGCTGTCAGCTGGTAATGTGCCCAAGAGACTGGCAGCGTTACCTCTCTGAATAGCCAAGCTAAGCCTTTGACCAAGGTAAAAGCCAGCTCTTGGGTCACGGGAAGCGTCAACAAGTCTTTTTGAAATGTCTCTGAAGAGGCTGTGAGCACTCGGACCCCATGGCCCTATAGTTTCAACCCCAAACGGCTCAAAAATATAGTTCCTATATACTAGATACCTATGTTCCTACCTATGTTCCTAGATACTTAGGTTACTATATTTACGCCGCTTGAGGTTTTCAGCAACCGCAGCAGCAGCGCCTGCAGAGCACGATGAGCTTGGAAGATGGGATGGCGCAAGAGTATCGACACAGGTTGCGTCCCACACTAGAGGCCTACCCATCTTCCAAGGAAACAAAGACATACCGTCCGGTCTTTTGCCATCGTCGCGTGCCAAGCCGTTGGGTTCTAAAACAGCTGGAACGCCGACGGTAACAAGAGCTCGTTATGGTAATTATATCACACTAAAAATGTTTTCTTCCTCACACATTTATTTGGTTAGTCAACAATTGTTTACACACAATACATCTTTTACAATTTCATTTTACTCGCATCTAAGTGTAACAATTGCTTACTGACTAACAGCATATGTACAATTATACACATAGATGGCTGACTGTGTGCTGATATCGATTTCAGGCACAGGAAAGCGTTAAAATAACTAAGATTCCTTTTTTTCACCTTGATTCAAAAGTCGGGAATGGAAACATTCCATCCAAATTGTCAAAACAAATGAAAAAAATCCAAAACCCACCAAATTTTCGACCAAAAAATCTGCAATATCTCGCCATCTATTTCAAACGTTCTTAAATTCTTTCTACCGCACAGGTACACGTCTCGCACTTGACCGTTTTATATTTTTACCTCGAGTATGGGCCATGTGCTGTATACACGGTGCTACATCAAAGAACAAAAGAATTAGCTTCATGTTAAAAGTAAAAATAAAATGTAGATACAGTGTGTTGCTTTTTTGAAGTGTCGGGTTTAGTTAAAGGGAGTGTTTTAGGGTTTATTTGGAGGTTTTCTTCTAGTGTTATATTATGCCGTAGATAATGGACATTAATTACGCATGTCTTTGTTAGGTTACTTTAAAGTGTAACTATAAAGTCAGAGGTTAAGTGTAAAGTAATTGTGTAAAATAGTTGGATATAATTAAAGGAAATTTTGGAAAGAATGCTGATTTGAGACAGGAATTTGGACAGAATTCTGAATTGAGGAATATTGTCGGTTTTATCCAGGAATCCCCAATGACCAACCACTTGTAGGGGAACAGTGTATAAGACGGGGACGTTAATAATCGCGAGGTATAATGGGGACATAAATTATTTAGGCATACTTAACACAACACTAACGTAGCGCAAGCGCCATCAGAACTTCATTTGCAAGCGGCCATAAACAAATGGCGTCCTGTTGGCGCTTGTGCTACGTTAGTATTGTGTTAAGTTTGCCTTAAGTGTGTGATTTCCCATCATACCTCGCGTCCCCGTCTTATACACTGTTCCCCTAGTAGCACTAGCAGTAGAATTAGATCCCCTGAAGGTGCTGATAAACACGAACATTCACTTGTTATGAGCATTCTTGCGAATGTTAAATTAAACAAAAACAAATGAGAGCTTTTTAATGAGCATTTTCGAGTCGATTCTCAAGTCTGACAACTTTATGAAGAAACAAAATTTTAACCACCATACACTAAAGCGTTCGCTAGAAAGATCGTGGATATGTTCGTTGGTCAGTTCAAGAAAATTAAAAACGGCGAATGCTCGACGTTCTCTTACAAGTGAATGCTTAAGTCTATTAGCACCTGGAAACTATCCGTTATGATAAAAATCTACGCGTGTGCGTAAAACTCCGTACACAACAATATACCAAGAAAATCTGATCCCCTTGAAGCTATGGGTACGTCACAATATAAAATCTGAAACCTGTCATTGTATTCACTAATGAGCAGAGCGACAGTTTCCAAACAATATGGCTGGCAGTGATCCAGAAATGACTACGACAGACTGTAAAGCATTAAAATTATGCCAAAATCTGTAGTATTATTCTGTACTGGCTGTTTCAAGAGGGGAATTTATCCCAAGGGAAGAAAACTTTTTTTAAAAAAAAGTACCGACTTCAAAACAAATGCAAAAAAGTTTGAAATAACTTTTCTTTCGGAAGTCGGTGGCAATAGTCAATGACACAACAAAACAAAGCCACCGACTTCCGAAAGAAAAGTTATTTCAAACTTTTTTGCATTTGTTTTGAAGTCGGTACTTTTTTTAAAAAAAAGTTTTTATTTTACCCTTTTTAGTTTATTTATTACATATTCAACCCAAATTCTTGTAAAATACAAAATTTTCTTACATATGCACTAATCTTGTAATTCGTCACAACATAAAAAAAACCATATCTCTAAAACTACTGAACCGATTTTGATGAAACTTGCAGTGTACCCTAAGTTGAACAATACCTAGTACAACAAAAAAAGAATTACTTAAATCGAACTTATAGTTCCGGAGATATGCGTGCACAAACATAAAAACATACATACATACATACATACATACATACATACATACATACACTTATGAAATTTGGCACATTTGTTCAGACGCTGATATAGACTAACATATATGAAAACTGGACAGTTCTGATAATATTACATACATACGGGTCGAATTGATAACCTCCTTTTTTTTTGAAGTCGGTAAAAATACCGGAATAAACGGTATCTTATGTGTTATTCCAGACCTTAAACTACCTCTGAGTTTTTCATCAAGATCTGTTCAGGTGTTCTCATGGGTTTGAGTAAGAAACATGCATCCATCCAAAATTTGCTAAATAAATAAAAATAAAAAAAAAACCCACCGACTTCCGAAAGAAAAGTTATTTTGTAGGTTTTTTTGTGGTTGTTTTTCTCGTAGATAGTTAATTATTATTATAACCTGGATTAACACATGGGATAGTTTTTATCCTGATTTTTATTTATTTATAAAACTTTATGCACGACGCGACGTGCGGACTTTATGCCATAGGCATTTTCTGCCAGTCTACCTTTGGGTGATGCAGAGACAAACATAGTAGGTGCAACAAAAAAAAGAACCAATTATTAAAGATATTAAATAATATATAAGACATACATATAATATATGTTCCCGTGGGATAATTTTCGAATAGTAGCAGGTCGAATCGCTGGCAACAATTAGGGTCACATAATACCTTCGATTTGAAGCAGGTGGCTGGGCCAGAATGGCTACGCACAGCAAAGGACAGAAACATGTGGAAATCCTTAGAGGAGGCCTTTGTCGAAAGACAAGCTGTTAAGAGGGTAAAAAAGCCAACTGCCGAGATTATGTTTTAGTTTAAGTTATTTTTATAGAGTTTTTATGCCATGTTTATATTTTAAGTAACATTTGTCAAATAAGTTGTGTAACAGTAATAAAGGCTTATTTTATTTTATTTATTTATTAATACCTTCGATTTTCTGGTTCTAGGACATGTCACAAATCACACAATGTTTCTTTAAACAAGTCGTTGCTTAACAGTGTTCTTCCTTTAACCTTTCTGAAAAACTTCAGTCAATAAGGTCGGTGTAAGTCTTCCATTGACTATAAATTTGAGATTTCATACTACAGTGTTCGTTCCTTACATTCAAATTCTTCCATTCACCTTTCAATAGCTAAGTTTTATTCAAACCCCTGCCATGTTTTATTTGCTCCCTTTTCCTTTGAAACAAATGTGAACCGCTTTAGATTTATTTAAGGGCTCAGTGTAACGATTTGCTTTAGTCATTCATTATTGGTTTCGGTCGGGTTTTCTCTGAATCGATATTGCTATCCATCTTTTCATACGAACTTTCGATATCATCAAGAGAAAAAACAAACATCTCGCCACATTCGTCTTGAAATGGTCCCACTGCTACCCAGCAGTGGCACAGGCCTCCTCTCGGTGAGATTGAGTGGGCCATAATCCACCACGCGGCCCAATGCTTGTTTGTAGATGTCACATGTTTTCGCCATGTTTTCTCTACGTGATCGAATCCGAAATGAGGAGATCCGTAGACGAACTAAAGTCACCGATATAGCCCACCGGATTAGCAAGCTGAAGTGGCAATGCGCAGGCCATATTGCTGCAGAGCAGATGGCCGATGGGGTCGGAAAGTACTAGAGTGGAGACCACGGACTAGCAAGCGCAGCGTAGGACGTCCACCAACGAGGTGGACAGACGACCTTATAAAGGTCGCCGGAAGACGCTGAATGCTTCCAACCGGTATATGTGGAGATCTAAAGGGGAGGCCTATGTTCAGCAGTGGACGTCCTAAGGCTGAGATGATGATGGTGTAACATGTTTTCGAATTATTGGTTTTAGGATATGCCGGTTAACTTACTATGTCTTTCTTCACCGTTTTGAAAGCAGTGGTGATGAAATAAATTACACAAAGTAATGCGCCTGCCTGGTTTCGAAGCCACGACCTACAACTCGTTAGTCAGAGCCGATACCACCGGACCACCACGCTCGCAGTTGACTGCTGAGAGCCATAGGTCCTGGAAGACTCTTCTATTGTTACAAAAATAGATTTATAGAATTGCTCAAATGTTATACGTGTAGGTGACGAAGACAAACCCAAAATCTCTAACAGGACTTTACTCATATCAGAATCAAGAAAATTTAAATTTTGTAATACTTATGTATGGCAATCTATACGTATACAGTATGAATCAACACGCCTACAATTTATCAGATCACACCCACATCATTATGTTTTACACAATTATGAAATGTTAAGAAACATGTATGTGAACACGCAAGCTTCTTGTAAATTTTAAGATGTTAGTGGATCATAAAATAATGATAGCTAATTTCTGAATGAGAACATTATCAGGTACAACCAAAGTGTATCTTCCTTTTGGGAATCCCTCTCTCTTGGTAGATTTTAAGGCATTTTATAGCAATTTGGCATAACGTTTTTGCATAACTGTTATTAGCTTAACAAGACTTTAGCATAGTGTTTAGGTTAGCCTATCATTTGGTCTAATTTTTAGATTCGAAACTTGGGGATGGGATTCGGGAAACGCTAGGTTCGAAGGGGAAGGGGGGTCTGAGACCCCATATATGTATAATATAATCATCTCCTTTTTTTGGTTTTCGTTTTCAAACATAGAAACACACACACAAACACACAGACATCAACTACTTGTAGGACTTACAAATATTTGTTCCGTGCGGGAATAGAACCCGCACCCCGCCGCGCAGCAGTCCAATCACCACTGCGCTAACCATACAAACACACTTTCAAAATAAAATACGTTTCGCAAAAAGATGTCTTTTCAATTCAACATTATTCAGAATAGGATATTAATGCATGAACGCCTGGACGTTGTAAGGGCCAATTGGACCTACCTGGACCCTTTAGGGGTCCGAAAGGGTCGAGCTTCGGGAAAGGCGACGATCGGCTAACGACCTGTCACTACACGATGCGAATTCGATATTTTGTAACGGCCCATATTTTATTAACTTGTCAGCCAAATGGTTTGAAAAAAAAAAATGATTGAATGAGTGGTCGATTGATGATGGCTGTGTTCAAATTAAAGGGCTCTCAAACATCTGTTTAGTTAAAAAAAACTAGTTATGTTTACTCGATATTCCGGACTCAAATCTTTGATTATTCCATAGAGAACAGACTTCTACTTCCACAAACTACTCCAATCACTCTTTCTTTGAAGATTTTCAGCCATATCACAAATTTTGGGTAGGTTGCATGTGCTGGCGTCTGCTACCATCATTAATGATAACTTTTTAAATCACTTACATACAGATATATAATTACTTGTAGTTGTAATGTTTAGTCTTTTTTTTTGTACAGTTACCTACATGAGCAATTTTTCGGGCGTCGGAACTCATTTACCTCAGAAATATCTAAAAGTTGATGTGCGTCAGATTACCTAGGTACCTAGTTTAAAAAAAAATGTAATGTGAACCTCAGAATTATAAATATAGCTATTAGTCGTACAACAATCAATACACACAAATAACATCATGTAAATAGCAACCGTTTAACACCCCAAATTGTACAAAAAACTATTCAAAGTTTCAAACATCTGTTGTACAAAAAATTAAGAAAACAGTCTGTGTTCAGTAGACTATAAAGCGATTAAATCACATATGTGTATAGTACAACAGCTATGACAAATCAAAATAAAGCTGATCTTGTATAAAAAAAGAATATTGTATTTTTATAAATTTTTAGAAAAAATAAGTTCTATGTGCCTATTATGTTTCCACTGCTGGGACACTCTGTGGGAATGAGTGGGCTTTAATCCACCTAGTGCCGGGGTGATGATGACACTTTCTTGTTCTAAAACTGTTTCCATTTCTCCTTCCCTATACCTGCTGTAACTTTCTCAATAAATAAGCAATAGCTACTTCTAAACCTTACGATTTTTTTTTATTTTTGTAAGTAATTATTATCTAGACAAAACCGAGCTTTGTATTCCCAGAGAAAACAATTATTACCCTTGCTTAAACTGTTTAAGAAATTGAGAAAAAGAATTCACAAAATCATCATCATCATCATCATCTCAGCCATAGGACGTCCACTGCTGAACATAGGCCTCCCCTTTAGATCTCCGGCGACCTTTATAAGGTCGTCTGTCCACCTCGTTGGTGGACGTCCTACGCTGCGCTTGCTAGTCCGCGGTCTCCACTCTAGCACTTTTCGACCCCATCGGCCATCTGCTCTGCGAGCAATATGGCCTGCCCATTGCCACTTCAGCTTGCTAATCCGGTGGGCTATATCGGTGACTTTAGTTCGTCTACGGATCTCCTCATTTCGGATACGATCACGTAGAGAAACACCGAGCATAGCCCTCTCCACAGCCCTCTCCTTTAAATATATGAAGGTATTCACAAAATACCTTCATATATTTAAATTTTAAAATGGGTTAAAAATCCAATCACCCTGTATGGCCCGGGCCCCCAATAAAGTAGAGTTAGCTGCGCGGACGCACCGAAATCGTTCATCGAACTCGGCACATCTGTTTCTTTGTGCACGCGCCCGAACGTTCCCGAACGCCCGACAGACTGTCTCGAGTGCTCCCGAAAGCTCCTTGCTTTGTAACTTCTTTTCACTATCAAAGTTTATCTTTTAAACTCAATTCTTTGTCCTCGAGCGAAGACAGCGAATAGGCAAATGTAATGTGGGATGCCCTTAAGGGCATCCCACATTACTTTTTGCCTATTCGCTACATGAAGTGACGATCTAGCAGCTGGATGCGAGTAACTGGTGATCTAGTGAAATGGCGTACGATTGGAGAAGACTATGTCCAGTAGGTAGTGGGATTGTAAAGGCTGGTTTATTTTTTTATTGGTTTACCAACAATTATTATTGTTTACTCTGGTTTATGGACATGAAAAAACAAGCAAAACAGATAAAGAATAGTGCACAATCAGTTACAGGTAAACTCAGCATTTAAACGAAAGTTGTACGAAGAACAAAAAAAATTAAATAATTTAAAGAAAAATAAAAAACCCGACTGCGTAAAAACTAATTTTAAAAATACTTGAAGAACAGAACGACTCACAGTCGGGGCCCATTCAAATTTTACCAATCAAATCTTCCCAAGGGGCCCCGACCGTGAGTCGTTCTGTTCTGCTTCTTCCTGCTGTTCTGTTGGGCTTGTTTCTTAAATGTTATGAAAAATATCTAGTTTTAATTCCGCTACAAAAATCCAGGCTTCATGCAGGATGCAGTCCCACCCTCCCGCCCTCATGCATATGCACATGAAGCAAAGGTCCCACCCTCCCGCCCACATACATTATGCATACGTGCAAGAAAAATGGAAAAAACATGCCATGCAATCAAACCTATACTCGACACGTGTTTCGCCCCTCCACGGGGCATCCTCAGGAGATGTTGACTCGACAAGCGCTCGGCCTCGAATGAGTCAGGTTGACAGCTATCGCCTCTTTATATAGCGTCGTGATGACGCAATAACAACGTTCGATACAAACGTCACAAAGACGTCTGTATCGATCTACCTGTAATCATACTTAAAAGAGGTGATGTAATTAAGTTTGTTTGTTCATTCAACAGTGTATAGTTATTATTATTATTATGTTTGGAAATTTCTAACTGCTCCAACACACACAACCGGAAACTTTTATCACAAACATGGAGAATATTATACGTGTTATTGTCGCTCAAGGAATGGCCGGTATCGATTAAATGTTTTGCGAAATGTGATTTATCTGGATGGCCATTCCTGTAAGCGGCAACATGCTCCTTATATCTAACCTCGAAATTACGGCCTGTCCTTCCTACATAGACCCCGTTGCTATAAATTAGTATGCAATGATTGCAACGGGGTCTATGTAGGAAGGACAGGCCGTAATTTCGAGGTTAGATATAAGGAGCATGTTGCCGCTTACAGGAATGGCCATCCAGATAAATCACATTTCGCAAAACATTTAATCGATACCGGCCATTCCTTGAGCGACAATAACACATATAATATTCTCCATGTTTGTGATAAAAGTTTCCGGTTGTGTGTGTTGGAGCAGTTAGAAATTTCCAAACATAATAATAATAATAACTATACACTGTTGAATGAACAAACAAACTTAATTACATCACCTCTTTTAAGTATGATTACAGGTAGATCGATACAGACGTCTTTGTGACGTTTGTATCGAACGTTGTTATTGCGTCATCACGACGCTATATAAAGAGGCGATAGCTGTCAACCTGACTCATTCGAGGCCGAGCGCTTGTCGAGTCAACATCTCCTGAGGATGCCCCGTGGAGGGGCGAAACACGTGTCGAGTATAGGTTTGATTGCATGGCATGTTTTTTCCATTTTTCTTGCACGTATGCATAATGTATGTGGGCGGGAGGGTGGGACCTTTGCTTCATGTGCATATGCATGAGGGCGGGAGGGTGGGACTGCATCCTGCATGAAGCCTGGATTTTTGTAGCGGAATTAAAACTAGATATTTTTCATAACATTTAATGTCATGGATTTCCGCAAAGTAACGCCTGATTCTATAATGGGCTTGTTTCTTTCTTTTTAGTTTTTATTTTAGTTATTTTTTTCATGTATTTTTTAAAATTAGTTTTTACGCAGTCGGGTTTTTTGTTTTTCTTTATTTTATTTTATACTTTTTAGTTACGATTCATTGTTCACTGTTTTTTTGTTTGTATATCGTTTATACTTGAAATAAAAATTTAAATCACTAAGTAAGAAAATTAGCGGGAATGATTGTTTTGTTAAACAACTTTAAATCGTTATAGGTAGGTACTTATATCCTAAACTATTGTTTAAAATGATAAAAGAAACCTAAACATGATTTTACATCTGTAATCGTTACTATTCATGCTTTGTTTAAATATTGGTCAGATATAACAATTACAGCTAAGTTAGTTGCAGAGAGCGAGCCAGAGCCAAGCAAATAAATACCTTATAGTTCCTTGTTTAGCTTGGTAAAGTCTAAAACTGTCCCATTTACCTTCGAAAAATTTACCAATTTATCTTGTTGTTCATTAATTTAAAGCACCATAATGTCCCTTTAAACTAATAATGGTCAATAAGTTCATAAGTTAAGTTGGAATGAATGGTTTTCGTGACAAAAATTGTCACAATCAGGGTGTTTACCAAACATTATAATAATCTTATTTCCTAGTTATTAGCGTAAATCAGTGACAAGGTAATAATCAGTGATCGAAATAGTGTACAGCATTTTTTTACAATTTTGTGGCATTATCTTAATATGGATATGCCTTTAAATTCACTACTGCTCTTAAAACGGTGAAGGAAAACATCGTGTGGCATGTTCTAGAACAAAAGAATCGAAGAAATGTGGATTACAGCCTGCTCCCAAAGTGTCTCAGCAGTTGGAACATTCTAGGCTTAATAAGCTATGTTATGCTTTTAAATCCCGCTTAGTTAAAATTTAGTACGGTCAGCTTATTAAAAAAAATAACTAACCTGATTATTGTTGCGACAATGGTTGTTCAAAGCGATAAAATTAATTGTTACTATGTGCGTGTCTCTTCGTTTTCTATTTATTCTCACTTTTCACGTGGCTTATCCATATTAATACAACGTTTAAGGTCACCCCGAATTGCACTAGGTACCGATCACTAGTAATAACTGTTTGTTTGTCACATAATTCTCCAAACACCTCGTTTGTATGAGTCCATTCAATTTAGTTTTCTGTCAAAATGTCATGTTGTTTATTTAATAAGCTGATGGTATTTTAGTTAAATGACTACATCCGTTTGGTGTGAAGCTCGCTTTATCTAAAAATAGTAATATGGGAATTTTCGTTGCATATTCTATCAACTCTAATGGTTAAAAATTATTGTATGAAAATGTAAAAATAATTAGTATGGTGATAAAAATCATCAAATGAGTCTTTGGTGGTGCTGAAGGAACTGTCAGACTGTTCAGTGGCTCTTTGCGTTCCAGGTCAGAGATAACAAAGTCTTCAATGGAGCGAGCAACTTTTACATTTACTAAATGAAGCCTGTTCACTCTAACTTTAAAGATATTCAGGTATGTCGATGTTTCAACAAGCTAATTCAACAAATGAACACCATTTAACTCCCGACCGCGCCCCACCCTGTATTCGGGGCCCCAATAAAACGTCCGTGCCTAAACCGTTCATCGAACCCCAGACATCTGTTGCCACGCTGCGCACGCGCCACTCGCTCATTCATCGCTGCGTTTTTGTTGTTTTAAATATCCTCCTCTTTGTCCTTCAAGCTGTCTTCGTTGGGGACTGGGCAGGGAAGGTAGTTTTATATTATTGTTCGATGAATGCGGCTGTTTCTTGATAACATTTATGTATTCAAAAGAAGCCCCCCCCTCCCCATTTTAATACATCAATGCTTGAGTAGTATGTTTTTATATCGTTGAAAAAGTTAATATCGTTGAAAATAATATCATGAGACATAATAATTATATCTGTGTGTTTAGACACCCAGTGTTAACTATTAATATAATATACTAGCTGACCGGGCAAACTTCGTACCGCCTCACCTTTTAAACCTTCCCTGGACTTCCAGAAGTAATTCAAGACCAAAATTAGCCAAATCGGTCCAGCCGTTCTCGAGTTTTAGCGAGACTAACGAACAGCAATTGATTTTTATATAATAGAAGAAGATTATTTGCTCCTATTGTGAATAATTGTAAAAGTATTTTTTTTTTGTTGCGTAAAAGCTTTTGTTAGTTTTTATTGTTTAAATATTTAAGTATGTTGCTGTGCCCTTCATGCAGGGTTCATGACAGGTTCTTGAAAAATTTAAAATACCCATGAATGCAATAAATGTTTGAATTTGAATTAAACGTGAGCCGTTCTTAAAAGTGCACGGTTCTGTTTCCGCACGGAAAAATATTAATTTATATGATGTTATTACAAGTAGTTGTTTCGGGTCTAGCTTTATATAGCATGCGAATCTTAAATATTTGTAAACGCACCCACGATACAGGATTAATTCCTAGTGTGGGACTAAGTAGGTATAAAAAAATACATGTGGCACTCAGAGACTGCCGCGGTGAAGCTATTGCATAACTTTTTATTTTTATTTTAAAGGAATAAAATCGCCTACCGCGTATATTTAACGAGATTATCATCACCAGCCTATAAATGTTCCCACTGCTGGGACACAGGCCTCCTCTCTGTGAGAGAGAGTGGGCCGTAATCTACCACGCGGGCCCAGTGCGGATTGGTAGATGTCACATGTCTTCGAATTTTTTGGTTCTAGGACATGCCGGTTTCCTCACGATGTTTTCCTTCACCGTTTTGAGAGATTATAATTTATTTAAAATGTTTGTGGTGCATACTATAATAAAGAACTTCTTTGTTGTAGGAGAATTTTATAAGTAGGTTTCATTATGAAAACTCCTTTTGTAGTTAACCGTTTAGAATCAGTAATAAAAAGTAAATTGTTTTTATGACGGATATTTTTACTTTTAACTGAAACGATGTTAGACGATGCGTGGTGTCAGGTTTTCTTCCTTAGGTTTTTGGTTTTTTGATTCGATCGCCGGGCCCCGCGCCACGCTCAGAGCCTGCGATAAAAGCTATGCAATAAAAAATGTCTTAGGGAAAATAGAAAAAGTTTTGAAACATAACACATCGGAAAAATTGCAAACACGATCTAGGTAGTTGTGTTCCTTCCTTCCTTCCTAGGCCATCCTGCACTTTAAGAAATCAGATTCCAAATGATGTTATCAACAACAGGTAATGAACGAGTTTCCTCTCGAGATTATCTATTCTATTCTATTTATACGTAAACGAGAATGAAATAATGAATGAAAACAACGGAAGACATCAACTAACGGACAGCTGTTTTATAGCTACGTCCCACATAGACATACCTACACAATTATATAGATGATACAGCTACTAAAGTAATGCTTATTAATGATTGTAAGAAGATTTAAATGGATAATTGTATTGTCTAACAATAATACGGTATATACTACCTACGTTTTTTTTATTTGGGTTAAGAACTATTTATACTAATGACAAAACGTTTATATCTACGACTTATTTATTTATTACTTGCTTTTGCCCCAGCTTCGCAAGACAAGTAATTCAGCGACGCGGCGGCGGCGCCATCTATTATCTAAAAACGTTGTTTTCCAGGACGAGTAGCATGATACCGTCAAAACAGATTTTTGTCTACGGTAGAATAGGCGAAACGACAGCGTGTAGAGAGGTTACTTTTGGTTCAGAATGTAGAAAATAAAAATATTTTTCAGTCGGCTAGTCTTACCATAATCGGACAAAAAAAAACGACGGCTCCGGGAGTGCCGGGAGAAGTGAAAACTTTTTTATTACTGTGTTATATTTTAAAACTGGAGTGGTACAGATATGAAATTAACGAATTTTCTTACATTATTATCTTGTTAGTGTCGTACAGGTGTCAAATCACAAATATTTTCATATACGCTCGATAGATGGCGTTGCACGATTAAAATGAAATCTATCGTTCGCCTCTTCGTCTTACGAATTTTCGATCAGGGTCACGTGATCCTGACGTGAGTTTAACAATTTTTACCCATTACAAAAAAGTGTACAACGCCGCTAAAGAAGTTTCCACTTCAAAAAATTGTTGAATTGTATAAAACCATGTCTATTTTTTGTAGAATAAAGATAGAATTGGTCATGTTAAGGGTGCGGGTCTAAACCAAAATCTTTCGACAAATATTTGAAAGCACCCGGCAACAACACCATTGACAGATCTATAAAGCGACAGACCACCATAAAGTACGAACGATTAATATTTAAAACAGCTGACGAAATGCAAATGGCGTCGAGTTAGGGACGGCAGCCATCTTTTGTGACGTCAGAGCGGTCGCTGTGTTTGATGTACAGGGTTTTGTTGTCAGGATAATTTGAGTTTGATTGGGGTTAGTGGAGTAATGAATGAGTATTATAGAAAGATGTCATTTGTTTATTCCACCACTGCTAGTTAAAAGTCTTCTGAAAAGCAAGGGCTTTTGCTGAACTAATTACAGGATTGATCGTATTGGGAGTAGTTCCATATAAATTCTGACAGCATCTAGTCAGCATCTCCTGACTAAACATTTTTGGAATCAGTAAATTTATTGCTACAGACATGGCTTATGTAGAGATCTCGACTTCAACATTATTGCAGTCTGTCGTCACGATAGTTTATGCAACTGCGTCCGCTCAGCTAATAGCTTCCACGTTGGCCTTAACAATGCTGTTCCTATTACGATCTACTGCGGACATCCTCTGCTTCCTCTCCGCCGTTTGTCATACTTGCAAGGCTCAATGTGTTGACCGTTCATCTCCTTTAGTGCTGTTGTTAGATAGTTTCAATGGCAATGATATTATAAGAAAGATACGCCATGTCCATACTAAATGGCGTTCAGATATCGTTGCGTTGTTATTATAAGTACTTACTTGAATGGATACAAAACTACGACAGCGATAGATAATACGGAACGTATAAGATAGAAAGAAATAGCTAGTTTTTGTGTGTTGCTTTTGCTGTCACGCTGCAGATTGCCATCCTATTCTCTATCCTTTTCTAACCACCACGTCAATAATTCGACATCATCGACATTTATTTGAAAAAGAGAAATAAATCGTGAAAAAAATACAAATATGATATATTTTTAGTATACCTACGTATGGTATGAAACTCCAAAACACTTGTTTTTCTTGGCACCATAGTTTTTTACTTCCTTATTACACAACTTGGCATTTTTGTTACGACGCGGACTCACCTTGCTTCGCTGGCTGCTATAACCCGACTAAATCAAGGTGCAACAATTGTCTCCCTTTGTCCTCAACAATTTGTGCGTGCTAGTGCGATATCTACCTCTTTTTATTTATAATGTCATTGTTCAATGGCTTATTCTAATTATCAGTGTGGTCAATAGATACCTAAATTACATAATTTACTGTTTATACACCGTGACTTTTTAGTCGTCTTACAAAAGTGGTCTACTTAATGTATCCGACCTAAAATACCTCTAGGCGAGTTTGTTTTTTTTAATCGTTAATAATAATTTTTATTATTAATAAATAGTACATTAGAAATGTGAAACACCCTGTTAAAATGTTTACGTATCAAGCTGTAGAGTATGCCTACCCAGCGCAATAGTCGGGCAGATCATTCCATCTCCATTTTCTATGAGACAAGGGTGTTTCTAACTACGCCTTGCGTCATAATAACGAATTAAAATTTTATTTTTAAATTTTTCAAATCTCTTAAATACCAATTTTTTATTAAACGTTTATAATAAATAAACGTGTTCTAGTCATTGGATACATGAACTGGGCTGCCGTTGTAAGACGACTAAAAAGTCACGGTATATATTAGATTTAAAGAAGGTACGTGCCTAAATAATTACAGCCGCACAGGCCAATCTTCCGAGATAAGCCGCGCTTGCTGAGGTTGGTCTATGGATGAGTGACCATCTGTCATAGCGAGTTTCCTCCGTGCCTCGGAAAGCACGTAAAGCCGTTCAAAATCAAAGCGTTTATTTCAAGTAGGCCAGTTACAGGCACTTTTGAATTGTCATAGACAAAAATATAATTAAACACTAAAAAGTTATGGTGCTGCAGTCCCAGTCACAAGACATAAAAACTGTGAAAGTACCGTAGATGCCCATTCCAAGAAGTAGATCTCTATGGAGAAGAACGGGCAAGAAACTCCATGGACACTCTTTTTAGATCGCCAAAATTATTACAAAACCTTTGTTTCATCATTCATTTTGAGATGGTACATTATAATGTGAGAACGATATAGCAAGTTAAAAGTGTCCATAGTAGAAAATTAAAACAAAGACAATTCAGAAACAAAATGATCAATAGATAATTAAAATAAACCGTGGCAACTAAGAGATGACCAGTCCCAACTGACAGCGCCCGTTCACGAACATGACACATGTATCAGCACCATTCAGCTCAACCATTTTGAAGGGAGCTAAATGATCCGACACACGCGCCACCATTAGCGAGACATTTGAGTAAGCATGACATACTCTCAACTGCCAGGGTTATTCAAGTCAATAAGAGACGTAGGTACTCAGTGAATGATAGCTCCGAGGTACATTAATACTGATATTCTACTGCATCCGGGTTGACTGGAAGCCGACCCCAATAGAGTTGAGAAAAGGCTGGGCAGATGATGATTCAAGGATTTAAAGTGTGACTAAGAAAGTAATGAGTATTATGTTGATGGATGGAGAGGAAGAAGAAAGCCAAAGAAAATTTGGAAGGATTGTGTGAGGAGTGATATGAAAGAAAAAGTAGGTAGTAAAGATACCTCTTGGTAGGACTAGTTTTCAGCTTTCAAACATCAATACAATAAGAGGGGTATTTGGGAGAAGAATAATTAAGTCTGAGTTTTGATAATACACATGTATTTGCAATGGTTGATTATCGTCATCATATCAACCATAAGATGTCCACTACCGAACATTAAGCCCCTTAAGATTTCTAATAGGAGCAGATGGAAGCAGCTTGCATTCAGTGCGATCCTGAGGTCTTCATTAGACCGTCTATCCACCTTGTTGGTGGACTATACTTTTTTTTTAAGTGGTAAAATCATCATTAATGAGTCCTCCCACCTAGGGCAGGGCAGGAGGGACTGTCAGATTTATGCTGAATAAAATCCGCGGTGTCCTTAAATAGCGTTTTACGTTCCGGGGTCACGGTAGCTCGTAAGACCCGCGACCCCAGCAGGCAATACCAACTATACTAGAATAGAAGAGAAGACACAAGAGCTTTACGTCCGTTATAAACAGAATATGAAGTAGCATACGTAATCTAATATATAAAATTCTCGTGTCACAGTTTTCGTTGCCATGCTCCTCCGAAACGGCTTGACCGATTTTGATGAAATTTTTGTGCTTATCCGGTATCTATGAGAATCGGCCAACATCTATTTTTCATCCCCCTAAATGTTAGGGGTAGTCCACACCTAAATTTTTTTTAAATTATTTATATGGCAAAACAACGTTTGCCGGGTCAGCTAGTTACGTATAAAACAAAGATTACCAAATCAAAAAAAAACGACCGATGCGGAGAACGCCTGGAAAATGACTTGCCCGGATTCAGATCGACCCGTGAACCCATCTTCCCAGAGGCAGTGGGATGAGCCGCTCTGCAGGTTGGTACGGTACAATCTTGTTAATACGTCAACCAATTCTGTAGAGCGTGCCCGCCTGCTGGCTGTGGGCGAATGGGAGTCGGGTCTATGGCTTCAGGCACTACCGTCACTCAACATAGGTACCATGCTGAGTGACACTACTTTCCGGATCGCTACATGTCTGCGTTTGGGCGCTCCTTGCGGTGCTCCACATCGCTGTCAGTGTGGCGAAGCAGTCGACTTCCTCGGGCACCATGGCCTTTCCTGCAGCAAAAGTGCGGGTCGGTTAGCACGGCACGCCAGCTTAAATGACATTATCCGTCGTGCTCTTGTCATCGCCGGGGTGCCAGCTGTTTTAGAACCCAATGGCTTGGCACGCGACGATGGGAAGAGACCAGATGGGATGACTATAATGCCATGGAAGTTGGGTAGACCTTTGGTGTGGGATGCAACATGTGTCGACACCCTTGCGCCATCCCATCTTCGCGGTACGGCGTGCTGTGCTGGTGCGGCTGCTGCAAGTGCTGAAAACCTCAAACGGCGTAAATACAATGGCTTGACTAGCAGCTATGTATTTGAGCCGTTTGGGGTTGAAACACTAGGGCCATGGGGTCCGAGTGCTCACCAAGTTTTTAAAGAGCTTGCTAAACGAATAGTCGACTCTTCGCGTGACCAGAGGGCTGGCCTATTTCTTGGTCAAAGAATTAGCATTGCCATCCAACGTGGCAATGCTGCCAGCGTTCTGGGCACTTATCCCGTTGACAGCGATGTGGATGAATTTTTTGATGCTCTTTGTTAGTTTTAGTAATTATTTTTAGGTTTGTTAATTAAGTTTTTTAATGTACAGTTACCTAATTGAATTAAAAAAATATTAAATCACTTCTTATTGAAAAATAATGCCACAATTCACCTGAACAGACACAAAGACAGTCTACCCATTTCCAAGATTAGTTATGATATGAATAATTCAGTCTCCATTCCACCTAGTTTCACAGTTAAAGGCGTTTGCGACGCGGACAAAAGTTACGTTTTCAGACGAAAATGGATAAAATTATTTTTCCAGGGATTTATTCCAGTAGGTAAGCAAATTATTCGTCCAATTTGGAATTAAGATTTGTTTTGGATACCATTATTGTGGTGCTTCAGTGGATTATTATTGGAAAATTATGACATCCAAGATACTGTCTACTATAACTGTATAGTTTTTGAACTGATTTAAAAAATTCTTTCACTAGTACAAACATGCAATGGTGTTAAGTGACATAGTGCTCAAATACACTGCGAGCCTAGCGCGGTGGCGGCGGCGGGCGCGGAAATATTGAATGTATGAAATCGCCGCTCGTGGCCACACTGAAGTGACTAAGGCGGGGGCCTAGCGCGATGGCTACAAGCGATTTTGCGAGCCTAGGAGTTGCTAGGCAACAACCGATGCAACGGTCTTCCAGTGTGGACACACACATAGCTTCAGAGGGTTTAGAATGAGGTTGCCAAATCGCTAGTTATTGAATCAAAAGATACACGGTGATATTACCCATTGCCAACCTAAACCCAATACCGGGATACTGACTTCCAGTATGTGAGAGAGAGTCGTCGCGGGGCTCACGAATTGCCGTGACCCCGTAAAGGGCTATTGAAGGACACCGTGGAATTTAGTCAGTACGAGTCTAACAGTCCCTCCCGCTCTGCCCTGTGTGGGAAGACTCATTTCATGATTTTACCACGCTAAAAAACATAAAAATGTGAGAAAGAGCCACTTGTGGATTGCTAGATGCCACGCCAATCTTTCGGTTCAATCGGATTTTTTAGTATTTCTTACGATGTAGGTATTCCTTCACCATTTTGAAAGTAGTTGTGATGGTAAATTACACAAAGTCTGACTGAGTTCTGCCCTGGGATCTGGAGGCGACTGCCCTCCAGCGCGTCTATGAGTGGCGCGTGGAGGCGCAGCGCCGGGGAGAATTCCCGCTGCCCCGACAAGTCGAGGCGCGGCGGGAAGAGGTCCGGCGCGATCTCAGGGCAGTATGGAGGGGACGATTGTAGCAACCGACGGCCGGGCACGCCGCAATCGCGGCGGTAAGACCCCTCTTTGAGGAGTGGCTGGATAGGCGTCACGGCGTCCTGACCTACCGCATGACGCAGGTCCTCACCGGACACGGAAGTTTCGGGAGGTACCTGTGTCTAAGGAGAAAGGAGGAAACGCCTGGGTGTCACCACTACGAAGATCGCCCGGAAGACACAGTAGAGCATACGGTGCAAGACTGCCCCGCTTGGGCAGAGCACCGACGTGTCCTCACGGCGGCGATAGGCGGAGACCTCTCGCGCCCGGCATTGGTCGCGGCCATGCTGCGGGGCGAGACGGAGTGGGAAGCGGTCGCCTCCTTCTGCGATGCAGTCATGCTCGCGAAGGAGGAGCCGGGCCGCGTGAGGGAGAGGACAGTGTCCTCCCTCCGCCCCACCCGCAGTGGTGGACGCCCACGGCGACGGACGTCGCAAGACGATCTCCGGCCACCGTAGGCGCGGGTATGCGGGCGGCGAGTAAAGGGCAACTCGCTGGACCATGCCCGGTTCGACGGCGCGTTGTGTTCCACACGCGCCTCAAAGAGCGTCAGCATATTGACGGGGCCCCCTCTCTAGAGGGCCAAAGCCTGCCGGGGTCGCGGGACTTATCTCATTACCGTGACCCTGGAACATAAAGGGCTATCGAAGGACACCGTGGATTTTAGTCAGTACAAGTCTGACAGTCCCTCCCGCCCTGCCCGGGGTGGGAGGACTCATTTGATGATTTTAAAAAAAAAAGTCTGACTGTTCGAACCCACGACCTGTTAGCCGGGGCAGTATATATAAAGTTTAAATAAATAATTAAGTACACCTAGGCCGAACCTATTATTGAAACCACTTCATTCGTCATCTTTCAGGTACCTTACTTCAACCCCGATTGACCAGAATCCATATAAATCCTTTTATATCACAAATCTGTATAACCTACTAGATGAGCGTGAACTCTGCCCACCCTCGTTTTGTAATAGCTAGCTAGTGGGCAGACTGGGCAGTCTGACTAATCGGCCTCTAACAGGTGGTTAGCAGATGCATTGTTGTAATGTACCGCCAGCAAATTAATTGGGACTTGTATCCTGCTCTTTAATGATGTCGGAGTTAAATATAATGTGAAAAAAAAAAACATAAAACTTTTGAGATCCCCTAGAGCTATGTTTATTCGGTGGAAGAAAAAATTTAAAAGTGTGTTTTTTTAACAAAAGAAAACAGAGGAAGAAACTGATCTGACGGCCACCACTGCCACTGGTGCCCGTTTTAGTGGTAGCCATTGGGAGTATACCTTATTTATTTGGTGCGGGCACAAATCGCCTAGCCATTGAGCCATATATTTATTTTTGTGTATGGCCACATTATTATTTATTTATCTTTTTACCGATTATGAAATTTCATATTATCTTAGTTTTTTTTTTTTTAATCTAAGTTTCATATATTATTTGCAGACCTGACTGACAGCTGATTTTGCAAGCCTGTAATGTAGATACAGCTGTACAGTTGCCTATAATAAATACCTATTCTATATAGTTATAATTATTATGTCAACCGAATGTCTTACTACTTATTTTTCAATTTCAGGATCAATATACTTGGTCCATATCTTTATCTTATGTAAAATTGGTTTCAATGTTCCTCTCATACTGCTCACTGAATAATGAAAAAAAAAACATAATGAATTCATCGTGTTTATTTGCTGACGGTCCACTAATCTGTTCGTTGCATATTCATATAAAATGGCCGAGCTATACATATACGATGCTATGTATAGACATGCCATTGTTTTGATAAAGATCTGTCATTATCGCCATGGCGTTATTTTAGGCCCTTTTAAAATAAAATGTGAAGAATTTGGCGTCTTCCTGTTGTTACGGACTTAAAAAAAAATAAACGTCTTCAAAAACCACCACAAAAAAGTTTATAATAACTTTTCTTTCGGAACCCAATTCTGGGTGGTGTTTAAGTTTAGGTACAGACGCCAGCACATCAAGCTACCACAATCTGCCAAATTTCTTCAATAGATTTTCAACCTTATCACAATAGTGGAAGGTTAATGTTCGATTGGTAAAATCTGACAGTTTCGGGTAGGTTGACCTGCTGGCGTCTGTACATAAGCCCTAAATTGGCATAAGTGACGATCTGATCATGCTGTAAAAATGGCCAGAAATTGCCCTAAATAGAGAGGTTTGCAAGGAGAAAGGGGAGGCCATTGCCTCGGTGGTGGGACAAAAAATAGAATATAAAAATTAATAGTTTTAAAAAAATCTAAAAACCCACGTTTTTAAATGTCCTAAAAATAAGAAAATAACCCTAGGGGCTGAGAAAGGGGCCACTCAAAACGTGGGGGCGTATCTTTGCAAATTACACCCACGATCTATTACACGTCATGCAAATATATCCCATAAATAATCCCTGAAATAATATACGCCCCACGTTTTGAGTGGCCCCTCTCTCAGCCCCTAGGGTTATTTTCTTATTTTTAGGACATTTAAAAACGTGGGTTTTAAGATTTTTTAAAATCTACTAATTATTTTATTATTTTTATCTTTGTTCATCGGGTTTGAAGCTACCCTGAAAATTTCAGCCTGCTAGCTTATCGGGAAGTGCCTCAAAGCCTGTCCGCCATATTGGATTTAAGTCACATGACTATATTTTTCGTATTCCTGACAGCAAACCCTTTCATTTGATACCCAAATCATGGGGGTGGATTTCAAACAGCCAGTCCGCCATCTTGGGGAGGCCGCCATATTGGATTTTTTATGACGTTTCTTAGCTAGTCATGCATTGTCATCAGAACTCAGAGCGTGTGCAAAATTTCAGCCTGCTAGCTTATCGGGAAATGCCTCAAAATTGAGTTGCAAAAGTCCAATCGGAACGACAAACAAACAAGAAAAGTGAGTGTATAAAAACGTGGGAAAAAAGTAAGTCAATGCATCGCGATTACTTTAAAAACCTGTGATAATTCAATTCATAATTTTAAGTCATCGCAATTCTGATCATTAAGCTACCTTCCCATAAGTATCACTGGGATTCCCAAATGACGTGATATTCAAGACTCTGAGAACATTATCAGTAATCATCCAATCAATATGTCTATCCGTGTGTCCTTACCTGCATCTAGTATTGTTTTAAATCGCTTTGCTGTTGTTTATAGTAAGGGCATGTTTACACAGCGCCATTGAAACGCTGCCGCTGTGGTGATTTGGAACACTGCCATCAAAATGTTTTTTTTTGTATTTCGCGGCATCTTTACTAATTGTTTTCTTTTCTTGTCTTTCTACAAGGCAAAAAGACAATGGTAGACTAATTAACACTTGTGTTAATTTACTGTCGTAGTTCCTGTGGTCTCGGTACTAAGGTTTTTATGCAAGACATTGACTGCCAACTGCAGAAGAACTCAGGCAACGACATAGCTATTAATAGGAGTATCAATGTTGTCTAAATACCTATGATGCAAATATTTGATTAACCCACGTTCACCTTGTTCTATGCCACACTCATCAGCGTTGGTTTTAAGTAGGTATTTTGTGGAAACAAAATCTCCCAGAACCAAAAATTCGAAAGGTTGCATCCACCAACCCTTTGTGGATTATCATAGCCCACCACCTCTTACTTCTCCTCCACCACCTCTTAGATGAAGCTCCAGCCACAGCAGTTGGAATTTCATAGGCTATACAAAAATCTATGAGCAATCACAGTTTACCTGCTATCACCTTATTTCTTTGGAACGAAGTACGTCTGTCAGCGTTTGAACGCAGCGTTTTCAACGCTCTGTTTGTAACTACCCTTAGCAAACAATAGTCTCTATAATCCCTAGAGTCTGATTAAAACGGCCTTGCAGGCGTCGCTAATCTGTGCACTACAGTATTTATACTATACGTACAATCATACATATTAGCTTTATATGTATACACTATCATAATTAGCTCTTTGTAGTTCTGCCGCTGCTTTGCCGTTTGTTTTATTTTATGCTACACTCATTTGTGGGGCATATTGAAATAGTTAATTGCTATATTTCTGTTTGTTAATGCTTTTACATGGTTATGGGGAATTTATGTTTTGCATTGTAATTAGAAAATAATCTCACTATGGCGATAAATAGAAATGAACCATTCTGAATGTTTTTGTTCAAATTCTTCAATAATTGGAGAACAGTGAAGATTAAGTTCATTAGGAAATCATCATTTTTAGAGCTATGTAATTATTTTTTCAGATAAATCGTGACATACACCAATCGGAGGTCGGGGTGGCACACTTAAATCTGTTTACCTTCAATCATGAAAGGTACTAAGAAAAATACTTTTGGACTTCATTTGGTGACCACCTTGAGCAAACATGGGGTTACTCAAACTTATGGGTGGTATATAATCTTCAAATGTGTCCCTCCCTGGGCGGAAAGGACTTTTTTTTAACAATCTCTCTGCATTACGCCGCATTCCCAATTTCCCAAACCACTGCAACTCCTAAAAGCCAGAATCAACAGTGGCGACCACCAGAAAAGCGCCGAGCCACGACAATGAAGCTCGACGTGTACCTGAGAATGAATTTAACTGTCTTGAATCCTGCAACGAAATTAATCAGATAATAATAGTGGAAGAGTAGGAATATTACGTAGATTTAGGGACTGTGAAACTCTTATTCATTCATTCCCAGTCGCCCCCGCGGGGAATGCCACCGGAGGCAAATAGGAATGAATGTTATTTCCTAGGATGGAGAAAGCCATGTACAGCAAAACTGAAGTGGGGGCAACTTCCCAGTCACTACCGGTGGCGACTGGGAATTTTAATTCCCATTTGCCTCCGGTGGCAATAACGCGAGGTCGACTGGGAATGAACGCTCTTTGACTAAACATCCACCATGTTTTTTTAGCCTCTTTTGGCGTTCCAGGGCCAAAGTGTGTTTTACCGACGGTATTGTGACCCTGACTAAATCAAATATGTAACTACAAGCACCATTAACTATAAAATTATTGTACCTACTAGTTCCATTTCATCAACCCATAGACTATAGAGTCAATGACTACACAGATGGTAGCTAAACGTCGACCAGGGTATACATACGTACCGCGTGTAGGTAGATGTAGCCGGTAGGTATACACAGGATCACAATCACTGGCTTTGTTTATGTTATCATATGGGCAGACGGCGGCAGGGATTGACAACATTTGATAGGTGTGCATCCTGGTAGACGTTGGGGAAGAAGTTTTCGAGAGACGACCACGAACCGAAAGACGAAGCGTCGGCAGGCCCAGCACTGGACTCATGGACTGGACCGGAGATATCGTGAGAATCGCGGGCAATCGATGGATGCAAGTGACGGATTGTCGTTCGGCGTCGTGTTCTAATAGAATAAGAAAGAATTTGCTCAGCTCAGCAGTGCACAATTGCACATCTTCGGCTGATGATGATAATATAATGATAGATGTGTGATCTGTGTTTTGTTTCGTTGTTATGGATGGATAATTAATAAATGGAATGAAGGAATTAAGTTTCTTTTTAGGGTTCCGTACGTAAAAAAAAACCCGCCCTGCCCGGGGTGGGAGGACTCATTTGATGATTTTACCACGCTAAAAAAAAAAAAGGGTCCCGTACGTCCGAATATAAAAACGGAACCCTTATAGCATCACTCGTGTGTCCGTTTGTCTGTCGCTTACAGTCAATTATCTCCGAATCTACTGGACCGATTGAGTTGAAATTTGGTTTATTCCTGTGACCCAAGCACAGAGATGTGACGTGAATAGATGAAATCTGTATGTGGGAGGTAGACATGGGCGCCGCCTTAAAAATTCTCGGCGGCGGCGCGCTGCCCAATTTCAATCGGCGGCGGCGTGGCGCCGGCGGCGTAGGTTTTTACTACCCTCAACTAAAACTCAAAATCTACTCCCTATCTTCTTTAAGCCGGGATGACAGGAAAATGTCAGTCCTATACATACAGTACAGTAAATACTTTATACAGATCAGGTCATCAGGTACAAAAAAAACGATTTTTCCAAAGGGACACTTTAATAACATCGTAAATTTTTTTTCAACATAGACACAGATAATCTAAGCATTAAACAACTAATTCAAGTTACACCGTCAGAGAAACGAGAACTCAATAAGAAAATAAAAAAGTTGGTACGACGTGACCTCGAAACTACCAATACAAACCGAATTGAAAAGGCAATACAAGAAAATCGAGGTCCTAAAGTGTTCGCCCAACAGCTGAAACGCTCGTATCTGACGAAGCTTAGATCACCTATTGACCAAACCATAACCTCAAAGCTGGTGATCCTAGCTGAGATAGAAGACTTTTATGGCCGGTTGTTCGACAGTCGTGGTCCACAAGCCACCTCTTCAGAGGATAGCCGAGCCACTCTGACCCGCCACTACACCGATGAACTGCCGGAAATAAGCCTAGATGAGGTTGTGTTGGTCGTTAGGCAGCTTAAATATGGAAAAGCCCCGGGTGAAGACGGAGTCACTTCGGAGCTTCTGAAATCAAGTGGAAAGCCCGTACTTCGGGAGCTCCAAAACCTATTCAACTCTGTTTTAGACACCGGGAGAACTCCAAAGGCATGGAACAGGACTGTTGTGATCCTCTTTTTCAAAAAGAGCGACAAATCCCTATTGAAAAACTATCATACTTATCGTATCGCAACTCTTTTCCTGCTGCACATCAATGACCTACATCAATCTGGTATTGTTGGGTACGCAGATGACAGTACAGTTTCAGAGAGATATGTGACCATCGGGGATGAAGTTTGTTCCTTGTGAGAGGCCATGGTTGAGCGGACAAATTATGCCTTAACCTTGTCTATCAGTGGGGTGATGACAATTTGGTCTCTTTTAACGACACCAAAACACAGGCTTGTCTTTTTACCGCAAAATGGAGTCGTGTGGACCAAATTCCTACTTTTCAGGGTGCATCTGTACCTCTGAATGACCAACTCGAGGTCCTAGGCATCGAGTTGACTTCTAGTCCCAACTTTGGAGCCACCATTGTGTTCAAAGCCCGACTTGCGGCCTAAAAGCTGGACATCCTAAATAGAGTGAAGCGGTACTTCACGTCGCGGGACTTATCAAATTACCGTGACCCTGGAACGTAAAGGGCTATTGAAAGACACCGTAGATTTTAGTCAGTACAAGTCTGACAGTCCCTCCCGCTCTGCCCTGGGTGGGAGGACTCATTTGATAATTTTACCACGCTAAAAAAAAGCGGTACTTCACGCAATCACGGCTGGACAGTTTTTAACTTTTTACAAAGCACAAGTCCGATCCTGCATGGAGTATTATAGCCACCTTTGGGATGGCTCAGCTAAATACCAACTAGCCGCTCTTGACTCAGTGGAATGCAGAGTTAAGAGGCTCATTGGCGACGTAAAATTGGTGAATGCCAAACTCCATAGCTTGACTCATCGCCGCAAGGTTGCCTGCCTGTCGGTCTTCTACAGATTGTACTTGGGAGAGTGTACCCAAGAACTCCACGATCTCATCTTAACTTATCTATCATCGCACATCTAGACGCACGGCAAATTACCACCCTTACCTTATTGCTATACCACCAATTCGCACTAAGCGTTTCCAAGCGTCTTTTATAATGCGGACAGCGAAGGAGTGAAACTCTCTGCCTGCGTCTGTGTTTCCGAACACATACATTAACCCTAATCTCTTCAAAGATAGAGTGAACAGGCTTCTTCTGGGTAAGCTCACTCCATTGTCGACCTTGTCTTAGTCACTCCTGACCTAGACTGAGGTCAAGAGCAAACCCATTGCACATAAAAAAAATCGTCCCGTATCACTCCTGAGCCACGTCTATAAACTGTTTTCGAGGGTCATCATAAATCGTCTCGCAAGAAGACTTGACGAGTTTCAGCCTCCGGAGCAGTCTGGGTTTCGCGGAGGATTTAGCACCACACAATGAGTCAGGTTATACAGAAGTCCGAAGAGCATAACCAACCCCTGTATTTAGCATTTGTGGATTATGAAAAGGCCTTTGACTCCGTTGAAACTTGGGCTGGTTCTGCAATCACTGCAGCGATGTCAAATGGACTGGCGGTACATCGAAGTGCTGAAATGTCTCTATGACGCCGCGACTATGAGTGTCCAAGTACAGAACCAGCAGTCTAAACATACTCTGCTGCGCAGGGGGGTGAGACAGGAGGATGTTATATCCCCGAAACTATTCACACATGATTGATAGAATATTAAGTCAGTCATTTTGGATGAGTCAATCACGAAAGCAAATACACGTCTTTACGCCACTCACGCCGCGCGGTGAATGTCGGCGGCGGCGGCGGCGTGCGGAGTGCACACGGCGGCGCCGCGCCGGCGCGGCGCCCATATCTAGTGGGAGGTAATTTTTAGGGGAGAAGGGGAAAATTTAAAAAAAATTGAAAACTGCATCGTGTGAAAATAGACAAAATTTGACCATTCCCCCGCCCCCTTATCTCTGAAATTACTGAAACTTAAAATTTTGAAAAAATACAGAAATTAGTTTTCTACTTATAGATTATAGAAAAACCTATAAGAAGTCCATATCTGTATATGGGAGGTAATTTTTGGGGGGGAAAGGGAAAATTAAAAAAAAAATGAAAACTGCATCGTATGACAATTCAAATGAAAGGTCTTGTTGAGAAGATCTCAAATGTATGTTTTTGTGATTTTAAAATAAGTAGTTTCCAAGTTATTCAAGAAAGTAGACGAAAATTGACCATTCCCCCCCCATATCTCCGAAACTACTGAACCTAAAATTTTGAAAAAAATACAGAAATTAGTTTTCTACTTACAGATTATAGGAAAACCTATAAGAAGTCCATGATATTAAAATAACATGGTAAATCACTCAATATTGTGCGTACCAATTTGGGTCAGATTAAAAAAAAAAATGTAATAGGTAAATTGTGCGGTGGTAAGCCAGATATTCAAGGAGTTTTAATTCAATGGGAAAGTTGGTGGCTAAATGCAACTGACATTTATTTTTAACTCGCACTTGGCCGGTTTTTTTTATTTTATTTAAAACGTGTTTACTGTAGTCTGCCCAGAGGCAAAGATGACGCCTAAGATTGCAGAGCTCAGGGTAAGGAACTGGAATTCCGGCTCTGTTTAGCTCCATGAGCCAGGCAGCCCTTGTGAGGCCTGCCAACATCATTGAAATCGTTAAGCCGACGGTAGTAGGTGGATCTCACCTAACCCAAAAGCCTGTGACCTATGTAAAAAAAACCTTAACTTAAATTATTTATTGTTTCAGTGTAACATTCACGTACCGTCGTTGCTACTTTTTTACGTGTACACAACTCTATAAAAACTCTGTCAATTTTTATGGTTCCCTATGACTTTATTTTACCTAAGCTACCAGTGGGTGTGTGACCCCTGTCCCTACTGTTTACACATCACAGATGCGGCGCACGTGTGCGTATCGCGTGCGCGGGCGCGTCGTGACGTCACACTCGGTCAATAGACAGTAGACACCGGCGACTGTTGGGGCACCGAGAGTTAGTAGTTCAAAGAGTTTGTATCATTATGAGTAGTTTGTTTGTTATTTTGTGAATATTATTTGGTATCATACAATTTGTAGTTTTTTTTTTTTGTTTTTGAAGCGTAAAGAAAAATTCTACTACGAGCAGGACTCGAACCTGCGTCCTTCTGGATAAATACTCCAAAGCCAAACGTTTTACAAACTAAGCCATCTCTGACAGTGACTATTTCTTTACTTCAGCAATATGGCGTAATACTAAAAAAATGCTTGCATATTGCAATGCTTTGAATACCTTAAATTATACTTGCCAGCGGCTGCGCTCGCTAAACCTCGAAAATTATTCCACCAGTATGGCCAATTTTATTCAGCTATTGCTCAGTCCATCTTTTATATCTACGGCACAGACTGCTCGACCGGCGACTAGCTTAAAACACTGCTCATGAGCAGTGTCTTAGACGATTGCCACTTTCCACCCTTTGGTTATAAATTTGATGTTGAACAATCGGAATGCAGCGAAAAGAACGCATCAAATAGCTGTCAAAGGCATGTCAAAGGGTAAATTTCAATGAACCTGTTAAATTTAAATGTTCCCTATAAGCAAATATTCTAACGCTCTAGAAGCACTCCTCAACTTAACCGCATAACAGTCGATAAAAAACGTGGGAAAATATAGAGGTCATCATCATCAGCCTATAAATGTTCCCACTGCTGGGACACAGGCCTCCTCTCTGTGAGAGGGAGTGGGCCGTAATCTACCACGCGGGCCCAGTGCGGATTGGTAGATGTCACATGTCTTCGAATTTTTGGTTCTAGGACATGCCGGTTTCCTCACGATGTTTTCCTTCACCGTTTTGAGAGCAGTGGTATTGAAATAAATAACACAAAGTAATGCGCCTGACGGGGTTCGAACCTACGACCTACAACTCGTAAGTCGAGGCCGATACCACTGGGCCACCACTGCTTTCAATATAGAGGTGTCCAGTAACAATCCACTTATGCCACAGTTTCCCCAGGGGTTTGACAATAGCCCTGCAGGTCATAAAATCGGGAAAAAAACGTAGTTCGTAAACGTAGAAGTATAAAATTACTCTTTCACACAAAAACTACTGAACGGATTTGGATGAAATTTAGTACGTGACAGATACTCGTAGTTTATATTTTAACTTGTATTAACACAGTTAATAGGATCGTTTTTATTCCGATTTTATCTTACCTTTGAATAATTTTCGAGTTGTAACGAGTGAAGGCAATTAATTACAGCTAACATAAGTTAGATTTAAAGGATTCAAAAACCATTTTTAAACTCATCATTACGAAATTGAACTTCTGTTCATATTAGACTGTGTATTAGAGTTTAACACATCTTGTCTTAGTATGATATAATTAATTAGTTGACTACATCATTCAGTTTGCTTATTGAACCGAATTCCTCTTGCGTCATGCTCCGATTACTCATTATTCATGATTAAGGAGTACTTAATGCATGTACTAGTATTTGCCGGCGGCTCTGCTTGCGTGTATTTTGATTATCAATATTATGCGACACGTAGAGCCATCTTTTATCGTAAGATTACATTATTATTATTCTCGGAAATAGTTGTTTTTTCAGAATGAAACGGTGAGACGGTCATAGGGTATAATTATTTTCCTTTTTTTATCATGGTAAAATCATCAAATTAGTCCTCCCACCCAGAGCAAACATTTCAACAAAAACATTATGTGCATGGATATGAGCAAACATTTCAACAAAAACATTATCTGCATACAAACTTACAAAAGAGCAAACACATACTTACCTCTCTACAATATAAGTAGGTTCGATAATAACAAAAAAAAACTTTTCGTCACAATTTCTTACGTACCTATTGTAACATCGATGGATCTCATGATTTTCTCTTTTCTAAAAGCGAATATCGGAAAAGATCCGATAAAACTTCACAGGCTGAAAAGTGTGAGCGCACTGACCTGATTCTGAAGAAAACAATAAAAAGAACGCTTTCATGGAAGTATACCGTATACTTTATATACCACACGTTTAATAGAATTGCTTCCAGATGTAGTAGGTATTATTTGATAAGTATTTGTTTGCAAGAAGAGCAGTACAGTAAGAGCAGTGGTGGCCCAGTGGTATCGGTCCCGACTTACGAGTTGTAGGTCGTAGGTTCGAACCCCGCCAGGCGCATTACTTTGTGTAATTTATTTCATCACCACTGCTCTCAAAACGGTGAAGGAAAAAATCGTGAGGAAACCGGCATGTCCTAGAACCAAAAATTCGAAGACATGTGACATCTACCAATCCGCACTCGGCCCGCGTGGTGGATTATGGCCCACTCCCTCTCACAGAGAGGAGGCCTGTCTCCCAGCAGTGGGAACATTTTAGGCTGATGATGATGATGATTTGTTTGCAAGCTACGTAAACAGACATTAATATTCTAGTTGAGAAGTTTTTGAAAGGGAATAATTCATCTAGGGAGTACTTACTGCTACCCATAGCCGCACAGGTGATCTTCAAGGCTAAGCCGAGCTTGCTAAGGTTGGTCGATGGATGGGAGACCATCTAGTATCACTTTACTAACTCACTAGTTTCTTCCGTCCCTCAGAAAGTACGCATAAAGCCTCCTGCAGACACACGCGATTAATCGCGCTGCGACAACGAGCCAAGCTAATTTCCACTCTAACAATACTGCGAATGGACCGCGACATGTCGCCCCGCGCGATTAAACGCGTGTGTCTGCAGGAGGCTTTTATGTTTGACAGTCGTTACTGTTAAGTCAAAAGCTCAAAAGTCTTACGATGGGTATAGTATTACTCAGTCAGTTATGTAGGTGTATGTATGCATGTAAAATGATTTTTCAGCTGAATCTAAATAGTTGGGTTGGAAACCGTCTTAAAAATGATGGGAAAAGGCCATAGCAGATGCGGCCTGTCACTCCCCTATGGTAGAGTACTTACGTAAAAGTAGCCATACACCATACTGCCTATCGTCCAATCGGCATGACGATCGATTTGATCAAACTTCAAATCGGCAGCAGTGATGCCAACTTAGGAACTTTATAGCTACATTTAGCTATAAAGTTGCTAAGTTGGCATCACTGCTGCCGATCAAATTTAACTGTCATGCCAATTTGATGGATTCCACGCCCACACACGGTCAATTCTAACTGATCTAATCGGCAGCGTCATGCCGATTGGACGATAGGCAGTATTGTGTATGGCTACCATAATAGATCAATCCACTTGAATTTATGATGTAATGCTTCATTCGAAATCGAAATATTGACATCTGTGAACGATATTAATATGAATAAACAAATGCCAATCATTTAACGATATGAGTACTTTGGCAGTACTTGAATACTACTCAGAAGTTAATTAAATAGTGACCGACCCTTTGATTCGCACGTAGTAGGTATGTTATATGTATTTTCTTACGAGTAAGTGTTGATTTATTGTTATAATTCCAAGTGAGAAAGTTTATGTGTAAGTATTTAAAACATAAATAAATCTGGTGGTCTGGTGGTCACTCAACGAGCAATGGAAAGAGCTATGCTCGGAGTTTCTTTGCGGGATAAAATCCGGAACATGGATATTCGGCGAAGAACCAGAGTCACCGACATAGCTCATAAAATTTGCAAGTTGAGTGGCAATGGGCAGGCCACATCGCTCGTAGAATTGACAACCGATGGAGAAGAAAAGTTCTCGAGTGGCGACCACGGACCGGAAGACGCAGCGTAGGTAGGCGACCACTAGGTGGACTGACGACGTCGTGAGGGTCGCGGGCAACCGTGCGATGCAAGTGGCAAATTGTCGTTCGGCGTGGCAGTCTAAGGGGGAGGCCTATGTTCAGCAGTGGACGTCTTCCGGCTGATGATGATGATGAAATCTGGAGGAATAACTTCTATTAACAAAAAATATGGTGAAAAGCGCATCAAAATATTCATGATATCTTTTTAACCGACTTCAAAAAAAGGAGGAGGTTCTCAATTCGTCGGAAACTTTTTTTTTTTTATGTATGTTCCCCGATTTCTCGAAGACGCCTGGACCGATTTGGAAAACTTTTCTTTTGTTTGAAAGGGTATACTTCACAAGTGGTCCCATGATCAGCAGGTCAGGATCTGATGATGGGATTCCAGGGAAATCGAGGGCAACCTTCAAATTTTATAGGCACATAGTACCATTTTCATATATTTTCTAAAGCTGTTCAAGTATTTGCATCTGATAATCATCATCTCAGGTGGATGAGCTGATGATGGAAGGTACAACTCCTCAACGGCTTGGAGTAGGCATCGACTGATTTAGTTTGTGTTCGCATATCTCCGGAACTACAAGTCCGATTTAAGTAATTCTTTTTTTGTTGTACTAAGTATTGTTTAACTTACGGAATACTGCAAGTTTCATCAAAATCAGTTCAGTAGTTTTTGAGATAGGGAATTTTATTAGCTTATTGTGCACTTGAGCGATGTTGTTACCGGTGCTACGGATTACAAAATTTTAGTGCACATACATGTAAGATAATGATTTATTTGACAAGAATTTGAGTTAAATATTTAAACTAAAAAGAGTAAAATAAAAAACTTTAAAAAAAAAAAAATAACCGCCTTCAAAAACAACCACAAAAAAGGGTAAAATAACCTACAAAATAACTTTTCTTTCAGAAGTCGGTGGCAAAAAAGACAATGAAATGAAAAAAAATAAAGGCACCGACTTCTGAAAGAAAAGTTATTTTGTAGGTTATTTTACCCTTTTTTGTGGTTGTTTTTGAAGGCGGTTACATTTTTTTTTTTTAAGTTTTTTATTGCTGTAAACATGTATAGTTATATTGGAAACTAGCTTCCGCCCGCGACTCCGTCCGCGCGGATGTCGGTCTTCGCGTGGATGGTTTATTTCTCCATTTTGAGTAACTCTGACAATGACATCTTATAAATATCTATTGGACCCAAATACGGCCTATAATAATTAAGGAGATCCCTCTATTGAGCTACTGCTGTTGAGCTCGCGTTCTGTAGTAAGTATTTTTTTCATAGTAATTCCGACCTTGTATTTACAAATAACTGATCGGAACAGTAATCAAAAAGGTCGCGCTGAAAAGCACGGTTTAAAATGACACGCATACAATATTAATTCCACAGACGACCGCTCGCCACACTGGACACGTCCGCTCGCATCAAAATTCAGAATTTATATGCATCGCGCGGCGCGGAACGCGGCTCCTTATATTATATAGGAGTCGGGGAGGCGTGGCCCGCGTGTGCCGCAAACGGTTCAAGCCAAATCCGACTTTCGGCGCTACAGGTTACGGCGCTGAATCCACTGCGGGTAATGCAACGTGTGTTCGCGGTTCTACAGAACAACGTCTATGAATAAAACTGAAAAATAAGATTTTTTTCTACGTATTTTTTCAGGATAAAAAGTATCCTATTTTATGCCCAGGCTAATAAGGTATAATTATACCAAGTTTCATCGAAATCGAACCGTTAGTTTTCACGTGATGCCTGCATATACAGACAGACAGACAGACAAAAATTTTTTTAATCACATATTTGGGTTTGGTATCGATCCAGCAACACCCCCCGCTATTTATTTTTTCAATATTTTCAATGTACAGAATTGACCCTTCTACAGATTTATTATATGTATAGATTGTTTACTTAGAACCACAGAGAGCGAATTTGTAGATAGGTATATCTAGTTCTTTAATGTAACTATGATGAATGGGAAAGTTTTTGAGAATGTATGAATGTATCTTTGTTACTCTTGCACGTAAAAATTACTGAACTTGTTGGATGAAAATTCTCACATAGGATACATCTTATCCCAGCAGCTCACTATGCAGTTGAAAAAATTCCAAACTCCATGCAAGCGAATAATAGTAAGTATAAATTGGAACAAAACTAAACTAACAAAAAACAAATTCTTCTATTATCTTCCGTTTATTGATTAAATTGTCAAATTCATTTATTTCGTGAACACAGGGTACAGTCGAGTTCAATAATATGTTGGCAGTGTCAATGATTCAAAATATTGTGAGCATTGGTAAGCTCAATAAATTCTACAGAATCTGTAGATCAAAAATATATCCTCATGTGAACGGTTCAATAATATATAATTTGCATTAGGCAATAATATGTGAACACCGTTTGAAAAAATATATCTATACTACAATAGCTTTAATAATATCTGAGCAGGGTAAGATTCATAATTATCTCCACAATCATAGGAAAGTATATTATTTGCTCGAATAAATAAGATCCTGTTTACATTGTTATAGAAATTACAGTATTTCAATTGTTTTCGGCGCGAATGCTCTTTAGGTCTTTTGAAATGAGTTTATTTCAATGCCACATGTTTTCGTATAATTTTGTATGAATGACATGTGTGTCAGTTTATTCTTTAAAAAAAAAAAAACGTCTTTTGAAGGAAAACTAGCCAGTGATACCTAAATAATGTTGCAAACTCCTTGACCGTTGCAGTTTTAAGATTGCTAGTAAATCATCTTTATGACGTAGTAATAAGGTTGAAAAAGAATTACATTTACTTGTTTAGATATTATTGTATTCATGTGCGTGTTTTTTTTTTGCGTGGTAAAATCATCAAATGAGTCCTCCCGCCCAGGGTGGGGCGGGAGGGACTATCAGACTTGTACTGACTAAAATCCACGGTGTTCCTTCAATAGCCCTTTATGTACCAGGGTCACGGTTACCGAGTGAGACAATCCCGCGACCCCGGCAGGCTCCGGCCCTCTTAGGGGGCCCCGTCAGTTTGCTGACAGCTCTTTGAGGCACGCGTGGAACACATCGCGCCGTCGACCCGGGCATGGTCCATGATCGGACGGCGAGTCACCCATTACTCGCCGCCCGCATGCCCGCGCCTACGGTGGCCGGAGATCGTCTTGCGACGTCCGTTGCCGTGGGCGTCTCCCGCGACGGCTGGGTCGTGAGGTGGACGCTGTCCTCTCCCTCACGCGTTCCGCCTCCTCCTTTGCTAGCATTACTGCTTCGCAGAAGGAGGCGACCGCTTCCCATTCCGTCTCGCCCCGCAGCATGGCCTCGACCAATGCTGGGCGCGAGAGGTCACCGCCTATCGCCTCCGTGAGAACACGGCGGTGCTCTGCCCAAGCGGGGCAGTCCTGCACCGTATGCTCCACCGTGTCCTCCGGGCGATCCTCGCAGTGGTGACACCCAGGCGTTTCTTCCTTGCCCATGCGACACAGGAACCTCCCGAAACATCCGTGTCCGGTGAGGACCTGCGTCAGGCGGAAGGTTAGGACGCCGTGACGCCTCTCCAGCCACTCCTCAAAGAGGGGTCTTACCGCCGCGATTGCGGCGTGCCCGGTTCATGTGTGCTTACATAATTGTGAATCTTACACTGTTCACATAATTATGATCTTAAAGTTATTCATATAATAATGTCCCTTTGGCTGTATACATGTTACTGAAAAAAAGTAGTTACATATTAATGAATTATAATCTTGATCACAATTTAATGATGCTTGTAGTTGTCACAATATTCTGAATTATTTTGATGTTCATATATTTTTGAAGTCTAGACGTGCCAACATGTTAATGAACGCGACTGTACATATCGTCATGTCGCTGTGAACTTCAACCGTTTTTTTAATGTTGCCCCACACTAGGAATTTCTCCTGTGTCGTCACCACCCAGACCCGGAACAACTACTTGTAGGTCATGCAAATATTTGTTTCGTGCGGGAATCGAACCCGCGACACGCAGCGCAGCAGTCCAACCGCTTAGCCACTGCGCTAATCTAGTCTTGGACACGGCACGTACTGAGGGGAGGTTGCACTCTTTGAACTCATTTTTAACCGACTTCAAAAAAAGGAGGTTATCAATTCGACCCGTATGTATGTAATATTTTCAGAACTGCAGTTTTCGTATATGTTAGTCTGTTTCAGGTATTGTGATAAGGTTGAAAATCTATTAAAGAAATTTGACAGACTGAGGTACATTGTTGTGCTGGCGTCTGCATGGACATCGATCGGCGTGGACAATAAAAGCAAAGAGCTATAGACAGAGCCACACCTCTAGTGTTGCTACCAACGAAATAATAAACCTACTGCGTTATGAGTGCTAGGGGAGTGGCGTCCGGTATCGACTAATCGATAAAAGATTGACGATTCGACTAATATTGCTGTTTGTTGTGTCTATATCAGTCGCTTCTAAAAAAAATGTCACGCCTGTAGTTATCCGTAGAGTTAGGGAGAGGTGTAACAAATAGACACTAGTAAACCTACATTTCGCTTTTATGTTTAAATCCCATGTAATGGCGGCGACCCTTTTGTCAACAACCGGGCAGAAATCCTGACTCCGCACGCAGAGAAATGTCTGGCTACCTATACCTATACGAGAACTTCTGGTTACAACCGTGACAGCAAGACTCACTAGTTGACTTTACAACATTTCTAGTAATAAATACTGAGTCCTTGTTATCTCTACTACTTACTTAGTATTTATTACTAGAAATGTTGTAGTCAACTAGTGAGTCTTGCTGTCACGGTTGCAACCAGAAGTTCTCGTATACATTTCTCTGCGTGCGTGTACGTGTCTGCTACTGAGAAATACCTAATCGAAAAACCGACTAGGTAACACTTTAATCAACCAGGGAAGTAAACTCGGGACCTCTTGTTTAATAGCCGCACTTGCAACCAGTACACCAACGAGTCTCTTCTCGCTTCCTTTTTCCCTTAGAAGGATATAATTCGTCACTGGAACATAAAGGACAATTTATTGAAGGGTGGTATTTATTGAGTAAGAGCCTGCATGACAGTCCTTTCCACGCCACTCAGATCAGAAATAATCATGTGATGATTTTCGATTGAGAAATAAGTAAAGAGTGTTTCTAGTTTTTCCCACGTTTTTATACACTCACTTTTCTTGTTTGTTTGTTTGTTTGTATTTTTTTACTAACTTTGTCACTAAAATCAGCATCAATTTTGACTCATTTTAAGATATCGGTACATATCACCTCATCATCATCAGCATAATTATAATGTTCTCATTGCTGGGACACAGGCCTCCTCTCTGTGAGAGGGAGTGGACCATAATCCACCACGCGGGCCCAGTGCGGATTGGTAGATGTCACATGTCTTCGAATTTGACGCTTCTAGCACATACCGGTTTCCTCACGATGTTTTCCTTCATCGTTATGAGAGCAGTGGTGATGAAATAAATGACACAAAGTAATGCGCTAGACTGGGTTCGAACCCACGACCTACAACTAAGGTATGTCGGGCCCGATAAACTGAGCCACCACTGCTCCGCGTAGTACCTACCTATTTCAGAAAAACAACTTTTCAGATATAAATCATTGTATTCCAAAACATTTGCCGTCAGAAAGAAATATAACATCTTAATTCAAACCAAACTTCGACACAACCCTGACTCCGAAAGACTTCAACAATCGACTAAGACCAACTTCACCCCCCTTACAGCGAGTATAAGATGAGTTTTTGAATCACCCCATTACATACGATGGGTCGCATTCCTAGGAGGGGTGGAAATCAATTACAGGGGGGTTTCGGGAGGGGCGGGGGTGTTGGCAAGACGCATGTAGGTTACGACTTACATACCAACATAGATTTCCTACAATATTTTTCAAGAACTGGCTGTCAACATTCGTTGGGGTTGTTTTGAAAAATTGGAGTATTATGTTTTTTGCGGTTTTATTTTACGAATATTGAGTTTGTAGTTGGTTGCTTCCAACCCATTCTATTAAAAATCTATAGAAGAGGCCTATTTTCAGCAATGGACGTCCTACGTACCTTTTTAGTTTTATGAAAAGACGTGTAAAAGTGTTGATATAACCGCTACTTGCATAAACATAATAAACATCATTTTTCATTTCATTTCACGGCTGATATGATGATGATGATATTAAGAGCAGCGGAGGCCCAGTGATTACAACGCTGACATACGAGTTGTAGGTCGTGAGTTCGAACCCAGCCTTACTTTGTGTTAATCTTTTTCAGTATCACTGCTCTCAAAACGATGAAGGAAACCATCGTGAGGAAACCGGCATGTCCTAGAAGCGTCAAATTCGAAGATATGTGACATCTACCAATGTGCTAAACCGCACTGAACCCGCCGCGTGGTGGATAAACAGCCCACTTCCTGTCACAGATAGCAGTCCTGTGTCCCAGCAGTGGGAACATCATATTATAGATTAGATAATACTAAGCATGTAATTATATTACCGCTCATAAAAAATGTGAAGAAAAGGTGCCTGATGTCAACACATCATAGCGATCTGCGTTCTGTAACTTTGCTATTAAAATATGAGCAGGCGTTTGTTTCTCGCTTTTATTTCACATAAAAATTTACAGTTAAATCCCCTTCATTTTGCTTTTATTTTTTGTACATTTTGTAGAACATTATACTTAGATATTTACAACTTAAATGTTTATTAAAATTTGAAGTACTAAAGGAACAATACAACATCGGGATGCATACCTACGTAGCGAAAATGAGAGTGATGAGATGAATGTGTTTTTTTATCGTGGTTCTGGTTAAATCATCAAATGAGTCCTCTTACCCAGGTTGGGCACACACAGGGACTTGTACTGACTAAAATCCATGGTGGTCCTTCAATAGCCTAATATAACTGATGTGTGGAGTGACAAGAATGGGATGAGGGAAGTAAGATGATGTCAATAATATGGTTCTGTTCTATAGGTTCGAATTTGAAAAAAAATGTAGGAGAAGAAGTAAAAATTGACGCGACTAATTGTTTTTACTAGCCTCAATCTAACCAAGAAGCAAAGATGAGAGGAAAGATGGAGCCAGCTCACCCAGAAGTGTGCCCAGAAGGAACTGGAGCTTCTACGACGGAACACAGTAAAAACTTTTTGGCGCCAAATTCCGACAGGATTGTGGACGCGGGCCTTGGTGAAAGAAAGAAAGAAAAAAAAATACGTGTGGCACTCGGGGACTGCCACGGTAAAGCATAGCATTTTTTATCAACATAAGCAATTATAATTATTTATTTATTAAGTACTGTACTAATTAGGCTATGGTCAGCCACGTCAATCAAGTGAAACGTCAAGAAACGTTCTCCTCCTCTCCCTCCCCGTCTTCCTCTCCCTCTCCTAGTACAGGTAGCCCTGCCCGAGTCGCAGAACTGTTAAAACAAATAACCGTGACCCTGGAACATACAAGATAATTGAAAGAACAGGTTGAAGTTTAGTCAAGGTACAGGTAGCCTGTGGTGCTGTTGATCGGGGTGGACAGTTGGGAAGTGGATTCCGTCCACCCCAAACACAGTTGTATTCGTAACGATAGACTTTGTCACAGCTTTTCTAAATATATTTAGAAGCAACATAATAATCTCAAGCAGCTACATAACATCATATTCATTAATAACTAATCTATTTAGTACGTTGTAATCGAGGGAATAGGGGGTCTACTATTTTAGTCCGTAAACAAAGTTACAGCCCGTACGAAAGTAACTCGAAACCTTTTAATAAACCCTACTCCCTATTCTGAATTCAAAAGTCGTGAAAACAAATTGGGAGTCGGGACAACCTGTCCCATCACGTTACGACCCATTTTTAGTTCGTACCACTAATACTACGAGAGCTCGGTAAATTTTTACGAAAGTGCTCAGTACTTCTTCAATTATCCCTAAACTCAGAAATGCAGACCTGGCTAAGAGGAACTGGTTTTACCAGTCTAATACATGGGCGCAACCAGTTGCTTTTTTTTTTTTTTTGGGGTGGCAAAATCATCAAATGAGTCCTCCCGCCCTGGGTGGGGCGGAAGGGACTGTCAGACTCTTACTGACTAAAATCCACCCGTGTTCCTTCGGATGCCCTTTACTTTCCGGGGCCACGGTATCCTGGATTAAGAAAAATCCGCGACCCCAGCAGGCATTTGGCCCCATAAGGGGCCCCGTCGGTGACGCGTGAAACACGACGCGCCACCGCCGGGCTTGGTCTTTGGTCGGCCGGCGAGCATACCCATTACTCACCGTCCGCAAGCCCGCTTCGCCGCTGTGCCCTCTGCTATTCAGAGGGACACGCGTTGGAGCCTCCACCCGACAGGCTATTCGCATACGGGCAAAGAGACCCCTTAGGCACAGTGCCTAAGAAGAGTTTTTGCCCGCATCCCAGGGCGCACCGGCCCGAAAAACTGGTCTTCCCCCCGGACGTATCCGAGAGGGAACTCCAGTCCACGGGCGCACGTGGAGGTTTCCTGTCTTAGCACCCCGCAACCAGTTGCTTAGTTGATTTTTAAATTTTCTGCCTCATTAATTTTTTCGGACCAAAAAATCGCATCTTTAAATACTTTTAGCTTCGTTCAAAACCACTTTTGATCAGCCAGGTCAGCATTTCTATATTTAGAGATAATTGAAGAAATATTGAGCAGTTAAAGTATTCCAGCGTGCCTCAAGCACTTTTCCAAAATTTCAAACAGCTCTTAGGCCATAATTAATCTTGTGTTCGTAAGTGGTAAAGTGTAGGAAAAGCCCGAAACTTTGACCGAAGCTACGGGTTTCGTGCTTAGATAGTAGTACCCCAGTTCCCATTGACAGTTAAACGGATCGATGGGTAGACTGCACGCCGTGTAGAAAGGGGGCCGCCAGAACAATAGATGTCGATAGTTTTGACGTGTTTCGGAATGAATGTGGGTTTAAATGCAATAGAAGGTGCAAACGAATCGTGGATGATTTGAGGTTGGGTTTGGATTGAGTTGTTACTGCTGTGGTAGAAAAAGGGATTTTTTCTTAGTGACAGAAGATATGCGGTCGTATATCAGTTTATTGGCGATCCTACAGGAAGAGAAGAGGAAGGACCTAATTACATAAACTTACGCCTTTTCTCCATAGCAAAGAAATATAGAATGCCACCAGAACTTAGAATTACCAATTTCACCTTTACCGTCGTACTCTAGTTTCGCTTAGATTCTTAGTAGGTACTAGAAAGCTGTAATTTTTTTTAAAGAGAAAATGACAGAGACAAAGTCTACGGTTAAGTGAGCTAACCCAGAGGAAGTCTGTTCACTCTACCTTTGAAGAGATTAGGGTTGTATGCGTTCTGCAAAACTTCATTGCTGTGCGCATAATGAAGAATGTTTGGAAGCGCTTTATGCGAATTGGTGAAATTGCAACTTAACTGATGGTAATTAGCAAACTGGACAGTTTCTCAGCTGGACAGATTCTCAGCTGGACAGTTTCGCAACAGGACAGATTCTCAACTGGACAGATTCTCAACTGGACAGTTTCACAACTGGACAGATTCTCAACTGGACAGTTTTACAACTGGACGTATTCTCAACTTGACAGATGTTCAACTGGACAGTTTCTCAGCTGGACATATTCACAATTGGACATATTCACAACTGGACAGATTCTCAACTGGACAGATTCTCAGTTGGACCAGTTTCTCATCTGGACAGTTTCACAACTGGACACATTCTCAACTGGACAGATTCTCAACTGGACAGTTTCTCAGCTGGACAGTTTCACAACTGGACACGTTCTCAACTGGACAGTTTCGCAACTGGACAGATTCTCAACTTTACAGATTAGCAAGTGGGATGAGGTTGCGCACACTCTCCGAAGTACAGTCTATGTAATTTGGTTTGTTAAACCAAAACTTACACCTTACATAACAAATATAATCGATTCGTATCGATTCCACGCCCCTTCCATAATTATTAATAAGTCTGCTATTCATAAATTACTATAGGTATGTCACTAGGCGAAGGGTAACGTAAGGAGTCCGACAGACGACTCAATTATTCAGAAGCTCCTGATCGATTGTTTGTTGTCTTGATTTACAAGGACATAAGTCTTTTACGAATTACGACACTTCGTTATAAACTTGTTTAAATACCACCCGTATTTAATACTGTTACGAGCTGGGTATTGGGATAAATTAATTAACACCAATTAAAACCAAATAAACTTTATTCACACACGAATCACTAATTAAAACAAACACTTAACACTACTCAACAATTAAACACTTATAAACTCACTTACGCTGCGCTTGCTCGTCCGCGGTCTCCACTCTAGCACTTTTCGACCCCATCGGCCATCTGCTCTGCAAGCAATATGGCCTGCCCATTGCCACTTCAGCTTGCTAATCCGGTGGGCTATATCGGTGACTTTAGTTCGTCCACCAACGAGGTGGACAGACGACCTTGTAAAGGTCGCCGGAAGACGCTGGATGCAGGTCGCTTCCAACCGGTATATGTGGAGATCTAAAGGGGAGGCCTATGTTCAGCAGTGGACGTCCTATGGCTGAGATGATGATGATGATGATGATGATGAAACTCACTTAATCACACGTAAAAATCACTTAGAGATCGCTTCCAGTTCACTTCGAGTTGCCTCGATCGTAGTCAAAACCAGACTGACTCAGGTCGGCGATCGGCGCCCTTTTTACACCCAGGCCGGACCCACTAGATGTTTCTAGAAGGTGGTCGAATGTTCTGGAAACATCCATAGACTTCGACATAGTCCCATACCTTCTGGAACATTCCAGAACCATCTCGAAACATCTAGAACAGGGTAGAATTTTCTAGAAACATCCTGACCAACCTTCAGTAGAATTGTCGAGAACCTTGTGGAACTTTCGAGAAGCCTGTAGATTGGTCTCGCAATTCGATCAACGTAACAATACTTTAACTGTTAATCCCCTTTTTTCAATCAAAATATTCGAAATTACCACCAAAAATACTGAATTGTACACTTTTGCTCATCTAATAAATCAATATTATACTATACTGTTAGATGTGCTCCTACTTCTGGGTGGTTTAAAAAAAACAACCACGAAGTGGATGGCGGGGTCTTCCAGACCCCGCCATACCTAACTAACTAACCTAATATGTCAGAGTCGGGGTGACCCCAGTCGTTTTTACGACATTTTTTATTTCTCAGTGCCCCGTTTCGTACACACGGGGCACCCCGACTCGGACAGGTTGGGTTAGAAGGGGATAATTTGTGTGCAAATCAGTAATTTGTAGTACAATAATTTATTTGAAATGCAGTAAGGTTATTAGTGGAGAAATTTTGTTTGCTTAAATTTCTAAATAGAGGTGCAGTTAAAAAATCCCCATTGTTTAATACATGAGAATTCACAATTATTATAACCTTTAATACCTTTAATCCTACTTCCTACTCCATCATCAGCCTATAATGTTCCACTGCTGGGACACAGGCCTCCTCTCTGTGAGAGGGAGTGGGCCATAATCCACCACGCGGGCCCAGTGCGGGTTGGTAACGGCCTACTAATATTATAAAGGTAAAATTTTTGAGGATGTATGTTTGTTAGGTACTCTTTCACGCAAAAACTATTGAACGGATTTAGATGAAAATTGGTACTTAACTACACAGATAGTTTATAACAGGGATTACTTACCACAGGATATTTTTTATACCAACTTTATGTTCCCGTGGGCTAGTTGTCGAGTTGTAACGAGGGAACCCGTTGTCAACAGTAGGTAAGTATTCTAGAAACATATTTTATGAAATAATAATCGAAATTATCACAAAAACAAAAAAATTATAAAAACATTTAAAAATATAAATAATAGTGGCCCACCGGTATCGGGAACAGGGTCCAAGCTACCGGCAGTCAGGGCTCCAGAGAAAGGAACCTCCTAACAATGCGCGCCGTGTCCAAAAGAACTGCTTTCTGAATCAGGCCCTTGATCCAGCTGCCTAACGAGAGCCTCCTTAGATGTTGGTCGAGGCTCTTGGCAATTAAGCCATGGACCGACACGACTATCGGCACAATGATTGCTGAATCCACATCCCACATATCGACAACACGCGAGCGAAATCAATATACTTGATTTGCTTATTTTTTTTCAGCTTTCACGAGGTTCTCGTCATCGAAATAATTATTATAATTTATTTTATTTGATATTTTTATAACCTGGATACTTTTATTCCCGTATGAATTTCCCGTTCGATAGCCGACTTCTCCCGGCGGAGCCGCTAGCAGCTACTAATAAAACATAATTATCATATTATGTGAAAGATTTGCCAGTTTAGTGTCAGTTCACACCGAGACGCGACGCGAAGCGACGTGACGCAACGATACTTCAAATGTGTATCTTTTCTTGTCGTAAATAAGGTTAGATTTTGAGTCGCTATTAAAATGCAGCGCGGCGCCGCGCTGCGCCGCGCCGGGTTGTGACAGGTGTATCTTTTCGTGTAGGAAATAGAGTTCGATTTTGAATAGCTCTATTGAAATGTGCGCGCAGCGTCACGTTTCGGTCTGAGCCGACCCTTATTCTACGATAACTTTATGGAAACAATAGTTCCTCGTTTGTACACTAGAGGCGCTTTTTGAATTCTCCATAAAATAAACGCAGTAAATTCTTCAATACGCTATAAATAAAAACCAGAAATCTTATGATAAGGCCTCCAGTGTTAAAACGTTAATTTATTTATTTAACCGGTGTAATGTGGCAATTGAATGTCGACCAATTGGTCGGCATTCAATTGTCAAATCAATTGTTTATAAAATATGGCCACAGTTTGAGATCTAAGTATTTATGTACACACAATAAATAATAGAAGAAAGAACAGATTTACCTAATACTAAAGCACAAAAGTAATGCAAATGTTTGTGAAAACATACCTACTAAAAAAAAATTATTAGCTACCCTCGTTCTTTTTCTGCGTGCAACTGTCATTGGTCACGTCTCTATTACAGTGAATATCTACTACTATAGTGCCTATACAAAACACAACTTATCTTTATATAGACCTAGGTCCCAAGGTCTGGATAAATAAATAATAAACGACCCTAAAAGACCCAAACCGAAGCTTATCTCGTAAGAAGTCTGAATTTAATAACATCACGAAGTTATAAGAATTCCTTAAGAGCGCCTTTTCTGAAAGTTGGCAACGTCGCAAATAGTTGTCAAAGTTATAATTAATTTAGCAATGTTACTGAATGGAAATAAGAAATATGGCTCTGTAGTGGACTAAAACAATGCAATTAAAACACTGAATTTGATGTTGTAACCGTTTCAGGTGTAAAAAAAGCATTTGGAAAGTTTCCAAATACTTTTTTTACATCTAAAACTGTATATTCGGTGTTACAATATTAATTATTGCATTCCATAGTCAATGTTTTAGTGCACTACAGATCCATATTTGTTATTTTCATATAGTACCAAATAAATCAAGCCTTGTAAATATTTGACAGCTATTTGTGACGTTGCCAACTTTCTGGTTACGCGCCCTTTATACAGCGTAGATATGCAAGCGGCGCCGGGTGTCACAATAAACAATATGAATGGTAGGTACGTGCCTCTTGTAATGAAGACGCCGTAAATCTGCCAGCTGCCGTCTGCCGGCGCGTGATGATATCACAAGTGTATGAAATAAATATTTTTCAGGATAATGAGGTGTTTTGGGATACCTAGTTTGTCGTTGTTCGTTAGGTCTACAGGATTTTTAACCGACTTCAAAAAGGAGGAGGTTCTCAATTCAGATGCTTCTATTTTTTTTAATGTTTGTTCGCGCATAACTCCGTCGCTTAATAACCGATTAAAAAATTTTTTTTTGTTGAAACGGCTATAGACTTCCCAAATGAAAATTTTATCGAAATCGGACTAGCTGTTTTTAAAAAAAATTAATTATTTTTTAAAAATGATGTACATTGTCAACACTATTTTGTTACATTGATTACTCCGAGGCACAGTCCGAGGTTTCTTGTTCGATTTATGTTATGTGATTCTTTTTTATTCGAAGCAGTACCTATACCTGCCATTTGGTCTCATAATAATTTCATTTAGTTTGGTTCAGTAGTTTTTATTTTATGAGCATTTTTAGCTCATTGTGTACGTGGTTGATGTTACTAACGGTGCTACGGATTACAAAATCTATTGCACAATCATGTAAGAAAATTATGTATTTGACAAGAATTTGGATTTAATATTTAAACTAAAAAGGGGAAAATTAAATAAGTCGTTGTTTTTAAAAGTTTTATTTTCTTACCTATCTTTGTATTATACAGAGAGGTGTTTTGTTTTAATTAATTATGTAGTTCATCATCATCATCATCAGCCTTTAATGTCGTCACTGCGGGGTCACAGGCCTCCTCTCTGGGAGACAGAGTGGGCCATAATCCACCAACCGGGCCCAGTGCCGTAAGTCGTGGGCAATGTCACTGGGCCACCACTGATCCTCAAATAAGCTCTTTTAAATAGTTGATTGATGGATACAAGGAATATGAACTGGATTAAAACAGGAATGAAACAATTGAAATAACATTTTGGGACATAAGAAGGAGATTGTTTGGTCCGAATTAGGAATATTTGGAACAAGCTGTTTCCCCATGGGTGCTCGTCTCTATTGGTCGTGAACTCGTGACGTGATATTTTATAGCCTATAGCCTTCCTCGATAAATAGGCTATCGCACATAAAAACCTGTAGCTACAGCAAAACATCGAGCACGTCGCAGGACGTTCTCCGGCCACCGGTAGGCGCGGGCATGCGGGCGGCGAGTAATGGGCGACTCGCTGTCCGTTCGAGTAGAGTGTCAGCACAATGACGGGGCCTTTAGAATGCCAAAGCCTGCTGGGGTCGCGGGACTACCGAGTCACCGTGACCCCGGAACCTAAAGGGCTATTAAAGGACAAAAAAGCTACAGCAAAACATAACTGAATTCCACCAAGACATTAATATTATAGTTGTATAACAGTGCGCCATGTTGTGACGTCAGCGTCAGGGTGACGTCACCGTGCTAACTGCGTTTATAGCAACATAATCAAATGTACGAAGGAGGGCGGTTGTACCGTGGTAACCGTAGTTTAAAATAATGCAGGTTAGTTTGAACTAAGATTAGGTTTTCAATGGGACTTTGGCATAAATTATTATAGAAAGTCTGATTAACATTGATGTTAACATGTTAACTATAGTTAAAAAGGATTGTCGCGGACATGATTAAGTCTACAATAAGAAAATGAAAACTAGCTATATCGACCAAATGACAGAATACTACATCGAACAAAAAAATAATTATCAAAATCGGTGACCCAGTCGTAACTTATGAGGTAACAAACATAAAAAAACAGTCTAAATGAGAGCTTTCTACTTTTTTTTGAAGTCGGTTAAAAGTACGTGTGAACTTTAACCTATAAAAATCTAGTATAGGTTATCGTGACCCTCATTTCCCTAACCTTTGTCCAGTCGTTCTCTTGTTACTTCTAAAATAAGATTATTCTTTTAGCAACTAAATTATTGTATTTCCGATAAGGTCAAACTTCTTACGTAAGTTATTTGACCTTTTTCTTTACACAATTATTTATATAAGGACTTTTTAGCACTCCAATGACGTTGATTAAGGGAGGTTATCAAATTTTTCGTTGATTAACTAGCGATCACTCGATCAGCCCTGGCTTCGCACAGGTACTATTTTAAATAGGTATGGTTACAAGTGACACACAAGAATAATGTACTTTTCGGACGGTGAAAGAAATCTGTTCAGTAATTCCAGAGATTACTTCGTACGAACAAATTCACAAACGTTTCAATATTAAGTACAAATTATTGAGAAAATAATTATAAACCTCGGTCACGAATTGCGAAGATTCTAAGAAGGCCATTTTAGCAACAAAGCTTTGCGATAAAGTTCGTTAATGGTATTTTATCTGTTGCTCAAGCAATAGAGTAGATAATTTGATAAAGAACAATTTCTAGATATTAGCAACATTGCTAATGTGGAGTTTTTTAGTTCTCTCGAAGAATTCATATCGCGTATCAACGAAAGAAAAGTAGCAGCTGTGTGCTTGTGTAAATTAATTTCTATGACGAGTTATGATTTTTATACTTTTTTTTTAGCGTGGTAATATCATCAAATGAGTCCTCCCACCCAGGGCAGTGCAGGAGGGACTGTCAGACTTGTACTGGTTCATGGTCGGACAGCGAATCGCCCATTACTCGCCGCCCGCATGCCTACGAGGGACGGAGATCGTCTTGCGACGTCCGTCGCCGTGGGCGCCTACCACTGCGGCTGGGGCGGAGGGAGGACGCTGTCCTCTCCCTCTCGCGGCCCACCTCCTCCTTCGCGAGGATGACTGATTCGCAGAAGGAGGCAAATGCTTCCCACTCCGTCTCGCCCCGCAGCAAGGCCTCGACCAATGCCGGGCGCGAGAGGTCTCCGCCTATCGCTGCCGTGAGGATACGGTGGTGCTTTGTCCAAGAGGGGCAGTCCTCTACTGTGTCCTCCGGACTATCTTCTCAGTGGTGACACCCAGGCGTATCTTCCCACCCTATCCGACACAGGTACCTCCCGAAACTTCCGTGTCCAGTGAGGACCTGCGTCATGTGGTAGGTCAGGACGCCGTGACACCTATCCAACCACTCCTCAAAGAGGGGTCTTACAGTTCATTTTTACCTTTAGTTTCTTGCAGATTAATTATGCCCACTGATAACTAGCGAATTAGTAATCTTTAACATGCAATGCAATCCCATCCTTTCCATCTTATAAAGAAAAATCTTCAACAGATAGATAAACGACAGTTTTACAACGCGTTCCCGTAACCACAGTTTAATGCATTGATGCAACCGTCCTCGCCGTAAGGAAATTCAGAGATGTGTGTGTAACCCTAAGGGGTTACACACACATCTCTGTATACACTCTTTTTTCATATGTGTGCGTGTGTGAATTGAACGAGTGTGTCTGTGTGTGTTGTGTGTATGTGTGGTAGGCACTGTCTCGGGAAATGCTTAAATTGAAGCGGGATTAGTTTTAACTGGGTTTCGCTCCAGGCTTTGGATTCAATTTCTAGTTGAGAGTAGGTCTTTTGCTCCTTGTATACTTATTGATGTTCTCAAAAGTTTTCGGCCGAAGTTGATATAAATTACGTTTTCATTCAAGTGTATTTCATAAAACCCTCTATTTTTTTTTCATAATTATATATTCCACAACTATCACACAACGCCATCTAGTCCCAAGCTAAGCAGAGCTTGTGTTATGGGTAAATTCACAGAAATATTAAAAACAAATTACTTCTTTATTATATTTATGGGTAAATTACACCCAGACACAGAACAAACGATCGTGCTCATTACACAAACATTTGTCCAGGGTGGAAATCGAACCCACGACCTCCGGCATAGCAGTCAAGGTCACTAACCACTAGACCAACAGGCCTGTCATTGTCACTAACATTAAACAACTTATTTCTATGTCTTTTTTTTAGGAAACTTTGCCCCACTCTGAATGTTTAGCCTTTAAACTCACATAGGTACACAAACAAACAGCCAAACCCGAAACAACTACTTGTACCTAGATCACACAAATATTTGTTCCACGGGAATTGAAACTGCTACACGCAGCGTAGCAGTCGTTTACTCAGCCACTGCGCCAAATCTTTAATTTAAGCGCATGCTATCACCGTCTGTGGGTAGTATACCTATTTGTTAGGTATAGAGTACCTTCTGAGTGAGCTTGGCCTAACTAACTTCCATCATAGGCATCATATTTGGTTCTGAGTTAGATTATGGCCAGGAAAAAAACACGTCATTTAAAAAAACTTTATCAACTCCCCCATTGAATCAATCAACTTGTTATCTTACCTGAGAACTCCTTAAAAAAAGGTTATAAAAATTTAATTAAAACCCTCCACGGTTTTTATCTGACTGCGTATCTTCCATTTATTTCAGCGTAATGTTTTCAGAAGGGCGTGAACCGTGAAACGTTACGTATTCCCTGAGAAAATGTTGTGTAACTCCAGTATTTTTGTAACGTTTTAAGAGATTTTCTGAGGCTTTAGCGTATTTTTAATTATTTACGGTATTTGTTGTATGGAGAATGAAACGTTCCGAGGCCCTAGCAGGACTTTTCATATTTTAGTGACGCGAAGTAAACAGGAACATTGAAATCAACGATGAAAAAAAAAATCCTAAATTAAGGCGCTGCCCATAGCGAACACTCTGTAAACGACTAGTTTTTCGTTGCAAAGTTAGCCGTACCTGTACATGCCACAAGCCAGAAAAAAATACAGTGTATAGTCAAATGTATAAAGTAAAGACTTTAACAAAAACAATTCACAAAAGTGGTCTAGAACTACAAAAAAAAATTGTCAATAAGACCACGAAAAAAAATTTTTCGTCTCGAAATTCTCAATTTTTTCAGCGGTAACCATTGTATTTTTGTAACTATAACAGAAGAAATTTCATATACTAAAGACATATCTAATTTTTTTTAAACTCAGACCTGTGATTGTTTAAATATTAAGTCAAAACTGCAAAATTTCTTACATTTTTTCTTACAATTTGCCCCCGCGCGCAGCCGCTTCACCCCCGCGACTACCTTTGCTACATAGAGCTTAAATTTTAATTAAATTAGAGGCTTTTTCATACAATTACATCTTACAATACGTAGAACTCGTAAGCGCGTATGGCCGCTTGCAAATGATGTCCTGTTGGCGCTTGCGCTACTTTAGTGTTGTGTTAAATAAGCAAGAAAAGAAAGAAAGAAAACTGTGTTTATTGGCATTAAAACTAATTAAAACTAAAAAATAAAACGAAACAAATCTTTTAATGCCCAAAGGGCCTCAGCTCAGCATAATGCCAAGTGGCAACACGAAGTCTGCCACCTGACGCTGATTTTATGCCTAGTGTGTTTGTATGTCCCCATTATACCTCGCGTCCCTGTCTTACACCTGTTCCCCTACTATCGCCTCTATTTCTTCAGTTATGCGTTGCTTTCTTGACTTCAACAAACCTTAGTAAATAAAAAAAATGGCGCCTATCGATCCATTTCATCCCTAGACGCTTAGATAGGTATAGATTATTAGGCACCTGCTAAAATTGTGATTATCACTGTTTGTGACTTTTGGTAATCGATAGATGTAGATTATGCTGATTATATATAACTAGCTTCTGCCCGCGACTTCGTACGCGGATCCTGTTGCTTATGCCAGCGACAACGGGCTCATCAAATTGTACAACTTTTGCTAAAACGCCATCCCTATTATGTTATAGTGTAGCTGGGTGCATGGAATTCTACAACAGGTGTTCCAGATCTTCAGTTTTTATACGTCAACAGAGAATGCTCATCAGGCTTAACAACTCTTGCTAAGACGTTATTCCTAAATATGTTGTAGAGTAGCTGGGCGCTTGGAATTCCACAACAGGTGTTCCAGATCTTCAGTTTTTATGCGTCAACAGAGAATGCTTATCAGGCTGAACAACTGTTGCTAAGAAGTCATTCCTTTATATCTTATGGTGTAGCAGGGCTCTTGGAATTCCACATCAGGTGTTCCAGATCTTCAATTTTCATACGTCAACAGAGAATGCTTATCTGGCTGAACAACTCTTGCTAAGACGTCATTCCTGTATATGTTACAGTGTAGCTGGGCTCTTGGAGTTCCACATCAGTTGTTCCAGACCTTCAATTTGTACACGTCAACAGAGAGTGCTCATCAGGTTGACCAACTCTTGCTAAGACGTCATTACTATATTGCTATATATATTATATATATGTTATAGTTTCATCATTCTAGCTTTTAAAAACAATACTTCCGTACAACCTTTCATCCCCCTTTCAACACATTTGAACCCCCTTTCCGCAATAAAAAGTAGCCTGTGCCCTTTCTCAGGCTCTAAACTATCTGTGTACCAACTCATTTAAATCGGTTCAGTAGTTTTAGCAGGAAAGCGAGACAGACAGATAGAGTTACTTTCGCATTTATAATATTAGTGTGGATGTGGAAGTGTGGATAGTGTGAATGGATTGGATAAAACCGGTAAAAAAGGCATATATACCGGTTTTTACCGGTAAAAATGTCTGTTATCACTAGTATTTAGATTGTACTTTTTATTTTTGGCAAATATGTATAGATTGTCAGTTACCAGGGTTTAAAAGCTTAATATATCGCTCTATGATAAGATGATTGTATGACGTTTTTCTGTTTTTGCGATGGACTGTTCTAGTTGCCTTTTTAAGGATCATTCTGTTTTAAAAGTTCCATGTAGTTTTGTTTGTTCCAGTTTCCACTAAACGACTGCTATCTTACATTCTCAAATATAAGTACGTAATAGTAGATTTATTAACCAAGGGGATAAAGCAGTGTCTTCTGTCGCGGGTGACGATTTAAATCGCGAGCGTAACGAAGGACTCGAGGTTTACTCCCAAGCGTAGCGAGGGTGTTGAAAACTTAAATCACGAGCGAAGCGAGGGATTTAAGATGAGTCCTGAGTGTAGCGAGGGATTTAAGTTCACCCAAGACTAAGACAGCTTTATCATCGAGGAAAATACTCTACTTTTCGTACCATTTGCGAAAAAATTAACACAATAATAATATGAGATAAGCATTAATTAAAAATAATGACAATTAAAATAAACTTATCGTAGTATTTGAAGAAAACAAAAACGCGGCAAATTCCTAGACTAATATTTTTTTGGCGGAAAAGCAAAGGCATCAAGCTCATACGGCCTCGTCGGTTTTCGTCTTTTTTTATAATCATAACTGCATAATAAAGGTGTAGTTCGGTAAGTATTCCAAATTTAAATCACTTTCTCCCCCTAGAGGATGAATGAAATTCAGTACAATTTTCTTTCCCTGTTTTTAACAGAACAGGGCCGCGCCGACCCCTTGCAGCGCCTGTGTGCAAAACCTATGAAGCGCCTGTGTGCAAAACCTTTGAAGCGCCTTTTATGTAGTCTTTCAAATTTCTTTCATAAATTCAAATTTTTTGCTGAAATATTTTCATCAGTTAATTATCAATTTTTCAGTTTCCCGCCAGTACGCGCCGTACCCGCGACTCCACTAGCTATTACCCATTTTCGATAAAATGTTTGTAATTGTTGTGGGGAATCCCCGTCAGTTCGCATCGGGTTACGTTTATAAACTAATCCACGGCACGGTCTTTGTGATATAATACATAGATTAATATACTAACAATAGCAGGCGGCTATCATAACGGATGTGGCGCGGCCGGCGGTTCTTTTGATTTTTAAAGCAGAGCTAGCTATTCATGTAAACAAAACCCAAAATATAAACAGTGGGTCAATTCAAATAGTTTAGATAGGTATCGTCTTAGGAGACTTGTATCTACTTACTTATCGATACTCAAGTATTAATATGTTATAATGTGACAAAAATAATTTCAACAATTGGCACTGGTCATCCGGCGCCTCTATTGCCCTGGCGCCTGTGTGCGCCGCACACTTCGCACATAAGGGCGGCGCGGCCCTGTAACAGAATAAAAATGACTATTGTTATGTTCGCTTTTTGTGGCATACAATGTCACTTTTTTGAGCAAGTGGTACGAAAAGGTATGTTATACGCTTCAAATAAAAAGTTGAAGTGGCAATGGGCAGGCCACATCGCTCGTAGAACTGATAACCGATGGGGAAGAAAAGTTCTCGAGTGGCTACCACGGGGTGACCGACGACATCGTGAGGGTCGCGGGCAACCAATGGATGCAAGTGGCGAATTGTCGTTCGGCGTGGCGGTCTAGGGGGGAGGTCTATGTTCAGCAGTGGACGTCTTTCGGCTGATGATGGTGAAGATGCTTGACGAATAAAAATATTTTTCAGGACTTTTAATACGAATAGGTAAGTGATTAACTAAATAGAAAAAAAAACAGAAAATGGTTTTTTCGACCCCGCGCTAACTAAATAGTCACAATTATAAAAGCATTGTAGTTATCTCCGTCAATTTTGGTTTACGTAGGTAACAAAAGAAAAATACGTCATTTTTGTAACCTGACAAACTTAGGGCTGATTTTTAAATAGTCAGATAACTTTTATCTGAGGAATAAAACTAGCGGGTTGACATATTTTCTATAGATAAGCTTTCAAACCGCCATTTTTATTCCTCAGATAAAAGTTATCTGACTATTGAAAAATCAGCCCTATTTGAATTTTTCATTGAAATAGGCGATTCCACAGAAAAAAATCATCGTCACACAATAAGTTTCTAAGCCATCAAGAAAGCAATCTAGATACTCGTCTATAGCTATGTACTATCGCCCAATGTATATGTATACTGACCACCGTAAAGACTATTTCTGCTTGCAGAGTTATAACTTTCACTTCCTAGGCCCTTTGTTTTGACCATTCATCCTATTCATAAAAAAGGGTCATCCATTTCATAAAAAAGGTGGCCAGTTCACAGAAAGATGTGGGATACTGCGCACGCGATTTTGTTTTAAAAGTGAGCAGAGATTACATTGTTCGATAGTACCTACATGCGACCACCTTCTAACCAACACGTATTATATAGCTGGCGCACAAAGGGACAGGGCAGTGGGTCAAGTGCTACTCGTGTAGCCCGACCAATTAAACGAACATAGGTTCGCTTCCTCACTTTGTCTTACGTGAACATTTTTTGCTGAAAAATATTCTTATGGATTAATTTTTGTGGAATGGATAAAGAAAAAAACTGAAATATAAATGAGAAACTGGTGGAAAATTAAAACCAGCGTTTTATTTCAGTTTAGGGACAGAGGTCTTAGGTCTTTTCACGAGTTTTCACGTCTTTCTGACGTTAAGTAACGTTAATTTGATGGATAAAAAATAGTTCCTCGTTAGTGCACTAGGGGCGCTTTTTGATTTTCGAAACAATTAACGGTAAAATACACTGTACGGTAAAAAATAATGAATATCTTGTGCTAAGGATTCAGTTCTGTGAAGTATTTCTTAATAGGTTCACCAACTGCAATAATATGTAGTTCGTGGTAAAATCATCAAATGAGTCCTCCCACCCCGGGCAGGGCGGGAGGAACTGTCAGACTTGTACTGACTAAAATCCACGGTGTCCTTCATTAGACCTTTACGTTCCAGGGTCACGGTAATGTAATAAGTCCCGCGACCCCGGCAGGCTTTGGTCCTCTAGAGGGGGGCCCCGTCATCTTGCTGACGCTCTTTGAGGCGCACGTGGAACACAACGCGCCTTCGACCCGGGCGTGGTCCATGGTCGGACAGCGAGTCGCCCATTATTAATCGCCACCCGCATGCCCGCGCCTACGGTGGCCGGAGATCTCTCGTGCTCTGTTTTTTTTAATCTTAGTAGATTGATCAAATGAGTCTTCCCACTCTGAGTGGGGCGGGAGGGACTGTTAGAGCTGTACTGACTAAAATACACGGTGATCCTTCAATAGCCCTTTACGTTCCAGGGTCACAGTTAAAAATAATATAGGAATTAAGGAATACAGTAATTCAAATGTTAATATGAATACACATTCTAATTATATCTAGGTACACATTCCATTAAAATTAATACACACATATAATATACTACCCCTATGTACACTAACATAATAATATATACATATATAACTATACACAATGATACACGTCCAATAATTTAAAATAATATTGAACTGATTATATTGCTATTCAGCCCTCTTCCTCTCTCCTAACTTTTGCGTGCCCGACAGGGTCCATATTGTATCTTTAATTTGTTTATTTTACCATCTTTTGTAACATATGGAATGCAATAAACAATTGAGCATTGAGTACCAAATGAGACAATCACCCATTTCATATTTGTTTCAAGACAGAAGGCACAAGGATGCTGCAATGTATGTTTAACTTGCGTTTTCTGGTTTCATAATATCTTAATCTGACTGATGCGAGATAAACAGTGGAAAGATGTTTGTAATTAAAACGTAATCATTTAGATAATAATGCGCTTGTAATTTAACTTTATTGTTTTATTGCGTAAGGGCTCGTTCCCACTATGTCGTGAGGACAGATAATCGTGTAGTTTTAAGTGTCGCGTCGTGGATAATGTATTTAAATGTAGGTGTTCACATACTATATTATTTTTAGTTCAGAATCAGTAACTGATGCGATTCCAATAATTTTTACACAATGTTATATTTGTTTTCAAAATATTTTAATTAAATTTCATTACCAGTTAATTACAATACAATCACCGTACGGTTAGGTACCTATTGCCAAACTATTATCACGAGTGTATAACACAGGAGACGCGGTTTATGCGAGTGTACCGCGAAATGAGCATATATGTTTTTGAACGGACATCGAGGTAATATAATACAAGCTTATAACTTTGTGATTTTTTATGATACGGTTTTAAAATTTTGTACATAGATTCTTTACACAAAAACACTAGACAAGTGTATCGGGTTTCGCATAAACAAAAAACAATGTTGAACGACACGACTTCTCTGTCGTCTACAACATGTTTTGCAATGACAACAGATTGTCATGACAGTGGGAACCGCTAGCACGACAGTAGACAACGATAAAAAATCATTACGAATAAATCGTGACCGGAAATCTATCGTTGACACGATAATAATATCGTCTTGTCGTTTACACAATGCTACATCTTCCTTCTTTTCAAAAAGTAATACAGTGTTATAATTTCGTCCTCGGCCATTGAACTCAGGACCCTAAACGCGCTACTGATATCCTATAAAACGTAGAGGCGACTGTAGATTTGTAGCTTGCAATGATGTGTAAACTGTCGAATAAAATGTCGTCGCAATCCAATGGGAATAACTAGATACGGTAGTCTCTAAACGATAAAAAAAATTTGACGACAAACAATCTTGTTAATGGGAACAGGTAGAGACGACAGTCGTCCAACGATAAATTAATCGTTACGGCATAGTAGGAACGCGCCCTAAGTAGTCTAATGTAGCAATAGGGAGAAAATACTACGTGAGGAATGCTAAGATGATACAGCACAAAAATAAAACAAGATTCTCATGCTATGTCTTATGTTATATTCGCAGTTGCCAGCGGTTCCACCCGCTACAACTGGAAAATTATCCCTCCGAAACATAAAATCGGGATAAAAACTATCCTATATGTTAATCCAGGTTATAAACTATCTGTGTACCGAATTTCAACCAAATCCGTTCAGTGGTTTTTGCGTGAAAGAGGAACAAACAAACATACATCCATCCAAATCAACTTTCACGTTTTTAGTAGGACAAGATAGGATATAGTATAGTAGGTATATACTCGTACATACATAATATGACACAATCATCAGTCAGTCAGGCATTTCTGCCATAAGCCCCACTTCGAAGGAGCTTCCACATAGGTCCTTGGACGTAGTCCTTATAGCAGAGATTACCTCCGCCCTAGAAAAAGTTGTTTCAACAAGTCGGGCTCCGGACGAATACCCAAGTGGGACAATTTAAAATTACGAATTCTAAGAAAGTTAAAAAATTATATAATACTAGCTTTTGCCCGCGACTTCGTCCGCGTGGAATAGTTACTTTGGGCTAACGTTAAATTTAACCCGGATTTCGAAGCATTCTTCATTGGCGCTCCGCTCCTATTGGCCTTAGCGTGATGATATATAGCCTATAGCCTTTCTCTATAAATTGACTATTTTATACCTTCGGCCGCGAGACGCGTCGAGCGCGGCGACCGATTCTCAAAAATAATCCTTATAGCATGATTCAGTATTCACGCGCAATGGCTTATTGGCGTATTTCATGTATAACTTTGGTGTTTCTGTACTGATTTATATGATTTTTTTTATGGAGCAGTTAATTAATGTTAACTTTTTCAATTAGGGGTGACTGAGAGTGTTATAAACGTAAGAGTATTCAAATGTAATCAGAAAGCTTCGAACTGCTAAGCTATCGGGAGTTACACGTGTTATTGTGAGTCAACCATAAAAGATAGACATATGCTGTCGTGGGGTATTTTTTATATAATTTTAAGGAGAAAATTTCCGTCATAAATGATTTCTGTGTAGCTTAACCATTAGGGTTGCACACGCGACGGAAGATTAAAAAACCCACGTTTTTAAATGTCCTAAAAATAAGAAAATAACCCTACGGGGCTGAGAGAGGGGCCACTCAAAACGTGGGGGCGTAAATTATTTAAGGAATTATTTATGAGATATTTACATGACGTGTATAGCTCGTGGGCGTAACTTGCAAAGATACGCCCCCACGTTTTGATTGGCCCATATCTCAGCCCTGTAGGGTTATTTTCTTATTTTTAGGACATTTAAAAACGTGGGCTTTTAGATTTTTTAAATTTATTAATTATTTTATTATTTTTATCTTTGTTCATCGGGTTTGAAGGTACCCTGAAAATTTCAGCCTGCTAGCTTATCGGAAAGTGCCTCAAAATTGAGTTGCAAAAATCCAACCGGAACGACAAAACGTGGGAAAAACACGCTTTGAGCACCCACTAAATATTATACTTTTTTTTAGTCTTCTTCATATTCAAACTTAATTTACTTCTTATCCGCCAACTTGGGACGGCTGCCATGTTGGATTTAGGTCACGTGATATTTTTTTTCGTATCCCATTCAGCAAACCGTTTCGTTTAATACCCATATCATGGGGATGCATTTCAAATAGCCGATCCGCCATCTTGGATGTCCGCCATGTTGGATTTAAGACACGTGACTATTTTTTTCATATTCCTGACAGCAAACCCTTTCATTTGATACCCATATCTTGGGGGTGCATTTCAAATAGCCTGTCCGCCATCTTGGACGTCAGCCATATTGGATTTAAGTCACATGACTATTTTTTTCGTATTCCTGACAGCAAACCCTTTCATTTGATACTCATATCATGGGGGTGGATTTTAAACAGCCAGTCTGCCATCTTGAACGTCCGCCATATTGGATTTAGGTCACGTGACTATTTTTTTCGTATTCCCGACAGCAAACCCTTTCATTTGATATCCATATCATAGGGGTGCATTTCAAATAGCCTGTCTGCCATCTTGGACGTCCGCCATATTGGATTTAAGTCACCTGACTAAATTTTCGTATTCCTGACAGCAAACCCTTTCATTTGATACCCATATCATGGGGGTGGATTTTAAACAGCCAGTCTGCCATCTTGAACGTCCGCCATATTGGATTTAAGTCACGTGACTATTTTGTTCGTATTCCCGACAGCAAACCCTTTCATTTGATATCCATATCATAGGGGTGCATTTCAAATAGCCTGTCTGCCATCTTGGACGTCCGCCATATTGGATTTAAATCACGTGACTATTTTTATTTCGTATTCCTGACAGCAAACCCTTTCATTTGATACTCATATCATGGGGGTGGATTTCAAACAGCCAGTCCGCCATCTTGGGTAGGCCGCCATATTGGATTTGTAATGACGTTTCTTAGCTAGTCATGTATTTTCATCAGAACTCAGAGCATGTGCAAAATTTCAGTCTGCTAGCTTATCGGAAAGTGCCTCAAAATTGAGTTGTAAAAATCCAATCGGAATCCCTTCACTGCTCTGCTCCTATTGATTGTAGCGTGATGAAAAGTATACTATAACCTGCTCAGGAGTATGAAAAATAATTGTACCAAGTTTCGTTAAAATCCGTCGAGTAGTTTTTGTTTCTATAGCGGTTATACAGACAGACAGACAGACAGACAGACAGACAGACAGACAGACAGACAGACAGACAGACAGACAGACAGACAATAATTTTACTGATTGCATTTTTGGCATCAGTATCGATCCCTAAACAACCCCTGATAGTTATTTTGGAAATATATTTAATGTACAGAATTGACCTCTCTACAGATTTATTATAAGTATAGATATAGATTACTCCAATTGTGCACTTAAAACTCTTACCAGTAAAAACACTCGGTGTTCTTTTTTTTTATCGTGGTAATATCATCAAATGAGTCCTCCCCACCCAGGGCAGAGCGGGAGGGACTGTCAGACTCGTACTGACTAAAATCCACGGTGTCCTTCAATAGCCCTTTACGTTCCAGGGTCACGGTAATTCGGTAAGTCCCGCGACTCCGGCAGGCTTTGGCCCTCTAAAGGGGGGCCCCGTCATTATGCTGACACTCTTTGAGGCGCGCGTGCGTCTATGGTCGGACAGCGAATCGCCCATTACTCGCCGCACGCACGCCCGCAACTACGGTGGCCGGAGATCGTCTGCCGACGTCCGTCGCCGTGGGCATCAACCACTGTGAATCTCAGTGTTCTTGCAATATGTTTATCTTTTTTCTCATACACGGTGATTCGACCGTGTCATGCTCGAATAGTGGAGGTCTGCCCAGCTTAGGCGGAGCGACTTTGTGTACTAACGGCACTGGTTTAGGCCATGTCACGGAGCGAGGCAATGGGAAGGATGAGCCTGCCTGAGGTAAGACGTGCGAAGGAAAGGACATCTTCCGCAGCGGCCCATAGAGGGTCAAATGCCTGCCGGGGTTTCGTCAGAATACCGTGTCGGTAATTGAAAATCGAAAAGTCGGGACAACTCGTTTGATTATTTAACCACCCCAAAAAAAACGTTATGTACTTATTATTAGTTATGGACTATCTTCTATATACTTAAGATCGCGGAAGAAAAAAATAGTCATGCTTATTTACAACTCGTCACAATAACTATTTGGAAAGATAAACAGTGATATTCGTAAATATTAATGCTTTTTAGACCACATTAACTAGCATCCCTGATAACATAATATGTATCTACCTAATCATCAGCTGATTACATTACTAATACCTACTTAGGTATTTATTTAACGTTAATAGCACTCTATAGATCTGAGTGACACTACATCAGTTGCTCTGTGGCAGTGACTTTGTAAACGTTATTTGAATTTTCAAAAATAAAATTATAAAAAAAAAATACTTTACAAAAATTAAACTATTTAAAAATAAATAGATATTATAACATTAAAAATATTAAAGAATAAATAGTTTAGTATTTAAAATAAAAAAAAATTATAACCAAAGAAACATTTAAAAATAATAACATACAATAAAAACAAATCACTTACAATAAATCGCTGAAGTAAGTGCAGTTTTAGTAATTCTAAGTAAATTTCATTAAAAAATCAAAAGTAATAATAAATCAAATCAGCCATCATAAGTTGACATCGAAACAAAGCTCAACATAAATTATTGTTATGCGATATTACCAGTAAATACAGTGCAACTGGACAAGCAGTTAATAAATTAATACCGCACATGCAGAAAAATCCACTCAGAAATCTCATCCAACAAGTCCCTACTAGGAATATGCAAAGATGGCTAACATATTTTTAAAACAGGTAATTTATTTTCGATTTACATTCTCACCAAACTTATACTGATTCTTTTTCCCATTTGTCTGGACAAATGGGAAAAAGAATCAGTATACCTAAGTTTGGTGTTTGGTTCATGCATCTGGTCATAAACAAAACTCCGTTGTAAGTAGGCAACGCACTTGATCTATCTGATGAAATAATGTCATGTCAGGGTGCCTTTCCAGGCCGTCCCATCTCGGTATTTCTAATCCCACCTTTAATACACCATCATCATCATTAGCCTGCTGAACATAGGCCTCCCCTTAGACTGCCACGCCGAACGACATATCGCCACATGCATCCAGAGGTTGCCGGCGACTCTCACGATGTCGTCGGTCCACCTAGTGGGAGGCATGCCTTCGGTGTGTCTTCCGGTCCGTGGTCGCCACTCGAGAACATTTCTTGTTCTACGAGCGATGCGACCTGCCCATTGTCACTTCAACTAGCAAATTTTACGAGCTTAATCGGTGACTGGTTCTTCGGCGAATATCCTTGTTCCGTATTTTATCTCGCAAAGAAACTCCGAGCATAGCTCTTTCCATTGCTCGTTGAGAATAACTGCATGTATATCGTATCTTCTCCGTGATGTTTCGGCCCATACGTCATGATGTCTATGAGGCCACGAGAAGATTGTTAGGCTGCTCTTCAAATTGTTTATGAGGTCCCAAGGGCGCAAAACTGGTCCTTTCTTACCCTTCGTATCTTGTTGCAGGCATGGATCGTGTCAGGAGTCCTTCTTACCATGGTGGCAGTGGGGATGTTCCTGGGGTTCACCACGTGTCTGCTGCCAGCACTCAAGGACCCAAACTCCCCAGTCCAAGCATCCCTGGAACAGTCTTCTTGGATAGGTATGATTGAACCTATTTAGTACAGTGCAGAAGATTTTTTACCTGGTCTACCACGGTGAAAGGGACATAGGTACTCATGTTACATCTATAAATTTATATGACTTTGTCTTAAGCCTACCCAGAGATCAAGGAGGAGGCGGGCCTTGTGAGGGAGAGGACAGCGTCCTCCCTCCACCCCAGCCACAGTGGTAGACGCCCACGGTGACGGACGTCGGCAGACGATCTCCGGCCACCGTAGGCGCGGGCATGCGGGCAGCGAGTAATGGGCGAATCGCTGCCCGAACATGGACCATGCCCGAGGCGACGGTGCGTTGTGTTCCACGCGCGCCTCAAAGAGTGTCAGCATGATGGCCCCCCTCTAGAGGGCCAAAGCCTGCCGGAGTCGCACGACTTATCTAATTACCGGTGTGACCCTGGAACGTAAAGGGCTATTGAAGGACACCGTAGATTTTAGTCACTACGAGTCTGACAGTCCCTCCCCTGGGTGGGAGGACTCATTTGATGATATTGCTACGTAAAAAAAAGCCTACCCAAAGATGAATAATCTTTCATAATAAAAAAAGAAAACCTGCTGTTCCATAAGTTTTCTTCTGGTGAGTCCAAGATCATGCACCTACTAAATTCAAACTATTAACGCCCTTAAATCCCTTGATCCTGCAAACATAGAACTCCTATTAATAGAATATTTAAGATTTCCTTTTCTTTTCACAGCTGCATCCTTCAGTCTAGCCTTCATCCCCGGGTTTCTATCATCCTCCTACTACATGGACCGTTTTGGACGAAAAATAGCCTTTATCCTCGACATCATCCCTGGAGCTTTAGGCCTGGTCCTCATGTACTTCTCCACCAACGTCACTTGCTTGATAGCAGCAAGGGTCTTAGAAGGCATCACAGCAGGATCTACCTCAATATTGGGAGCTATCGTGATTGGAGAATACTCGAGTCCTGTCCATCGAGGGATGTTCCTAAATTTGAAGACTGCAGCCCTTTATATGGGGAGTACCATAGTCCATCTTCTGGGTCATTATTACCATTGGAGAACAGTTGCCTTGCTTACTTTGATACCATATGCTCTAATATTCGGGACGGTCTTTACATGGCCTGAAAGTCCTTCTTGGCTAGCAGCAGAAAAAAGATTTGAGAAGAGCAGAGAAGTCTTCTACAGACTTCGAGGCAAGACCGAACAGTCCACGAAGGAGTTGAAAGAGATGATTAAGGCTCAGGAGGAACGTATCAAAACTGATGACATGTCAGTTATCGAAAGTTTGCAGAATTTCTTTAGAAAATTTGGCAAAAGAGACTTTGTGCTGCCAGTGGTAAATTACTTTTTCGCTGCAGTTCTTTTAGAAACGACTGGCAGACATATTTTCCCGGCTTATGCTGTCCAAATCATATCCGAAGTTTCTGGAAACACTGGTTCATTTTACTATACTTTAGCTTTAGATCTCTTGGTAGCTATTAGTGCCACCTTCTCTTCATTCCTCATCAGAATCATGAAGAGAAGAACTTTGTTATTCTCTACAGGCTTTGTAGGAGTTCTGGTTCTTTTGAGCGCGTGCCTGTATCTCTTCTTGGCTTCTAGAGGCATTATTTATAACATCCCATGGATTCCAATGGCATTATTTTGTATATTTTTTGCGATAGTTAATTTTGCATGTGCCCCTATTCCTTTAGCTTTAGTTGGGGAAATATTCCCTCTGGAACACAGAGCAGCTGGGACTACGATTGCAGGAATTTTAATAGCTTTGGCATGTATAGTTACATTAAAAACTACACCAGTTATGTTGGCAACTGTGAAAGTTTATGGAACATTTACTATTTTAGGTGTAATTATGATAATTTCGTTAGTATTTCTGTACTTTATGTTACCAGAAACTAAGGATAGGACTTTGCAAGAGATTGAATATTACTTCAACCATGGGAAATTTAGAGATGAGATTAAAAATGATGGGAATGATGGTGAAGAGCTTAAACAAATGATTGTTAGAAAAGTATAAAATTAGTTTTTATGTATTTGGTGGATCTAATAGTAGGTACAATAATTATAAGGTTACTTTCTGCACATTTGTTTTATTTTATTTTAATACTTTATCCAAAACTTTACTTTTTAACTTCTGGTGTAAAGTTACAAAATTGACCATGTCACTGGTTCACTAACCCCTTCTTCTTCTTCTTTCTGTCCTTATCCCATTCTACTTAGGGTCGGCGCAACACGTTTTCTTCTTCCATTCTCCCCTATCAGACGTCATAGTATCATTTACTCCTTTTTCTTTCATATCATTCCTTAGACAATCCATCCATCTTTTCTTTGGCCTTCCTCTTCCTCTCCATCCATCAACATCAGGGTTCACTAACTCCTTTCGACACTATATTATGTACTCTCAAAAAACTCTATGTCGCAATGAGCGCTGTAAAATTAAATAAAATTATGTATTATGTGTTGATGTCATGGAACATTCCGTGATTCAACCCAAAGCAGTCATCCTGCACTGAACTACTGGTCACCACCGTGATCTGTTTACCTGGAGCACTGTAATGCCATGTTAAATGATTTGCCATACCTATTATTGCAGCTCACAATTTAAAAGCCATAAATACCTATGTGTAATCATTTTTAAAGGTGGTGCGAGGCACCTGGGCTTGTCACAGTAGTGAATATCCTTTTGTGCCTAACCTCATTTTGTTCTTTCCCTGCTTATGCGTCTGTTTCCTACTCCTCCACTATTATGCTAAAGCTAAATTCATTACCTACGTACTTTAATTCGGGACACGTCGAGCTTCATTGTCTCGGCGCTTTCCTCGCAGTCGCCTCTGTTGATTCTGGCTTTCAGGAGTTGCAGTGGTTTGGGAATAGTGTGGTAGGATTGTCCCAAATAAAAAAAGATCCCGGTGTAAGAATGTTTACCACAAACTGTGTGAAAGTTAATTATTTATTTTAGCCCATTTTCAGTGCGTCTTCAACAATCTTTTAAAACAGAGCCATCTATTGGATTTTTTAGAACGAATTTGAATCAGAAGTTGCGTTGCCAAAGACAATTTAGGAAAAACTAAAAAAAAAAACAATCCAAATAAATTATAAATCTTATTTATTTGTCAAATTCATACTAATAACTAATACACAATGACATCACGACCCATCCATGTTGGGTACCTACAGAGTAAGTAGTGTACAACACTGAGCGAATACCAACAATTAAAATTATTAATAATAACTAATAAAATCGCCTAGGAACAAAATAATCGCCTACTGAAATGTCATTTGATTATTATTTACAAAAACAAAGTATCACAAGCAGTTTGTATGTTGGAAAAAGAGGTATTAATGTTGAATTTAGTTATCTCTCTAAAATTTTTACTATTTTTTTTTTCATTATCACAAAAGATAAAAGTTTCTACGAATTATTGGAAGATTTAGAAAATATAACATAGGTTAAAATTTAAAATAATTGAATATTTGCAACAACAAAACTGCCAAATTGAGATTACACAAATAAATAAGTCTAAAAAATAAGCTAACAAATCACAAATACATTTTTAAAATATTAAAATTAATTAAAATGGTGTAAAAAATAATGACTATCTTCTACATAAACATGACATAATATAAAATGTAGTTTAAAATGTCATGATTGATTAAATCTAAAATGAATGAAGTTTGACTTATTTTATGGTGACCAGCACCCACAAAGCTCATTTTCTATTAATTAATGTAAATTAATATGATATTAAACTGATTAAACACTTGATATAACACTGCATTACCTATTGTTTGGTTTTTTGAAATATCTTAGATGACTGGACACAGTTTCTTCAATAAAAAAAAACTTTTGATTTTTACCATTGAAGAAAGATTATCCAATAAAATACTAAAGTTATAAAAAAAAACATTAATAACGTAATAAACTATAAAATTAAAACTGATGATTTCATGGATTACAATAAAACATTCATTTCTAAACTGACAAACAAAAATTGTACAACATACAAAAAAAAAACATCACATTGTCTCTACTTGAAGCAAAATATTTATAACGTTCTGAAATCGCATTGCCGCCAAAATATAAATGCATAAAAACATGTACATCAACACTAAACTGTACATTTGATGGGAAATAAAAATTGTCTACTTACAAACTAAGGCTAGGCTAATAATACTCAATTAATATCTATAGTTATGAAATAATAATTAATATTGACTATCGACTTTGTTCAAGGATAAAAAAAAATGTAGATATTATCCCGGGTCATTAAGACAAGTTTAAAAAAATATGTTAATGTTTTGTATCTGTATTTTTTCTTAGGTGGTAGTTCTATAACAGCAAACTAGATGGCGTTAATTGTAAGAAATTTGTCTATTCGGCAAATTCGGAAATGGTCCTGGATTATTCAAAGGACGAAGTTTATGCCTGTTTAACAGACTATTTAAAATAATATAAATGACTCTGAGCCATAATTATTTCAGGGCGATATTTGCGAAAGAGACCGAGATATTTATAAATAAAAATAAAATACAACAGAAATGCGATTTCAGAACGTTTTTATAAAGACAAAAGTATACTTATATTGCTTTATAGGAGAAAAATTGAGCTTCTAAAGATAGGATACACGATAACATTTTTTATAAGCCGCTTCTAATAAGTTTTTTTTTACTTTTTTTAATCGTCATTTTTAGGGCGACATTGTTCAATGTACAGACGCCAGCAGATCAACCTACCCTAAACTGTCAAATTTTACAAATCGAACATTAACCTTCCACTATTTGTGATAAGGTTGAAAATCTATTACAGAAATTTGACAGATTGTGGTAGATTGATGTGCTGGCGTCTGAAAGAAAGAAAAGACGTAACAAATACCATATCAACATTTTCACTTTACTATAGATTTATAACTAAAAAATAAGCTAATACAAGCGATAATATTTGTAAGCTACTTATTTACAAGAAATCCTGGTAGGACTGTGCGGGAAAATAGCGTGGCAACTGCGTGGCGTTTGCGTTAATACAGCCTTAAAATTGTAACCGCTACGCAATTGCCACGCGGAAAAACCGCACAACAACCAAAAATAGTCACAGCACTGTAGAACTGGTATTATACAAACGCCTTTTTATTTAGTTTTTGTCGAATTATTAATTGTATTTTACAGCATGATTCGACTTTTTTGTACATTAAAAGTAGATATTCCAGAGCCTTTGTCACGAGTTTCACTATTTTACTTTACAGCGTCTTCCCAATATTTACAGCGTTTCTTTTATGGAAAAATGGAACAGCGCCTCTGGTGTGTGAAGAACGAACTAATTTTTTCCTTGTTTGTCAACTGACAATGTCAAAGTTCCAGTTTACTTTACAGCAGAATAACTGAAAACTCATGATAAGGCCTCAGAGGCCTTATCATGAGTTTTCACTTATTGTGACTTAAAGTAAACTGGAACGGACATTTAATTTCAAAGAAAAAAATAGTTCTTTCTTCGTACACCAGAGGCGCTGTTCCATTTTTCCATACAAGAAACGCTGTTAATAATGGAAAGACGCTGTAAAGTAAAATAGTGAAAACTCGTGATAAGGACTCAGAAGCCTAAAGATTTTCACTTTTGAGAGGAAAACAGCTGTTTTCTGACAGATAGTTGTTAATCAAATTCATATTGTTTGAGTTGCAATACCCCTCGCATTTCGTTCATACTTTTCATAATAGATGGCGGTAATATAAATCCAATTCGAAATGTCAAATAAACATACCTTGAACGGTTCATGGTCTATGGTTTTCAAGGCGAACATTTTATAGAATAATTATGTTTATTTTATTTAAACCACACATGCAAATGGAATTCTAGGCAGCTGTTTTTGTCCCAGTCAGTATTTACACAAGTTTTTCTTTCAGAAATAAATTGTTATGTTCCTATTCATATTATTCCAATAATTGTGTGAACAATTCATTTTTCAGTTTTCCATTTACAATAATGCATGTTGTGGAGGGTGTTTATAATAGTAATATTATTTAGGTAATGAAATTCCTAGATATTAATATAATTTTTATGTGGATATTGCATTTTTATTTGTAGTATTTTTATGTCAAGCATCGGTTTGGCCATCTACTACAATAATAGCAAATTTTTAAATACATTCGTGAAGAAAATTAAATATTAACTCTTACAAAGAATAGTCATGATATACATTAATGATATTATTCACATTGAGCTACGAATTACAACGTACAGAAAAATATCTTGAATAAACATAGGTTTGCTGTAAATTGGCAAGTTTTTCCTCTGATTTATAAATATATACTTCTGTTTATGACACACTGGACACAATCAATTTATTTTTCCGAATACTCTAGTGACCACAGACAAAAAATGTCAGGAAACTTTTGACATTCATTGATCTTTATTCCCGTTGTTTTAGGGTTCTTTTTGGGTTGCAATCACTAAAACTTGTGCCAAAGTTACAATGATAATTTTATTGTTACTATTATTGATCGAAGTTGTTACTGTAAGTTTTCTTTCTGGTTTGCTATCACTGCCAAATCTGTCAATTTTGAAGTGTGCGTTATTTACATTGAAATAAGACTTTTTTTGAGTTGCTATCACTGAATTTTTTTTAATGAAAATCACAGTGGCCACTTATTTCGTTGCAATTAGAATGATGCTACCAAAGAACTCTTAAATAAGACTAGGCAGTGCTTAAAGCAAAATCAACTTTTAGCTGTAGTAAATTGAGTAGGTTTTAAAAAATCTCCCAAAATAGTAGATTTTGTTGATGATTTGATTGTCCAGCATGTCATTATGTCAAATTACAGCACGTTTCTCTTAAAACCAAGTAGGTACACAAATATATTCCGGTTACCCAGTAAACTTCGGCCGAAGCCAGGTAACCACTCACTCACGTTCGTAGTAGTGGGTAGAGGTAGGTGTTCATCGCTGTCGGGGGTTCGATGCTCCGTTGAGGCTCCTGAGCTCAGTGTAGGGTCTTCGGGAGAGGAGTTTGTAGTCTTCACCGCCACTCACTTGGATGTAATCTCTGCGTTTTCTGTAGACCAGGAGTCTGTAATGAGAGAATTGGATTTGAGTGGAGGGATCTTGGACAAATAAAGATTTTTATGTATAGACGCCAGGTCGCGGGACCTTCGAAATACCATGACCCCGGAACGTAAAGGGCTATTGAAGGACACCGTGGATTTTAGTCAGTACGAGTCCCCTCCCGATCTGCCCTGGGTGGGAGGATCATTTGATAATTTTACCACAATTAAAAAAAAATGTATATAGACGCCAGCACACATTTTTCTTTGAATAGTATTTTTGATTAAGACCAGACTTTAGAAGATAGATTTTAGTCGTAAAATAGTTGCTATAGTCAGCATCATAAAGAAAAGTAACATGAAAACAGTTCTTTTTTCATAAATTACTTTCTAAAATGGTTGACGTATGATAATGACTATTCCTGCAAGATACAGAAATAAAAATCATGAGGCCCGCAAATGAAACAATCGCACTGAAAAACAATGCATAACTCATATCAGATAACACGTAGTCGTACATGTACTTAGTCAGGTACAATTAGGCCAAGATTCACAAATCACATTTGATGTTAAATCTCTACGAAGCTCATACTAATTTGAACACTATAGATAGGTATATACCTAATACCCTAGTTAGAATATACTCGTACTTTATTCTACGCCGAAATTGTCTGTTTTACAATATTGCTAATTTTATGGTTACAATGTCGACTATACATAATATGGCTTTAGTGTTTATATCCGTATTATTGCTCCAATTTGTTACAAACTCTTACTTTATTTATTAAAGTTCAATTTGTGAATCTTGTCCCCAGCTTAAGACAACAAACACAGGTAATGGCAGATTTACATTGAGTCAGTAACTGACGTCAGTGCTGGCGCCGAAAACTGACTCATGCTATTTAGACGAGGTCAGTATTTCAAGAAATCAATTTACATTATGGCAGTACCAGGTCAACACTGACTCGTCAGTGGACCACAGACTACATATCAGTGGACTGACGTCAGTTACTGACTCAATGTAAATCTGCCATTATACCTGTATTTAGCACTAGTAGTTTTATCTCTTGTCAATATGCATAAGAATTATAAAGGTAGCTAGGTATATAACAGAAGGCCGCTGTGTACTTAATACATTATTATCTCTTTGTGTACATAAAGTAGGTTCTTCTTTCTTGATGACGTTCTTCAAAGTTGTTTGTTGCTCCTTATTTACCAGTAGATAGGAATTTTTATGTACATACTATACCTAATACACTATACTAATACTAAGTGACGCCTAAATGATTGCTGAAAAATGTCTGAACTGTAATTTTGGAATCGTATATTTGACAATATTAATTTTTGACTCTTTTTTTGTTTTGTTATTTTATATGTTTAAGTACATGCACTTTTATATGTTTATGTTGCATTCAAATAGTAATACTGCGGACTATAGTCAGAATGAATAGTCACTAATTATTATTATCCTTTAAATTAGGTATCACCGGTAACACCTAGGTAATGTTAGTGCAAACCAGATTAAATGTTTTTATTATCATGCCTATAAAACTGAGCGTACATTTATTACATTTTTATAATATCTGTGAACAGTTGAACACTTTTAGCACAATGTGGTAAATTATTAAATAGCTGTTGATAGATTAAAAGTAGATATGCTATACTTAAGTTGTGGAGCAAGAAGTAGGTAAGCAATTTATTTCCAAATAGATAAGGTTTTGTAACTCTTATGGAACTTTAATCTTGTAATAGCGTCTATTGAACATTCTTTAACATAATTAAAAACTATTAGGTAAAGACTTCAGCTCATCAACCTACACCAATCTGTAAAATTATCTTTCTTTGTTCTTCTTCTTTTGAGATTTGACAATTCACATGTCTGCGCATATATTTTAAAATCAAATACAGTAACAGAATAAAAACATTTAAGCTGGAAACATTTAAAATCAAATACAGTAAGAGTAAGAGAATTTAAATCGTTTACCTTTCTGGTTAAAAAAAATATAAGTTCAAGAAAGAGAAGTAGATATCTGTTTTGTTGATATTGAATATTCTTAGAATAAGGGAGGACAGGCAAGAATAGAGATAGGTACATAAATGAGACAAGTGAATACATACTTCGTTGAGATAATTATAAAGTACGTAGCAATCAACAACAGTATAATGAACAACTCATAAAACGAAATATCAACAAATCGTATCTTCTACGACGCAACTAACTTTGTAAACATACCTATTACTATCATTCGTTTATTCTGCATCATTTATGGAACACTTGAAGTGCAATGCATGCTAAAGCTTGATTATTAATTCGAGTCGGTAGAATGACAAGTGCAACTGTCACTGATACAAACAAAATGAAACAAACCTGCAACACTGGAAATGTCATTTTGCTGACTGGAATTAATAATCGTATTTTTTTAGTGTGGGGCAATGTTTAAAAAAATAAAAATAATAACTAAAATACGATTAATAATTCCAGTCAGTAAAATGACATTTCCAGTGTTCAGGTTTGTTTCATTTTGTTTGTATCAGTGACAGTTGCACTTGTCATTTTACTGACTCGAATTAATAATCAAACTACAGTCTATAGCACTAGTGGCTGGCTAGCCAGTGCTAACAGCGAGTTTAATAAAAATAAAAAATATCCACACTTTAAAAATTGGCAGAAGATCTAGTCTACGATGGAATTGTCTATGTAAATATTGTTACCTATTTGGATTTCGAACAGTGTATAAAACCGTTAAAACTAAGCTAGTCGATAGTGCTAGAAGATAGTGCTCACTAGTAGCAAGTGTTAACGACGAGTAGCCATCATCAGTACATTTTAAACAAACAGCTAATAAAATCTACACAAACAGCAATTGATCGTGTCACAAACGGTCTCGTGGACATAAGAACATCATTTACGACGCATCTGAGTGTAAACACATCATAACATTACTATCGTCCATTTATGTTGCACTTCAGGTGTAAAGGTACTTATTTCGGGTTGCGGGACTGTGTAGTGAAGGAACAGGGCGCTCTACCCGGGGTGGGAAGATTCATTCAATGATTTTAACATCCCAAAAAAGGGGTACCTACATGGTTTTATAGTTTGTACTAGCAGCAAGTACTAGCCTCGAGCAATGTCTAAAGGTGAGTAGTTGAGGCTAGTGTTAAAGGCGAGTTTTAGACAGTAATCATCTTATTTACAACGCATCCGTAAACAACTTATGACATTACTGTGTTCCGTTTATACATATTGCACCAATTTACGACACTACATGTGCAACCGGCGCCGGCGTCAAGTAGTGCAACAACAGCAACAACATCGTTGTAAGCAGGAACTCACTGCCTAATGCAGTGAGTTCCTGCTTACAACGATGTTGTTGGAAATCATCAAATTACTCTTCCCGCCCTCAGTACCACAACCTATGTTTTAGGTACTGAGTGCGGGAAGAGATCTGATGATTTCCAATAACCTAGCATAGACTTCATTCCGCTCCAATGTATCCATTCTCCGCGACGATAAGATCCAAACCAGACTTTCTACCACCGTCTTCAAAGAAACCTGGAGTTTTTCGGTCACATCGCGAGAAAAGATGCTCACAACCTTGAACAATTGTTGGTTACTGGCAAGGTTGATGGGAAGCTTCCGAGGGGTCGCAGTCCACTTAGATAGTCGGACCAAATTAGCTCTTCCCTGGACACGAAACTTCACGATGCTCTTCATTCTGCCAAGGACAGAAACAGATGGCGAAGCATCGTCAAGTTGAAAGTGACTTGACGTCGGGGGAATCACGACCCTCAGTAATGAGGAATACGACGCGATGAGGAGGAGCATATGTTAACCTCGCTGCAAGCAGGAACTCTCAGGTATAAAATCCTCCCTGTTGTTTGAGCTCGTGAACTTAGAACGTGATTCTGTAGATTAGCACTACTGTTGATCGTACTATTCCTACTGGTAAGTGAGCAATGGTCTTAACAATACATTGCAATCGCAGGTTCACATAACAAATGTGACGCAGGCGAAATTGTTCCTCACTTTATCTAAATTGATGCATTAAATTGCATTGCACAGAGATCAAGGTCAACCTTTTTTTACCCGGCAACGTTAAAAGGAGGGTACTGCTTATTCATAGTTAGAAACAGACATGTGGATAGAGGTACAGTTGGCGCAGTGGTTGAGCTAATGACTGCTAAGCTGCGATTCTCGGGTTCGATTCCCGCACGGTAGCAATATTTGTATGACCGTTTTGGGTCTGAGAGTTTAAAGAATTAACAAAAATTCTGATGGAGGAGCAGACTTTAGACGAAAACAAAGGCAGACACACCTAAATGTTCATAATAAAAAAAGAAATCAAATATTGTTAATTACAAGGCGACTTAAATGTTTCATAACAAAGTTTTTGAAAGTCTAAGTAAGTAAACAATGTAATAAGGTAACAACAAAATTACAATATCCAATGATGCTACTTGGACAATATACAGGTTGGATCCGAAACGACTGGTCAAATATAGGTATAGGCTATAATTTATATGAGACTTTAATGTGATAGAAGCCGTATTTAACCGTTCGAACCCACTACCTACAACTCGTAAGTCGAGGCCGATTCCACTGGGCCGTCACTGCTCTTGACAATGAACGTAGGAAAATGGTTAGTGCTCAACAATAAAACCATTATATAAAGGAACTACTAAAGGATCACAATGGATACAAATGTCCTTGACATTTAACTTCTATGCAGCTTAGTAGTTGCATGCAATGGAGATCTACGATTTTTCTAGACGCCCGTACTGCGCCCGCGCTGATGAGAATGCAGAACCATGCAGGTTAATGTCTTAAATAGTCTTTTAAACAACCACACATATTTGAGTAGATCTGTCGACCAGTCAATGCAAGCATTTTTTAAGTGAAAACTTCTTTAGCGGCGTTGTACACTTTTTTGTAATGGGTAAAAAATGCTAAACTCGCGTCAGGATCACGTGACCCTGATCGAAAATTCGTAAGACGAAGATGCAAAGGATAGCTTGCATTTTAATCGTGCAACGCCATCTATCGAGCATATAAATATGAAAATATTTGTGATTTGACACCTGTAAGACACTGAGATATAACAAAATTCGTTAATTTCATATCTGTGCCACTCCAGTTTCAAAATATAACACAGTAATAAAAAGTTTTCACTTCTACCGGCATTCCCGGAGTGCAACCCGTCGTTTTATTTAGGAAACTTTGCCTCACATTAGGAATATCTCCTGTAACGTGGGTGCGTTCACAAACATTTAAACTTAAATACACACGACACCTAGATCGGGATCAACTACTTGTAGGTCATACAAATATCTGTTTCGTGCGGAAATTGATCCTGCAACACGCAGTGAAGCAGGCTCAACCACTGCGCTAACCGTGCAAGATTTGAATGGACCTGTCCAGTCAATGCAAGCATTTGTCAGTTATCGTTTAGATCGACTCATAATTCAAGGAGCTCAACGACACGACGAACAATACCAAAGAAACGACATTTTGGGAAGCCGCATAAAACTGTCAATGTAAAATTTCATTATAGCTGATGTAAAGGGCAAAGGTGTACTTATGTCATAGCCACATTCCGCAAGTTATGTCAAGATTCAAGGAATAGATAAAGGAGGTCTTAAAAAGACCTATTTTTATATTCTGAGTTAAGACCTAAGTAATAGGGGAAGAGCCTATAGCCATACTCGGACATAAATCTAGACACCAGGCTACTGAAATTGATATTCATGAAATATTTTGAAGCTAAATGGTATGACCTGATAAAATGTAAAGTGAAAGAAGAAATTGGAATTTGGAAGGCGCGGTTTATCCAGAAGATACATGACGGTAGCGGATTATCAATTAAATTTAAAATGCAACTAATAGCTATGTCGCATAACGTCGGTTTTGTCGGAAAAAGTATTGCGTACGCGCTTCCCTATGACGTCATAGCCACCCGGTGACTAGCTACCGGCACTACGTGACGCGCGTCCCGTCTACGATGCTATGATACATAACTGAGCATTATTCTAAAATTTTCTATGTTTATTTGATTCACTGCGTCCAGATCGATTAATTTTCCAAATTAATTTGTTGGAGTTTGTTACGTTTACATGAGATCTTAAAAATTCAGTAATAGCATCTATTTTATTGGCCAGCAGCGCAATAAAGGATCGTAACTGGTGGTTTTTTGGAATATCTACTTACTAAGTTGGTATAAAAACAATAGGTACATTTATTCACAAATCAAACACGCCTAAAAACAACACGATGTATAAGCAAAGCGACTGGTAAAGAATTAATTGCGTCAAAGTATGCGCGCACGCAACGAGATCTAGCGAGTGCATTCTACGCGGGCTCAGTTGTCGCGCGACCACTGGCCTGTCATCACGTCTTTCATTTTATTTAATTTATTTATACAAGTTTTCCGCGAGACGGAATTACGACGTCAATGATGACTTGAGTTGTAATAGGTACAGGTGTACCTGAAGGAAAATGTAAACGATGACGGGGACATAGGGTTTTATTGACAATGGAGCCTTCGATCATGGAAAATACAAAAATTTGACAATGATTTTTTGTATGGATTTGGGCGAAAATTTACGGTAAACGAACAAATGGGAAACTAAGGTAAGATTTATGTTTTTTTATTGTTGTTTTTTTTAGTGTTTTCCTCAATTTGTAGGATTTATGGTATACGATGGACTTTCCCTTGACTGATGTTAAGAAAGTGCAATTTACCTGATGCAATAAAAGCTATGGGTTGCATACTTGGTAAATGGTCAAGTATACATGATCAGTGGACGTCGAATAGTTACGAATATTTATCAGATTTTTTGTAAATCTATGTCATATTTTACTATTCTTCAGATCCACTGTTTTTCGAATATAAACTTGCTCGAAACTTCGAGAAAAAAAAGACAATAGAAAAGTTTTTTTTTTAATTTTTCATATCTGTATGAAATAAGAATTTCACTTATTGATTTAGTTTTATTTTGAGGGCCTACACAAGACGTGAAAAATGCTTTCAAATTATTTATTTGTACAACTTTCAACAGGGTCAATCCTGTACCCTTTTTTTTTCTCTTTTGGGGTGGCAAAATCATCAAATGAGTCCTCCCGCCCTGGGTGGGGCGGAAGGGACTGTCAGACTCTTACTGACTAAAATCCACCCGTGTTCCTTCGGATGCCCTTTACGTTCCGGGGCCACGGTATCCTGGATTAAGAAAAATCCGCGACCCCAGCAGGCATTTGGCCCCATAAGGGGCCCCGTCGGTGACGCGTGAAACACGACGCGCCACCGACCCGGGCTTGGTCCTTGGTCGGACGGCGAGCATACCCATTACTCACCGTCCGCAAGCCCGCTCCGCCGCTGTGCCCTCTGCTGTTCAGAGGGACACGCGTTGGAGCCTCCACCCGACAGGCTATTCGCATACGGGCAAAGAGACCCCTTAGGCACAGTGCCTAAGAAGAGTTTTTGCCCGCATCCCAGGGCGCACCGGCCCGAAAAACTGTACCCTTAGTACGAGTTTTCACTCTTTTACTTTACAGCGTCTTTTCAGTATTTACAGCGTTTCTTGTATGAAAAAATGGAACAGCGCCTCTGGTGTGCGAAGAAGGAACTAATTATTTCCTTGAAAGTTGTCGTCAATTTGAAATTATCAAAGTTCCAGTTTACGTCTCAAATGCTGAAAACTCGTGCTGTACAGTTACTGTTACTTTTCAATAGCAAAAACCAATTAATATATTTAATTTTTTCCAAATCCTTGATTTCATTTCAATAGAAACACTTTTGAGACTATTGTATGCAAAAGAAAAAAAAAACAATGTTTTTACACAGAAATGCATAAAAGAGCAGTTTAAACAGTGAATGTTAGCAGAAACAATTAAATACAATCACGCGCTGGTTAAAATCCTTGCAATAAAATATAAGTAAACAAAACATTATGTATAACTATCTCAGAAGCGGTAATAAAAGATGTAACTACACCTGTATCGCAATCACCTTAGGTATTTATACGTAAGTGTCTATTAAAGATAATTTACGTACTTATTTTCGTCTTAAAAATTAAATTACCTGAAGTGGGGTGAACTAAAGTCAGAGTTGTTGACTTTTGTGTGTCAAATCAAAAAAGTCATTTATTCAAAATTGTTCATATGACACTTCTCCAAAGCGAACCTACTTCCTGGTGTGTTCCTGGGGAATAAAATTCCCAGTAAAGTGTGTTTCGCAAAGGAAGATTTTATGGGTTTTGCGCTAATTTTCTTGAGGTTCTATTGTCAAAACTATACCTCTTTAATCGATATTTGATTTCATTGAGTCATTTGGCATTCGATATGTGTAATGTTTTTCTTACTACCCGACTTCGCCAGAAAGAGAGTTTTTAATTTAATGATTTTTGAATGCATTTTTTAAAAAATATCTGTTTTCTGCATTCCTTCTCCGTATAAACTTTAACTGTACCATTTATTAGTTCAGTCCGCGTAATTTTCAAAAAAGGCGTTAAATGGAAAACCATTTAACTGAAATGCGTGAAATAAAAGTTTCATTATTATTACAAATATAAGCAGTAACTAATGAATCACCTGACTAGATTTAATAGGTACTGTACTGACTCAACCATGAAACAGCAATTTTTCAAATTCTTCGACTAAAACAGCTCATTTAGGGATAACTCACTTAGGTATTAACAATTAGGCATTTGTTAAAGTTGTCACCACTACCTATGTCAGAATTTCCACAAGGTTATAATAGGAACGGTACCTACCTACTTATTTCAGGGAAAAACCAATATTGCTTTGTTTTAAATGGTTTAAATAACTATTTTATTTCAAACTATGTTTTTTTCATAACATTAACAGGCTTTGCCCCGCAGTTTCACCTGCCTTTCCCGCTACCGAGCTCCTAGTATCAGAGTTTCCAAAACATAAAAAAAAAGTTAAACCAGTAGTTCCTCAGATTAGCGCGTCCAACCAAACTCTTCAGCTTTCATCATTATCAGCCTATAATGTTCCCACTGCTGGGACACAGGCCTCCTCTCTGTGAAAGATAGTGGGCCATAATCCACCACGCGGGCCCAGTGCGGGTTGATAGATGTCAAATGTCTTCGAATTTTTGGTTCTAAGACATGCCGGTTTCCTCACGATGTTTTCCTTCACTGGGCCACCACTGCTGTTCAGCTTTATAATATCAGTATAGATAAGGATTTAAATTGCTCATTGTTCTGTTTTTTTTTTCAGATTTGCCAACAGCCGCGGCTGAGGAAAAAATAATCCATGTGGGATTATTGTTATTGCAATAAGGGCGTAAATTGATGATATTACAATAGTATATACAATAGTACAAAGGTGTAAGATTTTAATTACCTACCCAAAGACGACTTGGAAAGGTACTGGTAAGAAATAAATATAAAATTAATTTTAATTCTTGTCTACAATAAATATTTCCAAGGTTTTGTGTTTTATTTTATAGCTACTGAAAATACAAACTGAATTTCAAGACAACTTTTGCCTAAATAAAACAAAGTCTCCTACCTATAATAATATGTTAAAGTTTTTGGGTATATGTATTTTTAAATGCTAAGCTCTTTCAGAGTTGAATGTGGAAATATAACTATTAGAAGCTAAAAGCATAATATTTGGACATGGCAATCTAATTGAAAAAGGACTGTAGTTGATATTACTACTATCCTGAATGATCTGACATTTTAGTTAAAACAAGTCAATAACAAAAACATACTTGCTACAACACTTATGTGTATAATAATGCGTACGTGTGTATGCCATATTTCATGTCGTGAGATAAAAACTGATATATAGAAACAACACAATACCTCATTAACTTTATGGTTGAAGGATTTTGGAGATACGCGAGCAAATACTCGTAGTGAAACTGACCGCGCGGTATCAATTATACGATCGAGCTTTGACGAAAGATAGGGATATAATTTGCTATGGCTTTTGCAAACGTCTGCTGCTGGCCTTTTAGAGAGACTAAGAGTCACTCAACGAGCGATGGAAAGAGCTATGCTCGGAGTTTCTTTGCGGGATAAAATCCGGAACATGGATATTCGGCGAAGAACCAAAGTCACCGACATAGCACATAAAATTTGCAAGTTGAAGTGGCAATGGGCATGCCACATCGCTCGTAGAACTGACAACCGATGGGGAAGAAAAGTTCTCGAGTGGCGACCACGGACCGGAAGACGCAGCGTAGCTAGGCCTCCCACTAGGTGGACCGACGACATCGTGAGGGTCGCGGGCAACCGATGGATGCAAGTGGCGAATTGTCGTTCGGCGTGGCGGTCTAAGGGGGAGGCCTATGTTCAGCAGTGGACGTTTTCCGGCTGATGATGATGATTGCAAACGTGGCTTCAAGTCTAACCGAAGCTGAATATCTGCATTTTACATGGCGCCTTGATCATAATTATTAAAACCCTGGTATTCAAACGCGTCTACTTGCACTGGAAGCCGACCCTAGCACAGTTTGGATAAAGCTTAGCAGATGAAGATGACACTATCGAGGATAAAAAACTTTTTGAAAAAAAGGGAACTGACTTCAAAACCAAACACAAAAAAGTGTAAAATAACTTTTCTTTCGGAAGTCGGTGGCTTTGTTTTTTATTTCATGGACTATGGCCACCGACTTCCTTTCTTCCTTTTTAGTTTAGATATTCAATAAAAATCTTTATTTATCGGCGTCATTAAAAATCTACAATCCTAGTAAGCAACAAAAACGGATCCACGCGGGCAACGTCACGGGATATCCATTAGTGTTATATACTAAAACCTTCTCCAGAATGTAATGAACACTTTCCTGAAAACCGCATCAAAATCAGTTCAACCAAACGCGAGATAATCGCGGACAAACATACATACATACATACAGGTCGAACTGAGAACCTACTTTTTTTTTGAAGTCCATTAAAAATGCAACTCATCACTACATGACAGACACAAGGACACTCCATGACAGGTGAGAACGGAAGCTGGCTTTGTCTGTACTTCCGGTTATTAGTGATACAATGGAAGAGGCTGTTACAGGCATGCAGTGTGTTAATGAGAATGATGACAGAGATCGGATTGTGGTTGCGGTTCATGTACCGCGAACTCGTGTTTGGTCACTGTCTTCTCATCTAATGGTAAACGATGATGTGCTCGCCTAGAAGTAACCTATTCACTCTTGACTTGAAGACCATAAATCATGTACTGTGGACGTCCATTTTTATTGTCCATTTAATTGTTGAGGGGACCAAATGGCCCCTCAACAATTAAAGGGTTAAGGTTGTAGCTATGTTTCAATAAAACTAATTGTATTGTAAGTGAGCACAGTCTTATTGATGTAGCAAGAGGGATTGCAAATCGTGAGGTCTTGAATTCGATCCCTAAGTCGACACTTTTTCATTAAACTTTGTGTGTATAGATTCTGAATTTGGTTACGGTTATGATTTCAGCTCGAATGGGAGTTGGTTTAACACCAGAAAGACCTTGATTCCTCCTTATAGCCAGTAGCAGTAGTATTAGTCTTGATGCCGACACTAGCAAACAAATAACATACCTAATAATCGCTAGCCTAGAAGATGACAATAGGCGCTTGAAAATAGACGGTGTCACTAAGGCCGACCCATAAAAAGACCTAGATGTTACTAAAGAGTGCTGGTGCGAGATGGAGCATATGTAGACTTATTTGATGGACTTGAAGGAGGCATCCATAGAACTTGAGTCTTAAGACGCGGTTGATGGAACTCCTCAATTACATGGGATTTATAACGTAACAGGCAATGTTTTGGTGCGTACTATTAGATCCACTCTAGGTCCATCTTTGTCTAACACTTCGGGCATTACAAAGGCGATGATTCAAAAGGAACTTAGGGCAACATTTGCACGTAGCAACCACAAGATAATAGACATTTTGAGGTGAAGGTATGGACTACTTAACAAAGTGCAGTAACAAAGGCAAACATTAATAAAATCACAATAATGAATTTCAAGGCAAGTGAACGTTCAGATAAGTATGACATTTATGACTTTATAACTGCTAATTGCCAGTTCGTAGAAATCTTTATTGTTATACCTAGCTACCGAGAGTAATAAAGTGTTAATTGAAACTGGGAATTGGGAAATATAATAATTTATTTTGGACACAATTCCGCTTGTTTTGAACGTTTTAACGGATTGACAGAACATCGAAATTTTGCTATCACTATTCAAGTTGTTCTTGTAAGTATGGGTCAAGTCGGTGCTATTTTTTACGATTCAAAAGTTATGACCATTTTTCATCTTCAGGAATAAATTCTAGAAATGATGGTGGTAGCTAGGCTAATTAAGAGGGAGTGGAGTAAACTTACAGGAACGTATGATTAATTTAATTATTTCTTAGAACATTGAACAGCTAATGAGGGAAAGTTGGTAAGTATTTGGTCTAAGCCAGTTATTATAATAGTTCTACAACATGTTATTAATGTTATCTATCCACTTAATAGTCTGGACCTAACGTAGTTACTTTATTTTTATTGGTGACATTTGGAGCCATAACATTTCTAAAGTAACGGTCTAGGTTTTTTCGAAAATTAGTGAAAAATTTCACCTCCAAACGTCTTCTTTGAACCGGCGAAGAGTGGGCACTTTAGGAGGACTGTCATGATATGAAAAATGACTTCCAAAATATGGTAAATTTATCATCCTTTTTTGAATAAATGACTTTTGAGTTTGAAACACCTTAACCGTTTTGGAGGTATCTTTTGTAGACCCATAGCACTAGGGACTTGTAGTATGATCCTTGATATGTAATATCTATATGCTATGGTAAGTTCTATAGCAAGATGACTGGACAGATAAAGTGGTTAGATAGATAATTACACGAGTATTAAGTTGTCAGTCGTTGTTATAAAGAATTAAAGGAAATGACTATCATTACGACATAAGTAGTACAGTACACGCTACTGATGACCGGATGCAGCAAAATTTTATCAATACACCTACGGATTTTAAAAGACTCTGATCAAAGATTTTGAGGAAGAAAAGGAATCTCGTAGATTTCTTCTGCAATTGATAACGTGTCCAATACAATAACGCCTTCAGAAAACTGATGGGGTTGCCATGCATGGCGTTGTAGTGCATCAGGGATGTTTGCGGCGGCTGGGGTAGACTGTCTTTACACCGTAATGCGGTAACACGCAGCATCTTTGGTCGCTCGTCATGGCTAGCCCTAACAGGGTTCTGAGGATGATTGCTGGCAGAGTGGATTGTCCATATATAACTCACTGCTGTCAGTTACAAGTGTCTCCGTATCGTGTTGTTTACGTCACTAGTTTTTTAAGAACAATGCTACTTAGCTGAAAATAAAGAATTTGAATAACTTTATAGTTGGAGCATGATCAGTCTTATAAGCCTCAGAGACATTAACTGAATGCTATATTTGTGTTAATTTGAAATTACTCCACTGTACCTAGTTTCTTACTGGATTTAAGGCAAAATGTCGTACAAAACCAACAATCAAAAGTCCACAAATTGTGACCGATGACGTAACAGAACCGTGCGCGTCTAATCACAAGCGTCCTGCAGTAAATCTTGTTTGTCCTTTAGTACGAGCAAGGTCTTGGTCAATGCGGCTATTAATATTCGTGTGATGGTACCTAGTGACGCAAGGAACTACCTATATGCAGTGTATTGAAATAGCAGTAATAAGCGCGACAGACTGCCCGTTGTAGGTACAGAGGCTGCCTTAACGCGTATGAAACAGCAACCCACGTATTCCTGGAATGCGAGGGTGTTACTGATCAACGGACACAAAATCTCGGCACTCCGAGGTGGCTCCAAGACGTCTGTGAACGTCCCAGAAGACTTCTGAGCTTCTGGAAGGAGCTTGGTTGGCTCACGTAACCGACCCGCCCACCTCACGCATAACCGGTCACTTTAGAGTCTAAATGCGGAATAGGGAGCCTTCAACAATAACTAAGGTTGTCATAGAGCAATGTTAATAAATAAATGTTGAATTTAAGAGCATTTGAAATGGCCGTAAACATTAAAAGGGACAAATTACTTCAAGATCCGTTCGTGATTGATTGACAAACATTCATCCATCCGTGCAAACTTTTGCATTAAATCTAGGTACATTTATCTTTGAATTCGAGGTCATGAAATGGAACCTACACATTTCTGTTGATTATTTCATTTTCAAACGCTTCAAAATTTGGAAATCATCTTGAGGAAAACAATACGCTTGGCTGACGAAGAGACCTTCGGTCCACTCCCTTTCACGGAGAGGATGTTGGTCCTAGCAATGGTGTAAGTTTGTTTTCACACCACTTGCTCGTAAATGTCAAATTACCTATATGTCTTGCAAACAAGGAATAAAGCAGGTCATTGCTGCCCCCGTTCGAGCCGGGCAATAATAGTGTCCTGAATTTCATTATTCCCGTAGGAATAATTTGATTTGAATTTGGAACCTCAAATAAAACAGTACCTATGAAAACTTATAACAAGGAGTTGTAACAGTAATGGCGGCCGGTGACCGCAACAGCTAATCGCTTGCAGTGGTGCCAACTTCACGTTCGAAGGTTGTCGTACCACATCAAATTTCAAAAATTGCGAAAAGCAGAGTACGCTCCTCGGGAGTAAAGCTGCCTTGTCTTGGGCTAACTTGAATCCCTCACTACACTAAGGATTCTTAACTTAGTTCCCTCGTTTCCCGCCTACTATTTTAAACGCACCCACAATACAGGAGAAATTATAAAAACGGGGCAAAGTTTTTTACAAAAGGAAATGGGAACACTTGAGGCTTAATAGTAAAAGGGACTTCAAAGTTACTGAAGTTGAAAGGTTAACTTTACAGCCTACAACCTTGAAAGTATTTTAACAGACCTGCTTATTAAGAAGGTAAATATTGTGGTACATAGACATAGATTCAAAACACGACGTCTGAGCAAAGAACAAAAGACCTCGTGATTTAAAATGAGGAAGGAAAGGAATCTTCGTTTGTACTTGAAGATGATCCTGACCACACTTTTAATTTAAAAATAAATAACCTTAAGCTTTTCATATTAAAAAAGTAAGAAGAATGGTTAGTTTTAGTTTTAAAATGTCTGCAAGTATATACAGGGTGATTTGTTATTCGATGCGGTCCTTGAAATGGGTGATACTAGACCTTATTTGCAACAATTTTAACCCCGACAATATGGGGTCTAAACTGACTGGTTTTAGAGATATCGAACTTTAAAGATTTTTCGAAAAATTTCCACCTCTCCCTCATTAAGTGCTTATTGTTAGAAATTAACGATAGTCGCCACTTAGAATTTATGCTTTTCTGATAGAATATGAACGACTGAATCTAGTGAATACAAGTTTGTTATAAAAATAATCATATCTTGGGAAATTAAGTGTCATAAAGTTTCTGTTTTGTAGATTTCTGAAAACTTTCCTTGTCTTTCAAAGCATATTTTTCAAAATAAATGTATGACACTTGGTGTACAAATTACAGAAAAAACTTCCTTGTCTCATCACCTTTCTAAAATGGTGCCACAGTATCCACTTTTAGTTAGTGTCTTACCAGAAAATTAGGGTTGTTACTGACAAAGTAGTAAATCAAAGAAAATCGGTTATAATGTTTTTTCGACCCAACATTTTTTTTCTGTGGTTTTTGTCCAAACTGCTATCTAAAATTAGCTTTTTGAGTCAATACGCTTAATTTTGGTCGATTTCATCAAGCAAAATTGGTCTTTATCTTGAGTATTTTTACCTGTCCTACAAGTAGGGTGACCCAACTTTTATGCACGCCAGTTTAGTTTTTTTTTTGCGAAACCAGAGCTTATAAACATTCCATCATTGTACATTTGTTTCAAGTAGCTGTTTCAAATGAAAGAAAATTGATGGTTTGACTATCTGGTCCACAGGTAAAAATACTCCAGATAAAGACCGATTTTGCTTGATGTGATCGACCAAAATTAAGCGCATTGACTCAAAAAGCTAATATCAGACAGCAGTTTGGACAAAAACTACAGAAAAAAAATGTTGGGTCGAAAAAACATTATAACTGATTTTCTTTGATTTACTACTTTGTCAGTAACAACCCTAATTTTCTGGTAAGACACTAACTAAAAGTGGATACTGTGGCACCATTTTAGAAAGGTGATGAGACAAGGAAGTTTTTTCTGTAATTTGTACACCAAGTGTCATACATTTATTTTGAAAAATATGCTTTGAAAGACAAGGAAAATTTTCAGAAATCTACAAAACAGAAACTTTATGACACTTAATTTCCCAAGATATGATTATTTTTATAACAAACTTGTATTCACTAGATTCAGTCGTTCATATTCTATCAGAAAAACATAAATTCTAAGTGGCGACTATCGTTAATTTCTAACAATAAGCACTTAATGAGGGAGAGATGGAAATTTTTCGAAAAATCTTTAAAGTTCGATATCTCTAAAACCAGTCAGTTTAGACCCCATATTGTCGGGGTTAAAATTGTTGCAAATAAGGTCTAGTATCACCCATTTCAAGGACCGCATCGAATAACAAATCACCCTGTATATTCCCCCTCTCTTTGAAAAACTAGTACAACCTACTATTAGGGGAACAGTTTATAAGACGTGGACGCGAGGTATAATGGGGACATACACTCTTTAGGCATACTTAACACAACACTAACGTAGCGCAAGCGCCATCAGGACGTCATTTGCAAGCGGCCATTAACAAATGGCATCTTTGGGCTAAGAGGGCAGGATAGGAGATGAAGCATGGTTTGTGACTCAGCTCCACATCCGCATCCCGCTGTCGTTCCAGTGCGATAGCCCCACTTTATCAAGCAGATGCAGCCAAATAGACCTCTTCGCTGCTACCGACAACGCAGTGGAGATGGCGGAGTTTTGGGCCTATAAAATATAATTACCGTCGTGCCAGCGACACGAAGAAGAATAAATGGCATCCTGTTAGCGCTTGCGCTACGTTAGTATTGTGTAAGTTTGCCTGTGTGTGATTTCCCATCATACCTCGCGTCCCCGTCTTATACACTGTTCCCATACGTATTCTGTGGAAAAACATAATTTCAAAGTTTATTTTATTTCTATACGCATACGCCTGCGTTGCGAATCGTAATGATTGCAGTGGCTTAGTTGGTAAAAGCGTCCGGTGTAATGAATTGGAAGATCGCAGGTTCAAGTCCTGTCCAAACTCGAATATTTCTTTCCACAAAAGTCTTTATAATATCAAAACAGCCGAGCTAAGTTAAAAATCTGAAGATTAATGATTATCACACAAGATGTCTTATGAGTAAGGGCTCCCACACATAAACACGATACGACGCGCGACGTCGCGTCCGCGTCGTGGAAATCTACGATACGACGTTGTGACTCACGATGCAATCCTGCGCAGTGGTTTTTCGAAATTCAAAGATGACGGATGGTATTGAAGTCGATCATTTAATTACGCTAGTCGAGCAGCGTCCCGTACTATGGAACAGAATGCGTCTAGAGCGGTCCATTTTTCGTAATGAATTAAAACACCACTCCACTGAAACGATGCTCATCGTAGTAGTATAGTATTTCTACGATGAGCATCGTTACGATGAGCATCGATAAGTCGTATCGTGAAACGACGCCGCATCGTTTTACGACGCGACGTCGTATCGTGTTTATGTGTGGGAGCCCTAAGTCACGCAATATAAGTATGTGCCGACGATGTCGTACCTACCTACAGTTACACTAGAATAATAGTTCCTCTATTACAGCGTAACTAGGTAAATACCACACTAGCTTATATTGTATACATCCTGGTATATAAAGCTGGTATTTACCGGATTCGATACGGTCCAAGATAGGTAGAAATAAGTTACTGTGACCATTGAAAAATGTGGAAAGATTTTTTTTCCATCTACAAACGTATACCGTGCCAGCATATGTACCTATACATATGGGTCGCGGGACATACGTATACCGCGACTCCGGTACACAAAAGGGCTACCGAAGGACACCGTGGATTTTAGTCAGTAAAGTCTGACAGTATTGGGGCTGGGAGGACTCATTTGATGATTGTACCACGAAAAAAAAACCATATACATAAATTGTTTTAAAAAGAGAAATGATATAGGTACGAATACATCTAAAATCTCGGGATTTCAACAACGTCACACGTTTTAGGAGCACGAAGATCTCTCCACTCAAGACGGAAAGACTCATTTGATGATATTAACAACAACAAAAAAATTAGGTGCACGAATTTCGGGGTAAAATAGAGGATCCTCTGACCGAACAGAAATATTGTCTGGTTGGCGCCAGGCATTACTGAACAAAATCACGTTGAGTTTATCTGTATGAGAAAAATCTATACTGAAGAGTAAGTTTGTTTGTTTGATCGCGCTTATCACAGGAACTACTGGTTAGAATTGAAAAATTATTATTGTGTTGGATAGTCCATTTATCGAGGAAGGCTATAGGCTATAAAACATCACACTACGGCCAATGGGAAGCGAGCAGCGGGGTGAAACCGCTGAGGACAGCTAGCAAATAAAATTTGACGTTAGTTCTTCATTTGCGTCACAGATGGCGCTTTTTGTATGTTTCATTTTGTAAGTTCACTTTCATTCATTCAAAGGAACGAATGAAAGTATATTGTTTTTTTTTAAGAGAGTTATTTCAAATGTGGAAATATTATTTAGATTATATTCTAAAATAAATGAAATATCTTTGTTTATTATAAACTTGCGTCTGTATAACCTAGAACTTTATTTATCAATGTCAGTATGCTAATATCACTAGTTTATGTACTTAGGTTTATGGTTGAACAAATATTTACAAATTACAAACACATTACATGATAGTGCTAATTATAATAAGATATTGTAATTATTATATACCTAACAAAATACTGGCGAATAACAATAATATAGTATCACATTTTTAAGGAATGATTTTTAACTAGAAATGTTAAAGAATGAAGTATAATATTTAATTTTTATACACCTAAGATAAATTCCTGATCTTCTGAAAATCAACTGAATAAAAATCCAAATATTGCAATGAATGTCCATTTTCACAATTTCAACAAGTGAAACTTAAATTGAAATTTCAATTAACAACAATTTTAGTTTAAATGGCCATTCACTGTAAACATTTTCTAAAAATAATTTAAATACATTACTTAATTTATAAAAAAATATTTAAGACACTATTGCAATAAAATTTCGTATTTAGAACTCAACACAAGGCAGCCTTTTTAAAAGTCACTCAGTTCAAGGCAGAAAAATTATAATAATTAGTTTTCAACTTCAATTTTAAATCAATCCAATTTTGTGTGAATTATGAGGTTTTGTCAGACAATTATTTAGCTCTATTGTAATAATGTCTTATATAAAAAAAAAATTGTACTTTCTAAATTGCACACCATCTATGATACCTAGTCATTGGCAAAACGTCTGTCAATCATTATGATTTCAACCTTATCTTCAAATACATAAAAGTCAATCGACGTGTGCCCATGATTGATGAAAGTAAATACCTTTCTGATACATACATTATGGTTGATGCAACCATAATGTATGTATCAGAAAGGTATTTACTTTACATATAAAGACGTAATATAGACTAGGGATGTATCGATACGCCTTTTCGCCGATACGATACCGATACTCTTATAAAAATATCGGCGATACCGATACGCTTATTGTGAATTTAAAAGTTAAGATAAAATAAATAAATCACAAGTCAGATTATTTTTGTATTAATATAAAAAGTAGTGACATAGGTTGATATTAGATAAATTATACATTTTAGTAATTAAAATTAATAATAATAAGATTTTTGTTAAAAAAAGCAAAGTAGGTAATCTTAAATTTTTCGGAGAAAGGCGATTTCGCAAGTCTGTTTGAATAAGACCTGCGATGGAAAATAGTCTCTCAGATGCGACTAAACTCATTTGGAAACTAAAGTACTTCTTCGCAATTTTTTTCATGTTTGGGTGTAAGACGTCATTGCGCCAGAAAACGAATAGATCTGCATATCTCGATATATTGGGAGACCTTAGGTATCTCTCGACTTCTTCATTTACACTACATTTTTAAATTAAAAAGTATCGTTGAATCGGTCATAAAAATATCGTCGATACCGATATATCGGCTAACCCGAAGTATCGCCAATCCCCGAAGCCCGAAGCCCGAAGTATCGGATGCATCGCTAATATAGACCAATCTAGCTGAACAACTTTCTCTTCCTTTTTCATTTAGTGATAAGTTCGCATTTGAGCACCATCTCGCCTGATAGTAAGTGATTATGTGGTGGACGGTGAAGCATGGTAGCCTAAATGTAACCTATTCACTCTTGACTTGAAGACCCCAAAGATGTAGTTATCAGAAATCGTGAATACGGAGTAACTTTACTATACTATTTTTCGCAATTACCTTTCTGATACACTCTTAAGTTGTTTCATTTCACAAGCGCCCAGTAAACAACTAATTTCAATCTTATATCATTGTGTATAACATTCAAAGGCTTGTGATTTGAACCAACTTTATTAGGTATCTTAAATTAAAAGGAAATAATGGAAAGATCTTACTTTTAGCGGGCCTCAAGTAGTACGTGGTAACTGGCATGATTGTGGCGATAAATGTAAGTTTATGTAAAGATTTATATCTGAAACAAAAGAAAACGACGATTAGTAATGACAATGACATATTAGATCTTATGAAAAAGTAATTTTACATTAAGTTCCCGTAGTAAGGACTGATTTTACAATAACCTAATTGCCGTTATGGGTAGGTAGTCAAAATCCCGAAAGTTCCGACGTCACCGAGACATTCCAGGGGTTACCGTGCTTAAACCAGTTTTTGAATTTAAGTCAAAAAGACATTTGCTTTGTATAATATACTATGCCTGACTTCTTTGGTCATGTTAGCAGCCGACCCGATTATAGTTGGGAAAAAACTAGGCAAATTATGATGGTCCAAAGGATCTAATTGACAGCTCCTCGTGTAATCTTAATCCCCAAATATTTTGGAAATGTAGCAGTAGTAATACAATTTGAATTATAGTGTTAGATAATACTCCATCTTCTTTATCTGCTCTTGTCGAAGGACGCTATTGTCCCCGCCAGATAACTCTCGAATAAAGGTCATTGATCCTAATAATGCATCTTTCGAATTTCAAAATAAAATATAAGGTCAAGGTCGCCTCTTACCACGATGCGTTTGTTTTGATCGTTTTGTGACACTTTTATTACATATTTTCTTACCGTTTTGAAATATTGGAATACATTGGTACACGGGGGTCAACGAATTTTATTCCAGACTTATCTGGCGGAGACTATAAAGTCCGGTCGCAGAGCAGGAGGAACTTCGTACATTGATCTACATATTATTACCTGCCTCTGTCTCTCCCGCGTAAATATAAAGAGTCTCGCTTGCACAGATGCAATGGCCGCCGTCCTCAGGGATTGTAAACCTTTTACCTTCGATCAATAATAGTACTAGATTCCCGATGAACGCTTCAAAAACGGCCCGAAAAATACCGCCACAAACGGTTTTAAGACGGTATTTCGAATCCTTATTGTTCAGAATTTAAGTATCATTTTAGAATGACTACTTTTGTACTGATGACATTTTATCTTCAAGAAACATTTCTAAATTGTGAACGTTAAACCTTTGTCGGATGAAAGAACTTAAATAAACACATTTTGCAATGGTAGTTAAACTTTATTTTTGAGTGTTAAGGTTTATAATAAATTGAGGTTGTTCATACTATTGAACATTTTTCTAAGAAATGTAGATGTTTAAGTCTGTGCAATTGTCGCCACTTTTGCAACTCTTTTTTGTTCGTGATCCTTAATCTAGAGCTATTATTGATCGAACCCTTTTACCGATAGTATGCATAAGCGCATACTGTCAAAGTGTTTGTGATCACTGTCAGTTGGTAAAGAGGTCATTGTACGAAATTCCTCCTGCTCTGCGACCGGACTTTAGTAATGTACAAAATCTATACAATTTATATACAAGGTATAAGGTTGTATAAGGTTCGTGACACTCACCTCACCCAAGAGTCCCAGCGGCTAAAGAAGCCAGTATCACTAGTATGGCTGTGGCGACCCCGCTGGCCCCGACACTCGCACCGTACACTGCGCCGGAGTCGGCGGCAGGTCCGGTGCCGAACGCGTCCGCTGAAGTAATGTCACCTGTTAAGAGACCACCCGTGAGCGTGTGCGCACCGGTGGGCTCGTCTAGTTTGGACTTCGAGGTTTTGTTGTAGGGTTTTTCTTTTTTATATTTTTTTTTATATTTCAGAGTTTAGTTGTTTTTATTTGTTATATTATAACTCTATTATGAGACTTATATACTTTTTTTGTAATAATTGAATAACTTAAAAAGCATAACAGTAAAGAAAAAAATATTATTTATATTAAATAATATAAAAAATAAGGCATCACTAAAATATAACTAGAAGTTATTAATTCTATTGAATAAATATTAAATCACATACTACGCATACTTATTTCCAAAACCAATTAAAATAACTACAAACACCAATTATTATTAAATTACGTTGTAAAAAGCCAATATTAAAAAAAATACCTAATACCAGTGTTAAAGCGAATCGATAATTTAAAAACAATTAAATAAATCAGAAGTAACAAAACCCGTGTCAAACTAGACTTACCCACCAAAGCATGCAGTGTAGAAAACATAATAAAATAAATTATTAAAATTATAGCATTATGCAACATATTTAAATAAGTGCATTAAGGTGAATGCTCCAGGGTAGCCCGAGAAATTCAAAATTTCTTGGGTTTTTTTGCAATTTGCAGGCCAGTGCTAGGTTGTATGTTGATTAAAATATTGATCGCGACTGTAAGACGTATGTAGTTACAGAATTATTATCATCAAAATCACCAATACCACCCTCAAGTTCATAAAGGAACAAAAAAATAACATAAAAAGTCATTCCTGAAGCTTAATGAAATTAGAGCGTTGTATAAATAAACCCAAGAAATTTTGAATTTCGCGGGCTACCCTGGAGCATTCACCTTAAACTAAAAACATAAAACGTATTGTTCCAAAAAAAAAAACAAAACGTGATCAATTCAATCATTTAATGCACTAATTATTATAAAATGAGTGCAAAAATTATAAGAATACACCTGCTATCTACTGTACCAATATATGTACTTAAATATACCATCAAATCAAAAATAAAATTAATCATTATATCAACAAAATACCCATAGATGCGTTGTAAAATTTAATAGCACAAAACCTCTTATTTTATTTTTTTTAAACCGTTATCCCACACTAGGGTGCGTTTACAAACATATAAACTCACATACACAAACACCCAGACCCGAAACAACTACTTGTAGATCATACAAATATTTGTTCCGTGCGGGATCAAACCCGCGACACATTGCGCAGCAGTCGATTGCTCAGCCACTGCGCACCGTGTTTTTATAGTGACAAAACCGCTATATAAACTAAATAAATTAAAAATATAATATCGTTAAGAAAATATTAAAAAACAAGAAATAAATTAAAGACAACCAGTATTTACATATTATGATACAATGACTTACATTTCTACAGACAGCAAGACAAGCAAACTAAGTCCCTTATTAAAGAACATCGGTCAGTACTCAAGCATTACTTAAAACTAGATTCAAGCCATTTAATTGGTTGAAACTAGTTTTAAGTAACACTTGAGTTTTGAGTGACGTTCTGTTATACGGACCTAAATTTTTTAGGTAAAAATAATAAATGTTAGCCTATCCTGTACCACTGCTGGGGGAGGAAAAGAAGAATCATTCATCATCAATTTTCAGATATAAGTAAAAAATATAAATATAATCACACACAGTACCCAAGAAAGAAATAACACACAGCTAAATACAGAATCACAACACAAAATTGAATGAATGAAACGTACCGATGTCACCAACTTCCACGATGAATGAATGAAAGGTGAACAGAAAATAAAACGATTAATTGAAGCGGCATCACAAAGGAATGTCAATTATAATATTCCACAACTTTTTACTTTCATACAAGGAAATATTCTGATAAAACGGATTATTAAAATATTTTACAGTATTTTTTTTAAGTTTTAATCTTTATCATTTTTCTAAAAGGAACTTGAACCCGCAAAATCTTACCAGACATTTTGGATACTATATTAAAATAATGCTAAAACTATATTTGAAACGAGGCTGTCTCGATTTGAGGCAAACCTTAGAAATATGCCTCGTTTTGAGACGCACTCAAAAATTGCTTTGAGGCACACCTAAAGGCGCGCGAGACCGCGACAGGAGACCGAGACAGGAGACCGCGACAGGAGATCGCGACAGGAGACCGCGACACGGCCCGCGACCGTAGATTGTTTACCGTATCTGTATCCCGTTGCTGTCTCGCTCGCGAACTGCCGCTCATACATTGCCTAATGTTAAGTACTGTCGCGGTCTCCTGTCGCTGTCTCCTGTCGCGGTCTCGCGCGCGAACCGGCACCTTAACTAAGCCTCGTTCAAAATTACAACTATCACTTTCGATTTATAATAGTACACTATCATTCTTAGTAAAGCGCATCGGAACAACTTGTTCTATTATGTTATTTAGCTCAAGCCATATTAAACCTTGTACCTTACATATAAAGGACACAATAACTTACCTCCCCATTTGTTAAGCATTGCCATAATAACGCCATTGGTCCATCCGAAGCCAGTTTGTACTACATACTCGCCGCCACCGCCGAGACCACCAAAGATTGTAGCGTCGTACTGGAAAATAGACGTTAATGTTTAGGACACAAAGTTAATTTTAATAATCATCATCAACTTTTTCTTAAGTTTATAAAACCAGGGTGGAATTTTGTAATGCCATCTGGAGGGAAAGTACTCTTAATACTGCAGATAGAAATTTTACTCAAAAGAAACATTCCTTTATTTTTGAATAGAAAGCAAACTGCATTCAAAGATTTTCGAAAATTCTCTTCTCCCACACCCGAGAATCGAACCGGCTAAAATCTGAAAAAAATATACCCTGTGCTTTTATTGCATCGATCGTTAGGGTCAATTATAAGGATGAAATCTCTCTAACAAACATGATAAATTAAATGAAAGGAAAACCAGGAAATCTGACGTTACAGCTTGGCCAGAACGTCTTGAAACGGAACTAAAATTTTTATTTGCTGAGAACGATTTAAAATATTTGATATTTGATGTAAACAAAGACGCAGGTTTGTAAGATTTATTATTGTGCCATAAAACTAACATAATAAGTGAAAATAAATAAAATAAAATCATTCAAAGTGCTAGTAGCGAGAGGACAGTGGCGACTTCCGGTTTTCTACTGTTTTTTTCCAAGCTGTACAAATTCAATGAGTCAAGTTAAAGCTGTTTTTTGTAAATAATTGAATTAATTTAATTATTTACATACATACATACATAGACTGATAAACACATTACTCTCCTTTGCGTCGCGCAGTCGGGTAAAAATAAACAATTACCTTTTCAAGCATAGCAGTCTTCTGCTTCCAAACTTCGAAATTGGAACGCACCCACTTAGTGGCCATCTCCATGGCCAGTCTGACCGCCTCAGGTTGGCCAGTATTGGCCAGGCCCATCACCACTATGTATTGTAGTGGCGGCCATGCGTTGGGGTAGTCCCATTGTTCGCCCGAATGCTCGAACGTCGTGGGAATACCGCCATCGAAAATGTCGACCTAGGGAGAAAAGACGAAAATTTATTATTATATTTATTTGTAATATTCTAAAGGATATAAATAAAGTACACTCTGTTAATTTATTTCATGTAAGAGCAAGGTTTTATGAAATAAATTATAACATTTTACAATATTAGCTGAATAATAGCAATCATTTACAATTTTATACTACAGAACTTAGAAATTCTCTCATTATTTTTTCCAATTATTGGCAATGTTTCAAATAATTTATCATCGAATTGATATTTTACTGTAACCAATAAAGATGTAAAACAAAATACTATAGTAAAAGCATCAACATTTTAAGACAATATTTCATTCACTATAAAAGAAAAAATCATAACTGAATTCCTCTTCATAAATAAAGAATTCTTATTAAATTATTATACGAAATTAAATAAAAAAAAAAAGTATAAAACAATTTGTAAAATTTACAAAAAGTAACATTTGACCCCGACGTGATTTGAACACGCAACCTTCTGATCTGGAGTCAGACGCGCTACCGTTGCGCCACGGAGTCTCATGTGCGTTGTGGCGAAATTAGAGTTCCGTTCGAGCGATGTGACGCAATAGCTATTATCTCTGTTAATTGCATAGATTAGAGAATAATTAGCACTAATAACTGTCGCTGACTATATTATGTGAAGGTTATGTAACGTCATCATAGATTGAGGATTGAATGTGATGAATTAACGTTTTTTTTTTAAATTTTTTTTTCTTTCTTTTTTCAATTTATTTATTTTTTTGACCAATGTTGTTTAATAAAATAACTCACTTAGTTTCTTTCATCCGGCGAAAATCTAAGGGTCAAGGAACACCGAGACAGACGCGACGCTGCGCGCACATTTCAATAGAGCTACTCAAAATCCAACTCTATTTACTCCATGAAAAGATACACATTTCGCAACTCAGATCGGTGCCGCGCTGCGTTTTAATAGCGACTCAAAATCTAACTTTATTTACTACACGAAAAGATACACATTTGCAGTTTCGTTGCGTCACGTAGCGTCGCGTTGCGTCTCGGTGTGAACTGAGCCTTAAGTATCACAATTATTTAGAAGGAGGCAAAACCTATGAATTTTTTGATGCTAGATTGATCATTAGATGTTAGTAATGTACAAAATTGTATTGTTATCATTATCACAGTCAATGTTGTTTTAATTTAATTTAAAATAAGTTATAAGAAGATATTCATAGCATTTGTTTTCAATTTAAGATTTACCCTTATTTGTTATATCGTACCCTTATTGCAAAAACCGATTATCTGCTCTTTCAAACCAATTTTTTGATATAGAAATCGAATCCTCAAGTCGCGACGAAGCTACAGGTAAATTTTGATGCAGATAATCGGTTTTTGCAATAAGGGTACGATATAAGGTTATTTATAAATGTTTATATTAAAGTTATAAATTAATTGAATTATATCTACAATTATAATTACAAAAATAAATTATTCAACCATCAAATATTTTCTTGACTCACCTTAACTTTATCTAAATAATTGACGACTCTATTGACGAAGTAGTCCTTTCTGGCCTGGTCGTAGCAGACCGCCCAGAGAGGGGACACGTTCGACGGGTAGAAGTAGTCTCGTCGTCTACCTGACTCCAGACTGTAGTCCAACCAAACTCCTACGTCTTCGTGCCATAAGACCTGAAGAAAAAATAATTCTGTGTCAAATACTTGTCTTTGAAAATTTAAATCAGACTTGTGGTGGCTGTATGGGCTCAGCTCCCTTTGCCTGTCACAAAGAGGCGAAAAGAACCAAATAAAAAAAAATGTCTTTGAAAATGGTGGTTCGACTGTAATTTGTGACAGTCCTGTGCTAACTGGTGCTCTGAATTTAAAAAACTTTTTCAAAAAAAATGTAACCGCCTTCAAAAATAACCACAAAAAAGTGTAAAATAACCTACAAAATAACTTTTCTTTCAGAAGTCGGTGCCTTTGTTTTTTTTTCATTTCATTGTTTTTTTGCCACCGACTTCTGAAAGAAAAGTTATTTTGTAGGTTATTTTACACTTTTTTGTGGTTATTTTTGAAGGCGGTTACATTTTTTTTGAAAAAGTTTTTTATTTTACTCTTTTTAGTTTAAATATTCAACTCAAATTCTTGTCAAATAAATCATTCTCTCTCAAGTGCACAATAAGCTAATAAAATTCCCTATCTCAAAAACTACTGAACCGATTTTGATGAAACTTGCAGTATTCCGTAAGTTAAACAATACTTAGTACAACAAAAAAAGAATTACTTAAATCGGACTTGTAGTTCCAGAGATATGCGAACACAAACTAAATCAGTCGATCCCTACTCCAAGCCGTTGAGGAGTTGTACCTTCCATCATCAGCTCATCCACCTGAGATGATGATTATCAGATGCAAATACTTGAACAGCTTTAGAAAATATATGAAAATGGTACTATGTGCCTATAAAATTTGAAGGTTGCCCTCGATTTCCCTGGGATTCCATCATCAGATCCTGACCTGATGATCATGGGACCAATTGGAAAGTATACCCTTTCAAACAAAAGAAAAAAAATCCAAATCGGTCCAGGCGTCTTCGAGAAATCGGGGAACATACATAAAAAAAAAAAAAAAAAAAAAAAAAAAAAAAAGATTCCGACGAATTGAGAACCTCCTCCTTTTTTTGAAGTCGGTTAAAAAAAAGAATGGCATTTTGATTTTTGAATGAATTTATATTTAGCCGATGTTAGGCGCCCATTACACGGTAGGTTTTGCCATGGCAAAACCATCAATCATGAATGACGGTTGAATGATGGAATTTTTATCGCCTACAATTTTCGTCATTCAAACGTCAATCAAAGCATTAGACGATAGGTTTTCCGTCAGTCAAAATCTCTGCCATGGTTTTGCCATGGTATGGCAAAACCTACCGTGTAATGGGCGCCTTAGAGTAGGGAATGAAAAAAGTCTTTTTTCTATTTTTACTGGAATTTTGATTTTTTTTACGTGGTAAAATCATCAAATGAGTCCTCCCACCCAGCAGGACGGGAGGGACTGTCAGACTTGTACTGACTAAAATCCACGGTGTCCTTCAATAGCCCTTTACGTTCTGGAGCCACGGTTACCCGATAATCCCACGACTCCAGAATTTAGATTTTGGTTAACTTATATTTATTTCATCTGTTTTACTGCATCAGAATTAAATAACATATTTACCTAATAATAAATAACTCTATAGCTACTTTACACGAACAATATATTAAAGAGTCACTAAAAATAGTCTCAACGCAGGTCCCCTCTTAAAATATTATTTCTAAGCTTCTCTAAAGACGCGGGCGGCGAGTAATGGGCAACTCGCCGCCCGACCATAGACCATGCCCGGGTCGACGGCGCGTTGTGTTCCACGCGCGCCTCAAAGAGCGTCAGCAAGATGACGGGGCCCCCCTCTAGAGGGCCAAAGCCTGCCGGGGTCGCGGGACTTATCTCACTACCGTGACCCTGGAACGTAAAGGGCTAATAAAGGACACCGTGGATTTTATTCAGTACAAGTCTGACAGTCCCTTCCGCCCTGCCCTGCCCTGGGTAGGAGGACGAATTTGATGATTTTACCTCGCTAAAAAAAAAGCTTCTGTAAAGACGGGCAAAAAAAAATAGAAAAAAAAAACACAAAAAACCTGTAAAATTACCTGCTCAATAGCATCCATGAACCTTGCGTGCACATTCCTATAAAATTCCGCTTTATCGATGTTCCCCAGCCTGAGATGGAAGTCCCTCATCAGTTGCGCGTTCCAACACATGATAGCATTCAGATCCACCGGGATGATGGAGCGGGTCTTCAGGTTCGTTAGGTTACCTGACGAAGGAGAATAGGTTAGAATTGGATAGCGGAGTGCTTGAGTGGCTGAGTGGCGTGTTCGATTTCCGCAAGGAAGATTATTCGTGTGATCTTTAAGTTGTTGTAACGGGTTTGGGTGTTTGTATAGGTGAGTTTAAATGTTTGTTACTGTACCTATGATACAGGAGAATTTACTGTTGTGGGGCAACGGATTTATGAAAAGTGTTTTAGTGTTTTTTTTTTATGTCGCTGTGTTAGGGCTCTATGAAGTCTTGTTTCTCGATCAAAATTATGTCTAGATCTTTAAAGGAATATAAAATCAGAATCTTTTATATTTCTTTTCAGGATAGTCGTAAAGGAAACTTTAGGTTGTTTTATGTATTCAAGGGGTGTGTATGTGTACATGAAACTAATTTGCAGAAAGACATAAAATTTATTTTGATTTTTTCCTTCTTTTTAACTGAATAATAATAAGTACTGAGTCCCTTTTTTTGTTATTTACATTCTACAAACCGCTGGTTCTAAATATGTTTCTACTTTTTAACGTTCTAGTTATTTCTCTCATTCAATAAAAAATAAATGGTTGCTTATAAATTAGTAGACAATGGGCAGATGAGTGGTGACAATGCTTTTATATTTATTATTTTGGGGTAACTAAAATAGTTAAAACTATTTTTATGTCATGTCAAATTCTATAGTATGTTTTTTGGGTTATGGAAATGTTTTAAAATGATATTTATAATTAATATATCCATTCAAAAACTGGACCTGCAAGAGCTGTATTTATAATTGGCTATGATTTAGAATTGATGTCTAGTAGGTATCTAATGAAGGAAAACGGGGTCCACACGAGATATTTTTACTACATACCACCGACTTGATTATATCCATCTATAGAGATATCAGCAGTTTGATGTGGATATTCTGAACAAAATAGGGATCAAAATTGAAGTATTTTATTGTGAGATTTTTTTTCTCATTTGAATTTTGCTGAGATGAAAGTTTCCTGCTGAGGGTTAATCGTTTTTGTCAAAGTATTAAGTATAAACCTTGTTTGACATCATCTAGTGAGGAAAACTATTCTGTTTTTTTTTTTTGAGGCCATCAAGTGATCTTGTGAGGCATCCCAGCCCTTAATGTAACAAGGGAGTGTCAGACTCGTACTGACTTAAAAGCACCCTGCTTCTTCAGTAGCCTTTGGGTAGCAGGGCCGCGGTATCCTGTTTAGACAGTCCTGGCCCGGTAGCCATGTTACAAACGATAAACGCAAACGCTGAGAAGGCTTTAATGGATTTTCAACTTTATGTGCTTGGGTATAACGTTGAAGTTCTAGTGAAGATTGCTTATCGTTTTCGATCATTCCTGTCGCTAAAGCTCTGAAATCTTAAATAGATTTTCAACTTTAGGCTCTTGGCTATAAAGTTGAAAAAAATCTCTTGGGGAGTACCAATCGGTTACGGCTGGTACCAACTTTTTTGGTCCTTTTCACGATAACCGCCGTTTGACTTTGCTTCAAAAAACTTTTCATAAAAAGAACTTCATATTTTAATTTATCGCCTCTGATTCTGCTGTTTTTTTTATTAATTTACTTTACTGACACACTTCATCACTATCATAAAAAGTTGTTACGCAGAAAATTTTCAAACTTGGATAGATTTTTTTTTATGTTTCTGTCATGGCTTCAAGACGTTTGTGCTATATCTTTGTTTAAAGGAATGGTTTTCATACCTTTATTCGTGCCATTGAGAATGAACCATCTGGATGAGAAATCCCACCCGGACTCGGCAGCCGCTTTCAATTCAGCGTACAATTCCTCTTTCTTTTCGTTTGTGTCGAAATGTCTGGAATTGAAATATTGCGGATAAATTCAAGATGGGGAATATTAATTTCATATTGTTTTCCTATAGTTTCTAAAGACTTCGTTATTATGGAAAACATTAGAACAATATTTGGAACTTTAAAAACGTTCCCAGTGACTGGGACTTTGATTTACCTACACTCTGGAAAAGGTGAGTCTTATAGAATTACTACAATGTCGTACTGCGGGTCTAAAAGGGCCATTTTAGCAGTATTATAATATGAATTGCGATATAGAATAATTTTACCTATTTTATTATAGATTTATTTTAAAAAAATATAATTAATGAATAAGAATCTGAATAAGAAACTTTCATTCGGTGATGACACGAGATAAATGATAGATTCACCTGGCAACATCCACGTCTTCTTTGTAACTCTCAGGCCTGGGTCCTTGTGATTGATCGTAATACCTCGCTAGTGTGTATCTGAAATTACAAAACATTCAGATTTAGTAAGCAAAACTGCACACTTTCTGTGATTATCCTTTTGTATCCAACAACATATGACCCGAATTTTGTGCGTTTCGAAATCAATATAAATATACCTAATTTAAATGCGCGCGCAGCCAAAATTCCATTAATTTGGAAATCTATATGTTAGCCAAATTAGTGGTCTACGATACAACCTGTACTCAATCCCGTCGTGACAGTATGGTCTGCTACAACGATTTACTCCTTTTTCAAGGGTGTTGAGATAAAATTGAATGGTTTGAATTTCTCTCGATCAGTTGCTAAATTTTTGACATTAAAGTTATAGTTTAAATAAATCATCTCAGAAAGTGTAACATTGATAGTAATGGGCAAGAAACTTTAGTCGCAGGCCCGTCTTTAAAAATAACCCTGGCACGCAAATGTCTATTAAAGAAATAAGTAAGTAATTAAGTATCTGACATGATCCCTTCCACTTCACCCAAGACTGGATGACTCATAATGATGATTGTATCACGAAAATAATAAAATGGGCAAGAAATTCTATGAACACTCCATTAATTAACATTATTGTCCATGTTAACATTTTAGAATCCTCACCTGTGACCGTTATGGTGGACTTCAGTAGTGTGGTTAGTCATCCAGTAGTCATACTCTCTGTCCAGGGTGTGGATGTGCTGTCTCAAGAAGTCCACGTCGTCCATGTCATCAATGATCAGCTTTACCATTGGAATCAGCAGTGGAGGCTGTGACCTAGAAAAAGATATAATATTTTTAGTTGAATGTTTCGAGAGATCCAAATGACCAGGTTAGTCTACAAACCTCATAGCGTAATAAATCCTTCCACCGTTGGGAATAAAGCCGATCCTCTCGACGATGTCCATAAAGTTGGAGACCATACCCTTGGCGGTAGACCGCATCTCGGAGAGAAGCAGACCCTTGATGATCCAGTACGAGTCCCAGTAGTAGAACTCACGGAAACGACCACCTTAAACACACAATTGTTGAGTATTTACTTGAGGATCTTGTGGCCAAATAATTACAGCCGCACAGGCCGATCTTCCGGGTTGAGCCGCGCTTGCCGAGGTTGGTCTGTGGATGGGTGACCACTGACCATCTCTTAAAGCTAGTTTCCTCTGTGCCTCAGAAAGCACGTAAAGCCGTTTGTCCCGGCTGTCATTTGTAGATCTTTGACAGTCATTACTGTTAGACAGAAACTCTAAAAAAGTCTGACAACCAGTCTTACCATGGGATATCGTATTTATTACCCATAACCAGTTACTGGGTTGGTCCGATAGGAAGTCGCTCTATGTAAAATACTGATACTTAGCTGCATCTGGTTGGACTGGAAGCCGACCCCAATATAGTTGGGAAAAGGCTAGGTAGATGATGATCCATATTACCATAAGCTGACTTGACACTTTTATTTTCGTTTGGACAATTTGACAATCAAAATAAGTGAAGGGACTGTCAGACAGACTAAAAATATACCCTATTCCTTAACTAGCCCTTTCTATTCCAGGGCCACAGTTCCTATGCAGCAGGTATTTGGTCATATGGTACAATTAGGACGAATGGATCAATAAAATGACGATTTGTACTACTTTTATTAAAATTGTGAACGCCCAATAATTCTCTAGATAAATAATCCAGATTGATATTAGGCTAATTTCCAGTAAAACTTATCAAAATCGGTCTAGCGGTTTAGGCGCAAAATAAGCTCCCTTTCCCATTTAGACTCACCAGGCACAATAACAGGGTTATCCACATAGATGATGGAGTACAGATCCTGGTTCTCCTTAACATCTGGCTTCATCTTTCTGCCCAGCTGCAACCACAGCCTGTTCAGCTCGGCCGCCCATTGGTGCAGCAGTGGGTCTTTGATGTTCTGGAGAAACGCTGGAAACGAAGGTTCGAAAGTTATTATACTGAAGGAAGAGTTATGGTATTGGGGAAGCAAATGGAAAAAATTGAAATAATAAGAGCCAGTTAAGATGTGCATTAGTGTGAGTTATCTGCGTTAAGACATCACTCACACACGTATCGTGCTCGAGTTTATAGCAATGTAGATCTTAGTATGCTTATGGACTTTTGAGCGTTTACAGTACGTGAGTAACTTTGTGATTAGAACACAGTAATCTTGATCCGGGATATACCTAGGACAATTTTTATCTTGTGGTATAGTATTCAAACCCAATAAAATAGTATGGAATAATATTACCATTAATTTGCGCTGTTTTAAGTTAAAATTATCATGTAATTTAAATGTTAAACAAAGGCGGAAACAATCCCATCGCGAGGGGAGCATACTCCCCCCCCCCCCCGCCCATGGCTCCGTCTCCGACGGAATCTGAGGATGAAGCTGGCGCAAACGCGGACCACAGCGACGACGACATCTACGACGCTCCGGAGGTGACCGAGGTAGACCTGAGAGTGGCGGTACTACGGCTCAAAGCCAAAAATACCGCCCCAGGACCCGACGGCCTGCCAGGAAAAGCCTGGGTCCTGGCCTCGGGGACTCTCGGACCTCGACTGGGGGGGCTCTTAAGCGCATGCTTGGAGAGGGGCCGGTTCCCGCTTCGTTGGAAGACGGGAAAACTGGTCCTCATCCAGAAGCACGGGCGCCCTGCGGACTCTCCGTCCGCATTCCGGCCCATCGTGCTGCTCGACGAGGTGGGCAAGCTCTTCGAGAGTCATTGCAGACCGCCTCGTCGGGCACCTGAATCGGATGGGCCCGAACCTTGCGGAGAGCCAGTTTGGCTTCCGCAGGGGGCGCTCGACGGTGGACGCCATCATGCGCGTGAGAGCCCTCACGACGGGGGATGCAGTAGCCCGGGGCAGGGTCGTCTTGGCGGTGTCTTTGGACATCACCAACGCCTTTAACACCCTGCCCTGGGGTTGCATCAGGGAGGCACTCCGGTATCACCGGGTGCCGACCTACCTCCGTCGCATAGTCGAGGACTACCTGACGGACAGAGCCGTCATCTACCCCGGTCATATCCTTCAATAGCCCTTTTCGTTCCGGGGTCACGGTAATTCGTAAGTCCCGCGACCTCGGCAGGCTATGGCTCTCTAAAGCTCTCCCCGTCATAATGCTGACAGTCTAAGATCGACTGCTTCAAAAATATTTTTAGATATTTTCAAAAAAGCAGTTTGTAATCGCTAGATCAATGACCTTACCAGGATTGTCCTTCCAGTCATTGGGCCTCCAGTCCTCAAACTCGGAGCCCTCAGGGTCGAAATTCCGGTTGACGAACTCCTGGATGTCAGCCTTGGTCGGATGTGAACCTGTCCTGAAGAAATATTCCGATTATATAATAAACGCATGCAACGCAACCTTTCAGGAATTAAAGGAAACTAATGATAAAACTGTGTAAAAATAATATCTAACAACAGAACCGTACGTTTAAGTACAACAACCTTCATATTTGAGTTTATCGATGTGTAAAGCAGAATATTATACGATATGTGAATGCTACTCTTGCACAGGGATTGTGGATTAATCAAAGCTTTGTAAGTTTCAAGTTCTGCTCAATATTAGACTGAAATATCTGAGAATCTAACCCAGAATCCAAAGACCATATAGCCTAGTCTTTGCCGGAATCTCGCAGGTGTCATCAATCGCTGCTCTAAAAAGGTTGTTTCGAAAATTATCACAGTCAACATATTCCCACAGACCTACATTTTGTTACACTCATTGTGCCATTTTTTTTTTTTTTTTTTTTTAGCGTGGTAAAATCATCAAATGAGTCCTCCCACCCCGGGCAGGGCGGGAGGGACTGTCAGACTTGTACTGACTAAAATCCACGGTGTCCTTCAATAGCCTTTTATGTTCCGGGGTCACGGTAATGAGATAAGTCCCGCGACCCCGAACACTCATTGTGCCATAACAAACAATCCGTGCTCAATATGAGTCGATGGTTCTTTACTTAGAGAATTTTCTAAAATCTGGAAGGGGAAATCATTACCAAGTGTAAGCAAGTGTATACCTGGTCATCATCTCATGGAAGTGGTCCATGGTGATGTTAGCGGACACCTTCAGCTTCATGTCTACGAAGGTCTTGGAGTCGTTGTAGAGCCCTGCCATCTGCACCGTATCTAGGAGTGGACCGTAGCAGTAGATTGTACTGGAAACAGAAATAGTGAATTTAATAAGTGGTTTTGTAGCCTTGGAATGTTAAAAGGAGTTCAGGGGGTTTCTTTTCATACCATATACGTGACAAATAAGCATACGGTCCTGATGAAAAGCGGTCATCGTAGCCTATGGATGTCTGCAACACCAGAGGTATGGCTAAGGTTGACGACCCTACCTTTAAAAAAAAATTGATTGCACCTATTTTCAGGTTTTGCGTATTTTACCCTATTTTGAAGTATATACGGCGTTTATTGTAAGCGCCTATACTATGGTACAACATTTTTACCATCAAATTAACCTCAAGTTCCCGGTTACTTTACGCTATAAAAACGTGAAAAGTCGTATTTGGGCCTTCGATTTGACAATAGGTGACTAGGCCTACGTTTTACACGATTCTCCTCTCAAGCACCCCTGGTCGTCCAATTTCAAAAAGTCAAAGTCAAAGCATTTATTTTAATTAAGCCATCAACAGGCACTTTTGAACGACGCAAGTTATAATATAGGAAATGGGACTGATTTTACACTCAGTCGCAAGGGAATAGAGAAGAATGGGCTGGCAGAAGCGCGGTCTCTTTTACCCCTTTCACGACTGTTCGGTATCCGTCATGAAATTCATGTTCTTCGTCTTCTACCTCTTTCTACCATCGTGTTGTAGGCCTTCTTCAACTCCTTCCACTCTTCACGACATCTAGCTCTTTGTGAACAATTTGAGTCCGCAACCCTCTTCAAATCATCCTTCTCACGCATTTGTGGTCTTCCTTGAGGGCGCTTTTCTCCTCATGGTTTCCATTCGAGAAAACGTTTGCATCAGGAGTTCTTTTTCCGGGAACCATGGTCAACCCTTTCATAATGTTATGTTCGTTTAAACTTTGCAGACATAAATATTTTATGTTCACTTTTTTTGTTGTAGATACCTGCCAGAGAGCAGCTTACGCAGTAATATTCATAGATTGCAACTATTTCATCAGTCACGCAAAACTAATAATAGCTATTTATGTTATTTTTATCAGCAAAATATGTAAAGTACGTTTACATAAATACATTTATAACATTACCTTTGTGCTGCATAATTAGCCTATACTGCAAGAATGTATTAACATCATCGGTTTTCCCTTTAATTATTGTCTCTATAAGGTGTTATGGATCAAAATAACTCAGAATTCGAACGTCAGCAGGTTTATATAACAAAGCTATATTAGTCATTATACCTATCTAATATATGTATAAAAATCAATGCCATTTTTCGTTGTAATGTTATAACTCAAGAACGGGCTCACCTATCCAAACCAAATGTTTAGGATTGTTCGAACTATTTAGTAGATGCTTTATGTGAAGTTTGCACAAAATCGGACGAGCGGTTCTTAAGATACCCGTGCGAAGCCTGGGACGGGCCACTAATAGTTTAGCTATAATTATTTCTAGCCATAACTATTAGTACAGCACATAGCAACCTAACCACATATTTACTTATTAATGTAAAATAAATAAATATGTGTAACGAAGGAGTGGAACTCTCTGCCTGCGTCTGTGTTTCCGAACGCATACAACCCTAATCTCTTCAAAGTTAGAGTGAACAGGCTTCTTCTGGGTAAGCTCGCTCCATCATCGACCTTGTCTTAGTCATTCCTGACCTAGACTAAGGTCAAGAGCTAACCCAATAATTTAAATGCAAAAAAACCTTAAAGCATAGTTTTAAGCTCAGTAGGATTTTAACTGTATTGCATTCATTTGCGAATAACTGGTGTTCGGAGATATAAAGACAGTTTTAGAAAAACTTCGTTCCAATCGAGGCATATCTCCTGTATTGTGGGTGCGTTCACAAACATTAAAAAATATGTAAAGTAAAATCATCAAATGAGTCCTCCCACCCAGGGTCCACCCTGGTTCTCCCGTCCCAACGGGACCCGTCCCAACGGGAGGGACTGTCAGACTTGTACTGACTAAAATCCACGGTAATCTCTCTATAGCCGTTTACGTTCTAATCTAGGGTCACCGTTACCCGGCAGGGTACATAGCGAATAAGGGTTTTTTTGCTTTGCTACGAAACCCTCATAAACTAGATAAGTGAAAAGGAGGTCATTGTCCTACAGTGGGTCAACAATCAATAAACGTAATAGGTTATGGCTGCTTATCGTGTCAGGTCGGATAACTACTCGTACTCGTGTTAGGTTAGTAACTAACTGACATGCTTGTTTGACCTGCATTGCTATTTTTTAAGATGTGACTTTTTCTTAAAATGTCACAGCACATGCTGAGATGGGGCCTTTTGGTCTTGTACAGGACCAGATTTGTTATATTTTAGTTTTATTATCTTCTTTTGTTTTTCTTTTATTATTTAGTTTTAATGTTGTTGTTCTGTCCTGTGTGTTACTAATAAAAACCTTTTCTTTCTTTCTTTCCTTGTGTTTATTGCTGCCTCTGGCTGCCCCAGTGTCGAAACTACCTCATCTTTTAAATAATAGCTGAATGCGAAAGTAGTATGAAAATATCGTGCTATTGGGTGATCTGTGTGGCGGGACTGTCTAAGCAGGTTACCGCGGTCCTCGAACGCAAATTTTTGAAGGTACAGGGTGGTTTTTTTTCAATAAGAGTCGTGACTCTTCATTCTCCGGAAATTCGGGGAGCTTCTTTGTCTTGGCTCTTTTCTGGTGGTTGCCACTGTTCATTCTGGCTTTCAGGAGTTGCAGTGGTTTGGGAATAGTGCGGTGGGATTGTCACAATTATAAAAAAATCCCTTCCGTTCCCTCCAGAGTGAGCAAAATTGGACTTCTGAACTATGTATCGCGGGCTCGATTCCCGCACGCAGCAAATATTTGTATGATCTACAAGTAGTCGTTCCGGGTCTGTGCGTTTTTTTGTGAGAGTTTATGTTTAGTAAACGCAACCACGATTCAGGAGAAATTCTTAGTGGGGCAAGGTTTTTTTTTTAATTAAAAAAATATATATTGATTACCACCCTAAACATAAGGTGACGGTCTGTAGTATCTGCCTACCTCAAAGAGATTTTTCCCTTTGTGAGTGCATAAGTTTATGCGTAATATTAACAAACTGTTGCTAAGCCACTTGAGTCACGAACTCAACCTATCTCACATCATAACTCGATACCTCGGTGTTATTTTACATAAGAATCATAAGTGGATTGACAATCAGCTGATACTATACATCAGTTTATTTATTCTTGGAAAAGCTTCGGAAACTAGAGATGGCCAATGTAAAGATGAGAATGTATCGATAAATTGAGATTTGTTTTTGAGAGAATTTTTATTACGTGGTAAAATCGTGGTGTCCTACAATAGCCCTTTACGTTCCGGGGTCACGGTTACCTGATAAGACAGTCCCGCAGGACTGTCCGGGTTCGGAAACCCGGAGTGGAAATACAGTGGGGTGTAATTTGACGAGCAACAAAAAATTGAAAATATGATCCCAATTAGTTGCATCAAACACGTAAATTGTCTTTTAGCAAAAGCATTATTTAGTATGTTTTCATTCAGTTAAATAATAACTTGTAACGTGTGACCTACATATTTAGCTCTTTACCTATTTATTTTGAATCAAAACTAATTATCTACAACAAATAAATTCATTAAATAATACATTATTGACAAACAAATGTTTTACGTAATTATCGCGTAAAACTGTCATAATCACATCATGCGAATACAACAAAACATAAGACAACTATATGACAACTGGTTAAACTGGAAATCAACCATTATATAGTTGAGAAAATGCATAAATAATGTTAATGACATATAAACAAAGACGTAACGTTTGAAAACAAAAACAACAACAGTATGAGTACTAATACTAATTTACATGACTGTAATGCACGTATGGAATCAGAGTCAACACAATCATTCGCAGTGGTCATGACAAGGCCGGTATACTTCCGATAAGTGGCCCGCGCGTGTTCCCCTTGATCTATACCCAGTAGGTACTAGGTACCGTAAACTAGGAAAAACTAGTGATTATTCCATCCAGGAATTTCTTAGTAACAGCCAAGGTTATTTTTGCTCGTTTGATGGCTATGGGCGCGCATCGTATAACAAGAGACTTAAAAAACATAACTAAAGTTTTGCATACGCAAAACTTTTAATTCAACATTGATCCAGCAGGCGTAGCATGGCGCCGTAGAAAGGGGTTTTGTCGACGGAAGAATAGACAAAATGACAGAACATAGAAATAATTTTAGCGTTTTAAGCATGGTACGAGAAAAAATATAGAAAATAAACGTTCTATTCTTCAATAGTGTACGAATGGTGTCATATTTGTGCAAAAAAACAGTCGATTTGTATAGAAATAACGATGAAATAACTTTGTCTATTCTTCGTAGAATAGAGATAGAATCGCCATGCTACGCGTGCTGGAGGATACAACCATTTTTTTCAGGTGAAAATTCTCATCACTGGCAAAACAAACATTTGATCTTTTAAGGCATTCCTATAGGAAATTATTCAATGAATCAAACGTTTTCAATCATTTCAAAGCAGGAGATGCTTTACTCATAGGATAGGTGATCATTTAGCAGAGAAATATATTAATCATAGTCATTTTCACGTTTTTTTAATTGAGCTCCGTGATTTTGCAGTGACTGCATCTGTACATTCATTACGACTGTGTCACAGTACAGTGATGAGCACTTCCGGCAACGTATCTAGCGTGGCCATGATCTACTTGATCTGCGTCCAAGATATGCTCATTCGTTGATAGATAGATTTTATTCGATAAATCTAGGTAGATAAGTGCTCATTAGTATTTAGGAGGAGAGCGAGAGAAGATAACAAATTCAGTCACTAGGCTGTCTTTTGGATCTTTATAATTATAGAATACTTCGGAGAAATTGGTCTACCTGACTTTGACTTTTTTTTATTTTTAGGGCCATTATATTCCCTTTTATTGCTTTATGAATTATTTCTTACTGTATGGCATCACCAACATCATCATTTTATTAAGTAGGTTTTTTTCCTATTTATCAACATTACTCTCTGTCGGGTGTACCTAATTATATTTTATGTAAGAAGTATAGGTAACTTTGATAAAAAGTTCACACGTGCAAGACAAAGATTGATTACAATCCAACTATTGATATACATTCTGATATTTAAATCAAAATACAACGACTTATACCTCCGTAGAATGCGGAATGCAATAAGTAACTTTCACATAGAGAAATATCATATCATCATACCTACCTAATTTTATAAAAAAAACATATTGTACAATCTTTTCATCGATTTACAAAGAAATAATAAAGTACAAACGCCAGCACAGCAACCTACGATTTTTAACTTTATCACAATAGTGGAAGGTTAATGTTCGATTGGTAAAATTTGACAGATTGGGGTAGGATGACCTGCTGGCGTCTGTACACACCTAAGTAAGACAAGAAAAAAATAAAACTCACCTGGAACAGGTAGGTGGCAAATGGCTCCTATCCAACGCCGCAGCCACTCCAAAGATCGCACCAAATAAACACCACATTTTGTTATACATTTTCACTTTATCGATAAAAAAACTATCGACAATGGCACAACACTTCACTAACACTAATATCACTCGGTAAAATAAATTAACAGGAACAAAATTGCACTACTTAAAAATTAAATAAAGTTTTTTATTTAAGTCTGTAAATGAGACTTTTTTAGTTTATTTATGTGTTGAGGTATGTGCTTAGAACTTTAAATGACTTCCTCCTGAATGGTTGGATTGTCATTTTGGTCGGTATGCTGGCGAAGTAACTTCAGAACTTAGAAGTCGACATGGCAAACCTGGAACAAAGAAAAATAAAAATAAGTTACTATTGTAGAAGTAAACTTTTTTTTAATAAATAGTTACTACTTAGTTATTTATTCAAAATTTTACTAAAAATCTTAAAAACAAGTTTTAAACAACTTTTTTTTATAAATAATATTTTTAGTTTTAATTTAATATCTTGTTGTAAATATATAGTTCATAATAATTCATTTGCAAATTGTTTCAGAAGTAAACTATTTTCTCGCACTGATGTTTTAATTTTTAATTTATTTAACTATAGGTTCGCGAAGTTGTAATTGAGATTGATTAAGGTGTTATTTTATTCACGTTAACAACGGTATTGTGATAAGTGATAATAGAAACTTCATGTAGTAATTAAACCGACACACAACACCATTACGTATCTTGTAATGAACAAAATCGCACAAATAATAATATAAGATCAAACTCGAAACAGTTAAAACAATCAATCAATCAATCAATCAATCAATCAAACTTTATTTGTGAACATAGGTATTACAATAAAGGTCTTTTTAATACAATTTAGTCGAGCTCTATGTCCTACCAAAGAAATTGGTGTACAAATCTATTCATTTTATTAGCAATAAGTCAGAATTTATACAATAAAAAGTCAAGTTCGAGTAAATAATGTCAATTAAATCAAAAGACGAACAAATTCCACTTCATATTGTAAATAATGTCAATTTTAATTTATTGTTACATGCATGTCAAAGTTAAATTGTAATAAAGGATAGTAATGTCATATTTTATCATTTAAAAATTCTTCTATGGAGTAGTACGTCTTATCTAATAAAAATAAATACAATTTACTTTTGAATTTGCGGACATTTTCTTCACTCCTTATATATTTTGGTAATTTATTATAGACCCTTGGTGCCATTACAAAGATACTGTTTCCATATAGCGCAGTTCTAGACCCAACTGTTTGTAACCGATCACAACGGCGTTGACTAGTAACTGGAACAAATTTATGTAAATTATTTTTTACGAACATAGACGTTTCATAAATATACAGCGAGGGCATTGTTAATATTTTTGTATTTTTAAAAAACGGCTTGCAGCTATCTGTTGCCTTTAAGTTGTAAATAGCTCTAATACACCTCTTTTGGCACTTAAATACCATTTCTTTACCCGTGGCATTCCCCCAAAATATAATTCCGTATCTCAATGTTGAGGCTACTAAACCATGATAAGCCGTTAAAACTGTTGCTCGATTGGCAGTTTTACTTAACATATGCAAAGCATAGGAATGTTGGTTTAGCTTACTGCATACTTTGTCAATATGTGAATTCCATTTTAAAGTGTTTTCTATGTTTAGTCCAAGAAATTTAGTCACATTCGTTTCATTAATAATTTTGTCCTTGTATTTAATATTTAAGTCTAGATTATTATTTACTCTTTGTTGAAACTTCATTAAAACTGTTTTGTCAAGATTTATAATCAAATTATTATTCTGTAGCCAATTCACAACTGATAGTATTGTAGAATTAATCTCAGGCTCTATTTTACTCACGTCGTCACAATTGAAAAGTAAAGTGCTGTCATCTGCAAACATTGTCATAGGATATGATGATGCTGTCGGAAAGTCGTTAATATAGACAGTAAATAGGGGTGGTCCCAGTACAGTACCCTGTGGTACTCCATAATTTACCGTTCTTAGGTTAGATTTATAGGTTTTTACGGTTTTTTTAGAAATTCTACTGATTTTCGTTATTTGCTTCCTATTACAGAGATAAGATTCTATTAAGTTTGATATATTTCCCCTTATGCCATACGCGTTAAGTTTAGTTATAAGTGTTTTATGGTCTACGCGATCAAAAGCTTTTGACATGTCCATATAAAGCGCCAGAGTTGGTAGTCTCTTGTCCACTCTAGCGGTAACCATATGTAAGAAATCATAGATGGCCATGTCAATAGATTTATTTTTTCTAAAACCTTTCTGGTTATCAACAAAAAGGGAGTTTTTCTCAAAGTATGAGGTAAGTTGAAAATATATTGCTTTTTCAAATATTTTTGAGAAAATCGGTACTAACGCAATGGGTCTGTAACAGGACATATCTTCTCTGTTATCTTTCTTGAAGAGTGGTTTTATAATTGTTATTTTTAATTCTTCTGGAAAGTAACCATGACAGATGCACATATTGATAAGATGGCTCAATACAGGAGCAATTATTGTGGATACCTGTTTAATAATGCTTGTACTTATATCATCGTATCCAGTGCTAGATGTATTCTTTAGCGACATAATAATTTTGTGAATTTCTAGCGGTATTGTAGGCGACATAAACATAGAACTAATTCTACTGTTAATTTTATGTTTATTTTCACGAATGTCTGAATTATTAACTGGTTTCACTTGATCCACAAAATAGTCATTAAAAGCTTGTGCTATTTCAACAGGATTACTTAAGATTTTGTCGTTTGAGTTAATTTTTATTATAGTTTCCTCTGGTAATCTATGTTTATTCTTGTTTTTATTTATCACTTTCCATGTTGCTTTACATAGATTTTGAGCTGAATGTATGAAACGATTATTATGGGCTCTCTGTGTAAGATTTATAACCTTTTTCAGTCGTTTGGAAAGATTTTTAAAGTTTGATTTATTTTGCTTATTTGGTAAAGACCGGTATTTCCACAGCAATTCTCTTTTTCTCTTACTGCAAATCCTAATACCACGACTAATCCATTTTGCTTTTTCTTTAGTCGATATCCGTATTTTTATATATGGAAAGCATAAATCATAGAGCAACTTAAACAGATCATAAAATAATTTGAATGCCTTAGCGGGATCCGTTTCCTCGTATACGTCAGAAAAAGTGATAGCTTTGATGTTGTCTACGAATTTTTGAACATTTTCTTTTGAGTAATCTCGTTTAGTTGTGAACCAATAATTTAATATGCATGTTCGTCTAACTGGACATCGTAAAAGTTGTGCCGTATGATCGGATACTGCTAGCTCTAAGATCTCTCCATTTGCTCCTCGTACATTGTGAATAATGTTATCTATGCAAGTCCCACTGCCTAGTCTAGTTGGAACTTTTATTTCTAATTTGAGATTGTAACCCGCCAGAAGATACTTAAATTGATCTGAATATGTAGTCTTTTTTAAAAGATCAATGTTGAAATCACCACATAGAATAAGTTTTTTGTTTGTGTGTAATGAAAAAGACTTCAAGAGAATATTAAGGTTATTGAAAAATACCTCAAATTTACTCTTTACGTCCCTGCCATGTGGGCTCCGATAGACACACATTACAGTGACGTTGTGGTCAGTGAGTTCTACTGCACAACACTCAATTATATTAGAAACACAGTACCTTTCCACGGACTCCAATGGTCTATACTTAATTCCATTTCGTATCATTATACATGTGCCACCGTGTCTGGATTTCCGAGTGAAATGCGCAGCAAGTGTAAAATTAGGAATATGTAACAAGTTAACATCAGATAATATCATATTGTGCTCCGAAAAACATAATACATCAATTATTTTTCCTTTATTGAGTAATTCACTAAGAGCGACAGTAAATATATGAGATTTGTTCAGAAGACCATTAATATTTTGATGTAGAATATTAACATTTTTATACACGAAAAAAGTTTTCGTAATCACAATTTCTTTCGTCTGCGGAAGATTCACATTGGGTTGATGAAATCTCTGTTATGGTTAACAATAAATTTTGAAAAATATTACGCAGACCCAAATCATTAATTTTTTTATTGAATTTAGAGAACATAGTAAAGTCATATATAAGATTTAAATTGGAATCAAATGCAGTTGCATAGTCATATGTTTGTAGGTCTAAATGTAACAAATTATTAAATGTCTCTATACGCCAATTAAACATTAATGAGTAGTTACTTAATTGGAAAGTAGGAACACATAAGATAATGTTTGTATTTTGTACTGTCATCAATGATTCCCTCAGTTGTATAATGATATTAACATAATTTTCAGTATGCAAAAAGTCTTCTTCCCCAATTAAAACAACACAATAGTCGTCCATGGAATAGTCACTAACTTTTTTGTGCAAGTCTTTAATAAGTCGAAGTAAACCACACTTGGGCGCGAGGTAATGACATACTTGAAAGTTTTTAAAAACGTCTTGAGCTGTGGACAAAACTTGGTTGTTTTTATTCGCACTTACTAAGCACAGTTTTCTTTTTATGGGAATCGGAGGTCGGGGGTAACTTTCTTCCTTCTGTGTTGTAGTATTATTTAGTTCTTCCATTGAAGTGTTGATAATTTCTTGTTTTTTCGAATATAGTTGTGATTTCCTTGTCTTCTTTGGTGACTTTGTTTGAGTTATTGTTTGGCTAGATTTATCCACCAGGTTATTTTTAATTGGAGTCGATGTAAGTCTTCGCATTTGAGTATTTGTCATGGAGACCTTTCGTTTTGAACATGGGGTGGAGCACTTGGCCTCTCCTGTACCAACTTTCTTGTATAGTTCTATAACGCGATTAGATTTCTGTAGATCTGTCTTTAATTTTTCATTTTCGGTAAGTAAATTTTCAATTTCCTGATTCGCGCTCTGCAACTCAACTTTTAACCCTTTGATCTCTTCCTGTAGTTTATTAATGGTATCATTGTCCTGCAGTGAAGTATCAGGCATACTCATTACTGTGGCATCAAATATTGAAGTCTCTGAGAGCGACGTAGACAGGGCGGGTATTTTTCTAAGTGTAATATTTTCGTCCGCCATACTTATAACTTTTCTACCAAAAACGAAATATTTTTTTCCTGTGGTATCATTTATCGCCCTCTGGTGGCGAGTAGCGGAACTTTTTAGTTTGGCTATTCGCCGCTTGTGCGTGTTTTGGCGCTAGTTGTCATACATTGACCATGGGGTCAAAGTCCAATTTTAAAAATATTTTTCGTAACGGTGATTAAGTTTTTTATTATTTTGCTTTTTTTTTTTCCTGGCGTTGATAAAAGTGTCACTCCACGCATTTACTTATTGCGGATTTATTGAGATTCATGGTTTTTTTTTTTTAAAGATGAAACACAAACTAGTTGTTTATTATTGATTTTAGTTCACATATGATACTATTGTCATAATTGTTATTTCACTGGATCTACATTTTCATAAACAATATCACTGCATCTAAATACTCATTACACTACTTAGCACCACTTTTTATTTAATTTAAATGTTAGATTGAATTATTTATAAATTATAATAACGAGGAGATGTAAACAGTTTCAACAACAAATGTACTCACAACGTCAACATCTAAAATTATCCTCACAATTAATTAAAAAACAATGTTAAAACTGATACGAATCAAAATAAAAAAACTATTCATGTAGAATCTAAAATCAGCGGTCAGTCCGTTCCGACCGGCGGATGCCGATTGTCTGTCTACAATTTTATTGTGCATTCTATTGTCGGTTGTCACAATGTGTGTGACGTAGGCGCCAAGCGTGAGTTGAATCCGGCTCGAAGGACGAGACACGTGAGTTGTGACGTCAGGATCAGAATACAGACAGCTCAATAGGTAGGAGGATTGAATACTATTTCTGTATACCAAACGTGTTGCAACAACATGAGAAATACTGAACAAAACAACGGAAAGTTTAGATAAGTCATGAGTTTAAAGTAATTGAAAATACTTAACAATACTTTTTCAAATTGAAAGGAGCACGCAAGTTACTAATTAAGAGCAATATTATATTGATCAGAAAAGGAAAATGAACTGTCGGTCGTTAACTTCGTGATACCTCCATGACACGGCAAAACAATGAGAGCATACTAATAAGGCCGTATTCTAAACATACATTTACTAAAAAGGTAAATACAAATACGATTAGAATTGTAGAATTTAGAAATTATGAGTCATTTAATATAATTTTGTAGGTCAAACTACATAGCAACAAGAAACTATACCTAAATATAACCAAATTCGAAACAAAATGTAACCTACTTAGTTTGGAATTGTCACACCTGTTACTAATAAAATCGTTTTTACTACTATAACAACAATGAACAACTACATAATCGTACGTTACATCAGCACTATCCGTAAAAGTAATGTAAGTACTACATAACCAGGGCCGTCTTTCCCATTGGGCCTCTGGGTAAGTGCCCAGGGCCCGCTATCATTAGGGGCCCGAGTTTCTATGTGCATCATAGCATGACTTATACTTATATACACCTGTTAGAAACTTCTTAGCACATGTTATTAATGTTGACGCCGACAAATTAATAAATGGATGACCATTTACTTCACGCTGATAATATGCTTTTGGTTTCTACTTCTCTCTCCTATATTAGACTTATTCGCTCTCACATACACACACAAACACACTCTCACTTAAACACAAACACACACACAAATAAACATACACACACACACACAATTATAATTTCTCTAGTTTTTATTTTTTTAGTTTATATCTAGTTTGTTTTAATTATTTAACAGGCTCTGTAAACTGTTTTTCATATAAATATGGAAGAGGGTGGTCTTCTGTCACAGGTACTTATTTCCATACTTAAAAGAAGGCCTCTAAAATGTATAATGTTAAAACCTGTTTGCTTACGAAATAAACTTATTAGGTATTATTATACATTTATGTAGAAAACCTACATAAATAGATAGTGAGCAACGATGTGGTCGAGCGTGAAACAAGCTTGCCTAGAATAATCTATTCACTCTTGACATAATCTACCTTGCATTCTAACTTTTTAGAACTATTTCGCCTTTACACATGAAACTGTATTACATATTTTCTATGAACAGTAAAAAAACAACCTAATAACTATCCCCATGGTCATAAAGTGCCCAGAGCCTCCGATATGTTAAATCCGGCTCTGTACTACATAACCTTTGAACAGCCTCGTGGCCAAATCGTTATTTTAGCGGCAAGTGCAAACAGAGCCCTTTACAATAGGTTGGATAAGCAAAACAATACGAAACGTGCCATGTTTAACGCTCATCGTTCTATAAATATATTCTGCTGAGCTTTTCATTGTGATGTCATTCTGTGAGTGCTAGAGGCTTTTTAATGAACATGTTACAATGAACGCACAGTCTGATCCATAGATGATAAACTAATAACTATGTAGTCTGATCCACTAGATCGAGCATTTTTTGCACAAGAGTCGACTGACGGAGCCTCTATAGGGCTAAATGCATGCCGGAGCCGCAGAACTTTCTTAAAAGCAACCAAAGAAACACAGTGGATATTTAGTAGGGATGCATCGATACGCCTTTTCGCCGATACGATACCGATACCGATACTCTTATAAAAATATCGGCGATACCGATACCGATACGCTTATTGTGAATTAAAAAAATAAGGTAAAATAAATAAATCACAAGGCAGATTATTTTTATTAATATAAAAAGTAGTGACATAGGTGGATATCAATAAATTTTAGTAAAAAAAATTAAATGTTATGAAAAATATCTAGCTTTAATTCCGCTACAAAAATCCAGGCTTCATGCAGGATGCAATCCCACCCTCCCGCCCTCATGCATATGCACATGAAGCAAAGGTCCCACCCTCCCGCCCACATACATATGCATACGTGCAAGAAAAATGGAAAAAACATGCCATGCAATCAAACCTATACTCGACACGTGTTTCGCCCCTCCACGGGGCATCCTCAGGAGATGTTGACTCGACAAGCGCTCGGCCTCGAATGAACCAGATTGGCAGCTATCGCCTCTTTATATAGCGTCGTGATGACGCAATAACAACGTTCGATACAAACGTCACAAAGACGTCTGTATCGATCTACCTGCAATCATACTTAAAAGAGGTGATGTAATTAAGTTTGTTTGTTCATTCAACAGTATATAGTTATTATTATTATTATGTTTGGAGATTTCTAACTGCTCCAACACACACAACCAGAAACTTTTATCACAAACATGGAGAATATTATACGTATTATTGTCGCTCAAGGAATGGCCGGTATCGATTAAATGTTTTGCGAAATGTGATTTATCTGGATGGCCATTCCTGTAAGCGGCAACATGCTCCTTATATCTAACCTCGAAATTACGGCCTGTCTGTCCTACATAGACCCCGTTGCAATCATTGCATACTAATTTATAAATACCGGATTTTTTTGAATTTTCTAATTTATCTTTACCGTTACAAAGATTACGTAAGTTGTGATCTGATCGAAAAGCAACGAAAACATTGTGTTTTTTAAGGATATTCGCGATTTTATCGGAAATGGGTCCTATGTAAGACAGACTACCGACATACTTGTCAATTCGTTCGGTCCCACTGTCCACAGATAATTACGTCAAAGAACTTAAAATATTATATCAAATCGCGATTTCGAACGGGTATTCAAAACAAGTTATTGATAATATTATTCAGAAAAAGCAAAATGACAGGGTTCGCTCACTACTTTATGCATGTACCCCCGAACGAATTGACAAGTATGTCGGTAGTCTGTCTTACATAGGACCCATTTCCGATAAAATCGCGAATATCCTTAAAAAACACAATGTTTTCGTTGCTTTTCGATCAGATCACAACTTACGTAATCTTTGTAACGGTAAAGATAAATTAGAAAATTCAAAAAAATCCGGTATTTATAAATTAGTATGCAATGATTGCAACGGGGTCTATGTAGGACAGACAGGCCGTAATTTCGAGGTTAGATATAAGGAGCATGTTGCCGCTTACAGGAATGGCCATCCAGATAAATCACATTTCGCAAAACATTTAATCGATACCGGCCATTCCTTGAGCGACAATAATACGTATAATATTCTCCATGTTTGTGATAAAAGTTTCCGGTTGTGTGTGTTGGAGCAGTTAGAAATCTCCAAACATAATAATAATAATAACTATATACTGTTGAATGAACAAACAAACTTAATTACATCACCTCTTTTAAGTATGATTGCAGGTAGATCGATACAGACGTCTTTGTGACGTTTGTATCGAACGTTGTTATTGCGTCATCACGACGCTATATAAAGAGGCGATAGCTGCCAATCTGGTTCATTCGAGGCCGAGCGCTTGTCGAGTCAACATCTCCTGAGGATGCCCCGTGGAGGGGCGAAACACGTGTCGAGTATAGGTTTGATTGCATGGCATGTTTTTTCCATTTTTCTTGCACGTATGCATATGTATGTGGGCGGGAGGGTGGGACCTTTGCTTCATGTGCATATGCATGAGGGCGGGAGGGTGGGATTGCATCCTGCATGAAGCCTGGATTTTTGTAGCGGAATTAAAGCTAGATATTTTTCATAACATTTAATGTCATGGATTTCCGCAAAGTAACGCCTGATTCTATAATCTAAATTTTAGTAATTAAAATTAACATTAATAAGATTTTTGTTTAAAAAACAGAGTAATCTTAAATTTTTCGGTGAAAGGCGATTTCGCAAGTCTGTTTGAATAAGACCTGCACTGGAAAATAGTCTCTCAGATGCGACAGAACTCATTTGGAAACTAAAGTACTTCTGCGCAATTTTTTTTAAGTTTGGGTATAAGACGTCATCGCGCCAGAAAACGAATGGATCTGCATCTCTCGATATATTGGGAGACCTTAGATATCTCTCGACTTCTTCTTTGAGAGAATTACAGCTCAGAGTAGACAGGGGCTCATCTTCCTCGGACTCTTTAATAATACCTTCACAAACACTCCACAGCCCGCCACTCGTAGGCATCTCAGAACTTACAGTTGCAGTACTAGGTGTAGATGTGACCGTGTCTGTTTCGGAATGCAATTCTACATTAAGATTAAGTATTTCAACAAGACGCTTTTTTGCCATATTAATAGTGGACTGTAATTGAAATATTCGTGCTTTATAACGAGGATCAAGAATTGTGGCTAAGCAATATTTATTTCTTCATTTTCCAAACCATCAAATTTTTCATTAAGCGCCAATACCAAGTCAGTCGCTAATTTTTGCGATTGTGATGAATTCCTTCTTTCTGTCGATGGACTTCTTTTATTATCTAATCATTTTCGAAGACTGTTAATTAACGGAATGGCATCAGATAACGTAGCAGTGTCTTTGCTAATTGACTTTGTAGCCTCTTCGAAGTATCGCAAAATGTTCACTACCTCCTCCATCATTACCCATTCTTCAGTCGTAAGTTCTACTTTGCAGTTTATACGAGGCAGACAAGCTTGTACTGCAACTCGTTGTTCCAGTAAACGCCTTAATGCCACTAGTGTCGAGTCCCAGCGTGTAGTTATGTCCTGAATAAGGACATGATTGGGAATATTATGTGTATCCTGCATTTCTTTTAAAATCTTACTGCTGCTTGTGGAATGACTAAAATGTCCAATGATAGACCTTGCTTTCGTAATCATTTCATTCACTTTATCATCTTTAAAGAGGCTGGCTTTGATTACCAGTTGCAATGAGTGAGCCAAACATTTGACGGGTAAAACATCGTAGGTTTTTTGAATCTCTCTAATAGCGAGACTCATATTTGGAGCGTTGTCGGTAACTACTGCTCGAACTCTGTCTTGTATGTCCCAATCTTGAAAAGCCGTGTTAAGATTACTTGCTATGTTGATACCTGAATGCTGAACTCCATCGAATGGCATAACCTCAAGGCAATAATTTTTGTATTCAAAATTTGCATTTATTCCGTGAGCTGTCAAGCTAAGAAAATCATTAGATTGCGAAGAAGAATCACTTGTCCAAATGTCGGTGGTTGTCACAATATGCGGCAACTCTTTTAACAGCTCTAATACTTTAGCTTTAACTCGCACATAAATTTCTGGTATGACTTTTTCAGTAATATGGAACCGCGAAACAATTTTATAATTTGGGCTTAGCTTTTTTAATAATCTTTGGAAACCTATTTTGTTCACTAGATCAAACGGCTCCATGTCTACACAAATTTCCTCTGCAATAGTGCGAGTTATCTCTTTTGCCCGAACATCGTCGTCACTATAAAGTGTTTTCTTACTGATTGTTTCCTCCAGAGTTGCTTGTTTCTTAGGTTGTGGGCCGTTGTCGTCGTCACACTTTGTTTTCTGGATGTTCGATGTTGAGGCGGTGTGTAATTTACTTGGATGGTGTCTCTTCATGTGGGTCCACAAGTTTGAAGTGTTAAAACTTTTAGTATTGATGCCACGGGACACTTTTTCTTTACAATACAAACATATTGCTTTAAAAGTGTCAATCGTAGAAATTTCAAAATGATTCCATATCGCATTTTTGTGTTTTGAAGTTGACATGACTACTATTAATTATTTATTTTATTTCACTCAAACAACTACAGTGGATTTCGGGTATAACGACGATGAAGGGACCACTCTATTTTCGTTACAGGCAAAGGGTAAAGAGACAGACAAGTAGGCACATGTATGCTGCTACTCAGAATATCACTTTGTAACTGAACCATAAATTTAACTCCGAAACGTACAAGTACTATCCCTATCTACTCAGCTGATATCTATAAACAAAAGGTAAAGGTCCATAAAGATCTCCAATTTTGCTGATCATCTGTGTAGATGTAAACAAAAGATAAGAAATGTTTGTGAAATAAATCTTTGTGTCTTTGGCGGCCGACTCCATAGTTCGTGCCTTGTTTGTCACGAAATAGACGAGATAACACGCTCGTTTACACCGCATTTTTTAATTAAAAAGTATCGTTGAATCGGTCATAAAAATAACGTCGATACCGATATATCGGCTAACTCGAAGTATCGCCGATATATCGGTATCGGTATCGGATGCATCGCTAATATTTAGTAAGAGTCTGACAGTTCCTTTCGCTCCATCCCATAGCGGAAGACCTCATTTAAATATTTTACCACCTTGAAAAATGGGTTATCGAAGGAAGATATTTTATGAACTCAATTGAATGTTTTGATTGAGTTATCCAATAGAAAACCTAACCGCCCGCAAGCTTTCTAAAATACAATTGCAAAGACCAAAATCATCGATCGGTTATGGAGCAGAGAATTGATTCCATCATCCATTGTCAGCTGACCTCCAAAAACAAAACAGTAAGCCCTTTAAGTCAACAAGACCTTAACACTACATCAGAGGTCAAATGCTTCGGGAGAGAACACCTGTCAAGGTCACAACCTGACCCCAACATGAAGGGTCCCGATGCTTCCGTAGAGAAACCCGTCATACGAAACAATTTTCCAATCAAATAAATTGCAGGTGACGCGATACCCAGGCATCGGAAGCAGGAGTAAAAGTGGGATGCAAATAATATCCTGCAAAAATGATCCGCAGTTTGGATAGGTTGATTGGATCTTCCGTGGGACCCAATCTAGACTTATAGAAAGAAAGAAAATACTTTTATTTGACACAGGAAAGGCACACAATGCTGTCACAAAATTAACGAAGAACATAAAAGGTGTGTCTATCGGCTGTGCCAAATAGGCTCAGTTCAGCAAAAATGCAAGGCGACTCAGTGCCTGACCCTGGTTTTCACCTGGACATGATAGGAGTCTGGGACTATAGGAAGGTGGTATCTCAGGAATTTGATAATCTTAAACCCTATAGTGCTAAAATATCTGTCAGGCAAAGGCATGCATGTAAAATGGCCATTTCAAGTAAATAATACCAGGAGGTTGCTGCCAGGCAGTGGTTTGGTTATTGATTCAATTTTTTTTGTATAGACAGGTAAGTATGGTTCATAAATAGATAGAAGACATTATTACGCAGCAGTAATACATTTAGAAAAGAAAAAAAGAGACAAACAATGATCTCCCTATAATAAATGAATGGCTATATAATTATGTGTTGATAAGCGCAAACTCAAGAACGGCTGGACCAACTCACGATTGTTTTTGTATAATATGCGGGTTTCTACCAACTGGTATCTTACATAATTTCTTCAACGTTGTATTCTATTGCAAGTCAAGGCCGTTACGACCACAAACAACTCGCATTTCAATAAATTATTCTGTTTCATTCTGATATCTCATTATGATCCTGTTTTTATACATTTCCTGATTCACATTCTGTTTTAGCCTAAAGAATAAAACTATTCCTACAAAATAATGAGGTGGGTCAAGTGTTTGCTCAGTCCGCTTTTTTTTATTTTTACATTCTTCATCTGGATCAGTTTAAAATTCCTGAAACTTCATGTATTCGTATGCCATTCCATAATTTAAAGAAAAAATACCTTTTCGTATGGTATTCTAACAATTATTTATCGATAATATTAATCAATGTTATGCATCACTTGACTTTTATTGCTCGTAAATTATTTTTCATGGCATACACTCACATTTTGTTACTGCAACATATGCGATCCATGGATCCAAAAATAAAAGTAGTAGTACCTATCTACTTATCATAGCATACGGTCTACTTATTTTCACACCCAACCAACAATCTTATCACAGTGGGAAGTGTCTAAATCCATAAATCTAAAATACCTATTCCTACTCATGCATAAGTTAATAATGATGGATAGGTATGCATGAGGAGGTGATATTATAGCAACAATTGACAGCAAAATTAATAACAAATTTTCCTTCCCGCCTTTCAAGGATTATAACGTCGAGACTATAAATAAAATTGCAAGTTATCATAATAATTGAAACAAATAACAAACAGTCAAAGCTAATGTCACAATGGAAAGAGTAAACGAATTGAAAAGTCTCTCTGTGTATGCGGAACAACAAAATGACGAGAACCACCGAACAATTGACTCTGCCGCACCAATTGGAAAATTGTCCTACCTTTGGCCAATCTTGACCAAGGAGACATGATGGAATATTCTGGTCCCTTCGACTAATACCTAGGTCCAAATTCTGTGAAAACAAATTTTCTATTTAAAAGCAAGCAATTGGGGAAAAAAACACACCACAGAGAAGCAGATGAAATGGGAGGAGGCCCAAGAATGGAACCGTATAGGAAAACTAAAAAGGTAAAGACCGAAAAACAAAATGTCAGTGTTGAAACAAGAATAGAGCTAAGAATAGCATTGGTTAATCAAATGAATGACAATAAATAAACTCAAGCAACAATTGTAGACAACGAACTGATTTAAGTCAGTCGGTCAGTAGGTTCAATAGTGTTTAAATATAAATTGATCCTGTTGAACTGTCCAATCATTATTTATCATTACACTGACGCCATTGTATTGACATCACATGTTATGGTATATAATATTGGAATATTGCAATTACGTCTCATAAAATACATAGAAGAAAAATTTTCAAGGAAGGAAAACTCGGCGTACAACCAGCAGTGTACGATTGTAGACAAAATGAAAATGATAAAAGAACTAACACGATGAATGGAAATTGGTCTATACATTTAAGTATGTAAGGAAAGGTCAAAATTAAAAGCTTTCAAGATATGAATAACAATGAGAACGGTCCGAGTTGGCCTGAGCTCCACTTTGTCATGTCGTTGCTAAATTAAACTACTAGTTTCAAGTACATAGATTCGATCTTCCGTAACGATATGCATTTAGCTATTCATCAATTGACTGCGAATTCACGTGACTGGCTATCAAGGCATCAATATAAACGACAACAAGCAAGACATTGTGGTTCCAAACAACAATATCTCGGAGTACAATACTACGAATGAACACAATATTTCAAGAATTAAAGTGTGAAAACTTCCATCTCACCATCTCACTAATTCACCAATATATGATAAGAGCTAAAGAAATATTGAACGGTTAGATTATGTAAATGATGTTATTTTGCTTCCTCAATTTTTAGATTTACGCCTACACACTACTGTTTTTCTCTGCATCAACAGAGGCTGACCGAATCCTGTGTACTGAGATAAAAAATCAACGGACTCGAAGGAATATTAACCACAATATAAACAAGATCCATTACGTGACTAGAAAATTCAAAGCTGAAAGGAATGCACAGACACAACAATCAATCAAGATTGTCATTCTACAAATTACAGTGCACTTGTTTACTGCCCTCTTAGCCATAATTGTACACAGGTAGGTACACCTGCACTTATTTGAGTGGTCTATTGTCTCACGTGATGACCCCACCCACGAGAAGACGTAAGGGAAGCTCGATACCACGTGCCATCACACCATCAATCTGGCATGGCGCCAAGAGATCACACGGTCACACCCCCAAGGAGTGACGTCACAGTTAGAAATAGAATGTTGATTGATAGCGGAGGACAAGCCCTGATGAAAGATGAAGTAATTATTGTGGGAAGGGCAAGAGATTGTGCAGCATAAGTATGCTTAAAAACTTGGTATTATTATGTATTGGTTAGAAAATAATGATATTCAGAAGACTGTGGGTAACTTGGGCAACCTGGTTAAAACTCGAGTGGACCAGGGAATCATGACGTAAAGAGTAGGAGGTTTATTGTCAACAGTGCATGGAATTAGGCAGCCATTGTTGGAATTGATGATTAGCTACAAGCTAGATATATGTAATTGTAGATGTTTGTGGAATGCCTATGTCTATGACGTATTTAATAATGAATGAGAGAAAAAAAACTGAGTTATTAATCTAGTTTGGAGTATTTCGACCGAAGGACAAACTGAAGAAGGATGCAAAGGAGATAAATAGACTGTCAGGCAAAGACACAGTCAGAAATAAAAAAAAATAACAAATGGAGTTTTCAATTCGAGTACAAGCAACTACTGTCTGCTTCATGAAAACCATCATCTTCATAACATCATTCTTAAGAGCTTCTGGAGTTAATTCTCAGTGAACAATACAGTATCACTCAAGTTGTTACTTGAACCATATTGCATTTCCATTTTCCTTGAAATGTTTATGTGTGACAGAAAAAAATATTACGGGGTACTTCCCCGTTATCATTTATAGGGAATTACGTGATTGGCCGTAAGTAGGTAAGTACAGTGTGATTTATGACTCAAAATAAAACAAATTATACTGAAATTATACACTAGAGTCTATACCTACTGAGCTGTTTTTTTTTCATTATAGGACATGCTGATGAAGGAGTATTATTATGAATAGAAAAATGGTGAATACTTAGATGACGAGTAATATGGGAGACGACCAGCAGGCTGCGTGGACCACGAATGAATTTGAGTGATGATGATAATTCTACATGAAATCAGCACACTTACTAACTAGTAAAGAATATCTACACTCGTAATGAAAGTGGACAGCTACACTGTGCTGTCCAATGGTTTCGTAAGTCACATCTGACGGCCTAGCATGTATTCTACGTATTTGGCAGTGAAAAAAAAAACATATAAATTGTATGGACAGTGAAAAAGGGCGCCTGTAGTGTACAAATTAGGAACTAATTTTATCCATCAAATTAACGTCAAAGTTGAAATCATCATCAAAAAAACGTGAAAACTCGTGATAAGGCCTCCGAGCACATGAGGAGCACCATGGGGTCGCTGACGACGGATACGTTGAACAGGACATCAATCATAAATCAACTAGCCAGTAAAATGTTTATTTTAGTAAACAAAATGTAACCTAAACCAATTAAAATCAAATAAAAACTGTTCAGGAAAATAAATACAACACAACAAATACAACAAGTAATCTGTTTACGATTGAATGAATGAATCGTTCTGAAAGACCACGTTAACATTCCACCAATGCAATATTAATACTTGTTCAACCTTGAACATGGTCACTAACAACAGCAGTGCAGCATCAGCGACATACATTCGCTCCGTGCACCAGCAACACCGACACACCGTCAGCGCTAAGAAGTGACCTACTAGATCTTCGCCTCATCGGCTCAATACACATACAACACACATGTAAATAGGCATCAATGTGTATTGACCACAAAACCTGTATATAATAAGAATAATAATTTTAATAAAGTAGTCATCAAGTTGGAGCCGAGTTTGATTCATCTTCCGTTACTCCCTCACTGTGGCCAAGACACCCTTAGCCGTAATCAATCCTATGAGTCTGTGGGATTGGCAGTGAAAATCATTTCCTGTGTACATTGCACTACGTACACAAACCCTATTCCTACCCAAATTCCGTCTGTTACCGTAGGTCTCCTTGTAACAGACTTCCTTCTGGTAAATTGGTATGGTTTGTATGGTAGGTTAGGGAACTAGGGTAAAGTAGATTGCTAGGGTATCGCCAGTCCCCTCTTCCCCACTGGGCACTATGGGCACGTGCCCAGGGCCCCGCGATCGAATGGGGCCCCCTAGTTCCTGCCAGATTACCAAATGATAACCGATATTTAGGTATTACCGAAATTGAAACGAATAAAAAATGAGCTAAGAAGTACAATGCTTCAAGAGAGATTAACTACACACATCAAAAGTGTCTAGGGATCAACATATATTTTTGCAATAACTTTTCTCCTGATTGATATTAATTAAAATTTTCTTTTAGGATTCATCAAATAAAGTGTTTTCGTTTGTCACAGTAACGATAAACCAAGTCACCTTTGCATTAATAAAGAAATTTGCCATTTTCCTAATAAAGGGATTTTTGACATTTGAACCACTAACACAAAAGTTCGAAAAAAAGACTGAAATAACAGTTTTCTTTAAAATTTTATTGGGTAACTTAAACAATTAATAATCCGTGTTTCTACCGCGAACACTAACAACACAAGAACATCGGTTTGGCATACTCAAAATGAGTTCATCCAAATCACGCTGTGGAATGGCCGCCCATGTTCGTTGCAACAACAAAAAAAGGTCTTCTTGCGACTGGATACCCTCCATATTCGGCAGAGCTCTTCTCTGTAGCATATCCCATGCATGCTCAATCGGATTCAAGTCTGGCGACTGAGCAGGCCAGGGCAGGACATTGATGTTAGCTGCGGCGAGAGTCTGTCTTACAACTCTTGCGGTGTGCGGTCGTGCATTATCATGCATTAACTGAAATAAGGGACCGATTTGCACTTGTAGAGGAACGATGACGTCTGATACAATCGTCTCACCATAAATTTGAGCGTTGAGGTTGCCTCTGATCCAAATCAACTCAGTTCTTCCGCCGATCCAAATACCCGCCCATACCATGATGGTTCCACCACTATAAGGATGGACTTCCTGGCAGGATTTTAATCGCTGTTGGCGTCCAGGGGTTCTCCAGTGTCTTATACGTCTTGTATCCGGTCTCATACCGAAACGAGACTCATCAGAAAAGCACACGAAACGCCATTGTTCTTCTGCCCAATTTCTGTGTTCAAGAGCCCATTGATATCGAATCCTACGATTGTGCATTGCTATAGGTGGTACCCGTAGCGGTCTTCGGGAATGAAGGTTCACTTCATGCAAGCGGTTTCTGACTGTTTGGTCGCTAATTAAGTTCCCTGAAGAGTGATGAAGCCTCACGGCTAACATCATGGCGGTTATTGTTGGAGCTCTTCGAGTTAAGATTTGAATGTATCGGTCTTGTCTCCGTATGGTGCAGCGATACCGTCCTCCATGGCGCTCAGCCACGGTACCAGTGCTTCGGTAACGTGTCCAAAGTCGACTGATAACACTCTGACTTGTATTCAGAGCTAAAGCCACAGTACGTTGCCGGGAACCAGCTTCTATCATTCCCACGGCTCTGAGCATTTCTTCCCTGCTTAAATGACGTCGCCGCTCCATAATAACGTTGGTTTTAATCAGTAGTAGGGAAACAGTAGCACTAATAATGTCTTCAATGCGTTGTATGTTTTTATAGGGAAAATATTGACAGCTGATTTTCATCTTTTACTCGAATTTGATTCACAGTTCTTGATTCAAATTATGAAATGCACCAAAAAGGATCCATATAAATTTATAAAATCATAAATTTATTACAAAGCCACATCTCAATCTCAAGAAATCCGCATAAAAATGCTTGATCCCTAGACACTTTTGATGTGTGTAGTTTGTCGCTGATGTCCATAGAATGTGATATTCTCAATACTATAGATTTTGAAGATGTGATTAACGATTTTGCTCATCTTAAATCTAGAAGGGTACCTTTGCAATCAACATAGAATTAATCTAAGGATTTTAAGTTAAGCGAGTTACTTTTGTAGATTATTTTTTATATTTCCTATTTTTTTATAGTTAGTAACTACATAAAAATAAATTTAGAACCTTGTTTGTCTTTCTTTATCTATTGTAACTAAATAGTGTTTTCTCAAGGTCATAGGGGCCCCATGATCCTAATGTGCCCAGGGCCTCAAATAGTTTAAAGACGGCATTGGGTATCGCGATTGGGCTAGGTCGGGTCAGTAGGGTCTTAGGTAATTCAAAGTACCAGGCTCAATTGGTTTGAACGTAGCCACACTGTGCGCGTTAGGAATAACGGACGTTACAAGTCTTAGTCCCGGTGCGTACATACTTTTGGCACTGTTTTCTGGCAATGGTTGGAAACTTCAACAAGCATAAATGTACATAAGATGTTCTTTTCAGTATTTTAAAGAGAGAAGAGATTTCAGAGGCAAGTATAGAAGAAGGTCGATGACTTTGCGACACTTTCGACGATTTTGAGAACAATTTGCAGCAAAATGAAGATAAAGATTAGCAGAATGCGCTTTGAATATTTTTGAGTTTTCGATATTTAGAGGGACGACTGGGTGTGATCCTTGAGAAATGGAAGACCCAACTGTGGGACAATACAAACTATTTTTGATAATTCCGAGATGTGTAGAGACACTGAAGTAATATAAGGGGATATCGAGGATTATAGGTAGGATTGCCATCCGTTTCCCCGAATTAGTCCTAGTTTAGAGGGCATCCGGGGATGTTGTGGTTTCCAAATTTGAGAGATGGCAACCCTAATTATATATATATATATATATACATTAGATGTCCTTTTGCATTTTACACTAGGGACTAGGGAGAGAAGAAAAACATATTTCAGAGGTACCACGGCGTATTTAAAATACGCCGTGGGAGACGCCTAGGGCGTCAGACGTCGCGAGGCGACTTTCGGTCACCGTAGGTTCGGGCTAGCAGACGTGTAATGGGTAGCTCGTCTCACCTGGATTAACACATGTTTTTTAGCGTGGTAAAATCATCAAATGAGTCCCTCCCGCTCTGCACTGGGTGGGACCCAGTGCAGAGCGGGAGGGACTGTCAGACTTGTACAGCTTGGTCAGAACGTCTTGAAACGGAACTAATATTTTTATTTGCTGACAACGTTTTAAAATATTTGATATTTGATGTAAACAAAGACGCAGGTTTGTGAGATTTATTATTGTGCCACAAAACTAACGTAATAAGTGAAAATAAATAAAATAAAATCATTCAAAGTGCTGGTAGCAAGAAGACAGTGGCGACTTCCGGTTTTCTACTGTTTTTTGCCAAGCTGTACTGACTAAAATCCACGGTGTCCTTCAATAGCCCTTTACGTTCCGGGGTCACGGTAATTCGTTAGTCCGGCGATCCCGGCAGGTTTCGGCTCCGTCATAATTTTGATGGTATCGGTGTTATCGCCATCACAAAGTCTAGACTGAACAAAAATATTATGCTATTTATAACACCTACTATCGTACTATCTATTTGTTTGGCCGATAACGCTTCTAGACAAAACAGTTTTTCAAATTTTTTCGTCTGTAACATTTCAAATTATCTCCAAACATATGAAATGCTTTGTTCTGAATAAACTGACTGACGGATCAACGTACAGCCTTAATCAGTGATCGTAGAGACCTAAAACTTGTAGTGTGTGCTCTTTGTATGTCATCATCATCATCCGCCGTAAGACGTCCACTGCTGAACATAGGCCTCCCCCTTAGACGGCCACGCCGAACGACAATTCGCCACTAGCATCGCATTGTTGCCCGCGACCCTCACGATGTCGTCGGTACACCTAGTGGGAGGCCTGCCTACGCTGCGTCTTCCGGACTGTGGTCGCCACTCGAGAACTTTGTATGACGTAGGCATCCGATAAGAGAGGATTTTCCGAAATTCTACCCCTAAAGCGATGAAAAAGGGGATGATCGGAAAAAATCTATAACTTTTGCAACTCTCCTGGTCACTGACAATAGCTACCTACATTATTAGTTTTCACGTGTCTATTCTTGGGAGACCTTGAAACAGATTTGTTTGTAGAGACGACAGACACTAATGACAAAATCGATTTGGCAATAATAAATAGTTGTAAGAAAATGTACATACCTACCTATCCTCCATTTTTTTTTATTTAAGATAGGCTCACGTTTGAGCACTACCTCGCATGATTGGTAAGCAATGATTTGTGGTCGACGATGAACCACGCTTGCCTAGAAGAATGGCTGTTGTGGAAAAATTTAACTAGAAGACTAGAAGTCATGTTAATGGTATTACTTTCTGACTTCTCATGTAACCTATGGGAGGAGGAGAAACGAGATTTTTGATTTGAAGTTACCTACGAGTACATTGCGGACTATTGATGACCAATGAATTAATTTGATCAAACAAATACCGTAGTCCAACTTGCATTGTCTTAATTAGGCTCAAAGTCAATGGGGACTTTGATGGAACGAGGAACTAATTTAAGCTCCTCGATCGTACACTAAAGGTGTTTTTCATTTTCCATACAATTTACACCATAACACTTCAAGTACTTAAGCTTATATTTACGGCCAAATACGTAGAATTCATGCTGGAGCCTATGTTCTTATTTATTTAACTAACATCACATTATCACTTCAGAAAAACCTGCAAACACAAATAAACAACATAATTATTTTGCATATCCATAGTTTGATCTCCGTATCAGGGGACACAGTTTATCTAGCTAATTACTCGGCCACTAGAAGCAATAAGTATATTAATCCGATAATAAACGACGTATAAGAAGGCGTGTCTGTTTACTGTAAACATTGGATTTGCTAATTAGCAGTGGCAATCATCATTCGTGACGTCATAAGTCACGAGATTAAGGCACTCCAACTGACCTATGGACAACAGATTTCCACTACGTTATCGGTATAAAGGTCAATGGTGCTTAAGTTTAGGTATCGTATCACGGAAAAGTTTCTGCTTTCTAAAGATATGATCTTTGTGAGGAGAATTGCTTCACACTCACGCGTTCCGCCTCCTCCTTTACTGCTTTGCAAAAGGAGGTGACTGCTTTCCATTCGCCCTTTGTATTATGGCCAGAAGCGCACCTAAAGAACGGTCTTTAGGTGCGCTTCTGACCATATAGATATCCGTATAGAGTCTATACGGATAGACTCTAAATGGACCCAACTTTATCTTGCTTCTGAGTAGATTACCACTAATATTCAGGAAAATAAGCAGTGGCATAAGTTATGATTTTAGAATAGGTGTAAAATTTACCAAAAAAGTCTTCTAATTATAGTTAAGTAGGTAGTTTGTTTATTACAGAAGCCAACTCATATCCCAATTCTGGGCCGACTCAATTTAGATTGTGATCGACACGTTTAGAAGACGAGATACTTACTTAGAACTACAGATTAATAACAGTAAGTTAAGTACTATCAGCCCTTCCTACACAACGCGACGGAAATCTCCCATACCTTACGACATTTGGCATCTATTGACGCACGTAATACCTGTGTATGGACATCTACGGATCTGTATTGCGATAGTCGCAAGGATATCAAAGTCGTAAGGGTCGTAAGATATCGCAGGCTTGCTTCGTCGCCTTGACTTGACTACGCAGGGCTTACAATTAATTTGAAGACGTAACATATTTTAAAACTGACACACTGAGTAGTGGTGGATTGGTAACAGAGCGCTGCGCTGCCACCGACAATGCCGCAGGCACATCAATTATACACTTTCTAGAACTGATTAAATTAAAAGATGGATGCCGAGAATCCGTAGATCTCCACATCATCATCATCACCCGAAAGACGTCTACTGCTGAACATAGGCCTCCCCCTCGAAGACGCCACGCCATTGATTGATCAAATGTTATCAATGACAAGGTGTTGAAACAATGCCTGATTTACTTTCGCTGTCCGAGGCTAAGTATTTGCAATACATTTTGTTCGCATTTCTGTTGAAGGTCGTTAGTTTTATTACTGATACTAGTAGATTAAATGTAGCTCCAGTTTTATGTTATACCTGCGTGTGCCCGCTTCGTTTACCGCGCTTCGTTCGGTAATTATTCCCCGGAAATGTCATGAAGATAAAGTATCCTATGTTAGTAATCCAGGTTGTTTTAAAGTATGTCCATTCATCGTCACAAACTTTAGTACTAAGATAAGCTTTTTTTTATGGAAAAACAAATGACTTCTCCCGCCGCGCCCGTGATGGAGCGGAACGAACTGTCAGACTCGTATTAATTAAAAACCGGCCAAGTGCGAGTTGGACTCGCCCATAATAGTCTAAGATCCCGATATAGAACGACCTTCACCGAGATGCTTATTTAATGAAACGTATTTTATATTGAATTTAATATTTCAATAAATATAATATCCATATGGGTTGCCTAGCAAATTTCAGTCCAGAGTATGTTTAATTAATAATTAAAAAAAAATATTTTTTTAAACATTTCACCGGTATGATTATTAGATAAATTCTATACCAATCGAGAGTATGAAGCCCATAGAATATGCAAACGTTAGGTTGCCTATTCTTTTCCGGTCACAACTATCGGGTTGCCAGGTATAAACAGGTAAATCTGTATTAGCATTTTACAACGGTCTGTTTATTGAATGAAATTGAAATGAAATTAAAGATTATTTTATTCTGAACACGGTGGTATAAGGTTGCCTGCGAAAAATCAGTCCAGAATTGCGGTTGTCGAATTTTAAAAAGTAAAATATTGCTCCGAGTGAGTGTGTGCGACTGAGAGGTTCCAACCGACCATCCCATGCGATATAAGAGGACACAGCATAGCAGCTGTTTAAAGTCCGCCCACTTAAAGAAAGAGAGTGCGCATGCTATTTGGGCTTGGAAAAGAAAAGGATAGCGATAGACTCGTATATACTATGCATCATTTTGGAGTAGTTTATTATTTAAATAGAGAAATAGTTATTTAATTTTTTAATCAATTAATTATTTATGTGTACATTATTTATGTGACACTAAAGTATATATACATCTTTAGTAAAAAAAGAAGGTTATAGTGATATATATACACCGTGACTTTTTAGTCGTCTTACAAAAGTGGTCCACGTAATGTCCCCGACCTAAAATACATCTAGGCGAATTTAGTTTTTATTAATCGTTAAAAATAATTTGTATTATTAATAAATAGGTACATTACAAATTTGAAAATGTTTACGTATCAAGCTGTAGAGTATACCTACCCAGCGCAATAGTCAGGCAGATCATTCCATCTCCATTTTCTATGAGACAAGGGTGTTTTTAACTACTTCTTGCGTCATAATAATGAATTAAAATTTTATTTAAAAAAAAATCAAATCTCTTAAATACCTATTTTTTTATTATAAACGTGTTCTAGTCATTGGATACACGAACTGGGCTGCCGTTGTAAGACGACTAAAAAGTCACGGTGTATAATACTACCCTGATTAAAAATATTGATTGAAAAAAATTGAAAAAAATTTACTACATGCAAATTATAAATCTATAAATGTAAACAGAGAAATTGAAATCAATTGAAACTATTGGAAAAAATTCAAAGCCCATAAAAGTGATTTTTTTTAATCAGGGTAATCTTGCATATTTTATTTTAATTATAAGAAGATAAAATAAAAATAAAACAACAATTAAAAAATTACTTCTACTTATTGTAAAAAACTAAAAACACATTTTTTTTTTAATTATTCAGAATCCGAGTCATCGGACAATAAAACTACGATCTTCAACTTCTGAATATTCTTCGTCATCACTCTCTGTTTCACTTTTTTCGACAATGTCTTCTATCTTTAAAGGTGTATGATCCCCAATGAATCCTACTGGTTTTAAATATTCATCTAAGAACCATCCGCAGTTCTCAGGCTCAAGTTTCACGCATATTGGATCCGTTACATTAAGCCACATGGAATTTACGAAAATAGTTCGTAAAATTTTCTGAGTTAATGATATCCAGCATGGTGGTTTTTAAAAGTGTTCGCTGTCTTCTTTTGCAGAGTAATTTTTAATAAAAATACGATGTCTCGCATCATTCACACTGGTGCAGTTCCTGATACCGTACATGCTAGCCAGATGGGACTGGTCATCTCTTAGCTGCCACGGTCTATTTTAATTTTTCATTATTTTTTTTTTTACATATTAACTGTACACTTAACTTGCTACGTCGAGTGTAAAAAGAGTGTCCATGGAGTTTCTTGTCCGTTCTTTTCCATAGAGATCTTCGCTCTGGAATGGGCACCTACGGTACTTTCACAGTTATTATGTCTTGTGATTAGAACTGTAGCACCATAACAATTTTGTACTGATTTATTTTTATGTCTTTTGACCATTCAAAAGTGCCTGTAATTATTGGCCTAGTTGAAGTAAATTTGATATGATTTAACTATTTATCTTTTCTATTACAGGTTTTACAAACTGGAAAAATTAAAGCCTTTAAGAAAAATATGTCAAGCAACAGAAAAAAATTAAACGCATCAATGAAAGAATACGTAGGAAAAGAACACTTGGCGGGACCAAAAGACTTTTTAAAAAGACAAATTAACAAGTCCAAAGGTTTACCTGTACAATCTGAATTAATTGGCAAATTTTAAATTAACGCCAACACATATTTAATTACAAGCAATAAACAATATTTAATTACAAGCAATGGCGCAAATGTGAAAATTTACATTATTTTTACGTAACTAAGTACATGGATTATAATTCAATCGTGGTATCTAGTCGTAATACTATTACAGCTTGGCCAGAACGTCTTGAAACGGAACTAATATTTTTATTTGCTGACAACGTTTTAAAACATTTGATATTTGATGTAAACAAAGACGCAGGTTTGTAAGATTTAATATTATGCCACAAAACTAACGTAATAAATAAGTGAAAATAAATAAAATAAAATCATTCAAAGTGCTGGTAGCGAGAAGACAGTGGCGACTTCCGGTTTTCTACTGTTTTTTGCCAAGCTGTATGTAATCCTAAAAGTACTAGGGATACTAGTATCCATACTCGTTACAGTAACACTATGTTTCTTGATTGGCACAACCCTAGCATTGGCCGCCATTTTATGTGCCCGGCAAACTTGTAGGTATACACGTTTTTGGTGTAGGTATTTCCAGTCCATAGGATTATATGTCTATGGACAACCGCAATTCTGGACTGATTTTTCGCAGGTAACCCTATATCACCGTGTTCAGAATAAAATAATCTTTAATTTCATTTAAATTTCATTCAATAAACAGACCGTTGCAAAATGCTAGTACAGATATACCTGTTTATACCTGGCAACCCGATAGTTGTGACCGGAAAAGAATAGGCAACCTAACGTTTGCATATTCTATGGGCTTCATACTTTCGATTGGTATAGAATTTATCTAATAATCATACCGGTGAAATGTTTAAAAAAATATTTTTTTTAAATTATTAATTAAACATACTCTGGACTGAAATTTGCTATGCAACCCATATGGATTATATTTGTTGACATATTAAATTAAATATAAAATACGTTTCATTAAATAAGCATCTCGGTGAAGGTCGTTCTATATCGGGATCTTATACTATAAAGGGTTCCGTAGCAGCAAGCATAGATTAGAGATATAATTATATTGAGATTAGTAAGTAATATACACAAACAATAAAAATAACTTTGTTTTTCATAGTATTTGTATGAATGGCAAAGTTATATTTGCGGTTTTTGAAAATGTACTATATCTCAAAAACTGCTAACTGTATCTCATCCAAACCAATTTTCGTTGGTAGTTTTGGTTGAGGTCTACATTATATATTTTTTTTAGTTTTATCATTCTCTTACTTTAGAAGTTACGGGGGGGGGGGACACACTTTTTACCACTTTGGAAGTGTCTCTCGCGCAAACTGTTCAGTTTAGAAAAAAATGATGTTAGTAACCTCAATATCATTTTTAAAGACCTATTCATAGATACCCCACACGAATGGGTTTGGTGAAATTTTTTTTTTTGAGTTTCAATTCTAAGTATGGGGGGCACCCCCAAAATTTGTTTTGTTTTGATTTTTGTGTGAAAATCCTAATGCGGTTCACATAATACATCTTTCTACCAAGTTTCAACAGGATAGCTCTTACACTTTCGACAAAAAGTGGCTGTGACATTCGGACGGACAGACAGACAGACAGACAGACATGACGAATCTATAAGGGTTCCGTTTTTGCCATTTGGCTACGGAACCCTAAAAACCATCCTGGAAGCCTACCATGACCTGATTAAAAACGATTGAAAAGCAAGACATTTCAGTTTAGGTTCCGAAACTGCATCGCTTAATAAAGACATTTATTTGATAACGTATTCCAAAAGTTAGCGGACAAAGACAAAAAAGAGCATGCAGGTAACGCGTGCACTGACTATGGTCCTCTATAAATCTATACTTTATACCAAAAGTGTGGGTCAATGACTTTAAGTCTACCGTGTAATTATAAATGCCGTTTTAAAATCCATTACACCACATCATTGGCTTACTGTATTTTATAGTTTCGGTTGTAAAGTTAAGCGTCCATCATTTAGGCCGGGTTTTTGATGGGTAAAGTGACCGATCTGTCAAATACTGATCATTATTCATGATTGGACTGTATGATGATAAATGATGCATTATAGATTTAATTTTTAACTCGACAAGATTACAATGTGAAGGATCTATTAATAACTAGGTCACATTTCGAAACTTTTACAATTTACATAGTTAAAACAAAGCTTATCAATCAAAAATCAATGCCACTTTTCTTTTTTTAATTTTATAACTAAAGAACGGGCTCACCTACCCAAACCAAATGTTTAGGCTTTGTTCTTGGACTATTTAGTAGACGGTTTATGTGAAGTTTGCACAAAATCGGTCGAGCGGTTCTTCATTTATCACATTTTTTTTGTAACAAACGATGCAGTAGTAGTGCAGTAGTATTGATTCTGTGGCGCTACGAAGTTCGCGGGGTCAGCTAGTGTCGTATAACTTTTGAACACTACTTATTCAGGCAAAGCACAAAGAAGCAAATAAAATCTGATCAGTTGAAGATTCATTCACAACAAAATCGTTTTCCTTCTTTTATTATTGTTGTAGATTTAAGTTTTTACCTTTTTTTGGTGTTTATTTTATTTTAAACTAGCGGCCCATCCCGGCTTCGCACGGGTGGAAAGTTGAAGAATAAAAAGAAATCGTTCATTAGAACTTGGTACTGATGGTTACAAACACAACAAAAAAAGAATTATCCGAATCGGTCCAGCCGTTTTCAAGTTATGGGCTTAGCAACACATTTAGCGATCCATTTTTATTATATTACTAGCTGACCGGGCAAACTTCGTACCTCCTCACCTTTTAAACCTTCCCTGGACTTCGAGAAGTAATTCAAGACCAAAATTAGCCAAATCGGTCCAGCCGTTCTCGAGTTTTAGCGAGACTAACGAACAGCATTTGATTTTTATACAAGGTGTTAAAAAATCAACTGCAGGAATTTCGTGTGCGTACTCGGTATCAAAAACCAAGTACATTCCAAGGAAAAAAAATTTTTTTTCAAGCATTTTTTTTTTGGTCATGTTAATGAATTTGATTGCTCTTTGAGGTCGTTCACCCGTGTGTAGCGTTCACAGCTGATTCCAACTTTCCCATCACATTTTGCAGACTTTGGACTGGCAATTTATTGAAATACTTACAAAAAACTTATTTTATTGGCCATATTAATAGGCCAATAGAAATATGCTTGAAAAAAAAATTAATAATTTTGTAAAAAAAAAATTTAAAAAAATTTTTTTTTTGGAAAAAAATGCTCGCAAACAAAAATTTTTTTTTGGAATGTACTTGGTTTTTGATACCGAGTACGCACACGAAATTCCTGCAGTTGATTTTTTAACACCCTATATAATAGAGATGGAAGATATAGATAGAAGATGTGTGTTTATTGTGGTTCCTTTGCGCCAAATAAATGTCTTTTCTTTCTTTATTGAGGACTTCGCTCTGGAGTGTAAATGTGGTGCTACTCCACAAACGACGAGGCACTTAATACTGTCCGTTTTGGCCTTCATGCCCCGTCGATTGTTCGTTACAGGGGGTGTAAACTCTAAGCACGAGACCCGCGGTTTCGGCCTTAGTTACGTACGTTTTGAAGGAATGATATTACGATTTGAAAGATAGCTCCTTAGTGTCCACGCCACCAATCATAACCTGCGGAAAATTCGTGGTGTACATTCATTTAATGCTATTTGATGTAATGACATAGACACTAGCGCCGCGTCAAAAGGTGCTTCAGTCGTGGGTGACGTTAGTTACGTTCGTACATGAGTATAGTATCCGTACCCATTTCTCCGTTCACGGACTTAGAAAGTAGACCCCTGGACACGATGGACGCTTCTGAAGGTCCTAAATAAACTAAACTTATGGCTGTTACCCTTTAGATCTCCACATATACCGGTTGGAAGCGACCTGCATCCAGCGTCTTCCGGCGACCTTTACAAGGTCGTCTGTCCACCTCGTTGGTGGACGTCCTACGCCGCGCTTGCTAGTCCGCGGTCTCCACTCTAGCACTTTTCGACCCCATCGGCCATCTGCTCTGCGAGCAATATGGCCTGCCCATTGCCACTTCAGCTTGCTAATCCGGTGGGCTATATCTGTGACTTTAGTTCGTCTACGGATCTCCTCATATGTGGAGATCTAAAGGGGAGGCCTATGTTCAGCAGTGGACGTCCTATGGCTGAGATGATGATGATGATGATGGCTGTTACTCCCGCGGCGACTCAATTAAGATTTTCATCGACACGCTAAGAATGACTTCCTGTTCCCAGATTACTATCAGTTTTGATCAGCACAGCTAAACGTGATTTCTACTGTTTTGTTTTAAGTATATGAAGCTAGTACTACGCAGACATCAGAAACGTTTTTTTTTTCCATAGGTATCCAGAAGCAATTAATTAAATATCATCAAAGCCAGACGTGATTCCGAAGGCAACGCACTAAAAATACTATGACAGTCAAAGAAAGCAATACTACTTACAGTACTCCAAAATTAATAATGCACATGCAAATCTTCGCTAATTGTCGTATTCCCGGAAACACCCGAATCATTAAATCGGAGAGAGCCCTAAACAATACACTTGCATTTTGCACCTAGTTCGAAAGAAACAGGAGTCAATGTCATATGTCAAATCATGTGAAACAATTGAAAACAATTCGGGCGGTCGGCGGCTGTCACCGGTCAGTCAAAGGTCCGTCAGTCGTCTTTATATATTGGTGGTGACTGCACGTGTTCTCTCTGTGTGGAATTATATAGAGCTGCTATTACACACCCTTCTTGGTTTTGTTTTCAAAGGTGAATTTAATTTCAACTTAATTATCTTACTCAAATTCTACGATGTCAGGAATAGAGATCCTCCTTGATTCTGATTAATTTTTTTGTAATATTTGTAATATTATTCTGGAATTATCAGTGCTGTAAATACTTTTGACTGAGATTTTAATGATTAGATTTTAATGTAAACCTGTGTTTGAAAACCATTTTTTCTTCTTCTAATATAAACCTTGTGTTATTTAAACCTTCTTTTCATCCATCATTACACCAGCTTCAGTATGAAGAAGTAAATCAATTCAACAAAGATTGTAGCATATTCGCAATCGTGTCGTTTTCCTCGCTATTTACTTACATATAATTATCGAATCAATTTCGTTACTGATAAATCAATATTTATCTCTTTTAGCACAAAACACATAATTCTGCTAAATTATGCATGAAGAAAATGCACTTAACCACTCTATATACATATCGTCTTCCGACGCTCGTGGAATACGACCGTTGCCGAACAGTGACGAAGATTTCTATGCGCATTATTAATTTGGGAGTACTGTACGTAGTTAATGAATTAATTTCAGATATTTGCAACATGTAAATGAACGTGATAGCAACGTGGTAGTAACGTGTTATGGACTCGGTTCACCTATGCAGTAATTACGTTTATACCAAATTACATAATAGTTTGTGACGTTAAGTCAATGTCGGTTAGGTTTGTTTTTATAATGTGGCTATTGTTTTCATAATTAGCATTTACTGAAAAGTGAATAAAACCGGTTTTGTTGAAGTAACAAGTAATGCTTTATCAAAATTATTACCTTCCCATCTTTGAGACGTGCCAAAACCTTTTCTTATCTCGAATCACAATGAGTCGAGGAAACAAGATTACTTCTTCTATTCTCCCAGTCACAATTTCGATAACATTCACACTGTGTTTTCCTTGACATCATTTTTCATCCAAACTATCTATCTTCATCTTCCTCTTTTTCTTCTCAATATTGATCGAATCAATCCACTGCAAAAATGGGAGTTGTTTTTGGCAATTAGCATGTCGTACAGTTTGACTTCATGGAATTAGCCTCTAGTGTTGCCACACTAGAACAGATTTCTTCTCTGTGAGATACATTCCATGGCTTATCATTATCATCAGCATGTATTTGTCCACTGCTAGACATTGGACTCACAATCTACGCCACTAAGCCTGGTCTTGGGCTTTCCTCATCTAGTCTCTATAGATAGACTATCAAATTCTACTTGTTCCTAATTATTCGTATTCTATCTCGAATTGCCTACCGTCCTTATCTAACTTCCTGAAACCCACACCCAAAACTTTGCACATAATGACCTTCATTTTGGCAGTTTTAAAGACTTGCAGATTTCTGAGCTATGTGGATCACCTCGCTTTATAATTTCCTATTTCCGGTTGCAAATTTTATTCGCTACTTATCTTTTTAAGCTTCCAATATTTTAAAGAAAGTTCTTATTGTCATTTTTTGTTTGAAATAAAAAGTATTGGAAATATAGAGAGGATTCTAGTATAAGTACTACTGCATGAAATCGAGTAAACCTTTTCTTGTAATTAATTTAATTAATCGTTTAGATAAATCGAGCGTTTTTTTTTTCAGGTTTGCAGTTGGGACATTTAATGATAAGCTTAAACCCTTCAGTGGGTAAATTAGAGCAGTGGATAATGATAATGAGGACTCACTTGTGGGACATACAAGTGTCCCACCGCTACATACTACTCGCAGACGCCTGCGTTTTGTTTTACTACGGAAAATCTAAAAGGTTAATGCAGTAATCTATCAATGAGCATTCGAGCATCGCTTGATCGATGAGTTTCTAACAAGTAAGTAGATTGCAACAGCTGCATTTCAATAATCTTGCGTCAGGTCATATCAACATATATTGCAAGCACGCCCTCTTGCATCTAGATTTTTACACTTGAAAATATTCACCGCATTACAGCCAATCACCATAATCATATTCCACTGCCTTTATTTAAATTTATTTGATGTGAGTGCTGCATGATCATCTTCTTTCACTTCTTCAATTACTTCTTTATAATTTGCCACCTCAGCAGTCACCCCTTTTCTAGCCATATCATCTTTCACACAATATTATATATCCCTCGTTTTTTTGGTTTCTCTCTACTCCTGTATCCGTCCACATTCGAGTCACACTTTAAAAACAAATCAGCTTTTTCCTGCCCTATAAATTGCCATTCCACTTGGGGAGGGGAGCATCACGTCTTCTTCTCTCATGAGACGTCACGGCATTATTTACTCTCTTCTTGTCCATTTATCCATATTCATACCCATCGCTCTCTCAATCACATGCATTACAAATGTCCATTTCAAGACAGACGATACCCTTTTGAATTTTTCTTTTTCGAACTGCAGTAACAAAAATAATATTTAAAATCAGAGCCATAGTAAGTCGTGCCAAATCTATGTTTTCTTTCATAACAGTACGTCCATGTGCGGTTACCTTTAAGTGACATAACAATGTCTATAAATAGAAAGATATGTCCGTCTGAATGATTGGTCGTACCGAGAATCGGCGTGGGTGTTATAACAAGCAAATTAGATCGAATTAGCTCAATTTGCGAGACCGGTAAGTTGTGTTATGGACTTATGTAGCGTGTAGATATTATACACCGTGACTTTTTAGTCGTCTTACAACGGCAGCCCAGGTCATGTATCCAATGACTAGAACACGTTTATAATAAAAAAATAGGTATTTAAGAGATTTGATTTTTTTTTAAACAAAATTTTAATTCATTATTATGACGCAAGGAGTAGTTAAAAACACCCTTGTCTCATAGAAAATGGAGATGGAATGATCTGCCTGACTATTGCGCTGGGTAGGTATACTCTACAGCTTGATACGTAAAAATTTTCATATTTCTAATGTACCTATTTATTAATATAATATTAATTAATTTAATATAATTATTTAATTTATTAATACCTATCGATTAAAAAAAAACTAAACTCGCCTAGATGTATTTTAGGTCGGGGACATTACGTGGACCACTTTTGTAAGACGACTAAAAAGTCACGGTGTAGAACCTTTATGTGGTAAAGTAGAATTTGAGTAAGAGTAAGATAAAGAAAGTAATTTCCTTGATTGATCTTCCTATATTGAGGACCCAATAACTTTAATACAGGAAATTACTGATAATATGATAAACGCATCGAGATCTTTAAATTCTGGCTCAAAAGCAGCTAAAATCGAAACGGCTTCTCGACACGATAGACGCAAAAAAAATTGTAGTGCAAATTCCGATTGTCACAACAATAACTACACTAAATTTAGATCTCAAACAAGAGTGCAAGAACAGTTTTAAAAATAAATGGTCAGAAATAACAGAGGAGGTCGAAAATAAAATTGTCACGAAGATGTAGTGTAAGTACTCTACATCAAGAAAATAAATGATCTTAAAGAATAAAGAACAGGCTAAGGACACAAAAATGGACGAAGGACATTCAACCTGAAGATATACAAAGAAACATTCAATCAGGGATGACAAAGATGGAGAAAAAATATGTGAATCGGATTTATAATTACCTAAAGAATGGAAAGGTGGTGCGAGAATAGAGAAGTATGGGAGAAGAAGATACGCTGCAATGATACCAAAAAGGAGAATGGTGATTGGCCAAAACTTTTAAAATAAAAAATCCTTCGAAAGATTTCTTTGAAGAAATTACCAGTTGTATCAGCTCTAAGATAAGAATAATCTGTCATAAACGAGACAGTTTTATACCAAGAAGATTCGGGTTGACAACAATGATGAAGTACTCTTTAAACAATTATTATGTAATACAATTACTAAGTTGTGACTTATTGATAGTACAGTGCGCACTCAGCATTCCCATGCACAGTTACATCATGAGTAAGTAAATTGACTTTCGATACGTCAGAAGTCACAATATCATCCTACTTGAGCATGCATCATCTTCTTACCCTTTTAAGTAACTTGTAAGCAACACGGTTTCTTCTTCCACTATCTTCTGTCAACTGTCACGTTGTCATGAACTCTTTTGTCTTGAACATCATCAGTTACACAAACTTTTGTATTTGTCCTTTTCCATTCATCAATATTTGTTTACATTGTACATAGTAAAATGTCCCTCTAGGATCACCATCTGTCCATAGGTCAACGTTTGCACGAAATTTTCCACATCCAGTCATAATGTAAGATTTTACAATTGTTACCAGTCACATCTAGTTATAACTAGTTCTTTTGCCGTGTGAAGATCAAGGTATTATTCGTATGTACTTAGCTAGTTAGCTACTTCGGTATTAACAACATCCTTTGAAACTGTCAGTTTTACTGCTCGGTTTTTATTTAGCTGTTGTTTGTCGTAAACTTATACTTCCGAAATAATGTTTACAGGATCCAGTTTTTGGATATTGTCTTTTTGAGTAGAACTTCTCAAAGTTCAGATAAGATCTTAATGCAATTAAAGCAGACGAATAAAGTAACTATCCCTTTTTAACATGTTAAAATCACCGAATGAGTCCTCGCACCCTGTGCGGGACAGGATCCCTCCTGTCAGACTGACTAAAACCCAGGGTGTCCCTTTAATAGCCCTTATGTCATATGATGGAAAAGCAAACACTAAAAGCATGTTTGCTGATCTATTAACTTAGAACAGATATTAAGTGGAAACAAGGTCAGTGCAAAGTGATGACCCCACTTGATGACTTACAACAGTTAACCTTTTAATTGTGAATGATTGATTCCTGATTAAATTAGTCGCGTCAATTTAATCAGACAACCGTATTCAAGTCCTTATTGCCAAATCACGACATGCACACATGTGAATTTCAGAGACCTTAGATTTTATTGCGATAACGACTTTGAGCACATTTTTGATTGATTGAAAAGAAAATCATTTTTTCTAGTATTCAGAATTTCAGACCAGGAACATCGATGATCATGATTTTGAAGAAATTATATATTAACTGGATTGTCTTAGGACAAAAGAGCCTGAAATTAATCTGAAGGGGCTTTTGTTGAAAGATTTTTTGTTGAGCTACTTCCTTTTTATGAAACCAGGAAGTCCACACAGTTTATAATACGATTCCCAAGCTAATAAGCTGAGCCTATATTATAACAATAAATGCAAATTAACATTGAGAATGGCTAGTGCAAACTGGTATCAGAATTAATTATAATATTTAATGCTGTACGTATACATAAATATAGCAAATATATTTAATCATGCAGGTTCCACATGGTGTAAAAGAATGTTGTTTACAGTCGCATGATTTTTTACACTTCAAGAGATAGAAGTTAAACTTAATTAAGTACTTGATTATGTCTTCATATATTATATGGATTTTCTTCCTTTGACTGTGCCAGCAAAAAAACAAAAATACTCTAAAAATCTAAATTTCGATTTCAACATCATGTTAGCATTTTTTATAATTATTTTTTTGTCTAGGTGGTTGATGGCACCCATAATAAAATCTAACTGAAACTACCAAAACAACATGCAAGTCAAGCATGCCATCCAGCTCGAAGGACGAATTACAAAAAACATCTTCAATAATTACCTACACACACACACACACGGTTGGTTACACTAAGAAATCACGTTCTAAAATGCTGATTCTGAAAATCACAGTAAATGCACATCTAGTGCAGTTTACGTAACGTAACACAACGGGATATCACGTGATTGCCAGCTGACAGAACTAGGTGCATGCATGATAAGTTGCCGATGAATGAACTAACCTACGTCATCGCGGAAACAAGTATTCTTTTATTTAGTACCGTTCTTAATTTGTTTAATTCAGAATTGTATCTTTTAATACCTAGCTTAGTAAAGGCTTGTGGCTTATAACACGCGTTTCATTCTCATAATTTTTTTTATGGATAAATAAATGTCAAATAGAGACGCATCGACAAGTCATCCAGACGGCTCAAAGTTATAGCCCATCTCAAATGTTAATCCATAATTTATTCTATCACTGCTATCTGATACATCGCATACAAATTTTTTTATTTATTTACGTCGACGGTGAAGCACGTTTGCCTGGAAGCAACCTACTCACTCTTAACATAAAAATGAGCCAATGTCAAAATTGTGGCCTTCAATTTGAATATAGACATACGTTGCAATGAACCCGAAGTGTGGAGAGATTTACAAGTGTAGTTTTTGGCACAAAATTACAAACAAATAGTGGAGCAAATGTAAAGACACAAATCTTACTTGAACATTTAAACAACTTACATAATAGCCAGAACACATTCTATTATGAATGTAGTTGGAATGATACTCGTACATGCTCTAGATGTGTTGCCAAGGTGAAATGCTGAATCACTCATAATGTTGTAGATGCAACTATATAAAACAAATAAAACAGTCCCGTAGTAAACACTAGATTCAAAGTCAAATAGATTGTGTTGTACTGATGTACTCGTCGATTTAGACAAATATGATAGTATTGAAATTAGGAAGGCAGTTAAGGCAAGATAGAATAGTAAAGGCTACGGAAAAACAGAAAAAGATATTAAAAGAAAAAATAAATAAATAATAAAGGGAGCTACAATATTCTATCTAGGTTATGTCAGAATGAACATTTTCAAAGATAAAGTTGTACATCTCGCTAAAAAGACTAGTAGTTCTGTAACTCAAGAACGCCTTTTATACACTACCAATGATTAAGCAGGAGTGAAAAATCAAAGTATAGTTTTCTCATCACCATACCTAAAGTACGACATTATACAATCAAGGCGTACGGTAACGAAGGCCACACGCTTAACACTAACTAATTAGCACTTGTAATCAATCACTCGCTGTATACATATACCCATGGCTGAGATAACACAAAGCCGATAACAAACACTTCCATGCCAAGATCAAGGTTACTTGATCACACGCTCAATCATCATCAATTGTCTCCTGCCCTCAACTTGGGTCCAGCCCATCCGAAGAACTAACACCAGATAATTTTAGAGTGTTTGTCTAACCGATCTCCACAATCCCATTACCGGATGAAAGGGACTTTGCGTAACGAACATGATAAAACGCACTATAGCATCATCATCCATCTGCCCAGCATTCTTTTTTGTTGGCATTTCCATCACCACCACCAGTTTACATGCTCCTTAAGGCTATTGTACCTCCACAAGCCAGTTTCTGGGTCTTTTCAAGACTTCCCAATACTTCTCGTGGATTTTAAGACGATTTCCAAGGAGTATCTTTGGTAATAATTTTATCGATATGTGCCCATACCCATTTGTTGAAAGATTTGCAATTTGCAAAATTTCAATTCAAAGGACGTTGATTAATGGTGTCGATCAAAAATTAAATCGATTGATCGGTGTGGTGGCACAGCAAGACTTGGAAAAGCCAAATACGTACTCTTTACACTAGAAAAAATCTGAAAGTTGATATTCTCGCCGCGCAGTTACTAGGTAGTTTCCTAGTGATAAGGTGGGCGTTGAACGGACATAATAATACACAATCAGTCGTCACGTGACTTACACGTGGCACTATTATGGCTAGGTTATAGCCTGAGTGCCGACGATGTTACAAGGATTTGGTAAATTTAGTTGCTGAACTTAGATTATAGATTATTTAGATGCCTAGTAGTCCACTGAGAATTGAAGCCAAAAGTAGGAAGAAAATGATCCCCTTCGTTTGATTCCTACGTAAAACAAATGAACATGTTCAAGGAAATTTTTAAATGTGTGCGACTGTGCGTGGCTTCCCGAAAAACGTTACGTTTTGTTTTGAACACTGAATCTGGACATTTTAGAGTGACGCTGAAGTACTGCTAATTTATCAGAAACGAAACGAGACTTAGGAGAGATTTGAAGAAGAAAAAAATATATGTGGCACTCGGAGACTGCCGCGGTGAAGCTATTGCATAACATTTTTTTTTTATTTTAAAAGAAAAAAATCGCTTACCGCGTATATTTAAGGAGAAAATAATTTATTAAAAATGTTTGTAGTGCACTACTGTAATAAAGAACTTCTCTGTTGTAGGAGAATTTTATAAGTAGGTTTCATTGTGAAAACTCCTTTTGTTGCTGGCCGTTTAGAATCAGTAAGAAAAAGTAAATCCCTCTTCGTACCTTTATGAGCACGTCTGTCCGTACCTTTATGATTGCCGAAGTCTCCCGAACTGAAACGACGTGCTGTCAAATGTGGTCAGGTTTTGGTTTTTTCGTTGGGTTTTTCGCGGCCGCCGCGCTCAGAGCATGCAATAGCTTAAAATGGCATCATTCTGCTAACCCATATCCCGATTAATTTATTCGTCAGCCAGAATATCTTCTTGTTCCATACTTCGTTATTTGTTATCATATCAGTATCTTTTCTAACCGTGTCATCTAGATATGGAACAACGCCCATTGCGCCTACATTTCGCTAATTCCATTTCCGCAAGCTGGATCAGATATCCGTATGAGCCTTTTAGAATCCATTAAAACACACGGAACTCGGCTGTGTCGTGCTACGAGAAACCTGAAGTAACTGGTATTGGAGCACTCAGAAATAAACAGGTTCTCAGTATTATTTTTGTAGGCATATTTTCCTTCTTTAATTAAAGTTATTAAGACTACTTAAAATACTTAACACAGATAGGCAGGTAGTTTAGCAGACAATGGGCATTTTGTGGTCTCATGAAATTAATTAGTACACGGATGAAACTGAATAAAATCAATCAGAGAACTTAAGAATTTCACAAGTATTATTAATATAAAAAATTGCCAGTAGGAACATCATTTTTGCGGTCTCATTCTCAAGCCTTACATCATGCCATGTTGCATCTCTCAAGTACCAATAACTCAAACCCCACGTGGATACGAAAAACCAGTTTTATAACTCTTCCGACAAAAAAAAATGTAGGTAGCAAAAACAACTGGCCGGGCAACTAAAAAAAAACAGAATTTAATTGAAGTTAGCAACGCGCAAGAGGATTCGCACGGGTGGAAAAATATCAGAAACGTATTGATATTTTAAAATAATCAAAGCTTAAATACGCCGCACCGAGAGATATGGCATAAAAAGGGGGAGGCCTATACCCAGCAGTGGGTGATCCCGGGCTGATATGTTGATGATGATCAAAGCTAAAAGCTCAACTGCATTTAACTTGCAGAAACAGATGGTTTTCTAATAATTCAGTATTTGACAGAAGTTATTTGTTATATTTGCAGAAACGTTTATAGAATTAGAAGAAACATCTGCATAGCATTACTTGGAATATAAATGCATAAACATGCAATTTTCATTTATAAACAGGACAGAATTATCGAAATACCTAGGTCTGTAGGTGAAATAAGAAATGAAAAAAAAATTGATTTGAATTCACCTATTTTATAGCATTGGATGAAAAGCATGAACAATGCATCGTCTCATGTATGATGATCATGCTAGCAATTGGTGATCCGAGAATTACTTAATAAAAACGCAATTTACTTGACATGGAAGAAGCAACTGCTTAACCAGTAACCACTTAATCGAACTTAGTCAAGACTGGCTGAATATCACCCACAACTTGAGTGACTATCTATTACCTACTGTAGTTTGTAGTTGTTCTACAATATTGTCCCATCCTGTGCATCATGCATATTATCATAATTGCATTAATGATACAACCGTTATCAGGGAATATATATCATGTTATTAGTTGCCGAAAGACGTCGCCGTCGTGAAGACAAATAGCATTACTGCAGTGACTGACGAGACAACTGATCATGACCTTGCCCGTTAACTCAGTTAACCTGACAAGGTTGTCTGTAAGACTACCTAACATGGTCAAAAAAGATTAAAGTAATTATTCGAGACAATGAGAATGAAAAGTAATTAAATTTGAAATTGGACACGAGAAATTAAATTTAATGCAAAGGTAGGTAGAGCATAATTCAAATTGGCAAGTCGGTTGTAGGTATAGTTACAGTTTATAAATAACAAGAAGATTATAAAAAAGGACTAAGAACAAACGGAAAGCTATAACTGATTGAAAAAAAAAACTATAGTAAATTCTAGTAAATCTCTTCAAAGGTAGTGTAAATAGGCTTCTTCTGGGTTAGCTCGCTCCATCGTAGGCTTTGTTTCAGTCATCTTTACCTGGACGAGAGTCAAAACCAAACCCATCTCAAACTCGAAAATGAAGAAGACTACAATAAATTCTCTTCAGGCTGCATTACCTTTCTAGTTGTCCCTGTTCCCTCAACGAGAAGTCTTAGGATTCATATTATTATGATAAACAATATTAAAATAATCATGCTTTCAAAGTTTTCTAAGGAATACTCAAAAGACCAGGAAACGGCTGTATAATAGGACCACGGTTAACTGTAAACAAAATGACGTAGAGTCGCCTGACTGACAAGCAATACAATGACCTGTTAACACTCACCGACTTACAACATACCCCGCGTAACGATCGGCTGAAACAATCTACTGTTTCAGACATAATAAGACGGTACAAAGCGAATACGTGAAGAAAGGCCACATGTAGAAGTAAAAAGTGTATCTCTCATGAAGAAACTAGGTATGTCTAGACACACGTTGCCATCAACATTAAAAACTTGACAGAACGGATTGACTTGACTAACCTTGGAGACAAGAAAAATTGCCAACACGCAGTCTTACGATGCACAATATACTATGAACAAACAAGAATCGTAAAAGGCAGAACCAAAGATATGTTGCAGTACCATGTTATTAGTACAATTAACATAATTACATGGAACCGACATAGACCGTAGATAAATATTTTAAATAACATTGTTAAAGCGAATATCAACAAGCGCTATATTGAAGATTCAAAGAAAATACTTCAGCCGTGGAACTAAAAGTTCTCAAAAATCAAACGTGATCAAACAGTTAAATTCATGCTAATGACATTTCACAAAAAAGGGAAAAAAAAATACTGCAAATTCGTTCAGTACCACGTCAAGGGTATAGAACGGCGTTGTGTGCCAAAACGGTTATTTCTGGACTTACGAAGAACGAACCATCAAGATCATGGTTATACAACCAGTAATAAAGTAACGCTTAACTTACCGAAGAAACTTGATCGAATAATCACAACACAACACAGTCCACTGTATTATAATCAAGACGAAAACTTCGCGTGAATAAAAATTCCTCGAAATCGAGACGTCCGCACCGTGTGACGGCTAGATATGAACTGAATGACTCTTTCGCATTGTATAGTGTAGCGGCCATACTTACACACATATACAAGTTGGATGAAAGTGAGGTGTGTGTATATGTCTTTTTTGTGTGTGCAATTCAGTCAACACGATATACCTTGAATGACGCATTGGTGATTGCGTTTGCATTACAGTTTTTGAAGATTTGCATTATATTTTAAACTAAATGCTACTGTAGTAAATTGTTATGTAATGGGACTTAGCGACAAGAATATTAGTGAAGGCAACAAAAAAGAAAAAGACGTTGGCACGCCAAGAAATATTTCTCATTTCCACCGGAGCATATTTTTACAGATATTCGGGATTTTGACCTGACCTGTGCAGATTCAATATAGGTAAAAATTTTAACATTGGACCCACTGTGATGAATTTGGCACCAGAGAATGGCTAGATCCTCACACTGTAATGAAATGATGTTTGTTTATGCAAGTAGGTTATATCAAAACTTTTACACGTCTTTTAATAAAGAGGCCGGTGTTTCGTACCTGACTTTTCTGAGAAGAAACAGCCAAAACAAATTTAGACGTCACAGTTCTTTTAAATTCCAGACATTATAATGTAGATCAGGTTATACTAAAAATGCAGAAAGAGGATAAAGAAGAAATCACAATCTCACAAGACATTCAAGCTAGAGCAATTCAGATCAACTACTCAAATGAGGCATCCCATCTTTCCAAGTGGTGTTTTCCGTAATTGATGAAGACCGTAAAGGAATCGTTTTTACGCTTTGACCCTGAAACCACGTGCAGGATGTATGTGTGTTCAGATCGCTATTGTACATACAGTTAGCCGGTAGTTGACTGCAATTCATTGCCATTTGTAAGTACTATTTACATTCGATTCTGTTTTTCTAGTTTTATTTGGGTTAACAAGTGGAAAAGCGTATTCAAAGTTTTATCAAATTCTATACTTTCGTATATAACATTGCTAAATGAACAATTTTTCAACTTTTCGCTGTAAACACTTATTTTAGATTGTTTGTTTGTTTTGTTTGTAGAGTCTAGTAGATCAGAAGTGACAGAAATAAAGTCTGCGAAGAAGTGAGCTATTTAAGGAAATTCTGGTTACGTTTGCCATTTTATCGTCTTCTGTAAATGACGTAGACATTTGCGACTACTCGTATGACATTAAACTAAATAATAACATGGCAAAATGAAAATCGTGAACGGTGAATCCTAAAGAGCTGAATCGTACATAAAAAATAAGTAAATATCCTACAATATGAATTGCTTTTAATTATTTTTCAAATTCATATCATTGATACCAGATATAATATTATCTACAAAACTTATCAACCCGGAACCCCGCCCATGTTTTTTGTATGATTTGCAAACTGATAAAGTGATAAATTACAAAAGTAGTTTGCTATCAACCAAGACTATTATTAACTGACACGACTACGAATTATCATGACGAATATTCTTTAATATATTTAAATTGGCACTGTTTTAAATTCAAGGACTACGAGAAGTTACAACTATGTAGACGAAAATTTTCTTAAAATTGCTTCAAAATAATTTTTACTCTTTCAAACAACGTGACAACCAATAAGCGGCGACCATTTTTCTTTTCTTTTTGTTTCTAAACACGGTTTTCAAATGGTCAATTTACTTCAGGTGCAGGATGACGTAACAATAATTGGTTGGTGTGTCACTCGTTCTGCTCTCTGATTGGTCCGCCGATGTCTTACGATCGCTTGACGCGTGTCCGTGCGCAAGAATTTAACATAATGTTCCATTTATAGTGCTTGAATAAATTTATTTTTATATCTGAAAAACCCAACTATTTTTCTTTCCCAAAAAATTTTTGGAAGGCTGCTTTAAATTCTGAAGCGTAGTCTTCATTAAAAAATACTCTCTTAATTGCAATTCTGAGGACAGAAAAGAAACTAGTGGATGATATAGACAACACTTGGTCCATTGAAGTACTAATTTATTATTTAAATCCAGACGTCACAATTATTGATGAATGTCCTCCAATGAACTCAAACATTGCGTGGGAGGAACGGATATACAAAGCAATTATGATTTGCTGTATCTATACATATAGGTAGGTAAGTAAAGATCATTTTGATTACGACGTTGCTGTAGAACATAAAATCGTGATGAATAAATACTTAGCCTACATATGTAGTTGTTTCCGTACTATATCAGGATGATCTTCCCGTCTAACTTGATGCAGCTGATTGACATAATTATTTTACTTGGAGCGCTCTCTGACCTACACAACATAGTTCTGAGTAACACGATAACTGGTTTACCTAAGGGTGAGCCCTAAGGTAAACCAAGTACGCCTTGACAAAAAAAATAAAAATGGTTGTGAGACTTCCGGGTGCTTCCAGGCCACCAACTGCATGTAACGACTGTGAAAGATCTAAAAATGACAGCCGGAACCAAAGACTTCACGTTCTCTAAAACTAAAATACCAAATTGAAATATTTTTGGCTTCAATGTATGGCTATAAAACTCTTGAGGCTTTACAATGCCGTAGAGCCATAAATACTACACAAATGCTTTCAAATGTATCGTATTAAAACTAATCTGGATGGTATTTCAGTATCCAGTGCCAACTATTGCGAAATAATTCAAGGATCGGACAAGAGCATCTCAGTTATGCCAAAAGACGAAAGTACAATGCACTCTTTCACTTTTGATCAATTTCTGATTTAACTGCATTATTTTAATCATACAGAGAAAGAACCGAACAGAAAATTATCGTAGAAGTAGAGTTGATTTTTCCAGTGAAATTGAATATTGTTTTATTAGTTTTATGGTACTAAAGCTAGAGAACGTCCAAATGTGGTCTTCTATCGCATCGTGTCACAATGAAAAGCTTACAATGTTTATCAATATTAATGTCCTAAGTTCAAACATATTGGCACAAAAACACAATTTATTATTTTCAAAACGTAAACAGGTATGAATACCTGATGACTTGAATGGGGTGAACCCCTGATCTGCGGGCTTATTCGCTATCTCTAATGACAGTTGAGAATGATGATCACCGAGTATAGTTTCCAACTTTCAACTGTCAAAACTGACATTTCGTATTCCCTAACTTCCCTAAAGTCGGGTAATAACTAGTGCAAGAACAATTTCAAGTCGATAAGCACCGCTAGTTTTAGTTATTCACTGAACGATCACGTGACATAGAAGCGTTACTGAATACCAAAACACCGGAATGTTCGGTTGGTCACTGAGCTCGCTTCAGTGTTGATCACTTTCATCTGTCAAAATTAGCGAATAAGCCCGCAGATCAAACTATTGGTTATAACATGATCGATTACTAACTGGAAGGCACAGTGTCAGTGGTTATGTAATACTTCCTAGTTAAGGCTGTTAAACATATTTGGCAATAACAACAAAATTATGGAATAAATCGATCTAATTTATCAGTCTAATTTTCAAGTCACGAGTTACCCAAACTGTCCTAGCACACACGCAAATCTTAACGTTACTGCAAACGTCAGTAAGAGTTAAAATGCTGCTAAGCACTATGTATGATGGTCAATTATTGTTCTCGTCCTTTGCGTTAAGAGGAATCTGCTTTGTCATCGTCATCATGACTAAAGTTTTTCAATTAGTTCTTACAATAAGAAGATATTGTTGTTTGGCTCAAGACTTGTTGAATAACAATAGTAAGAACAAAATGTACGTTAATTTATTAAAATTTTTACTTGGCAAATTTTATACTTCTTGAATTCTTGATTACAGTCTGTTTCTAAAATCAAGTAGGCTTACTATTGTATACCCGTATCACGCCACTGCTTCCAATTCCTACGTTCCAAAGTGTGGACCACTGATCGTTTATTTTCTCAAGCTCAGCTTGCCATCTACGATACTACGAGATATACAGTATACCTCGTAGTAGATGGCAAGCTGATAAGGCGTCATCGCAGTATACCGTATACTGCGATGACGCCTTATGTTTGCGTCAGGGTTCTCCAAGGTGGCTATTCGGCCCACAGTTCATTAGAAATATGACAGACATGGCCAGTCGCATTTCAGCTTAGCAGTTTTATGAAGCAAAGCAATTTTATTCGGTTAATCTCCACAAAAAGTCTAATTACAAAAAAGGACTCCAGTTGTAGACGTTTTAAGACCTGCATCAAACAACCTTTCTTTTAAGCCTGGCTAACTTTTTTCTAAGTTACTAACGCAACATTTTGCGAAAGAGATACTTATTCTGTGAAAGAGGCATTGTTACAAAAGCGACCTTTTGAGTAGGAGTCATTCTGCGAAAGCGATGTTGTGAGAAAGCGACATTTTGCGAAAGAGACATTTTACTACCAGAAGACATTTTGCGAAAGCGACACTTTGCGCCTGAGCCCTGCAACATTAGAAGGTTCTAAACTTGATCCAATAAAAGCCCTCTTTCTGTACGCAAAAAGTCTTGGCCTAATTACTAGATAGTTTCCTTCTACAATCTACACGTGTTTCTAGAAAATGCACCAGCTATTATGGACGGGAACTGGCTAGTACCCACATAGACGACAAACAAGGAGTCTGCGTCACATAATAATACAGGCTGTTGGCCTTTCTAGTGGATACCATCACTTTTGTTTTAAAAGAGCAATAAATAGTATGATATAGACACAGGTGGCAATGTAAATAACATTTAAATGAACCACACTTGAGGCCAGTGACTTGAAAGTAAAGAATTGCATAAAAATAATGAAAAGGTTTATTTTTTCTAACTAAACAAATGATATCATCAGCAATCAATACAATTGTTAAGCATGTGAATTATTGGTCGAAGGAACTGCTGTTTACTGGTTCGACGTATTTCTATCGATACTGATCTAAAAATAAAATAAAATACTAGAAACCATAATGCTAAACAGTACTTAGCGTGAAGAAGAAGAAGGTCCAAAAAAATAGACAATCTATCGGCGATAAAGATGATGGCAAAATCGGAGATACCAGAAACCTCGTGACAACGAACGTCATAGAAATAAGAGTAGGAAGGAAGGCGTTGAAAGCAATTACCACCTGTCTAGGCCCCCAGAAAACAACAATGCAAAAAAATGAAACGACTTAAATTTACACATGGAAGGACTGTGTTAGAGACGGAGGATGATAAGGATAGAAAGAAGAACTGCTGAGATGATAAGTAATAAGAGAAGTATTGAAGAAAAGGCACGCTATGCCTACCCAAAATAAATTGGTATAAGACAGCAAAATGATGATACTTAATACTAATTGACATTCACAATCAAAGTGTGAACTCAATATAATTAGTATTATCAGAAACCCATAATTAATGGACTAACAATGTAGCCATCTGGATGAGTGGCGTGTTACAATCAGCAAAACTAATATTTATTTTTATAATCAAGTGCAATCAATATTGCGTGTTTTTATCGCTTAGAACCAGTTCAGAGGAAATTAAAGTGTTCTTGTAAGATTTCAAATACAATACAATTTATGTTTTTAAAAATTTTTGCTTTTTCGTTGCCCTAGGCACTAGGAATTTCCTAGATCGAATTAGATTTTTTCCTAGATCGTAGATGCGTTTACAAACATAGAAACATCCATACACAAACACCCAGACAAGAGTTTGTGTCGATGAAATACAAAAATGTAAGGCTGTGTATTTTACTTGGTCTTGCAAAATACCAGCATATTGTCCATAAGTGATCTTAAAAAAATCATACTGCAGTGATTAAACAAGAACATACTGTATGTCAATCCGTTAAAAGATTGATTGAAGGAAATGAGTTCCTGAGTCGTCTGCATGCACTGACAACCTGTGGCCACTTAGGCACGAGGATGGCCTTTGACCTAAACGTTTTCAAACACGTGGGTTCGATGCTATAAAGTGCATAATATGTTTTCAGTGTCAATTTTTATAACAGCATTTCAATATTATGTAGAAAAAAATGTAGCAGTGTTTATGGTTTTTGACTAGGAATGGAATTTCGGGTGGGGTCACAAATAGGGACTAGAAAATTAAAGGAGATGTTTTTTTTTCCCTACAATAATGGCCCAACCGTGTACCTCAAGGACAAAAGTACGAAATTATAGGAAAAAAATCGTAGATTTTGAATAAAAATATGTTGAATTTATTCGCGCATTTGTACCACCAGAAATCGTCGATCAAAGATGTTACAACTTGCAACCCAAGAATTTCAATCTGGCAATGTTTTATGTTTACGTCTCCGATGATGCGTTTCGTTACTTCATTTTATAAACGTGTGAAAATCCAAAAATGTACTTTATAGAATTTATTTGTGTATTACAGATAAGTTTTTATTTCTAGTACACATTTTTTGTGAATAATCATGGGAACAAGAATTAAAAAAATACATTTATTTCACATTTCGTATTATTTTTTGCGTTTGGTTATCTACCGGCCAAAAGCCAGGGCTCCTGACCTAGGCCGATAGTTTTTTTTTCTATTGTTGTTGATATCCATTTGTCATATTACTGTCAAATATTGAAACACCGATGTCATATTTTGACGTGATTTTGACAGATGAAACAGATTGACAGCCGTAAATGCTGTCATAAACGTTTCTTTGAACGCAGTTACGTTGCGAGGTAGTGTTTTTTCATATACTTTTATTTCTTTTTCTAAATAGTATTGAAGGATTTTAAATACTGCTAAAAATACTAATTATTGGAAGGAATTTTAATAGTAATTTGTACCTCGGTACATGTTTGGGCCGAAAAAAAAACACCTCCTTTGCTCACTTTTATAAGCAATATAAAAATAACCTCGTCGAATCGAAGGTCGAGAGTAAACTTAGGTACTATAAAAAGTCTCTCTCGTAGAGTCCATCTGATTAGTACGAGAATAGAAACTTTAAGGAAATGCTATGGAAAACAAGTCACATAGATAGAGGTGAACCACCTTCACCATGTGCAACCTTCACCTTGAACTCATACAAAGACAACAGATAATAAAAACAGTGTTTAAATAAAAGATAATACACTCTACAACAGAGAGCAACTCTTAACGTAAAACAATAAATTCAAGTCATTATCGAAACAGAAGGCCCCTAGCAGTGCATTCAGAAGCACACATACATAAACAACGGCGGCCATGACAGTTCGGCAAGCCTCCGAAACGGCGGCCGCTGATTCGCTGGCTGGATCGCGCCTCCGTGACGTCAGCGGCGCGGGCGCACGCATTTTATCGAAAAACTATAGGCACAGTGAAGCCGATAGCGATTTATGAATAGTTTATTGAGTGTTATCTTGTAAGTTGACATCATTACAGTTTTGTTTGATCTTGAAGGGTATTGAGAACGTTGTGAATGCTCCTCTTCTTACAAATGAATAATCTTGAATGCACTGAAAGCTGCCGTTGATAACAAGTGCAATTTTGGTGTGATATAGTAATTTGCGTAGTGCCTTATTACAAATATCTACATATTATTTTATTTATCTTCGTAATTACGATTACAAATCTCAAGAACCTAAATCAATAAAGGGAGTCAATGACAAAGCTGAAAATTCAGATTATAGTTGTAAGTGCCAAATCATCATCATGAGTGCCTACTCATAGGTGCCTACCTACTGAGATTTATTATTACCTTTGGACTTCGGTAATTTTATCTCTAAAGGTAGACGCATTTTTAAGAAGAGTGAATAAGTAATTCATCTAATGAGATTTTCATACTTCACATTTTAGACATGCAATAATGTCAGCCTTTCCTCAATCTTCTAGTGCCTTGTAATGGGTAGTACTCAGTTACTAGTATCCTTTCTCATCGATCACAGCTTCCTGATTCATGTAGTAGCCTAGTAGGTGCACCTGGCTACGACTATGCTACCACATTCCCCGACCGGTTCTTTCAGAGCTACTCCAGCCTCATCTCAAAGAAAACGGGATTGTATGTAGTACTATAGGGTTCAACAGCATAAGATTGTGGCAGGTTGTTTTAACCGGTTAGGTTTCTACGTCATGTCCTTGCCTCTCTATATGTTTATCAGTTCATCTCATCATTTAATTGTAGTAAGATGCTCAAAAGTTTGTTTGATTTTAAGGAGAACGACAGCCTTTTCTTTCTTCCTTTCTTTATCGACCATGGTGGTAATTCCAATCGTGGTACTGTAGCATTCATCAAATCCTGGTCCATGGTCTTGTCGGAAGCACTACATTTACACAGAGTATCTAAATTTCTTTAATCCTCCATTTTGCCAAAGTGTATTCTGAATCGTCATGTATATGTTCAGCTACTATTCGTTTGTTATTTTCCTTATTGACCGCACCTATTACTTATTTACCTAGGCTCCGAGGCGCAGATGTGCGAGTTAATTTCATACCTTCTTGCCGTTTCATGTTTGATAGCATGACGAGACGCTTCTGTGTTTGCAAAAAACATACGAGTATCATTAACGAAGAGGATTAATATATTAAGTCTTTTTTGCAACGTAATACACTATTCATATAAGGTTCATAGTTAGTATTAAGAATGCTGTGAAGCTTCTTCGATGACATCACCGCATCAACCGTTCAAAATGGCTCTATCAAGGCCACTTGTGCACATGTATCTTTCACATTTTATCGCGAACAAGAGATTTTTGTTATTCAGTTGATTGATTTCATATCTAAACAGCATAGACACCACGGAAATAGAAGATAGTTTTGTGGTTGATATTCAGACAACCCGGAGTACTAGGACCAAAAAGTCTTGAAATAGATATAAATTAGATATAAGTCAGATTCCCCTTAGAGAAAGAATTTTTGGAATCGTATTAGCACTTACGAAGATTATTCTGAAGATATTCGTAGTAAAATTATAAAGTCGTAAAGATAGGGGGCTATCTTTACGACTTTATAATTTTACTACGAATGTAAATGGAGAAGACACTACAGATAAATAGACAGACAGTAGATTCACCTTCAAATCACACAATAGTCAATGAACATACCATCGACTTGCTACGTCTGCGGTTTCACCCGCTTTATTATAACTACCAGTGTAAAAAGTATCCTATCTACTAATGATGGATTAAAACTAGATCTGTGCCAAATTACATCTAAAAAGTGGTTTTAACGTGAAAGAGTAATAACCACTCAAAACAGCAACAGAGCTATACCCGCTCCTACATCACACCATGGTCTATATCCTTTAGAAAGTGAGTGACCTCGTGCGCTAGACTGCAACTAGTTGCAATACACTGTTACGGACAAATAGAACGTACTTAGCAGTTTACTTGGAGAGGTCTTATTAAAACTACTACAACGGAGTTGATTTCTTTTAACAGTCCAGTGGCTACGCTGTTCATTGGTTGAGAAAGCCATTTATCTCAATTTTTAAGACACATCGGCTTATTGGAGATGTTGGAATGGACAAGTGGAGCTAGCGGAAAACCCTGTGGTATCCATGAGATGGGAAAAGAAAAGAATGACGACGAATGACATGAAGGAAGAATTATATATTTCGAACCTGGACTGGGGTAGCAGAAGACATAAAACATTTGAGAGATCTGGAGGAGGCCTATGTCAAGACCAACACTAAACAGGGCATCATAAAAAGTGTATGATCTAACAAAGATTCTATCATAATAATTGCACTCAAAATTCTGAATAAAAGGCTTATTATTGAACATTTCGTGGATATCAGATCACATATGCCTAACCCACCATAATCTGACCTTTTCCAGCCTTTCCCAACTTTAATTATGAGGATATTCTAAAAACGTGGTGATGGCAAATTGTCGACTGCATATCTAGTAAATACTGGGTAACAGGATACTAAAACGAGAGACGCCATCTTTGGTTTCATTTAGGGTAAAGTCTGTTTTATTTTTACCTAAATAATACTAGTCCTCGAGGGGTCAATTCTTCTTGTTTGCGTTATCTAATTTTGATATTCATGCATTAATTCTTGGTTTTTTTTCCATCAGCAAAATCATCTGCACATACACGTGAGCCTGTCCAGTCTTATCTAGACCTACTCAGCAAAATTAACTTACATCAATCAGTTCAGCATCTATCAAGATAGATAGCTAGATCTTAATGATATTAAATACTTCAATAATCAAGCCCTTATCACAGAAACTTCGGTTTTATTCCGCGTCGTACGCGCAACCGATAAATTGAACGTGAAATATTTTAAAAAGCAAATCTAACTGTACTGATAAACTTATTATTTAGCAATGCGAAACAAAATAGCGATTATGAATGCAGTATAATTAGATACCATCCCTCCGCTTTTTTTTTGGGTGGCAAAATCATCAAATGAGTCCTCCCGCCCTGGGTGAGGCGGAAGAGACTGTCAGACTCTTACTGACTAAAATCCACCCGTGTTCCTTCGGATTCCTTTACGTTCCGGGGCCACGGTATCCTGGATTAAGAAAAATTCCGCGACCCCAGCAGGCATTTGGCCCCATAAGGGGCCCCGTCGGTGATGCGTGAAACACGACGCGCCACCGACCCGGGCTTGGTCCTTGGTCGGAGGGCGAGCTTACCCATTACACACCGTCCGCAAGCCCGCTCCGCCGCTGTGCCCTCTGCTATTCAGAGGGACACGCGTTGGAGCGTCCACCCGACAGGCTATTCGCATACGGGCAAAGAAACCTCTTAGGCACACAGTGCCTAAGGAAGAGTTTTTGCCCGCATCCCAGGGTGCACCGGCCCAAAAAACTGGTCTTCCCCCCGGACGTAGGTATCCGAGAGGGAACTCCAGTCCACGGGCGCACGTGGATGTTTCCTGTCTTAGCACCCCATACCATCCCTCCGCTTCTTTTTATTAAAGTGATAAAAACATCAAATGTGTCTGCCTGCCCTGAGTTGAGCGGAAGACTATCAGACTCCTACTGACTCCACCCTGTCCGTTCGGTTGCTCTTTACGCGTCCCAGGGTGGTGCTTAGACGGTCTCGTAAGTCTCGCGACCCATTAGACAGTCTCATCTTCCTTCACGCGAACATGAGACGGTTCTTATGATTTAGTAAGCATGCCTTCTTTACCTTACCCCGATCCAGCATCACTTTGTCTTCTACTCTTTGTTCCGTCTTTCCTTCCAGATTAATCCTAGCACATTTTAAGAATGCTGATTTCTATTCTTTGTTCTTAGCCTAGGCCTTGGCTCTAGGCTTTACTGCAAATAATTGAATCATTTGGAGTGACTTTAACAAGATTTCTGAATGTAAAGATTAAGATCGATGGATAGATCTACGAGAAAAACTTACTCCATACTCAATTCTAAGCAATAAGTTTTGCTAACTAAGGCGAATCAACATAAATTCACTACATGATTAATGTTTTGTACAAAATAACGCAAACTAGTGTTTGAGAAAGGTTAGACCACATCGTCAGCTAGATATAATTAGAACGGAATGACGTAATACTATGTTAGTGTAGGCCGAAATGTCTTTAGACGTTGCAAAAAAACTGTTGTACGAGTATCTAGAAAGTCTCTGTTGGGTATTGCAAAAACTGTGTAAGAATAGGCTTCCCTACTAACAAATAGAATAGAATGACGACGAGAATAGAATAAGCTTTATTTTCTCACCACAATATTTATTTATTAAATACAACAATACTATGAAAAAAACTCGATACAGTAAGTATACCTTTATTGTGGGAGACTGGTGCCTAAACTACGCTTGAGGCCTGTATTTCAGGACACCAGGTCTCCCTTTTAGATTATAATTTACTTAAGCAATAAACTACACTGAGGCAGCTAGGATTTTTTCAGTTTCTTGGTAGGTAGTTTAATTCCTGAATCCAGCTTGTTAATTTATTTTGCATTTGATTTTATTTAGCTCATAAATACGCAGAATCCTGTTAATTTCGTTAAAGAGGTACGAGTAATGGCCGAGGTGGCAGAAGAATCGCTGAGAAAACTCTGTCGTGAGCCGGTTGCGGGAACTATCCACGGGATTGTATCGTCTTTTGCCTTGGTTGATGGTGAAATGAATTCGACGAGTCCTTTTTACTCATTGTACGGAAAATGTTTTTAATTTCAGAAGTTTTCACTGGCTTATTTATGATATCACCTAATAACTTGAAATGTATCTAGCTATTTCTACGGAAATATTAAAATCGGTCTAATTTTGCTATAAAATCATCTAGGTATTCAATAGCAGGTCTGTCTATTAATGGAACTGTAAAGTTCAAGTCAAAAAAATATAAATTACAAATCAAAATAAAAACAGGTCTCGGTAATTAACAGTTATATTAAAAACCTATAAATTCCTTTCAGATATAAAATGTCAACTGGCAATAATTATGAATCTCCATAACAGGTTATCCAAATGGAGGGTGTGGTACAATCAAACCGGTAAGAAAATAAGCTAGCTATGGATAAAGTGGGCGAATAACAAGACCTAAACTTAGAACCAATTACTAGAAGGTGAACAAAGTCTAAAGATAAGAGCGTTAGGTTGTTTATGAAAATAAACCCAGAAGTCCAAAGAGCAAGAACTCATTCCAAAGACAATACATCAGAATTTGTCAATACGGTGTTACATTCTAGCAGTAGTTAATAGTCATGCTTCAAAGTTCATGTTTGGAGAAGAGGTCTCATTAGAGACGATTTTGATCTTGAGTTTTTGACAAGCAGTCAAAGTGACAGACGACGTAATGGAAGTGACGAATATTTCGATATACGAAGAAGTACAGTATTAAAAAAAACCGGCCAAGTGCGAGTTGGACTCGCCCATGAAGGGTTCCGTAGCAGCAAGCATAGATTAGAGATATAATTATATTGAGATTAGTAAGTAATATACACAAACAATAAAAATAACTTTGTTTTTCATAGTATTTGTATGAATGGCAAAGTTATATTTGCGGTTTTTGAAAATGTACTATATCTCAAAAACTGCTAACTGTATCTCATCCAAACCAATTTTCGTTGGTAGTTTTGGTTGAGGTCTACATTATACATTTTTTTTAGTTTTATCATTCTCTTATTTTAGAAGTTACGGGGGGGGGGACACACTTTTTACCACTTTGGAAGTGTCTCTCGCGCAAACTGTTCAGTTTAGAAAAAAATGGTGTTAGTAACCTCAATATCATTTTTAAAGACCTATTCATAGATACCCCACACGTATGGGTTTGGTGAAAAATTTTTTTTTGAGTTTCAATTCTAAGTATGGGGGGCACCCCCAAAATTTGTTTTGTTTTGATTTTTGTGTGAAAATCCTAATGCGGTTCACATAATACATCTTTCTACCAAGTTTCAACAGGATAGCTCTTATACTTTCGACAAAAAGTGGCTGTGACATACACGGACAGACAGACAGACATGACGAATCTATAAGGGTTCCGTTTTTGCCATTTGGCTACGGAACCCTAAAAATGTCCAGTACCCTGAGCACGAGTTTTCACTCTTTTACTTTACAGCGTCTTTCCAGTATTTACAGCGTTTCTTGTATGAAAAACTGGAACAGCGCCTCTGGTGTGCGAAGAAGGAACTAATTTTTCCTTGAAAATTGTCAATTTGAAGTTGCCAAAGTTCCAGTTTACTTTACGTCTAAAATACTGAAAACTCGTGCTCAGGGTACAGATTCCGTGTTCGAAACAAAACGAAACGTTTTAAGTGAAGCGACTTTTTAGGGTTCCGTAGCCAAATGGCAAAAAACGGAACCATTATAGATTCGTCATGTCTGTCTTTCTGTCCGTCCGTATGTCACAGCCACTTTACCTCGAGAGTATAGGTGTTCCAGATCTTCAATTTTTATACGTTAACAGAGAGTGCTCATCAGGCTGAACAACTTTGCTAAAACGTCATTCCTATATAATTATGTTATAGTGTAGCTGGGCTCTTGGAGTTCCACATCAGGTGTTCCAGATCTTCAATTTTTATACTTCAACAGAGAGTACTCATCAGGTTGATCAACTCTTGCTAAGACGTCATTCCTGTATATGTTATAGTGTAGCTGGCCTAGCTGGGCTCTTGGAGTTCCACATCAGATCTTCCAGATCTTTAATGTTCATACGTCAACAGAGAGTGCTCATCAGGCTGAACAACTCTTGCTAACACGTCATTCCTGTGTATGTTATAGTATAGCTGGGCTCTTGGAGTTCCACACCAGGTGTTCCGGATCTTCAAATTTATTCTCTCAGCAGAAAATGCTCATCACGGGAATAATTTTTGCTATGCAACCCTTTTGTATCTCTTATAGTTTAGCTGGTCTTTTGCGATTCTGCACCAGGTCTTCAAGTTTCGAAGATAAATTATAGCCTATATGTTGTCCAGGCTTAACACCTATACAGCAAAAAAAAAACTTGAGGATGTTAAGGGACACCCGGATGAAACGAAGTTACTGTCTAAACTCAACAAAAATAATCGCGACACCACACTGTTCAATGCGAAATAGAAAGACGAAACGACAATATCTGGCTTGCTTTCTATAAGAGAGAGAAGCAAAAAGTTACAACTATTCGTCTTAATTCTTTCCGTCTAGCCCCCTTTCGCAACGCGCGATAAGGAACTTATAACACCTCTATTCCAGGTTTTTGTATGACTATTTTCCAAATGCACGCTCTATGCAAATAAATGATCACTCCACTCCACTCCTGTCCTCTCCACTCCACTCCACTCACCTCCACTCACTCGTGAAACCTCAAGTAACGTTCTCCTCCCTCTCCCTCAATAAAAGCATGCTTTCGTGCTAGTTATGAGCATGTCTGTCCGTATCTTTAGGAGCACGTCTGCCCGTACCTTAATGATTGCCGAAGTCTCCCGAACTGAAACGACGTTAGACGACGGTGTCAGGTATTTTCCTTAGGTTTTCCGTTAAAATTTTCAAAAGACCATAAGTCGACTATAGGACTGAAAACGGAGATATTTCTGCATAATATGCTCTAAGTTTTCAAATGATTCAATTTCAGTTTTGCTGATAAGCACTAACAGTTTACTTTAATTTTTTCTACACATCAATGTAGACCTTGACATTCATACGAGTACAATGTTATCAGATCGTAAAACGAATGCTAAATCAATATCAATTCAAATTCCAATACCTAAAGATAGCAGGTATGTAATACGCAATTCTAATTTACCATTACGTAAGGAGCATTTTATCTTTAACGCACTTACTTGAATATTTGTCAGTAACTTATTTCGCAACAGTTATGGATAATTTCAAATTTAGCACAAATCTTATCATCAGAATCGTTTTTGGAACATGACAAATCAGGTGTAATTTTGTTTTCTAACGAAATTCTGAAACGTAGTAAAATATTCTCGTAACCACGAGTATGTGATTACACATAGATAACTTATCAGTATAAGATAAACAGGATATGGTGCCAATTATACAACCCATGGACCACTGCAATTAATTTTAGGTAACGTCACCTCAATTGATAGACACTGCATCACATAGATGAATCGAATGGACGTTCAAAAGATGCATAGGTACACGTGATACATAGATCTACGAGTATAAATGTAAATACCTGTCTCACAACTTTTTCTCATGGGACAGAAACTACAGAATGCCACCTGCACATGCACAATCACTCACTCCTTTCACCTCATTCTTACATCCTAAGGATTTAAAAGGAAATTCGGAACACAATGCCTCATGTTTTCAACATTCATCTGGTCAATGCAAAAGTTATAACGCAATACGAGTAAACATTATCAACATGAATGACATTAGAATCGTTTGCAATTACCTTGCTTGGATCTGTTCTAATCCTAACAACATCTTGACCTAAGACTTCCTCCAAATTTTCCGCCGGTCATCAAGGTAAGGATACACTGTTTACATGGAGACATAAAAGTCCTTATCACGATGTTGTTGATGTCGTAAACTGCACATGTCGGGGATCGATCGCTGCAGTGTATACACCGGCACTTTCCGCTAAGGAAGGTGTCTTGTCGTAAACAATTTGATGTATGAGCTCTTCACATAGCTTTAGTTTATAACTATAAAAAGGCGGAAGGCTATGGGTTGTTTAAAGGTTAATTGAGGTACTGAGAGCATTTTTAAAGTTTTCTTTATCAGTAATCGTTGCACAAAAGCAGGTGACCGGATAGGACGAAGTCAAATTTTATAGGAATGATAAACCTAGTAATTGCAAAGCTCATGTCCCGTTAGAAGTCGTTGAAGATACACGAAACTCTTTGAATTTGGCACACAACAGCTTTTTGTCTCTAGGCAAGACGAATGCTTCTTTGTGTTCTCTGCCCTGCGCAGGATTTTTACTTTAAACTAATAAAGAAATTAATGGAACAACGCACAAAAACCATTAAGCAATCGAACACTAAGATCACTTAAAAAAAGATCAATCACAATAAAGTCAATATATGTTTAAATTTTTAAATGCCGTGATTGAAGACCTTGGAGTAATCAAAGACGAAGACGTCAAAAATACGGAATCACGAGAATATAAACATGAAAGTAATTGACACCAATGTGAACCCAGGAAACATGGGCGTGGAACAGTAATTGATGATGTATTAGAAATACGTCAGAAAAAAACTGCGTCGTACGAAACCAATGATCGTAATAAAATTCTGAGAATGAAGGTTTGCAAGTGGGTCTGAATATCAGTGCCTCGGCGAGTTTTATTGCAAAATCATCATATTTACATATATGTATAATGCTATAGGAAGTTGTAAAGATAGAAGGATTTGTGAGTCACAGAAATTGTCAACATAATATACCTGATACATTAGTACCTAAAAGATCTGTGTGTAGTGAACCATTTAAATGTTGAGACTTAGAATTGCCACAGGTCCTTACTTAACACTGAAATAAGAGTCAGTAACTACGGAATTAAGAAATGATGAGGAGTAGGCAGTAAAAGCCAGGGTATTGATTTATTTTATAAGAAACTTATTGACTAGATAATCAATTTAATGCCTGGGCTAGATGTCTCAGGCATAAAATTGACAACCCTACAACTAGTAGTTTTTTACACAATAATTATCACCAAAAACATCCAATAAAATAGTTCCATCTAATAATCGAAACACAGATGCGTAATAAGATCACATTACATATTCAGAAATTGAAATTAATATCCAACCTGTCTAGTCTGAAACAAGATGAATAATGATGCACAAATTGATTCTAACTAACACATAAGCAATGGCCTTGGTATAATAAAACAAATTCTGATGGGAATACCAATAATACTCATAGAAACGAAAAGGAATCTTACAGTACTGCAACAAAGGCGAAATTTGCAGACGTAATAAGTAATTTAATTGGCATGGTTGACGTAAGAGTACAGACCCAGAATTTGCGTCAAGTGTGACGCGAAAACAATTGTTTGTTTTCGCGTCAACGTCAATGAACTGTTTGCCTAAACTAAACGAATTTTTGCCTAATTGCCTAATTAATTGGATATTCTAACATTGCTTTCAAGTGTTGATTCAGTAAAAATGGTCTATTCCCATCAGTCAGATCATAATTTGTATGACTGTCATAATGTCTAGTTGTCTGATAACTCAGTAACTGGATTCTCAAGGTCAGGTAGATAGTCGATCCAAGAGTGTGCTGGTTTTCAGCTGCATCCAGTCAAACTGGAAATCGACCTTAACCGATTGGGAAAAGGCTCAGTAAATGAGGATGTTACTAGAATGTAAGGTTATAGGAATTTCATTTACGTAGTTAATAAAGTAAAAATAATCAAATAAATTGAAATAATGACAGAAGCACAGGTGTACTAGAGACACACACATGTTTTTATTGCTGAGTACTACAAATAGAAATGTTAATCGATTAATCATTGCCTTGCAAATTGAATTAGGGCAGTAGAGAACATGGTGGAAATTGTCGATGTTATAAGAGTCAGCAATATTACAAAGACAGCAAAATGGGAGTCATCAAAACAAATTGAACCCCAGACCCACAATTGCTCAGAATTAAAAACGTTTCAGAGAAGTCCCGTTATGAAGTGATTTATATTTAGGCTGCTTAGTCAGCTGATGCGGTGCGTACCGATCGTCACGTAGGCAGTTACACCACTTGAACTGAACAAATAATGCTGAACACGTAGCCTAATACAACAAATGGCAGGTAAGAGGACACGCCAAATGGGGAAGGCAAGTGTCAAAGTGAAAAGTGACATTTGTGTCCCAAAAGAACTGTCAAATCAAAGGAATTTTCTGAAAAAAAGCGTTTTATTGATGTAAAATGACTAGATGTTGTGTAAAAGGCTGTAATAATGATGGAACATACAAATTTCCGACAATTCACACTATCAAGAAATAATGGGTAGCTGCTATGACTGCTGTGAGAACAAAAATTATATTATCAATAAGGAAAAGCTATACACCGTGTTCCGGACGATATACATAAACTTCGACCAGATGTTCAAACCACGGAAGTAAGCATTTTTCATTATGGACACATTAATAAATTCTTATTTTTTATTTTTTGTTAATTTTCATACAAACTAAATACCTAGACGTAAATAACCCGATATGCATGCCTCTTTATCCGAATTGGCAACGTCATTCATAACATTTGGCGGGCTGAAACAAATGAAATGCAAATAGTATTTGATAGATTTCAAATTAAGATACTTTCTCACTGCATAGCTCAATTAAATTTCATTAAATAAAATTACAAATATCTTTGTAACGAAGCCTTTTTAAGTACTACTTCCTTTGCTGGATTTGATTTGTAAAAGCCATAGAAGTATTTGCTAAAGTTTATGGATAACGTGAAGAACACGGTGTATAATAAACAAATATCTACCCTTGCGAAGCCGGGACAACCCGTTAGTTGAATTTATTAATGAAATTCTATGATTATACCATAATTAAACAATCGAATACACCTTTCAAAATAATATCTACTTTTCTATTGGAGGTTAAGTATTGCATCGCTCTTTATATCATGAAATGGTTCGTCTGGTGGAAGAATTATTACCGGGACCGAGATTTGTGATAGTGGTGGTGTTAGGAAGTAAAAATTCTTATCATATTGCTCCAATCTATAAAATAGATGTAAAATTAGATGAAGAAGACAAACACAAAACTTGACATTTTTCTCAATATAGAATGTCAGAAGCAGTACTATATTCTTTGTAGAGGCTAGCACATCTAATACCTACTAGTTGGATTTAAGAATTATAATTATGTAAGCGATGAATGAAACTGCGAGTCCGGGTGACAACTGGTTTACTCATTTAAAAAAAACTTTTTTTAAAAAAAGTACCGACTTCAAAACAAATACAAAAAAGTTTAAAATAACTTTTCTTTCGGAAGTCGGTGGCAATAGTCAATGACACAACAAAACAAAGCCACCGACTTTCGAAAGAAAAGTTATTTTAAACTTTTTTGTATTTGTTTTGAAGTCGGTACTTTTTTTTAAAAAAGTTTTTATTTTACCCTTTTTAGTTTATTTATTACATATTCAACCCAAATTCTTGTAAAATACAAAATTTTTCTTACATATGCACTAATCTTGTAATCCGTCACAACATTATAGTTCCGGAGATATGCGTGCACAAACATAAAAACATACATACATACATACACTTATGAAATTTGACACATTTGTTCAGACGCTGATATAGACTAACATATATGAAAACTGGGCAGTTCTGATAATATTACATACATACATACATACACTTATGAAATTTGGCACATTTGTTCAGACGCTGATATAGACTAACATATATGAAAACTGGGCAGTTCTGATAATATTACATACATACGGGTCGAATTGATAACCTCCTTTTTTTGAAGTCGGTAAAAAGCATAGACAATGTCAGTTTGACAGCATACTCCACACCTTCCCCTTTAAAATACCACAAAAGCATTTACTTAAACTAGTTACTTTTAAAACTAATAATACATTTTACTTACTATATTTGCCTTTATAAACACACTGACGTCTAGATTTGACAATGGGTACGTCAGGAGTCTGAATTGACTTTACAGTCACAGTCGTATCAGCGTCTAACTCCTTTAAATTTGGATTCGGTTCATCAACACATGATGAAACGGTATTCTCTAATTTACTGTCCTGACTGGACTCGGAAACATCCATCTCAGTTGCCGGCTTGTCCAGGCTACTAGTAATGGAATGTCGAGAAAAACGTTTCTTAAGCGGTAATATTTGATCGATGTGTCGATTCCATTCCTGTCCATCGGATATGCGTACTTTGTAAGTGAGTGGATCAGTCCGTGACAGTACAGTAGCCGGTGCCCACTTGTCAGCGCGAGAGCGGTAGTCACGTGCTAACACCTCTTCGCCTAAATCAACATGGCGCTCGGCGCCGGGCTGCGCGCGCCCCGCCCTCTCCTCAGCCACTTCCACAGAACGCTCAGTGGACGGTTTAATATTATCTAAGCGACCTCGTAATCGCCTACCAAACATAGCTACCGCCGGTGCCACTCCAGTAGTAGCATGCTCACAGTTGCGATATTGAAACAAGAACTTCGACACAGCAGTATCTATGTCTCTACCCTCGTGTATTGCTTTTTTCATTGCTCGTTTAACTAGTTTTACAGCATTTTCAGCCGCCCCGTTTCCGGCTGGTCGATAAGGGCTTGTTATTGTATGTTTTACTAGATTTTTACTTAAATAGTTGGTAAATTCCAAAGAGCTAAATGGAGGCCCACCATCACTAATGATGTGTGACGGTATGCCGAAGCGTGCGAAAAGTTCTCTTAACTTGGTTATAGTGAAGTTCGCATTAGTTCCTAACATTTTTTGTACTTCTATCCATTTACTATGCGCATCTACGGTTATTAAATAATATTTCCCTTGAAATATAGCAAAATCAATATTTAAACGTTGCCAAGGACGTGCAGGAAAAGCCCACGGATGCAACTGTGCACGTGCAGGTGCATCGCGCTGCTGCAAGCATGCACTACATTCACGACATAACGCTTCAATTTCATCATCCAATTGCGGCCAGTAAACATAGTTACGAGATATGTTTTTCATTTTGACAACCCCTAAGTGTCCCTCGTGCAGTTAACCTAACACTTGCTTTCTAAGTGTCTTAGGAATGACCACCCTGTGGTTATATAATATACACCCTCTATCAATAGTGAGTGAATCCTTTCGATAAAAATAAGGCTTTTCTTCACTACGAGCAACTACTGCGGGCCACCCATTAATTATATAACCATAAATGTGTCTTAGGACTTCATCTTCCTGTGTTTTCTTTGAAACGTCTTTTGCATTAATAGGAATAGAATCTTCAACATAATTAATATATGACACCGAATCCGGCCTCGTATCCATTTTACGTTCATACGGCAGTGGCAAACGTGATAATGCATCCACGTTATAATTATCTTTGGATTTAACAAATTCTATGGTGAAATCATAAGCAGCTAATTTTGTTGCATATCTTTGTAATCTGCTTGCCGCGGTTTGTGGCAAACCATACTTAGGGCCAAAAATAAATGTCAACGGTTTATGATCTGTTTTAATTATAAAAGTACGACCATAAAGGTATTGATGATGTTTCATGACTCCACTAATTATTGCTAATGCCTCTTTATCCAATTGACTATAGGCACGCTCTGCCGAATTTAACGTTCGCGATGCAAAACAAATAGGGCGTTCCTCACCATTGGGATATCTATGTGACAGCACACTACCAATGCCGTATGAACTGCTATCCACTGCTAGAACTAACGGAAGTTCCGGATCATAATGGGCCAGTACTTTGCTACCTGAAATAGCCTTTTTAACTTTATTAAAACTGTTATCACAATCATGTGTCCAAATCCAGTCAGTGTTTTTACGTAATAACTTATGTAGGGGATATAATATTGTGCTTAAATTTGATATGAACTTAGCGTAATAGTTCACCATGCCTAGAAAAGACTTAAGTTGTGTCACATCACTTGGCCTTGGTGCATCAATGATGGCCTTTATTTTATTTTCATCAGGATGTAAACCGTGTTTGTCAATAACGAATCCAACATAAGTTATACTATCTTGCATAAATACACACTTTTCCAATTTGATTCTCAAACCAACCTCACGCAAGCGGTTCAACAATGCCTTTAAATTCTTAATATGCTCTGAACGGGACGGCCCTGTACATGCTATATCATCAATAAAAACAGTGACTCCTTTGAGTCCTTTAACCGTTTCTTCCATAAACTTCTGAAATTTTTCAGGAATACAAGTTAATCCAAAAGGTGTGCGATTGTAAACAAATGTTCCTATATGTGTAGTTATAGCTGTACATGCCTGAGATTCCTCCTCCAAAAATACTTGCTGATAAGCATGCGTGAGGTCAATTTTTGAAAATTGTTCACCCCCACTCAGGGCCGCAAATAGATCCTCAATTCGCGGCAGAGGGTAAGATTCACGCATGAGTTTAGGATTAACTGTGACCTTGTAGTCACCACAAATTCGAATTTCGCCGTTCTTTTTAATCACAGGCACGATTGGCGTGCCATAATCAGAATATTCAACCTTCCGAATTGTACCCTCAGCCTCGAGTCGTTCTAACTCCCGCTCGACAGGTCTGCGTAAAGCCAACGGTAATGGCCTAGCTTTGATAAAAACTGGATTTTTATCCACTAATTTTAAAGCAAATTTTTTAGTACATGTACCAAGTCCTGAAGCAAATACAGTCGGAAATTCACGTTGTAACATTTCAACTAAATTATTATCACACAACTTCAATAAAAAATCGCCAATGCTAATTTTCTTTATATTTAATTTAGTAAGCCACGACCTCCCTAAAAGTGGTGGTCCGCCATTTTTAACAATGTACAATTTGAGATTCCCGGCTGTATATTCTCCGATAGCAACATGAACTGACACAAAACCTACCGGTTCAATTACAGTACCAACATAGGAATATAAAGAAACATCATTGCTTATCATTGGTAAGTCACAAAAGTTGTTATGATAGTAATCTAAACTAATAACGGATAATTTACTTCCCGTGTCCAGTTCGAAGTTTACCTTTCTGCCATTCACTTGCGCCATGACCTTATACGGTTTGTCATTTGCGCCACAAACACTTAGGTTATAGAAATCACATTCAGATTCGTTATCACTATTTTCGAGATAATTATTACTACGCCGCACTTGCGTTGAGGTGTCACCACGCCCCTTGTTCGATTTACACATAACTTTAATATGACCTTTCAGACCACAAGTGTCACACGAATAATTTTTAAAACGACACAACTCAGGACGATGGTTTCTGCCACACCTCCAACAAGTACGCGCTGAGCGTGATGTAGTCGCACTATCTCCAGTAGACGAGTTGCCACCACCCGCATTCCCACGATCGAGCGGTCGAACCGCCCGCTTTGCCGTCGCCACCTGATTCACCGCTTCAAACTCACGCGTTCCAACCGCTGCTGACACATTAGTTCCGACCGCCGCGGTTGAACCGCTGGTCTGCGAGTGTCGCTCGGCCGCTTCCAACGCCAACGCCAATTCAATGGCTTTTTTATAGGTTATCGATGGTTCCGCAAAAATGCGGGATCTCATTTCATCACTGGCCAAACCGGATACAAATTGATCTCGTAAATTTTCCTCCAATGTTGTATTGAAATTACATGTGCTGGCCAGGTGTTTAAGAGATTGTAAATATTCACTAAGAGATTCTCCCGTATTTTGACGTCTTTGCCTAAACACATGGCGTTCGGCAATCTCGGAACGTTTAGGTTCAAGATGTTCGCCCACAATTTTTACTAATTCACGAAAACTTTTACTTTCGGGATGTTGAGGTGCACACAAATCGCACATTAAATCATAAGTTGCTGCTCCAACCACCGTTACCAATGTAGCAACTTGTAATTCCGCTTTGATTTCATTTAAGGTTATAAATTGTTCCACGCGTCTAATGTACGCCAACCACTTTTTGCTTGAAAGGTCAAATTCTTCGATTTTCCCAATAGGCATGTTGATTACTCGTACTTAAACGATTCAAATAACACAGTTTACTAGTTTTTTCCTCGTCGCCAGTTGGATTTAAGAATTATAATTATGTAAGCGATGAATGAAACTGCGAGTCCGGGTGACAACTGGTTTACTCATTTAAAAAAGCATAGACAATGTCAGTTTGACAGCATACTCCACCAAAACCCACAAAAATTACAATTTTAAATCCCAACTACAATTAAATGTGTGTTTAATGTAGTAGAATCAAATTTCTAGCCTCTCAACTAAATCACTTTTTTTTCCTCTTGTAGATGCACCGCGGCGTCTTAGTTCTGGTTTTAGTATATGCACTTGCATTAACGAATAATTTCCCATATTTGTTTTTTAGAATAATCTCAATTTTTATAACAAAATACGTGTATGTTTTTTGTACAAGCTATACAGTAATCTGACTTATGGGACAACGATCGCAGCGACATCTACGAATAGCTTTGAGTTGCCATCCCCATTGGAAACTTTAAAAAAAACCCTATGATCCAGAACTTGAACGAAACCTTGCGTGGTCCTTACTAAGTTATTTTAGTTGCTACATGTAAGGAGTTGACATAATGGGCATGATGATGATGATATTAAAAAGTTCTTTAAAAGTCACTTAAGTCGTTGGGCTAGTGATCGCATACAACACAAACTACCTAAAAACACAAAGCATGAGCCAGGGTTATTGACGTTTGTCCATCAGGAATTTGCCTGGGTTCTTGCCCGGTTCTTTTGGGTTGGAAAATTGTTAAGGCGCTGTACCCAAGCTCTATGTAGCAAAGGTAGTCGCGGGGGTAAAGCAGCTGCGCGCTTGCGCGGGGCAAATTGTAAGAAATTTTGCAGTTTTAACTTAATATTTAAACAATTACAGGTCTGAGTTCAAAAAAATTAGATATGTCTTTAGTATATGAAATTTCTTCTGTTATAGTTACAAAAAATATAATGGTTACCGCTGAAAAAATTGAGAATTTCGAGACGAAAAATTTTTTTCATGGTCATATTGACAATTTTTTTTTTTCGTAGTTCTTGACCACTTTTGTGAATTGTTTTTGTTAAAGTCTTTACTTTATACATTTGACTATACACTGTATTTTTTTCTGGCTTGTGGCATGTACAGATACGGCTAACTTTGCGACGAAAAACTAGTCGTTTACAGAGTGTTCGCTATGGGCAGCGCCTTAAGACTTCCCTCAAATTATCCTCCCACCTTGGATGAAGCGAAAGGGACTGTCAGTTTCGTACTGACTGAAAACCACCCTGATCCTGGTATCCTCTTTAGACATTCCCGTAATCCTAGATATTGCCGCAGTTCTGGACATTCCCGCACGTTTGTCTAAGTTTGTTACCGGCTGATGACAATAAGTTCGCCCCTTATAACGTGACAACATAAACTACCGGAATATGCGTTATACCTTGATTACCTTGTCTATACATATAAAACATAGGTGTAATATTCTTATAATAACTGGTGGCCTACCATGAACTCTTAACGCGATCCTGTTTAGGCTGCGGGAAAGAGATGGCGCTAGACGACTTGTATAGCTCTGTCTCTTTCCCACAGCCTAAACTGGATCGCATTAAGAGCTTGTGGTAAGGCCTCTGACGTTTCAATAGATACTATCAAAAATTTTGCTTCGAAACAATTTTAATTTCCTAATAGTCTCACTGCAGCTTTCACCAGTCACGTGCGCAAGTGGTGACGGTAACAGTTATGAAAAGTTAGGCATCGACTACGATGGTATCCCCAGGCATACGTGATCACATACAGATAGCTTGACTTGCTGAGTAAATGAAAAACCATCTTACCTAATTTAGTTTTTTTGTCTTTTGAAATCTAACTCGAAATCCAGCATTAGTAGAGAGCTTGGTCATACAAGCTCTTCTTTTTCTTAGCATGTCGATGACAAAATTATTATGATTTTACCTACATTATTTTGCCCAGAATTCACTACGCGAATTCCGTTCACTGATGTATGAGCTGAAGACAATTGAAGAAGACATACGTAGGGCACTAGATAAGTTTTGAGATATCGTTAAACTATCGAAAGTATATGCGTCAAATTGTCACCGACAATAGTGCATCTAATTAGTAGTCAGTATCAAATAAAAAAATATCTTTAACTACCCGCAATTTTATTTTGTGATTTTTTCTTTGCTTCAAGATGTCAGAGTTAACGCGTCGTGATTTTCGTGCAATTATGCTCTATAATTTCAAGCGGGGTTTAAGTGCTGATGACTGTATCAGTGAATTAAAATTTGTGTTTCGTGAGAAAGCTCCATCCCGTAGCTCAGTGTATCGGTGGTATAAACAGTTCCAGAGAGGAGATTTTAATCTGTCAGACGATTCTCGTTCAGGAAGGCCTGTCGAAACAGTGACTTCAGAAAATGTAGCAGCCGTTAAGGAACTAATTGAGCTAGATCGACACGTAACATACAAGCAGATAGAGGAACTCTTGAAGATTAGTGCACCATCAGTTCACACTATTTTACATGACCATCTTCAAGTTAGAAAAATTTGCACGTTGTGGGTACCTCACCTTTTGACAGCGACCCAAATGGAATGCCGTAAGAAATGGTGTAAAAAAATGCTTGTTATGTTCGATGGTGGAAAATCTCCTAATGTTAATTCTATAGTAACAGGTGACGAATCATGGCTGTATTACTATGACGTTAAATCTAAATCTAAAAATAAGATATGGATTTTTGAAGATGAGGAACAGCCCACTGTCGTTAAACAGTCTCGATCCGTGAAAAAGAAAATGGTCGTTGTGTTTTTTGGCAGAAGGGGTATAATTAAAAGAATATGTCTTGATGAACAGAAGACTGTTACGGCGAAATGGTACACAGACGTTTGTCTACCTCAATTGATCGAGTCTCTCAAAAATCTGCGACCAAACTCACGCCTTGACACTTGGCGGCTCCATCATGACAACGCACCCGCACATCGCGCTCAACTCACTCAAGATTTTTTGAGCCGCACTGGTCTAATTCCACTTGAGCATCCTGCCTACAGTCCTGATCTCGCACCCTGCGATTTCGGACTCTTCCCAATGATAAAGGATAAACTGAAAGGTCAACGGTTTGCCAATGATACCCAACTAATTCAAGCTTGGGACTTGGCGTGTGAGGAAGTCTCTGAAGAAGTGTGGAAGAAAATTTTTGATGATTGGTTTCGACGCATGGAGAAGTGTATTGCAGCCGACGGAAATTATTTTGAAAAACTCTAACATTTAGATATGAAATCTCAAAACTTATCTAGTGCCCTACGTATTTTCGAAGGATCCTGTAATTCACACTCAACACAAACGTGACGACTTGACGAGGTCAACCCATCTAAGACTTATCGTTTATAAGATTTTCCTTTAATAGATAGTGGTTATCATAAAGGGTCTTAATTCTTGAGCGAATAGAAACGGAGTGAATGAACACTGCAGAACCAACATCGTCTTTAATATCTTGGTAATTTCAACAAGTTTTCGACCTAAATGTCAAATAAGCATTGCCTAGTGAATTCAACAACAAGTTATAAATGTTAAATGATGATGAACAAGTTATATTAACCAATATAAACCGAAACGCCAAAAATAGAAGCGACATTTAAAAGTTCCGTGTTGGCAAAATTAGCATTGTTGGCTATGAAGTAAATCGCTAAAGTTCTGTCGTTAATTTCAATATTTATTTTTTTGACCCAAAATCGTCATTCATCTGGATTTTAGCATCTTTTTATATGATGATTTTTATGTTCCTTTCCAATCTAGGCAAAGGTGATGCCTAAGATGATGCTAGCTCACAAAGAAGGAACTAGAACTCCTGCGCATCGACAGAATACAGCAATGCTTTGGCGCCGGGCTCCGACAGAAATGGTCACGAGACAGGCGGCCCTGGTGAGTCCTGGTGACCGCAGGTTACAGGAAGCCTGTGGTGTCATTGGGTGGACCGCTTGGAGGTGGATCATTATCCAGTAGAGGATTTCTAAGGAAGACCACCTCAGACACTTCCATGGTTCTTATATAACTTTACCAATACAAAATTGTTTGGACTTTAAATGAGACTGTGACCTCTGAGTTGACTTGTGAGTTTCGGATGTTTCAGAGTAGTCAGGTACGAAATACCGGCCTCATCTAGTTCAAAAATAGTGTCTTTTTGACGTGTAAAAGAGTTTGCCAAAACCAATTTGCAAATAAAGGTCATTTTTATCATTAATTATTTATCTATCAATTTTATTCCCTACTCACTTCTCCAGACTTGTGTAGAAACTTCAGTAAACAAGGTTATCATTTTCATGAGAACCTACACATAACTAAAATACATATAGATAGGGTGTTATGTGCTTAGAAAATCTTTATCTTTGTTTATAGTTCGATGTCACGATGAGCACGTGAGATGTGCCTTTTATTGAAAAAACCCTTGATAATTTTAGTTTTTAATCTTGATTGCAAAACTGCTGGACAGTCATGATACAGCAAGTTTGTATTTTTTAAAATAAATTGTCAGTTTCAACATATTTTCGAATTTTAAAGCAAATATTACCGTGTTTTGTTGAATTCAGTCGATATTTTAGCCGATATTACGCAAATGACACATAAATGTTTAATTTTTAAGTAACGGTGATTAGCTGCATCTATAGCATAAAAGACGCAGTTCTTTTCACTATGATATTCGTGAAAATGAAGTTACTATGTACCTAGTACAGGTAGCCTACCATGAACTCTTAAGCGATCCAGTTTAGGCAGTGGGAAAGAGATGGCGCTAAACGACTTGTATAGCTCTGCCTATTTCCCACAGCCTAAATTGGATCGCGTTAAAAGCTCGTGGTAAGGCTCCAGTTATGGAACATGGGTTCTGCACGCCAAAGCCACAGGACGGCACTAGTCGGCAGCATCTCTTAATACAGAACTTATATGTATTAGTCTACCTTTCATTATTCTAGTACGAGTAAAAAGGTCAACCTGTTCTTCCACCTCGAGCATCTCAAAACAGGTTAAAATTAAAAGATTTTGAAAGCTCCGTAAACTTTAAGTTAGCAACAGTGTCATAAACCGTCGAAGGGCTTGTCAAGCCAGCATCACGTTTCATTTCGATCACTTGCATTCCAGTTGCGTGCGCGCATACGTGCTGGAGGTCGCGTGCGCCGACCAATGAGAGAGCGCCGCGAAGGGGCACGGCTCTGACGCATGTCTTACGCAATACACACAGATATTTACACCAGACTGTGCTAATGTTGGTTGAGGAAAACCGCGAATTTTATGGCTTTGCGGGGAATTCTGATGATTCCCATGCAAATAATGATAATTCTAACACCAAGTTAGTTGTAAATAAGAAATATTCATGAGTTTAAAATCTAGACAAACAACACAATCTTCACAAAGAACATTTATTTACCTATTACATAAAGGAGTAGGAATATAGAAAATTGATGCTAGGTATTTTATTACCCGACTCTGCCAGAAAGAGAGTTATTTAATGATTTTTAGCAGGTTCATTGAAACTTAAATCCTATGAACTAGGGATCAATTTTTTTTCTTATTTCTTTCAACTACTACAATTTTATCTATTACCCCCAATCCTGGCATAAAAAGAACACTAAAGCATAGACTTAATGTTTTTTTTTTTTAAACTGTGCTCCATTTGTTCAGCCTTTATGTTTCGATTGCTGTAACCCCGTTGTCTCTGTGAGAGGAAGTGAGGGGTACAAAGTAATGAGCCTGGCTGCATTCGAACCCACAACCTACAGCTTGTAAGTCAGGCCCGCTTACTACAGGTCTAGAATACTGGTCTCCATAATTTTAATTAGAACAAAATTAAATATGCATCAAATAAAAAAACTTTTCTTTCAGAAGTCGGTGGCAAAAAAGACAATGAAATGAAAAAAAATAAAAGCACCGACTTCTGAAAGAAAAGTTATTTTGTGGGTTATTTTAGCCTTTTTTGTGATTGTTTTTGAAGGCGGTTACATTTTTTTGAAAAAGTTTTTTATTTTACTTTTTTTAGTTTAAATATTAAACTCAAATTCTTGTCAAATAAATCATTCTCTTACATGTACGTGCACTAAAATTTTGTAATCCGTAGCACCGGTAACAACATCGCTCAAGTGCACAATAAACTAATAAAATTCCCTATCTCAAAAACTACTGAACCAATTTTGATGAAACTTGCAGTATTCCGTAAGTTAAACAATACTTAGTACAAAAAAAAAGAATTACTTAAATCGGACTTGTAGTTCCGGAGATATGCGAACACAAACTAAATCAGTCGATGCCTACTCCAAGCCGTTGAGGAGATGTACCTTCCATCATCAGCTCATCCACCTGAGACGATGATTATCAGATGCAAATATTTGAACAGCTTTAGAAAATATATGAAAATGGTACTATGTGCCTATAAAATTTGAAGGTTTCAAATCGGTCCAGGCGTCTTCGAGAAACCGGGGAACATGCATAAAAAAAAAAGATTCCGACGAATTGAGAACCTCCTCCTTTTTTTGAAGTCGGTTAAAAACACATCTTTTTAGACTTAAGAAGCCTAACAATCAAAGAAAGCTAGGTATTTCTTTAAAACCTTTTTTCGTTGGTAACATCATCAAATGAATCCAACCGCCGTTCGGCATAAGGGCCTTAAAGCCATGTCAGAAATATAAAAAAAACTGCAATCCACGGAGTAAAAGAGACTGTCAGATGCTTACTGCCTTTAATTAAAAACTGCTTTTCCATCTATGAACTTCATTTCCATTAGCAGAATAAGCACATGTTGATTGGTAACAGCTTCAACATACAGTGCTTATGCTGTATGCAGTCTGCCTTTGTTGGAACCTACAATACCGTTGTACCTCCTCTCACTGAAGCTGTTCACAGCAGTACTAGAGGAGATATTTCGTCAGCTGGACTGGGAAAAGTGTGGGCTATTGATTAATGGTGAAAACCTATCACATTTAAGATTTGCCGATGACCTGATAATCCTTTCGCCAACGAGCGATGGCCTGCAGACGATGATGAATGACTTAGATAAGGAAAGCCGCAAGGTAGGATTAGTCATGAACACACAAAAGACCAAAGCTATGACCAATGGAAAACAAGAACCTATCAAGATCAATAACAACTTAATTGACTATGTCAATGAATACATATACCTAGGTCAAATAATATCTCCCTCCGATTTAACGATTGAATGCTTGGAAGCAATACTGGAGTCTAAAAGAAATTATGAAGAACAGTGAAACTAAGATAGCTATCAAACGGAAACTTTTTGAAACCTGCATACTTCCGGTACTTACGTATGGCTGCCAAACCTGGGCTCTTACAAAAATACACAACAAAAAGCTAGAAACTTGTCAGAACTCAATGGAAAGGAGTATGCTAGGTAAAAGACTGTCCGATAGAATAAGAATTGCAACAATTGAGAAACACACAAAAATAAAAGATGTCATAAAAACAATAAGAAAGCTAAATGGAAATGGACAGGCCACACAATCAGAGGAAGTGAAAAATGGTCAATATTAATCATGAATTGGTTCACAAATCACAAGAAGAGGAAGCGAGGCAGACCATTTTGACGATGGGTTGATGACATTAAAGCAATAGCAGGTGGGACATGGACAAGAGTGGCCAAGGACAGAGAGAAATGGAGTCAGTTGGAGGAGGCCTTTGTCAATTATTGACATGTACAGATATATATTATAATAAAGTATAACATTATCACAAAACAAACATAAAATTTAACTAAACTAATTGTGTCTGAATATAGGCTATTTATTATTATATTATATTATAATACCGTTATAGGTTCCAACAAAGGCAGACTGTGGTTATAAATTCTAGATAACGGTACTTTTTATTTCCTTGCCTCACATGAAACTGATTGATAAATATGATTATTGATAGATTGATTGTAAACTATGAGTAAATGAGTTACTATGTTTGTAAAAGCACCTACAATACTGAGGAATTCTGAGAGTGGGGAAATGTTAAAAAAAAAACTGCCTATTTGGTCTAGTGATAGCAATTGTGACTGCTAATCAAGAGGACCTGGATTCTATACCTACCCAAGTTGGGCAGTGTTATTGGGTATTTTCATCAGGAATTTCAGAGTAGGTAACAATTACAGAGTTTGGGTTGGTGCACGGTTTCGGCATTTTAAATAAAGGCAATCTTTTCTACAAGAATCAGTTGAATTGGCGGTTTAGTTTTTTTTTTTCTCATGTAGGTAGTAATTTATGTAAGTACAAGAAATATTTTCATGCTAAAATTAATTATATTGACATGAAATACATTTACTATTTATTTTTACTTGATATTTTTGTGTACCTATAAAGTAATGTAACTATATTTTAAAATGTATTACCTAAGTAAAAACACTGGCTACTTACATTATTCAAGCGGCGCAGGCAGCAATTCGAAAAACAAATCTAAATTCAAACAACAAAACACGATCTGGTTTTTTAGCTCACTGCTCACTAACTTTTTTAGATTGTTTCTTGATAAAAACTCACTAATTAGCAGTTAATTGAAGAGAAAATAATACTGAAAAACGTAAATACTGTAAAATATTCGGTGTACGCGTAAATTCTAACCACAAAACGCACAAAACTATCGTGACATTGACAAACAGCTGAGAAAATCGAACAGACGTGATGGCGCTGTTTATTTACTTTTCTTCTTTTTAGTTGATTTCTATAGGTGGCCCGTCGATCCCAGGATTCCCAGGTAATGATTTTGATTAAAATTTAAATGCCGTCTGTGGTGTAGAACAAAATCAGCTGGAATCACAGTATTCGTATCATTGGTTTTAATGATTTTAATTTTTTAATTACCAAACTTTGAAAATTTAGTTTCGAAACTTCTTCAACCAATGTAAAATAAAGCCCTTACATTCCTTCGGTTTTAAAATGTTAAATCCAATAATAAATAATAACCCCCTAGTGTTTAGGTTTTATTATTTTCATCAAATTTTCATTTCGTTTCTTAGAGGATTTGACTCGTAGAAAGAGAAAAAGTATAGAACTCGGGATAATTCCTTCTCTTTCCCTCAAGAAAGAAAAACAAATCGACAAATCGCATAGGAAGAAAAGGGACAGAGCATAGCTATCGCCTCGTTGGCTATCGCCATCTCTCAGCGCGTAGCCTGTTTTTTCAAGGCCAGACACAACATTTCGCGGATTTTAGGGATACCAGGCCTGGCTCACTCCGCGGTGTAGGCATAAAACTGCAAGTAGATGCGGGGCCATTTTGTCGTGGCCCATTCACTACGGCTGCCACGCGCCACCCGTTCCGTGTAGTTTACGTGTAATCATGCACAAGTTTCTTGCTTTAGGTGCTTTTGGGAAATTAATAACACAATATTATTATGAAGAAAAAAAAAATAGCACATATTTAGTAATGATCAACAAAATTATCTACCTGCTTGTGAAGTATGGGCTTAACTGATCATGATTAGGTAGGTTATAGTACGCGTCACGTAAAAAGAACGCTGGAAGAAAGTGGTGCGGGTGTGTTTGCGCATGGGTACAGTCTCGCATGAAAGTTATGTGCCTATTATTTTATTTTTGAACTAGTCTTTTGCTCGCGAGTCGTGGTTTCGTACTTACATATTTGTTATTTTACCTCATGTCCACCAAATAGACCGATAAATCAACTATGCGCAGCTTGACCGCCAGCGTTCTTTTTAAGTGACGCGACCTGTACAGCTTGGCAAAAAACAGTAGAAAACCGGAAGTCGCCACTGTCCTCTCACTACCAGTACTTTGAATGTTTTTATTTTATTTATTTTCACTTTTTACATTAGTTTTATGGCACAATAATAAATCTAACAAACCTGCGTCTTTGTTTACATCAAATATCAAATATTTTAAAACGTTATCAGCAAATAAAAATATTAGTTCCGTTTCAAGACGTTCTGGCCAAGCTGTACAAGTTACTAAGTGGGAGGGGGGGGGGGGTGAGCCTACTAGACGACCAAGATAAAAAGACGACACTCTCACTCACCTTAAGCTTGTGAGTACTAAGAATTAAGATCGGTAGAAAGTAGAAAGATGTTTGCGTTGTTGTTTAAAAGTTCAAACTCAAAAAATGGCCACACTGCGCATTCAAGGTCAGCGATTGTAATTCGCTGCGCGACTTTTTTACCTACCTACAAAGAAACGCAACCGCAACGCGGGGCCTGTGACAGTATGCGATAGTAATTGGTCGGTTACTAGGTTGAGTGCAAAATGATAAGGACTGGCTATTTTGCCATAGACGATAAAAATCTTTTAAATATTATTCTTTTTTTTTGTAAGATGTAATGTTCAAAAATATAACAATAATAGGCAGAAAAGATAATATTATTATAAATATTATTAAGTAAGGTGCCGTAGGTACCTACTATTAACATTCTGTGTTAACAATCAATAATGTATGTAGTAATCGATGACGAAACCAAAAAGATATAGGCTGATGATAAAAACAAAAATCCTTGAGGAACATAGGTATTTATGGTAATAATGTAATTTAACAAATGCATAAAATACGCATAGGTACCTACCTATTTGTGCAACACGCAAGTCGCAACCCTATTGAGCTTGACCCATAGTAACCTTTTAATGTCGTTGGCGTCAGATAAACCAAAATAAACTCTCGCGCGTAATCATTCAGTACATTTTTGCTTGCGCACCGGAAGTTTAGGCTATTATAAAAGTAGGTGGGCGGTACGGCTGCCAGTTAAAATGTACTTTATTCTCTAGTCCATAGATTTTACATTTGTTTGATTTTTTTGGGAGTAGGACTTCTGTACATAAATAGTACTATTAAGTATTCTGTGGGGATACCAGATTCGGGCAATATATTTCCCGGACAATTCGGTCTGTACGATAATATATGAAAATTGATAATTATTTTTTAACAAACACTCTCTATGTTATACAGGATACAGGAATTTGAATCCGTAATCCGTAATCTATACATATAATAAATCTGTAGAAGGGTCAATTCTGTACATTGAAAATATTGAAAAAATAAATAGCGGGGGGTGTTGCTGGATCGATACCAAACCCAAATATGTGATTAAAAAATTTTTTGTCTGTCTGTCTGTCTGTCTGTATGTGCAGGCATCACGTGAAAACTAACGGTTCGATTTCGATGAAACTTGGTATAATTATACCTTATTATCCTGGGCATAAAATAGGATACTTTTTATCCTGGAAAAATACGTAGAAAAAAAATCTTATTTTTCAGTTTTATTCATAGACGTTGTTCTGTAGAACCGCGAACACACGTTGCATTACCCGCAGTGGATTCAGCGCCGTAACCTGTAGCGCCGAAAGTCGGATTTGGCTTGAACCGTTTGCGGCACACGCGGGCCACGCCTCCCCGACTCCTATATAAGGAGCCGCGTTCCGCGCCGCGCGATGCATATAAATTCTGAATTTTGATGCGAGCGGACGTGTCCAGTGTGGCGAGCGGTCCGGTCGTCCGTGGAATTAATATTGTATGCGTGTAATTTTAAACCGTGCTTTTCAGCGCGACCTTTTTGATTACTGTTCCGATCAGTTATTTGTAAATACAAGGTCGGAATTACTATGAAAAAAATACTTACTACAGAACGCGAGCTCAACAGCAGTAGCTCAATAGAGGGATCTCCTTAATTATTATAGGCTTAGCCGTATTTGGGTCCAATAGATATTTATAAGATGTCATTGTCAGAGTTACTCAAAATGGAGAAATAAACTATCCACGCGAAGACCGACATCCGCGCGGACGGAGTCGCGGGCGGAAGCTAGTAAGAGATATAAAAATAAATTGGTAGGTTTTGAAATATCGTGTGGATTTACGAGGTTTTAAATTAAAATAACTTTTCTGTACGACACACACGTGAAAACGGTTTTTATTTTTTATTGACATTGACATAATTATGACAGTTCTACAAAACCATAGATTACAGACATGGACCCTAGTTTCATAGATTGTTACTAATGACCCCCTTGAGATATTTATATTATTATTTCATGTTTTTATTAAAACTAACTCTATGTAAAGAAGCCAAACCAGGGAATGCAAAGTCTATCAAAAAATTAAAATTGGTCATTAGTGATTTTTTCTGATAAAGAACCTAAGTAAATACTGAAGCGACACTCATAGGATAAGGGGGAAAAGGGAACTAATATTTATGGTGCTGTTCACACGTTCCATGCCCTTAAGAGAGGGCGAAAATTTTTACACCACCCCTCAACATAATATTTTCCCGTTTTCCCTGTTTAAAACATAAACATTAAGCTAATTAGTACTAGATTGTTAGTGATGCATTTTTTAATGACACATTCAAACTTACTCCTTTATTTTTAAAAGAATTTAACTAAAAATGCATGACCAACGTTACATAGATTATGTGCATAGCCTATATTCTTAAAAAATTAACTTAACAAACTTCTCAAAAACAGTTTTTCCCAATGGCTTAGTTAATAAATCAGCTAAATTATCCTGTGTTTTAATATACTTTACTGAAATACACTTATCCTTTATTTTGTCCATAATGAAGTGATACCTAATATCCAAGTGCTTTAATCTTTTATTATTTTCATTATTATAAACAAGTTTTATTGCTGACTGATTGTCTTCATACAAGATCACTTCATTACAGACAACATCAAAGTCACACAACAAGTTTTTCAGCCAACATGCTTCTGAAACAGCCATACTTAATGCAATATATTCAGACTCAGTGGAGGATAATGACACACTAAGTTGTTTTTTACAACACCATACTACAGTACAATCGAATATTTTAAACAAATAACCAGTGGTAGATTTTCTATCTTGTGTGTCACCGGCCCAATCTGCATCAACAAAGCCTTGCAATTCTGTGGATGTGCTATTATATACCAAAGAGTAATTTAATGTACCTTTTATATACCTTAGAATACGTTTCAATGCCTTGTACAACATAATACTAGCACAGTGTTGGTACCTGCTGAGGAAACAAACTGATACACATAGATCTGGTCTTGTGCCACAAACTGCATACATTAAACTGCCTATGAGTTGTCTACACTTTTTCTCTATTTCTGGACTTTCTGATTTTTCCCTTTTTAGTATTTCAAACTTAAAGTTTTGGTCTATTGGAGTAGAAACTGGTTTGCAATCTGACATATTGTAATGCTCTAAAACTTTAGTAAGATATGTTTTCTGACTAATTACCGTTGTACCTTTCTTTTGATCAATATCGATACCCAAGTAACATTTGGCTAAACCTAAGTCTTTCATCTTAAAGTTACTGCTTAGCTCGCTTTTAAAATCTTCCAAAACCTTGTTTTCAGTGCAAAACATAAGAACGTCATCAACAAACAGCAAAACGTATAGCATACATTCATTTACCTTTCTGAAATATAAGCAATGATCATTTTTAGATTTACTGAAATTTTCTTTACTCATGAAGTCATCAAACTTGTTATTCCAATATTTAGGAGACTTTTTCAAACCATACAATGATTTATTTAACTTGCAAGTTTCACCGCTTGGTAACTTTATGTATACACTCTCATTTATGTCACCATGTAAAAAAGCACCTACAACATCCATCTGATGAACTGGAAGTTGAAGTTTATTTGCAACTGCTATAAAAACTCTAAAAGTAGGCAATTTAGCCACAGGAGAATATACTTCTAAATCACAATCGGACTGTTCAAAGCCTCTTGCCACTAACCTAGCTTTATATACTTTATTAGTACCTACTTGTTTAACTTTAAAAACCCATTTACTAGAAATTACTTTATTCCCCTCTGGTACGCTATTTACTTCTGTCCATGTGTTATTTTCTATCAGAGTATCTAGCTCAGTCTTCATAGCAATCTTCCACTCTTCCTTTTCTTCAGAGTCAAGCGCTTCCTCAAGAGTAGCTGGCTCTGTACCGATGGATAGAAGGTTTGTATCGTAGTCATCTAGCCTTGATGGTTTCTTTATTACTCTGCCTCTCCGTGAATGTGTTGATACTTGAGGTGTTTCTTCTGCCTCTTCTTCTTCTGACTCGGATGTTTCTTCTGAATTTAGAATTTCCTCTGTTTGTACTTCTGTATTTTCATCAAGATCTGATAACTGTGTTACATCTTCTTCACCTTCCTCATTAAAACTGTGATATTCTTCTCTTATTTCATCCTCTTTATTATTTATTTCTTCTTTTAATAATAATGGGGTTATATTATTATGATCTTGAAAAATATTACCTAGCTTTTGACTACTAAAATTGCCTTTCAGAAATGTTACCTCTCTTTTAATCAAAACATCATTTTTATGGGGAAAATAAATTCTAAAACCTTTTGTTGTTTCACTATAACCTACAAAGTATCCTATTTCAGCTTTGCTATCCCATTTTTTGCGATAATGATCTGGAATGTGTACACCTACCTTTGAACCAAACACTTTTAAATTATTTATATCATATAATCCCTTTTTATACCAGAGCTCATATGGAGTTACATTTTTAATCCTACTTTTACCAGTTCTGTTTATAACGTAAACAGCTGTATTGACAGCTTCAGCCCATAAAGACTTATCTAAATTACTTGATAATAATATTGTTCTAGCCGCTTCAGTTATTGTGCGCATTTCACGTTCTATGCAACCGTTTTGTTGCGGTGTGTACGGAGCACTATTTTGATGTACAATACCTAAATGATCTAAGAGAGACTTCACCTCTTTGTTCATAAATTCTGAACCACAATCTGATCTTATTATTTCAATTTTATATTCTAAGTTTTTAGTAACAAAATTTAAAAAAGTTTTAATTTTATCAAATGTTTCAAACTTATTTTTCAGAAAATAAACCGTTCTATACTTTGAAAAGTCATCCTTTATGAGTAGATAGTACCTGGATCCACCTAATGACACCGTCTCCATTGGTCCGCATGAATCCATATGTAAACATTGACCGGGCTTGTCTGCCCTATTTATACTTATAGGAAATGGTTTCTTATGTAACTTACCCAAAAGACATGGCTCACATGTTATTTCCTCTTGTTTACTAACACTGAAATCTACATCACATTTATTTAACATGCTTTTCACCTGTTCAATATCTTGGTGACACATTTTATCATGCCATACAGACAAACTGTCACTTGATTTACCAACACAAGCATTTTGAACTTTATTAGACCTAAACTTCATTATAAACAAGTTATTTTTCCTATATGCTAGTGCACAAACACTGTTATTGTTATTTTTCCTGAAATAACACATTTTACTAGTAATTGTTAAAACATAACCTCTATCTGTAGTTGAACTTGCTGAAAATAGATTCATCTTGATGCTAGGAACATGTAGAACGTTATTTAATGTTGTATTTATCCATTGTTTACCTGTAAATGCTTCTAAAGAAATAACTCCAATACCAATGGCTTGTATGATTTTGCCGTCTCCAATAACTATTGATCTAGGACATTCTAGTTTTTTATAGTCTATAAACATATTATAATCATGACACATGTGCTCTGAAGCTCCACTATCCATTACCCAACAATTATCACTTTCTAATTGACTGTAAAACAATGATGATAGCTCGAACACAGAGAATGCATTGCTTTGATTTCTTTTGTTTACATTTTGACTTTTCTCATTTTTATTTTTAAACCAACAATCTGAACTTTTATTTTATGATTATTCTTCTTACAAAAATTACAATTAGTATTATTAATTATTGTACCTTTACTTTTTGATTTGCAGTCCTTTTTCAGATGTCCTACTTTGCCGCACCGATAGCATTTTCTTGTAGACTTGTGTACGAATGCAGATGACTCATCTTCTTTGTTTATGGTTGAAGCACGTTGCTCTTCTATCAGTAATCTCGCCGCTAGCTCGTCCATGGTCCTTTTTTCTGCTGGCACCGATTCCCACGCTGACACAAAGTGCTTGAGCTTTCGCATCTTTCTGCATCCATTTCACCTGATCTTCTTTAGCCTCGAATGTGCCTTCAACGACGTCTAACAGATCCATAGCTCTCAGGAGGACTCGTATTTTGAAACACCACGCTGTCCAGTTTTCAACACCTTGAAGCTGCTGATAGCTTTGTCCAGAAGCCATATTTCCGACGGATTCCATCGCCGTATTATTGTTGCTTTACCGCAATCACCCGTCTCACGTGCTTTATTGATATATTGGCCTGCACCGACCAAACCGCCGACCGCCACCGGAGCCCCGAGCTGACCGACGTTTTGCCGCTTGACCGCAGCGTTTCTTGATAAAACAACTAATCCAGCACGATTATTAGGCCGTATGCTATGTCTGGGCCGATAACCTTTTGAAATATCGTGTGGATTTACGAGGTTTTAAATTAAAATAACTTTTCTGTACGACACACACGTGAAAACGGTTTTTATTTTTTATTGACATTGACATAATTATGACAGTTCTACAAAACCATAGATTACAGACATGGACCCTAGTTTCATAGATTGTTACTAATGACCCCCTTGAGATATTTATATTATTATTTCATGTTTTTATTAAAACTAACTCTATGTAAAGAAGCCAAACCAGGGAATGCAAAGTCTATCAAAAAATTAAAATTGGTCATTAGTGATTTTTTCTGATAAAGAACCTAAGTAAATACTGAAGCGACACTCATAGGATAAGGGGGAAAAGGGAACTAATATTTATGGTGCTGTTCACACGTTCCATGCCCTTAAGAGAGGGCGAAAATTTTTACAGTAGGAGACTTCAGCTCTTTCTCGATGTGTTTTTTTTTTGTTTTTATTTGTCCGCGAAAATGAGTGAGATAATAATTGTGTATTGGTGTTTCCCCTATTCATAGTTCATAGGTAATTCCTCGATCGACGGACCCGATAGGAAAAACCCTATATCGCTCAATATAAAACCGGCCAAGTGCGAGTTGGACTCGCCCATGAAGGGTTCCGTAGCAGCAAGCATAGATTAGAGATATAATTATATTGAGATTAGTAAGTAATATACACAAACAATAAAAATAACTTTGTTTTTCATAGTATTTGTATGAATGGCAAAGTTATATTTGCGGTTTTTGAAAATGTACTATATCTCAAAAACTGCTAACTGTATCTCATCCAAACCAATTTTCGTTGGTAGTTTTGGTTGAGGTCTACATTATATATTTTTTTTAGTTTTATCATTCTCTTATTTTAGAAGTTACGGGGGGGGGGGACACACTTTTTACCACTTTGGAAGAGTCTCTCGCGCAAACTGTTCAGTTTAGAAAAAAATGATGCTAGTAACCTCAATATCATTTTTAAAGACCTATTCATAGATACCCCACACGTATTGGTTTGGTGAAAATTTTTTTTTTGAGTTTCAATTCTCAAGTATGGGGGGCACCCCCAAAATTTGTTTTGTTTTGATTTTTGTGTGAAAATCCTAATGCGGTTCACATAATACATCTTTCTACCAAGTTTCAACAGGATAGCTCTTATACTTTCGACAAAAAGTGGCTGTGACATACACGGACAGACAGACAGACATGACGAATCTATAAGGGTTCCGTTTTTGCCATTTGGCTACGGAACCCTAAAAATCAACTGATATTACTACAAGAGTATTGATTAGAGTTTACAATGGCCATTTTAAAAAGATCTAGTCTGGAAATGAAATATTAGGTCGAAACAATTTGAAATAATGTGAGGGCATTATTTCAATTTAATTCGAACTAAAAAGAACAAAAAAAAACACTGTTTAAAATAATAAAAAACTGTTTTTTTTCAACCCTGTTAAATTCCTAACATTCAAGGGTTGGGGTCACATCATACTCCACCTTGCATAATGTTGACTTAGTATGGCTTAGCAGGTTTCACAAACTTACGCCATTAAATTCTTCTCTGTATGTACTTAATGAGGCAGAAAAAGTCACATGCAATGATGTTTTCCTTCACCGAAAGGCAATTGGTCTGATAAACAGGTTATCCTTTTGACATATTATTACCCATATCGACCACTACCGATCACGCGTGATAATAATGTACCCGCTAGTCGGGTAAAAAGTTTGCAGTATGACAACACTCCCCATTTGTGACGTCAAAGTTCTCTATCTCATGTGGCTACGCCAAACAACAATCTAAGTATTTCTTTATCTAAGATGTGACTAAACTATAGGTACGAGCAAGCTTGCTTAGAGCGGAGCGCTTACTGCCATCTGTTCGAATAATTATGAACTATGTAGAAAGCAATGTGTGGTATATAGTCGGAAGATGGCGCTAAAAGTAAATAAAAGAAAAGGAATTATATACACTTGATTTTTTATTATTCATCTTAGAAATACATAGTATTTTAATAGTTTTTTTTTATTATTTTTTCATTTGCTCTTTTCAATCTATTCTACTGCAATAATAATACAAAATAGAGTCATTATATAAATACAGATAGGTATATAAAAATAAATATTTTACATACATACGTAATAAATACATAATACTACAATAAATTTCAATACATACATATTATACTTCCAAAATTGATATGAACACATATAATAACAATATCACATTAAATATTTATTCGTAGTCCAAGTTCTGGCCGGTATTTGTTATTTATAAACTAAATTATTTATTTGGTGGTAGTTGAAGTTCTTACGCCTTGCAAGATGTGGGTACTCTAAACTGTTCGACCCTAGAAACACCAGAAACCTGAGGGTTCTGTCCCTGTTGGATCTGGTTTCTGTAAGTCCTGAACTGTTGGTCAGTCTTCGACCTGCAGATAACCTGGGATTCCTGGATCTTGTAACCTTCTCCGTGGCAGTGTGACTGGCAGGCGGCTAAAGGAATGGTGGTTATGCAGATCTCGCCATGGTTTTCATAGTACTGCACTTGCTGCTGGAGCTGGCACTGTCCACGTGTCTTCACGTAGCTCCTAGCTCTGTATACATTCTTGGAGTCCCATTCCTGGTGCCTCTCCTGGATAGCTCTGTTCCATTCCTCATCTGAGCGAAGAATCGCGGTGTATTTAGGAGTTGGCACGTACGCCTTGTGCTGAGCCTCCACCTTCAGTGCCTGGGTCTTAGGATCGCTGTCTTCGACATCAAGGGAGAAAGAGGCACCGTAGTGCTCAGGCAGGTCAACTAAACCAGAAGGAGTCAGATAATCGTTGCGTGCCTCACCGCTGTTTTGGCCGCAAATGCCCCTTGTGGTGGTACGGTAGTATTGGGTGGTAAGTACCAAGCGCTGGCCATCGTACATGGCACGGAGACGTCCATCGCGGATGTTGAACATCAGAACACCTTCCTGAGTGAAATACTGCAGAAGGGGAGTTTCACTGACATCATCCCAGTAGATGGTCAGGTCACCATCAGAAATCTTCTTGCTGTTGGTCTTGACCTGTACGTTAGCCTTGTTGGACTGCGTAGGATGAATTTCGATTTCCAGGTCTTTGCCGGTTTCGGTCCTAAAAATAAAATAAACATTGTACTGATTTAGATCAATATAGGCATCTATAAAATGATCCTTTGGGGATTACAGGCAGGTGTGAAGTTGTGTCGTGAATTATATTTTAGAAAAGTTATTACAACCGTTTTGCTACACAAACTCACTGAGTTTACGTTAATAACAACAAAACTCACTTGTAAGAAATGTAGATCTCCTGCTGCTTCTGACTGGGTCTCCTAGCGAGGATGACCAGCTCGTCCCATTTGCCCCAGGCCTTGTTGAACTCCTCCTGCATCACCAGATGCCAGGAACGAGACAGTTCGTAGTTGTAAGTGCGGTTGCTGAAGGTCCTCACTTTGTTTCCGTCGATGGTACAGAAAGCTATGGAATAAAACATTATAAATGAGACACCTAATTCTTAGAACACATAATATGATATTGAAATAAGCACCATAAAAATTTTAGAGTTCTAACGATAAGTCTATTCCTATTTTTTAGCGTGGTAAAATCATCAAATAAGTCCTCCCACCAAGGGCAGGGAGGGAGGGACTGTCAGACTAGTACCTACTGACTAAAATCCACGGTGTTCTTCAATAGCCCTTTATGTTCCGGGGTCACGGTAATGAAATAAGTCCTGCGACCAAGTCTATTCCTGTTAGTATAGTAAAAAAAAATGCATATAAATACTTACGCTGGTACTGGTTGCTCGTATCGTAGTTAACGATGCGCTCAATCGGGCTGAAGGGTGAGTAGACAGACACCAGGTAGGGAGTGACTTCGGGGATCTCCACGTTGTCGATGCGAACCAAACCAGAAGGCGAGATCATCTCAAAACGAAGTGTGTTGTCGACGTAGAAAGTCTCAACCTCGAACTGCAGTTTGCCATCAGCAACCTTCTTCATCGGGTTCATTTCAACGTTCCAGCTCAGTCGCTTCAGGATGTCGTAAGCTTGAGAAGTCCAGATTTTGTACATGGGGCTCACGTTCTTGTAAGTCACTGTAGCCTTGAAGCTGTCAAGGGCATGGGCCATGATAAGCATCTTGTGGGAAGCAGCCTGGTACAAGTTGCCGTTGGTAATCTCCTGCTGCACAAGTTTAGCCAGAGGATGGTTTTTCAACTCTTCGGTGAACCTCTTGGTGCGTTCAGCGTCACCTTTGATGTGAATGTTTCCATTCTGACCGTACTTGATGTCGCCTTCGTATGTCATTTTTATGTCGTTATTCAAAGCTTCCAAGAAGTTCAGAGGCGAAATCACGGGCTTGGTTACTTTGACGACAGCGTTGATTTGTTCGTTACCCAGCTTGGCCGAGTTCCTTCCAGCGAACAGAACAGCTTGGAGTTTCTGGTCGACAGGGCTATTGGCAATAGCGGCAGTTACCACGTACTCCTGTTTCAGGGGACCTTCGAATGTTGCGCTGACGTCAACCACTTGAGCATTGGCGTTTTTGATTCCGGATGAAACACGCTTGACCATCTCTTCGCGACGGACTGCGCTGTTGGGTTTCACGTCATTCCTGTTGTCAGCTTGTCCCAGTTCACCGCCTTGTTGCTGGTTGAAGAGTTGGTCTGTAACATAAAATAAAATCAATAACAAGAACACACAATTATGTATATCAATAGCAGACTCTTTACGCATTTGACTGGCCTGTTGGTCTAGTGGTTAGTGACCCTGACTACTATGCCGGAGGTCGTGGGTTCGATTCCCACCCAGGACAAATGTTTGTGTGATGAGCACGATCATTTGTTCTGTGCTGCGTGTAATTTATCTATAATATGTATGTATTTAGAAATATATAAGTATGTTTATCAGTTGTCTAGTACCCATAACACAAGCTCTGCTTAGCTTGGGACTAGATGGCGTTGTGTGATAGTTGTGGAATATTATATTATTATATTATATTATTTAGATGAGTACGTACCATAAGCAGCAGTTAAAGTAACAACCTTGTTCTGTGACTGCTTTCCAAGGTATCTCAAGTTGTAGTGGGTCAAAGCGATATCTCTTTGAGCCAATAAGTCACCCATGTTGTACAGGGCCTGGAAGAGATTGCCAGCGTTTCTGAAGTCAGTAGAATAGGAGTATCCTTGCAGTTGGAAAACGGCTCCTAGTTGCTGGCCGAGTTTCACATCAGTGGATTGTACTTTCCTTATGCGTTCTACAATTTTCGTGTTAGGATCCTGAGAATAGGGCACTAAAGTATCCTTCTTCTGGATAGCGGTGTAAGGCCATACGCTGTAATGAGCAATAGTGTAGTCTTGGTCAGGGCGCAGTGGTTCCACCTTCATTTTAGCCTCTCCGGAATGCATCTCAATGTGGAGCTTGACAGGTACGTACACTTGGTACTTCTTGACGACTCCAGCACTAGCAAGCTGGTTGCTGAGGGTGTCCATGAAACCAACGTTTCCATCAATGTTTCTGGCAGCCGTAAGTGAGACTTCTTTTTCCATAACTATGGACAAATCTTTCTGGTTCTTGGTGTGAGGGTTAATTGTGCCCTTAGCTTTGCTCTGAACGTGTATAACGACGGGTTCCTTGTATTTAAAGATAAACGGCATACCAGAAGCGATGGGGAACATGATAGACACCTGGTTAGTATTGAGTACTTTAGTGTAATGCTTCTCAACACCTTTCTCGACTTCCTTCAAATACTTCATGATCTCTTGTGCGTATCTAGTCAGGTCTCCTTCATCGAAACTGAAGAACCTCTCCTGGTTGGAGATCGCGTAGAAGAAAGAACCCATGAGTGGGCCCTGGCGCTGGCGCTTGATGTTAAGCATTTCTGAAATTCTTTGGGCGGTGTACTTATGGTTGGCATCAGACTGGAGGGGTTCATACATAATGGATTTGAGGATATCAACGATTTCCTGAGCATCGGAGAATGAAGAGCCAACCTGGAAACGAAAAATGTGGAAATGTAGTTTATGTCAAAATACCTACATAATGATGAATATGTCATTATCATCTTCCTGCCCTTATCCCATTCTACTTGGGTTCGGCGCAACACGTTTTTTTCTTCCATTCTCCCCTATCAGACGTCACAGTATCATTTACTCCTTTTTCATTCACATTCCTTAGATAATGATGAATATGAATGCCATTAAAAATAAAGATAGTCAAAACTTTGTCAAGTAAACTTTAAAGATAGTAAATTGAATTGTCGAAATAAGTTATATTAACTTACAGTAGCCCATCCGTTGATTTTGTCAATCCACGAATATTTCTGGTACTTAGGCATAGCACTGCTATCGCCACCAATGTAAGATGCTACTCTGAAGTATTCCTGTTCCTCGCCATTTACGTAACTGTCTTCGAAGTCTTTGTTAGAATAGCGCATACCAAAGTTTTCAGGGGTCACGATATCCTTAACAGCTTGAGCTGTCCTTGACCTGAAATTATTAACCAAAACCATCAATAAATCTGCTTCGCAGTTTTACCTCTATAAGCAGGATTAATATTACTATTAATTACTTACAGGTGCCAGAAACGCGGATTCTTCAGGCTGGCAGCCGTAACGATTCCATTCTTGAGAGCAGCACGAACCTGGACGCTGGGATCAACATTGGTCATCTGGGCCATGACTTGCATCATCTCGACAGTTGGGTGAGCCATAAATATGTTTAAGATGGCAGCCACTCTCACTTCATAGGGTTCAGCAGTGTTTCTCAAGATGCTGTAGAGCACAGCACGAGTATATTTATCCTTCTGGGCCGCAAGATAGCGAAGCTGTACAACCATTTGAACGCGGAGGTACGTAGGCACTTGGGAAATGCCCTCGAGGTAGGGAGAAAACACATGTACGATCTCAGGGTGTCCTAAGTTGCCGATGGCCTTAATGTATACTTGGACCCTGCTCCATTCTTTAGCTTCAATAGCTTGGTTCAACAGCTGCGACAGACGAGGAAGGATGCTCTCCAGCACAAATCGATCATGTTTCCTGGCGAGACGGCCATACATGTGAGTGGGGTAGAAGTAGTGAGCGGTTTCGTTGTTTACTTGACCCATGCGAATGAATTGCGTTGCAGCGATTAAAGCACTAGTGTTTAGACTTTCTTGCTGTTGTACCTCGGGGCTCATAGCGAGCTCGAAGAACTTGATCATGAGTTCCTTTGTAGGGTAACGAAGTGTGCTAGGCAGAGTAGACATCACCTGAGCTGCTTCCTCGCCTTCTAATACCTTGCTGTGAATCCAAATCTTAATTTGTAAGAAGGCCGGTGGCGTGCCAGCTTGTACGACAGCATCACGGAAGATCATCCACATATTAGCTTTGACGATGTTGTTTGAAGATCTGCCGACTTCAATGCCACGGCTGGTTTGGGCAAGCTGAGCACTGCTCATGGAAGCAACAATGCGGACAAGAATATTAAACTTGGAAAGGAAGTCAGCTTTAGGCATATTGTTGGGATTTTGCAGTTGCTGAGCGATGTCCTGGAGCAGTTTCTGAACGTTCATGGTGTTCTGTTTCTTATCCCCACGTGGTTGAGTACTCATGTACAAAGCAGCATAAGCGGGTTCATTCATCTTGGGAACGTCATCGTTGATGTAAGCTGATGAAGAGTCACTGGAACTTGAGGAACTCTGGTCCTTGCTGAACATCGTCTCTCGCTGATGGACTGAACGGCGCACTCTGCTTTTCAGTTCTTCCAACTGCACGTTAATGTGCTCATGGGATTCGGAAGACTCATTTGATTCGGAAGACGACTGGTCGTGGATAGCTATTTGTCTGGTGCTTAATGCGTACAGAAGAGTCATGACCTGACGGCTTCCCTCAGGTTTTTGCCATTCATCAGCACTGTCTTGTTCAACTGACACTAAGTTCAAGCTTACGTAGCTGTGAACCTGTGCTTTCTGCTTTCCGTATACATGGGGATGCACGTTGACCGAGCTAGTTGTTTCAGCCTTGTAGATGGGGCCCTGCTTACCGGCAAGGATGCGGGTGACGGCATTGTGGGAAATGAACTGTTTCTCCTCATTGCTGTGAGCAGTTCCTGTCCATTCAGCGCCTTCAGGTACTCCGAAGTGATAAGCGACGCGGTGGTGGCAGTGGCCGTAGTTTTTGCTTTTGGTTATTTCCATGGGTTCCTCTTCTGAAGTAAACAGAGGCAGCTCTCGTCGCCATTCAGAGGCCGCAGGAGAGACGGTGTACATGGTTTCGCAGTCACCGGTGACGTCAGTTTCCATCTTTCTGAAGAGACCCTGCTGGCGATCCTTGTCGTAGCTGTCTTCATGGTTGTGCACAAGGTGGTAAGTAGATAAGTCCACTTGAAGTGTGCTGATCAGACCCTTCAGCAAGTTCTCGTGTGAAAGTAAGAACGTGGAAGGCAGATTGAGGCCGAGAACGCGGCCACCTTCAACGGAGATTTCGAAAGGCTTGTCAAGGTTCTGTACGGTTTCGTACTTGAGGTCCGAAGGTACAGCCATGTTGTTGGGCAGCTGCTGGTGGAATTGAGCATGTTGCGGGTTTTCCAACTTAGCCAGGAGTAAGCCTGGGGACTGGACGCGGATGATGAATTGGGCCTTGAATGCGCTGCCAGAGCTGGCGCTTTCCTGATAACGGGCCAGGGTGTGCGTGTGGACGTCATAGCGGTATAGTCTGCCAGTTTGCCACGGCCATTGGTTATCCACCTGCTGCTCGCTCAGTCTCCCTGAGGAGACGACGGCTGCAATAAAAAAAATAGCACATTTTATTAGGATATGATAGCACATGATACAAAATACATAATATGCAATTTTATTTTGGATTAAATATAATGACCACCATAAAATGCCTTGATACCCCTAGTTCTTTAACCAAAAATTGTATTCGAACACCAAATATAGTAAATGATATCTGGTAAGTTAAACATAAGCCATTTTATTTTAGTGCAAAGAAAAATATTTTTTAAAATATGGCAGATCATTTTGATATTGAATTTAAACACCACTGATAAAGGACGTTGCCATTTTTAGAAACCGCAACACAATCAATCATAATATTGATTTACTAATTGGAGCATCCCCTTTTATGGAACGTATATTTTGAAACTAACATTATGAAGAAAAAGAAAAACTTTATTTGAGAAACAGTAATGCAAGTTGGCATTTTTTAAAACTAAACATTTTTGTAAATAAATCAATAACTCAATGTTTGAAATTTTCACTGTGATACATTTATAACGAACGAAGAACAAGTAAAAAAAACTCACCGATGAACGCCGCCAGTACCAATAACTTCATATCTAATTCCTGAGGAGTGCTGGTACTAGATGTTTTCAGGAGAAGTGTACTTCTGATGTTTCGTGCAGATCCCAGACATTATATACTAGTTTCAAATACACGTGGATGAGGTTCATCACCGACCCCTGAACCTCCAGATCGATAGCTACAATGTTAATCTGTTTATTGAAAATATTGATTTGATGTTACTTTGTATATCTGCTTAGATAAACTAGATCTTGCAATAGGTTTCGGTTGAGACAAGGTTCTCTCTCTTCTCTTCTCAAACCTTCGGTCACCCAATGTACACACAATCCATCGTCATCAGATCATCAAGTTTCTTCCAAACCTTTCCAATTCTGACGGTTTTCCAGTTTCTTCCGGCCACGTTAACGAGATCGTCTGTCCACCTAGTCGATTGTCTCCTTGAATTCCTCTTCGTAGTCCGTGATCTGCACTCCAACACTTTGACACTTTTTTTTAGCGTGGTAAAATCATCAAATGAGTCCTCCCACCCAGGGCAGGGCGGGAAAGACTGTCAGACTTGTACTGACTAATATCCACGGTGTCCTTCATTAGCCCTTTACGTTCCAGGGTCACGGTAATGGAATTAGTCCCACGACCCCGGCAGCCTTTGGCCCTCTAGAGGGGGGCCCCGTTATCTTGCTGACGCTCTTTGAGGCGCGCGTGAAACACAACGCGCCGTCGACCCGGGCATGGTCAATGGTCGGGCGGCGAGTTGCCCATAACTCGCCGCTCGCAAGTCCGCGCCTACGGTGGCCGGATATCGTCTTGCGACGTCCGTTGTCTACCACTGCGGCTAGGATGGAGGGAGGACGCTATCCTCTCCCTCTCACGGCCCGCCTCCTCCTTCGCGAGCATAACTGCTTCCCAGAAGGAGGCGACCGCTTCCCACTCCTTCTCGCCCCGCAACATGGCCTCGACTAATGCCGGACGCGAGAGGTCTCGGCCTAATCGCTGCCGTGAGGACACGGAGGTGCTCTGCCCAAGCAGGGCAGTCCTGCACGGTATGGTCCACCGTGTCCTCAGGGCGATCCCCGCAGTGTTGACACCCAGGCGTTTCTTCCTTCCTCATCGGACACAGGTACCTCCCGAAACTTCCGTGTCCGGTGAGGACCTGCGTCATGCGGTAGGTCAGGACGCCGTGACGCCTTTCCAGCCACTCCTCAAAGAGGGGTCTGACCAGCGAGGCTGCTCACTCTGTGTGGTCGCGTCTATTAAATTGTTTTCGACCGAGCCACGAAACAATATACGCGAGCTAAACGAAAGCCGACACTGGATGGCTCGGGCGCTCGGTCGCTCGACCGCGGCAGCGCTGTCACTTGCCTCGCCCGAGACATGTCCACACCAACCAAGCTGCTTCGACTAAGTTTTAGGGTATGAAGATGAGCTCAATCGCTCTCGTTTGTTTTTTTACAAGTGAATCGTCAAGTTTAGAAGCCATTGTTGATAAAAGAAGTCGCTTTGAAACTAATTACTGCTACTCAATAATATCGAATTCTCCGTTTGAACATTTTTTTTGTTGCAGTTACCTACAGAAATAAACAGAATTTAATTTCGCGATCCTTGGACCCTATAATTACACTCGAGAGCAATGAATCCGGGTCACTTAAAGAATCCTAAAAATCTCGGAAACTAAAAATGCTAGGTTAATGCAATAAATTGTATTTAATAGACAATGTAATACTCCTTAAATGAAGGTATTAAAACTTCTTAGTTATTGTAAAGTTATATCATAAAAAAATCAAATTGGAAAAAGGGCCACTTTCGAAGATGGAACTACGAAATTACAGCATTTGGTTTTGCTTTTGTTTGCAATCTGTCATTTATGTGGGTACATAAACCATGTTGATAGTGCTCTATATTCATTATTCAAGCTGAAATTATGTCGCTTACGCCTGAAGAATGCACCAGAATACTTACAATGCTGGAAACCGGCCGGAGTCAGCGCGATACAGCCAGGACTGTCGGTGTGTCGCTGTCAACAGTACAAAGAGTTCTCCGACGTTACGAAGAAACTGGTTCTAACCTACGCAGACCAGGAACGGGCAGAACCAGGTGTACCACAGCACGAGAAGACCGATACTTGGTGAACACCATGCTTCGAAATCGCTTTCTCACAGGAACTGAACTCACCAATCAGTTTCGACGCCTCGGAGGAAGTAACTCAAGTGCATGGACAGTAAGACGTCGGCTTGCTGAATCTAACTTAAAACCCCTTAGACCTGCAAACGGCCCTAAACTGGAGCGTGGGCATCGTATTTCAAGACTAAGATATGCCCAGAGTCACGTAAATTGGAGTATTGAAGATTGGTCAAAAGTTATGTTCTCCGACGAATCAAAATTTATGCTCTACAAGCACGATGGAAGACACAGAGTGTATCGAAGACCAGGGGAAAGATTCAAGCAAGCATGCATCGAAGAAAAAGTAGCCTACGGTGGTGGGTTTGTACTTGTGTGGGCCGGAATTTCTTCTGAAAGTCGCACAGAGCTGGTGATCATAGAAAACGGCTCTTTAACTAGCGTAAGATATGTGGAAGAAATCCTCAATGATCACGTTGGTCCATTTATGGTCAATTTAGGTGAGGATGCTATATTTATGCATGACAATGCCCGACCTCATACAGGTAGGATTGTGAATGACTACCTTCAAGAGATGAACATTACTCGTATGGAGTGGCCAGCGCGCAGCCCGGATATCAACCCGATCGAGCATGCTTGGGACGAGCTAGGCAGATGCGTAAAACAACGAAACCCTCCCCCAATCACGTTTCGTGAGCTCAAAATTGCTCTCACAGAGGAATGGGAGAATATTCCCCAAAATTGTATAAGGAACTTGGTGTACAGCATGCCAAACCGCGTAAACGCAGTAATGGAAGCACGAGGAGGCAATACGAAGTATTAAAATTCAAAAAAATCGTAATAAAGTTCAAAAATTTCATGTTTCCTATTTTTGTTTTAAGGAGAGATCAGCAGTTTTTTTCTTTATGTAATTTTGTGTTAATAAAATGTGTGGTGACTCATATTTTTTTTACTTTCATTTAAGGAGTATTACATTGTCTATTAAATACAATTTATTGCATTAACCTATCATTTTTAGTTTCCGAGATTTTTAACATTCTTTAAGTGACCCGGATTCATTGCTCTCGAGTATACATTTAACTTCTTCTTTACAGAAAAACTTCTCAAGGTGTCCCATGGTAATTTAAATTGAGTCGGCCCAGATCTGGGCCGCAAATAAATGCAGTGTAGCAACCTGCTCACTCACAGAATAGAAATGGCTTGGCCGCTTTGAAATTCCAAGTAAGTTCAAGTAAACTATTTTCTACAAATAAGAGCTCATCTTTACACAAAAATGCTTTAATTTCTTCTTTTTCTGTGCATATTGTGTGGTCTTTAGGTACTTGCTTACTTTTCTTCTTTAGCTTCATTGCATTTCTAGAGTTTGCTAAGATTAAAGCAAACTTTTCACTACAATAGAAATTACTCTTTTTTATGCTTATATCATGAATTAGCCAAACCTGAAAATATTGCGCGTAGAACTTCACCAATAAAACTTCCCAGTATAATCGCATCATCAGATCACTCCTCCTTCAAGTCCTTGGACGCCATGAACACTTACAACAGCTTTCCTCACCTACCATCATTTCGATAGATGTATTGCCCAACTCCACCTCTCGATGGAGTTGGGCAACACATCTATCGAAATCTCTCTATCGAGGATCTCTCCTTACGTTATTTTGCAATACTTCTCTATTTCTTGTCATCTCAGTAGTTATCTCCTCTCTAGCCCTATCATCCTTCACACAATCTTTCCCTCGTGTCTTAGGAATGGAATCATTTTGCAATAGACATTCTTTCAAATAACCATACAAATCATCATCATTTTCCTGTCCTGTTGTGTGCTGTCCAGAAAACGTGTTGCGCCGACCACAAGTAAAATGAGATACATTTTACTTGTGGTCGGCGCAACACGTTTTCTTGTTTCATTATCCCCTATCAGACATCAGGGTATCATTTACTCCTTTTTCTTTCATATACGAGTAATTCCTTAGACATTCCTTAACCATCACTTTTTAGGGTTCCGTAGTCAACAAGGAACCCTTATAGTTTCACCATGTCCGTCCGTCCGTCCGTCCGTCTGTCCGCAGCTTAGCTCAGAGACGCCCAGCACTAGAAAGCTGTAATTTGGTGTAAATATACGGATTTGTTGCGTCAAAAAAGTGGTAAAATAAAATCTCGTAAAATATTTTTTTTTAGGGTACCTCCTGTACACGTAAAGCGGGGATGTTTTTTTTTTCTCGCGTTCCCCTTAGTGTGGGGTATCATTAAATAGGCCTTTAAAAAATATTGGTAGTTTCCATCAACAATTTTTTGATAAAAAGATTCGTTTGTGAAATATTAAGCTTTAAAGTACTAATTTTTGCCCTACTCGAGTGTCCCCCCCCTCTACCAGCTAAATGGTTATGTTTGGGGGTGTGAAAAAATTTACAATAGTAGTATATATAACGAAGTTTAAAAGAAAATTATCATGACTAAGTGGGCTTTACAAGTTTACGAGTAATAGTTGACCAACTTATAAAACGTACTGGGATAACATTTTCCTAAACAAAATGTATCGGAGAACAACTTCAAATGTAAGTTTGTCAACTTCATTTTTACAGCTATAATAGGTAGTGGAGTGGAGTGGAGTGCAGTGGAGTGGAGTGCAGTGCAGTGGAGTGGAGTGGAGTGGAGTGGAGTGGAGCAGAGCGGAGTGGAGTGGAGCGGAGTGGAGTGGAGTGGAGCGGAGCGGAGTGGAGTGGAAGGGAGTGGAGCGGAGCGGAGCGGAGTGGAGTAGAGCGGAGTGGAGCGGAGTGGAGCGAAGTGGAGCGGAGTGGAGTGGGGTAGTGTGGGGTGGAGGTTCGAAAATCGCTTGAACCTTTTTAACAGGTTCATAGCGATTTTCGACGTGCCTTGACACCTCTCAAGTTTTTTTTTTTAATACGTCATAAATCGTAAACCTTTCAAAGTTGGAACCAACTACAAGAACTTTTATAGTATGTTATTACTTGCTGCTACGGAACCCTTTATGGGCGAGTCCGACTCGCTCTTGGCCGGTTTTTTTAGTTACATGAGTGTCATCCCTCCTCATCACAATCATATCGGGGGAGAGGGGTAGAAGCAGAAGAGATGACATACAAACATACAGACGTAAAATCTATTTTCCATGATACTGAAAGGTCAAATAGTAAGTAAACAGGCAGGTTTATTAAGAAAGTGAATTGTTCTGTGAGACAATGTTGCCATGCTTACGTCAGAGGAGTAATGAACTTAAACACGGGTAGTTCTGAATGGAGATATCAGCTCATCAATATACATAAAAATACTAGCAAACCCGGCGAACTCCGGTTCGCCACCAGATGGTTTCGTTTTATGTAACATTTCGTTTGGTGATTAAAAGAAGAAGAAAAAAATTTCTTTTCCTGAATTTTCTTTGCTATAAACCTCACGGAGCTCGAGACCTTTCCAACGAATGCAAAACCGTGGAAATCGGTTCGTGCGTTCTGGAGTTATAGCGCCAGGAAGGAAAACCCGACTTATTTTTATATAGTAGATTATGTCTGTCTGTATGTATTTTCAAAAAATCGGTTTAAGTCCAGTCTTAAAAGTCTATTCCTTACGAGTTGATGTGGAATACAGACAAGGACTTTATGGATTTATTTGTGTCTTCATCCCCTAAAAATATCGTGATCGGTTTTATGTCATTTATATTTATCATGACTGTCATACAAATAATGATTAGAAACATCCACTGCTTAAACTGGTTCAGCAGGTAACTTCCCACCAGGAGGGAGAAACGAAGCCTGTCTCTCAACAGTGGGACCAATATGTCTAAGTTAATATTGTGTTTTGAAGTTATGTTTTTGAATAGGCCTATTTTTAATTTAGCAAAGATCTTCTCTTCTATTGAACTTTGCATTGCATTATATCTCAATTCTTAACTTTACGACATTCACTAGCCACCCATAGTCTTTTTCAAGTATTCGATTATGCATCTGTGCATCGAAGCTTTATTTTAAAAACAACTATTTGTGCATTTGACGTGATTCCCCATCGGAACTATGATTTCCTGATTAACTCCTATATGAAACATATAATAATAATATGTATTATGGAACTCTTGTGGAAAATTTCTTGCTCCCTAGAGGCCGACCTATGTTTTCTATCAGTGGACTAAAGTACTCAGTTGGATCAAGCGCTCCTTTGCGCACAGCAAAGGAGTGAAACTTTCTACTTGCGCATGTGTTTAAGAACGCATACAACCCTAGTCTGGTGAACATGCTTCTTCTGGGTAAGCTTGCTTCATCGTCGGCTTTGTTTCTGTCATCTTTGACCTAGACTAGAGTCAAGAGTAAACCCAAATAAAAGAAAATGAAACCTTAATCACAATAAAATCTCTTCTGACGATTCGACTGTAAAATAAAAAAAGAAAATAGCAGGCATCTACAAACAAACAAACACACAAACAAACATACTGCAATGTTATTTCAACGTGTCAAGCTTATCTTGAACGGGTGGTAGGCGTCATTTTTGTAATATTGTAGTAATCTAATCATCGTTACTTCTACACGTGGTAATTAATTGGCTTCTGTGCCAAGGCTTTATTAGGGATGCTACAGACATGTTCGGATCGGCATGAGTTAATACGGCAACATGACATCTGCATAGAACAATATTACATCTTTACGACGACATTAGAGAACGCCGTAGAAGGACATTTTCAATCTTTACCTAACCAGTTAACCACCCAGTGCTGAGCGTTAGGCCTCTTCCAAATCTTTCCCTTTCATGCGACACTACACAGACCATATTGAGGTTCTTCTAAATGATCAGGTGTCGTAACTGGTGTTGTTGTATGACGGGATGTATGGTCATGGATTAAGCGAAAGGAGGAATGTAAGGATCGTAGCATAATGTGGCGTTCTGTAGTTCTGAAAAAAGAGTGAGGGTATATGTATAATGTATTACTATTAACCTCTAAAACATCATAAAGGTGGACTTATTAGTATAGGTGCCCTCTTTTCGCCAGTTATGTTTAAATCCTATGTAAAAGCAGGAGCGAATGTATCACCATGAAGAAATACAAGTGAGTGCTACTGAGATAAATTTGGTGGAAGAACCCCAGACCCACAAAGACATACAGAATAGCGAAAACACTGCTGCTGCTGGTCTAAATGCACCTTTAGAAAACAGTCACTCGTTCGTAGCCGGCCTGAACTTGCTTCAGTGAATACTTGACGAAGATTGCCGATCGGATCGAAAACTGAATAATAATTTTAATTTGCTTGAGGTCAGCTTTATTGTTCAACAAATACGGCTAGGCCGATCCCGATCAAGACAAGTGTATAGGACCTCTTACTTCGTGTTTGCCACTTTGTTGATTGCTGTTCGTTACACATGGTGTGATAAAGTCCAGTATGTCAGCATTTTATAGGTCATTGCCTTCAACATGCGTAAATGCTACAATGTTGTTTACTAAGTTTAGCTGGGTACTTGATTTGAACCCTCAGTTACTGTTAAATCTTACGCTAGAATCATCTCCGTTCCACTTCAGCGTGCCGATTGCAATCTTTGTAAGTTTCTTGCACCTTCAGACTCGTTCCTCAGTTCCTGTAGTGTACGTACAATCGACAGGACCTGCAGGACAATATTGAGTGCCCCATAAGGACGTTAATCCATTGTGTTATTCATTGTATTTAAATGTACCGAAAAGCGTCTTTGCATGAAAAAATCTTCAGAAAATAGGTGATCATCATGTGTTTGTAGAAAGTCATATCATGTTGATAGAGATGGTTGTTGAGACATGGTTATGGCTCCACACCGAATTGTAATTGTAATTTTTATGTTTTGTAAGTATGTATGTACCTACTAACACTAGTATTACTGTTACTAACACTATGGACTCTGTCTAAAATAAAGTTATTTGATTTGATAAACAAAAGGCTAATGGCAGTAGTGCTATTGCTAAGCTCTATGTCTTTATTTCGCTTCACGGGTCTGGGGTTCTTGCACCAAAAATATCTCGGTCACTTGTATTTGATTATGGTGATAGGTTCGCTCCTTTTTTTACACAGGGTTTAAACATAACTAGTGAAATGTGGATATACTAATAAGTCCACCTTTATAATATTTTTGATGGACGTATTATTATCTTCCTGCCCTTATCTCATTCCATTTTAGTTAAGGTACGGCGCAACATGTTTTCTTCTTCCATTATCTCCTGTTAGACGTCACGTCATCAATTATTACTAATTTCTTTCATATCTCATACAATCCATCCTTCTTCGGTCTTCCTCTTCATCTCCATCCAGCTGGATTCATATTCATCACTCTTTGGAGCCTCAGAAGAATTAAATGAATATAATTTGGTATAGACCAAGGCAGAGTAAGTAAAAAAGATGGATGAGAAACGATTGCATGTAGCGGAGATGAGGATGTTAAGATGGATGTGTGGAGTGACAAGAATGGATAGAGTAAGGAATGAGTTTATAAGGGGAAGTTTGAAAGTGGCGCCTGTTACAGAAAAAATGAAAGGGAATCGTCTATCTTGGTATGGACATGTGATGAGGAGGGATGACACCCATGTGACTAAGAGAGTGATGAGTATGAATGTTGATGGATGGAGAGGAAGAGGAAGGCCAAAGAAAAGATGGATGGATTGTCTAAGGAATGATATGAAAGAAAAAGGAGTAAATGATACTGTGACGACTGATAGGGGAGAATGGAAGAAGAAAACGTGTTGCGCCGACCCCAAGTAGAATGGGATAAGGGCAGGAAGAAGAAGAAGACCAAGGCAGAGTAAGTAATTTTCGGCACAGCATGACATGGTATTAAATAATTTATCTTAACCACATTCTTTTCTCTGTTGTGACATTATCATTCTTTATGTATATAATTTTTTTTTTCTAGAGTGCGATATATTATTTTGTTCTAGATCATATCTGGAAACTTTCAAGTTACTGAAACATTGGTCTGTATGTATAAAAAAAACATCTATTTATACGTGATCTCACGTCTTTTTTCCATGGAATATGCATATGGTTATACCTAAACCATAGAAAACCATGTTCACGTCCACCTTCATACAAGCTAACAGCGAGGAAAGTACTCAGTACCTGACCTTTCTCCTAAACCACCAAGGTGAGTGTAAATCTTCCAAGGGTGCCCCATACCGGCGCTGCCACTCACATCGTCCATATAAATTCCCTTTGATAGACGCCTTTTGCTCATCCTCTCATCATGACCAAACCATCTAAGCATATGCATTTCAATGTGTGTTACCTACTACATCATCTTTTAATCCGCAAGGTTTTCAAAGCTACACCACACATGCTTCGAAAGTTACGCGTTTCCACAGCTTTTATCCTACTTTTATGCTTCGTTTGCCATACAACATTCATTTCCAATCATAAGTGTAGGGACTGTCTATCAGGTAACCCTGACTCTGGAACCTAAAGGGCTATTGAAAGACACCGTGTATTTTAGTCAGTACGAGTCTGACAGTCCCTCCCGTCACGCCTCGCGCTGGGTGGGAGGAACCATCTGATGATTTCACCACGATAAAAAAGACGCCTGTGTGAACAGCTAATTGAGCAATTCTAGTCGGGTAAAAAGTATAATTTTGGTGTAGGTATCTTAATACTAAGTAAGAGAGATAACTAGTAATTAAAAACAAACTATTACCTACACTGTATGAAGACTGATATAATGTTACATACTAGTCAGGGATAAGTCTTTATCAATAAGGTCAGCTGATGTGTTGTTTTCGTAATATTTACTGCAAATGGGTTGGTTATAACAGACGGTGATAATCAATCCGATATTTACATATAATTTTTATTTTTTTCGAGGTGTGTCTGGAAAGGCTTCACGGCATCCACACCTTCCGTGATCTTCACCAGTCACAGCTGATTCGGGAAGTTCCTTTACTGAATACAGTGGGGGAAAACGCCCGGATGTCACCATACTGTCAACCGCCTGGAGGACAGCTTGCGCATTAAGCATGTGGTGGAGGTATACCCCGCTTTAGGTGGAGCTCCACCGTGTCCTCATCTCTGCAGAAGTAACAACGCGGGACGACTTCGGATCAATATAAGCGCGGGTTTGTGGACTGCTAACACCAGCAGGCGTTTAGCTCTATAGGAGTCTCGTCAGTTTGCTGGCAGCTCCTTGAGGTAAGAATGTCCACCTCGCAAAGTGCACCACACGTGGTCGTGTATTGCCGTATCCTGAAGCAGTATAGTTTGCCGTAGAAGTATCCTGACCCCATCGATACGTTGCGAATTAGTACTTGCCCGGATTTGAATTTACAATCTCGAGCATGATAGGCAATGAAAAAAAAAAAACTCTAGGCAACAGCTGCTAGACCGATAAAAGCTGATGTTTAATTACATAATATAAACAAAAGATAATGACTTGTTTAATGATTATGTTTGCCTAAACTGTTACTGTGTAGATTCGAGACTGAGCTATACTCTTTCCCCGGACCATTTCAAGCCAGCCCTCGAGGTATACTACAAAGGGTCGCTCTCCGAATCGCAGAAGTCACGCCTTGGAATTCACGAAAAGGCAATAGAACGGTACATTCAGAGTGTGAAAAAAGGAAAGCTAAACACTATTCTGCGTTTCAAAACCAGCATAATGGATGCAAGAAGCCTGCCAGCGTGATATAGGAATGGGTGGGTCAGGTCAGCCGAATGCATGATGACCACAGAGAAAAAGCCCCCACACAATGGGTGCCGGGAGATGAACGGTGCCGCCGAAGTCGGCCAGAAAGGATTTAATGGAAAGGTAATTAATATCTACCTTATAGGAGGAACAGTATAGATGCATAAATTTTCAAAAAGTCTTAGTGTTTGAAATTTTTCGATGTGGGGTAATCTACCCCATACTGCTTCCGTAGGCGAGGTTGCGGACGCACAGTAAGTAAAGAGTAAAACGCCTGCTGGAGTCAAGGAAGTTTCAGTAAACAGGGTTCCTACGGAACGAAGGGTAACGCAATACGCACTTTAAAACTAAATGACTTTTGCAGCTTTATACCTATTAAAAAAATATTTGTGGTCATCATATATTTTATTGTATTCATGTAAAACAATACTCATTATTTCATCAATCATAAGATAATAAAACTACAAAGATGAATTCACAATAAGACTTTATTTAACTTATTGCTTTTTAACATATTATACGTACAATAATAAGTTCGTAATTGTACTCTTTGCAGTTTATTACTGCACATATTTTATACTGTGCTCTATTATTTATACCATAAGAAATACTTAACCTATTTACACCAGTATTTACACTGCCACATTTCAATAAATATTTATACATTTGGTCCATAGTCTTCTTTTCATTTTTATCACATAAATTTTTCCAATGAGCTTGCCGTACTCTGTCTGACATGTGTTTTTAGTGAGAGTAGTTCTTTGACTTGCTCCATTCGGCATCAGAGCGGAGGATGTTGGTATACCTAGTCACGGGTTGGTACGCCTTCAGTTCAGCTTGCTTCTTCAGCTCCACAGTCTTAGGGTCGCTGAATTCGCCCTCCAATGAGAAGGATGCTCCGTAAAGCTCTGGAAGATCTACAAAACCATAAGGAGTTAGGTAGTCGTCCCTGATCTCGGTGGAGCTCTGTCCACAGATACCTCTGGTGGTTCTTCGGTGGTCAGCGGTGAAGATGATCAGCCTCTGGCTATCGTATACTAGACGAAGAGCTCCGTTGTTGATGTTGAACACAAGAATGCCGTCAGCAAGGGTGTAGTATTGCAATAGAGGTACATTCTCAACGTCATCCCAGTATGAGGTGAGCGCTCCTTCAGAAACCTTGTTAGTGTTACTCTTAACTTCGACTGCCGTGGGTTTGATGTCCACCTCGATGAATTTTCCAGCTTTGGTCCTGTAAAAGAATTTAAAATGTCCTTAATACGTAGTAGATTATTACTTGTTTAAAGATTTCTTACTTTTATTTTCAACGTTAACAACATCTCTCGCAAAAGCGTAACACTCACTTGTAGGAGACGTAGACCTCTTCCTGTTTATCACTGGGCCTTCTGGCGAGGATGACTAGGTCAGTCCACTTGTCGAAGTCGTTGGACTCATCCACCATCACGGCGTGCCAGGAGCTGGTGAGGCTGTAGTCGTAGCTGCGACCGCTGAACGTCTGGACCTTACTGCTGTCCACGGCACAGTATGCTGTTGTAACCAGACATAAAATCCATTGTAAATGCAACTTGCAAAAATCCAAGTACAAAATAAGTATATGCCTATCCAAATAAATAATCAAACTTACGCATGTACTGGTAGCCAGAGTAATAGTTGTAGGCACGCTCCCATCCAGTGATGGGCGCATAGATAGCCATGGCGTAGGGATAGTAGCCTAAGGTTGTTACATTTTTCAAGCGGAAATTTCTGGACCCGGTTGAAAATTGAAAATTATTGGAATTGTCGTAGTAGTGTGACTGAATCTCTATTTCCGTTTGACCAGCAGTGGTGCTAGACACTACTTCTGCCTTTTCCCACGAGTAAAACTTCTTTAAAATTTCTAAACCTTCGAAAAACTCTCTAACGTGGGAAGTATAAATAGGATCGTGTTTAATAGTGAACTTGAAGTAGTCAGGAGCGTGAGCCTTCATAATCAACTTGAAGCAATCCTTCTGGTAGAAGTTGCCGTTGCTTGTTTCCTGCAGGCATTGTTTCGCCAAGGGGTCGTTCGACAGCTGTTCAGTGTACTTCTCGCTGCGTTCACCGGATCCTTGAATTTCAATGTTTAAGAAGCTGTCGTATTTCACGTCAGCTTCATAGGTGACCTTGACTTTATTTTTTAACGCTTTTTCGAAGTTGAGAGGAGCAATTTTAGGTTCAACCACCTTGAAGACGGAGTTGAATTGAGTTAGAAAGCCCTTTAAGAAAAAGGCTCCCTGGGTTTTGTTGTCTACATAGCTGTCAGCAATAGCCCCGGTCAATACGAATTCAAATGATCCTTTTCCGTTGAATGCGAGGATTGCTTCATACAGCTGAACTTCAGCAGACTTGATGCCCGATGCAGCACGCTTTACAATCTCTTGACGTCGAGCCTGAGTGTTAGTTAAAACTTCATACGATAAGACGGAAGCTGGTCCCAGTTCACCACTCTGATTCTGGTTGAATAGTGTATCTAGAAACGAGAAAATAAATAAATTTTAAATATTTATACGAAGCGCCTCATAAATATATGTATTAGTATAAGTAATCTTACCGTAGAATAAGCTGAATGCAATATCGTTGAGCCCAGATACCTTTTGATAACTGAAGTTAAACTCAGTTAGAGCGATATCCTTTTGGTACATCAGAGTGCCAAGGTCTGTCAAAATATTATCACCATCGAAGGCATCGTTTTTGTCGTCGAAGTCAGAAGAGTAGGAATATCCTTGCACATGGAAAGGTGCTAAGTTAACATTGGAAGAGAGAAATTTGACGGAGCGCTCTATGTATTTAGTCGTCGGGTCTTCAGAGATGGTTAGTAGAGAGTCAGTCTTTTGTAGACTCGTGTAGGGCCAAACGCTGAAGTGAATAAAGGTGGCGTCTTTTTCAGGAAGCACGTAGTCCAGTTTGATAAATCCTGGCAGGATCTCTGAGTTGAGATTGGCGGGGAGGTAGAACTGGATTTTATTGATGATGCCAACTGTAGCGTACACATCGCCGAGTGTGTCCAGGAAGCCGACAGTGCCATCTAAGTTTCTCGCATAAGTAATATCGAGGTTTTGGTTTAAAGAACCAGATAAGTCCTTGCTGCTCTTAGTATCAATATTTATTTTGACTTGACCATTTACTGAAAACATGAGCGGTTCACTATATTCAAACAAAAATGGTACACCAGCAGCCAGAGGGAAGACTACATATGCTTGTCTCTGGTGCAATATCTTGTTGTATTGGAAGTCAACACCTTTAAATATTTTTTCCATGCTTTGAACAGTGCTAGCAATGAAAGCCTTAAGATCAGCTTCGTTGAAGGTGATAAGCTTCTGCTGATTCAAGTTTTCAAGGAAGAGAGACCCTTCGAGGGGTTCGCGGGGTTTACGTTTGATATTCAATGATTCAGCGACTTTCTTAGCAGAGGACATCAAATTAACCTTAGATTTGTTAGGTTCTTGTATCATCTGTGCTATGTAGTCCAAGAGCTGTTGCACGCCTGTTACAGACATCGTTATCTAAAATAAACAAAACAGTTATTTAAAAATTACTGATAATGAAAGATGTAAAAGTAAAGTGTAATGTTTTTCAATGGTGGAGACATTGCCACGTTTTGAATGGATTTTTATCCGTTTTTTAATCAACCCATAGTATTTAAATAATAATGTTTTTATGCCAATACATGCGCATAATTGCAGGTAATGTAACAAAAACTACCTACGGTGAAAGGTTCGTCTTACCTGATTTTCTTCAGTCCAGCCGGTTCCTCTGAACCTCAAAGCTGATCTGTGATACACAGGCAGGAAACTGTCTTTGCTGCCAACATATGACAGTTCTCTGAAGAATGCAAATTCATCACCGCTCGTATATTGGTCAATGATACTGTCAGTAGAAAAGCGATAGCCGAATTCCTCCTTCGAAACGAATGGTAGTACTGACTTAGCAGTCGTAACCCTGTTAATAAGAAGAATAAGATTTATTACGTGGCGGTAAAAATTGCTCATTAAGAATAAGAAACTTTATTTATTAACATCAGGTAGTTACACGGTGTGAGATGTTCTTATTCTTAAGCAATCGTGTGAATCTATACATATAATAAATCTGTAGAAGGGTCAATTCTGTACATTGAAAATATTGAAAAAATAAATAGCGGGGGGTGTTGCTGGATCGATACCAAACCCAAATATGTGATTAAAAAAATTTTTGTCTGTCTGTCTGTCTGTATATGCAGGCATCACGTGAAAACTAACGGTTCGATTTCGATGAAACTTGGTATAATTATACCTTATTATCCTGGGCATAAAATGGGATACTTTTTATCCTGGATAAATACGTAGAAAAAAAAAATCTTATTTTTCAGTTTTATTCATAGACGTTGTTCTGTAGAACCGCGAACACACGTTGCATTACCCGCAGTGGATTCAGCGCCGTAACCTGTAGCGCCGAAAGTCGGATTTGGCTTGAACCGTTTGCGACACACGCGGGCCATGCCTCCCCGATTCCTATATAAGGAGCCGCGTTCCGCGCCGAGCGATGCATATAAATTTTGAATTTTGATGCGAGCGGACGTGTCCAGTGTGGCGAGCGGTCGTCCGTGGAATTAATATTGTATGCGTGTAATTTTAAACCGTGCTTTTCAGCGCGACCTTTTTGATTACTGTTCCGATCAGTACCCTGAGCACGAGTTTTCAGTATTTGAGACGTTAAGTAAACTGGAACTTTGACAACTTCAAATTGACAATTTTCAAGGAAAAAATTAGTTCCTACTTCGCACACCAGAGGCGCTGTTCCATTTTTACATACAATAAACGCTGTAAATACTGGAAAGACGCTGTAAAGTAAAAGAGTGAAAACTCGTGCTAAGGGTACAGTTATTTGTAAATACAAGGTCGGAATTACTATGAAAAAATACTTACTACAGAACGCGAGCTCAACAGCAGTAGCTCAATAGAGAGATCTCCTTAATTATTATAGGCTTAGCCGTATTTGGGTCCAATAGATATTTATAAGATGTCATTGTCAGAGTCACTCAAAATGGAAAAATAAACCATCCACGCGAAGACCGACATCCGCGCGGACGGAGTCGCGGGCGGAAGCTAGTGCTTAATATAATATAAAATAGTCGTTTATTTCCATAGAAAGGAAAAGGATTGAGTGCGTCACGTCTGACGCAAATATTACCCTTTCAACCAAATATAACTAGGGTAAACCACCCATTTGCTGACCCTCTTCTATTTATTGACCGCTTAACAGTTATTTTTTTATCAAAAATAATAATACCTATATTCATAAGTAATAAATTCAGAGGGAAACTTACAGGTCTGCGAAACGTGGATCTTTCAATCTAGCTGCAAAATTAATTCCGTTTGCCAGAACGGCGCGAACTTGTGTGCTGGGGTCATCGTAAGTCAGATGTGACATTATTTGCATCATCTCAATGGTAGGGAAAGCCATGAAGATGTTCAGGGCAGCAAGTACTCTCACCTCATAAGGCTCTGCGGTGTTTTTCAAAATGCTAAAGAGCACAGCACGAACAGATTCGTTCTTCAGGTTAGCCAATGTTTTGAGGCTAGCAACCATCTGGATTCGGAGGTACTTGGTAACTGCGATGCGACCATCCAAGTACGGAGCGAACACTTCCAAGACTTCTGGTCGAGCCAAATTACCGAGAACCCTTACGAAGACTTGGGCCTTGTTAGAGTCTCCATCTTCAACAGCTTTTTTCAGATATTTAGAGAGACATGGAATAACAGTATCGATAATATATAAGTTGTCTTCACTTAACCGCATGAATTTGCTGGCAGCTAAGAGGGCAGAGTTGTTCAAGAATTGTTGCTCCAACACTTCAGGGTTTGTCGCGAGTTCGAAGAATTCAGTCACTATTTCTTTGGTTGGATAGCGAAGAGTAGCACCTATACTAGTGGTAAGCTCAGCTGCTTCTTCACCTTGAATTTTCTTAGTAAGGATCCACGACTTGATTTCCCTAAATGCGGCAACAGTCCCTGTTTGCGCAACAGCGTCACGGTAGATTGTCCACATACCCGTCTTAGTGACATTCTTCGAGGACTTGGCTATTTCGACGCTGTTTGTCAACTGAGTTAGCTCCTCTGAATTTAAAGAAACTATGATGCGAACAAGAACGTTGAACTTTGAAAGAAAGTCCATTTTGGGCAATTCGCTAGGAGTTTGTAGCAAAGGAGTCATGTCCTGGAGCAGCTTTTGGGCATTGGCAATGTTCTGATCACTGACTTTGGGAGTGAACATAGATTCGCTTAATGTGAATAAAAGCGAATCAATCTTGCGGCTGGCTTCAGGTTTTTCCCACTCAGCACCACTTATGTCTTGTACGGATGAGAGTAAGACTTTAACGTAACTGTACACTTCAGCCTTTTGTTTGCCGTACAAAAGAGGACTGAGGAAGACCGAACTTATGACTTCTGATTTGTAAATGGTGCCCTGCTTGCCAGCAACCATACGGGATTCGAAAATGTGCTTAATGAACTGTTTTTCTTCATTTTCGTAAGCGATTCCATTCCAAATGGCGCCTTCTGGCAAACCATAGTATAACGCAGTACGATTCTTGCACGAATCGTAGTTTTTCCCCTTGATTATCTCGACGGGGTCTTCCTCTAATGCGAATTTAGGCAATTCACGATGCCATTCTGCAGAAAGCGGCGATACAGTGTATAGGGTCTCACATTCCCCAGTGACGTCAGTTTCAAACTTCTTGAAAAGACCTTGGAAGGTTTCCTTGTCGAAGCTGTTAGGGAAGCTGTCGACATGACCAAAAGCGGATATGTCAACCTGGAGAGCGCCGATGAGACCCTTGAACAAATTCTCGTGAGCAACGGACAGGGTGAGAGGAGCATTGAATGATTTAACACGGCCGCCCTCTACGAATACCTCAAAAGGTTGGTCGATGATCTGAATAGGTTGGAACTTGAGATCGGAAGGTAAATCTCTGTACGTAATTTTCTCCGTCTGGATCTGTGCGTACAAGGGCTGGCTCAGCTTAGCGAGGAGCTGGCCTGGCGCCACCACGCGAACGATGAACTGAGCCTTGAAAGCATTGCCGATGCTGCTGCTGTTGTCGAATTTAGTCCAGGTGTATGTGTCCACATCGTACAAGTACTCTTTGCCGACCTGCCACGGCCAGCTTTTGCTTTGGGTGAGCGGACTCGATGCTACCGCGGCTAAAACAATATTAGTTAAATTAATCAGTGAAAATAAATTATCATCACCTAAGTATGACCACAGACACGTGGGATCCGGAATATCACAAACAACAGTTTATGTTTTTTTTTAGGTTTTGCGCAACAAAAATTGAAACTTTTAAAAGTTATGTCATGTACGATTTTTTCGTCATCAGTCTTAAGACTTTTTTCAACCGACTTCCAAAAGGAGGAGGTTCTCAATTCGGATGTTTATATTTTTTTTTGTTTGTTCGGACATAACTACCGTCGATTACCAACCGATTTGAAAAATTCTTTTTTTGTGTGATATGGTATACTTTCCGAATAGTTCCATGAAAATTTTATCGAAATCGGACTAGCACTTTTTGAAAAATCAACAACAAAAATGAACATAAAAAAGTTATCAACATTGTCTACATCGATTACTCCGAGGTTTCTGGTCCGATTTCGATGATTTTTTATTGTTTGATACAACAGTATACCTGCTCTTTGGTCCCATAAAATTTTCACTTAGTTTGGTTCAGTAGTTTTTATTCTTAGCTCATTGTGTACATGGGCGATGTTATAACCGGTGCTACGGATTACAAAATTCTAGTGCACATGTAAGAAAATAATGTATTTGACAATAATTTGGGTTGAAAATTTAAACTAAAAAGGATAAAATAAATAACTAAAAAAAATGTAAGTAACCGACTTCAAAAACAACCACAAAAAGGTTTCAAATACTTAACCTGCAAAATAACTTTTTTTCCGAAAGTCGGTGGCAAAAAAACGTCAATGAAATAAAAAACTAAGTCACCGACTTTCGAAATAAAAGTTATTTTGTTATTTTAAACTTTTTTGTGTTTTTTTTTCGAGGTCGGTTACACTTATTTTGAAAAAGTTTTTTATTTATTTACTTAGATCAAATGTGAGGGTGCAGTTCCATCAAAGAGAATGTTTAATTTTATTTTTTACAATGAAGATGTAAACACTCAATGACTTTGGATCTAACTGTTGCTACCAGCCTGTGAACCGGTCTCCCATCAGGTCTAGTCTACTGTTTTATACCTATACTTTCATAAGTACAGTTATAAAAGTGGTCGACTACTGACCAAATGACCTAGTGAGCTCCTAACTCCTATAAGTAACATAGTGTTAAGGAAAAATATCTGATCAAAGTGATTCATTATTTAAGTCATAATTTTTATTGAGAGCAGTGGTGGCCCAGTGGTATCGGTCCGGACTTACGAGTTGTAGGTGATGAGTTCGAACCCAGCCAGGCGCAGTACTGTGTGTAATTTATTTCATCACCACTGCTCTCAAAACGGTGAAGGAAAACATTGTGAGGAAACCGGCATGTCCTAGAACCAAAAATTCGAAGACGTGACATCTACCAACCCGCACTGGGCCCGCATGATGGATTATGGCTCAATCCCTCTTACAGAGAGAAGGCCTGTGTCCCTGCATTGGGAATAGGCTGATGATTATGGTGATATAATCATCAGCCTATTCCCATATTGTCTCACTACTGAACCAAGACCTCATTGGATATCTTTTATCTTTATCGTCTATTTGATTATTATTCGGGTGTTAAAAAATCAACTGCAGGAATTTCGTGTGCGTACTCGGTATCAAAAAACAAGAACATTCCAAAAAAAATAATTCTTTTTTCGAGCATTTTTTTTTCAAAATTTTTAATTTTTTTTCAAGCATTTTTCTTTTGGCCTATTAATATGGCCAATAAAATAAGTTATGAACGACCTAAAGAGCAATCAAATTCATTATATGGTAAAAAAAAATGCTTGAAAATTTTTTTTTCCAAAAGAAGTACCTATGTAAAATTCATGGAAGGAATGTTGAATATCTAATTAAAAGGGTAAAATTAAAACTTAACGAAAAGGAACCGACTTCACAAGCAAACACAAAAAAAATTAATCTTCAACAATCATATCCCAGTGAATTTACTCAAAAATTAATGAACTATTAATTAAAACATCTTGCATGAATCAGACCGATATATTCAGACTGAAAACTGACTAGGGGGAAACATTGTTTTATTATATAATGTCAGTGGCGTAGCTAGGCGAGAAGGGGTCGCGTATCATAACTTTTTTGGGTCCCTGCTAACCTATGTGTATAGTTTTGCAGAATAAAAACAATAGCATCCTGACTAGTGTAACTAATGCTATTACTGATGTCATAGAGAATTTCGAAGGGAGCCAGAACATTGAAAATGATCATCGACTGATCAACAACATTATGACATCTACGTTATAACCTTTTTGAAAATTGAGCTACGTGAGGAGTTCGATAATTAGAGCTTCAAAGACGCGATAAGTTTTAATTTAAGAGCAACATTTTATGTTTTTATTTTTATTCCAATCGTCGGGGGCCGTTGACTCTTGGGGCCCCGTATAATTGATACGGCTGATACGGCGGTAGCTACGCCTCTGGATAGGTAGTATTTGTAGATCAACACAAACAACACATTTAATACTAAAATTCAAAGCACTAAAATCATATTCCACCTTCGATCAACACACATATTGCAATACAAATGCTGAGGTAATTGGCACAGTGGTCGAGCGATTGACTGTTGCACTGGGTGTCACAGGTTCCACTTTTGCACGGTGCAAATATTTTATGGCAATCTGGTATTTGTTCTGAGTATACAGGAATTATTCCTAGGCTTCAATCTGCGCTTCATCCGTCAATGAACCTTAATGTCCTTATTCGAATGATAAGCTTCGTCACAGTCATCTTTAGGATTATTACAAAATAAGGTATATTTTTGAATGAAACGTACCTATCTCAACTCAGCTTGAGTTTCGCTCTATATATTTAGGTCTCTCAGTGTGGGGAAAAGCTTTATTAAAAAAATAAATAAAAAGAAAGGTACTCACCGAAAATCGCCGTAAGTATCAAAAGTTTCATAGTTCCAATTTCTTAGCTGTGGTCGTGTTCAGTGTTGCTCGGAACGCACACATCTGATGAAAAGCCCGGAGCCACATAGTCTTATATACAGACCAAGCGAGTCTCTGATATCGTGACCCCTAACCTGATACAATGATAGTATTTCCAAAACTTGAAAGCAAAACAATACACTTACCTACCTATCAAATATTGAATAAAACAAAGTGTTGTCTTCTCTGGATTGATAACGGTTTAGTTTGACTGGACTTCAGAAGATAACTATACGAATTCGACGACTAAGTTGGCGCAGTGTGCGCGGCGCGATCAGCGGGTGTCGCGGGTTCGATCACCGCACGGAACAGGTATTTCGCGCCACAGGTAGATTTTTATTTCGGGTCCGCTTGTTTGTTTATGTGAGTTTAAACTTTATAAGCACCCACGATATACGTCAAATTCCATAACAGGTCATACAAATATTTGTATCTGTCAGGGAACCGAATCTGCGCAGAAGTCACTAGAAAATCAAATCTTTTGAGTGGACCCTACGACCTACCTACTAATTCTGAATTCATTATTATTTATTGGACGAACCCTCGAAGTATTTATAAGTCCGAAAAATAGATTTCAAAATATATTTGACCCGTATTTTTTTTGTTACGATAGCCGGAATTGACGAAGATACAACGCTTCTAAAAATCACAAAACGTGACTCAGTCGGTATAATTTTACAGGCGTTATGACGTCATAAGCCCTCACTCCCGAATTTCGAAGCGTTTTATCTTTTTCAATATCCATTGATTTCAAAAAAACAAAAAATACCTTTTCATTATTTTTCAATACTCTTAACTGACAGACTAAACAAACAGACTAAACTACTCTATTCATAAACTGAGTCCGTGACCTTTTTACGAATTAACCTGCTTTTGATTCTGCTAAAGTGGCCTTTTTAGACCCCATTATATACCAGTCTAGGCTTATAAACGAAGGAACCCTTAGGTACGTATATTGGAAGCGCGGGTTATGCTAAATTTTTCTAATTGCTAATTGGCTGTGAACGAAAGACATGGAAATTACGTTCTGCCGGGAACACAAGACAGAATGCAGATCGAAATATAGGAAGGATTGCACAATACCTTAATTATCCGGAGACGTCCTCGCGGCTGAGGGGCGGCTGTCGACAGCAGGCAACTTTGAGCGCTCTGACGTGAGGTGCGCGTTGTGAGTAACCGATTGGCCACGAGTTTCAACTGCGGCCGCTTTTTAAGCGGTCTCTCTCGTACTAAAGCGAGAAGATATGTGCGGGAATAGGATAGAGATAGGACCCTTCACGTCGTGAGCAGTGGTGGCCCAGTGGTATCGGTCCCGACTTACGAGTTGTAGGTCGTGGGTTCGAACCCCGCCAGGCGCATTACTTTGTGTAATTTATTTCATCACCACTGCTCTCAAAACGGTGAAGGAAAACATCGTGAGGAAACCGGCATGTCCTAGAACCAACAATTCGAAGACATGTGACATCTACCAACCCGCATTGGGCCCGCGTGGTGGATTATGGCCCACTCTCTCTCAATGAGGAGGCCTGTGTCCCAGCAGTGGGAACATTATAGGCTGATGATGAGGACCCTTCACAGCCAATCAGATTAGTCGTTCAATGACATGAAGTTATAGATAAAAGACCTAACCGTTCTTTCTGCGCAGCGTAACCATTCCCCCCGGGCTTGAAGGGATGCCTTCAAAAGTTGAAGGCGAAATTCGTGAAATTAAACTACAATTTAAACTATTATCTATACGTAAATATCAATGAAATCAAATAATTAATTACTAATGCTAACCTAACCTTGGATGACGAGAGCCGAATTTATTGGTTAGGCAATGGGCAAAGACGAACGACGGGACGCAAGTAGGATCCAGTCAATGTCTTAACTCGGGCGATGCGAGTGACTCCTGTGGAGTCAGGAAAAACTTCTTCCACGACACCCAAAGGCCAGTGAAGTGGGGGCGAATTATCTACTATGAGAATCACAACCGTACCGACAGTGACTGGATCGATCGGCGTGTTCCATTTACGACGCGATTGTAAAGTGTGAAGATATCCGCTTCTCCAGCGCTTCCAAAACGATTGTACTAATTGGTCTAACAATTTATGTCTCGAAACAATTGTTCTCTCGTCTATCTCCTCGGCAGGCAAGTATTTTAAAGGGGTGAGATTCAGAAAGTGCGCTGGAGTCAAAGCTAGTGGTTCTGAAGGATCACTAGAGAGTGTCCTACAAAGAGGTCTAGTATTCATTACTGATTCGACTTGAGTAAGAACGGTATTTAACTCTTCAAACGAAAGGATGGTATCACCTATTACACGGTATAAGTGAATCTTTAAACTTCTAATATTAGCCTCCCAATTACCGCCGAAATGACTAGCAGTCGGGGCATTAAGTGACCAATTTATGCGATTTTCAGCTAACATGTGACCAAATTCGGTGTTGTGATATTTCGAACAAAGGAAGTCGTGAAGTTCCGAAAGTTTACGCTTAGCGCCAATGTAATTTGTCCCGTTGTCCGAGTAAATCCTACTAACCGGGCCGCGCCTTGATAGGAATCGTTTGAAAGCACTCATAAAACTGACTGTACTAAGATCACCGGCTAGTTCGATATGTACCGCGCGTGTAGTCATGCAGACGAACAGACACACGTATGCCTTGGTAGAACGAATGCCTCGGCCGCGAGACATGGTAACCTTGAAGGGACCAGCGTAGTCCGTGCCCGTGTGAACGAACGGTTTAGTTGCTTGAACTACACGACAAGACCGATGATCTGCCATCTCAGGGAAACTTGGCTTGGGACGGAGACGAAAGCAGGGAAGACACTTATGAATCCTATTCCTAATTAAATTGCGTGCAGAAAGTATCCAATATCTTTGACGTAACAGTGACATCAGCAGGTCGGGACCCGCGTGGCAATTCAATTTATGATGGTATTCGACAAGCAAATTCAGAATAGGATCTTTTCTTGGGAGTAGAATTGGATATTTCGCTTCATAACCCAAATCTGAATTTCTTAAACGGCCTCCGACTCTAATGAGTCCGTCTTTGAGGAAAGGTTTCAAGTGCCGAAGAGAATGACTACAATCCTTGCCTTCTCTGAGTCTGGCAATTTCCTTTGAGAAATAGAAGCGTTGAATTTCACGTAGAATGAGTAGTTCAGCGAAATCGTAATCCGATGCTGACATGCGGTTATTAACTGGTAACAACTTAGCAAAACGACAAACGTAAATTACCACTCTAAGTAATTTACTCCAAGACGAGATACGATCGACTAAACAAAGAATAGAAGATCTTTCGTTAGGTGCAGCGACTAACAACGAATTTTTCTTCTCTTCAGGTGCTTCAGACACTGAGGAGGGATTGAAAGGAGCGACAGGCCATTGTGAAATGTCCAAGTGAGCCCACGGGGGTCCCCTGAACCAAAGCGGATGGTCTATAATTTGTGAGGGTGTGAGTCCGCGTGAAAGACAATCTGCTGGATTGTCCGCACCGGACACGTGATATAAATTTTGCGGTGACAAATCGCTTTGTATTTTCGAAACTCTGTTGGCTACAAAGGTATTCCAACGATGGGGCGACGAATGTACCCAACAGAGCGCGACCGTCGAATCCGAAAATGCGAATATGTCACGGAAAACTATTCGGTTTTGACAAGCGACCACGACATTTCTTATTAGCTGGGATAACACAAGAATAGCACAGAGCTCAAGACGAGCGAGAGAAACTACATTTTTGGGAGAGACCTTAGACTTAGCTGTTATCAAATTGACTGTATTGCCATCGCTATTGTGGACGTGGAAATAAATCACTCCCCCGTATGCTTTCTCGCTAGCGTCCGCGAAAGCTAAGAGCGTGACCACACTATCAGCGACAATACCAACGTGGCGTGGGATCTTTATGTTGCAGAGCAAAGGAAGCTCTTCCCTAAAGCGAGTCCACAGCCTGACTATATCTTCAGGTGGTGTCTCATCCCAGTCGCAGTTGCATAGCCAAAGCTTCTTGATAAGAAGCTTGGCATGCAAGACTACAGGCGCGACAAATCCCATGACGTCCCATGTTTTAGCGATGCACGATAATATTGCACGCTTAGTACAAGTCTGAGTGGGAGTGTTTACTCTCATGGCGAAGTGATCTGACGTGGGCGACCAACACAAACCAAGTACTTTATGTTGGTCGGACCCGTCGAACTCCTTGTCAGCTGGCAGACGATGCGAAAGCGGGATAGAATTCAATACTACTTGCGAATTACTGGTCCACTTGACCAACTCGAATTGACCCGCCTTCATGAGACCAATCATCTCTGAAGCGGTAGAAATGCCCTGGGTTTCCGTGAGGACGGAATGGACAAAATCGTCCATGTACAATCCCGTGGCGACAATGGCTTTAGCCTGAGGGTACGAGTCACCCTCATCCTCCGCCAGCTGCTTAATAGTTCGCAGCGCGTGAAAGGGGCTAGATTTGAGTCCAAAAACGACACGATTGAACTCATAAACTTGCAAAGGTTCCTGCGGCGAAAACCGATACAAGATGCGTTGGAAACGCCGATCAGGTTCTCGGACTCCAATGCTGGGAAACATCTGACGAATGTCTGATGAAAGCGCGATCGAAAACAAACGAAAATTAACTATAATGTTAAACAAATTCCCTTGTAGGTTCTGTCCACCATACAAGAGGTCATTAAGCGAAACGCGGGTAGTAGTTTTACAACTACCATCGAGAACGACACGAAGTTTGGTTGTGACCTTATCATCTCGGATCACACCATGATGCGGAATGTAGTACGAAGGTTCCGAAGGATCAGGAATTGTAGGTGAAATATGAATGAATGAATGAATAAGCTTTATTAATTAATTCCATACAAATAAGGTAACATACATTATTAATAATTAAACATAAATAACAATAATCTTTAACAAAAACAATACTAATTAATAATCACTAATAATAACATTAATCCTACTTGTCAATGTTAATCAAAAATATATAAGTTGAATAAATAATAACAATAATAATATTCCTAGAATCTGTAAACATTGAAATTAATAAAAAAGAACGAACATTAATAATAAACAACAATCATTAGCAATTAGTAAATAATTAAATAATATCAATCGCAATTGTAGTCACATTTGTATGGACCCCTTTCGGGTAAAAGCCTCCTCCAAAGATTTCCACTTCTTTCTGTCCTTAGCCATGTCCAACCACTCCTTTCCTGCTGTTGCTACAATCTCGTCTGCCCATCTAGCACTCGGTCTGCCTCTCGCTCTAGTACCTTTAGGTCCCGTCCATTCAATCGTTTTTCGAGTCCACCTGTCATCAGTGTATCTGGCCACGTGACCTGCCCAATTCCACTTTCGCTGTAGAGAAAAACTTAGGGCGTCCGCTATGCTGGTTTTCTCGCGGATGACTGTGTTTCTTACCCTGTCTTTTAATTTTAAACCCAGGTAGCTTCTCTCCATTCTTCTTTGAGTGGTTTGAATTTTATTTCGGGTTTTGAGATCGAACGTCCATGTTTGGCAGCCATAGGTGAGGCATGGTAAAACTTCAGAGTCCATAACTATCTTCTTGAGAGGCAATGAGAGCGGTGATTTGAATATTTCTTTATGAGCCCAGTATTTCTTCCATGTGATTGCAACTCTGCGGTCTACTTCTTCCATATTCCTTTCTTTGCTGAAAGAAATCAGTTTGCCTAGGTATATATATTTTTCTACGAACTCTAAAGGGGTGTTATTTATCAAGATAGGCGTCGTAAGGTGGTTAGTCATCACTTTCGTTTTGTCTAGGTTCATATCTAATCCGACTGCTCTGCTAACCTGCTGGAGGTCGTTTAACATACTGTTTAGTTGATCTGAAGATTCTGAGAATAGAATAATATCGTCGGCAAACCTGAGATGACTTAGAAGATGTCCGTTAATATCTATGCCTTGCGTAGACCATGGTAAGTCCCTCATTATGTACTGCAGAACAGCTATAAAGAGTTTTGGGGAAATCGGGTCTCCTTGCCTCACACCTCTATTTATCTTGATTTTTTCTCCTACTCTATCTAGTTTGACTCTACTTGTGCTATTGGTATAAATGTTTTTTAGAATAATTATGTATTTTTCCATAATATTCTGAGATCTCAATGCTTCCCAGATGCTGTCATGGGATATAGAGTCAAATGCCTTTTTATAGTCTACGAAGGCTATATACAAAGGCCTGCGAAATTCCTGATATTTCTCTATTACCTGGTCGACTACTTGAATATGATCAGCTGTACTGAAACCTCTTCTAAATCCCGCTTGCTCTATAGGTTGATGTTCATCGATATCTGTGGCAATTCTATCTAGTAAACAGGCGGCGAATAACTTGTAAAGACAGGGCATCAGGCTTATTGGACGGTAATTCCCTATGTCCGCTGGGTCTCCTTTTTTATACAGCAAGATAATTTCAGATTCGGTCCATGTGCGTGGCACAGATTCTTCGTGAAGTATTTTGTTCCAAAGTAGAGTGATTGGTGTCAGTAGTAAAGTCTTAGCCAGCTTGATGCATTCGTTTGTGATCCCATCTGGTCCTGGGCTTTTCTCTGATTTAAGCTTTTTTATTTGTATCAGGATTTCAGGCGCTGTGAAGTCTGGTGTTGGAGAAACTTCTTTGCTTTGGTTACCAGTACCAATACTTATTTGTTGAAGTGACTCTGGTTGGCTATAAAGCTTTGCGTAAAACTCCGTGGCTACATTTATGATCTCCGCTCGTGTCATACTTTTAATAGAGCCGGGCTGTAATGAAGGAATCCATGCCTTTGCTCTTTTTAGTTCTTTGTAGGCTTTTTTCGTGGATCTTGATTTTTCAAGGTGTCTTTTTATAGTGTTCGTTCTATAGGTAGCGTAGCATCTTCTTATTTCTTTGTTAGTGGTTTTATAGAGTTCTTTTAGCTTTTCTTTATCTGTTTTACTTAATTTAGGTTGGTTTTGTAGTACACTTCTTTCTTTCATGAGCTTAAGCGCTTCTTCGGATAAAATGGTAGACTTTTGTGTTTTTTCAGTGGACTTTAAACTTTTTAATATAGAGTTTACAATTTTTTGGCAATATTCTTCTGCATTATAATTTTGATGTGACGTTATGAGTTCAGGTATATAGCCGCTTAGATTATCAAGGTAAATCTTTTGCTCTTTCGTAGTTTTCAGTTTCATTGTTAAGTTTGAATAACTGCGTCTGCTTTTCCTTGTAGGTTTCAAGTGGATTGTAGCTCTTAGTGGCCTGTGGTCCGATCCGAAAGTGAATGTAGTTAAAACTTTGTAGTTTGTAAATAGGTGGGGTTTTGTTGTCATGATATAATCTATTTCATTCTTTGTATTTTTATCTGGAGAGATCCATGTCCATCTGTTCTTTGGTTTTAACTTAAACATTGTATTTATAATTTTTAAGTTATACTCTTGTGCATACTGAATGAGTCTGTCTCCGCGAGTGCTCCTGTTTCCATAGCCATATTTACCGGTAACTGGGTGTTCGTGCTCCTTGGGTGTACCGATTTGTGCATTGAAATCTCCCATGGACACGACATATTTCGTGGAAGTAATGTGGTGAGCTTTCGCCAAGTCTTCATAAAACCTGTCGATTTCTTCTTGAGATGAACTTTCAGTGGGAGCATACGCTTGAATTATTGCAAACAGTGTATTTTCCAATTCAATTTCTAGTACACAAACTCTCTCCGATATTCCGGTAAATCTCCTGATATTTTCTTTATATTTTTTCTTAACTAAGAAACCCACACCGTATAAACCTTTGGATTGGCCTAGGTAGTAAATGATGTAATCGCTATCTTCAATGATTTTTTCTCCAAGCCGTCGCACTTCGCTCAATCCTAGTACATCGTGGTCAATACCTTGTAGCGCTGATTTTAGCTCAATTAGTTTGGGTTCTGTAGATAGTGATCTTACATTGAAAGTGCAAATGTGAAAAATATTTTTCTTTGCTTTATTTTTCTTTGGAGGGTTTTGGTCAATCTCTCCCTCGGTGACCGGCCGTACTGGGAGATAAGAGATAAGAGGTGAAATATAGCCCTTCTCTAAATATTCTAGGATGACGTTGTCGTACGCGGCCTTTAAATTAGGAGAAGCTTGCATCTTCCTTTCCAAGCAGAGAAACCGGCGTTCACTTGCTTGACGTGAGTTGCCCAGGGATTCGACATCACCCTTGAAAGGCAAAGCGACTACGTATCGTCCGTCACTATTTCGAGTGGTAGTGCGGGCATAAAACTCCTCACATAATTTGTCATCTAGGCTGAGTACCGGGGGAACATTTACTTCTTCCAATTCCCAGAATTTTCGTATCGCTACGTCTAACGGCTCCGCGGTGCAACAATACGAAACGGTCGAATTGTCATCGATGAGAACCGGCGCCTTACCGACCATTACATAGCCGAGTACAGTTTGCAAGGCGATTGGAGACGCATGTGTAGGCTGACCTTGAACTCTGTTAGATAAGAGTAAGTGCGGGAAAGTCGAAGCACCGATCAATAATTGAATCGGATTTGAAGAAAAATATGTATCGTCTGCTAACTGTAAGTTTTTAAAATTATGCAAAAGCGAAACGTCAACCGTGGCAGTTGGCAAACGTTCAGTAATTTTATCTATTACGAATGACTCAATATTATAGTTTATATTACGATTGAAACGAGAATAAAATTTAATTTGTACGGAACCCTGTATTTGTTTACTAGCACCTCCTATGCCCCTGACGGTTGCACAGGCAGGTTTATTATTTATGTTCAAACCCAAAAGTTGACAACAATCCCGCGTGATAAAGTTACTTTGAGAAGCGCTGTCTAATATTGCGCGAACAATATGTTCTTTGCCAAAAGAATCTACTACAATAACTTGCGCGGTAGCAATCAATATGGTGGTTGGGCCCCGGTATAAAGAATTAATACGGTTTTCATCAGTCGCGCACAACGATATATCAGTCTGCTTCGTAAGTCTCTCAGCAGAGGGCGTGCGAGCGCCGGTCGACCTTGAACCGTGCGCGTCGCTCAATTTATTGCCGAAACACAACAAACTATGATGTTTAGAGCTACATTTTTTACAAGTGGACTTTGACCCACAAGCGGACACACGATGTTTTGGACTTAAGCAATTAATGCATAAATTGTTTGATTTCACAAACTTAAATCTCTGATCGGGTTTATAACTATTAAATACTTTACATTTATATACGTGATCATGTTTCTCCTTACACAAAACACACGCGGTAGGTTCGTTATCGGCTATACAGGTGTATGCATTAGTATGTTTGCGATTTGCAGGTGATTTATTGTTAGAGACTGTTGACGAAGTTCGTTCTAACACCTTTATATGCTCACGAACAAACTCAACTAATTCACTAAAAGATGGAATTTCGGAACTACTTGATTTTAATTGATGATTAGATTCGAATGCCCGTACAGTGTCTATGTCGAGTTTTTTAAGAGCGATATGCAATAAAATAAAATCAGCGTGGTCATGGACCTTTATGTTTTTAAACCCGGCTACCGACGTTGCGAATTTATCGAGAAATGATTCTAAAGTAGCCGGCGAACCTGACGAAATAGATTTAAATTCAAATAATTGGTCTAGATATGAAGTTGCCGATTGCCGTTTATCTTCATACCTTTCACAAAGTGAATCGAATATAAGTGGGTAATTATCAGCTGACGGAGTAATTCCTGCACATATCGAACGAGCTTTGCCTGTTAATTTTCCAATTAAATAATATAATTTCTCGCATGCTGTTAGCGAACTATTATTATGCACGGCATTTCGAAAACTGGCGATGAACAGCGGCCAATTTTTAATATCCCCATTAAATTCGGGTATTTCAATCGGGGGCAAGCGAGGAGATTTCTTACATTCACTAGGTGCCTGAACCTGCAATTTCTTCTCTGCCCGCTTCACCCTACCCAGTAAATCTTCGAATGAAGAAAGTGCCTGATAGTCGACGACATAATCAGGATTTAATTTAAGTTCATGAGCGATTATATCGTCCAGCGCACATTCAAAATCAGTACGCAACGAATCTATTGTTTCACAGTCACACAAGAACGATTCTTTATCGAATTCCTCCGAATCAATATTTTTCAATTTATCGCAAATACGTTGCATACGAGAAAATATTCGATCTCTTTTTCCTAACAATCGTTTAAGAGTAATATCTGTAGGCGCCATCTAGCAACCTTCTAATAACGATAATTAAATAAATATGTAACACGCGAAATACGTTGTGAAAGCGATGTGAGCGAATAATTTACCTAAGTGGGTATTTATTTTTACAATAATGCGTCGGTGATTGAGCGCGAAGCGGTAATTCAACGGTAATATTTTAAAATAATGCGGGATTAAGCGAAATAACCAGTTATAGTAACGATTACTAGCTGGTGTTACGAATATACAACGGTTTTACCGAGAATTTAACTATATACCCACACCTGTCGGCGAGACAAGTGTTTGGTACAAAACTAATTAGAATACGAGTATTTTTTTCCGACTACGAATGGCGAATGGTTATCACTGATTTCAATAACTATCCAGGCTCGTTAGGACCAAATGGAAGCGCGGGTTATGCTAAATTTTTCTAATTGCTAATTGGCTGTGAACGAAAGACATGGAAATTACGTTCTGCCGGGAACACAAGACAGAATGCAGATCGAAATATAGGAAGGATTGCACAATACCTTAATTATCCGGAGACGTCCGCGCGGCTGAGGGGCGGCTGTCGACAGCAGGCAACTTTGAGCGCTCTGACGTGAGGTGCGCGTTGTGAGTAACCGATTGGCCACGAGTTTCAACTGCGGCCGCTTTTTAAGCGGTCTCTCTCGTACTAAAGCGAGAAGATATGTGCGGGAATAGGATAGAGATAGGACCCTTCACAGCCAATCAGATTAGTCGTTCAATGACATGAAGTTATAGATAAAAGACCTAACCGTTCTTTCTGCGCAGCGTAACCATATATATTATGTAAAACCTTTTAACCTTTTTTTCTGCACTTTATCAAACTGAGTATTTTTATTCTTCCTGCTTCCCTGGGGTCGGTCGGCTACATGTACGAGTATGTATATTTGTGTTTTATTATAATATTCTGAGAAAGCTATAGTTCGTTTACGAGAACATGATTCATGATGGATGAAATGAAGTCACACAATTTTATTATGTTAATGTCCATCCGTTATCATCTCAGTTTTTCATTAGTAATAAATAATTACGATCTTGCTTCTAAAAGATCAAGCCATTTGACTCATAACTACTTAAATATGCTACGTGATACCTTATGTTTAAACTGAAAATTAACAGTGTACATTTTCACAAATCCTTAGCACTTTCTGAGTTTGATATCGTAATCCGAACTTGTACATATACGGTCATTTACGGGATATCTTCTGAGAATGTTTGGTATCGAGAGCTCAAAATTACGGAAGACATCCCGTAAGTGGCAGTAGATCTTACGTTCGTCGTTCGATCGTTTGTGAGGATGGATATACATCCATCCTCACAAACTTTCGCATTTATAATATTAGTAAGTAGTTAAGGGTAACAAACATACATACACATACGTGTATGTATGTTTGTTACCCTTTCACGAAAAAACTACTGGACGGATTTGAATGATTCTTTTTTTTTGGTGTATTTATATTAAGTCTGGCCAACATATATACATATATATATAGGCTATAATTTGGTGCAGAACCGCAACAGACCAGCTAAGCTATAAGAGATACAAAAATGGTGCCATAGCAAAAATTGTTCCAGGTGATGAGCACTTTCTGCTGAGAGAATAAATTTGAAGATCTGGAACACCTGATGTGGAACTCCAAGAGCCCAGCTATACTATAACATATACAGGAATGACGTCTTAGCAAGAGTTGTTCAACTTGATAAGCACTCTCTGTTGACGTATAAAAATTGAAGATCTGAAACACCTGATGTGGAACTCCAAGAACCCAGCTAAACTATAACATATATATACATATAGGAATGACGTCTTAGCAAAGTTGTTCAGCCTGATGAGCACTCTCTGTTGATGTATAAAAATTGGAGATCTGGAACACCTGATGTGGAACTCCAAGAACCCAGCTAAACTATAACATATACACCGTGACTTTTTAGTCGTCTTACAAAAGTGGTCCACGTAATGTCCCCGACCTAAAATACATCTAGGCGAGTTTAGTTTTTTTTTTACTCGTTAAAAATATTTTTTATTATTAATTAATAGGTACATTAGAAATAAGAAAATGATTACGTATCAAGCTGTAGAGTATACCTACCCAGCGCAATAGTCAGGCAGATCATTCCATCTCCATTTTCTATGAGACAAGGGTGTTTTTAACTACTCCTTGCGTCATAATAATGAATTAAAATTTTAATAAAAAAAAAATCAAATCTCTTAAATACCTATTTTTTTATTATAAACGTGTTCTAGTCATTGGATACATGAACTGGGCTGCCGTTGTAAGACGACTAAAAAGTCACGGTGTATAGGAATGACGTCTTAGAAAAGTTGATTAGCGTAATGAGCACTCTCTGTTGACGTATAAAAATTGAAGATCTGGAACACCTGATATGGGACACCAAGAACCCAGCTAAACTATATCATATACAGGAATGACGTCGTGAAACACGACGCGCCACCGACCCGGGCTTGGTCCTTGGTCGGACGGCGAGCGTACCCATTACTCACCGTCCGCAAGCCCGCTCCGCCGCTGTGCCCTCTGCTATTATACATATAGCGAGGTCGACGCGAAAGTGAGGGTATGAGCGCGACACAACACCAGGATAGGTACTCTTGTGTTATGGTTTGTTGTGAGGATACCCGCGTATTATTTATATATATTATTTATAATTAGTAATTAATAAATTCATATATTTATCATGTTTATGTCTATTATTTATCATAGTATTAAATTCACTTATTTTTACACATTTTAATAATAACGTTGTTCGTATTTTGTAACTTTGTTCTTTTTTTTGTCTATTTCATAATTGTCATGATCCTAGCTTGATTTCCGTACACTTTTCTATCTTCTTCTTTTTCGGGGTGACCACTGAAAATCAGCGCTGTGCTGTGGGTCCCCCATAGCACAGATTTATGCTGAGTGGCCGCCTTTCTTGTCACAGTCATGACATACATCTACTTTTTTTTGTTAGATATTGTGTTCTCGATTCATTTGTAATTTTTCTGTTAAATATTTTTTGTCTATGTCTTTGTTGAATGTGTGTGCATGTCTGTGTCAAATAAAATATTTTTTCTTTTTCTTTCTTTCTTTCTATTCAGAGGGACACGCGTTGGAGCGTCCACCCGACAGGCTATTCGCATACGGGCAAAGAGACCCTTTAGGCACACAGTGCCTAAGGAAGAGTTTTTGCCCGCATCCCAGGGTGCACCGTCCCGAAAAACTGATCTTCCCCCCGAACGTATCCGAGAGGGAACTCCAGTCCACGGGCGCACGCGGAGGTTTCCTGTCTTAGCACCCCAGGAATGACGTCTTAGCAAGAGTTGTTCAGCCTGATAAGCACTCTCTGTTGCCTTATAAAAATTGAAGATCTGGAACACCTGATGTAGAACACCAAGAACCCAGCTAACCCATAACATAATATATAGGAATGATGTCTTAGCAAAGTTGTTCAACCTGATGAGCACTCTCTGTTGATGTATAAAAATTGGAGATCTGGAACACCTGATGTGGAACTCCAAGAACCCAGCTAAACTATAACATACCTATATAGGAATGATGTCTTAGAAAAGTTGATGGTCGTTGAGTTGATTAGTCTAATGAGCACTCTCTGTTGACGTATAAAAATTGAAGATCTGGAACACCTGATATGGGTCACCAAGAACCCAGCTAAACTACTCGTATATCATATTACATGAATGATGTTTTAGCAAGAGTTGTTCAGCCTGATAAGCACTCTCTGTTGCCGTATAAAAATTGAAGATCTGGAACACCTGATGTAGAACACCAAGAGCCCAGCTAACCCATAACATAATATATAGGAATGACGTCTTAGCAAAGTTGTTCAGCCTGATGAGCACTCTCTGTTGACGTATAAAACGGAAGATCTGGAACACCTGATGTGGAAATCAAAGCTATCACTAATTTCACTGTATAATTTTTAAATAACATGAGCCGGGAGTACCTCCATGCAGTAAAGGCGGTAACAGTTTAGAACAAATTTTCGATGACGATGAATACTTATAATTATATGAATAAAAATTTTACAGGCAAAAACTCCCATTTATTTTTGTACCCGGGCTCTTGAAATTGGACATCAGACTTATCAGATGTTCGATTTTGACGACCCTGTGGTGCTGGCATAAGCAACAGGATCCGCGTACGAAGTCGCGGGCAGAAAATAGTATAATTAATATGTCTAATATTATTAAACCGTAAAATCATTTCGATAGTGTGGCTAATAAGAATCAAATTCTGGGAAGTAATGATTATACAGCAAACTAAATAAAAGAAAAAAAAATAGGTATGTTAGCTAACATGGGAAAATCCGAATTAGTATGAGATAAGGAAAAACATTCTTAGGAAGCTTTAGCTCTTTTATGATCAATTTTAGCAGAATCAAATAAAAAAAAGTAAATTAGGCCAAACTTTTTTAATTCCATTCGACTCTGTCCCATGTGAAGACCATTTCATTGAAGAAATAAACCCGATTTATTTCTTCCGATACAATAGTACGTAAGTAAAGTATATTATCAAAACGGATTTTATTCGTCAGCAAACACGTGAAGTGAACCTTTCACTTACCTCTATCAAAGACAAAACATCAACCGTTACCTTACTACAAAAAAGTTAAACATCGGTTGAACACTTGTCTAAAAAAACCGGCCAAGTGCGAGTTGGACTCGCCCATGAAGGGTTCCGTAGTAGCAAGCATAGATTAGGGATATAATTATATTGAGATTAGCAAGTAATATAGACAAACAATAAAAATAACTTTGTTTTTCATAGTGTTTGTATGAATGGCAAAGTTATATTTGCGGTTTTTGAAAATGTACTATATCTCAAAAACTGCTAACTTCATCTCATCCAAACCAATTTTCGTTGGATGTTTTTGTTGAGGTCTACATTATATATTTTTTTTAGTTTTATCACTCTCTTATTTTAGAAGTTACAGGGGGGGGGGGGGACACACATTTTACCACTTTGGAAGTGTCTCTCGTGCAAACTGTTCAGTTTAGAAAAAAATGATACTCGTAACCTCAATATATTTTTTAAAGACCTATCCATAGATAACCCACACGTCTGGGTTTGGTAAAAAAAAAATGTTTGAGTTTCAATTCTAAGTATGGGGGGCACCCCCAAAATTTGTTTTGTTTTTATTTTTGTATAAAAATCCTAATGCGGTTCACATAATACATCTACCTACCAAGTTTCAACAGGATAGCTCTTAAACTTTCGACAAAAAGTGGCTGTGACATACGGACGGACAGACAGACAGACATGACGAATCTATAAGGGTTCCGTTTTTGCCATTTGGCTACGGAACCCTAAAAAAAGTGTCAACTGCAAAACGACATTTAACGTTGATATAAGGGTCGTTTTGCAATTGCTCTTTTTTTAGACAAGTGTTCAACAGACGTTTAACTTTTTGTAGAAAGAATGGAAATATAATCATTACCAACAACTACAAAGCTCTTGTACCATTTTAAGCGTTTCTTGACGTTTCACTTGATTGACGTGGCTGACCATAGCCTAATTAGTTCAGTAATAAATAGGTATAATAAATAAACAATTATAATTGCATAAGTTGATACTCGTAAAAAAATGCTATGCAATAGCTTTACCGCGGCAGTCACCGAGTGCCTCATGTTTTTTTTTCCTTATTATTTCTAGGTCGCTGCTGCTTCTAGCTTGATGATGGTTTACCTATGACTTTTGGTTCCTTTGATTCAAGGCCTATTTCGACCACTGGTGGCTTGTTTTGTCCAGGTCGTCCCTCCATCATCCACAATATTCTGGTTGTGTCAGGGCTGCAGACAAGCGCGGTCATGCGGACTGCGAGTAATGGGCAGGCTGGGCAGCTCACCGTCAGAGACCATACCCGGGTTGACGGCGCATCGTGTTCCCTCAGACCTCTCAGCAATATTAACTACTGCACCCCCAAAGAGAGCCAAAGGCTGGCCGGGATCGCGGAAATGTACAAACGGGAAACCTTGACCCATAAAACGTAAAGGGCTATTGAAGGAACACCGTAGATTTTAGTCAGTGTGAATATTACAGTGCCTCCCGCTCTTGCCCCTATCTATCGTCGGACTATAAGACGTACGTCAATGCGCCATCGGCACGTGGTGGACAACCCACCTTTACGTATAAAAGCGTTTTGCCAATACTTTTATTTTAAGCCTTTGTCAAACTGACAGGCGAAACGAATGCGTGCCGAAGCGTTTTTTTTTATGTATGGCATTGTTTGAAACCAGTCACATAGACTATCGGACCGCTTTCTTTTTTCAATGTGACTGGATTCAAACAATTCCATACATTTCAAATAAAAACGCTTCGGATGGCATTCGCCTCGCCTGTCTGTTTGACAAAGGCTTTATTGTGCTCACAGCTAAGAAGTGGAATTCTCTGCCAGAGTCTACGTTCCCTGTTAGCTACGACATTGTGGTCGATAACTCAAGAGTGAATATTGAATAGGTTACTTCTAGGCAAGTTTGCTTCGCCGGAAGACGCTTGATGCAGGTCGCTTCCAACCGGTATATGTGGAGATCTTAAGGGGACGCCTATGTTCAGCAGTGGACGTCCTATGGTTGACATGATGATGATGATGAAGCGTGCCTCATCACCGACCAAAACTTTGCTTACCATCAGAAGGGATATTGGTCTAACGCGACAACAGTCACTAAATAAAAAATCCTTACATTTGAAACAATACTTGAAAGCATTGTAAGAACATAGTGTGTCGTAATGTCACTGACCTTAGTTATGAAACTCAAACATATGGCAGGTTCATTCAATTAATGACTGAGATGTATTCTATTCTTAGTTAGTTTTTGCAATGTTTAAACTATAAACTTCCATTGCATTGACTTCTAAAAGTTGATTAAATCTAAGAAAAAAACATTTTCTTTTGATTAGGGTTAATAAAACATTGTTTTCTGATCGAATCTTATATTTAATTGAGCATTAAAATTAACGACAGCAACTGTCTATAATAAAGTATAAAAACAAGATGTTCAAACACTTTTAAAAATATGTCTAATGAGCAAATGAAGAGATCTCAAAACGGGAAATACTTATGTAATCCTAATACGAGATTACATAAGTATTTCCCGTTTTGAGATCTCTTCATTTGCTCATTAGACATATTTTTAAAAGTATCCGGGCACGCCGCAATCGCGGCGGTAAGACCCCTCTTTGAGGAGTGGCTGGAAAGACGTCACGGCGTCCTGACTTACCGCATGACGCAGGTCCTCACCGGACACGGAAGTTTCGGGAGGTTCCTGTGTCTGATAAGGAGGGAAGAGACGCCCGGGTGTCACCACTGCGAAGATCGCCCGGAGGACACGGTGGAGCATACGGTGCAGGACTGCCCCGCTTGGGCAGAGCACCGCCGTGTCCTCTCGGCGGCGATAGGCGGAGACCTCTCGCGCCCGGCATTGGTCGAGGCCATGCTGCGGGGCGAGACGGAGTGGGAAGCGGTCGCCTCCTTCTGCGAAGCAGTTATGCTCGTGAAGGAGGAGGCGAGCCGCGAGAGAGAGAGGACAGCGTCCTCCCTCCGCCCCAGCCGCAGTGGTAGACGCCCACGGCGTCGGACGTCGCGGGACGATCTCCGGCCACCGTAGGCGCGGGCATGCGGGCGGCGAGTAAAGGGCAACTCGCCACCCGACCATGGACCATGCCCGGGTCGACGGCGCGTTGTGTTCCACGCGCGCCTCAAGGAGTGTCAGCATGATGACGGGGCCCCCCTCTAGAGGGCCAAAGCCTGCCGGGGTCGCGGGACTTATCTCATTACCGTGACCCCGGGACATAACGGGCTATTGAAGGACACCGTGGATTTTAGTCAGTACAAGTCTGACAGTCCCTCCCGCCCTGCCCGGGGTGGGAGGACTCATTTGATGATTTTACCACGATAAAAAAAAAAAAAAAAAAAAATCCTAATACGAGATTCTTTGGAAAGCATGCATTTGTACATTTTAGGAATAATTTAATACTAGGATTGAACAGTGGTGTCTGTAAAGCTAAATATTTAGTCGTAAGGCTTTCATAGTTCGCTTACACTGAATGCCCCTGCGTCACAAAGCGGTATCCGCGTACTCGTAGGTAGATACCGCTATATACCTGAATTAAGGCCCAACACCTTTGAATGTTTGCCATCGATGCACTAAAAAAGGTTAAGTTACAGTTGTTATAACCGGACTTGACACTGGTTTTCGACAGTTACATTATTGGCTGAAAAGGCTTGTCGCATATAACTTTGCCGTAGCAATTTAAACTTTACAGACAACACTTATTAATTTCTAAAATAATACTTGCTAAAACTAATGCAATGTACAATAATATCTTACATTTAATTGAGCAAATATAGGTGCAAATGGAACAATTTCTTAATATCTACAAGATTCTCACGTTTTAGTTCTATAGAAATACTCATCCCGCCTACTTACGTAGGCAATAGGCACCATGTTTTATTTAGGGCTTCTAAGGAGATCTATATCGTTATAAAATGTACCTATCGACATTGTAACATGAATGACTGCAAAGCCATTGTACTCTGCCGTTGCGGTCACAATTTCGCCTTTATATTAAAACAAAACATCAATTTATCATCTGTTTCACTCATCTTTCACTTGTTCAACTCAATCAGCCTTACTACAAAATCTGTTGAACACTTGTCTAAAAAAAGTGTGACTGCAAAACGGACCTTATTTCAACGTCATAATCTGACATTTTTTTAGACAAGTGTTCAACAGACGTTTAAAAGTTTTTGTGGTATGACAGAACGTATTTAGTTGTTGTTTATAATCAATTCCGTACTCAATAGTATCATCATCATATTAGCCGTAGGATCATCATCTGCCTAGCCCTTTCCAAACTATATTGTGGTCGGCTTCCAGTCGAACCAGATACAGCTGAATATCAGTATTTTACATGGAGCGACTGCCTATCGGACCTCCACAACCCAGTAACTGGGTAATACGATACTATAGTTAAGACTGGTTGTCAGACTTTCGAGTTTCTGACTGTGATTAACGACTGTCAAAGATCTAAAAATGACAGCCGGGACCAACGGCTTTACGTGCTTTCCGAGGCACGGAGGAAACTCGCTATGACAGATGGTCACCCATCCACAGACCAACCTCGGCATAGGTGGACTTATGGGTGGTTTATTGTGAATAAGTAAAATAAGTATATATATATGTATGATAAACTGCACTCCTTTGTAATAAAACATTCAATTTTAAAAGAGGAACAGTTTGGTTTCAGAAAAAATAAATCAACAACTCTTGCATGTTTTTCACTCATGAAAATGATTACCTCTAGTCTAGACCAGAAAAAGCCAATATCATCCATATTCCTCGATATGTCAAAAGCATTTGACTTCGTAGACCATAAACTCCTTCTTTTCAAATTGAATCGTTATGGTATTAGAGGAAATGCGCTACAGTGGGTAGAAACTTACTTAAATAATCGACAACAATGCGTAGAGATATCCAGACATACATTATCAGAAAAGAAAATACATAGATCCGCCTATCGACAAAATTCCTGTGGCGTTCCCCAAGGCAGTATATTAGGACCCTTTTTGTTTTTATTATATATCAATGACTTGCCCAACGTAACCCCACATTCATGCATTCTGTACGCCGACGATACAACCCTTAGTATTGAACTCACTGATAATAATATAGCCAAATACGAAAAAGAAATTAATGAAACATTAAATAAAATAATAGAATGGCTTAAAGACAACAATTTACATGTAAATATTAATAAAACCAAGCTCATACAATTCCAAGCATACAATAGCAAACGTCAACAATTAAAAATAAGATATGCAAATAGCGCAATAGAAGAGGTTGAAAATGCTACATTTTTGGGTATAACATTAGATAAATATTGCAATTGGAAAACACATATTGACAAATTATGCACTAAACTTCAAAGATTTGTGTTTGCTCTATACAGAATTACTCGCGTAGCTGGTATCAATGCGGCGCTTTGTGCCTATCATGGATACGTTGCATCTATTCTCCGCTACGGTATCATAATATGGGGAAATTCTGTTGACATAATAAGAGCATTCCGGGCCCAAAAAAAATGTATTCGGTCAATAACTAAAACCCAACAATTACAAAGCTGTGTCCCACTTTTTAAAAAATTGAAAATTTTGCCACTACCTTCTTTATATATATTTGAACTCTGTATCTTTGTACATAAAAACAAAGCTTTATTCCAAGGACATGATGATGTAGTTAGAAAAAGTCGAAACATCCACAACTTATGTGTATCTCAACAAAGAACTAAACTTTTTTCTAATAATGTTTACTGTATGGCAATTCGTATTTACAATAAGTTACCTAATGCTTTTAAAAATCTAAATCTCATAACATTCAAACAAAAATTATTTAATTTCCTGTTGTATAAATGTTACTATTCAACAAATGACTTCCTGAATGAAAAGTTTGATTCAAAATTTAAATTAGATTTCGACTTGCCTTTGAGTTCTTAGTAATTTAACTGAATCTCAGTCCCATATTCTTGTACTAAAACAACTGTTTAAATATATAATCATTCTTGGCATTATAAATAATAATTCTTGCTATTGTATTTCATAATAAACGTGTTCCTTGTCATTGTATAACCTAACTAATCTATTTTTCATAATTAGGTATTATGTAAAAATACCGTTAATCTTAATTCTTTAAAATATTTGTACGCTGGAAACAGCAGAATATTCTGAACATAATATTGTACCTATGTAACACCTGTATAACAATATTCTGACAAATAAACTTAAAAAAAAAAAAAAAAAAAAAAAAAAAAATAAGATTTTTATAACAACAGTCTATTCTCTATGGCTTCTATTTCCGAACAAAAACATGATTTCGTTCCTTACTAACAAATGTTTTAATTTAGATACTACCAGTACCCTTAGCACGAGTTTTCACTCTTTTACTTTACAGCGTCTTTCCAGTATTTACAGCGTTTATTGTATGAAAAAATGGAACAGCGCCTCTGGTGTGCGAAGAAGGAACTAATTTTTTCCTTGAAAATTGTCAATTTGAAGTTGTCAAAGTTCCAGTTTACTTTACGTCTCAAATACTGAAAACTCGTGCTCAGGGTACTGATCATCATCTAACTGCCTATCTACATGTGGAATCAATTTGTTAACTTATGGACTAACTAATAGTGAAACATTTCTTAACCTACATAATTTGTGTTTTAAACACAATCCATTTAAAATAATAACAATTACAAATATTATCTACTTACAAAGTAATGAATATTGAGCCAATCATGTTCCTTCAGTCTTGTTTTTGAGCTTCAAATATATTTATATATACAATCACACTTTTCAAACACATCCTTTTCAAAAACTTCTACCAAACCATAATAATAACAAGAAAGTTGTTAATTAAACGTAAAAAACTGAAGTCTTCAACAAATTGAGCATTCTTTTAAAAGATTTAAAAAATTAAAATGTTTTAGTCATACTGTTTTGTATGGAAATAATACAAAATAAATGGATATGGATATAGAATATGCCTAAGCCATAAGCTTTGACTTGCCTTTTTACCCGACTACGGCGAAGCAAAAAGGAGGGTTATGATTTTGACCGGTATGTATGTATGTATGTTCATCTGTTCCCTCATAACTTCTGAACTACTTATCACTTCTTGACAAATGAGGTGTCGTTAGAAGCGTCTCAGTTGTCCGCTGGTTATAGGGTAGGTGACGTGTCACCAAATCCAATATGGCGCCCTCTAGGGGATGAAAAGTCGTAACAGAAAAAATATATATTTTCGCACAGTATCGACATGGGTATCAAATTAAATGGCTTGATGAGCACATTTGAAATATATATACATTATATAGCTTTTACTAGCTACTTTGCCTGTTTCTAACAGTGTCAACATGGGTATCAAATGAAAAGGCTTAATGAGTACATTTTAAATTCACTCGCTGCTTTGCTTAATAAATCAAAAAACCCCAAAATAGTGTAAATAAAAAATAAGTTAAAATAACTAAAACCCGACTACGAAAAAATCGCGCTCTAAAAAGTATAAAACAAGAACAATCCGTGTTACAGAAATTTTTAATTAATAGCCGTGGTCGTATGCCACCTGCGGTTGTTTCACACAATCTTTATTGGCTAGGTGGCATACGACCACGGCTATTAATTAAAAATTTCTGTAACACGGATTGTTCTTGTTTTATACTTTTTAGAGCGCGATTTTTTCGTAGTCGGGTTTTAGTTATTTTAATTTATTTTTTCGAAGATAAAAGTAACAAGAAACAAACACGCTAGGAGGATTTCGTCAAAAGAGTCATAAAAGAAACTAATGACTGCATAAAACCGTTAGAACGTTGCCGCTAGGTCAGGGCCTTCTATAACAGATTGGAAGCTCTAGATGTCTAGATAATAAGGCCCATGGAAAATTTAAGAGCGAGCTAATTCAACCCGAAAATATTTGTAACCCACCTGGGTTATGTTGGGTTTTAACAGCTCCTAGCTACCACATTTACAGGTCTTTAGGCGTCTTTGAATTGTGCGACCCAGGGCCAAGATGCCCATAGAAAAAGATGGCGAATCATTGACAGCACAGGGCATTATCACCAAGTAACAAAAGTAGCCAACAGCTCAAACATTTCAATAACTCTTACAGTTTCTGCAACCTTGGTACAGTCAGCTTATCCCTAATACACCTAAGCGTGGTCAGCTTAGCTGGTGAACTTGGCACCGTCTGCTCCTGATCAGGCTTCCTCATCGGTCTGGACGCTGGTATACAAGTCCGGGGCACGGTTGTGATGTGCGGATGCGTCTTCACATGCTTTCGAAGAGAGGAGGGATCTGTGTACCTTTTACCGCAACCGATGGCACCACATGCATAGGGTCTCTGGAAAAAAGTTAAAAGATCGATTAGGGGTTATTAATAGGTCAACCTACAGGATTATTATTGCCTAAAGTCGTGCCTTTTGAGATTCTTTCTAGGAAACACAAGAAGTACTGGATCATACACGGAGACCGGAATGACATCGTCTCGAATCAGGATTAGCAAGTTAAAATGAGGTGAGCCGGTCACGCTAATAAATCTGGTATGAGCTACCAAGTATCGTTTATTCCACCGAATGCAGACACAGATATGTATAACCGCCCAAACTCAGATAATGGTCCACCTTTAAATTAAACGGCAAGTGGATGATAAAACTAAGAAATAAGTGAAGTCTGAGACAACGGCTAAATTAGACGTAGTGTAGGTAGAAATGTTATGGAAAGACTATGAAAAACGTCAAACGAAGGAGGGTGAATATTTAAGGCGAATGTAATGCATTGAAGCGACAAGTACGACTAAGGTAAGTGTGACCTAAAAGACAGACATAAGGATAAACTTGCAAAACACATGGGTTATCACCAACATGTAGACATGGCCAGCCAGACTCCTCATGATAAACAATTAAAAAGTAAAAGTCTAGCATGATAATGATAACATTATTACTACTGCTTATCGTGTTTACAGTTTAGGTTAAGAGCTCAAGTTCAGTATTCTTCCGTTGCGAGGCGAGTAGATAATTCAGTTTTTGACGGTCAGTTGATATAGTATCAAAACTATGGCCTCGTTTAAGGACTTACAACTGCAGCAGTGGTTGCCGGTTCTCCGTGTACGCTCTGTAAGTACATCACCGTATGTTTGAGTTTTGGGAGGCTCGCTTTGCGCACCACGTGTCCTTGATCGAGACGGGTGAAAAATTATTTTCCAAAATTGTTAAATATCAGAATTTGACTTCTTCGGGCTAAGCACGGTTAAGGTCTTTACATTTTTAAGAGCACGAGCGGTATGAAATAAACTCACTCTGCGTGGCAGTATAACTCATTTGCGTGAGTTCGAACCAACGACTTAGAACTCATCAGTCGGATCTATTACCACTGCTTTAAAAGACGTACTTTGAAACAAGTTCAACAATTTCTAAAACTTACAGCATTGAAATGTGTCCTCTGATGTTTGGCCCTGTCCGAAGAGTTGGAGAAAGCCTTCCTGCAGTGTGGTGCAGGACAGGCGTAAGGTCGTTCCCCTGTGTGAGACCTCACGTGAATCTTCAAGTTCTCTAACCGGGAGAATGCCTTGCCACAACCCGGGTGCTAGAAAATATAAAAATTGAAAAATAAGCTCATTGACGTATAAGGCGTTCATTTTATCAACTTTGATGATCTTGGCATCATGGAAATTGCCACAATTAACATCATCAGTCTACGAAAATTATAGGAAAGTTGTGTGCTAGGTCGAAATATTCATCATAAAAAAAGAGTTTCATACTTACATGGCACCTGTTAGGCTTATGTCCTGAATGCACACGCATGTGTATTAGAAGTTTGTAGCGAGCGTTGAAAGGACGTCGTTCCCGGGCACATTCGCGCCATAGGCAGCTGAACTCGTCTCCTAAACAGTACATAGTGGGCTTTCAGAATTTTGCATTAATAATCAATCTGCCTCTTTGGTTTGTTGGTAGTAATCGCCACTGTTGGGCTGAGTACTGAAGTCGTTCGATTTCTGGATCGGAGAATTTAAGTTATTGGATTTGTCCATAATATTGGAAAATCTCAACAGTTAAAGCTGAGATTTGAGCCCAGTTCTTGATAAACTCGCTCTGGCTTATCTGAAGGGATTTGAACATAATGGCCGAAAGAGCTTCAGACTGACGCATACCACTGCCTATGTCTTCGGGCATAACAGATGAAACTAGTCTCATTCAACAAAGAATTAAAAATAACTTAAGGTTATTTGGATTAGTGATTACTTGTCGTGTGGCAGTGTACGATAATTGGAAATGAAGCATTAATAAAAATATGCTGTATCTAATTTGTCAAAACAATTTATTATTCAAAACAAATGATAACCGATTCTTTATATTGTTACTAAAGAGGTTATCTTTCTATAACTTTTTAAATTGTTCATTTGGTCATTTAACATTTATTGTATACTTAAAATAAGGTAAATCGACAGTACCTTTGTATGTGTTGACATGGGCTCTCTCAATGTGTTCCACCAACAAGGTTTGATTTGGATATCTTTCGTAACACTGCTCCCATAGACATACTCTTTCACCTAAAAAAAGTTTATTTTATAAATTAAAAATCAAGCAATTTATAGTTTCAATGTTATCAGTAACGACTAATGTCATTGACGTAACGAAATGTGATAAAATACAAACATAAACTTAATTATATCTAAGTGTTGTGTTTTAATATCTACCTTGAGCCTTATCTTTATCGGTCTTCCTCTGATTTTGAGGTTTGCTCTCAACAGCATTAACATTAGTTTCGGTCTCAAATGTTAAACCAAAATCGTCCAAATTAACAAACAAGTCTTCTTCATCAAAGTTTTCAGAGTTTTCGTCGTAATAACTTGAACTGTGTACATCACTCTCAACTGATTCTGATACTGATATCTTTCTCTCATTTCTATCAAAACTGAATTCATTACAACTTGTTGGTGTATCGGGAAGTACATATTTCCTTTCTTCTAAATTGTAAAGAATATTGTTAGGATAACTGTAGTGTTCTAAACTATTTACAGATCCAACATTTTGTTGAACAGGAGTCACGTTGGTGTATTCGGGCATTTGAGCGTCTTCAACATTGTAATTACAATATCGTTTTGAAAACACAGTATCTATTGAAGGTAGAAGGTTCTTATCCGGTGTAGTAGAGTTTAAATATTCTTCATTAAAATCTGGTGTAAGTCTACAAGATTCACCATCCTCTCTGCAAAGCTCATCGATCAGTGATTCATCATCTATGTAGTCGTTATTAGCTTCATACATTTTACTTTCTTGTGTCTTGTAAGCATCCATTTTGCAATTCTTATCTTCAAAGTCAATCCCATCTAAATCTAAGAGGACTTCCTTAATATTTTGCTCATTGATATTGCTGTCAATGACTTCGTCTATAATCTCGAAATCAGCTTCGTTAGTGGCAGGAGCACTCCAGTTATCTAATACTTCAAAATCAAAACTTTCTTCTACTCCATACTTAAAATTGTCTACTTTCTTATTTTTGTTGCTATTTTCTAGTTCTAAATTAAATTGTGACATGTAATAAGCGTGTAGGTCTGTTACATTGTCGTTTCTATCATTAAACATGTCCTCTTCCTCATAACAAGGTATGATATCATATTGCGCCATCTTCATAGGTTCATTTACCTACAAAAGTTCAGTAATCTCTATGTAGAGGTGTTGACATGTGGTGTTTACTCGTTACTTTGCGCATGTGGTTTTGCTATTATTATAAAAATAAACTTTCTCTGTGTATGATCACGCGTGGCTCGAGCATCTGCGAATTATAAAATTAATCGTCTCTTTAGAATTATTATTTAGTCTCCACACGTGTTAGTAAGCTGACTTACGGCCTATTATTATTAGAGTTAGGAAGCTCATTGGATGATGCAAAAAGGGCTTTATTTTTAAATATTGAATGGACATCTTTTGGTTTGAATCACGCTGGAATATTTTTATTCATGACAGAATCTTTTGATCAATCACAATTTTATTGCCAAATGTTTAATGAAACCAAAATGAAAGAAGCTTGACGATTTTAGAATAGCCCATCTAGAAATCGTGAAGATAAATGAATTTTGTTAATAAGACATTTAATTTTCTGGAATAGGTTGTTAAATCCATTATTGAGTAGGTGCCTGTTTATTATTACAGATACAACGATTAAAAAAAAAATTGAAGTATTTAAGTAGTAATGTGGACAAAAATATTTTTCAAAATGAATCGTTTGACGCTTTGACGTTTTTTATTTATACCATAGGTAACTATTGTACCTATGTTTAACAAATGGATAAATGAGTTTGACTTTAACGCGCTTTAAATTTTGCATTTCGTAATTTCACATTTCGATAAAAAAAGATAGGTAATAGAAAACCGGCCAAGTGCGAGTCTGACGGGCATGCGGGCGGCGAGTAAAGGGCAACTCGCCGCCCGACCATGGACCATGCCCGGGTCGACGGCGCGTTGTGTTCCACGCGCGCCTCAAAGAGCGTCAGCACGATGACGGGGCCCCGCCCAAGAGGGCCAAAGCCTGCCGGGGTCGCGGGACTTATCTCATTACCGTGACCCCGGAACATAAAAGGCTATTGAAGGACACCGTGGATTTTAGTCAGTACAAGTCTGACAGTCCCTCCCGCCCTGCCCGGGGTGGGAGGACTCATTTGATGATTTTACCACGCTAAAAAAAAAAAAAAAAGTGCGAGTCCGACTCGCTCATAAAGGGTTCCGTAGCAGCAAGTAACATAATACAAAAGTTCTTGTAGATGGTTGTAACCTTGAAAGGTAAATTGCAGTTTACGATTTATGACGTATTAAAAAAAAACTAATTACTTGATCTCGTTCAAACCAATTTTCGCTGGTAGTTTCCATGCGTAGTGTATATCATATATTTTTTTAAGATTACCATTTTCTCGTATTTTAGAAGCTACAGCCCCCCCCCTGTAACTTCTAAAATACGAGAAAATGATAATCAAACATTTTATCACTTTGGTAGTGTTTCTCGTGCAAATTGTTCAGTATTTGTTGGGTTCGGTGAAAAAAAAATTGAGTTTCAATTCTAAGTATGGGGAACCCCCAATATTTGTTTTTTTTTATGTGAAAATCCTAAAGCGGTTCACATAATACATCTACTTACCAAGTTTCAACAGGATAGCTCTTATACTTTCGAAGAAAAGTGGCTGTGACATACGGACGGACAGACAGACGGACATACAGACAGACAGACATACAGACAGACAAACAGACAGACATGACGAATCGGTAAGGGTTCCGTTTTTTGCCATTTGGCTACGGAACCCTAAAAAGAACATGATGTATAAAAATCAATGAATCACATTTTTATCGGTGAATCAAAATCACATTGCGTAATTGATATTTATATCAGACCAATGCAAAGTAAAATAGGTAGAAAAATTCAAGATGTAGCATTTATTTTCAGACATGGCCTCGAAACGCAGCCGAAATTACTGAAAGGATTGCAAATAGGTAACGTTTGTTGTAAAAATATAAATAAATAATGCGATTTCCACTATTTTGTAAAACCCTACATCATTACGGCTGCAATTTCGGAAGGGTTAGGCAGATGTATATTTTTAGGACATCGATATTTCGCCAGTTATGTTTAAGTTCTATGTAATAGGGGTGGGACTTGCCACTGGCCAGTAACAGATAATAGAAACACAAGACATTTACATCAGTAATGAGAAATAGAATAACTTTTAAAAATGAACAGTAAGCTAACTTTAGCAATTCAATACAATTCCAAAGAGGAGATTTCAGGACTTCAGGAGAAGTTGTTGAAAGCAAAATGACACCGGAATTATCTTAATTACAAGCTCAAATTTTTTAAGCTAAGCAAGATGTCTGGGTCGCAAAACTATTTATAAAAGTTACCGTTGGAAAAACCTCAAAAAATCTTCGCCCGATCTACATACGAATTGTACCCACTAAACCAAAGATACAGTCACATTATTTATTATTTTGTATAAACAAGAAAAAAAGCCAACGGACGAACCACCTGAAAATTCTAAAAGAAGTGGTTAACTATTACAGCCGCCGCCCGCGGCGGGCGGGGTTAGCCATTATGATGTGCCAATTAATATCAAAAGAGGATTTAGAAATTTTGCATAATTATTTAAATGATTTATTTTCTACTATCAAAAACTGCAAGACTCAAAATGTTATTATTAATCAGTTTCTGTAAATGTCTACGTATTTATCTTAAAAATATTAAAGCAAAATTTCGAAATTATTTTTTTATGTTTAGTTGTAACTGATATAATTAGCACTACGGTTATTTTATCAATAAGTATTGATGGGCTTTAGAATACGAGCAATACCTGTTGTTACTCAAAGTTTGTTAGTATGCTTTAAATTTATTCTAGCACATTGCACTGTTTAGTAAACGCTGTGAGTATTATAACATAAATGGAAGTTTTTATACATGTAATCTAGGTACATACCTACTTCCTACCTAATATTATTTTTATTAAATCAAATAATTTATTAAGTAAAATAAAAATTTCATTCATTGAACAAAATAGACAAAGACTCTCTATCATAATAATTAGGCCTCATCCTGATTGTTTTACATTAAAATTACAACAAAACTACTTTAATTATTATATTAGGTTAGTAAATAAGGTATCTAAATAAATCTAAAGACATTTACAAACTTAAAACAAAACTATATTATTAGTCTATATTAATTTATGTAACAGCCTCTTACTAGGGTATAGAAACATTAAGTACAAATTTAGCGGGATAGTAACTACGAAATTGCTATGTTATTATTAAGATAATAACATAAAAATAAAACAGAAATAAACACACTGAAATACTCACATAATAAAAACAAAACAGCGAAATTCAAAAACACAAACTTCACAATTTTGGCGTGAACTGTCAAAGTGACACATAACCTAACTTTTTAAGTACGCAGAGCACACGAGTGAACCACTCCAGGACATTGACGGGAATAGTTCAGGAGCTAACGGGATCGTGTAAAAACTCCTTACTGAAACTATAGGACGCCATGGATGTGATAAACTATGGAAGGACACGGTGTGACGCGGATGTGTGAAAAGAGTAGCGCGTTTGTTTCAACTTTTATTGCAAGTTCTTATTTTAGATTTGCCTTCTACACGATATACAAAGTATGAATAGAAAATAGATTTTTTTGTCCTTTCGCGTAATTTGTCATGTCTATTTTTCCATGAGCAGTCGACTTTCGAATCAGAGTTTCCCTTGAATTTTTTCTTAGTTAATAAATAAAGAAAATTACTTCAATATTACCAGTTAATTAGTGAATAGGACCACCTTTTTAAATACATATATTGTTGAATCATGAATGTTGTTGTTTTTATTTATTTCTCGGATATTCTGACGCAGTTTCAGGGATTTCAATGCTCAGCAATGAATTGTGATAGGCTAACTTTATTAAATTAACCCAATCAAGATTCAGTTTACAAAAAATGTGTCCATAATATACGATAAAAATAATAATACATTCGATACACCATCTAGTAACTTTAGTTCAAGAAAAGTAACAACATGTGCTTTCAAAATACCAGCTTGATTTTCGGTCCAACCGTGCTGAAAATGTCTTGTGAACATTCTTATTTCTGGCAGATTAGTGTTCAAAATCGTTAAACAAACTGTACACATTCATGCAAAATAATCTCAAGATGTGTTTTACTGTCTTTTGGCGCCAAGAATATTTTATTGATTCAGTTGTCAATATAATATTTTTAATTGGAAATTATTTTATGAACGAATTCAATGTTTCTAAAAGATGGCACTAAGCAAGAATATGGTTACTGAGGCTACCTATGTCGAGAAGTCGAATGTGTGTGTTAATAACCCGACCGTCTGTATTGAGTCTATGTAAACCTAATTCTCTGTTTTGGTGGTTCATATCCGGCTCGAAGGACAATGACAAAATGATATGGCAGTTTTAGATGTGAAGAGATGATCAAACTGTAAAGTGAAGGAATATTTATCAACAAACTCAGTCTGATTATTTAATTTTGTAGAGTAAACAAAAAATAAAAATAAACTTTTCCAACTTTTACTATTCAGGATGTAAGTGCAAATGGTTACCACGTATTTAGCACGTCATTCTTAGCCCCTTTTAGCCATAATATTTCAGTACTGCCCACAAACATAGTAAATTTTGAACACACATACAAACCATTTATTTCTATTTTAAACAAAACTGCACTCATTAAATAATTATATCTTTCCGAAATTACTCATAAACCCCAAGTAGACGCCTCTTATTAATTTTAATCCCCTAACTCGTAAAATGCAGTGCCAAAAAAAATGAAACTCCTGTAAAATTAACACAAATGGGTCGTGATACTTTAAAAAGCTGTCGAAGAGACATAATGACGGCTCTCGTCAAATGTTTTTTTGCCTTGTTGTCGAACAAGCGCATTTTTTTTGTATGGGATACAATATTTTGAAAATATTTCGTATAAGTAATTAATTTAAATTTTCTTGAAATTAGAGTAAGAATACTATTTATAGGTATGGGTTTATATCTTATGAAGTCGGTTGAGAATGTAAGGAAATGGATCGGAAAAGCGGTCTATACCTACCTATTTTCTGTGGCATTTATAATGCTCTAATTAGTAACATTTTTTTTCATTCGATTCTTTAATAATATTATTAAAATTGATTTTAGCATCTTAATTATTACACATCGTGGCTATTTAGGCCCACCAGCTCATCAAAGATGCTGCAGACGTGGCCAGCTCAGATGGTTGGCCCGATCTACAATAGGCCGCGGGACCGTCATAATCACAAACGGCAACCTAAAGAACAAGGTGAACTTTTTATTCAGTTAGAATCTGACAGTCGCTTGAAAATGAGTCCTCCCAGCCTGAGTGGAGGGGCCACTCAGGCCGGGAGGACTCATTTGATAATATTACCACCCAAAACAAAAATAAGACATGGTCAGCGCAGAAGGCGGCACAATCTGCAATTTACACCGTAGAAACATAGCTTGTCCCCAATAGAAATTTAAAAAATCTAAAAACCCACATTTTAAAATGTCCTACTCCACTCCACTCCACTCAAAACGTGGGGCAGTATATTATTATTTAAGGGATTATTTATGGGATATATTTACATGATGTGTATAGATCGTGGGTGTGACGTGCAAAGATACTCCCCCACGTTTTGAGTGGCCCCTCTCTCAGCCCCGTAGGGTTATTTTCTTATTTTTAGGACATTTTAAAACGTGGGTTTTTTCGATTTTTTAATCTATTAATTATTTTATTATTTTTATCATTATTCATCGGGTTTGGAGCTACCCTGAAAATTTCAACCTGCTAGCTTATCGGGAAGAGCCTCAAAGCCTGTCCGCCATCTTGGACGTCCGCCATATTGGATTTAAGTCACATGACTAATTTTTTCGTATTTCTGACAGCTAACCCTTTCATTTGATACCCATATCATAGGGGTGGGTTTCAAACAGCCAGTCAAAGCGTGTACAAAATTTCAGCCTGCTAACTTATCGGGAAGTGCCTCAAAATTGAGTTGCAAAAGTCCAACCGAAACGACAAACAAACAATACAAGTGAGTGTATAAAGTATAATATAAAAAACGTGGGAAAAACGTGGGAAAATTGGCAGTTTTGACGCTGCGTCAGCGCCGCGAAGAGAGAATAGACTAGACTAAACAACCTTGATTAGTAGCCTATATTAACTCTGGATCGAAGGAATTAGAACTCATGAGGACACCATTGACTAGCAGTGAGATAAAACATGCTCACAGTAGCAGCTATTTTTCCGTCGACAATTTTAATATAAATTCATAACTCTCCACATTGCCGACGTCAATGCCAACTCTGCATAGGCCTCTACCCGACCATGTCATCAAGCAAAGTCACTCACCCCGAACCTAAAACAAAAAAGAACTCCAAAAAGAAAACATAACTCTTCATTTCATTTGAAAAAAGCAACGGTTTTATCATCAATTCGAATACTACCGTTTAAAAAAAGAAGTGTTGCGTGTAAGTGCGTGTGCGCAGCCTGGTTCGTTTTATTGTCCTTGCAGTTGCCGTGCACGTGTGCGAGTTCAACCATTTGTTACAATAATCACTAGCTTTTTGTACAATTATTTTGTTGGAGAAAGACTTTTACTGAGCCCTCTGTTTTTTTGGAGATGTAGATCCTTTTTTTATTTATGCTTTAAATCAGTCTATCGTACTAAAAGTAAATGATGCCTTTTCCTAATAAATAAAAGTCAGATCCAATCTAACGCTACTTCCAAATGCTGCGAAATAATTTTGATGCTGTCAAAGTTAACTTGACTTTACTTGTTTTCTTACTGAGATTCTTCGTGCCGTTGACAGGGCAGTATTCAAGTATTATATTGCCTCATTTCGCCACTTTCACGGCAGCAGACTTGCAGATTTTGGAACACACAGGGTGAGGCAAAGCACAATGGTGGACATCTTTTAACCTAACGAACCAGTGGATCATTTAAGTCCAGAGTCATCCACTAAATAACCTCCTCTTTTTTACCATACTCCTCGGTCCTCATCCATCAGCTCCCTCAATTTTGACGACAACGTCAACCCAACGTGCATTCAAACGGCCCTGGTTTCATGTAGTTTGTGCAAAGTATAGAAGTGAAGTGTACTATATAAATATAGGAGCTGCGTATAAAGAAGAAGACATTTTATTGAATAAAAGTTTTTTTCTGTGAAAGTTTCCCTAAATACTCACATGGCAAATTGTTTAAAGTCCATGACCCATATACATTACTAATTACAGTGAAATAAAAGCTGTAATAAGAAGCTAATCTACAACCAAATGTATGATTAATTGTATGTTTATATCGCTTCACCACGTCGTTCTATCTAGGACAAGAGATCTACAAGAAATGCTTACACTTGTTTCTGGACTGCGTGTCTCAAAGTTGTCTTATAGCAGCCATTGTTGTTTCTATTTATATAGTTTTTGGTATCACTTTATTTTTTTTTAATCTATATTTCCTACAAGAAACATTTATTGTTATTCAACGATAGGTTGCTAGTCCGTGGTCTCCACTCTAGTGCTTTTTACCCGACTGCGCGACGCAAAGGAGGGTAATGTGTTTATCAGTCTATGTATCTATGTTTGTTTCTATGTGGCGTTCTAGAGACCAAATACGTAGGCCGATTTTGATAATTCTTACGTCAATCGATTCAAATCAACAGCAGGAAGAAGCAGACAGAACTCACAGTCGGGGCGCATTCAAATTTTACAAATCAAATCTTTCCAAGGGGCCCCGACTGTGAGTCGTTCTGTTCTGCTTCTTCCTGCTGTTCTGTTGGGCTTGTTTCTTTCTTTTTAGTTTTTATTTAAGTTAACTTTTTCACGTATTTTTCAAAATTAGTTTTTACGCAGTCGGGTTTTTTGTTAAATTATTTTTTTTGACCACATCGTCCAACAACAAGATGGACAGACGACCTTATAAAGGTCGCCGGAAGACGCTGGATGCAGGTCGCTTCCAACCGGTATATGTGGAAATCTAAAGGGGAGGCCTATGTTCAGCAGTGGACGTCCTATGGCTGAAATGATGATGATAATGATGATGATGAACGATAGCTTAGAATTTGACCACTATCTCGCCTGATGGTAACCGAAGATGTAGTCGACGGCACGCTTGCCTAGAAGTGAGTTCACTCTTGAATTATAGCTGTCAGGAAATATATTTTTCTCTTTGAAAATGTACAAAAATATGCAAATAAAAAAACACTTTTCGGCCGGTGTCGGAAGCAGGATCTATGTTACTGATGACATGGTTAGAGCTACAGGGAATGTCATGGATGTTACTCTAGTGAAACCTAAACGTTTCGTAAGAATGTTTTTTTTTTAGCGATTGATTCGCGTTTGAAAATTTGTAAATACATTTTTGTTATTTGTTTGATAAATTATTTAGCTGTTACAAAATCATAAGCACACATATTATCGAGGCTCTTCATTTTTTACTGTTGCAGTCACTTTATACCTAAAGCGTTTCGTGAAATCAACAGTAATTAATTGATTAACCGTAATTCAGTAAATCATTGTCTATTTTTAGAGAAAGTAGAACAAATAATGTTGAGATCCATTGATCATCGCGGTGGTACACCAAATTAACACACTCGTGCGCATCTGCGGAGACCAACTGCGGCCCGCGAGACTTCATAATCATCAGGAAATAAAAAAATATAAATTTATATTCGACCATAAAGTTAAACGGACGCAGGCTTCGTTTAGGCTGTAGATCAATCTACATGGATTTTCGAAACATGATCTGTGTTTTTATTTACATACATAATTACGAGTTTCACCCACAAACGCGGAACCAGGCTGGATCCGCCCTTAATGACCCGTTACAGGAAGGAACCACCTTCAGGTTCACAGAGCGGATCGACCTCTAGAAGCTGAATGGCAGGCTAGGGCTAGTGGGAACGTATTTATTCCTACTCCTCCACTATTCTTTTCTGATTAATTTCGTTGCAGGATCCAAGACAGGTAAATTCATTCTGCGAGACACGTTGAGCTTCATTGGCTCAGCGCTTTTCTGGTGGTCGCCACTGTTGATTCTAGCTTTCAGGAGTTGCAGTAGTTTGGGAATAGTGTGGTGGGTTTGTCCCAAAAAAAAAATACATGTAAATTCAGTGTAAAATTCACCGTTATATGAAAATAGGCTCCTATTAGACTGGAGATGATTCTCTTTTTCGTGGTTGTTACAATCATCAAATTGAGTCCTCCTGCCCTGGGTTGAGCAGCAGGGATTTTCAGACTCTTTTTTGTTATTTTTTTATAAGGGCTTTTACAAACAGCCATTTTAAATCAGACCTATCGTATCTTAAACAATGTGCTTCATAACACGTGCTCTGGCTATCACGGTTTGTTTCACAATTTAAAAATTCATATTTCGACGCTGTTGCAAGCGCCATGATCGCGGGATGACTCTTATGACTAAAAGTTCATCCTGTTCTGTCGGTTGCCCTTTGCGTTACAGGACTTACAGGGGCACAACATCCTGGTGGGTCAGAGCCCATTCGTCCCCTAAGATTCGCACCCTGTGCCCACTCGTCCCCTGGAACTTTTGAGGGGCCCATTCGTCCCCTGAAGAATATTTATTTTTATTCATTCTTCTAATATACGTACATGTACATGTGTATACTGCAGCTTGGTAGTCCTGGTACAGTCGCGCAGAAAAGGGTAAAATAAAAAATTTATGTTAGCAAAACAGAATTAATGTTAGAACGTTCATTATTTTTGTACATTAAAAAAACTTTTTGAAAAAAAGGGAACCGACTTCAAAACCAAACACAAAAAAACTGTAAAATAACTTTTCTTTCGGAAGTCGGTGGCTTTGTTTTAAAAGCACCGTTTTTTTTTTAATTTTAGTTTTTAATAGTAGTAGTATATATAAAGGTTCTTTTTTATTATAATTATATATAGGTAGGTAATATCGTTAATTCTGAAAAAAAATAATATAAAAGTGTGAACCATAAAGAGCCATAAGAGAGCAGTGGTGGCCCAGTGGTAGAGAGCAGTGGTGGCCCAGAGGTATCGGCCTCGACTTATGTAGGTCGTGGGTTCGAACCCCGTCAGGCGCATTACTTTGTGTAATTTATTTCAACACCACTGCTCTCAAAACGGTGAAGGAAAACATCGTGAGGAAACCGGCATGTCCTAGAACCAAAAATTCGAAGACATGTGACATCTACCAATCCGCACTGGGCCCGCGTGGTAGATTACGGCCCACTCCCGCTCACAGAGAGGAGGCCTGTGTCCCAGCATTGGGAACATTTATAGGCTGATGATGAACCATAAAGTGAATTACCATCAAAAATAATACTAATCATATTCCAGGATTCAAATGAGATAATTCGATTCAATTATATGTCAAAAATATTATTATTATAATATTAACAGTATTGTTTATTTCGTTAGGCGAACTTCATTTAATAAAAGACCAAAGACACATTGAACAGTCTCGTATTCGCAGTCACTTTTAAGAACCAATATGTCACCACCACCACCACCAATAGGCAGCCATAACATACAAACAAACACCTTATCTATTATTTTTGTAACCCGTTTTTTTTACAAGCCATTCGTAGAGAGACAATTTTACATCGTAAGCCTATCGACAGGTTATATTATTATCATGACGGATTCATCATAGCTCTTTTTTCAATGATCTGTTATGATTTATTAAATTAATTCCGTTAATAAACTGTTCACAAGTGTACTATGTTAACCGCTTCTTATGTAAAATATAGCTAATTTTATCTCAGGGGACCAATAGGCACCTGAATAGGTGCCGAATCTTTAACTTATATTGTATATATATTAGAGGGGACGAATGGGTACCTTAAAAATAATATTTTTTAATAAAATATTAATTGGTCCCCTACCAGGAGACCAATGGGCACCTATATAGGGGCCGAATCCACAACTTTTATGCTGGGGTACGAATTTTAGGGGACGAATGGGCTCTGACCCATCCTGGTTAGATACTTAGTCCCGTGACATAGGATCCGGCTACCTGGATTGTCTTCTCAAGATCTCTCTTTAGATGTTATCGTATGTTTCAGATGGCTCGTATGTGATGCAGTATTCAAATCCAGTCAACCTAAGGGATTCGACCTCTAGAAGCTGGACGGCAGGCTAGGGATAGAATAGAACCTTCTAGTAAGCTGTATTTTACAGCGAAGCTTTTATTGAGGAAAATTTCGAGCTACTTTTTAACCGACTTCAAAAAAAAGTAGGTTCTCAGTTCGACCTGTATGTATGTATGTATGTTTGTCCGCGATTATCTCGCGTTTGGCTGAACCGATTTTGATGCGGTTTTTAGGAAAGTATTTGTTATATTCTGGGGAAGGTTTTAGTATAAAACAATAATAGATATCTCGTGAAGTTGCCCGCATAGATCCGTTTTTGTTGCTTACTAGGATTGTAGATTTTCAAAGATGCCGATTATTATGAAGATTTTTGTTTAATATTAAACTAAAAAGAGTAAAATAAAAAACTTTTTGAAAAAAAAGTGAACCGACTTCAAAACCAAACACAAAATAAAGTGTAAATAACTTTTCTTTCGGAAGTCGGTGGCCATAGTCAATGAAATAAAAAACAAAACCGACTTCCGAAAGAAAAGTTATTTTAGGTACACTTTTTTGTGTTTGGTTTTGAAGTCGGTTCACTTTTTTTTCAAAAAGTTTTTTATTTTATTTTATCTCGTTGCAGCCCACGGTTGGTAACTCGGGTGATAGGTATAAAAGTAAGCAGGCGCACATGTTGCCTTACAGAAATAAACACAATACTTACACTTAGTAGTAATTGTGCCACACGCCTGTTTCGGCGCGCGGACAAAAAGACAACACCATTTTTAGGGTTCCGTAGTCAACAAGGAACCCTTATAGTTTCGCCATGTCCGTCCGTCCGTCCGTCCGTCTGTCCGCAGCTTAGCTCAGAGACGCCCAGCACTAGAAAGCTGTAATTTGGTGTAAATATACGGATTTGTTGCGTCAAAAAAGTGGTAAAATAAAATCTCGTAAAATATTTTTTTAGGGTACCTCCTGTACACGTAAAGCGGGGATGTTTTTTTTTTTTCTCGCGTACCCCTTAGTGTGGGGTATCATTAAATAGGCCTTTAAAAATATTGGTAGTTTCCATCAACAATTTTTTGATAAAAAGATTCGTTTGTGAAATATTAAGCTTTAAAGTGCTAATTTTTGCCCTACTCGAGTGTCCCCCCCCTCTACCAGCTAAACGGTTATGTTTGGGGGTGTGAAAAAATTTACAATAGTAGTATATATAACGAAGTTTAAAAGAAAATTATCATGACTAAGTGGGCTTTACAAGTTTACGAGTAATAGTTGACCAACTTATAAAACGTACTGGGATAACATTTTCCTAAACAAAATGTATCGGAGAACAACTGCAAATGTAAGTTTGTCAACTTCATTTTTACAGCTATAATAGGTAGTGGAGTGGAGTGGAGTGCAGTGGAGTGGAGTGCAGTGCAGTGGAGTGGAGTGGAGTGGAGTGGAGTGGAGTGGAGTGGAGTGGATCGGAGTGGAGTGGAGTGGAGTGGAGCGGAGTGGAGGGGACTGGAGCGGAGTGGAGCGAAGTGGAGCGGAGTGGAGTGGGGTAGTGTGGAGTGGAGGGTCGAAAATCGCTTGAACCTTTTTAACAGGTTCATAGCGATTTTCGACGTGCCTTGACACCTCTCAAGTTTTTTTTTTTAACACGTCATAAATCGTAAACCTTTCAAAGTTGGAACCAACTACAAGAACTTTTATAGTATGTTATTACTTGCTGCTACGGAACCCTTTATGGGCGAGTCCGACTCGCTCTTGGCCGGTTTTTATATAAATAATCTCTCTTTGAAAAATCCGTAGATAAGTCGAGCATTTTGTTTATTTTACTTTGGTTAGATAAATTATAAGTAATGGTAAAAGGGTTTGGTTAATAACGTGGGTTTTATCGAAACTTATTAGTTGGTTTTCGTCAAACTTGATTTGTGGCATCTCATGTTGTATTTTATCTTGTAACTGTGTGGTCTATTGTTCAAGAGGCTAAATCCACAATTAGCCTATAATTTCTGAAAGAAAAAAGTTTATTGACCAACCTTGGACGCAGGCATTTTGTGGCGGACGGACCGGGATGACCAACGGTGCTCCGCCGAATGAGGGAGAGGGGCGGAACGGAAAACTTTTTCGACGTGCCCCCTGTGTCCCTTTGTACGCACGTGCCTTGCGTTGCTGGTGACGCACGTACCCACGCACCCCTGAATGCGTAACGTTTGACGACTTCAGAAATAATACTGGGACTGGGACCACGGGCAAACGGAATAAAACACTGCACTAGAGTTCAAATCTTGAAGGCTTCGGTCTTCTTTTTTTCTAGTGTTGTTTCCTCTTCGGTGGCTCGGCTGCGACTGACGCAGTGCCGGCGTTCGTTCCGGCTTTTATACCGGCCGTTGTTACCTTATAGAGGCCCTCGTATTTTGAGCCTGTTTTTCCTTACATTTTCGCTAAGACCGAAACTTTCGTAGCCTTTATTTTCATTAAATTTCAACCTTACAGCGATGTATCATACATCATTAGAATCCTTTCTATCTCTTCTTTAACCTACTCTAATTGTTTTATACATACATTATCATACAAAAAATTTCCTAGAACAAAAACAGTCAAAGTTACATAAGAACAAAATTTTCACTTTACAAAAATCGCAATAACTTGAAAACTACTGGACCGATCTTCATGAAACAACTTGTAAACCTATTTTTACAATGAAATACAACCCTTTTTAACACTTTAATTAACGTACATGCATAAACAAAAAAGTGAGTTTTCAAGTTACGTAATTATCTAAGAAATTTCAAACTTTTTCCAATTTTCATAAAAGAAACTTATCTAACTAGAATCTAATATGAATGACAAAGATAATCTAATAAGAATTATAAATGTACAATAAACATAAACATAATTAATTCCAATTAGAAAATCACCTTACAAAATTCCTTACAAACTACACTGTACAACGGCAAAAGTCCTCCCACTACTTGCACCCCTTGTCCCTGCGTGGGTCTCGCCGCCGACATACACAATTTCACTTTCACAACACTGTCACTATGGAGGCGCTCCTTCCACTACTTGCACCTCGTGTCCCTACGTGGGTCTCGTCGCCGACAGTCTCCCCCTCGTGCGTCGCACCATCTTCCTGGCTCGGCGACACTCCCGGTACCAGCAGCACCACTCTCGAACTCGGTCTCCGTAGCACTCCTCCTCTGGTCTCGACGTCGACGACTCTTGTCCGCCCGTCTGGTCCCGGATACACCCGCTGGATTCTGCCGCGTGGCCAGGTGCATCTCGGTAGGCTGCGGTCGACGATGAGCACGACGTCCCCGACGCGTAGATCAGCAGCGACGCTCCTTCCCGACGTCTTCCTTGGCAGCAGAGTGGGCAGGTACTCGCGCAGCCAGCGTTGCCAGAAGTGATCGGCAAGTCGCTGCGCAGCCTTCCAGGTGTGTCTGCCCACGAGCTCGTTGTCGGTGAAGCTGCCGATCCTCGCCGCGCCGCAGGAACGCCCAATGAGGAAATGGTTGGGCGTGAGTGCTTCTTCTTCAGGATTCTCGGAGAGGTGGGTGAGAGGCCGAGAGTTGACTATGTGCTCGGCCTCCAGGAGGAGGGTATGTAGGACCTCCTCTCGTGGATGTTGCTCGTTGAGTGTGGCGCCTAGTGCGGTTTTGATTGATCGCACCAGACGCTCCCATGCGCCGCCCATGTTTGGCGCACCAGGAGGGATGAACTTCCACTGCACGCCGATCTTTTCTGCTTCTGAGGTGAGGTCTTCTTGCTTCATGTTCTCTAGCGCTTCTTTCAGTTCGTGGTTAGCGCCGACGAAGTTGGTCCCGTTATCACTATAGATTGTCTTCGGCATTCCTCTTCTCGCGGCGAATCTTCGTAGCGCCATGATCATGCTGTCCGTGGAGAGTGAGGGAGCGAGCTCTATGTGTACAGCCCTTGTGGTTAGGCATGTAAATAGAGCGCCCCACCTTTTCTCGTGACGTCTTCCCACGGTGACTGTCAGCGGGCCGAAGTAATCTACGCCGGTGCACGTGAATGGAAAGCTGCCGTGCATTAGCCTTTCTACCGGTAAGTTGCCCATCGGGAGTTCTTGTGGCGTTGCCCTCTTCGTCTTGCACCATTGGCATTGATGCTGAACTGTCTTGATCGCTGACCTCAGTCCCAGCACCCAGAAGCGTTGCCTTATTTCGTTCATGACCGTCGCGTTATTGCCGTGATTGAAGCGGCAGTGGTATTCTTCTATGACGAGTCGTGTTGTCCTTTCCTTGCTGTCGAGCACGATGGGTCGCTTGTAGTCTCTGCTCACACCCTGTATCGCGTCGATTCTTCCTTTCAGCCGTAGAAGACCCTCTTCCAGCACTACGTCGAGCTTCTTCAACTTGCTACTGCCTTCTAGTTGCTTTCCTTGCTGTAGACACCTGATGTCTTCTCTGAAGCTTTTCTCTTGGCTTCTTTTTAGCAATAGAATTTCGGCTTGCTCTAGTAGTCCGGCGTCCAATGGCAGGTACTTCTTCTCGGCGTTCTTCGAAGACTGATGTCGCTTCTCTGCTGTTGTCGTCTTCTTCCTTTCTGTCGCTCTCCATGTTGGATCTTCCTTGCTGACGTTGACCTTTTCCTTTGTTCTGCAGAGTTGGATGAACTGCAGTACTCTCGCTGTAGCACGCCATAGTCTCTTCCACGACGAAAACCTTTCAGGATCGGGTACGGGATACGTGACGCTTGCAGCCGCTACGACGTCCGTTAACCTTTCTTCACCGGTGGTTTCCTTCTTAAAGGTCCTCGGTGCCGGCCAGTGAACTTCATCTCTTCGTAGGAAGTCAGGCCCGGTGAACCATCGGTGATTACAGTCAAAATCTTCTGGTACGTCGCGCGTCGCGTCGTCTGCTGGGTTCTTCGCCGTAGGTACCCATCTCCACTCTTGAGGTTTGGTCAGGTCTTCAATCTCTGCCAAGCGATGAGCCACGAATGTCTTGAATGTTCTCGGGTCCGTCTTGATCCACGAGAGCACGATGCTGGAGTCTGTCCAATAAGTCTTCTTCACCACCTTCAGGTCTATCTCTTCTTCCACGGAGTGCGCTAGTCTGCTTCCCAGGAGTGCCGCCTGCAACTCGAGTCTCGGAATTGACACTGGCTTCAGAGGTGTGACTCTGACCTTCGCTGCCACCAAGCTGACGTGGTAGGTGCCGCTTGGTTCTTCTGTCCTCCAGTAGACTGTGGCTGCGTACGCTGTCTCGCTTGCATCGGTGAACGTATGCAGCTCCCCCTCGGTGCGATGTGGCGCCAGACACCTTGGTATGTGAAGATTTCGGAGCAACTTCATCTTCTCCAGGTAACTTTTCCATGTTTCGTAGTCCCTTTCCTCTATCTCGTCGTCCCAACCGACGCCGCTTCTCCACACGTTCTGAAGCAGCTTCTTCCCTTGGACGAGAATTGGTGACGCCAACCCCAATGGGTCGAAGGTCGACATCACTGCGCTGGTGACTTCTCTCTTCGTGGGCACCTGGAACCCTTTGATGATCTCTTCTGGTGTGTTACGTAGGTTTGCCCTGAAGCCGATGGAGTCCCTTTTTGTGAACCAACGCAGGCCCAAAGTCTTCTCTTCTTTCTCGCCGAGGTCTACTTCTGTCTTTTCTGTGGTGTCAGTCTTCACTTCCTGCAGCAGCTTAGGCTGGTTTGATGCCCAACCTCTGAGTTCGAAGCCCGCCTTCTTGTGTATGAAGTCCACTTGAGCTGTGACTCTTCTGAAGTCCTCTTCTGAATGGAAACTATGGAGATAGTCGTCCATGTAATGGTTCAGCTCGATCGCCCTTGTAGCCTCTGGATATTGCTCCTTGTAGTCCGCCGCGTTCCGGTTCTTGACGTAGATCGCTGTGCTTGGTGACGATGTTGCACCGAAGATAACGGATGTCATCCTATACTTCTTTGGTAGCACGTTGCGATCTTCTCCTCGCCACAGGAACCGTAGGCTGTCTCTATCTTCTGGCCTGATGCGAACTTGTAGGAACATCTCCTTGATGTCGGCCGCCACCGCGAGTGGTCCTTGTCGAAACCGCAGTAGCACGCCGAACAGAGACTGCACTAGGTCTGGCCCAGGTAGCAGAGCGTCGTTGAGGCTTCTTCCTTTTGACTTGGCTGCCGCGTCGAAGACGATCCTGATCTTCTTCTTCAATGGATGTACCACGGCGAAATGAGGCAGGTACCATGTCTTCTTGTTGTCTTCTGGTCCATCAGGGGCTTCTTCTGCATACTTGCTGTCGATTAGGTGCTGGATTTGTTTGCTATACTCTGCTTTCAACTGAGGATCCTTGTCCATCTTCCTCTCGATGTTGATCAATCGGTTCCGTGCAGAAGTGTAGCTCTCCGGCATCTGCTCCTCTTCATTCTTCCACAGGAGCCCATCTTCGAATCGACCATCTTCCAGTCTTCTGCAGGTTTTTTCCAGGATGGCGAGTGCTCTTCCCTCTGAGTCAGTGGTGGGTCTTCTTGGTAACACCCCTAGTGCTTCAATGGCGAAGTGTTCCTTGATGGCTTGATGCATCTCTTCTTCAGCCGTGTTGATATGAAGACACGTGTTCAGGAAGTGTACTGGCTTCGTGCCTCCGCTGCTATCCAACCCGTGTAGCACCCAGCCGAGTCCTGTTCTTGAAGCGACTGGTTCCCCTGGTTTGCCTCTTCTTATTTCTCGAGTCACGATCAGCTCCCAGTTATCTTGCCCGATGAGTAGCTGTGGTGACTCCCCTGTATAATAGAGAGAGTCGGCGATCTTCTTCAAGTGACGACAATCTTCAATCCTCTTCTTGTCTAAGAACTGCGGCGCAAGCTTCAACTCGTCGATGGTTCGGACCCTCTTCAATGTCTTCTTGCTTCCCTGAGCACCTTTCACTATCAGGTCCAATGTCTGAGAGTCCTTCTTCCTCAGTAGCTTGCCTCCCACTGTCTCGATGACCAGTTCTTCCGTGTTTCCTTGAGCGCCGACCTCTTTCGCTATCTTCTCGTCCAGCAGTGACACCGTTGACCCTTCGTCCATGAGGGCCAGTATCTTCTTGGATCCTTTCGACCCGAAGACTTCCACAGGAACTATCTTCAAGTACGCCCTCGTACTGTTGACCGCGTTCACTGATGCGGCGACACTTGTTCCTTCTGGTGGTTCCTTATCTTCTTTCTTATCTTCGGGTTTCCTTTCTTCCGACTCGACGTGCAGCAGATGATGATGCCACCGCTTGCACTCCTTGCACGATGGCTTCCTGCAGCTCTCCTTCCTATGTTTCCCCTGAAGACACTTGAAGCAGACGCGACTTTTCTTCACTGTTGCCCACCGATCTTGGACCGACGCCTTCTTGAACTTCTGACACTCGACGAGGAAATGTTCTCCCTCACACATAGGGCAAGTCTTCTCTTGTTGCTTCGAGTTGAAGTCCCTCTCCTTTTCTTTTGTAGAGTGCGCCGCCTGTCGATGAGTCCTCTTGAACCCGTTCTTCTCTTCTATTGTAGCGAAGGCTCCACACTTGTCTGCTTCTATGTTCAGGAACTTGGACACCAGCGTCAGGTTGGAGAACTCGCCTTCTTCTGATGCTGCAGTGTAGTCGTACCAGCGGAACTTCAGGATCGTTGGCATCTTCTCGATGATTTGTTTCACCATTTCCGGCGAATGTAGATACTGGGGTTTCTTCAATCCTCTGATAGCCGCCACACTATTGTTGATTTGACTTGCGAAGATGCATATGTCCTTGGGATTCTCTGATATCTTCGGCAACGTCTTGATTTTTTCCAATTCCGCCAACACTAGTGCGTCCGGCCTCCCGTATCTTCTTCGTAGAGCTTGCATCACTTCCAGCGGAGATGCTTCCGAATATAATAAGCTCTTGATGGCTTCCCTTGCGTTCCCTTTCAATGCTCTTCTTAGTCTTGCCATGTTTTGAACGTCGTTAAACATTGGCGCCGTATCTTCATAGACTACTTTGAAGGCCAGCCACTCGCTGCTGCTGCCGTCGAAGAACGGTAACTCATGGATGTATTTCGGCTGCGACGCTGGTCCTTCCCTTGTGGTAAGAGCTTCTTTCAACACCGACGCTAGCGCTTGAATCTCGATCGTAGCTCCCTTGGTTGCCGAGTTCTCTTCGGCTTTGACTTTCTTCGGGTCCTCGGGGGGGCGTTGACCTCGTAGCTCGGTTTGTTCTGGTACGTCTTCATTTAGTACCGACGTTTCGATCCAGTTCTGGACCTGTGCTGTTCGATCTTCCTGGTCTTCATCAACGGAGTCCTCATCTTCACACTGTGCCAGCTCCAACCTGACGCGCGCTAGCTTGGCCGCAGCCTGTGCTTGCTTCAGCTCCAGACGTGCTAATTCTTCTCTGGCTTCCAGCTCGCGTCTTCTGGCCGAGGTGCTCGTTGTCTTCACTGACCTGGTGCGACGACTGACCCCCATCGGCTTAAGAGTGGTTCTTGACCCATACACCTCCTCAGCCGGGGCCTGATCTGGGGTCTTCTTTGTCGTCTCCTTACGGGTGGCTTCTGTTCCCTTCTTGATCTCTGAAGCCGCTGTGGTGGTGGTCGCAACCGTAGTCTTCGTTGATTCAGTAGCCGTGGTCCCCTCTGTAGTCGTTGTGCCTGAAGAAGTGTTCGTGCCCGACGTAGTCGCTGTACCCGACGTGGTTGCTGTACCCGATGACGCTGACGCAGACGTGACCCCTTCTGCCCTTGAACCTTCTTCAGCCGCGTCCTTAACGGAAGGACGTGACGAGGGACGTGAGGGAGCATCCTTCTGAGACCTGGTGACGGGCATCTTGCAATCTTCTTATCTTCTGGTACTCTTCTGGGTACCTCTTCTGGCACCACCTTCCAACAGGGATCCGGTTCACGAAGGACCAAAAAACTTGTGGCGGACGGACCGGGATGACCAACGGTGCTCCGCCGAATGAGGGAGAGGGGCGGAACGGAAAACTTTTTCGACGTGCCCCCTGTGTCCCTTTGTACGCACGTGCCTTGCGTTGCTGGTGACGCACGTACCCACGCACCCCTGAATGCGTAACGTTTGACGACTTCAGAAATAATACTGGGACTGGGACCACGGGCAAACGGAATAAAACACTGCACTAGAGTTCAAATCTTGAAGGCTTCGGTCTTCTTTTTTTCTAGTGTTGTTTCCTCTTCGGTGGCTCGGCTGCGACTGACGCAGTGCCGGCGTTCGTTCCGGCTTTTATACCGGCCGTTGTTACCTTATAGAGGCCCTCGTATTTTGAGCCTGTTTTTCCTTACATTTTCGCTAAGACCGAAACTTTCGTAGCCTTTATTTTCATTAAATTTCAACCTTACAGCGATGTATCATACATCATTAGAATCCTTTCTATCTCTACTTTAACCTACTCTAATTGTTTTATACATACATTATCATACAAAAAATTTCCTAGAACAAAAACAGTCAAAGTTACATAAGAACAAAATTTTCACTTTACAAAAATCGCAATAACTTGAAAACTACTGGACCGATCTTCATGAAACAACTTGTAAACCTATTTTTACAATGAAATACAACCCTTTTTAACACTTTAATTAACGTACATGCATAAACAAAAAAGTGAGTTTTCAAGTTACGTAATTATCTAAGAAATTTCAAACTTTTTCCAATTTTCATAAAAGAAACTTATCTAACTAGAATCTAATATGAATGACAAAGATAATCTAATAAGAATTATAAATGTACAATAAACATAAACATAATTAATTCCAATTAGAAAATCACCTTACAAAATTCCTTACAAACTACACTGTACAACGGCAAAAGTCCTCCCACTACTTGCACCCCTTGTCCCTGCGTGGGTCTCGCCGCCGACATACACAATTTCACTTTCACAACACTGTCACTATGGAGGCGCTCCTTCCACTACTTGCACCTCGTGTCCCTACGTGGGTCTCGTCGCCGACACATTTTGAGATAACTACCTTTCAGTAGCGCTGAAACCTCCACTTTTTCTTATTTGACATTTTAGTCTAAATGCGTTTTCTCTTGCCCTCAATTTAGCCCAGAGGTAAAGATGAGGCCTAAAAATGAAGCAAGCTCACCCAAAAAAAAAACCGGAAATGATTAATGGACCCTAGATTAAATTATAAATCTTTCGAATGAAACAATATCATGAAAACTATAGTAACAAAAAATACAACTTTCCAAAACTATCTTGTGTGATTACATAATCATAACAGAGATGAGATATAGAATATAGAGACGCGATAACAGCAATCACGGTTGATTTGCTGGTATTTATTGAAGAGAGAGATCCGTTGTCTATCCCTATAACTCATCATCAGATATTTATGAAACTTAAATGGGCCCATTTAGGAATCTCTTTCTATCAAAATAAGAACTATAAAAAATCTAATAATAAAACATTCAAATTACGGCTTACGGCAAAAATATGTAGGTACCTAGGTTCTGTTTGCTTACGAGTCCACTATTCAACTCCAATCCTGTTCTTGATGTCTATTTCTGAAAAAACAAGTCATATACCTAATTACCTACCAAACTTAAGTTTCTTAGAATCATATCAACCAAACAACGCGCATTGCAGTTTTAAAATAGTACGGACTCACGCCCAAAACATTTCCACTCTAGGAAATCTATAAACAAAACTGACGCAACCTGAAAAAAAAGTTTCTCACGTGTTTCGAGTGACAACACCAAATCATAGCCACATGCACCATCATTACTCATCCCTTTAACAAAAAAAAAACATCGAAATAACACTAAAACCCGAAAAATACTAAATTAACCCCTAACTTTCCATTTCGAATTGAAATGACATTTTTTCTAAAAGAAAAAACGCGCTCATCTTAATTTTAACCCATTCGTAGACATGTGCACAAAAAAAGGAGTTTTTTTTTTTCTTTCTTAAAGTTCAGTAACCAGATACGGATTAAAAACTACAGTTATTTTAGATTTTTTGTCGGTTCACTAGTTTTTAGGCGCGTACTCCAGTTATAATTAAGAGCCACATGTCACAGTAGTGTTGTACACATGTCGACGCGACACCAAAGTATCGAAAAAATACTTATTCTTTTTAAGGCTAAACACGCATAGTGAATTTTAATCGCGCGAATAAAATTCGTAATGCGTGCTTGGCCTTAGCGGTTTTGGTAGAAATATATTCTTCTTCCCAGAATTGTTGGTGTTTTAAGTGTGTTTCTAGTTTAACAGTTATAATTAATTCCAAATTGTGTATTTAATGTGGTTGCCATCTTACACTAGTTGATGTAGCTCTTGTGGATGACAAGGACTGCAAATAACATAAGCTACACTGCTGCTTTCTTCACAGCCTCAAAAGGAACGCGGATAAGTTGCAGGGTCGGGATACCTCTGTTGTTGCATGTGTGACCGCTTTCACTCAGGGCGGGCTGAGTGCTTTTTGTCACTTTTTTCTTTTAAAATGGCTAGAGGAACAGCTCATCTAAATATTATCCTTTTCCTTCTCAAAATGCTGAGAAGCGGTATTTTGAACCCTCCACATGACTGTGGATCTCTTACTGGAATCCCGTTCAGGGCAGGTTATGAATTTATGATGCAAGTTTGAAAGTCCAGTTTTCATCAAATATTGGACTTCTATAGATATGTAAATGTGACCAAAGATCCGTCGTATTTTTGGAAGCTTTTAATTGGAAGTTTCAAAATTTCTATCGATATTTCCGTCTTAGCCACATCCCTAGTGCACTTGTTTCGAATCATAAATCAAGCGAGCTCGCGCTTGCGACGTATCGATTATATTACACACCACATTTCAGTAATAGTTTTATTCTGTTTATCTCTTCAACCTGTGCTGTGTCGCCCTTTGATGTTGAAAAAATGTGTTTTATGTTTTACATAAAGTTGTGAGGTATTCTTCGATCTATCTATCCGCGACACTTACTGAAATTACAGAGCGGACAATTGACTAAACAGTAATTTTTAGTATGAACGTGGACGTGCCGAAATAGTTATTTGTGCAACAAGAGAGCAAAGTCGTTTTTTGCTGCGAGTGCTGATTTTGAATCCTGAGTGTGGCGAGGGATTCAAAGGCACGAGATGCAAAAAACTTTGCTCTCGTGTAACACACATAACTTTTCAATTCAGCAGCGAGAACACTTTAGGAGATAAAATAATAAACAGGAATAGATTTAAATAACTGTTAACTTATACAACTCTTTACGCCAGCCACGAAATTTTATTCCCGCTCTTTTATTTAAACGAAGGCGTATTCGGAAATTATAGCACCCATGATATTTTATTATTCATAATATTAACGTAACATTGTTGAAACTAGAAATAAATATTTACAGGTTAAATATCAGTTTTATTTGCAGTAAATACTTATTTTCGTTTAAATACTACGTATACATATGTTATAGTTTATGGTTACAGAACGAAGTGATTCATGTCAAATGTCTTGGACGAAAAACTGACGTTGTCATTCTTACTTTGACCGCGTTTTATGCGCGTGCTTTTGTGCAACTACAATTACAAGAATCATACAAAATTACATTGTTTCATTGCTATTTACATAGTTAAAAATTCAATAAATTACACAAAGACATAATTATTGAAAAATTTCTTTAGTTAGTACAAACCGAGCGTGTTTGTCTTTGAGGTCGAATTCAAAATCGGAATTTCGAAAAGGCTGGTCTTTATCCCTCTCTCTTTCTAATAGCGGGAAAGAGATGGAGTGTAAATGTTTCGAATTGTATGATTAACCCAAGGCTGAATATGATATTCGCGGCTTTCTAAAAACAAAAATTAAAAAGTTACTTTGTCTCACTCAGTGAGCAAAATCGCATTTAGCTCACTGATTTCAGGCAGCAAAACCTACATGTTTGAGCTACTGAAGTGAAATAGTTATTTGTGCAACAAGAGAGCAAAGTCGTTTTTTGCTGCGAGTGCTGATTTTGAATCCTGAGCAAGCGAAGGATTCAACGATTGAATCACGAGCGTAGCGAGTGATTCTAAAGTTGAATCCTGAGTGTGGCGAGGGATTCAAAGGCACGAGATGCAAAAAACTTTGCTCTCGTGTAACACACATAACTTTTCACTTCAGCAGCGAGAACACTTTAGGAGATAAAATAATAAACAGGAATAGATTGAAATAACTATTAACTTATTCAACTCTTTACGCCAGCCACGAAATTTTATTCCCGCTCTTTTATTTATTAGGTAAGGCGTGTTCGGAAATTACAGCACCCATGATATTTTATTATTCAAAATATTTACGTAACATTATTGAAACTAGAAATAAATATTTACAGGTTAATATCAGTTTTATTTGCAGTAAATACTTATTTTCGTTTAAATACTACGTATACAAATATAAGTTAAAAATTCAATAAATTACACTAAGACATAATTATCTTTTTGCAAAATTTCTTTAGTTAGTACTTGTACAAACCGAGCGTGTTTGTCTTTGAGGTCGAATTCAAAATCGGAATTTCGAAAGGGCTGGTTTTTGTCCCTCTCTCTTTCAAATAGTGGGAAAGAGATAGAGTGTAAATGTTTCGAATTCTATGATAAACCCAAGGCTGAATAAGATATTCGCGGCTTTCTGAAAACTAAAATTAAAAAGTTACTTTGTCTCACTCAGTGAGCAAAATCGCATTTTGCTCACTGATTTCAGGCAGCAAAACCTATATGTTTGAGCTACTGAAGTGAAAAGAGTATTACCCGCTTAAGGATCATAACAGGTGGAATTGTAGTTTCTGCCTTGAAAATATAGTTTTAGTATTTTAAGAACGTTGATACGACACAATGATTTAATTTGGCAAATGCTTGACCAAGTAGTTATTTTTAAGCTTTGAATTAATCAGTTAACGTTTTTAGGAAGGTTATAGTGACAGAGAGATTTTTAAAGATTATCACTTACTTCACTTAATTTAGTTTATAAAAATATTTATTCCATTATCTTGTTAATTACCAGACGTTAGATAGTCTCATTCATGACCTCAAAACCAGGAAACTTGTCGTTCGCCATTTCATCTTGAATGAATGGTTACAGGCTAATGCCCCTTGTAGGCAATTAGCACAGTTTTTTTATTCTGCAGAGCTGTTACTAACTGACACTGAAAAAAAACTTAAAAAAAAATGTAACCGACTTCCCACAAAAAAATCAAAATAACCTACAAAAAAACTTTTCTTTCGAAAGTCGGTGACTTTCTTTTTTATTTCATTGACTTTTTGTCACCGACTTTCGAAAGAAAAGTTTTTTTGTAGGTTATTTTGAACTTTTTTGTGGGAAGTTGGTTACATTTTTTTTTAAGTTTTTTATTTTATCCTTTATAGTTTCAATATTAGACTTTACATGTACACTAAAATATTGTAATCCGTAGCACCGGTTATATAATCGCCCATGTATGTACTCTTACACAATGAGCTAAAAATGAAAACTACTGCACCAACCTAAATGAAAATTTTATGGTACCAAATGGCAGATATACTGTATCGAATAAAAAAAGAAATCGGACCAGAAACCTTGGAGTAATCGGTGTAGACAATATTGAAAACTTTTGAGTTTTTGTTGATTTTCAAAAAGTGCTAGTCCGATTTCGATAAAATTTTAATGGGACCTTTCGGAAAGTATACCCTTTCCAACAAAGAAAGAATTTTTAAAATCGGTTGGTAAACGACGGAGTTATGCCCGAACAAACATAAAAAAAAAACATCCGAATTGAGAACCTCCTCCCTTTGGAAGTCGGTTAAAAAAGGATTTAACAAGTTGACTTAGTTACACTTTAGGGTGTTATCAACAATGTAATACGGGCATAGGACATTTGGACATCCGAATGTACCTACATCATTGAGCTCGTCTTGAGCTTTCCTCATCCAGTCTTTGCTGGCTGGTATCCGCAGGTCGCTCGTCATCGCTCCGTCATCATCATCATCTTAGCTTACTATCTTCTTATTAAATTAATATCGCTGGGTCTTTGTTACTCCTTCATGCAAAAACTACTGAACAGACGCTTTTTTTTTGCGTGTTAAAATCATCAAATGAGTCCTCCCGCCCAGGGTGGGGCGGGAGGGACTGTTAGGCTTGTACTGACTAAAATCCACGGTGATCCTTCAATAGCCCTTTACGTATGAGGGTCACGGTTACCAGGTGAGACATTCCCGCGACCCCGGCAGGCTTTGGCCCTCTTAGGGGGCCCCGTCAGATTGCTGACAGATCTTTGAGGCGCGCGTGGAACACAACGCGCCGTCGACCCGGGCATGGTCCATGATCAGGCGGCAAGTCACTCATAACTCACCGCCCGCATGCCCGCGCCTACGGTGGCTGGAGATCGTCTTGCGACGTCCGTTGCCGTGGGCGTCACCCGCGGCGGCTGGGTCGTGAGGTGGACGCTGTCCTCTCCCTCACGCATCCCGCCTCCTCCTTTGCTAGCATGACTGCTTCGCAGAAGGAGGCGACCGCTTCCCATTCCGTCTCGCCCCGCAGCATGGCCTCGACCAGTGCCGGGCGCGAGTGAACGGACGCTCAAACAACGATTTGGATAACATTTGGTACACAGATAATTTATAACCTGGATTAACAATTAGAATAGTTTTTATCCCTATTTTATCTTCGCATGGTATGATTTCCGAGTCATAGCTGGCGAAGCCACTGTCATCAGCTGGCTATATCTTCAGTTTTATAAGATATCATGAACTAATCAACATCCATAACTAGCTATCAAACATCAATTTATGATATCGTTAAGAGTGCAGCGGATACGTCGCTCGACGGATACGAGAGCTCATTTATTTTTACATAATATTAATTATAGCGGTCCTCTTGCACGTCTGCTCGACAAATGTGATCGGTACTGACTCATGGACAGGGCTAGGTACCATACCTAAGGATGCAGTTCTGTAGGCATTTCGTTATTACACATATGGCCATATGGCATGAAACAGGAAGCAAAACATTGCTTGTTCGATGTTACATTATGTTAAGAATCCGTCAGAGTGAAAAATGGTGACCAAATAAGTGACACTTCGTAATAAAAATTAAATTGTGTTGAAATCTTTAAAAATAAGTTTTTCGGTTTCTTAAAATCAAGCAATCAAGTGGTGGCCCAGTGGTATCGACCCCGACTTAGGAGTTGTAGTCATGGGTTCGAACTAAGCCTGGCGCATTACTTTGTGTAATTTATTTCATCACCACTGCTCTCAAAACGGTGAAGGAAAACATCGTGAGGAAACCGGCATGTCTTAGAACCAAAATTCGAAGACATGTGACATCTACCAACCCGCACTGGGCCCGCGTGGTGGATTATGGCCCACTCCCTCTCACAGAGAGGAGGCCTGTCTCCCAGCAGTGGGAGCATAATAGGCTGATGATGATGATTAAAATCACTCATTTACTGAATTCTTTTAAAATGAGTGAATAAAGAGTAAATCTATGAATTTAACATAGTTAACGAAATAGGTTTATGTTGACACTTTTTTCTTCCTAATACTTGTAAAAGTTTCAAAGGCAGTGAATACATTAATCCGGCCAGTATCTGACAGGTATAGATAGTGAATATTGTCAAAATTGTCGATCTATCATCATTACCATCCTGTCGTCTGGTATTCGTACTGAACAAAATCCACGGTGTCCTTCAATACCTCTTTACGTTCGGGGCCACGGTCACCTGAAAAGACAGTTCCGCGCAAGCAGTCATTTTCAACACACTTTTTAGCCCATACTCATTCATATTTTTCATCAAAGCTATTTTTTATATGATTGTTTAGTTAGTGTGCTCTTGGCCTTAATCGAGCTCAGAAACAAAAAAAATATTGCCTAAGATGGAGCGAGTTCACCCAGAAGGAACAGAAACTCCTGCGTCCTACCTATCCTGTCGTCTGGTAACAAATAGTTTTTACGTACCACTTGCTCAAAAAAGTGACATTCTATGCCACAAAAGCGAACATAACAATGGTCATTTTTATTCTGTTAAAAACAGGGAAAGAAAATCGTACTGAATTTCATTCATCCTCTAGGGGGAAAATGTGATTTAAATTTGGAATACTTACCGAACTACATCTGTGTTTACACCATTGAGTTTGTATATAAAGCATTATACATCTTTTTTGAAAAAGGAATACGCATTTATTATGCAGAAAGTTATGATTATAAAATAAAATTACGAAAACCGACGAGGCCGTATGAGCTTGATGCCTTTGCTTTTCCGACAAAAAAATATTAGTCTAGGAATTTGCCGCGTTTTTGTTTTCTTCAAATACTACGATAAGTTTATTTTAATTGTCATTATTTTTAATAAATGCTTATCTCATATTATTATTGTGTTAATTTTTTCGCAAATGGTACGAAAAGTATTTTCCTCGGTGATAAAGCTGTCTTAGTCTTGGGTGAACTTAAATCCCTCGCTACACTCAGGACTCATCTTAAATCCCTCGCTTCGCTCGTGATTTAAGTTTTTAACACCCTCGCTACGCTCGGGAGTAAACCTCGAGTCCTTCGTTACGCTTGCGATTTAAATCGTCACCCGCGACAGAAGACACTGCTTTATCCCCTTGGTTAATAATCTACTATTAATGTGTTGGGTCGGTACGCAGGAGTTTCTGTTCCTTCTGGGTGAACTCGCTCCATCTTAGGCAATATTTTTTGTTTCTGAGCTCGATTAAGGCCAAGAGCACACTAACTAAACAATCATAATAAAAAATAGCTTTGATGAAAAATATGTATGAGTATGGGCTAAAAAGTGTGTTGAAAATGAGTGCTTGCGCGGAACTGTCTTTTCAGGTGACCGTGGCCCCAAACGTAAAGGGCTATTGAAGGACACCGTGGATGTTATTCAGTACGAATCTGACAAACCCTCCGGTTCTGCCCTGGGTGGGAGGACTCATTTGTTGATGTTACCACGTATAAAAAAATAAAAAAGGGTGAAAAAAACATGAAAGGTTTCCCTGCTACTATAAAATAAAACACTTCATAATTGTAATGATTTCGTTTAATACAACACTAAGTAAGTATAATTTACAATGATCAATAAAGTATTCGTGTTGGCTCGAGCACAGGCTCCACTGAACATAAGCATCTTTCTGCTGACCAGCTACGTAAAACGGAACGCAAATAAGAGGCGAATCACACTACACCGCCCGAATACGCAACGATCGTATCCGATCCCGTACGAATATTTACGAACTCATCGACGCAAACTTAATAATTCTACAATAGCAAAATAAAATAAAATACAATTCGTATACGGTGTAGTGGGAAACATCAAACTTCTTTTAAATTTAATAACCGCGCACTGATCGCGAAACAATAATAATAAAAAAAATAATGTCATAAATTATATTTTTTCTCAATTCCAAAATCAGGTTCAATGTTTTCGTGCATAACAATGGATTTACAACAAGATACGTAACTATTGTACTTAACTGTTAGGGTCAGTTCACACGTATTCGTTTAAAAGACATACAATGTGCAAGATGGACAAAAAATATGGGAGTTATGTTCAAATTACAGAAAAATCAGTCAGCAAATATCCTCAAAATTACGACAGTTAACAATATGTAGACGTATGAAGAAAATTTCTACTGGCTACGGTTTGTGACGAATGCGTGTGAAAGTATCTAGACATGCGGTCAGGCCACGGTAAATATAAAATTTGGAATAAAGAGTTCAGGTGGCGGGAATCATGCTATATAGGCGGATGAGAACTGCTAACGTGTTTTATTTATTTCTCACTGAAAAAAAAAATCGGTAATACCAACCGATTTTTCGGTAATATTCACCGTTTTGGACAGTAAAAATAGAGCCTATTGTCCAAAGCAGTAAAACTAACTGAAAAAAAAAAACATTTGAGTTATAACAGTAGATTTTACTGTGCATCTGCTACGGTTTTCTGGTCGGTTATTTTCACTGCCTGTTTTAGTTAACGTTAATGTTCAAACAATTGAAATAACTGTTTAGCTCTTTACTGTATGCTACAATAGCTGTTCAGAAGCAGTAAAAATAACTGCTACGATACCAGTAAAGCTCTGAAAACGGCAATACTTACAAGGAACTGTTTGTTTCAGTAGACTTTAATGTTCATACAGTTGAAATAACTGTTAAGCTCTTTACTGTTTTTGCCCATTTCAGTGCACTGTCCGTAATTAATTATTTTAACGTATAAATAAGTTCCCGGAACCTTTTTTTTTTAATGTTCAAGAACAGTAGAAAGTCTCGTTTTATTTTTTTCAGTGCTTCCTTTTTAAATTGAAAAGCATTTTACCATAGCCCAACCGTGACATGATATCGCTATTTTTTTGCAAAGTATATGTAAAAACGTGACACACCTACATCGCTATTAAAGTATACATTTTTTTTAATCCCAAAGTTATTGCGTAATCGAATATACATTTAACATACTCATTTTACAGTTCTACGTTTAAGTATACATACAATGTGTGATATGGTTATTTTCATCCTTTCCGATAATTATCGAAAAAGTAACAAAAACCCAACATAATACGCACTTAACATTATATTATAGTAAATGCAAAATCGAAAAATGCACGAATAACCAAGTTTTTAACAAAAAAAAATAAACGATTATCAGAATACAGTGATTTTTTTACTACTAATATTATTTCTTCTAATTTTTTTTCTCTACAACATGAACGATTTAATATGCAATAGTTAAGTGAGGTTTACACTTGCCTAAATTTTTTTACCATTTTTTTTTTTCAAAAAAGATTTATTTTTACAATCCATGATAAATATTTACATTCTAATCTTACGCTAAAAACAATTCCTTGGAATCAATAAAGTAATAGAAAAATGGTACCATCAAAAATCATGGCACGCCATTTAAAATAAAAATTACATGTTTTTATCTTTACATCAGATCAATAATCACAAAAAAAATGTAAAAATAAAGCGGGCTCTGTAGTTTTGAAAAATAAATGTAAATTTTCTGAGATCTTTTTCGTATTTCTGCAGCACAAAATGTTGACACAACTGAAACGCTTGGCGTATAATTAAGCTTATTTTATCATACCAATAGTTACTACTTATTGTTCTTATTACTTGTATATTACAAATAATGATTAAATATTTTATTTAAATATTGATATGGACCTTTTAAGGTTATTTATCGTTGAATTCAATGATTATTTGCGTAATCCGTTCCATCTAAAATCTTCCTAACACTTATACGCTATAAATATTTCTAACAAGTATAACTACCTCAGCTACCAAACCTAAGGAAAAACTAAATTAAAAAAAAAAACGTAAAACCTATAATACTTCAAAACCCCGTTAAAACCGGGTCAATTAAAAAATAAAGAAAAAAAAAATATTTGGTTAACTCTAACTTACAATTCCTCATTTCGAGATCGTCCATTTTTTTTTATTATAAAAACTTCCAACAGTGAACACATTACACTTTCTAGAACACCATTTCTAATAACTTGAAATAGATCTACACCCGTAATTAATATAGTATTATATACTGTGATAATAAACGCCAAACACTGGAGTGTTGTGTAAACGATTTACACTTAGTTCACATGTACACTTGACACTCACACTAAGCTTTGGATACAGGAGGGTACACTCGATGGTACCTCGAGAGTACATCGAGACTCGATGATACCTCTCGATGCATTCGTTAATACCTCTGTACTCGATGGTACCTCTTGACGCATTCGACGGTACCCCTCGATGAATTCGATGGTACCCCACGATGCATTCGATGGTACCCCTCGATGCATTCGACTGTACCCTTCGATGCCCTCATTGCATGCAGCCTCAAATTTGCAGTCCCACTCATCATCGCATACTACCATCCGTACGCGTGGTAATGGAGGGTTTATTTGTCAGATCTCTGTTCATTGAGGGACAGGTTCTCGGCCTCATCCTTGATGTGGGACATGGAAGGCCGATATCGGTCCTCTGGGCGAGGGTAGTCATCGTAAGGACTGGTTTCACCAGAGCGGTTGCTAGATGACTCCTTGTTTGAGTTTGAGTAGTCTAAAAAGAAGAAAGAAAATTAAATAATGATGTTGACTATGCCTAGTATTTTTTTAAAATTTCGAAATAAAAATCTTAATTGAACACGCCGCAATCAAACAGTACATCAATGTCGAACCAGTGTCTTAATCGGTACAAGTCTGACAGTCCGTCCTGACGGCCTTGGATGGAAGGACTCATTTGATGATTTTACGACGATAAAAAAAACGAAAACTCTCTCATCTTTGACCTGAGCATCATAAGAAGACATTGATATCTAGTGGCCTAGCATGACGCCTTAAATCAAGAGTAATTGTGGGAACGAGGTGGCGCTAGACGACTTCTAAAGCTCTGTCTCTTTTGTAGGCCACAAGTTAATACTATAGCTGATTAATAACCATCTTTATCGTAAACACATTAAGAGCTATAACCTTGGCTAAAATTAATCAGTAACAAATCATACCTTTATTAGAATAATCAGATGCCTGCATCTCATTCTTCAGCGCATAGATATTGGGCTTAACATCCTGAGCGTCGCTGGTTAGGTCTTCGGCTTTCACATCGTGAGAGGAGCTGCTACTACCGTACCCGTTTAGCATCGGGGGACGGCTGGCAAAGATAATGATGATTAGTTACTTCATACATCGTTAAAGAAATCACAAGCCAATTCATTTGTAAAAAAAGGCCGTGGAATTTCCAAAATTGTCCAAACAAACATATTTTGGGGTGCTAAGACAGGAAACCTCCACGTGCGCCCGTGGACTGGAGTTCCCTCTCGGATACGTCCGGGGGGAAGACCAGTTTTTCGGGCCGGTGCACCCTGGGATGCGGGCAAAAACTCTCCTTAGGCACTGTGTGCCTAAGGGGTTTCTTTGCCCGTATGCAAATAGCCTGTCGGGTGGACGCTCCAACGCGTGTCCCTCTGAACAGCAGAGGGCACAGCGGCGGAGCGGGCTTGCGGACGGTGAGTAATGGGTATGCTCGCCGTCCGACCAAGGACCAAGCCCGGGTCGGTGGCGCGTCGTGTTTCACGCGTCACCGACGGGGCCCCTTATGGGGCCAAATGCCTGCCGGGGTCGCGGATTTTTCTTAATCCAGGACACCGTGGCCCCGGAACGTAAAGGGCATCCGACGGAACACGGGTGGATTTTAGTCAGTAAAAGTCTGACAGTCCCTCCCGCCCCGCCCAGGGCGGGAGGACTCATTTGATGATTTTGCCACCCTAAAAAAAAAAAAAAAAAAACAAACATATTTTGCAACATTGACGCTCATATTTCGCGAATGGAATATTTGTTTTTAACGATAGATTCAAATTAAGACGGTTATTATCTTTTACATTATCTTCCAGAAATCTTCAGTCAATTGAATTTAATGTCTTTAGTATTTAGAGCAGAATTAGGTACCTGTAATCTTCATGCGAGGATGGGTAGTCCTCAGACTGCATCATGTGGTCCTCACCGGACATGTACGATAGGTTGCAATCTTCCATCATGCCCTACAAATTAGAAGAACACCTTTAATACATTAATTCAATAGAACAGACTATATTATAAATCATGAACTAGCTACACTTCATGTACTTATTAAACCATTATAAAAATCTACTTTTTACTTTATAAGAACAATTAATGTTGTTTACCGTACATTTTAGTGTTTTAACTAGATCACATACATTGTACCATACCTGCAGGTTTCTTTTCAGCGCTTCGCTGTATCCATGGGGACTGGTCATCATTGGAGGACTTTGAGCTCCCATGAATCTGTGAGGACATTACACTAGTTATAGAAAGAGCAAAAAAATAAAAATCATATTTGGCTTTCAAAATAAATTACTGCATTTATTATTTTAAAAACTTTGATTCTAATGAATTCATAATATTAAATGGAACTGATCATTTATAAAAACAAAATTAATAAAAAATCATACCCCGGCCATTTCAGACCTCTTCCAAATCAACTCATAACCATTTACACTATTTATAGTGAATTCTGTGTTGTGTTTATTTTGTGGAGTGTATAATTTTGAATTAAAGTCCAATTTATATGAAAAGTGTCTCAGTGAGTGTGTGAATGTGTATGAAAGAGAAAGATAAATAGAATATAAAATAGAAAAATGGAAAAAAGGCAAGCTTATTGAAAATTTATGTTAGAAAAAACTTATTTATCATGCGACAAAAATGCACAGGCAAAGCATAAGAAGCGGTACACTTACCTGGGGGATTACATGCACAAATGTTAAAGATTGGGAATAGTAAAAGATTAAAATATAATATTTAATCTTACTTGGGTATCCAACGACGATCCTTTACAATAATTTGTATTAGATGCAATACATGCAAGTCTTTGTAAAAATAAACATTGTTTATAACCATCGATATAGCTCCGGAGTTTTATCAAATGTAAATTAAAGTATTCCATGTAATTACATTAGCAAAATATGATATAAGCTAATTTATTGAACAAGTTATTTGTTTTATGTGATGTTAAAAACTATTGCAAAACAATCGGCTATAGCTTCGCACTCTAGGAGTCTATAATACTTGTGTGTGCTTGCATTTTTTATATGGACGACATCATAGTTTTACCGCAAATATGTTACAAAACTGTTATTTTGTTACTTTTAAAAAACCCATAGTAAAAAATAATGGAAGCACATACAGTGTTCATAATCCGCTATTATAAACACGTGTCTAGTTACAGACTAACATGACATGTTGAATTAATCTAAGCTTACACGGTGAACACTTTACAATAATGGTCAGAAACATCAAATCTAGTGTGTCTACCGAGAATTATCCCTTTCACTGTAATATATTGATAATTCTCGGCTTCTGTATTGTCACATACATTTACGCTATGTGGACGCGATCGTCCAACGACTCACGTTTTTATATAAAAAGACCTCATTTTATCACATTTTCGATATTTAGAATCAAATGATTATGTCGACATGTAGTCAGAAGTTTGCGTAACTAAAGAAACAATCTTATGACATCTAAGTATATGTCCTTAGTCAGCTTTTTGTGTCGATATTCATAATTTAAAATTTTCTTTATTTAAGACTGGAACACTTTTACTTTCACGATTAAAATAATGATGAACATCTGCTACTTTGTAGGTTACTTATTTAGTAACATTATGAATACCATGAAAAGCCAGACTAAGTAGATTCGTTGGACGGTCGCTTGTGTGTCGCGGCGCCCTTACTGTGGCGGGTTGTGCGCGGGCGCGGCTGCCGCGGGCTCGTACTTGCGCGGTCGCCCTCGCGACAGATGACGTCTCTTCACGAACTCCGCGTCGTCCACCATCCAGAAAGAGCCGAAGTCATCCTCGTAGCGCACGAAACATTTGTGCAGAGACAGGTTGGTCCGGATAGCGTTCTATAATTGCATCGCCGTTTAATAACTATCACAGTTAGGTACTTAAAAATCTCGAATCATCTTAATATTAATGCTTGTGCTCTCATCGTTAAGAATCTGACTAATAAATTTCCAAAACTGACAATGAAAGCACAATCAGATCGTCGTGGAATGGAACACCGTACCATGCAGGATATGATAGCCCCGGAAACCCTGAAGGATGGATAGGAAAGGAGATTAATAGGCAAGCGAGAAAACGTTAGTCACCGTTGTGCCGAAACCCACGTACACACACATAAATCCTAAATACAGAAAAATTACATGACCTCCACAAATTGGTGACGTTATAACTGACAAGCTGCAAGTTATAATGCCACTCACAATGATCAAGAGCCCACTACACAAATAATTACAGATTCAAATCTGAAACGAGATGAAAACGTTTATTTACACAATAAGAGTTAGATACATCGCTAGGTTAGATAGAAAATATTTAAGAGAAGATTAAAATGTACCGAAAACTGTGTAGTGTATGTCATGTGCAGTGTTTGGTTTTGTTCAAGATATTTTTTGGGCACTTGGAGTCACTTCTTTGGGCTTTTTTTAAAGAAGCAATTTATCTTTGGTTTCTTGCGCTTTTATTGATTCATGATAGAAAAACCAAGGATTTGTAATTTCAACTTGGTAAAGAATTTTGATAAATATCTTGAATAAATGATTAATCCCATAAGATCCCCTGATTCCAAGAATCCCAAGTAAGTGTAAGTTTTCTATTACTTCTGCGTTATATGAGTAGGTACTTATATTTAAATGCTTTTCATGATATTTGAAGAGTAACTATGTACTCTAATTTTCAATGCTAAGTTTAACATTTTTAGATTTTCTCCTTCAATGATGGTTATTCTATGATGTCCATGTGAAGTGTCTTTCTTCAAGTGTAAATAAGGTTCGGCTTTGTTCTGTATGATTGTAACGTATTTTTTGGTTATTAAAATTTGATGTTAATGTCTTGTTGTGTTGTTTGTCTTCATTGTTGTTTTTGTTATAATCATTTTATAGTTTTATTATGTTTTTGGTAAATTTTGTGAATTTGATTTTGTAAAAGTAAAGTTGGAAGTGACAGTGTTTCAAGTAGAGTGTAATTTGTGCAGTCTTATTTGAGAGTATATTATTTTTTCTGTGTTGTGTTATAGTATAAATAAAGAGCAGTGTTCATAATGTTGTATGCATAAAGGGCAGTGTGAAAATGTATAGTATTGTGTAGTCTTATCTGTAAAGTATACAATGTGTCTGATTGGTTGTCGTTCAGTGAGTATGTATTGTTAGTGTAAAGAAAGAAGTAAGTTGTGTACAGTTATTTATGTAAATTGTTTGGTAAATGTGTGCACGTAATGTAAATATTTTCTCCATGTCCGAAAGAACAGGTCTGCATGGCGAGAGTATTGTAAAGTATAACCAGAGAGTAAATTGTAAAGTAGTGACAATGACAATTCAAAAGTGCCTGTAACTGGCCTACTTGAAATAAACGCTTTGATTTTGATTTTGATTTTTGAGTGTGCTGTAATATGTTGGGAAGAATTTCAAGCAGTGTGTCAACAGCTAAGTGTTAAGAATTTGTGTTGCCAGTTGCGTTACTAGTTAAAACTGTATGAGGTTATGTTTCACATCAGAGATGCATTAGAGTTTCAGATGTAATGTCTCCAGAATAAAATCCGGAGTAAAGCATCAATTGTAATGTTAGTGTTATGGTTCAAATAGCAGTGTACTGCTGTATATGTATGGTCTGGAGACAGATTTATGACCAGGATTAAGTCTCCAATGCGTCACAGAGTTTGTGAAGTGTATTCGAAATCCAAAGTAAAGTGTAATCTGTATAGTCTGGTGTAATGTAATGCTAAGGCAGTAGAACAGGTCTGCATGGCTGGTGGAGTAGTACCCGGCGTGCAGCGGCGGCGGGTGCGCGTGCGCGGCGCGCTGCGGGCGTCGCTTGTAGAACTCCACCTCGTCCACCGTCCACACGGCGCCCTTCACGTTCTCCACCCGCATGAAGCATTTGTGCAGCGACAGGTTGTGACGCACCGCGTTCTGTGTCGCCACTCAACGCGTCTTTATTTGCTTCTCTAATATTTTGACGATGCGCTATGTTTTTTTGAATACTTTCGTTATTTCCACCAAATAAAGATAGACTACACAAATTGCCATTAACAACAATGATGACAAAATGGTTTTCGTTGAAATTCGTCTTGACCGTAAAGTGAATATTGGTACTGAACGTATTGATAATAAAACTTATGACGTGAGGACTAGACAAATCACCATCAGTAAAGACTAAAGACGTTGACAATCTGATAACGTCAAAATTCTTGTTAACTACAGAACGAATATTGTAAAAATGTATAGAAAGAATTATCTGAAAATAATGGCAAATGGCTGATGGTAATGGCAAATTGTTTTTGGTAACGATTTAGTGAAGGTATCATATTATAGCGCATCGTCGTAGTCACACACATTTATTTGCAAAATACAAATAAGAACATCTTATAGGATAGAATATACATCTATAAGCTTCTTAATATTATTTGTGACTCTTCAATCTTCAACTGAAGTAATGTAAGGATATATAATTATAGCATACTAAGTATTTTTTTTAATGTAATTTTTATGTGATTTTCCAAGATATTTGAATTTTAATCAGAGGCACCAAATCTGTTGAAGATTGCAGTCATAAAATTGTATGTAGATATAAGTAAATACGAATAAACATAATAATTAACTACAGTTACCTTGTCTCTTTGCATTTCAAACAGTCTTTCATTCAAAAAAGAAATATTAGTTTTATGTCTAGAATCTACACAATGTTTACTAAATTTTTCCATCTTTTGCAAAATTTTGAATTACAATTTCAATCAGTTCAGTATTTATACTTTATGATGCTAATCTATTTCCATATTGATGAAAAGTTTAATTTTCTATGACATACCTTCCATGTAGCTGCGTTGCGCCTGAAGTAGCAGAAAGTAGACTGGAACCAGTTGTAGATCTCGTTCAGAGTCAGCTGCTTGTCTGGAGATTCTATTATGGCCTGGAAAATATAAAAATAGATCAATATTGCTCTTCATTTTCGCCAGTTTTTGTTTAGACAAGAAACGTGAATAATTGTTTGTAGTAAAACCCCTCTTGGCAGATTAGGTCCCACTATACACCCTTGAGGAATCCACATGATTTTCACAAAAGATTATTTATTCATGAAGATATTCCTGAAGATTATTTCGTGTGTTATTTACTAAATCGGACGTATCATACATTAATGCATATTGAAACAGTTATTTATTACTAATGTATTTAGAGAAAAATAGTTTCATAATAATTCAAAAGCTTTAGAGAGTACAAACCTGTCGAATAAGTGAAGCATATGTGAACGGCGGCCGCACATCAGCTGATTTGTAAAACTCGCGATTACGTTGAATCTCTGAAAACGATTTGATTTGGTGTTAAAATAAATATTAAATAATATAGCACTACAAAGACCTACTTAACCAACTAAAAATAAAAGGAAATTAAGAATTTTCAAAGACTAACACGTCTATACTCTCTTTAGTACCTATTTCGTTACCTTGTTGCACATCTAATCCAGCTCTTTCGAGCATATACGGAAGACCTTTGGGACAGAAACAATATTTATAAATTATGCTCCATACCAAAACTACCATAATTATGATGTAATTTCCTAAACACAGCCGGAATATGGGTTACCAACAGATTTGGTACGCATTTGATCTGGAATCAATAGTGCATTAATAATGGTTGAATAATAAATTTACCTCCAGCAATAGCGACGCCTGACTTGTCAGAGACTCGTCGCCGCACAGGACCTGGAGAGGCACCTTCCGAAGCACCACCTGAAATTATAATACAACGCTTAACTTAGTCACGTCAAGATAAATGTTTAAACGCAGTTATGAGAAATCATACTATGATACATATTTATTATTTAGTCATCATGACAACGAAGAACACAAATTCCGAAAAATATTCGAATTCAGGAATCTAACACACTGAATTTAAGAAGAAGGGATCCAAAGGGAACGTTGAGTACGTTGCAGTACCTGATTTACTATAGCAGAAGAGGAGAAGAGATCCGGAATAAAATAAATTTCCGTATCATAAAACAAAAAGTGCACTAGTGTGGCGCTGAAGCGGATTACTTTAGATATAAAGTATCACAAAGTGTGGTACCATGCGGATGCTTGGCCTGGTGGTGCGTGGTGTCGCGCGCGGCGTGCAGGTGGCGCATCATGGCGGCCAGGCGGTCGCGCTCGCGCCGCAGCTGCAGCTCTAGCTGTGCCACCACCTGCATCTGCACGCGCGCCTGCGCCGCCGACCGGTCGTCCAGCGTGTGGGCGGCTTCCAGGTGCCTGGGGAGTTCGAGTGGTTAGAAAGAAGAACAAGTGTGGCAGGACTTAGGTATTCAAGGAGGGCCAATCTCGTCCTAACCATGTGCCCATTGAAGGACAGGGAGACATGTTCAAAATTATCACCCAACCTTCAATCATTGAATATGCAACAAATGAAGTAAATATAATTCTGAACTTCTGTTAAAAGTTTATGAAAATTTTAAATACAGCTAAAGTAAAATAACTAGCTAGGAATGAAAATGGACAGCGCCAGCGGGACTCACTTTAAGAAAGCCTGGTAATCCTCGGCAAGCGCATCACACCCGGGCCACTTGCAGACGCCGCGACCGAACAAAGGGTGCTCCTCCATTTCACTGCCCCACAGCATCAAGCCTGGCCAACACAAACATTCATTCTAAAACATGATTCTTACATAATTATACAGTGCCAACTACCTAGGTGATTTGTTATTCGATGCGGTCCTTGAAATGTGTGATACTAGACCTTATTTGCAACAATTTTAACCCCGACAATATGGGGTCTAAACTGACTGGTTTTAGAGATATCGAACTTTAAAGATTTTTCGAAAAATTTCCACCTCTCCCTCATTAAGTGCTTATTGTTAGAAATTAACGATAGTCATCACTTAGAATTTATGCTTTTCTGATAGAATATGAACGACTGAATCTAGTGAATACAAGTTTGTTATAAAATAATCATATCTTGGGAAATTAAGTGTCATAAAGTTTCTGTTTTGAAGATTTCTGAAAACTTTCCTTGTCTTTCAAAGCACATTTTTCAAAATATATATATGACACTTGGTGTACAAATTACAGAAAAAACTTTCTTGTCTCATCACCTTTCTAAAAAGGTGCCACAGTATCCACTTTTAGTTAGTGTCTTACCAGAAAATTAGGGTTGTTACTGACAAAGTAGTAAATCGAAGAAAATCGGTTATAATGTTTTTTCGACCCAACATTTTTTTTCTGTGGTTTTTGTCCAAACTGCTATCTGATATTAGCTTTTTGAGTTAATGCGCTTAATTTTGGTCGATCGCATCAAGCAAAATTGGTCTTTATCTGGAGTATTTTTACCTATGGACCAGATAGTCAAACCATCAATTTTCTTTCATTTGAAACAGCTACTTGAAACAAATGTACAATGATGGAATGTTTATAAGCTCTGGTTTCGCAAAAAAAAACTAAACTGGCGTGCATAAAAGTTGGGTCACCCTACTTGTAGGACAGGTAAAAATACTCCAGATAAAGACCGATTTTGCTTGATGTGATCGACCAAAATTAAGCGCATTGACTCAAAAAGCTAATATCAGACAGCAATTTTGACAAAAACCACAGAAAAAAAATGTTGGGTCGAAAAAACATTATAACCGATTTTCTTTGATTTACTACTTTGTCAGTAACAACCCTCAGTTTCTGGTAAGACACTAACTAAAAGTGGATACTGTGGCACCATTTTAGAAAGGTGATGAGACAAGGAAGTTTTTTCTGTAATTTGTACACCAAGTGTCATACATTTATTTTGAAAAATATGCTTTGAAAGACAAGGAAAGTTTTCAGAAATCTACAAAACAGAAACTTTATGTCACTTAATTTCCCAAGATATGATTATTTTTATAACAAACTTGTATTCACTAGATTCAGTCGTTCATATTCTATCAGAAAAGCATAAATTCTAAGTGGCGAATATCGTTAATTTCTAACAATAAGCACTTAATGAGGGAGAGGTGGAAATGTTTCGAAAAATCTTTAAAGTTCGATATCTCTAAAACCAGTCAGCTTAGACCCCATATTGTCTGGGTTAAAATTATTGCAAATAAGGTCTAGTATCACCCATTTCAAGGACTGCATCGAATAACAAATCACCCTGTATATAGATGATATGACCTCTCGTGATGTAAAGTGACTCGAATTATCAACAATGAAGACAAAATTAATCACGAGGGGCCGAAAATGGCAAAGATTTGATAATTTCCACCTGGGATAGCATTTAATAAAACGCTTTTTTATAGACGTACAGATGTTGTCATGTCATCGATATGAAAGAACATCGCGTTGCTAATGAAGAATGCTTGTCCGTAGAAAGCAAAGAAGAGGGATTATTTTCAAACCTGGTGGAGCATTTGGAGGCACGGAGAGAGGTCCGTGCATCAGGTACTGACGCTGAACAGCCTGTAGCTGTTGAACCAGCTGCTGCTGCTGAGCACCTAGTTGCTGCTGAAGAGAACCTGGAGGAACAGGATATTTTAGAACTTCATACAAAGAATAAGGCAATGCATTATTAAAGTACAAAAGATGAAAAGATGCGTAATAATAACACGAATTGATAAGAGTTTATAAATTGCATCATTAAAATAGCCAAAATACACAAGTTTATCTCGATTGTAAAAAATCTAAATATGAAAGAGTCTTTAATCTAAGCACTGACCTGGCGAGGTGTCTGGTGGCGGCAGATGAGATTGTGACAGCAAGTTGAGATTGATTTGGTCCTGAAGCCGAGATTGCTCCAGCTGACGCTTAGCAGCCTCCGAAGTCATATGCTGATGGAAAAAATATAGTGTTGGAAATCTGTACGATGCTTAATTTTTTATTGGTTACGTTTCTACAGTCAGGAGAAAGTCAGTCTAAGGAGTGTTGTTTATCTATCACTTCTTAAGTATTTACTTAGTACGTTATACATACATAGCATACTTTTAGAAACTGGTTATGTTTACATGCAGATTTGTTTTATCATTGAGTTTTCGTGTCAGCATTGTCAAAATTAAAATCAGTTTTAGTACACATTTCATGACGTCTGTAAATCCCGAAGTTGAGGTTTACCAATTAGCAAAGCCAGATTTCGCCAGATACGTTTAAATCCCATTTGGCTGCTGCTGAGAAATTCTTTATGAAAAAATCTAGTCCGACTTGCGAATCGAATCCAGGATCTCAGGCTCAGCAGTGGACACATCAACGACATCAACAAGGCGTGCACAATCCAAATAACCTAAGGAATCAAATAATGTTTTCACTATTCTTCAACTCCCTCACCTGTTTCTGCATATGATGCTGATGGAACAGGCGCTGTTTCATAAGCGCTTGCAGCTGCGTGTGCTGGTCGAGTAGCTGCATAGCCAGCAGGTCGGGGGCCACCAGTGGCAGCGGTGATCGGGCACCACCTGCCGCGCCCGCGCTTCCGGCCGGAGACACCGGCGCAGGGCTCGAATGCGCTGAGCCTTGCGGGGAAGTTGGGGCTGAGGCCTGGTAAGAACGAAATTGTTTGCCATGGTAAAAGAAGAGACTTAGCAATTAACAAATGTGTTTGGCCCAAAATTCAGATGAGCGAACTCCGTTTGATGATGCAACCATAAGATTAAGTTGCGTATTAGGTAAGGCTAAAGAATGGCTTACAATAAAAAGCAACGCCTAAAGCTTTATCAAACTTAAATTTCGCCAGAGATAGTCGCCCATATCTTATTTACTTCTCGTTGATCAAACGAACTTCTTTTCCCAGAAAAGAACAGATCTAGATAGTATTGGAGAATCCTGGAATCACGTTGACTTACCCGTGCAAGAGCGAGAGGCTCATGGTCACGAGGGGGCGAGGCGCGGCGCGGGGGCGAGCTGCGCCGACGTCGGCGCGCTGCCTCGCCGCCCCACCTGCCAGACTCCTCCCTAAAGAGAAACCGGCTTGAATTAAACTGGCTATTTTACCACTTATCTAAAATATCTTCTTCATCTTCCTTAAATAAAATAAGACTCCTGGAAAGTAAGATGTGATGTAGTTCTTTTACTTTTGATTGTAGTTACTTCATCTTCATTGGCCAGTCATGTCAGTAAATTGGTGTAGTTCTAGGCTTTTCCTGTCTTAACCTTGCAGTAGACCAAAATTCTAAAAGTTCTGTGAGGACGTTGGATTCTGTTCTGAATTATTTTTTATTAGCCTAGGTCAACATCGCTGGGTTCTTGTTGTCTAACTCGATAGACGCGCTGCTTGTCTGACTCATTTATAACATCTACTTCTTAGCGTGACAAAGTCTAAATTGAGTCGGCTCAGTATTGACCCACAAGTTTGACACCATCGGCAGCTTGCATTAGTTCAATCCACGGGTAACACGATAAGTCAGGCTTTTGACTGCTAGTCTAAACAGAAGACGTAATATTATATTATCTGTGACAGAAGCTACTTACCGGTCCAAACACCGGTCCAGCTCGAATGAGTTGATGAGCGGCGGCTTCGCGGCGCCACCCGGGTTTGAGTTCAGTGCCGACTCCGGACCCTGGGGACAAAGCAACAAAAACAATATTAATAACAGTTCAGTTCAAATGTGGTAAGGAAAAATTTGCCGTCGTGGTAAATATGAATGGATTGTGTGGAAGAAAAAGGATTAACAGGATACTTGTTTTGAGGTGCTTGTTTTACTGCCTGATATTCTATTACTTTGAGAATGTAACTGACGTCATCACTATTACAAATTTATATTGTTCTCAATAAAATCTAAGTCATAATGTAAACAAAGTTGTGTTTAAGTTTAAGGAGCTTAAAGTTTATGCATGCTTGTGTAGCATAGTTGACGTCATGCAATCAATATGTATGTGCACGTGTTCCTTCATTGGTTGCGTTCAACAATAGAATCTTTGGCTTCTACAAAGAGTCTAATAATTCTTATTACCAAAAATCCGATGGAAATATCGAACAGTCTGCTTGTGTTGCTGATCGACTTTTGAATCATGGGATATGATGAAAACGTCTTCTTAGACAAGATCCAAAATTGATTACATGTTTGCTATTGATTTGCGAACTTCAACCGTCATAGGAATTGGTTAAACGTTATTTTTTGTTTTTTGTAGAGCTGTTTCTTTTCTTTTCATTTAATTCGGTGTGACCTATATTAAAATTTACTTATAAGTACTCTTACCACAAATAAATCTTGAGACTCCATTCCACAATGTCTCTAATTTTTGTTACGAATAATTTTTACTATACTAAGTTGCAACATACACCGGGACGACAAAATAGAAAGACAATAGAATTCAGCGATAGTTTTCACCAAACACTCGGTCGTCATACTTAGGAAAATGTTATTGTTACTAGTGTTAGGTCCTATCGTTGAAGAACAAACATATTTACATTATGAGGTCACCGCTGCCCGTGGTGAGATTTGTTTTCATAAATAACTAACCATATTATAAACATGAAACCTTACATATTGTAAACTAAGATACATTTTTTCATAAACATCCACTACATAGAAAAGAACTAGGATAGGTGGCTAATTTTGCTATTGTAAATTATCGGTAGAACAATGAGGGGCCCAAGACAAAGTATCTAAATAATGGACTATAGAGAAAGGTAGCGTACCTAAAAAGTTATAAGGTGAAATGAACTCATGGTAGGCAAATTCAGTGCCTTGCAATATCTTAATAACGAAAAGCCAGGATAGATATCACTCGCCCCGCAGGATTGGGGCAGCGGAAGTCGCATCAGATCCCGCTGCAAGTGTGATAGGGAACACCAAGATGGTTTAAAATCAACAGACTCCTCTGCACGACTCAGGACAACCATTGAGGATGTTAAACTCGGGAAAAACTACCTAGATACCAGCCAGCAATAGCACCAAATAAAGATTTGTCTTGAATTCCCGTCACAATTGAAAATGTATGTACCAGGATTGGCATTCAGCTATCTGAAAATGTGATTACAGCAAAACAGTGATGTAATCATAGAAAAACATCAACATACGGGTCAAAATTGATCGACAAAGATCAGTTAGGTTCATACATATGTCTGCGTTCACATGTGAATTGGCAAACTCCGGATGATCACTGTCTTTGGCACTCATAACTTCCAAACGACTTTTGAACTTAGTTGGCAACATGTTCTACCTGTTACCTGATGCTTGTAATAAGCCGTAAGGGTGAAAATAAGTAGAAGTATTAAGAAGTTTATTTTATTAGGTTCACCAACAACTAATTACACTGATCAGCATCAATTAGGTTCTTATAGGTAAACGCCGCATGCATACAACAATGAATTAGAAAAAATAAGCTAACTTACTAAGTAATAAGCGGTAATATTAGGGTTTTGGCACAAAGGTACACACTAAAATAAATTAATTGATTTGAATTTTGAGAAAACTCATAAACGGTAAAATTAATAATATAATATTGGAAATTGAGTACATTGATAAAATCGATGAGATCATGCACAAGTTCATAAAGATAACATAGGAATAAAAATTGTAAAATATAAATTCATAACATTATGTGGGTGTAGTATTATACAAGTTGCTAGTAAACTATCAATCCGTACTGGCCCGACAGTTGTATGCTACTCCAGAGCTATAACGGAAAGGAGAACTTTTTTTTTGACTTGTTAAAATCATCAAATGAGTCCTCCCGCCCTGAGTGGCGCGGAAGGGACTGTCAGACTCCTGTGATGAGTTTCCACCAAAAAACTAGTTGACACTTGCTTATAAGCTAATAGTTATGCTGTTCTCTAAATGACAAAGCTTTGAGATAGTTTCGCGACACTTCGCTGTCAGTATCTAGGTACCTACTTTATTGAATACCAAACAGTAGTTTCGACGCTGGGGAAGCGCTGCACACAAATCTATGTTCCAAGAGAAGAATACTGAAGGACTACATACAACGACCATATAAAACTAGACGCCTCATACACGATCTGACTAAAGACAATTATTCTGTCAAGTCGCTGAGGTACGACGTAAGCGAGGGAGACGGGGTACTGCGTTCTGATTGGCTAATACTGCGTTCTGATTGGCTAACTCAAGGTCAGTGCGACACGGGGACTCACAGGAGTGGTCGAGTCACGACGGTTATAAGATTTTCTTACCTAATGTGTTGACAGACATCGGTCGCCTGTGATTAGGAGTCTAGTTATATATGGTCGTTGACTACATATGATGTATAAGCATATAGTATAGGCAGTTGCAATATGATATCACTCATACGCAGGTGGCACATCCTAAACATTCATAAGGTGACATTCAATTTGTCTCCAACGTCAGATCTTCACGATAAACGTGTTGAATTGTTGATATTATTATAAAATACGTGCAATAAACAATAACATAAGTTACACTTATACATGTAACAACAAATTGTGCTGCGTAATAAAACTACATGTAATAAATCACGTTTTGAACGATCCAGCCGTTATCTACGTGATGAACACAAACATACAAACAAAACTTCGCGGAATTTCATAAAATTGTATAGGTACAGTTATGTAATTAGAATGTAAGAGGAGAGATTTGATGAGTAAACGGTAATTTTAAACGTGGTTATAGGAATATTTTAGAGCTGAGTAAAGTTATAAAAATAGTATAATATCACGCCATCTCCCGAAGGGTTCGACGGCGAGTAATGGGTGACTCGCTGTCTGATCATGGACCACGACCGGGTCGACGGCACGTCGTATTCCATGCGCGCCTCATGGAGTTGTCAGCATTCTGACGGGGCCCCAATAGAGGGCCATAGGGCTGTGGTCGCGGGAGTGTCTCATCAGAAAACCGTGACCCCGTAACCTAAAGGGCTATTGAAGGAACACCGTGGATTTTAGTCAGTAAGAGTTTGACAGAACCTCTCGTCCCGCCCTGGGTAAGAGGATTCATTAGATGATTTTACCACGATAAAAATGGGTTTAGCAGTACATCTTGCACATTTCAACAGTTATCCTTTTTCTATTGAGTTAAAATGTAACAACGCCTGTAATCGCCGAAGGTTTAGGCAGATATGTTTCTAAATATTACACCTATTTGCCTAATAGAGGGCAAGCTTATTGTCATCAACCAAGGATAATATGAAGCCAGACTTCGTGGCTGCTCCTGAGAAACTAATTGAGATAAATAACTCACATGAAATAAAATGAAATGATGTTTATTGTACGCAAGTAGGTTATAACAACACTTTTACACGTCTTTTCATAAAACTAGGAGAGGCCGGTCTTTCGTACCTGACTACTCTGAGAAGAAACAAACTCAGAGGTCACAGTCTCTTTTAAAGTCCAGACATTTTAGTTATGTGGATCAGGTAATACGAGGACCATGCAGGTTAGTGCCTGTCATGGTCTTTTGAAGATAGAACCACACAAAATCGAGTGGACCTGTACACTTGTACAGTCAGTGCAAGCATTTGTCAGTTATCGTGTAGCTCGACTCATAACTCGAGGAGCTCAACTCATAATAATGTATTTCTTTACCCGAAAAAACCTGGAAATTTATCCCGAAGCCTCTAGCTCAACGGTCGCGCTTGCGTCTGCTAGGCCAACGAGGCGCTGTTGCTGAAGTGTGGAACATGAAAGAATATACTTAGTCTGTTTTAGATTTTAAACCTTTCCTTTCTGCCTTATTAAGGCGCACCTAGTTTAACAAAAGAAATATGAGCCTACCTAGGAATGTTGGCGTTTTAAACAAAGCAGTTTGTTCTCCTTTGGTTAGATCCCGGGCATTTATTATAACTACAAAAGCTTATTTTTGTAGACCCCATCGTCAAATTACTCTTCATGCGTTGGGTGGAAGGGGAGGGATTGTCAGAATATCAACTCAGGTTTTCTTGGTTTCCGTTATTTACACACTGTAAAATGTGCTTTTACTTTAGAGCATCATTCTGTGGTCTCATCACAAGTTTTCACGTTTCTGTAACGTAAAATAAAGTGAGACTTTGATGTTAATTTGATAGAAAAAAAAATTAGTTCCTTGTTCGTACACTAGAGGTGCTTTTTGATTTCCGATAAAATGAACGTCATAATACTTCTAGTACGGTACGGTAAAATACGAAAAATCTTGTGCTAAGGCTTCAATTAATTTGTTTTCTTCCATCTCAAAATAAGTAGGTAAGTATTACTTCTCAATTCGACGTGAATTGTTAGGAGGTTCTTTTGACGGTCGGTATCTTGAATCCTGCTCCTGGCTACTGTTTTGTAAACCTCTACCTAACCCTTAGGATTTCAGGCTTCATATTTGTTTTGTTATGTATTGTAAGTTCAGCATTATTCCCCTCGCCTCAAAATCGGTACTTTCCACACAGCACACATACGTAAAGAAATCCACATACAATATACATGTTTGTTTAAAATGCACGCTACGTTTGACTCAGCTCCAAGTGTTTACTTATCGAGTTACTTTGTTTTGTTTTTTTAGGGAAAACACAGCGCGACGCCGTTGAATGCGAGCTCGCAAGAAAACAATAACATGGCCGCTGTACGTTGATAAACTAAGCAAATAATGTACCTACACAACGTGTGCCTAGAAGAAATTACGGTCGCCGGATGTTTTAGATTTTTTAAACTTATTTTTCAAAAACACTAACACCTCTTGTAGGCTTGACTCAGTATAAAATTGGTCATAATAATGTACCCACTACGGGGTCTCAGTGAGGGAGAGTGAATTGTAATCCAGGTAATAAAATATCATCCACAAGTGCCAAATTTCATCCATATCCATTGAGTATTTTAAACTATTGCATAGCTTTTATCGCGGGCTCTGAGCGCGGCGCGGCGCGGTGACCGAATCAAAAAAAATCCAAAAACCTGACACCACGCATCGTCTAACATCGTTTCAGTTCGGGAGACTTCGGCAATCATAAAAATATTCGTCATAAAAACAATTTACTTTTTCTTACTGATTCTAAACGGCCAGCTACAAAAGGAGTTTTCACAATGAAACCTACTTATAAAATTCTCCTACAACAAAGAAGTTCTTTATTAGAGTTTTTTTATTCGTTTTAAATAAATTATATTCTCGTTAAATATAATAACGCGGTAGGCGATTTTATTCTTTCAAAATAAAAGAAATGTTATGCAATAGCTTTACCGCGGCAGTCTCCGAGTGCCACATGTATTTTTTGAGTGAATGCCTCACAAACATCCATCGGCCATCTTCACAAACATTCGCACAATTGAAGTATGATTTAACTGCCATAGTAGGACCTTCTGGGGTTGCAGGGCTGTCTCATCAGGTAATTGTGACCCTGGAACGTAAAGGGCTATCGAAGGATCACCGTGAATTTTTTAAGTCTCTCCTTTCCTGCCCTGGATCCCCGACACATTTGATGATTTACAATGATAACAAAGAAAAACGTGTGGCACTCGGTGACTGCCGCGGTAAAGCTATTGCATAGCATTTTTTATCAACTTATGCAATTATAGTTATTTATTTATTTATATACCTATTTATTACTGTACTAATTAGGCTATGGTCAGCCACGTCAATCAAGTGAAACGTCAAGAAACGTTCTCCTCCTCCTCCTCGTCCCTCTCCCTTTACCTCAATAAAATTGCCCCTTGCTCAATAAAAGCATGCTTTCGTGCTAGTAATGAGCACGTCTGTCCGTACCTTTATGAGCACGTCTGTGGAGGAGGTTTCATTGTGAAAACTCCTTTTGTAGCTAGCCGTTTAGAATCAGTAAGAAAAAGTAAATTGTCTTTATGACGGATATTTTTACGATTGCCGAAGTCTCCCGAACTGAAACGACGTTAGACGATGCGTGCTGTTAGATGTGGTCAGGAAATTTCGTTACGTTTTTCGCGCGCGCCGAGCTCAGAGCTTGCGATAAAAGCTATGAAATAGCTTAAAAGTAGTAGAATTTTCCACCTATCCACAGGTTATCATAATATACAATGCGTCCAGTTTCGGTCTGTACAAACTTAAAGGGGAGGTAGCTTGCTCAATTTTGTCAATAAAATTAGATTAAATAGCACATATGGGGTCGGAAACCAACCCCTGCTGAACGATACCCATTTTTGTTTTATTTAATTGTTAATGAAGAACAAGCTGAAAATGATTCATTAAAATATCTAGTCAACAAGAATTGGCAGGTCTTATGGCCCCCAATAGGTGATCACTAGCAAAGCATATATTCGAACACGAGAACAGGTGCGTCCACACGGAGCGCGCAGCCTCGCGAAGCAGCTCGCTTGGTGTACGGACGTGTCTCGGGCGAGGCAAGTGACAGCGCTGCCGCGGGCGATCGACCGAGCGCCCGAGCCATCCAGTGTCGGATTTTGTTTTTCTCGCATATATTGTTTCGTGCCTCGGTCGAAAAACAATAGACGCGTCTAAGCAGAGTGAACAGCCTCACTTGTTAGTTTCCTCGCGCCGCAAATGCCTCGCGAGGCTGCGCGCTCTGTGTGAACGCACTTATTGACGTAGGTACTGTGCAGGTTTTAATGTGTGAACAAACCTTAAATAGATTCTAAAAGCTGTTGTAAATACTGGCCGAATCAAATCGTTCAGATGATTTTTAAATTAAAAAAGTAAAGGTAGATTGTCTAGAATTTTCTAGTGATAAAACAGTTGTAATAGTTCTCACGTCTTTAAGCCTTGAATATAATTTTACTATAAATTAATATCTTTTACTCCTACACCTAAGTTCTAAGGGGGAGGCCTATGTTCAGCAGTGGACGTCTTCTGGCTGATGATGATGATGACTCCTACACCGATCCCTTATAGTACACGACTGACATTAGCGTAAGAGGAATTCAGGCCTTAGTAAGCACAACCTGTCTCCGTACTATTGAGAGAAGAAATCGTATAAACAGCTGTCGCCACAGAACACAATGGTCAATGAAGAGTGATCACAACAACAACAACACGATACACATGTCATTGTTCAGACACAAATAATTACCAAATCAATGCTGTATTCATGGACATTGTTCGTGAATGAGATTAACTATGGAGGTTTTCCACTTCTTTTCCTTTCGAAAACTTAAACATTATTTAAGAATTTCTTTCTGTATCGTGGGTGCTCTTACAAACATAGAAACTCACATACACAAATAGCCAGACCCGAAACAACTACTTGCAGATCGTACAAATATTTGTTCAGTCCGGGGATTGAACCCGCAACACGCTGCGCAGCAATTGATTGCTCAACCACTGCATCAATTGTGTCATTATTAAAGATAAGACATCCTGGATAATCATCATTATCATCATATCAGCCGTAAAACGTCCACTGCTCATCACAAGCTTCCCCTATAGATTTCCAATAGGAACTGTTAGGAGCGGCTTGCTTCCATCGCGACCTGTGATCCAGCAACCTGGATAGCTAGCTGATGATAATTATTATTACCAGAAGTTATAATTTAGAGACGTGACGACCCAGAGGTTAACAGCTCGCCTGTCAGGTTGTGAATTCAAGCCCAGGCTATCAATGTGTCTTTTTCCGTTTATTGCCCGTGGTACTACCCGTTGTACTACCAGTAGTACCACGGAAAAAAAAAATACCCGTGGTACTACCAAGCGATCTAGTAGTACCACGCAGGAAATTAAAATTTACCCGTGGTACTACTCGTTTACTATGACGGGGTCGCGGGACTGTCTACACAGTTAACCGTGACCCTGGAATGAAAATGGCAATTGAAGGAACACGGTAGATTTTAGTCAGTACGAGTCCGCCATTCTTTTCCACTCCACACAGGGTGAGAGGCCTCATATGACGATTTTAAAAACTGAAAATAAAAACTACTGCAAAGCAATAAGGAGATGGTATACGGAAGATTATACAGAGAATTTTGAATAATTAACCTATAATATAAAATAAGTGAGTAGTACCACGGGTAAATTTTAATTTCCCGTGGTACTACTAGATCTCTTGGTAGTACCACGGGTAAGTTATTTTCCCGTGGTACTACTTGTAGTACAACGGGTAGTATCACGGGCAATAAACGTCTTTTTCTACGCAAATGTACTTTGTAAGTTGTTCATAGACATGGCTGATATGAAGGAAAACATCGTGAGGAAACCTGGACTTTGGTAATCAATATAGGTACGTCCAAAGCCTGGTCAGAGGCGCAAGACGATCTCCGGCCACCGTAGGCGCGGGCACGCGGGTGGCGAGTAAAGGGCAACTGGCTGCCCGACCATGGACCATGCCCGGGTCGACGGCACGTTGTGATCCACGCGCGCCTCAAAGAGCGTCAGCAAGAGATGACGGGCCCCCCCTCTAGAGGGTCAAAGCCTGCCGGGGTCGCGGGACTTATCTCATTACCGTGACCCCGGAACATAAAGGGCTATTGAAGGACACCGTGGATTTTAGTCAGTACAAGTCTGACAGTCCCGTCCCGCCCTGCCCGGGATGGGAGGACTCATTTGATGATTTTACCACGCTAAAAAAAAAGCCTGGTCAGAGGCTTGTGAGGTTTCCAGTGGCAGCTTAATTTAGTCTGATACTACACGGTGACTTACAAAGGTGGGTGAATTATTAATAGCAAAGATGTTATCTGTTGTGAAGGAAAGTAGTTAGTCTATGACTCAACACTTAGGTCGCAATCATTGGATTTTATAATGACTTAGGTTGAAGAAACCAGCAACATTGCACTATTAGAAATCAATTCTAATCTAAAAAATAAAACAATTTTCTTCAAACGTTAAAAAAGGGACAATATGTCAGCTTAAAAGGGTATCTATTAGTTAATGCAAAATACGTGTACCTAAAGAGGCCAACACCTCCGTCAGCCATCTAGGTTGACATGGAATGGTCAAATCCTACATACAATAGGCTAGTTGCCCTAAAAAATGTAATTAGTCCATCTTTTACTTTATTCAAAAATAAGGGACACGTATTTTTTTATTTGTAAATTAGACTAAAAATGACAAAGATATAGCCTATTAAAGTTACATGTGACGTCACGCCGCGTGGCAATTTTTCGCGCGGGGTGACGTCACACGTAACTTTAATGGGCTATATCTTTGTTATTTTTTGTTTAATCGAAAAAAGAATAAATACGTGTCCAATATTTTTTTATAATCTAAAATACGGTCTAAATAGAATGTAATTATTTTGACCCTGGAAACTACCCTATTGTAAAATTAAAGCAATGGCTACGACATGTCTATGACGACTACGTAATGTGCTACGCCTCACTTAAACTACGACGTAACTGCGCCTACGCTACGACTCTGCTACGCCTACGCTTCGATTCAGCTACGAATTTGCGTAGCCTACGCTACGAATTTGTGTAGCCTACGCTACGAATTTTCTTAGCCTCCGCTACGACTAGGCTACCCCTACGCTTTGATTCATCTGCCGTTTTGCGTAGCCCACGCTACGTTTTCACGTATTAATAAAAATAACAGTAAATAAATATGGCTTTGAGCAGGAAATACAAAACTTACCTCTCGTCACGTGCATCATTTTAATAAACATGTGCGAAAATAATAATTTGACAAATTATTTCCTGGTCGATAAGAGTAAATACTCATTTAATAAAGTACACAAAATTATCGACGTTTAATATGGCGAAATATGTTGGTATTTTCCTTAATGAATTTAAAGGAAGAGGTGCACAGGAAAAAAAATATAATTCCAAACAATTTTTTGGAATTATATTATAATGAATTGATTGTGTAGTCAATAAAAAAAAAGGATATTTTATTTATAGAAGTAACTCGTACCTACAACCTACATCTTCATAGAAATGTTACACCCAATATTATGCACAATTTATAAACAACTATAAAATCTAAAATAAATTCAATTCAACGCAATTCAACAACAAAAAACGAGTTGCAACTATGAAAATAACAAACGGAATAAAATCTTTTAGATATATATAACTCAAAGGTGACTGACTGACTGACTGACATAGTGATCTATCAACGCACAGCCCAAACCACTGGACGGATCGGGCTGAATTTTGCATGTAGATGTTATGACGTAGGCATCCGCTAAGAAAGGATTTTTATCAACTTTACCCCCAATGGGATAAAATAGGGGATGAAACTTTGTCAATATTTTAAACCGATCGGGCTGAGGGCTTTGCATGCATAAAGCTACTATGACGTAGGCAACCCTTAAGAAAGGATTTTGATAAATTCCACCCCTAAGAGGATAAAATAGAGGATGAAAGTTTGTATAAATCTTCTTAGATTTTCGACTGATTGAACTGAAATTAAAGATTGGAGCTACTATGATGAAGACGTCCGCTTAAATAGGATTTTGATAAACCAACCCCCATGGGGATAAAATAAGGGATGATGGAGGATGTAAATTAATAATAATCCTTCTTAACCCGAGCGAATACGCGGGCAAAAGCTAGTAGGTAAAAAATAAAAACAAAGCTTCTAATAATTCCTGTCTACTTCAGCTTTTAAAACGATATTATTATGCACCGGAACGAAAACAAAATGAGCATTTTATTGCTAAAAATAAAAACTAGAAAATACGCTCAAGGACACAAACATTCTACTATAAAAATAGACCAAAAACTCACCTGACGTACTGCATACAACATTGTGATTTCTTCTTTATTTCTTTGGTTGTCACAATTATATTCAATTTATTTTTATTACACTTTAACTCCTATTTTATTTTTAACGAACACTTTTTCCTACTATTACTAACTATCAGTCATATTATTTACCTTTGTATTAGTATATAATTCACTATATAATATTATTTCTCTCATGTTATAATACGGAGTAATACTTAAGCAAAATCATCTGAAAAAATGTTTTATTGTGGCGTTTTATTATGGCGGCAAAATCCGTCAAAAATATTTATAAGGGAACCGTGAGTGAAAATGAGGTGAAACCGAGAGCTGTGGTGGCCCAGTGTTATCGGCCTCGACTTACGAGTTGTAGGTCGTGGGTTTGAACGCATTACTTGTGTAATTTATTCACAAAGTAATGCGCCTGACGGGGGTTATACAACACCACTGCTCTCAAAACGGTGAAGGAAAACATCGTGAGGAAACCGGCATGTCCTAGAACCAAAAATTCGAAGACATGTGACATCTACCAAACCGCACTGGGCCCGCGAGGTAGATTACGGCCCACTCCCTCTCACAGAGAGGAGGCCTGTGTCCTAGCAGTGGGAACATTTATAGGCTGATGATGAGTGCAAATTGTCTATGAAACACACTTTTTATAAATTAAAATCAAATCATTTATTTCAAGTAGGCGAGTTACAGGCAGTTTTGAATTGTCAAAATACAAAAATTGTTTTTAATAAAATAGTTTAAAAATGGTTATGGCGCTACGGTCCAGGCACAAGACATAAAACTGTAAATGTATTTTTCATTACTCATACTCTGAAAGTAGGTCAACATGTCTGATTAGCCGTTTGAAAGTTATCCATTGGCCTAGGGAGAATCGCTTTCAACTGACAGCTGCCAAATTTAAGAAAAAAAAAACTAGTTCTATTTTGACATTTCTATTGAACCATGTTCAAGATTTACAGCCCCTAAATTACAGCGCGATTTAAAATTAAAATAACATAAAGCTTAGTAATATTAAGACTTTAAAATAATTTAGTTTCAGTTAATTTTCCAAAATAACATAGATTTCCGCAAAATCTTTGCCATTTTTATAATTTTATTATGAACATGATAAATACTGGCTGTATTAAAATTAAAAAACAAAATAAGCGGGAAAGCGACAATCCGATCAATTTTTTCTTTAGCTAATATTTTTTGTTATTATTTTTACTTTCCTCGTATTGTAATGAAAAGCACAGTGTTTACCTCGGGCTAATCAGATACTTATTTAGTCCCTCGAACTATTAGCGCCCTCACTGTGTTACGGGCACCAAACCCTGTCTCGGGACTTAAATAAGTATAACTTTCACCCCTAGGATAACAATATGCTATTAGGTGCCCATTCCAAAGCATTGATCTCTAGTTATTACTGATGCTAGTTTCAGTTAATTAATATTCTTAATGCGTATTTTTGTTTACTTCTTTTAAAACCTTGTTTTTCACTGATGAGTTACATTTATGTTTTCCGTTAAATTGGAAAATTGTTATTATACATTCTTTATTTTTAAAGCCCAAAACTAATTCGCTTAGTCCGTCTGTACGCGTGTAACATCAGATTAATTACACCAAATGGTATTTTCACCTCACACGCTCGGAAAGATTCTATTTCTCATTCAAAATCTCAGCGCAAAACTCCATTTTGCGCGCTAGGGCGCAGTGTCTTTCAAAATTCGAACACGTCTTGTATTCTATTATTTTCTACACTGACAGGCGAGCTGCCCCCACTGCATTTCCTCGCTTAGTAAGAAAAGTTGTGTGTTGTACTCGGCAGCAAAGTTTTTCGGCATCTCGTACTTTTGAAAACTTCGCTACGTTCAGGATTCTATAATTGAACCGCTCGATTCTCTCGCGGTTCAATCTTAGAATCCTTCGCTCGTTCAGTTTTCAATTCAAGTACTCGCGCCAAAATTCAACTTTGCAGCCTTGTAGAACAAATAACTATTTATTGCTGTGTTCTTTATTGTTACAAGGGTTACCAATACAAGGATTGTAAGTAAGTTTTCTGAAAATCCTTTGAATAGGGAACAATATGAACCTGTGCAAGCCATGGGGCAGGTCGCTAGTCTAATATGTAAAAATTAATGCCACTTAATGTTATAACTCAAGAACGGGCTCACCTATCCAAACCAAATGTTTAGGCTTTGTTCGAACTATTTAGTAGATGCTTTATGTGAAGTTTGCACAAAATCGGAAGTGCGAAGCTGGGACGGGCTACTAGTAAATTATAAATATTTCTGTAACGTGTATTATATTAATCCTAGCAAAAGTCTTTTTGTACTAAATCTGCCACTATTCTTCTAATGACTTTAGAAGTCTGAATAAGTAATGAATTTAACAAAAACTAACGAACAAAAACGAACTACTACCTACTAATATTGAAAATCCAATAAGGATTTATTTATTCTATAATAAATTCAGCTAATATATCTAACTGATCTGTAAATTGAAGTGACATTTTCACCAAGATATTGATGGCGTTAAACAGTTGCTCTATGCATATTATGAAATACTGCATTCAGCTGCATTCGAATTGACAGGCCTGTTGGTCTAGTGGTTAGTAACCCTGACTGTTATGCCAGAGGTTGTGGGTTCGATTCCCACCCAGGACAAATGTTTGTGTGATGAGCACGATCATTTGTTCTGTGTCTGGGTGTAATTTATCTATAACATTTATGTATTTAGAAATATACAAGTATGTTTATCAGTTGTCTAGTACCCATAACACAAGCTCTGCTTAGCTTGGGACTAGATGGCGTTGTGTGATAGTTATGGAATATTAATTGTATGGAAGCCGAACCCAACTAAAATAATTGGGAAAAGGCTAAGCAGATGATGATAGTTAGTGTAGAAACTCAAATAATATTACTTTAGAAAAAAAGATACACCAGTGGCCCAAAGCATACTTGCGTACGCAAAAATCTAAATCTACGTATATATTTGTCTTTATTTATAAGCTCGCGTTTGACCACTATCTCGCCTGATGGTAAAGCGAAGATGTGGTCGACGGTGAAGCACGCTTGTCTAGAAGTAACCTGTTCACTCTTGACTTGAAGACCACAAGGTTATAGCTGTCGGGAAATACAGATGCCGGCAGGGAATTCCACTCCTTAGCTGAGTTAATAAAAAAAAATACTATACTCCAACTTTCATCAATCATCGAACCGTTGATAAACCACGATCATTTCGTCAACTCATTTCTAAACATTATTAAAAAAACCTCATCTAACAAAACAATTCCAACGAATTTCTTAAATATTACATTTGAATAAATAACAAAAAACCTTCATAGTCTGAAAATGTAAGTTTTACCTCTGAAAAGCGTCTACCCGCCCCACTGTTCAGTGACGGCGGCGACATCAAAGAGCGAGCGGCCAATGGGGACGCTCCGCTGAAAAGAGACACGCCCACCCGCTATAAAGAGACCGCACCGCCTTTGATGTACACCGAATTTTATATAATACAGGCTTATGTTAACGGTACAGAAGATAATACTGGAGGTACCTAATGTTTTGAGCTGCCTTTATTCGTCTTATATTTGCTGAAAATGGCCTCTGGAATACATATTCAGACATAAGACATAGAAAGGACATTCTTTGTAATCTCTGTTGATACTATAGATCTTTCACGAAATTTATGAAAATAGTCCTTATAAAGAAGATTCTTGGTTAAATAATGTTGTTTTGGCAATTAAAGAGAAGATTGAAGATTATAATCAGCTTAAATTGAGATAGATTCTGTAACATCATTACCTTCAGTCAAAGTTAGCAATTACTGGTCTATTTTCGGTTAATTTTTACGAAGCTTTCGAAGTTTTCTTTAAAGCAATTTCACCATTAAGCAACCTTAATGGTGAAATTACTCCAAAGAAAACTTATGTGCTTTTTCTTAAATTAACCCTTTCATTCTAAGTTGTTTCTTATTTTACTAAAACGAGATTTAACCTTCAACCACCTAATTCTGAATGAAGATCTCTTCTAAATAACTCCACTTTCTAAACTCCACCTTTTTTTAAATCGATTGAAAAGTTATTCTGTTAACGACACGAGCTTTTCGAAAACAGCATAGGTACATGACACAGCTCAAAATATTCACTCACACAGCTAATGAAACGAACTGCTCAAGATTTGCCTGATTTCAGTAAAGCTTTGTGGGCCAAACGCGTGCCGGGGTCGCGGGCTTGTCTAAACAAGTAACCGTGACTCTGGAATGTAAATTGCAATTGAGGGAACACCGTGGATTTTAGTCAGTACGAGTCTGACAGTCCCTACCGCTCGTCCCAGGGCGAGAGGACTCACTTTGATGAATTTGCCACCGAAAAAACAAGTACATCTTGTTCGATGGAACTAAATTAAAACTTTGTAGCCATTGTCGCCGGAAGACGCTGGATGCAGGTCGCTTCCAACCATATGGGAAGATCTAAAGGGGAGGCCTATGTTCAGCAGTGGACGTCCTATGGCTGAGATGATGATGATGATGATGAACCATTTTCTCCATCGACCACTATCTATGAGCGCCATTTGAGTATCATAGGCTTAGTCCCACACAGCTTTCATCTACTTAATAACAAGCTTAAGATCACCAGTACTCAACCATGACTCTACGACCTTCTTCAATTACTAATCTTTTTCCCTCTATAATAGGGTCTACTCTCAATTCAACCAATGCAACCGAACACCAGTTTTTTATAAAACAAGACTGCCATTTGAACTTCACTACCTAATAACCGAGTACTCGATATCTTCTGTTGAGACTGAAATAATTTGGCAAGCTGTAAATGCTGTCAAAGATTTTTTCTAAGAGTATAATAACTGACATAACGATAAAACCACCAGAAATTTTCAAAAAAATAAAAAATAAAATCATTATAATAATAATATTCCACAACTATCACACAACGCCATCTAGTCCCAAGCTAAGCAGAGCTTGTGTTATGGGTACTAGACAACTGATAAACATACTTATATATTTCCAAATACATACATATTATAGATAAATTACACCCAGACACAGAACAAATGATCGTGCTCATCACACAAACATTTGTCCTGGGTGGGAATCCCGGCATAGCAGTCAGGGTCACTAACCACTAGACCAACAGGTCAGTCAAAGACAATCAAATCATTGTTCCATCGTCGCTTAAAATTCGAGGATCTGAAGACATTGAAGTTCTACACTAAAGTATCACATTCATCTTATGAAGGACGTCTGTAAGTCATAAAAAAATGTCGAATAAAGAATGCAGATTTCAACTCTGCTTTCAGTGCTATAAATTAGATTATTAAACGAAATAAGATATCAAGAAATAGCATAAATCCCGTTATGCATATTATTTCCTAATATGTTTAGTGACTAGCTCCAAAAAAAAACGTTATCATATCCACCTCACGGAGGACATTCATTATCTTCTGCGTCTTTACCCAATTATGCTGGGGTCGGCTTCCAGTCTCTAACCGAAGCGAAACTGAATGCAGTAATTTACTTGGAGTGTCTGACTCCAGAACTCGTTAAGAACTGGGTAATACGATACTTCTAGGCAAGTGTGCTTCGCCGTCGACCACTCATTGCTTATCATCAGACGAGATGGTGGTAGACACGACCATATGTTAAAAAAAAACAGATCTGTAAGGACTTTCAAAGATGTACGAATGACAGCTGAGCTCGTTTGTGGAGCACCACATTCTACCATCAATAATCTCCACTTGGGCAGGTTTGCTTTGGCCAACCTGAGTTCGGTGTCTGTTTTAATATTCTCGCGGTATTGGTCGAGGTCATGCTGCGGGGCGAGATGGAATGGGAAGCGGTCGCTTTCTTCTGCGAAGCAGTTATGATAGCGAAGGAGAAGACAGCCTCCAACTCACAACCCAGCCGCCGCGGGAGACGCCCATGATATCGGACGCCACGAGGTGATTTCCGAACCCCGTAGACGCGGGCATGCGGACGGCGAATATTGGGCGACTCGTCATCTGATCATGGACCATGCCTGGAACGGCGCGACGTGTTCCACGCGCGCCTCAAAGAGCTGTCAGTAATATTACGGGTCCCCCTTAGAAGGCCAAAGCCTGCCGGGGTTGCGGGAATGTCTCATTTAATGATTTTACTATAAAAAAAAAATACGGCAAGTGGAACGAATGGCTTAGGTAAGGATACACAGACTCACAACAATATCAATTGGTCCTTAGACAGCTCGCCAGTGATTGCCGTGTCTTAAGCGAGTCAAGATAGTTGCCTCGCTGTGTGGCATCGACCTTAACATCAATAACGAATTCAGACTGCTTCTGTAAAGGTTCTTTATGACGCAGATAGATAGGAAGACGGAAGTAGTATTTGCCTAAATAATCGTTAACATATTAAAATAGGAACTACACATTAAACTTGTATTCATATAAATTACAAAATTGCAGTAATTCTTACTTTCAAAAGTAACTTTTAAGCTATAGGTTCATCATCTGCCTAGGCTTTTCCCAACAATATTGGGATCGGCTTCCAGTCTATCCTATTGCATCTTGATACCAGTATTTTTACATGAAGAGACTGCCTAACTGACCTCTCCAAACGCCATTCTTGCTGATTGTTAAATTGTTTTACCTTTTAAGAACTAGTTGAGTCAGTGGTGTGATCTACCATTGGACCAAGCATCTTCGAATTTAAATCAAGTTTAAAACAAAATGCATGAATAAAACATAAGATTATAATTATAAGGTAAATAATCAATTAATAAACTTTTTCTATTAAATAACAATTTGTTTAGTTCCAAAAATAATGGAGTTGTTCATTAGTAGTGAAAAACAGTATTAAAATCATTGATGTTATGGCTCAACAGATACAATGAGATAGGGGGTCCTACGAATATTTCATGATAACTTATTAAAAGACTCTTAAAACATGAACCTATCTTGATGAAAATCTTTTTACATCTATAAATAACTAGCTATTGTCTGCGGCTACGCCCGCTTTATCTTGGTATAAAATTATCCTATGGGAATGTTATACCAAGAAATACGCTGTATTACTCCAGATCCTATGGACCGATATCCTATGAGTAATTCCAGACCTATATCTAAGCCAAATTTCATCCAGAACCGTTTAGCCGTTCTGACGTGATTGAGTAACATCCATCCATCCATCAAAACATTAAAAGAACGCATTCTCTTAATCTTGTAACTATGACAGAAATCATAAGATTTTGGGTAGATCGAATATTAAAGACGTAATTCAATTAACAGAACCCATAGACTAGCCAGTATAAAAATAAAGGTGGGTGTGTATTGAATAAATGTTAGATACCTACTTAATTAAATACCAGTTTTAACAGTACAGGATTTAGTAAAAAACTGATTTGACAACAACACACCTACAAAACTATTCTATATTTGGGTATCCTGGGTCGCGGCACTATCTATAAAAGATACCGTGATCCTGGAACGCAAAAGGCAACCGAAGGAACTGGGTCTGTTCCATTCCATCCAGGGAGGACTCATTTGATGATGTTAGCGCCACAAAGCGAGATGCCTGGATGTGGATTTATGGACACTACTAGCCTATAATATCCAGTACAATATACCTAACACACCATAAATTCCTTAAAATAACAATAATAGTTGTAATCTGCTGGTTTAAAACTAAAAACTTGTATTTATTTACGTCAAAACTTATTGCTTTGAAATTCACATTTTATGAGCATCTATCAGTAAATTAGCAATAACAATCTACATAACTAATTAAATAGTGTGATATTTCGATACATCGACAGAAAAGTACTTAGCGAATGATTTTTGAACATTTTTCTGGAAAGTATCAGTAAAATTAAATGACTAAATTCCAAATAATTCATATTTTCTATAGCTAGTGAGTATTTTTTTTTAAATTTATGTTACGATAATGAATAATAATTTGTTGTAATTATAAATCATTTAGTTCTTACGTCACGCAGTCATTCATTTTGATAACATTTAAAATCGGAAGTTAGAAAGACGTCATACGAAATTACGAATACAATAATTAAGGTTATGTATCGGATTAACAAATATACATTGACATAATTAATGATTAATTGCGTTGAATGATAAATTAATAAAAATATCAATAAATGACGTTCTCGCACTATGTTTTAAAGACTTCCCATCAACATGATTAACATCAATTTTCATCGATTTTCACACGACTATTGCAAAAAGTAATCTTATTGCAAAGTTTTTTTTTTATAATCCATTGATAAATAAAATAATTAAATCAGTCAAATTAAAAGCTCGTAAAAAGTTTCGCTATTCAAAAAATACTTTCGCGAATTTTCCGCGCGTCTCTTATCAGCTGTCAAAAGAGGCGCTCAAAAGCGGGCGTTCGTGATTGGTTGACTCGCTGATGAGCGACGCTGTGATTGGTCGCCAGCCGGCGCACATGAGCGACACACCACGTGCTCATAAGTTCCGTCGTGGAAATTCAAACTTTTCTCGATTCGCGAAGTATTGCGTTCGAATATTTTGAATAATTTCTGCCTTCTTTTTGTTTTTTTAGCATAGTTTTGGTTTTGTGAATTGTGAAAAGTGAATAAAAATGTGTTTCGTAATGAATGGTGATTATTTTCATGTAGAATCAATATTACGAAATGATTACTGTTTTATTTTCTAGTTTTTATAAACCGCTGTTTGAACCATCAATTAAAATTAGTTGCGAGCGAAGCTATATTATTTATCAATTGAAAAGTTTTTTTTTGTTTAGAAATTCAGAAAAAGGCAGAGAATGTGAAAATATTTTCCGAAAGTGAAGTCAAAATTGTTTAAAACTGCGATCCTCCACCGTTACTCACTTATAAAAAACTTACGCGCTCGCCAGTTGTCCTCAAAAACTCATTTCACTCACGGCAACAACAAAATGTTTAACATAAAACAAAAACAATTAACAAACAATAAAAAACGAACACTTTACAGCGACTACGTATACCACTCATAAGTACCGGTACACTGCAGTTTCAGATGCAAATTATTTACACTGCTGCAGCGGGATGCATTCTACACAAAATTTACTAAAACCAGCCACTGAACCACTCAAATTATTATTCCAACCCTACACGCCGTTGCTGTTTATATTTAAAAAATATTTGCTTGGAATAGCGCGTCTAAACAATACACAACAGCCTGCGACGACGCAGCATCAACAATGCAAGGGCGAAATAAGCAAGAAATATTTAACTACCGAAGAGGGGTGGGGCGGGCACTGGCCCACAGTATTGGAGCTACGCCTGTGGTAGTTATAGTTTACGTGATACACAGCTCAAATACAAATACATAATATAAACATTACAGCGGAGCATGCGCCGTAGCAACAGACAGGGACGAAGCGACACTCGCCGTCAAAACTAAAAGCTTACTAATAACATTTTTCAGCGATTCGAGAACGTCACAAGTAAATTTATTACTTTCAAACTAACATTCGTATCATAATAGTGGTGTTGAATCACATTTTTATAGATTAATTTGCATATTTTTGACAGGAACGCGTCGTTGTGAGACGGTGTCTCACGCATGCGCGTTGTTAAGCGCAGGAATGTTATTGACGATGCAAAATGTTTATTTTTTGACGCAACACCATGCTGGCTGTTTCTGCGTGAAACGGAACGTTTGCAGCCATTTTGGAAAACGGCTTCCTTGCAACGATACAAGAAATTTTGTAAGGGTAAAAAAATGTTGAATGAAATAATAGGTTCCCTTCGGGTGATGAAAGCTGAGGTAATCCTAGTAAAGTAAAAGATAAGAACGTAATCAGTTTTCAGCGAGGCAGTCGGGAGTTTGAGCTGGATTTATTTCAATTATAATCCGATATGAACGTTGGGCGCATGCGTGCAGATTTTTTCACACCGAAATGAACTTTCCACAATGGAGTCATCCGAAAACCCGACATACTTTTCGAAACCATTCTAAATTTTTCGTACATTTTTCTTTATCTACGCAAAGACACTGCAAAGATCTAACTAGCCCGCACGTTAAATCATCAAAAAAAAAAATTGACCTAGATATTTTATTTATAACGTTAACCAAAATTTACCGAAATGTTTTGAGAAAACATTTTTAAGAGCCGTGCTGTCAAATGCCACTCCACTCGCGAGTTCGCATTGAACGCATCCTCTGTTCTATTTCTTAATATTTATAGATTAAAACATAGCTTTTAAATAATTTTTGAATATTCTTGAAACCTGACGGACCAAAAAGATTAGCAATAAAACTGATTGATGGTGTCAACAACTAACCTATTGTACTTAAGCGTATTATCTTCAAGTTCTTAATACCAGACAATCAATTTTCCGGTTTTCATCTTCAATGTTAACGGCTTTTTTAAGGATGAGTCTAAATTAAGGGATTTATGTTTTATTTATAGTAATAACGCCTACTAATCTCCAATCTGGATCTATTAAAAAAATGATAATTTACACTGAATTTACATAAAAATATGTCGTATCAACTCAAGATAAGCAAAATTTTAAATATTCACCAAATTGTTGTTTATCTGAACTTCCTATTTACGTAATAATTACAATAAAAATGTAAACGTATAAAAAATATGATTACTTATGTTTTAATCTGCACAAGGATATAATTAGGAAATAACTCCTTCAAAACTTATGACTTGGACACAGTTCTGGTTTATTCATGATTTACATAAACTGTACTACAAGTTTGTTTCATTTTAACCTACATTTTTCATATTATCATCATCTGCCGAGAGATGTCTGAACAAAGGCCTTGCCCTAACCCTAACCTAGTTGTCATTATTATATGACTAGCCAAAAGCTCGCATAACTCGTTTAAAAACCTAAACATTGGACTTACATAAACTCTCTGGTATTTTATTGCAAAAATATGTGTGTCGTGACTATCAAAATTAGCTCAACTACTCGTTCGGACAAGGCCGGTCGGTTCCGCATAATTTGCATATATTATGGTTTCTATTAAACAAACAAAAGCCTCTTTTAAATGTCACACGCATTCAGATATCGAAACCGGTTTTTAAACTTCTTTTTTCCTGATTTTTGAGTAGGTCGCGTGCGATTTTTCGAATTACCTACCTACATGAATGTGAAAATCAAAAGTTATTTTCATTCATAATAATTTTGTTAACTAATTTCATAGGGGATTATGGTTCGTAGGTATTAAATACGATTTAATTGAATAAATTCGCAAAATAAATGAAAAACTTGACATGAACGTAAAATTAAAAAGTAGTGGTCTTCTCACTGTTGGTAATTATTTGATTTATAAATTATTATTGACATACATTAGTAGTTGCATCAGATCTCCAAGTACCGCTTTAGTACATTTATTTACGGAATATGTTTATTATTATTCTATCAGTCATATAATTATCAATAATGTAATATCAGTGTTGACGTATTAAATAAATTACCATTCACTGACGTAAATAAATATTTAATTTTAAACTGTCCTGTCCTTGAGGGTAAATTATACAGATAGAAAAATTTTGGAGTTGCGAATAATAATTAATTAGCTTTATAGATTAACATAGATCTTATTAAAAGGGCAGAATAATTCCAAATTTCTTTTTATAAAAAAATCTTGCCATAAAATTGTTCGCCGGCGAACATCGGTGTGAATGCATCCAGTTACCAATGGGCCACTGACATTTTTATTGCCCGATGATTTAATGTCTATCGATTCATTCGAAGGGAAAAAATATTATACGAAGTCCCTTATTTATAGGGACCTGGCAGAACCTGTTAATGACTGCAGGGAAAAACTTCAGGATTTAGCTGGCGTTAATTGTTCTGAAAAATTTGTTGATTATTTAAAGTAGGTATAGCTTAGAATTTCTGAATAACAGAACACAGAGTTATTTAGGATTTGATTACAGAAAAATAAATGATATTAAATAATAGAAACAAGCTTGCTATGTTTTACGTACTGAGAACGATTCCACCGATAAATTTTTCAAAATGACATAAAATATATTTAACTTTTAAATGGATTTTCTTCTCAGTCTGGCATTTCAATAAAATGAAAATACTTCTAAAGAGTATAGTAGCATGTTAGGTACCATAAACAATAAACAAAGCCAGTTTAAGAAAAAAAAAACCCGCATTCAAAAATCGAACACGCCATCTAAAAGAAAATAAATTTAAAAAATCAATTACAGCGAATACAATCGCCGATATTCTCGACACGCAGAACTAAAAAAGGTTTCTCAGTGTAAAAAAATAATTAATTAAAAGTTTTCAGCGTTGGTTTTCAGACATGAACTGATGAGCGGGTGGGCGTTCGCCCCGCCTACTGAAAAGCGACGCCCAGCCGCACTGTAAAGCGACCTCCTACCGACATGTCTAAGAGATGGATACCACTTCGAAATCTGTGTTCGAAATCACGAAACATTTTTTTAATTAAAGTATCCTTGCTCTAATATTACTTCTTTCAATTAGAATTTTGAGGCACAGAATGAAATTTTGCAACAACGCAACTTTGAAATACGGTTTTGTGTCAATAAAATTTAATTTTTAGAATTCTATTTCAATGTTTTTTCGAATTGTCTATTTTTAGATTTTGTGTGACATTTCCTTAAACGCTTCGCATTTCCCAATAAAACAAATAGTCTTTAGAATTATTATTATTGTAATAAGGCAAAGGAAATGGCAACATTAGAATATTGTGAATTAATTTGAATAGGTTCTGTATTTGATATTATTACTTTAATTTACTTTCTTCTAAATGTATGGAGAAACACAAAAAACGCTAATATACCATTTCGCTGTTACCTTGACATTATTAGAGCAGTAATGCTATTCTGTAACCTTTACGAGCTTACTTTTCCAAAGTGAACACACAATTGATATCATTTATTTTATTTTTGTTTCCCCTTAGAGGGCCAAGCTTACCGGAGTCATAAGACAACCGTGAGCCTGGAACGTAAATGGGCTAAGTCTGACACTCCCTCCTGTCCCGCCCTGGGTGGGAAGACTCATTTGATGATTTGAGCACGATAAAAAAAAGTCTAATTTGAAAAAAGTCTAAATGACTTTTGCTTTTGATTTAACATTCAAATCCTTAAAGAAGCAACATACATCCCAAAAACTTTTCCATATATAAACGCCATAAGATGGTGTTAAACTTTGCTAGACTGTCTCCTCTCCTAGCCTTTAATGGCGTAGAAATTGTAATATAACCGTGCTCCTCTGGTCCGGACAATAAACTCTATACTTACGTATTATATGAGCTGAAACTAGAGCGGTATTACTGCCACCCCCAGTGGGGGTAGCGCGAGTTTTTGTACCTTTCAGCGTCGCAGTACTAGGTACGGTGTATACATATAGTAAAGTTTCAGGGAGTGTAAAAAGGCTGTTTTAGTGGAATCATAATATGCAATGCGATAGAACTATATTCTGTATCATTCATCCTACATCTTGAAAAGATCGCTTTTAGCGACAAGACCGCCTATTAAGTCTATACCAGCGCTAATCCCAGAAACTACTGGTACGAATTTAAACATTATTTCTTAAATTTGATAGTCCATTTACCGAGGCCAAGCTTCTGAATCTACACGGCCTAACTCTACCGACCCTAACTTCACAAATTCTACATATCAGTAAAAATGTATGGCTTGGCTTTCGTTGCTTACTTCAGAAACTAATATTCGAATTATCTCCACGATGGGAAACGGCTAAGCCATACTTACAAAGGCCGTGTAAATTCATAAGCTTGGCTCTACATGAGATCTGATATCTTTTCACAGGGCAAACCTTATGTCTTGGCAACATTTTACATGAAAGGTTTTTGGTGGTATCAAACTATTGCATGAGCAATAGAATCGAATATTCCATTATTGCGGTTCATATTATGATGCTGCTAAATTAGCCCTTTTAAACCCTCTGTTCTGTGGTGAGAATTGCTCACAGTAACTTATAATAGAGTAGTAGTTCAGTATAACTTAGTAAACTGTGGATTTTGACGTAACCTTGTAGGTTATCTCGTTTTTAGAATACTTTTCGTGTTTACAAAACCTCTTTTGATTTCTAACCTGCATGGTGGATAGTTAATAAAAAGGTTGTCTATTTTGAAGCAGATTTATATTGAGCAAAGAAAATCTACATAAACTAACATTATAAAGCTGAATAGTATGGTTGAAGGCGCTCTTCTCAGGAACTACTGGTTAGAAGTGAAAAAATATTTTTATGTTGTATAGTATAATCGAAGAAAGGTAACTATATAAGATCAAGATACGATCAATAGGATCCGTCAACCCGAGCATGGTCCATGATCGGACAGCGAGTCACCCACACACCGTCCGAATGCCCGCGCGCTGTGTGATACTTAATATTATAAAGAGGAAAACTTTGTTTGTTTGTAATGAATAGGCTCAAAAACTACGTCCGATTTTAAAAATTCTTTCACCAGTTAAAAGTTGCTTTGGTCCTGAGTGACATAGGCAATAAGGGGGGGGGGGGGGGGGGCGAGCGAAGCCGCTGCGAAAAGCTAGTCTTAAGATATGGTTAAACTCGTCACTTTAATTAAAATTAACTGACCAATAAACGTGTTTTTCTTACCGGTAATAAAACCCGTAAAAAACTGCTTTCATGGCGACATTTTGACGTCCCATGCTCCCATTACCGTTAACAGTTGCAATAAAAGCTTTTTATTGACTTTGTCGTTAGTTGCATTTACTTTCAACCCTTTACAACCCTGTTTGGGGTTGAATTGTTACAATTATTACTATCCTGAGAGCACTGGTGGCCCAGTGGTATCTGTCCCGACTTACGAGTTGTAGGTCGTGGGTTCGAACCCCGCCAGGCGCATTACTTTGTGTAATTTATTTCATCACCACTGCTCTCAAAACGGTGAAGGAAAACATTGTAAGGAAACCGGCATGTCCTAGAACCAAAAATTCAAAGACATGTGACATCTACCTACCCGCACTGGGCCCGCTTGGTGGATTATGGCCCACTCCCTCTCACAGAGAGGAGGGAAATAAATCTATCAAAAAATGAAAGTTTTTGATAGATTTATTTATCGTGGTAAAATCATCAAATGAGTCCTCCCACACAGGGCGGGGCCGGAGAGACTGTCATACTTGTACTGACTAAAATCCACGGCGATCCTTCAATAGCCCTTTACGTTACGGGGTCACGGTTACCTAATAAGACAGTCTCATGACTCTAGGGGTGGGGGGGGGCATCAGATTACAGGCGCCACATCCTGACGCGGACTGTACATAGGTATACACCGTGACTTTTTAGTCGTCTTACAACGGCAGCCCAGTTCATGTATCCTGCAATGACTAGAACACGTTTATAATAAAAAATAGGTATTTAAGAGATTAAAAAAAAGAAAAATAATAATAATTCGTTATTATGACGCAAGGCGTAGTTAGAAATACCCTTAAACCTTGTCTCATAGAAAATGGAGATGTAATAATCTGCCCGACTATTGCGCTGGGTAGGTTTACTCTACAGCTTGATACGTAAAAATTTCTCCAAAAAATTAAAAAAAAATGTTAGGGGTGGATAACCCTGGGGTGCTAAGACAGGTAACCTCCACGTGCGTCCGTGGACTGGAGTTCCCTCTCGGATACGTCCGGGGGGAAGACCAGTTTTTCGGGCCGGTGCGCCCTGGGATGCGGGCAAAAACTCTTCCTTAGGCACTGTGTGCCTAAGGGGGTTTCTTTGCCCGTATGCAAATAGCCTGTCGGGTGGAAGCTCCAATGCGTGTCCCTCTGATTAGCAGAGGGCACAGCAGCGGAGCGGGCTTGCGGACGGTGAGTAATGGGTAAGCTCGCCGTCCGACCAGGGACCAAGCCCGGGTCGGTGGCGTGTCGTGTTTCACGCGTCACCGACGGGGCTCCTTATGGGGCCAAATGCCTGCCGGGGTCGCGGATTTTTTCTTAATCCAGGATACCGTGGCCCCGGAACGTAAAGGGCATCCGAAGGAACACGGGTGGATTTTAGTCAGTAAGAGTCTGACAGTCCCTTCCGCCCCACCCAGGGCGGGAGGACTCATTTGATGATTTTGCCACCCTAAAAAAAAAAAAAAAAGGGGTGGATAACCCTTATCACTTAGGGGTATGAAAAATAGATAGTAGCCGATTCTCAGACCTACTGAATTTTATGCATATAAAATTTCATAAAAATCGGTCAAGCCGTTTTAGACGAGTATGGCAACTAACACTGTGACACGAGAATTTTATATATTAGATAAGTAACAATACATACATATTTTAGACCTCCTCAAACCTCTGTCTATCATTAACCTTATCAAGTATAGCTTAAAATGTGATCTGACGATCAAATAAGGGCTGCTCACCCCTCTGAGCCTGGTCTTAGCGTGAAGGTCAACAACATGTCAAGAGGATTGTCTCCATTGAAACATTTAGCCTTTGAGGAGCAGCATAAGTCCTGGTAACTTCATAAATAAGAATGTTTGCCAAAATATTAGTAAGCCTTCGGCAAAAAAAGGGATTTTTGAGGTCCTGCCACGAATTCTACGTACTGTTTATTTTACGTCACAAAAAAAAATAAAAAACTTGTGCTAGGACCTCATTTTCTTTTTAATTAACATCAACGATGATACTTATAAAATTAATAATAACTTTGTAGTGTTTAAAAACGTCTGCATCTGAATTTTAGTTAACTTTTTCGATACCAACAATGTAACATATGGTAAATTATTGAAGATTTGAAAACAAAACTTAAAATAAATATCAAATCCACTTACCACAGGAGGTAGTTGCACCATTGGTGTCTGTAACAAAACAAAAATATTTATTAAAACAGCTATATTAAAAGAAAATGTTGAAAGTACAAGAAAGTTTTCAATTTGGGTGCGTAGCTCGTAGCGCGTAGCAAGAATATCGTAGCGTTTTCGTAGGCTTCGTAGCAAGGGCCATGATCACACTTGTAGTAGACGAAATAGTTTCTAATAGTTAGTTTTTTTTGTTTCAAATATCTTGTAAAACCGTTGAAAGATGTTAACGTATTTTTGAATCCCGGGTTACTCATTCTGAAATTCTGTTTTCATAAACGGAATTTCGACACGACAATAAGGCCAGCCATACGCGGACCGCTTGCAGAAGTCAGTATCGACTGCTTCAAGCTGCGATTGCATAGCAAACCACAGTCAACTACATACACATATACACTGAACCGTACGAGCAGTAGAACTCTTTCAGAAGTAAATTGAAACGGACGGCTGTCGAACAGCTTCGTAGGGTCGATGAGGTCAAGCAATGGCTTGGCATCAACGACCATTTATATCTAGACGCCTCATGCACGATTTGACTAACGAAAATTATTCTGCCAAGTCGCTGAGGTACGACGTAAGCGAGGGGGACGGGGTATTGCGTTCTGATTGGCTAATACTGCGTTCTGATTGGCTAACTTAAGGTCAGTGCGACGAGGGGACTCACAGGAGTGGTCGAGTCACGACGGTTATAAGACTTTTTTACCTAATGTGTTGACAGACATCGGTCGCCTGTGATTAGGAGTCTAGATATAAATGGTCGTTGCTAGGCATACACTAAGCCCCTCCACACACAAGGCGACACAAGTCTACGATACCTCACGACTTTAGTATCCAGGTCACTATCGCAATACAAATCCATAGAGGTTCGTACACAGTAACGCGTCAATGGATATCAAAGGCTGTGAATCCTATATGTAGTAGTATCGTACAAGCCTGTTTCTGTTTTACGTTCCACACTCATGTCCTATATATCGGAGACTAGCGTCACCTTGAGTAGGAAGGGGCTAACTGCTCGAGTGTTCATATTCAACTGCTTGAAGCTGCCATTAACTGCTCCAGTAGTTGGTTATCAACTGCTCCTGAAGCAGCTACACTGCTTGAGCAGTCCGTGTATGGGCAACCTAAAGTGGCAGTACTTTCAGCATTGCTATTGCAAACCAACGCGTTTTATGCATAGATCACTTTTGGAAGAAAGCAAATACTTACAAGACACAAAAACACAAACGCATGTTATTTCATTACTAACCTAATAAAAGTACTTCACATCAAGGACATTGAAAATATGTCATCATAATCAGGAACTAATTTAACTTACAAATCTAATATTCAGTAACCTACACAAGATAAGATTACCTTAAACTTTATCTATAGGTACAAATAAATAAATAATCTACACAAAAAAGAAAAAAAGAACTAGGTCGATATCACGAACTGTCGAATTAAAAAACTAGTCCAATTTGAACTTTAAAATCCTTGACTCTTCAAGATAAAGTTGTACATAAATGTAAATATAATATACGTACCTATATTTTTATGGACCAACAAAGAGCTGCTTTAAACTACATTAATAAATAAATACGTCATCGCGTACATTAAATAAGATAGCGAAATACTTCGGGTTTCCTTGAAGTTATAAATTATTTAGATAATATTGAAATTTATTGATGATTACGTCATAAGTTTGCCTACACGTGCCCTTCTTCTTTTACCGTGGCATTAAGTTCTGAAAATGCGACCACGATAAGAACATTAACGTCAATGACCTCAAACTGGCAGTATTTAGTAAAAAACAAATAAGAATGCAAGCATTAGAAAAGCGTGAATGACGTCACAAAATGGTGCCAGCACTGTTTGGTTCTTATCGTAGTTTCATAGTATAGTAGTATAGTTTCCACAAGCTTTTAAGTTAGTTTGTCTGTCTGGGTCAAATCTTACAATTGAATTTTAAACCCGTTCGTCCCAACATATTGATCAAAAAAATTAAATTGATCTATGCACATATCTTTACTGACAAAACATTTTTATGGTATACCTTATGGACTTCATAAGAGAAAACTCCTCAAAATTAATAACTCGGACGTGAAACTATATACCTTTTAGCTCGTTTTACTTTAAAATCAACGTTAATTTAATTTAAAATACGATAAACGATGACAAAGTGAAAAACTATCAAGCAATTTTTAACCATATATAATCCAACTAAGAGACGGAGTCGCCTGAACATAGCTTATTATCATCGATAACGTGAAAGCGTTTCAAGACGGGCACAACCCATAGTAATGAAGAAAATAAAAAACTTTTTGAAAAAAAGGGAACCGACTTCAAAACCAAACACAATAAAAAACTTTTCTTTCGGAAGTCGGTGGCTTTGTTTTTTATTTCATTGACTATGGCCACCGACTTCCGAAACAAAAGTTTTTTTACAGTTTTTTTTTTGTGTTTGGTTTTGAAGTCGGTTCCCTTTTTTCAAAAAGTTGCACGGACAAACATGGAATGGTCACTGAAAATCTACAAACCAAGTAAGCAAAAACAGATCCACGCGGGCAACGTCACGGAATATGTATTAGTGTTGTACACTAAAACCTTCTCCAGAATGTAATGAACACTTTGCTGAAAACCGCAACAAAATCCGTTCAGCCAAACGCGAGATAATCGCGGACAAACAAACATACATACAAACAAACATACAGGTCGAACTGTGAACCTACTTTTTTTTTAAGTCGGTTAAAAATAAATAATTAATCCTGAGATAGTTACCATTTAAAAAAGACTCGAATCTCGGATATCAGCTATTTCTACAACTGGTACACAGTATTCAATTTTTGTAAAACAGTTACATAACTCTTTGCAAAAAATAGGCAACACACGCGGACAAAACACATTATATCTAAATATGTAGTTTATAGATAGTTCAGTTGTTTTTGTTTGCCTCTGTTATCAATGCCAGTGATAGGCTCTTCTGTAAATAGAGATAACCACTACTCATTGAGATAACAACTCCAATCGGATGGCCTATACTTTGTGGTGCTGGTTTTCTCGCAATTTTTTTGCAAATACTTTTCCGGCAACTCGCTGCCCGACCATGGACCATGCCCGGGTCGACGGCGCGTTGTGTTCCACGCGCACCTCAAAGAGCGTCAGCATAATGACGGGGCCCCCTCTCTAGAGGGCCGAAGCCTGCCGGGGTCGCGGGACACCGTGGATTTTAGTCACTACAAGTCTGACAGTCCCTCCCGCCCTGCACGGGGTGGGAGGACTCATTTGATGATTTTACCACGCATTTTTGTAATTTATTTCATCACCACTGCTCTCAAAACGGTGAAGGAAAACATCGTGAGGAAACCGGCATGTCCTAGAACCAAAAATTCGAAGATATGTGACATCTACCAATCCGCACTGGGCCCGCGTGGTGGATAATGGCCCACTCCCTCTCACAGAGAGGAGGCCTGTGTCCCAGCAGTGGGAACATTATAGGCTTATAATAATAATAATAATAATAATATCGTTTATTTGCATGAAATATGGTGCTTACAGATCTCATAATACAATACATAGTACTTCATATTTCGCCTACTAAATTCAGCATGCAAATTTAGGTTGTGCCATAATTTTAATTAATTAAATAATAAATTGCAATCATTTAAATATGTCACAATGGGAAAATGTCATGAAATTAAAATACAAATGTCAAACTATGAATATTACACGTGCCAAACTATGAATAATTACAAACGTCAAACTATGAAAATTAAAAATGTCAAAGCATGAAAAATTACAATGTCAACAATAAAAATACTAATGTTAAAACTATAAAATTACAATGTTCAAAATAAGCTTATAGGAATGGCAAAATTAATTTAATTACATTATTCATGTCTTTAATAAATAATTATTTGTATTGAAATTCATAAATTCATTAATAGAATAGAAACAGTTTTCAATAAGCCATGTTCGGAGTCTTTTTTGAAATAGATTCGATGGCAGTTCTCTAATTATCTTAGGTATCTTATTATATATCTTCACTGCCATTCGACTGGAGTTTTTATGGCAAAAAGCTGTTCTACACCTAGGCATAGCCAATCTAGTTGGATCCCTTGAATGTTTACCTATTTTATATATGTTTACACTATCGGCTTTACTAAATAGGTTAGGGTGTTTTTTTACAAACACGCCCATTTCCAATATGTATAAGCATGCCAGTGATAATAATTTATGCTCTTTTAATATGGGTCTGCATGATTCCAATGGACCTGCACCAAACACAGCTCGTAAGCACTTTTTTTGAACAACAAAAGCTCTATCACTGTCTGTAGAATTGCCCCATAATATTATGCCGTATCTAAGCACAGATGAGACGTAACCATGGTAAGCGAGTAGAGCGGCTTTTACTCCAACAGTTTTCCTTAGGTTCCTTAGTGCAAATGCAAAGCTATTTAGCCTGTTACATATGTTATCTATATGTTTTTTCCAATTGCAATTCTTATCAATTGTTATGCCTAAGAATTTTGTATCGTTAACTTCATCAATGTCATTATCACGTCCAATAATTTTCATTGTTTTATTTGTCATCTTGTAATTACTGAAATTAATATATTTTGTTTTGGAAATATTTACACATAAATTATTTTGTTCGAACCAATCTAGTATGCTTTCTATGGCAGTATTTATTTTGTCCTCATGCTGTTCATTTTTATTTTCGTTACTTATTACTAATGAGATGTCATCTGCAAATAACACGCATTTGTCCTGTGTTACTTTAGGCAAATCGTTCACATACAGAAGAAAGAGCAATGGCCCCAAAATGCTACCTTGAGGCACGCCATATGTATTTGTCCTAAACTGAGATTTATAATTTAACACTTCTCTTTCTTTGTTCATACCTAAGACTTCAACACGTTGTCGTCTGTTACTTAGGTAGTCTTTAAGCCAATTTAACGCTTTACCTCTTATTCCGTAACTCTCACATTTACTTAACAGTATGTCATGTTTTACAGAGTCAAACGCTTTGCTCATGTCAAAAAATATAGCAGTGACCGGTATTTTCTTGTCTATGTTCTCGGTAATTAATTTAATTAATTGATAGCAAGCTAGTGTAGTTGACTTCCCTCTTTGAAAGCCATTCTGTTCCGGGCTTATTATGCTATGTTTACATATAAATGAGACAATCCTATTACACATAGCTTTTTCATATATTTTTGATATCACCGGAATTAAGGTAACTGGTCGGTAATTATTAACATCATTTTTGTTATTTTTTTTATACAAAGGCTTTACTACTGAAAACTTCAATTTGTCAGGATACTTTTCTTCAAAAAAACTTAAATTAATCAGATGAGCCAAAATAGGTGAGAGTATGTCAACACAAGATTTTATAATATGTGTCGAGATCTCATCATATCCCACAGCTTTGGTATTATTCAATGATGCTATTATTTTGCTTATTTCATTTGGCGTACAGGGTTCTATATATATACTATTACCTTCATTGTTAGTATTAAAAGTGCATCTATTTTTACTACTATTTGTTATGTCAATGTTTGTAGAATCAATAAAGTGATTATTAAAAGCCTCGGCTATTTTTTCAGGATCTCTTATTAATGTATCGTTTATTTTAATAGCTTCTATATATTGTGAGTCTCTACAGTTAGGTTTATTTTTAATCAAATTCCAAGTTGCTTTACATTTGTTTTTTGCTTTCATAATAAAGTTGCCGGATGTTTGTTTCCTAGATAAATTAATGCACTTTTTTAACAGTTTAGCATATTTATTATATTTTAATTTATTTTCTTGGGATTTATTTTTATGATATTTGAATCTGAGGTGTCTTTTAGAGAGGCATGATTTTTTAATACCTTTAGTTATCCATTTCAAAGAAGGTGTTTGATCATTTATTTTAACTTTTTGCAAGGGAAAATTTAGTTTATAAAATAGACAAAAAATTTCATGAAATTTATTAAAAGCCGTGTTTGGATCCATTTCGTCATAAACATCTTGAAACGTTAGGCTCAAGAGACACTCTTTAAATTTATCGATATGTTCTTGACTATAATTCCTCCTATATACAAAACAATGCGATGGAGCAGGCTTATTTAGTGATGTGTTTGATGGGAAAGTTAACATCTGGGCAGTATTATGGTCCGAGAGGTATAGTTCACATGTTTCACCAGAAGAGTCAGGTATATTGCTAATAATGTGATCTATGCAAGCGGTATGCCGGGTTGGAGTTTTTATTTTTAAAGTTAAGTTATAATTTTTAACAATATCATTTAATAAAGTGGCATTTTTATTCGTGGTGAGGGTATTTATGTTTAAATCTCCTACAAGTATAATTTTGTTGTTTTTTCTGTCGCTAAGTTTATGTAGTAGTAGCTCTAATTTATTAAAAAAAATTGCGATGTTCGAATTTGGTGTTCTATAGACACATACAATTGTACAATTATATAGTGGTATTTCTATGCCACAGCATTCGAATACTTTCTCCACGGCCATTTCTTTGCATAATTGTAGTATTTTATAATCTAAGAAATGTTTTATTAAAATACATACCCCACCTCTATTTTCTTTATTTCGAGAGAATGAAGCTGCAAGTGTATAGTCATTAATACATATGTTGATTTCGTTGTTAGCTCTAACAAATGTTTCTGAAAAACAAAGTATATGTATATCTTTATGTCTGTCATTAAACTCTGATAAACATATTTCTACCAAAGGAAGTTTATTCAATAACCCTGCAATATTTTGGTGCAGTAGTCGTATGTTACAAGATTCAACTTTAGCACCCTGTTTCCTCTTATTAACTATACTAGGGACGAAAAAACTTATCCTTTTTTAAAGTTATACAGTTATCTGAATTTGTTTCCTCATCAATTTTGAGGCAATTTTGTTGTATAAACATGTCAAGATAGCACTTCAGATTGTCAAAAATATTCTTCATGCCATAGTTATTAAGGACTCCACGGCGTCTATAAAACATTGTTTCATTATATGTCAAGTTTAAATTAGAGTCAAATATCATCGCATAATCATGGGTACAGTTATCACGGTAGATTAAATTGTTAAATGTTTCTACTCTGGAGTTAAACATAGAACAGTATCCATTAAATTTATATGTAGGTAAACAGAGCAAAATGTTAGTGTGCTGAATTGGCAGTAATATGTTCCTTATACTAGTAATTAAATTAAAATAGTTTTCAGTTTTTCTAAAATCTTGTTCGCCTATGAAAATAAGACAAAAGTCTTGCTTTGTGAAGTTTAACAATTTTTGGTCTAAGTTAGCGAGTAACTGTATAATCCCACAATTTGTGGAGATATAATGACATACATTATGAAGTGGTAATGTACTTTGTGCTATAGATAGTACTTTATTTGTTCTGTTACTACTTATTACACAAATTCTTAGCTGTTTTGTTTCCTGATGTCGTTCTAAGGTACTGGTAACGCCATCTAGTGGCTGGTTGTCGTCCGCAGTGTTAGTGCACGAGGCGCTAACCTCGCTAATTTTAACCGGTAGTATGGGTTGTGTGGTTTGTGAGCTACTGGCGCCATCTGTTGTAACTTCATTACTCTCATTGATCCCAAGATCTACGTAGCTGGTATTAAATAGCTCATTCATTTGAAGATCCAAGTGTTTTGAAATCCTTCGCTTTCGTTTGCTTTTGCTATTTGTAGTATTTACACCTTTTTTCTTCGTGTCTGAGCATATCTTTTGCAAATTTTCCGATTTGCTTTTTTCTTTATTTAAAGCGATTTTTAACGTCATATTCTCTTCATTAAGTTTTTCTATTTCCGCGTGTGCACTTTCTAATTCACTTTTGATTTTCATTACCTCTTCCTTTAAGTCCTCTATATCACTGTCGTATGCAGTCGACAAGTCCGGTAAACTACATCTTCTAATTTCTGTGGTTGTTGATTCGAAGGAAAGGTCTAGTGAGTCATTTCCCTGTGTTTTATGTCGCCGAAATGTTACATTTTCTTCTGCCATTGTTGAATTATTCAAAATTAGAAATAGTAGTATGATGATGATGATGACTTCTGGCTCTTTAAAACAATTATTTTGTTGTTTTATTTATACATAGCTTATATTAATATTGTATTATAATACGTAGTATTTAAAAGTACACAATAAATAAATATATGAACAAAAAGAATTTGCCTGTTGTCATTGTTTTTTCTTGTGAGCTTATTAGATGTGGATATAAATCAATCAACTCAGCCTATCGCAGTCCATAGATGAAGATATAATTTAGGAATACTTATAAATTAGAGCTTGCTTTCTAACTTATAGCTTGCTAGAAAGGAGTTTACTGCTGTATTAGTGTAATAGGGTAGTTTCCAGGGTCAAAATAATTACATTATATTTAGTCCGTATATTAGATTATAAAAATATTGGACACGTACTTTTTCTTTTTTCGATTAAACAAAAAATAACAAAGATATAGCCCATTAAAGTTACGTGAGACGTCACCCCGCGCGAAAAAATGCCACGCGGCGTGACGTCACACGTAACTTTAATAGGCTATAATATCTTTGTTATTTTTAGTCTAATTTACAAATAAAAAATTACGTGTCCCTTATTTTTGAATAATCTAAAAGACGGACTAATTACATTTTTAGGGCAACTAGCCTATTCATGCCATTACATTTAATTTATACCTCTTCCACTTTATTATTTCTACTCAAAACATAAATCTCAGAACCAAAACAATTTATTTTTAAATTAAAACCAACTACCGCACCTAAAGCACCTTTATCGATTAACAATAACAATTAAAAAAAAAACGCACTCGCCACCCGCGGTGTTTATAAAAAACAATTTTAACGAAAGTAAACCTCGATAAAGCGAGAAGAGAGAAAATCTAAACAATACCAAACCGTGTCGATATATCGATCGCTTTCATCGATTATTATAAACAAGAAAATCGATTGGTAACATACACACATCCATACAAGCCGATGTTATTTTATAAATATTCGCGACATTACCTTATGAGATTTAATGCCTCGCCTTTTGATTTTAAAGTAAAGTATTCAAGCTTTCTTGTTTTTTTTTTTTATTTGAATAGAAAACCACTGCACTTCGGTTAGCAGAAGTGAGTTCATTTTAACCATTTTAGGAAATTGTAAATGTAAACTATTTGTTTATCTGAGTTTAATTAAAATAATAACAAATAGGTGAAATTCCTACTTTGGGGCAAAGCTTTATAAAAAAAAAAAATACGTGTGGCACTCGGGGACTGCCGCGGTAAAGCTATTGCGTAGCATTTTTTATCAACTTATGCAATTATAATTGTTTATTTATTATATTTATTACTGTACTAATTAGGCTATGGTCAGCCACGACAATCAAGTGAAACGTCAAGAAACGTTCTCCTCCCTCTCCCTCTCCCTCTCCCTCTCACGACGTTAGACAATGCGTGGTGTCAGGCCGGAAGTCTCTTTTCCTTAGGCATTTTCTTTAGGTTTTTTCCTTAGGCTTTTTCGTTATGATTTTTGCGCCGCGCCGCGCTCTGAGCCTGCGATAAAAGCTATGCAGTAGCTAAAAAAATACTCCTGAAATTCAGAATCGATGTACTTTTTTTGTAGCATGCCACAAAGTTTTCTAGAATTTGCTTAGAATAGCTGAATGCTAACAACTCTGCGCCTTTTTTATCAATATGATATTTATAACTCGAAAAAGAACTCTGAAGAATTGAATCTTTTAATGATATACTGGGGAATGAGGTTTGAATGAAACTCAAATTCTAATTACTTTGAATACAAGACGTAGTCACAAAAATTGAAGAAAGTATGCTTAGATCTTATTTGCGAAGTGCTTTAGAAAGCCCGGGTGCGTAGTACTCCCAATCGGCGTGCGTGATGTAAGACCAGTACCCATACCATGAGTTGTCATTACGATACTCGATCATACGCATCGACCGCGTTTGGCGCTCTCATTGGTTGAGAGTTCATACAACCTTTGAGCGGACCAATGAGAGCGCCAAACGCGGTCGATATCGATGATCGAGTATCGTAATGACAACTCATGGTATGGGTACAGATATTGAATGTGGATGAGGCGAAAGGAGCATGTAAGGATCATGGCAGGTGGCCCTCTTTAGTTTCTGCCTACCCCCATGGGAAGAAGGCGTAAGTTTATGTATGTAACACAGAAGCAGTCCGCGAACGTTCTAAAAATGTGATTTGTTTAAAAGGAGATGTTTCATTCTGGGCCCAGTCCATGTACACCACATCAATAAATAGGGAACAAATTGGAGAGTTTCACAAAAATACTATAAAAATAATTCGAAGACGGGTTTAGCTGTTAAAAAATGATAACCAGGAAAGTTTTTTAATAAGTTATCCCTGTCTTTAGGGCAGCCATGACAGTTATGTTTGACATTTGACATGACGTTTGTCGACTTTGACGTTTCTCGCACCCGAGTCTCTCTTTGCTTTGAGCTTGAGTTGGATGCTTTTCAGAAATTTTAGTGATTGTTTTAGTTTTGCGACCCAGATTACTACTACGGACTGATTGATTGCTTACCTGTTGACCCCGGCTTTGTTATATGGTTTTTGATTCGCCTGTGATTCGCCATCTCCTTTGAGGTCTGCCACGGCCCCGTGTCACTGTTTCAGGGCACAAATTATGACCTTTGCGAGCCCACAGCTCGTTCGGCATGCGACAGACATTATTATCTTATTATGTCGAACATAAAATATAACTGGCAAAATGTGATTGTAAGTATTAGGTACATCATCATCATCTCAGCCATAGGACGTCCACTGCTGAACATAGGCCTCCCCTTTAGATCTCCACATATACCGGTTGGAAGCGACCTGCATCCAGCGTCTTCCGGCGACCTTTATAAGGTCGTCTGTCCACCTCGTTGGTGGACGTCCTACGCTGCGCTTGCTAGTCCGCGGTCTCCACTCTAGCACTTTTCGACCCCATCGGCCATCTGCTCTGCGAGCAATATGGCCTGCCCATTGCCACTTCAGCTTGCTAATCCGGTGGGCTATATCGGTGACTTTAGTTCGTCTACGGATCTCCTCATTTCGCATTCGATCACGTAGAGAAACACCGAGCATAGCCCTCTCCATAGCTCGTTGAGCGACTTTGAGCTTTGAGATGAGGCCGATAGTGAAAGACCACGTTTCGGTGCCGTATGTCATCACTGGTAACACACATTGGTTGAAGACTTTCGTCTTGAGGCACTGAGGTATGTCGGACGAAAAGACATTGCGTAGCTTCCCGAACGCTGCCCAATCGAGTTGGATTCGGCGGTTGACCTCTTTCTCGAAGTTGGACCTACCTAATTGGACTACTTGTCCTAAATAGATATATGAGTCAACAAGTATTAGGTACGCCTCTGCCTAACCCTTCGGGGATTACAGGCTTGATGTTTATGTATAACAAACAGATCACTACAGTCAAAGGTCTTAATTTCAATCTGAAATAATGTCTCATATTTTATTTTAAGTGCTTCAAGATATAAACGGTTATCAAAATACTTATTTACTGTGATAATGTTGTGTATAAACAACTGATTAACAATTAGGTACCTATTATTTTTGGCATAATGTTGGTCAATTTTTGCATGTTGATTTTGTTCTTATCTATTTGGGACAAAAAGTATTTATATCTTTAAAAAACTTTTGAATTTAATATTAATCAAAAATAGCAACAGTCTTTGACAGTCGTTAATCACAGTTAGAAGCACGAAAGTCTGACAACCAGTCTTACCATGGAGTATCGTATTACCCAGTTACTGGGTTGTGGAGGTCCGATAGGCAGTCGCTCCATATAAAATATTTGTGGTGCACTACTGTAATAAAGAACTTCTTTGTTGTGGGAGAATTTTATAAATAGGTTTCATTGTGAAAACTCCTTTTGTTAGCTGGCCGTTTAGAATCAGTGATAAAAAGTAAATTGTTTTTATGACGGATATTTTTATGATTGCCGAAGTCTCCCGAACTGAAACGATGTTAGACGATGCGTGGCGACAGGTTTTTGGAATTTTTTTGATTCGGTCGCCGCGCCGCGCCGCGCTCAGAGCCTGCGATAAAAGCAATGCAATAGCTTAAAAACACTTTCTGTATTATTACATCATTCGATAGTGTTTGCTAATAAGTAAGGATCTAATTCTGGGTTTTAATTATCTGTCTAATTTTCCCAATCGAACATGGACTTTCTGATTTGGAATTAAAGTTGAAAATCTATTACAGAAAATTGATAGATTTGGGTAAGTTGATATGCTGGTGTCTATACTTTTTGCTAAAAGTAATTTTCAAGTGACCTTTGAAAGACAGGAGGTCACTTCATTTTCACTCTTATCGTGTCAGCATAGGTAGTAGTAGGTGTAAACCTTTCACTGAATATTAACGGTAATTAACTAAAAGTTATAACCCCTGTAAAACAGGATATTAAAAGCCAGAACATTAAATCTACGCCAGACGTTACTTCACTAACCGACGTTAATTCTGGGAATACTAGACAAGCTCATTAACTCGTAGAATCAATATTTAACTAAACATAATACCACGCTTGTTCCAACGTGTTGGAAGGGCAGTATTGGTATTATTATATTTAATATTAGGATTATTAGGGTAAAACTAGGTAATACGGGACTCATTTGATTATTTTACCATGATAAAAAAGCTCCATGGTTAGGTACTACTGCGATCTTCCGTAAACGTGCCCAAAAAACAGATGGTATTAAAATTCTAAATCAACTTAATTCACCAGTTTGAGTGTTGAAAAATAATGATATAGAAAGCCAACCATCACAAAGCGAGCAAGCAATAAGTGCTAAGATATCAAATATAACAGAATTTTATCAGAAAAATAACAGCTTTTTAAACCCTACAGAGGGGTCGAACATCAAAATATGTTTTGGAACTAAAATATGCGCCGTCATCTGATGAGATGGGCAGATCTCAAGGAAGCTGTGAAAGGAGCCTGCTATTATGAAAAGCTGAATATCAAGATTTAAATTATGTTTTTGAAAAAGCTGTTGAAATTGATGCTTTGTCGAAATGATTGGACTTAAACCCTGCTGAAAAACAAAATTTTGAAATATATTCCGATTTCTTAAGAACAGGGTTTATTCCACTTTGTTCACCTGGGTGATATGATCTGGGTGAACAAAGTGGACAACATTGGTGTCCTCAATTCACCTAGGAAAAATATCACCTGGTTGAACAAAGACAGAACAGGATCAAGAAGAAGATGTTCTTGTCCGCGCTGTCTTCAATAGAATAGAATAGAAAAACTTTTTTGGGCCAGGTGATATTTTTCCGAGTTGAATTGAGGACACCAATGTTGTCCACTTTGTTCACCCAGGTGATATCACCCAGGTGAACAAAGTGGAATAAACCAAGAAGAGGGCTAGATTTTAATCAAGATAAAATGGAGCTTCGAACCTCTATTATTAACTTCGCTTGAATACTAAAACATGCTAATATGAACTGTTTTAAATCTATCAATGATTTTAAAATGTTAGTTCAGTTTTTATCACCACAATAGGACACAAATTCTTTCAAAATACGTGCTAATTCTCAGGTATGTCGTAAAATGGATTCTCCATATTGAAAACAAATAGGGTTCAAGCTTATTTAGATTTTAAATCCCGTTATTTTGTCAAGTCACAGACTCTCGCTAACTATCACGTTTAGAGTAAATAAAGGTGCCAAAAAACTAAAGAACACACACACACACCGAATTTAATTTCAATGTTTTAGTTGTAATGGCAAATTGCACCATATTTACTTCAGTCATTGTACATACAAGTGCCAACATAATTGATATTGGAATTTATTCAGACACTACTTTAACAATTAATATTGTATGTTTTTAGATTAGCTTTAATTAAGCGGAAAGAAAAAGTATATATTTTAACATCAACTATATCTGATTTTTTACCAATCTTTTAAACATTTCAAACAGTAAATTGTCTTTATATTCAATTTGCATCAATAACATTTAAAATAAGTAAAAAGTTTATTAAACTCAATTTATTAAACCAGAACAAAATACTGCCGCATATATTTTTGACATACTCAGCAAGAAAATAATAAACTTGTACTACAAATATTGATATACAAAATCTAAACATGAAACCTGTATTATAACAAAACTCTGAAATTCCTACAGCCAAAAAGTCTCTCCGTTAAATTAATCCCTTTTTTAGTTAAGCAAACGATTTCTTTAAATCTATTTTATTTAACCAATTTATAAGGATTTTACTAATTACTTAACTACAGCTCATTCAACTGCCCTTTAAACCTGTAAACTAAACAGTACACTCACCGCTTCATCTAAGTTGTCACCATAGTCTTCATCCCGTTGGAGACACATCCAGAAAACACTAATCCCAGGTCACTTCACTTCATAAAACAATTAAAAGTGGACCTAACACGATGCCCTGCGGCACTCCACCACAATACTCTCGACCAGACTGACGCAGGCCAGCCTCAATGTTTTGAATACAATCTGTAACAGAAAAAAAAACAATAATAAATTATACTTGCACGTAGTTTTATGTTTGTGTTTCTGTGGTGAGAGTTATGTGCTGTTGAGGCTGTCAAAGGCTTTGGATGTTTTTTTTTTTTTGTTTGTTTGTAGCTAGAGAAAATTCTGATATTTTGTATGAAACATCCTTTTATTACCATTATTTTTTTAGGATTTTTTTTTCATTAAATATGTATGGCAAGTTAGAGAAGCAAGCAATTTGGTAACTAAATCTCCAAGTAACACATTTACGAAGGTCTTTCCAAATAATTTTGTTAGACTACTAAGAACAATGGGTGCGGTGATGTAAGATACTACTACGGTCTAATATTGTACTCACTAAAAGAGCACTCCACCCGTCACATAATTGATGTTATGGAATTTCAGAATATTCCAATAATACGTTCATAGACAAATTGCAAATAGTTCTGGTAGTAAACTTAAAATGTGTGATTGGTCAAACCGTTAACAGAATCAAATGAATCTGAATCACCATGAGTGATTATGGTGATAGCAAAGCACAAGAAATAATAACTAACAGGGTTTTTACAAAGTAATGTTGTAACGTTAGGGACAAAAATACCAATAACCACGCAGCTGTACTCCAAGACTTCTAACATTCACCTACAATAGTTTAACTCAAACAATAAGTAGTATTTTTAAATATTGCCCGGCAATCTTTGCCTATGACTAATTTCTAGACAACCCATAACATACCACATACAAGCCAAAACAATCAACCGGAAATCAAACTCTATTCTAATAACAATAAAGATGAAAATAGTAATTAAAGTGATGGGTTATATGACATTGCATGTTTAGAAAGTACAATTGGTTGTAAAATGACACCTGAAGGCGACACTATTCTGAAACAAAATATTTTGTTTCTATGGTCAGTCTAGCAAAGCAAAACATTTTTGTTAATATCCTATTTCATAAACATAAGGGTGACCAACAATAGAAAAATGTAGACCTACTCTAGCAAATTGTTAAACACAACAATTTTCTCCAGTAAAGTTTTTGTTAAGCCTACTGAAAAAGCTCGTTTTTCAAAACATTAAACATACGTTCGGGCTTAGGCTCAATATGGTGCTTACCATTCTCCAAATAAATATCTTTTACAGTTACATTATCAAGGATGGTTAACGACACCCAGTCATTAGCATATTTCCTACTCCTCCACTACTCGAATCTGATCTAAGACAGTTAAATAAATTCTCCACGATTTCATCGAACTTCATTGTCACGGCGCTTTTCTGATGGTCATCACTGTTCATTCTGGCTTTCAGGAGTTACAGTAATTTGGGAATAGTTGGGTGGGATTTTCGAGTCTTCTCTAAGAAATTCCTAATTGCGATAAACATTTCTTAACAGAATCACTTATCATCTCCATAAAATTATTCACTGATTTCAAGACCAATATACCTATTCAGTTACAAAGATTTAAACAAAAAAAAAAAAGATTCTCGCGAGTCAAAATCGGATCGTTTGCTGTCCAAAACACAGTCATAAGACAAACAAAAACTGTTGAAAACGATCAACACCAGTTGCATGACATACGATAGCTCAAAACACGACCTGTCTCGTTACTGTATCATAACATGGTGTGTTTAACTTATGAAATGGAAACACCATCAAATTCTGATAGCCGATTTTATTTTGTTTCAGATTGAGGATATATACAGGGTTATTTGAAAAACACCAATAACCTCTTAACAGGTCATTCCACTCATTATAATGAACAACTTTTACTATGGGACCAAACCCGAAATCGTGAACAAAAATCAGGTGTTCCCTACATTTTGACGAGTTATGCGAACATAAAGTACGGAACTACGGAACAGCTATTTTTTTTTCGTGATTTCAGGTTTGGTCCCATAGTAAAAGTTGTTCAAACAATGAGTGGAATGACCTCTTAAGAGGTTGTTGGTGTTTTTCAAATAACCCCGTATAAAGTAACATTTTGATGAAGCAGGTACCGAAGAAAAACTTGGAAGCTTCGGGTTCAAAATAGTAATCGAGATAAATTTTAAGAAAGATTGGATATGAATGTTTATTCGTGTCAGTACTATTCTACTATTACTGATTTATTTTTCAGTAAAGTCATCCCGAGTGACTACCTACTAGACATTCGAAAAGCTACTAGAAAAAGAAGAAAATGTTGTCGCTTGCCTTCGACCCAACCACAATACTCTAGACAAATAATTGAGTTGAGAGGATAGAATTCGGATTACTACAGTATCTGGGATCCTTAATAAAATTTAATATCCAGAATCGGAAAATTAAGAGGGCTGGTTTCATTTTAGACACTAATAAAAAGTTAGTCATTGAGGATGACACCATCGTGAGATTTAAAACAGCTGAAGGAAAACACAAAATTGTAGAGTATAATAATATTTTGAACAGTAAAAAACCAGGTGAAGTAAACAAGTCATAATATACTGAAGAAAGAATCTTATATAATCAAAAGAAGGATAATATTTTTATTGAACTTAAACTTACTTCGGTATCGAGCACCATTTAATCTATAAACTTTTTTTAAATAAATTAAAGGTATGGATCAGAATTATAATGTTTATATCAAAAAGTGTCAATAGTTGAAAGTAGAAAACACTAAAATAAAATATTATCTTGTTGCCTATAGTTATTACTCATACATTGATATAACAAGTAACCACACAAGTTGTAAATATACCTAACATCTTATTTATATTTCATCTTTATAAACATCTTTCGTTTATCATCAAGTTTTGATTCGATTTATGTGTATTTGTGTAAACATGCATGCTCCAATAAAACTTTATCTAAAAACTATAAATAAATTTTGAAATTAACGCCATCTCGTTATGCATTACAGAACTTATTAGTCAGCCAGTTGGCTAGGATATGTTGTAACAGCGCCATCTAGGGTAGATAACCTGTAGCGTTTTTTTCGAGGCGACGTCACGCCTGTTGCATACGATCAACCAATTGTTTACACAATACAAAAGACCCCTTGTTTGTTTTTCGCTAGACGTTTCCTGGTTTGTTTTGTGTGTGAATATGTGTTTGTGTGTGTGTTCGTATGTTTTCACAGCCGGCTCTGTGTGTTCGAGGACGGTACACAAAATGTTGTTGTTTGCACGGCCCGAGTAGGTAATAAATTCTCTGTCTGACTTACGTACAGATATTTTTATGCTTTAAATATTACGATGGATGTGTTCACTGTAAGATCAAGCGATAGATAACGGTTAGAATTAAGATTGTTAGACATTGTGAAAGGAAACATTACTATTGTAATAACGACATGTCATAACATAATTCATTATTGTTAACTCTATTTTGATCTAGTTACAAACAAAGTGACTGTAGCTGTTGAATGCCTAGTTACTAATAGCAATTAAGTTTCGTTAAGGATAACGGAAGCCATTTCTGATACAATTTACTTAATTGCGAAAACATTGGTTTGGCTATTTTGTTCTGTCAATACTTCTAATTTCAATATATTCCGGTTTAATACAAATAACGCTAACGTTATATTTTCTTCTATAGTGTTTTGTAGGACTATACCACCAACTAAAATGACAGTCACGACTTTTCAAATTAAACTGCCGCTTCCCTGCATATATCTAGCTAGATATCATAATTATCATTATCTTTTCATTTGACATCATTGGAAATTAATTTCAGTTCTATTAGGTATAATGATTTCAATTAGTTTCCCTGTTCAAACTGAATCATGTCAATGAACTAAAACAATGAATATCAAATTCCTTAGTCTCTACATTTTTGCATTTCCTTTATTATCTTGTCTTTTTATTCTTTAAGTGATATATTTTAGTCCATCAATTTTCAGTTAAGTCATTCGATGGTGATAATTGAAAAATTGCCTACCTAGTAAATTCAAAATGCTGCAAATTCAATTAAATTTTTTTAAATAGACAAATTCAGTTTATGATAAATTAAACTACCTAGCACTGGATGGTTTTGCTTATATCCAGTTAAAAATTTATGAACAGAATGACAATTGTGTTCAGTATTTGAGACTCTTTCGTCATCTACCATTCGTTTTTATCACATAATTTTGTTCAATAAATCTTTTCTCCCATTTTTGGCCTAAAAAGACATGAGCGTACCGCATCAAATCGAATAGGATTATCAGTAATAAAAACTGTTGTCTCTTCTCATGATTTTTACATCAATAAATGAGAAAGTACCTTGTCTCCTCAAAATAGGACTTAATCATAAATTTTCCTTAAGCCACCTTATAATGCCTCATCTTAAGAGCTCTACAATTTCGACGATTATATTAACTGTCGTGTACATTTCTTCTGCACCGTCCATTCATAAGACATTTGTCGGTTCAATTACAATAGATTACACACATCCTTAACCAAACTATTTCTTGCCAGATCAAGATATAAAAACTAATATGTAACCGAGATTATGCAACGCCAGTTACAAGCGGTACGTCGAGGGAAACTGCTAACAATACCCTGGGAATATGACCGCCTTTCCTACATTGTTCTTGTATTTATTATGTGCATGTACTAACAAACAAACCAATTAAATTGTTTATAGCTTGCTTAGTTCGTAGCTAAGCTGAGACCTGAGAACTAGACATTTCATTCATGTACATTTTTCTTCTGAAACCCAATTTCTTGACCATAAATGTGTTACGACAGAAATTGTGCTCATTGCGACTGGTACGTGGTTTATAGTCCTTGAAACTGATATAGGTTACAGTAGCTACAACTGTATCTTTGAAAGTAGGTATGTATGAAAATATTCAGAACCTTCTTAGGTGTGTCTGGGCAAGACAGTCGCCAAAATCGTTTCAAACTCGAAAATTTTGCAAAATAGGCATTCAAAGATACATAATATAATGTAATTGTAGATTTTATACGTATTAAGTTTATCCTGCATATTGTGTCCCAAAGTATCCGTTGCATTTGTACAATGTCGAATTATCGCCAGACGGTGGTTTGTCCAACGGAAGTTTCAAAACAATATATTTATGCATTTTGGGATAAGCCCAAAAGTTCCACGACCTAACATTTCACAATAAACGTTAAAGGCAATCCTTTTCTCTTTTAAGTCTTAATCTTGGGGCAACCTAAAGTGATAATATTGAGAGGGGTCCTTCGAGGTATCTACCTGAGCCCTATGGGACAGGTTATGTTGTAATTTACAGCATATTCCTTTGACGAGTAGTTTATTTATAGGATTCAGTCAGTCAGTCTGCTTAAAGAAGTCTTGACTCTTGTGTCCATAATAATTATGTAAGACGAGAAATTATTTTGGAATACTTATAGGAATTCTAAACTCAATGGTCCCGCATGGTAGATTACTGCCTCTTCTCTTTTCTACTGGCTTGTGTTCCAACAGCGGAAACTTTATAGGCTTTATTGCTATGCCATAGGAATTATGCATGTTATGGATTGAGTTAATTTAAAATTGTTTTACAAAAAAGGCATTCCTAATCTGCTTCTTATGAAGCCTTTTTCGTAGATGCTACCTTCTAATGTTCAGCAAATCCCTACGCTGGATTTACAATCCGTATAATAACATAAAAGAAAGTACCGACTCGTCTGATGAATAAATTATAATAGTATCATTTCCAAAATTGATGAAACTGTCAAAACATTTCGTATTGATAAGATATTTCTTGCCCTGCTTATTCAAGCTTAAAAGACTGATAAATTAAACACAGAAACAAATACCAACAATATTTCTTTATTTTAATGCGAACCTAAATAATAGATAAAAAAATCATCCATGTAGGTACACATACGAGTTGTAAAATCTATATTGATTTGTATCGGGCTCAAAGATTAGATATATCTTTTTGGTTATCCATATGGTAATAAGCATAATGATATAAAACTGTGCTTTGAACAAACGTGTGTGTTGACGGTAAAAAGACGATGCAGAGAAATTTGGTAATAGGTACCAAACATGTCCAAACTTGTTTAATTAACTAAAATTGTTTTAGCGATAGTTGCACTTGCAATTGCTGAAGTGTTCGAAAATTACTGATACTGCTAGCCTGCACCATCCCACTGCTGGGGAAAGGCCCCACTCCATGAGTTCCAGTTCCCTCAATCCAGGGCCAAAGTAGACCACTGGTCGTTGGTTTCGTTCAACTCGTCCAGCCATTATCTACGAGGTCTGCCGCGTCTTCTGGTTGTTTCAGAGCTTCGAGATTTTCGTCGTTCGAAAATGTAGAAAATAATGTGAAGAAGAAATAAAAAAATTCGTGAAAAAACTACAAGTTTTCTTTAGGACCTATATTCACTCAAATAACATCATAACAAAACTTAGACCGACGAGCCTTTTTAAAAGATAACGATATCTACTTATTTACACATTGTTTTTATATTCGATTCACATAGTAACAATCTGTTGGAATGATATAATAAAGGAAGTGTTGATACTTTGATAGGCATCAATGTAGGAGACCATTATCAGTAATTGCTAGTTGAATGACACACTCCTAATAAGTAGAAAAGGAAAAATGTAGGTATTCCTTGTTGGAAGGATCTACTTGCAACTTTTATTGGTTTTGCCAAGCAGTTGGTCTTACTAAGAAACAAAAGATTTTATCTAATTTTACCAAAAGTTTCTTAAAATCTTTGTGTGAAATATTATTTTGGGAAAAATAAATAACAATATAAGAAGAGAGGAAGACGAAAAAAATAGAAAATATGGATGAATTTTGTGAGGAATTATGTGAAAGTAAAAATGATGCCATGTCGTCTGACAGGGGACAATGGAAGAATATTGTTGAGCTGACCCCAAATAAAATGGGATAATGGACGATGATGATTAAAAAGTTAATATTAAAAGAACTTACAGAGAATAAGCTTGTAAATTAATAATTGTAAGAGAAGAAACGGCAACTACTTCGTAATCAAAGATAGAACATGCTCCAGCTATGACCCACAACGATTGCGATTACCATGTAACACCAAAAATCGTTAGAGAGACCATTTTTCCGAACATGTACTAAATACATAACTTAAAATACAATAAACAAATCTACTGACACAGAAATCAATACGAACAAAATATTAGCAAAAACAAAATTTATTTACCTACGCAACCACTCACTGATACTGATAAGCATTTTTTATGTGAAATAAATATTTTATTTATCATTTTGTATGTAGATACTGGACTAGCGTCACCAAAGGGCGCCACGTTGTATTAAACGAATTTGTAGAAGCAAAACATGAATGAATAGAAGGAGTGACGAAAGAAGTTTTAATTCTTACTCCTATTACAAATGCGAAATGTGAGAACGTTTTTTTTTTAAATTCAAGGGAGTTTTGCTCGTGAAGGTGACAAAGACAAAGTCTAGGATGGATCGAGCGTGCCCAGAAGAAACCTGTTCACTCTAACTTTGAAGAGATTCGGGTTGTATGCGTTAGGGAACACAGACGCCAGGTGTAGTGTAGTGAGTTGTAGGATTTAGATAGAAATTGGCATGCAGGCAGGTAGCTTATAACACATAAGATACTTTTCATGTCAGGGTAACGACGACGCCGTTGGACAATAATTATCGAACTACATGCGAACGAAACAGAACGCTTGTAAATAAAGAAATAATGATTTGGAAGCTGTAAAATTGAGCGAATAAAATAATAAATGAAGAATGAGGTGGAGAATTGGAACAACGAAGTTTAATAGTTATAATACAATTTATAGAAGAAAAGAAAGAACGTATCTAATGTTACAAATGCGACGTTTAACACAGTTGTTTATTTAAATGCACTGTTTTCTTACCTTTATACGACGAGGTAAGGTAACTTTTGGATGCCCTGCATGTTTAAAAAGCGGTGGGGAAATTCCTTATCACGAACAAGTAACACACTATAACCTCGTTGCTATGGCTCTTTGTGAATGGTTCCCGATTCGCTGCTGGCCCAGGGCCCAGCCTACCTCAAGTAGTCCTTTAAAAGGAAAAAAAACAGCAGTGCATAAATGATTATTGGCAGTGTCTTATTGGCATGCCAGAAATGATTTGTTGTGAAAAGTTCGCTTGATAAAATCATCCTCCACATAATATATTTATCGTTTCTTTGGTTTTCCTCTTAAAACCATCTACATTCATACCAAACACCTTCCTCACCTTATTATCCTCATTTTTCCTCATCACGTGCCCATGCTGTGACAATCTATTACCACACTACTTTTGAGTTACAGCCACTTCATCTTTTAAACCTATTCCTTATTTTATAAGAAAGCTGAATATTCTCTCAAAAAAGACATTGCATGTTGGATTGAACGTGGTCGTGTAGCTTACTAGTTACATGATTTAAAAAAAACCGGGATTATACAGTATACAGGGAGCAGTGGTGGCCCAGTGGTATCGGCCTCGACTTACGAGTTGTAGGTCATGGGTTCGAACCCCGTCAGGCGCATTACTTTGTGTAATTTATTTCAACACCACTGCTCTCAAAACGGTGAAGGAAAACATCGTGAAGAAACGCGTGGGTACTAGAACCAAAACTTCGAAGACATGTGACATCTACCAATCCACACTAGGCCCGCGTGGTAGATTACGGCCCAATTTCTGAACACGGGACAAGACACAAAATTCCGGGACAATACCAGATTTCCAGGATATCTAGCTACTTTGGTCTCCCGTTACACTACCTACACATACACATCCCCCTGAGCATTTTGATGTTAAACATTATGGTGTGGAGAAATGAGGACAATGTGATGAGGAAAAATTTTGCTGAATAGTGCCCTTCATTGATTTGGAACAGAATCTTGTTTTAAAATTTCTGACTGTTTTATATTAGACTGAGGAAATCTGCTTTGTATAACGAGCGTGGCAAAGAATTTAGGGCATCATCTTCCTGTCCTTAACTCATTTATTTTACTAGAGGTAAAGAATTTAGGTACTTAAGCAAAGAATTGAGGAAAAAGAGAAGAAAGAGTCCAGTGTTACATTCAAATATTGTAACACTTTTCTGGAACAATTTTTATTTTTAAATAAAAAAAATCTTATACCTAAGAAATCATCATCAGCCTGTAATGTTCCCACTGCTGGGACACAGGCCTCCTCTCTCTGTGAGAGGGAGTGGGCCGTAATCTACCACGCGGGGCCAGTGCGGGTTGGTAGATGTCACATGTCTTCGAATTTTTGATCTAGGACATGCCGGTTTCCTCACGATGTTTTCCTTCACCGTTTTAAGAGCAGTGATGGTGTTGAAATAAATTACACAAAGTAATGCGCTGACGGTGTTCGAACCCACGACGCGACCTGCAACTCGTAAGTCGGAGCCGATACCACTGGGCCACCACTGCTCTCAAAAAATAAGAAATATCTAAGAGATGTAATTTCAATATTATAGATCCTAGGATATTATATCCGAAATCGAGCTGTCAATGTATAAAATAATGAGCCTATTGTTTAACAAAGACTTCCAATTTATTGTGAATATTCAAATCTACACGCAGTTTTTTTGCTAACAACATTTAGATTATTTAATTTACATACATTTAAATACTTCTTCTAAATTACAAATTAATGCTAATGTCAAATATTTGTAGTTTTTTTAGTTCAATTGTAAAATGAAATACTAGTATTACTATTTAGTTTTTACAATTAAACCTAATCATCTAGGTACAGCGTTAAATCCCAGTTTACTAAACTGGGATTCAACGCTGTACCTAATTACCCACCTAGTTCCCAGTTTACTAAACTGGGATTCAACGGAAATAAATAATCTGAATCGCATGGCTGCCAAAATCACAATTTATTATTTTTTGTTTATGGCCATAAACTCAGTGACAAATCTGTGAAAATTTTGTGATGGTCTGTATTTCAGTTTCTTTAAGGTTACCCAAAAGAAACTTATTTTATTTTTATTTTACTGAGTAGGTTCACCAACAATTGCTTACACAGGAAACAAGATCTTACGTAGGTACTAGTCTAATATAATTGCGATAGTGTATCAATTACTTATAGGTAAACACAGCATTTAAAATATGTACGAGTATGTAGACGTAAATTACATGAATCCAGAGAAACATCAATTTCATGCATCAAATAAAAGAAAACAAATGAAAACTAAAACTAAACAATAAACGGAAAAATTAAGACAATTAATTCGCTATCAAAATAAAACAAAGACTATAATTTGTAATTAGATCTAAGGATCCAGGTCAGAGATCAGTCAGGCCAGAGAGAATAGACTTCTGTTTGTTGATGGTGTCAGAATGCAGATCAAGAATATCACTACACTACAACCATTGATAATCTTACAAATCCTAGCACAGGGAGAGTTTGCGCCCAAGGTCGTTCTTCGCAGGGGTGCGCACAGGGGTGTTATTGGGCTACGAGGAATTCTACAAGGCACACGAAGTTTAAAGTAGGCCAGCAGTTTTGTTGAGTCAATTTTGTGAGAGAAAAAAACTTGCAACTGTATAATAGTAAAATAACTGCTAAATGAATGTAGTTGAAGTAGCATCTTATCTTGTAAACAAACATGGCGTCAGAGGTACCATAGACAATGAGTAGTGTTGTGATATAAGTGATTGATTAGTTCACAGGATCAATTTTACGTAGTAAACGAATTGAACTCGTTGTACGATAGTTTATTCTGTTGCAATATAGTTTTATTTGTTTATTTTATGGACACAATTTCTTGCTGTATTTTTAAGACTCCGCATTATAACCACAGAACATTTTGACATTTTCTCTGAACGAAATTCAGAGAAAAATGTCAAATGTTCCAATTTTAAAATGAACTTGAAGTTTTTTTTTTAATGCTTAGTTTTAACACGAGAACAGGCAAGATGACTGGAAAAAAGTTAGTCCATCAGTGATTAGGTATCCAAAAATATTTGACCAGTATTTTTTCGTAGGCCAAAATTGACGAAGATCGACGTTTTAAAATTCACTCCCAATTTTTTGTTGCGTCATACCTATATTATCTTTGTCAATATTATTAGTGAATAGGTGCGTCCACACAGAACGAGCAGCCTCGCGAGGCATTTGATTCGTGCGGCAAATGACACGCGAAGCTGCTTGCTCTGTTTGGACGCGCAATTGTTACTCGACCGAGGCACGAAACAATATACGCGAGCAAAAGAAAAGCCGACACTGGATGGCTCGGGCGCTCTCGGTCGTTCGCTCGCGGCAGCGCGCCCGCTTTCCTCGGCCGAGGCCCGAGACACGTCCACACTAACTTCGCAAATGCCTCGCGAGGCTGCTCGTTCTATGTGGACGCACCTAATGAATAAAAATATGTGTTCACGTTTTTCAATAAATGGACTTGCAATATATTGATGCTGTCTTCAATATGGAGAACAGGGTCCAAGGTATAGGGTCATGGATCGAGGCAGAGAAACGTCTAACAATAGCAGGCTTGTCCAAGAGCACCGCTTTCTGGACCAAGTCCTTGACCTGTTTAACGACAACTATAAATTATGTCAAAACCTGTGTCAAAACAAGAAACATTTTAAGATTTTATTTGATTTCTTTGCCGATAACCTTAATACCTAACTAAATTCTTGTTTTATGTAATTTCGTATTAGGTAGAGTCTATTTACCAAAATTCATATTATCTGTGAATAAATCATTATTATTATTATATCAGCCCATAGTGTCCCACTGCTGGGCGAAGACCTCCCTCCACTCTTTCCACTTCTCACGGCTTTCTGCCACCGTGGTCCAGTCCTTCATGAAGCGGTCTAAGTCATCTCGCCATCTTCGCGATAATAAATCATTACCTAGTTTTATATAAAATATGTAATAATTAATTAATTTCACATCAAATATCAAATCCTCACGTGAGTTTGTTATAATGTAATGAATAAATCATAAATGCAGATAATAATCTCTATTTTCAATGCGTGCAATAAAAATTTAAGTAGGTACTTAACTACCAAAAAAGTGCCTAACTGGAATATTTTATTTGACGAATTTACTGTGTTAAAAAGATAATAATTACACAATGTTGGCATACGTGATAATTATGAAACATGCTTTCCTAATTTCGACACAGTTTTTGACATTTTTTTTTTCTAATTTCTTCTTAAATCATTTTCAACAAAATAATTCAATAATTCAATGTTATTAAAACAAAAATAAAAAAGGAAAACCAAAAAGTGCAAAAAAAAAATAACAAAAATTATATAACACTCACGATTTCATGAATTTTCGCAACAATAGGCTGTATAATATTAAAAATCTTTACTTATAAAAAAACATAGCGAAATATTCAATAAATCGTGTTGTATGAAGGCACGCGCCAATTTCAGAATGTTTAGGAAGCAAAAGGAGGTCGGAAGCGTTGCTGATAGTCATTTATTTAGATTTCGAGGCCGCTACATTATTTAGGTTGTTTTTGTTTTATCAGTATGAAGGCGCAATTTTGCGCTAAAATTCGCGTACATGTAAACTTTTTAGATTAAACACGTGGAGCGCTATTTTTGTCTGCCGTAGGTTTACAATGTGCTTCGAATTCTGAATGATGGTGAAGTAATCCTTACATTGAATTTGTTTTGAAACAGGAAAATGTATTACCTACGCGATTAAAAAAAGAATAGGGTTATGTTCTTACAAGAATCATAAAAAAAAAACTGATAAATGATAATTTTATATAATACTAGCTGACCCGGCAAACGTTGTTTTGCCATATAAATAATTAAAAAAAAAATAGTTTAGGACTACCCCTAACATTTAGGGGGATGAAAAATAGATGTTGGCCGATTCTCATAGATACCAGATAAGCACAAAAAATTTCATCAAAATCGGTCAAGCCGTTTCGGAGGAGTATGGCAACGAAAACTGTGACACGAGAATTTTATACTAGAATTTTATATTAGATTTTAAAATGATTATGTAGGTAATAACAATTTTATTAAACTGGGATATCCCTAGATTTCTACTTGTTTATAAAATATTAATTGTTTTTATAACAGTATTGTTTGGCGTAAAGATCAAATAAATTATGCAAAAAATTAACATCTTCAAGATATTTATCAACGAACAGTAATAAAAATAAGAAAAAAAAACCGGGAAAATTCTGCTCAAGTACTTAAATTATAAATGCAAATAATAATGGAAAAGTAAAAAATAATAGCACTGGGTAGTTTATTAAATCCCATGAGTTTAAAAAATAATGTTTATTTTAATTACCTACTGGAATCTTTAGGTGCCCAATTATTGTACTTATAATAAAAATTAATCAAATTAGATACCTATTTAGAACATAAACATTAAACAACAAAACGCAAAAAACTGGGTAATTCTGCTTTACGTATATTATTACATGCTATTTGCATAAAAGAAAAAATATATACACATGGTGATCTCTGGATGTCTAATTATTTTTCATTTTCAAGTGATAACTTAAATTATGTTAAACCTAATTAATTAAATTACAGATTACATAATGCAAATAACAATAAAATAACACAAAAAAAAAATATCTTAATCAAATTATTTATTTCTTAAAAAATATTTATTTATAAAACCTGGAAATATCTAATTATTTTTTGTTTTTTCTTTAGTATACATTTAATTAAACGTAAAAAATACAATTAATTATGTAAAACAAGCATTTTCAAGAGATTTAACGACCGCATTTTTTTTCTGGATATTCCTACCTACTTATTTAAATAATACCATGCGATTACAAATGCAAATAACAATAGGTAAATAAAACAATGCTTTATGAGCAAATCATTTAAATATCTGAATTTTTATTAACACTCGTATAATGAGCTCTGGTTTTGTTTAAAACAGACACAAAATAGTCTTTAACTGATTTCGCCATTGTATTTTAAAATTAAAAATGTAAAAAATATTTGGCGGGCCACCTTAAGAAGCCCCAATACGGAACCTGAGAAGTTATTATTTATTTTTGGCTACATAATTATCAAGAAACAAACCACACCTGTGCTATATGTACATACATTACATATACTATGTATGTTTGTTGTATATTTTTGCAAGGCTTGGTCCGATAACACTATCGGGCCGTCACGCCTACTCGCACATACACACACACAAACAAACATTATACACGTGTGTGTAAAAAAACAGTTCATACGATCATCGTTTGTTGCCAAGTTGCCTAAAAAGCTTTATTTGTTTAAACACGACTGTGACTTTATGCAAAACCATTTGTTTTAGTATTTCGCATAATTTTAATTGAATTATCATGTATTGTGGTATGTCTGGCGATTGAACGCAGTTAATAGTGTTAATTGGAAGTATACAACAGTTTTTATTTACCTTTTAGCTAGATTTTTTATCTATTTTTTAACACCTGTGCTGAAGCCAATAAATAAATATTAATTTGATAAATATGCAGGCTGAATACTGTCATGTAAAATCGAAAAATACTTAACACTTTATTGAATTTTCCATTTTTGTGTAACGGCGAAAAGTATGACTTGGCTAGAATTCTGGTGTTATTATTAAACTAGCCTGTATTGACCCACTGTTTGAGGTCTCCTTCCATCGCTACCAACGATCTCGACTGTGCGACACCTCCTTCCAATTGGCAAGGAAGACATCTTGTTCGTCCGGCCGTCTCCTTCATTAAGTTACCACAACACTTCGTCGCTGTTTTAGTTTTTTTTTTTTACAAATTAACATAAATTAATTAAGTAAACTTATTTCAGAACTTTGGAAAAAAGAATATCAAATGGAAACTTATAAAAATGATAAATTGTTCATAAATAATGTGATTATTGCATTTATCGCGTGCTAATGGCAGATTTAGTAGAGCCATAACTGAATGGTTACAGAGATTTATGGTAGAAGAAGCTTCGACAGATAGCTTTGTCAGTATTCATTGATCAAAAGAAAAAAAAGAAAAATTCACATGTCCATTCAATTATTGATTCAATTGACCATTCATTTTTAATCCTCTAACTGACGGACTTAATAGATTTTTAAATTTATTTACGTGCATCATGCCTATTAGACATAATATAAGTTGGGTAGGTCAAAATATTTGGAGAATACACAGAAACTGATAATCTGGGTAAAGTTGGGAAAAAGAACAGAAGATAAAAAAACATAATTACCTAATTAATTGTTGATCTTTAACCTGTCATTCGTCCGAAAAATAGTGGGTTTTCCCAAAATTAAGATAGTGTGTAACTACAGACAGGAACGAAAAACTGATAATACAGACTTACACTCACTGTTGAACAGGGGATAATTTTCCAAAAATCTTGCCTTATTATACTCATACGCAGTTATTGTTGGAACTTCTCAGCAAAATTATTAATTAATTAAAGTTAAGGGGTATTGGTAATTTTTACCAGCCTTTTTATATACCCGATTTATTGCACTGCAACATTGATACAGTGCAATGTCTTTTTTTGTGACTTTCGGGGAACCTTTAAAAGGTCAGTCTTCGGGGATAAGACCGGGGAATGTGGGATTTTACCACTAAAACTCTGAGCTCTGGTTCCGCATAAGGGACTAGCTCCAGAGACCCTCAGTGCTATGTCTACTAAGGCACATCCCTGGGAGAAAATGAAACAGTTCCATATCTATCGAAGACTGGGATGACAGAGAGAGAAAGGCGTATCTTTTACAAGTCTGTCCAAGAAAAAGAGTGTTTCTTTATGTAGGCTTCGCTCTATGGCCTCAGTCAAAAGCAAAGATTAGACGTAAGATGGAGCGAGCTCGAGAGAGAACTGAAACTTCTGCGCACCGACAGAACAGAGTAAAAACTATTTTGCGCCGAACTCTAACAGCAGGATGGAGGTCGCGAGGCAAGCGGCTATGGTGATGCCTACAACCGCTGTGGGACTGGGGCCGCGGGACCGTCTGTAAGAGTGATCGTGGCCCTGACACGTAAAACTGACAGTCCCTTCTGCGCCACCCAGGACGGGAGGACTCATTTGATGATTTTACCATCCAAAGAAAAAGGTTTCAGGTAGCCTGTGTTGCCGTTGCCCTGGGTGCACTAGGAGGTGGATCTTTAATTTATGTGATACATATTATATGCCGTAACTACATACAGGTACGACAGCTGACTGATCCACACCAGATAGGTACTACCACTACTCCTCCACTATTAATTTCGTTGCAAGATCCAAAACAGGTAAATTAATTCTCCGGGACACGTCCAGTACCCTGAGCACGAGTTTTCAGTATTTGAGACGTAAAGTAAACTGGAACTTTGACAACTTCAAATTGTCAATTTTCAAGGAAAAAATTAGTTCCTACTTCGCACACCAGAGGCGCTGTTCCATTTTTTCATACAAGAAAAACTGTAAATACTGGAAAAACGCTGTAAAGTAAAAGAGTGAAAACTCGTGCTCAGGGTACAGTTTCATTGTCTCGGCGCTTTTCTGGTGGTTGCCACTGTTGATTCTGGCTATCAAGAGTTGCAGTGGTTTGGGAATAGTTCGGTGGGTTTGTCTCAATAAAAAAATCTATATAAAGGCCAAATTGCTGTGCTATTACATCATTATTCTGATGTAAAAACAAATGAGATCCTTGGTAGGCTCACTCATATTGCAACAAGATTTCTTATTTATTTTAATTGTTTTATCGCATGAGAAATTAATAAGGAACTATTGCATTATTCATTCATTATTTTTTTTCTAACACCAGCAGAGCTTAAATAGCTTATAATGTTCCCACTTTGGGACACAGGCCTCCTATCTATGAGTATGAGGACTGAGGAGTGGGCTTTAATCAATGACGTATATGCTTTAATCCACCACGCGGGTCCAGTGCGGGTTGGTAGATGTCACATGTCTTCGAATTTGACGCTTCTAGGACATGCCGCTTTCCTCACGACGTTATCCTTTAAAGTTTTGAGAGCACTAATGATTAAATAAATTATACAAAGTAATAAGTACGTTGCTGCTATCGATTGGAGTAGATAGGGAAGCAATAAAGACACATATTAATAAAGACCTTTAAAGTACTTGTTTAAGAACAATTACAATAAAATGCAACAGATGTTGGTGTGAATTTGTAGGCAATAAAATACTGAAATCCATTTACCTAGGCGCTAGGTAGGTATATATTCAATGTGTAAATTAATCCTTACTAATAATATGAATGGAGGGAGGCGTTTGACTAGTAGTGGGACAGTACAGGCTAGTTAATAATATAAATAATAATTTATGAATGTTGTTTGGATGGATGTATGCATCTTAGTCAATAGGTGCGTCCATACAGAGCGCGCAGCCTCGCGAGGCATTTGCTGCGCGAGGAAACTGACAAGCGAGGCTGCTCACTCTGTGTGGTCGCGTCTATTGTTTTTCGACCGAGGCACGAAACAATACTTATACGAGCAAAACAAATGCCGACCGCGGCAGCGCTGTCACTTGCCTCGCCCGAGACACGTCCACCTCCACACCAACCGAGCTGCTTCGCGAAAATGCCTCGCGAGGCTGCGCGCTCTGTGGGGACGCACATTATTCACATCAGAATGACTGAATATTTTTGTAGTGTGGAATAACACATAGAATACTATAATAGATATATTTCATATCGGTTTAATTAATACGTTCCTATGGGATAAATTTTGAGTTAATTCAGGCAAAGCTGTTGGTAGCAGCTACGAGTAGTTTGGACTAAGCCAATTAGTTTTTGCCGCGAGTAATTCTAATAAAGTTATAATTAATTTTATAATTTTCCTTAGTTATTAATTAGGATAAAGTTTATTTAGCAATTAAATGTTATTTATTTAAGAGTTTGGTTTAGAATTTTATATGAAACCGATAATCTTTTTTAACCGACTTCAAAAAAAGGAGGAGGTTCTCAATTCGTCGGAATCTTTTTTTTTTTTTTATGTATGTTCCCCGATTTCTCGAAGACGCCTGGACCGATTTGGAAAATTTTTCTTTTGTTTGAAAGGGTATACTTCCCAAGTGGTCCCATGATCATCAGGTCAGGATCTGATTATGGGATCCCAGGGAAATCGAGGGCAACCTTCAAATTTTATAGGCACATAGTACCATTTTCATATATTTTCTAAAGCTGTTCAAGTATTTGCATCTGATAATCATCATCTCAGGTGGATGAGCTGATGATGGAAGGTACAACTCCTCAACGGCTTGGAGTAGGCATCGACTGATTTAGTTTGTGTTCGCATATCTCCGGAACTACAAGTCCGATTTAAGTAATTCTTTTTTTGTTGTACTAAGTATTGTTTAACTTACGGAATACTGCAAGATTCATTAAAATCGGTTCAGTAGTTTTTGAGATAGGGAATTTTATTAGCTTATTGTGCACTTGAGCGATGTTGTTACCTTACAAAATTTTAGTGCACATAGGTACATGTAAGAGAATGATTTATTTGACAAGAATTTGAGTTGAATATTTAAACTAAAAAGGGCCTTCATTCATTCATGTAACTGCCTTTATTTTTTTTTCATTTCATCGTCTTTTTTGCCACCGACTTCTGAAAGAAAAGTTATTTTGTAGGTTATTTTACCCTTTTTTGTGGTTGTTTTTGAAGGCGGTTACATTTTTTTGGAAAAGTTTTTTTTGTTTTATAAATGGTGCAATATTAGAATATATTGAGTAGCAGTCTTCACACGGGTTGACATAGTATTGATCTATCGGTGAATTTTCCCAAAATTTTCTTTTATGTACAAATTTTTCTTAAATTACAAAAAAAAAATAAGGTACAAACCTATTTAATTTGGTGCAGTCGTTCAGGTGATTTTGACGGATTTTGTTGATCATATAGATAGAGAAAAAAAACGAACTGATTAATTAATTACATTTTTCTTCCAGGCAGAATTAGAAACAGTTGATATAGTAACCTTATTCTAAGTGACTCATCATTTTATTCGACGACAAATAAATCTCGTTTCCTCCATCGTCGTAATTTATATTAATTAAACAGGTTATACTGTTTTTTAACACATCGCCTTATAAGATTCATCAGATTTAGTAATAACAAAGTATGAAACCATTGGCCTTTTTTTTATCGTGTGTAAAATCATCAAATGAATCCTCTCACCCCAGAGCGGGAGGGACTGTCAGACTTGTACTGACTAAAATCCACGGTGTCCTTCAATAGCCCTTTACGTTCCGGGGTCACGGTAATTCGCTAGTCCCACGACCCCGGCAGGCTTTGGCCCTCTAAAGGGGGACCCCGTCATGAAACCATGGCCTATGATATTATTACAACTTTAAAACTGGCAACATTTCACCAAGCTTTCCAAGAAGTATTTACTCATCCACGGCTCAAAATACGGTTCCAATTTTAAAAATAAAAGAAAAAAACGTCCAACACAAGGGTTTGGTTCGGATCCCTTGTTTTTATAATTCGAACCCCCTTATTTGCCTTTCCCAGTCTCGACGCGACATTTCTGTTGACAAGCTTTTTTTTTAAAAAAAAACTTTTGTAATGTCTGTGATAAGGTGATTTTGTTACTTATTGTTAGTTCTTTTTTTTTTCTTAGTAATACTGTGAAGCAAAGTTATTTTCAGTAGATAAAAATTTTAATTATAATTTTATTACGACTAACTTATTAAGAAGTTGTATTTTTTTTCTTGGGTGAAGTTGGGTAATTTGGCACTGTAAAAAGATTTTGACTTATTTTATATAATAACCTCCTTTTTTTTGAAGTCGGTAAAAATAAGAATCATTTTGTATTCATTGAATTTATAATTAGCTTCTTATTCTACTAGGTATTTATACTCATAAAATAGAGAGCGTTAAGCCTCCTGCAGACACGCGATTAATCGCGCTGCGACAACGAGCCAAGCTAATTTCCACTCTAAAAAAATACTGTGAATGGACCGCGACATGTCGCCCCGCGCGATTAATCGCGTGTGTCTGCAGGAGGCTTTAACTTCCTATTATTACTTAAATGGGAAATGAATGATTTAATTAAAAAGAAACATAATTCCCGTTAGCCTCTCGAATATGATTAGAGTCGCTAATAGATTTTAATACATAATCAGACCTAAACTTTTTCTACTAAAAATCTTGTTTTCGTATTGGAATGAATGAATTCTTGTATAAATTAATTTATGAAAATGTCAAATTTGTTTGTACAACATTTTTGTATAGACTTTTAAAAAAGGTTACCTACATTATTTTTTCAAACAGCAGCTCGCTCATTTAAATTTAAAAAAATCATAAAATATTTTTATTCACCATTATTTACCACACATTACCTATTTTGTTTATTATTAGTTAATATTTTAATAACAACTGAGACTGTGAAAGGCTAGTATTAGTAGTAGTATTTTTACTTTTAGATTATATAGTAAATAGTGGTACCTACTTAGTATAGGTACATAAATAGGAATATACCTATAGTATATATTCGATGTTTTCCTCAGAGAGAAACTTTGTTGGTCATTAAGTAGGTATTTAAATTAATCACCATTGAACTGTAATTATTTATACCTACCTACTTATTATGTTGTATAGGCCTATATTTTACAGTACTTAGTTGATTTTATTAATAAACTGTATGTATGGTTTAATTTAATTATCAAATATTGAATAATTTCTGTGTTTGAAACAAGATGGGTTTATTTTACCAAATCAGATATCAATAATTAAAATAAGGAAAATGATTAATTTATGTTGTATATTTAGTTTCTCATCAATTATTGGTATTTCCATATTTGAGAAGCAATAAGGAGGCCTCGATATTTTCTATGAGGAGAGGACAACGCACTTTAAAAATAAGGTTTAATTACATTTCGCGTTTACATAAAACTTTTGGTAGTGTGATGCCAAAAATCAATATAGCTAAATAAATGTGGAGACGTTCGATACGTGAGCAAATATAATATAATGACGTCTCGTGTCTCAACATTTTTTTTATCGATTGCCATAAAAGGTGCACATAAATTAAAAAGTCAACTCATCAAAGTTCGTCTTCGCCTAAATACATGACAAGTAACCTCTCCCTCCCTGTCTCCCCTCTTACACAAAGTGACAATAAGTCGCGCACGCACACATGCGCTTTGTTTGTACACTCACACATGTTCAGAACCGGCTAGGTATTTGGTTTCCCGCCACCGGCGCGAACACGCACACAAAACACGAAGAGCAAACAATACAAACACCAACACACAAGTAAATTTAAACTCACCTCAAAATAAATCCATTAGAAAACACACTTGTTCAAACAACTAGCGCTTAGCCTCGAAAACGCGTTGAAAAAACACTCGCCAGCATCCGATGTGTACTCAACACTTTTCCAAACTTTCTGTGCAGCCTACTTCTTCGTTAACACTTCGCTTCCCGCCAAAAGTCAATTCAAATTAACTAAACTTCCAAAAGCGCGCCGAACACATTTAAATTTTAAACTGTCAAAACAGGACACCTACTGGAACATCGATCATCATTTATCGAAGTTGTTAATCAAAACTATATCTTGTTTTCTTTATAATTGGGTCTTCATGCCGACTGTCTTCATATCGCGGCACGAATTCGCGAACATTATTTTCACGGCCGAAATCGCTTCCGCAATTCAATTGCGAGTTTTAATCAAACACTATGGCGAAATAAAAGAAACGACGACAAGTGGCCCCACTTATTAACACACGTTGCGCGGTAAAAATAAACTATGATTAACTGCCATTAAGATTCGCGGAGACAACCGAAGCACCGGCGAGCGTGCGAATAGGTTATGAAAAATAAATAAAATGTAAATAATGCAGAAAAAAACTCCTCGTTACAATGAGGACCTGCCAATAAAATCGCGAATTTGTTTACCGCGTCGCTATTTCGGTCGCTAGAGACGGTTCCGATATGAATAATTATTATCGCCGGCGAGCGAACATCGACGCATAGTTGTCGTTTCATAAAACGTGCGCGTTAAAACTGAGTCGAAAGGCTCGCGGCCCGTGTCGGAGCATAGCGCCGAATAAAATAAACAACAATATACCTAAATAAGCGGGCGACGGGCGCGGCCTGGTGTGCGTGCGCGCCGATGTGTGCGTGTGTAAACAAGGGGCAGCGCGGCTTCAATGACATCCTCGCCCGACAGCCACTCACTATGCTCATTAATAATATTCTGCGATATGTCTAAATTATATTTATGCCAAAAACATGGGCGATATCTGAGAAAGCTCTAAACTTTTTAGAACTGATTGAAAAGGTTGAGATTCTTAAACTGAGTGACTTCTGCATTTTATAAATATTGGCTTATAACAGTTAACAACTGACTTGAACTGGCACAAACCGAGAGAATCCATTCTCACTCAGAAAACTATACTGTATGTTAATACATATACCTATCCTGCTGTCCAACAGCTAGTCGAAGACCGTCCCCATATCCTTCAGAAAACTATGTAAAGTGAAAAACCAAGAAACGACAGTCAAATTAATGTTGATATTCTAAATAACGTGATGTAAATAAACTAAAGAGTTACGTGACACACAAAAATATCTTGGTCTTAAAACTTAATAACTTGGTCAAAAGGTTAAAACTTAAAACAGGAATCTAATGACCAGAATCCAGTAAGACTTGTTTAGTGTTGGTAATTGTAGAGTCTATTCTGGAGAGGCGAAATCAATAGACAAGGAAGGTAAGACGTAAAATTTATTTTTGTGTAAGAGCTGGTTGCGGAAATAAATAACAAGAAATCCCGTTTGGAGGAGTTTATAGCCACGATCAGATCCTAACTGACACATGCCGAAAACTCTCCACCTTTTGAGAGAAGAGGTGGCCTACCATGACACATGAGGGAAAACGACAGAGCTATACAACTCGTCTAGCGCCATTTCGTTCTCACAGCTGAACTACTCACGCTTTATTTTAAGACGTCATGGCAGGCCACCTGATCCATTGATCTAGCTTTCAAAACCGTGGAAAACCAACCAAATATTCAAAGATCTGGAACAGCCAAAAATCATCTTGCATTAGCCTTGTGTGGTTTATAAAAGACCACTCCTTCTAATGGTAGCGAGGTTTATGTGCATCATCATCATCAGCCGGAAGACGTCCACTGCTGGACATAGGCGTCCCCGTTAGACCGCCACGCCGAACGACAATTCGTCACTTGCATCGCACGGTTGCCCGCGACTCTAACGATGTCGTCGGTACACCTAGTGGGAGGCATGCCTACGCTGCGTCTATGCATACAGGTTTATGTCTAAGCGAAAGAAATGTTATAATCTGATTATTATGGGCCTTCTTTTACCGGCGCTCAGGGTCTGCACCCAGCTCTACATGCCAACAGCAACGTCGGTGACATCGTTTGTCAAGCATTGTTTAAGAAGCAAGATCTCTTAGCTATAATTCATGTTTTTAAGAGGTATTTTTTGCATACACAGCATGCTTACAGCATGCTTTTTATATAGTGGTAAAATCATCAAATGAGTCCTCCCACCCAGGGTGGGTGGGAGAGACTGTCAGACTTGTACTGACTAAAATCCACGGCCACGAGGTTACCTGATGAGACGGTTCTGCGACCGCCATAGCATTCTTAAGTTTAAAATCCTCTCAAAAACAAAAAGTATTTTCGAGAAAACCATGAAAATAGTTTGACTGGTCTCTGATATAACCTTAAGTAGATTTGACAGAATAAAGATTAATAACCCTCTTTTTGGTGCAGTCGGGTAAATTAAATAATGCTGACAAATATTCGTTTAAAAAACGAAAACAATAAAAAAACTTTGAGTGTTGGAAATAACGAGTGTAAAATAAACATAAATCACTTACCGATTGTTTCTTTTTCACTTATGAGGACAGGGACATTATATTCTAAAAGCACATTTTCTTAAATCAGTCATCATTTAAACCATCACAAAATAAAATGTCAACTCTCACTCATCACTAAATTTTAAAAAAATCGATAAAAAAAGAAATAAAACTACTGGCACCTCCACAGAGCCCCAACCTCCCCGCGAGAATAAACATATGACGTCACCGGCGGGTAAACAAACAAACAAACACATGCGCGCCGCTCATGTTTCCTTAATACAATTATTATTTCGAATGTGGAACGCGAACGAGGCGGACGCCGTTCGCGATTTATTTTTAAAACTAGCTCTCCGCTTACAATTTAAACCTTTTTAATAGTTATAATTGTTTGTTTTTACGTTACGAACCTCTTTTGATTTGAAAGAACACTTGTTTCTACTCTTTGCTTTTTGTTTCTGGTTTGTAAGCGGCCATATCGTGTGGTTCATACAGTATACTACACGTTATACATTTGTTTTTGTTTACTGAGTAAAAATGGAGTCATGTAGGCGCTATGCGTGCAAAGTAAAATGCAATAGTGTCGTATTTCGAATCATTACTCCGACAGCTCTTAATTTATAAGCAGTTTCTGATCTGATAATACCTAATTAACTGGTAATACTAAGGATTATGTTTATAATACTAGATCAATGAAATAATCTACATTTGTTTTTAATTCTCATGCTTGTTAAGACATTGATAAAATTGATAGCAATAAATCAAACTTAATAACTGCCCAAGTACAGACGCCAGAACAGCTACCTAGGGGAACTGTGTATAAGACGGGGACGCGAGGTATGATGGGAAATCACACACCTAGGCAAACTTAACACAAAACTAACGTAGCACAAGCACCAACAGGACGCTATTTCCGTCTGTCCGCTTGCAAATGACGTCCTGATGGCGCTTGCTCTACGTTAGTGTTGTGTTAAGTATTCCTCAAGAGTGTATGTCCCCATTATACCTCGCGATTATTAACATCCCCGTCTTATACACTGTTCCCCTACTCCAATCTGTGAAAATTCTTTAATAGATTTCCAACTTTGTTGCAAAAGAAGAAGGTTCATGTGAGATTGGCAGATTGGGTTAGGTTGATATGCGTCTGTACAGACGCCAGCAGGATAACCTAACCGAATCTGTAAAATTTTACCAATAGAACATTAAACTTCCACTATCGCGATAAGGTTGAAAATCTATTAAAGATTGTGATAGTTTGATGTGCTGGCGTCTGTACATGATGATTACTTCATAATGCCATAGCGCATAGCTTTATAGAGTATAGGCTGATTAGCGGGAAAATTGGCGCTCACTGTTGTATGTTTTATTTTTGTAAAATATGGGATTTGAAAAAAATTAATTCATTGATTGATATCAGCACGATTGTATCTTTAGAGGTGCTAGAAGTTAAACTAAACAACAACGGCCATTACAATTCGTCAACTGCAGAGTTGTAAACCATGCTATCACTTTACTTATAACTAGCGCATGCTCGTGGTTTTACCTACGTTCGTCATCAGCCTATAATGTTCCCACTGCTGGGACGAAGGCCTCCTCTCTGTGAGAGGAAGTGGGCCATAATCCACCATGCCGGCCCAGTGCGGGTTGGTAGATGTCAAATGTCTTCGAATTTGATGGTTCTAGGACATGCCAGATTCCTCACGATGTTTTCTTTCACCGTTTTGAGACTAGTAGTGTGGATGAAATAAATAACACAAAGTAATGCGCCAGCCTGGGTTCGAACCCACGACCTACAACTCTTAAGTCGGGGCCGTTATCATTGAGCCACCACTGCAATACCCTCGCTTCTTACCCACGTGGATTTTCATCATCATCATCATCATCATCTCAGCCATAGGACGTCCACTGCTGAACATAGGCCTCCCCTTTAGATCTCCACACATACCGGTTAGAAGCGACCTGCATCCAGCGTCTTCCGGCGACCTTTATAAGGTCGTCTGTCCACCTTGTTGGTGGACGACGTGGATTTTAGTAATTGTCAAACAGCAGGATCGTACTTATCGGTATACAAAGTATCCTATATATAAACCAATCCGACACGGTTGGCGCAGTGGTTGAGAGATCGACTGCTGCGCAGCGTGTCGCGGGTTCGATCCCCGCACAAAACAAATATTTATACGATCTGCAAGTGGTTGTTCTGGGGCTGGGTGTATGGGGAGTTTCTATGTTTGTAAACGCACCCACGATATAGAAAACGTTACGTTACGTTTTTAAAAACAAAAACAAAGAAAATCCTATATACTATATTCTCTGTGTTTCATATATTAAACTCAGGCTAGAATACAATAATATCCACTCCGCAAGACGTAAGAAGCGGCAAAACCCGTCACAGTTGGTGGTACGTCCCCTTCAAGATCCGACTAACTGGCGACCACCCACTCGCATAATCCAAGAAGGTCGTCTGCGGATGCTGAAGATAAAGAATCTGACTGTTCCTGCCGTGGAACAGTCAGACTCTTTCTGACTGAAATACCACCTTTTTCCTTTTTTTTTTTGGGTGGCAAAATCATCAAATGAGTCCTCCCGCCCTGGGTCGGAAGGGACTGTCAGACTCTTACTGACTAAAATCCACCCGTGTTCCTTCGGATGCCCTTTACGTTCCGGGGCCACGGTAACCTAGATTAAGAAAATTCCGCGACCCCCGCAGGCATTTGGCCCCATAAGGGGGCCCCGTCGGTGACGCGTGAAACACGACGCGCCACCGACCCGGGCTTGGTCCTTGGTCGGACGGCGAGCTTACCCATTACTCACCGTCCGCAAGCCCGCTCCGCCGCTGTGCCCTCTGCTATTCAGAGGGACACGCGTTGGAGCGTCCACCCGACAGGCTATTCGCATACGGGCAAAGAGACCTCTTAGGCACACAGTGCCTAAGGAAGAGTTTTTGCCCGCATCCCAGGGCGCACCGGCCCGAAAAACTGGTCTTCCCCCCGGACGTATCCGAGAGGGAACTCACAGTCTCAGTCCACGGGCGCACGTGGAGGTTTCCTGTCTTAGCACCCCACCACCCTTTTCCTTAAATGCCTTTGAATTCCAGCGAGGCTATTGCGTATCTCGTGTCTGTGTGGTGACCATCAAATAGCTGTCAAAAGGTAAATTTCGTATTGACTTTTGCATTTGCAATGAAACTGATAAATGTAAATGTTCCCTAAAATCAACTATTCTAATGTTCTTGAGGCACTCCACTCCTCAACTTAGCCTCATCAGGTGTCAAGCCATCCAAGTTCAGTGGACAACTGCTGGTCAGTTACAATCAATTTAGCCAATAGCCCTACTGGTCCGCAGTACCCATAAAGGACAGCCTCTTTACTCCGGCAGTTTTTTAAAGCCCGTGGTCGGACAAAATAAGAGGCATCATCAATTACAGAAGAGGCTGTAACTTACTGTTTTTTATTGACGTGATACTGTTTTACAGGTGTTACACTGTTACAGAATATTCTGCTGGTTCCAGCCTTCAAATTTTTTAAAGAATTCAAATTAACGGCATTATAACATTATACCTAATTATGAAAATTAAACTATACAATGTCAAGGAAATCGTTAAATAGATACTATGGAATACAATCGCAAGATGTATTATTTATAATTTCAAGAATGATTGAACAAAATTTAAAAAGGTTTTTAGTACAATATCATGAGACTGAAATTCATTAAAATTATTAGGAGCGATTAAAATTTTGAATAAAAAATTTCGTAAAAAGGAAATAAATATCCAACCTACGTACGATAGTAATTTTGAGCACCATACATTTTTCAAGGCTGTACGTGCTAAACTGTATCATGAATATAATGTTATGTCTCCGACATTTATATGTTGTGTAGGCATTAGGATATAATATAAAAATATAGAAGTAGGCCTCGAGAATCAGAATTAATGAAGCAATTTGCTAACTTTTGCGTACAATTTTAACTTGTTTAGCAAAACGAAAAACAAAAGAAGTCTTTGTATTTTTGGACATTATGAGTAGACTAGACTGCTTTAATTATTTTTTTATTACTGTCGTCTTTTCCGTTTCCTTTAAAATAAATGTATGAAACTGACGCTTTGTGTGACCAGAGGGCAGGCCTATTTCTTGGTCAAAGGATCAGCATTGCCCTCTAACGAGGCCACCTCGTGGGCCCAGTGCAGATTCGTAGATGTCTTTGAATTTTTGATTCTAGGACACAATGTTTTCCATCACCGTTTTGACAGCAGTGGTGATGAAAATAAAATACACAATGTCTCCACAAAGTAATGAACATGGCCGGGTTCAACGAGCTAGAACTCGTAAGTCGAAGCCGATACCACAGGGCCACCACTGCTCCGCTTGTCACAAAATATTCATATCATCATCATTTAGCACTACCACCAGCCCACCACTGCTGCGCTTGCCACAAAATATTAATTATCATCATTAGCACTAAGACGTCCAATGCTAAACAAAGGCTTTCGTTATAGACCACCACATCAAACGACAATCCGCCACTTGCATCGGTTGTCTGCGACTCTCACGATGTCTTCGGTCCACCTAGTGGGAGGCCTGGCTACTCTGCGAATACATGATCATTACCTAACATAACATAAGGTAGGTAGTGTGGGACGCACGCCGCACAGTATTATTATTGCCTCGAAAAACGGACATCCCCTTTTTATTAACTTATTCGATAGAACAGGTTATTTTAAAAGTAAGAGTAAAATACCCGTGTGCCAATTTTCCATAAAACATGAGTAAAAAAATGTTATGTTTTTTTCTTCACGTTTCTAAATTATTTAATTTAAAAATAAATACACATTATTTTACCCTTTTCTTTATTATGAGTAATAAAACTATTTTAAAGATATTAAAAAAAAAATACAAAAGGGTACTACCTAGTGTAGATTTTAAGAAATAACCTTTTTTTGTGTTTTTAGATTTTGATTTTTCATGGTTGTATCTTTGCTTAGTTGGATTCAATATTTATGGTAAATCATATATAGACCCCAACCAATCACTAGAAAAAAAATCACATCCAAATCTCGCGGTATCTGGGAGTTATTCACTTCTAAAGATTTTTCTCATAATTCTGATTTTAGGGTCATCACTTCGCAAAAATAATATTTTTTTGTTTGTAGATTTAAATTTTATGTTGGATTTTATTTAATCACGTTTACTTATCTACGTATACATACGTTGCGGGATCCAAGACAGTAAAATTCATTCTTCGGAACTTCAAATATACAAAAGGCGGCCTTATTGAATTCGGCGATCACTTCCAGGCAACCTTGAATAGACAGAAATTGCTTGGACACAAAAATGGAGTCGCACTCGGTGCATACACAATTTAAAAAAAAAACACTAGGTTTACTAGCTTTATAATTTCGTTTATTCATTTTAATTAAATTTGCTTTTTAATCTAACTAATATTATAAATGCGAAAGTTTGGATTTTTGGATGGATGGATGGTTGTTTGTTACTCAATCATGTCTGAACGGTTGAACGGATCTTGATGAAATTTGGCTCAGAGATTATAGGTTATAGTTTGCAATAACACATAGGATACTGTTTATCCCGGTATTATGTTCCCATGGGATAATTTTTGACACGCGGGCGAGGCCGCCTGCAACAGCTAGTTATTTATAAAATATAATATGAAAATAGTTCGATTCATCATTAACAATGTGAAAATCAATGATACTGTAACTTCTTTCAGACAACCATGTTACTATGTCTTTATTTTTTTTGTATTCATATTATTTTACATTTTTTAATGTTTCTTAAAAATAAATGTACAATAAACATTTAAAAATATAAAAAACTAGCAAACCCGGCGAACTCCGTTTCGCCACAAGATGGCTTCGTTTTATGTAACATTACATTTGGCGATTAAAAGAAGAAGAATTTTTTTTTCCTGAATTTTCTTTGCTATAAACCTCACTGAGTCCGAGACCTTTCCAACGAATGCAAAACCGTGGAAATCGGTTCGTGCGTTCTGGAGTTATAGCGTCAGGAAGAAAAACCCGACTTATTTTTATACATTAGATATTTGCCCACCGGTATCGGTAACAGGTCCTAATGTTATGTTACTACATTTTACAATAAAAAAAAAACATTTAAGAAAATACGACTTATGCCAACCCTAGCGCCTAAATTTCAGAATCCTATAATTTCTGAATACCATAAGATTTGGATATGATATTTTAAATTGGTATTTCTTAGTGCCAAAGCAACAGATTGTCTCGATATTGAATCCAAATACCAGGAAATAAGCCTATAAAAAAATAAAATCGTAAAAATGTAAAATTCGATGTTACTCACCACCGGTTAACGATAATAATTGAGCGTTTGCTTGGTAATTTACTTAATATAAAGCACTAAGTAATTGCAACCAAAGATATAACAAAACCTAATTGGATCTAAAGTTATTGCGATTTCTATGGTTTTTATGGAAACCATAGAAAATTTTTTTAAAAAATTATATCTCCAGATTGGGACAAAATTGTCACACGAGTATTTTACTCTTACTTTTAAAATAACCTGTTCTATCGGATAAGTTAATAAAAAGGGGATGTCCGTTTTTCGAGGCAATAATAATACTGTGCGCCGGCATCCGCCGGCCAGGTGGAGTGACGACCTACGAAAGGCAGCCGGCAGAGACTGGATGAGGAAAGCTCAAGACAGGGCTCAGTGGCACACATTGGGAGAGGCCTGTAGCGTTACGCCACCTTCAAGGGTATGGTCCATGGTCGGGCGGCGAGTTGCCCTTTACTCGCCGCCCGCATGCCCGCGCCTACGGTGGCCGGAGATCGTCTTGCGACGTCCGACGCCGTGGGCGTCTACCATTGCGGGTGGGGCGGAGGGAGGACGCTGTCCTCTCTCTCTCACGGCCCGCCTCCTCCTTAACGAGCATTACTTCCTCGCAGAAGGAGGCGACCGCTTCCCACTCCGTCTCGCCCCGCAGCATGGCCTCGACCAATGCCGGGCGCGAGTCCACTCCACTCTAGCACTTTTCGACCCCATCGACCATCTGCTCTGCGAGCAATATGACCTGCCCATTGCCACTTTAGCTTGCTAACCCGGTGGGCTATATCGGTGACTTTAGTTCGTCTACGGATCTCCTCATTTCGGATTCGATCACGTAGAGAAACACCGAGCATAGCCCTCTCCATAGCTCGCTGAGCGACTTTGAGCTTTGAGATGAGGCCGATAGTGAAAGACCACGTTTCGGTGCCGTAAGTCATCACTGGTAACACACATTGGTTGAAGACTTTCGTCTTGAGGCACTGAGGTATGTCGAACGCTGCCCAACCGAGTTGGATTCGGCGGTTGACCTCTTTCTCGAAGTTGGCCTTATAAACTACTTTTGAAATATCATTACCTATTTATTAAATAATCAAACAATAATAAATAGCCGATATTTTGGTTAACCTATAGGAAAATAGGATTATATTAGTACCTACATATTATTAAACAACAGGTAAATTAAACACATAAACAAATTATTAATTTTGTAAATGATAAACATTTTAATTAACAATACACACAAATCAACATGATTATTTCTGATCATGAAAATGTTTTCAGGAAATTGTTACACGTGTTGTTACATGACATCATGCCTGTAAACCTGAAAGGCTTAGGTAGAATTATATAGTAAATACTTATTTCGTTAATTACGCAAAAAGGGTGGCCTATACAGGGTTATTATTAGTAAAACATTACCAAACCTTTCATGGGCTGATAGTACCTACTTACGGTCATAAACAACTTATACTATAAGTATAAACCAACCATGAAAGGTAAAAAAAACTGATGTTTCATAGGTATATTGCCAACGGAAAAATATTTCATTTTGTATGAGACACCTGAATTTGTTTGATCTTTCAGGGTTGTTTGAAAAAAGGTTGAATAACCCTGTATACATATCAATCGATTATGCACAAATTCGGACTCTACAGAAGACAATTTTTGACGCCATGTAAATTTTTAATTTTAGTTTTAATTTAGTTATTTTTGTAAATATTTTAGTTTTATTTTTAGTTTTTAAAGGTAGTGTAGGGTTTTTTTTTTTAAATTAATAATTATCTACACAGAAGACAAAAAATCTTCATTCTATCTGACATTTACGAGTAGCTTATCTGAGAATCGAACTACAAAGGAATTAACCTATTGCCATTATTTACAAGTACTTTTCAGGAGGATGTTAATTCAAATACAGGAAAGTTAGAGCTTGTGAGTTTTCAAACAAAAATTATTAAAGAAAAAATGTTTATAACCTACAATGAGACAGCATGCTGTTATTTTCCAGGGCTGATATAATGACCCAAATGCTTCCAGAAAAAATATGGCGAAGTGCGTGTCGGACCGCGCCAAATGAAGAGTTCCGTAGTGGCTTCACCCGCCACAACTCGAAATTTATCCCAAAAAATAATGGGAATAAACTGTCCTATGTGTTCATCCAAATCCGTTGCTGTGCTGTTTTTTGTGATATAGTTATTTACGGTGCTCTGCTACTAAATTCTGTCTGTGGGACTTGGGAGCTGAACGCTCCAAGTCCCACAGACCTACAAGGTCAAAAGGCTCGTGAACCAAGCCTAATATCGATAAATAGTGTTTGTGTACCGGCAAACAATTAAAATTTTAAGGAAATTAGGATCTAAACCTGATAGGTAATTAATTTCCTTATGTATAAATGTATGTATTAAAATTTTGATGTTTTGTTAATTACGCTAATCACGCAATAAATATCGTTATTTTATCTTAATTATTCATATTCGTTATGTTAGGTTTCCTTTTAGGGTTCCGTAGCCAAATGGCAAAAAACGGAACCTTTATAGAATCGTCATGTCTGTCCGTCCGTATGTCACAGCTACTTTTTTTTTTGAAAGTATAAGAGCTATCCTGTTGAAACTTGGTAAATAGATGTATTATGTGAACACTTACAAAGTGGTAAAATGTTGCTGCCCCCCCCCCCGTGTAACTTCTAAAATAAGAGAATGATAAAACTAAAAAAAATATATGATGTACATTACCATGCAAACTTCCAGCGAAAATTGGTTTGAACGAGATCAAGTAATTAGTTTTTTTTTTAATACGTCATAAATCGTGAACCGCAATTTACCTTTCAAAGTTACAACCAACTATAATGCTATATTATGTTACTTGCTGCTACGGAATCCTTTATGGGCAAGTCCGACTCGCAATTGGGCGGTTTTTTTTTTTTTAATTTGGCCAAACAACAGACCACATACAGGCTGTCCAGGAAAGTATAGATCAAACCGAACAGGGGCATGGAATAGTATATTTCATTACAAGTGCGGAAAGGCTGTCATTGCAAAGAGTCCCGACAAATGTCTACCCGAGCCGGAGGCGAGGGTTGACAGTCGGAACAAGTTGCAATGACGGTTCCTCACGTGTACTGAACGACTATTTTTAATACAGTTGCGACAAATGAAGCAATTTAATAAATAATAAAAACATAATAAACTAAACTCGCAAAGAAAATTTCTGGAAAATGACGCCAACCGTAGAATATAAGTAGATTTTTTTTTTCTTCACCCGTTTTGGTAGGCAAAGGGAACGCCCATACAGCTTAGTCTTCAGTAGATTTTTTTTATTGATATGAAATGAAATGAAATGAAACCTAACCTAACTCGTACAATTAAATCATTAAATCTGACATTGAAATAAATTATTAGCTTCTTTTTAGAAATATACGTTTTTGTATGAATCACAAAAACTCTTTTAGTAAAACTTCATGGTTGGTTTTTCTTTTTAATAGACATTATTTTGACAGTTGGGAAAGAGAACGCACTAGTGCGGGAAAGGTAAAAAAAAAGAACTAGTGTGTCTTATATTATATTAATAGCCCACTTCCCGAACGCTATACGTCCCTGCAATATGCCACCTTTTGAGCAACTGTATTAAAAAGGTCATTTTCAATGTTTTTGCCTCTGAGACATATGGTACTATTTTTGAGGCCCCCTTGTCTTGATTTCGTTCCCCCAAGTCATCTATACCAAATGTGGTTGTGATGTGATAGCGACATCAGCTTTGCGAGGCCTCTTGAACTCTTTCAGTTCTCAGTAACAAATAAAACGTTACCAAGTTATTTTGCCTCGGCCTCGCGCGAGCAGTGGAGGCGCTGATCGGCGGCGACATCAGCTTTGCGAGGCCTTTTGGGTCCTTCGGTTCCCACCCATCAGACACCAGAAGTATATAATTGTAAGGTCGCGTTAATTTGAAAATTTGTGTGTTACCAGTGATGACTTACGGCACCGAAACGTGGTCTTTCACTATCGGCCTCATCTCAAAGCTCAAAGTCGCTCAGCGAGCTATGGAGAGGGCTATGCTCGGTGTTTCTCTACGTGATCGAATCCGAAATGAGGAGATCCGTAGACGAACTAAAGTCACCGATATAGCCCACCGGATTAGCAAGCTGAAGTGGCAATGGGCAGGCCATATTACTCGCAGAGCAGATGGCCGATGGGGTCGAAAAGTGCTAGAGTGGAGACCGCGGACTAGCAAGCGCAGCGTAGGACGTCCACAAACGAGATGGACAGACGACCTTATAAAGGTCGCCGGAAGACGCTGGATGCAGGTCGCTTCCAACCGGTATATGTGGAGATCTAAAGGGGAGGCCTATGTTCAGTAGTGGACGTCCTATGGCTGAGATGATGATGATTCTTTACACAAAAATACTAGACAGGTGTATCGGGTTTTGCATAAACAATAGTACATTGCTTTCCAAGGCGTGAAAGTTACTTATTTACGTCCCGTGACGGGGTTTGGCGCCCGTAACGTAGTGAGGGCGCCAATAGTTCGAGGGACTAAACACTGTGCTTTTCATTACGAATACGAGGAAAGTAAAATAAACAACATAAATTTTAGTTAAAGAAAAAATGAGTGTAGATCGGATTGTCACTTTGCCGCTTGTTATTTTTTTAATTTTTGTGCTGTGGTCGTCCAGGCTATACAGCCAGGATTTTTCATGTTCATTATTTAAAAATTGGCAAAGATTTTGTCGAAATCCGTATTATTTTAGAGAAAAAGTTGAAACTAAATTATTTTAAAGTCATGATTTATATTCTTAAAACTTAACTTTATGTTATTTTCATTTTAAATCGCTCTGTAATTTCGTGGCTGTATAAAAAGTTTGAACATGGTTCAATAGAAATGTCAAAATAGAACTAGTTTTTTTTTCTTAAATTTGGCAGTTGTCAGTTGAAAGCGATTTTCCCTAGGGCGGCAATGGATAACTTTCAAACGGCTAATCAGACATGTAATGACCAGTGACCTACTTTCAATGAAAAAAGTAATGTTGTATAGACAGACAACAACAGGCAGTGAGTGAGTTCCACTCTTCTGCTGTGTGCGTTAAAAATATGTTTAGAGTACCTAGCTCATAATGCGAATTAGTGGGCGACAACTAGGTATTGATGATAATTTACAGTACGTCTAGAAGACCGATGGTAGAACCCCACCCCAATACTACCAAACCTCTATTTAATTAAAAAAAACATAATGCAAAATAAATAAGAAACTTCATATTTATTTACTGACAACACAGACTTTATGTACACATATTTTTAAATCAAAATCTTCTCAAACGGTATTGAACCCGGGACTTCACCTGTAGGTAGTTATATATTTATATAGCCATTTCAATGTTTTGTTTACATAGACATATATTTAATCTATGTTAATATACTTATTTATGTAAGTATGTATGTATATACGATTGTGCGCACACAGATATACCCAAACTACTCTGTTGATTTTGTGGTTTCTAGATTTTGAATGAAAGAACGTAACTTACATAATCACCTACTTGTGGACCCTGTGCACTCTAGCTCAGGCAACGGCACCACAGTCTACCTGAACCCTGAGTGATCTCAATATTGTTTCAAGTTCCTTCATGACACACATAATAGATAATTACTTAATTACCTATCTAAGGTCATCGGAAAACCTGAAACTGGAAATGCCAATGCATTCTAGCCGTTTTTACCGACTTAAAAAAAAAGAGGTTATCAATTCGACCCGTATGTATGTAATATTTTCAGAACTGCCCAGTTTTCATATAATGTTAGTCTATATCAGCGTCTATATCTTTTTTGTGTTTGATTTGAAGTCGGTTCTTTTTAAAAAAAAAGTTTTTTACGACAAATCTTTTACCGTCGAAGCAGTACGTCTATGGAATGCCTTGTCCCTGTCAGTAAGGCGCGCTCAAAACTTGTCCACTTTTAAAAATCTGGTCAAAAACCACTACCTTTCCTCTCGAACATGTGACTCGAACGTATAATTGCGATGTTCCATAATTATTATATTATGTAATATATGTATAATTATTATATGTGTTTATATATTTTGTGTTTGTATGTGTACATTTTTGTTTGTTGGTAAATTGTACACCGTAGACTACCTACAGTAGGTATTGTTTCTCCTTTGTTTTTCAAATCCATGCAAAGGTTGTCTTGAAAAGATCGCTTTTAGCGATAAGACCGCCCATTGTTCGACAGGCCTGTTGGTGTAGTGGTTAGTGACCCTGACTGCTATGCCGGAGGTCGTGGGTTCGATTCCCACCCAGGACAAATGTTTGTGTGATGAGCACGATCATTTGTTCTGTGTCTGGGTGTAATTTATCTATAATAATATGTATGTATTTAGAAATATGTAAGTATGTTTATCAGTTGTCTAGTACCCATAACACAAGCTCTGCTTAGCTTGGGACTAGATGGCGTTGTGTGATAGTTGTGGAATATTATTATTGTGGAATATTATTGTGTCACCCTATTTAAATTATAAGATATTATTAATTGGATGTATCTGTAATTTGTATGGTGTACATAATAAAGAGTATTCTATTCTAATGTTGGTGGAAGACCTCACTCGGGGCCGCTCACTTCGCGACCACAACTTCATCCCGTTGGCGAGTCCGGCGCTGAACAGTTTATACTGTATTCCGTCAGTTTTTGTTTTCAGCAACCTGATGGGGGCCCATAGAGGACCTACCGAGGTCCCTGGACTCTTATCAGGTAACCATGGTCGTCTTATCAGGTAACCATGACCCTGGAACGTAATTATCACGGAACTGTGACCCCGGAATGTAAAGGGCTATTGAAGGATCACCGTGGATTTTAGTCAGTACAAGTCTGACAGTCCCTCCCGTCCAGCCCTTAGGAATTCAGATGATGGAAAAACCCAATAGCACTTTGCCCGATTTGTGAGTCGAACCCAGGACGTCTTATCTCGGTAATCGTGTTTGCAACGATGAGATCAACGACCATTTATATCTAGACTCCTAATCACAGGCGACCGATGTCTGTCAACACATTAGGTAAAAAAGTCTTATAACCGTCGTGAGTCGACCACTCCTGTGAGTCCCCTCGTCGCACTGACCTTGAGTTAGCCAATCAGAACGCAGTACCCCGTCCCGTTAGCCAATCAGAACGCAGTACCCCGTCCCCCTCGCTTTCGTCGTACCTCAGCGACTTGGCAGAATAATTTTCGTTAGTCAGATCGTGCATGAGGCATCGATGAGATAATAAGGGCTGTTAGCTGTTACAAAGAAAACAAAAACATATCGCAAAAAAATTAATACCTACATGTTGTTATCGATCATAATGAAGACATGAAAACGGGTAATAACATTATGTAAACACCAAAATAACTCGGTAACGTTGATATCAACCAGTAACCTGTTTTCCTTCTGTTGATTGTTACTATGGCTTCGGTTTTAAACTAATAATTATTATAATAATTGTCCGTTATCAACTCGCTAAATAAATGAATATATTGCTTGATTAGACCACCTGTTATCGTGGTATTTGCCAATTGCCGGGCCCCAGCCTCTGCGGGACCCCTACGGACCTGGCTTGCGGGGCCCACGTAGGCTCTTAGGATCTAAATGTAAACTAGATCAGATCGTTCGTTTATAAAATTACAGTGAAATGAAAGAGAAACATTTTTTTAAAACAAACCATTATTACTAATTTATGAAAAAAGAACCACCTACAATCTAAAGTCAAAATTACTCGTCAAGAAGAAATAAACGAGTTCAAACTCGGTGGAGTTGCGTCGGTTCATTAAAGAGTTCTTGTTGTCACCTTCTATCTCCATCACCAGATCAGCTCTATGTCATCATAATACTACATTTTCACCGAATTACAGACAGACAATGAAACCAGTAGAAATAAATTTTTAGACTGACATGGTCACTAGAACAAACAAATAATAAACATGGTAAATATCCCGTTTTAAATCTAAAAACCAGTAGAAGTTAAGGAAAGTTTAAAATCAAAGAGATCTCGTATATTATAGTTTGTTTAAAATAATGGTTGAACCTGGGACCATTCCATACCTAAAGCCTCCTGCAGACACACGCGATTAATCGCGCGGGGCGACATGTCGCGGTTCATTCGCAGTATTTTTAGAGTGGAAATTAGCTTGGCTCGTTGTCGCAGCGCGATTAATCGCGTGTGTCTGCAGGAGGCTTAAAACTAAGTAGTTTTGTAAATTTCTTGATGGTGATAACCCAGATTGTTTTAGCCACTGTGTTGTTGTGTTGTATTTTTTTTTGTCAAGGAAATTAAAAGGTTCTATGTTAATTGACGTCTATTCGAATAGACAGTGCCTTTTTTGGGACAAGCCCACCATAATAGGAGTATGTCTAAACCAGTGCATCTTCTGGAAGCCACAATCAACAATGGCAAACACCACATAAGCGCCGAAACAATACTTAAAGCTCGATGCAGCGAAACGCTTACGCGACGGTTTTTTTTTATCGTGGTTAAATCATCAAAAAATGAGCAGTGGTGGCCCAGTGGTATCGGTCCCGACTTACGAGTTGTGGGTCGTGGGTTCGAACCCCGCCAGGCGCATTACTTTGTGTAATTTATTTCATCACCACTGTTCTCAAAACGGTGAAGGAAAACATCATGAGGAAACAGGCATGTCCTAGAACCAAAAATTCGAAGATATGTGACATCTACCAACCCGCACTGGGCCCGCGTGGTGGATCGCCCACTCCCTCTCACAGAGAGGAGGCCTGTGTCCCAGCAGTGGGAACATTTATAGGCTGATGATGATGAAATCATCAAATGAGTCCTTGTGACTGTCAGACTAGTAACCTAAAATCCAAGGTTTTCCAATATACCTTAACGTTTTAGGGTCATGTTTACCTGATAAGACAGTCTCGCGACCCCGGCATCATAGACCCCGGCATCATAGACCCCGGCATCATAGACCCCGGCAGGCTTTGGCCCTATATGGCCCCGTCAGAACCACTAGACAACCACTGGCCGTGCCATGAAACAGTTTCATGAAAGTTTCTCATCAGTAGGTCTCACCTTATTACCTTGTTTACGTGACCAGTAAACCGAAAGTCAATCAATTTATCTGACGGGAGGATTGACAACAGATCTAGTTGATCAAACGCAAAATTAGTTTACAGAAATAGAAAATTTATAAAACCTGCACTAGGATACTGGGACTAATTGTGGTGTATTGGTAGCTATGCCCCACAGCAGGAATTTCTCTAACATTTTAATTCACGCATACATATCTAGACCTAGATCCCAAAATAACGAAGGAGAGGACAAAACTAAAACTAAAAAATTACAAATATAACGAACTAAAATTTACAAAAGATCTTGAATTAAAACTAACACTAAAAATATTATGAAAAAAGGAACCTCGAAAGGCAGAGACACTTAGGCGTGAAGTACTCCTCCGCATCGCTGTTATCTGGGAATGTGCCCAAAAGATTGGCAGCATTGCCAGGTTGGATGACAATGCATATTAGGTAGGTCATTTATGGATATCCGTTCCATACTGAGTGACTGGACTCACTTGGTAACTTTTCACGACGCCTTCCCTGGCTTAAGGGCAAGCTTCATTAGAAGTGTTTGCTTTAGTCGAAATTCAGTGAAGAGAATTAGGTATAGGTACCAATCTGGAAGATATGAACTGGAGATAAGTACGTAGCTCACTTATTTGCTGTGCCCGACAGGGTCCATGTTATGATCTAATTATAAGTTTTACCACCTAAGAATACATGTTGGAATGCAATAAAAGTATTGAGTATTGAGTATAGCTGCTGTAGGCGGTGACTATATTATTTTTTATCTTTTTTGGATGTAAAATTATCAAATGGGTCCTCTCACCCTGTGTGGGAAGGAAGGGACTGTCCGACATGACTGATTAAAAACTAACCTCTTCCTTCAGTTGCCTTTTGCGTTACAGTCCCGCGAATCAAAGTGTAACTTTAATGGCTTCCTGTCTCATTTTTATGTAGGCACAGTACGTACCTATAAACAGTATGAAGTCCCACATTCATTCAACAATATCAACGTATCATTGTTAAAGAAAAATAAGATTCGCAAATTGTACTCTTCATGGTCATATATTGTCGCGTAACTCACGGCATACAAATTTGTAGAGGCGGGCATCGAATCTGGGCCCGTCTACTGACTGCTAATGAACTCCAATTTTACGAGCTATGTCGCTTACATAATATGACGTAATTGTGCATGTGTGTGTGTTTGTGAATGTTTGTGTGGTCTGGCATCCATTGGGATGTATTGATTACTAAGCTTACGTACGTCTGATCAAGTCTTTTTGTGGTGCGGGTACCGACTCATTGTCTCGAAAGATTCCTCAAGGATAAGTTCTGGCCGAAAGGTGTCGGTCACGTTTTCGAGGCCTGCTGCGCGGCACCAGTCAGCGAAACACGACGCGCTCTTCGTGTGCAATAGTTAATAAGTCTAGTTTGTAGGTGATTTATATGTATTAGTTTATTTATAATTATTATAGTTATGGCAGAATCAGCTAGGTATATTCCTAATGTTGAAACACAGGCGTACTCCTTAAAAAAAACTATAGAGTATTTTTTTTTGCCCGGTTTATATCATGTAGGTTCGCCCTATTGCAATGTACGTAATGTATAATGTAATGTACCTTATCCCTCTGAAAATGCAAACGTTTTTTTTATAGCCAATTGCGTTTTAATCCCGACCAAAAGCCCCCCCATTCCTTCCACTTCTCTAGATGTTGTGCCTTTTCATGTCCCGTCATCTTCTCCTCGGTCTGCTGCGACCCCAGCCGCCTCAGGGCTTTGGAGCCCAAGTATGATACTGTGATGTTTAATTTTTTTGCCTACAAAGAGCTGCATTCAATCATCTGTTAATCTCTCCAAAAACTCTGCATGCAGTCACTGCCTTCGATAGCCGCATTCCATGTCTTTCAGCCAACGCGCAGTCTTTTTCCGACCCGAAAGTTACACCCAGCTAGCTCAAGTTTTTTTGAGTCATAAAATCATCAAATGAATCCTGGCGCCATTTATGCACGCAGAGAAATGTCTGGCTCCTATACGAGAACTTCTGGTTCCAACCGTGACAGCAAGACTCACTAATTGACTTTACAAAATTTCTAGTTATAAATACTAAGTAGTAGAGATAACAAGGACTTAGTATTTATTACTAGAAATGTTGTAAAGTCAACTAGTGAGTCTTGCTGTCACGGTTGCAACCAGAAGTTCCCGTATACATTTCTCTGCGTGTGATGGGACTGTCTGATTCCTATTGAAGTCCCGTGAAGTATTAGAAATGACCTTATATCTCTTATTTACCTAACTGTAGATTTAAAAGATGTTTGGATTGGATGGCACGACAGGAACATACTGAAGGTACCCATCAACATTTCATTGAACAAACCACTTATCAATTCTATCCCAGTAGCTCGGCGCCTAGCACACAATAAAGCAAGTCCCCCAAAGTCCTAAGCTCCTAACAAACGTCACTACGTGTAGTTATGTACATATATCATTAGCGGATCGCGAACATAGCCTCACTCTGCTACGTCGGCTAAATTATTGTTTCCATTATGTATTATTTGGCATTATGTCACGTTTGGGCGTAAGCAAACGGTCATCTTTGATTTTGTTGTTATTTTTCAGTATTAACATAACAATATAAAACTCACGCCTTCTTCCCATTGGGTAGGCAGAAACTATGCGCCACCTGCTACGAACATTACATACTCGTTTCGCCTCCTCCACCTTTATACATCTGACCATAAAGCACGCCGATTGCGAGTAGTACGCACTGTCTGAAGCACTTCACCAAAATGAGGTCAGTGTAGTAGGTCTTCCTAGGGCGTGCTCTCCTGGCGTTTCCACTCACCTCTTCCTTATACATTTCTCAGTATTATCAATCTCAATTTTTTTTATACTGAAGATTCTACTAAATAGACTCTCTTAGACCGTTTAGAACGACACTCAATACTCAAGCACTACTTTAGGTACAAGCCATTTGATAGGTTAAAACAGAACTAGTTTTAAGTAGCTTGAGTCTTGACTTCTTGAGAGACGTAGAAAAACTTTAAGCTTTAGTCAACTCGCGATCATGGGCGCTTGCAACAGCGTCGAAATATCGGGAACTCAAACAAATAGTTAATCACGGAAGATATCCCGTAAGTGACATTTTAAGTTTTTAAGCTTCCAGTCTGAGAAGCTTGCATTTAGAATACCAGCACCACTTTCGGTGGAGCAACTCAGTGCCAAAACTAACCTTTTATGCATCCAGTGCGGGCTTCTGTAACTGCGCCCAGGTCTGGCCAATAATTGTGATTCTGTCTGGACAATTCTGCGCCCCTTGTCTTGACATCGTTGGCACACTCCTATTTTCAGCACTGGAGCGACTGCCTTACAAAGGTGACTGCTGTCGAATTTGGGACACAAGTTCATTTTAATGAATCAGACGAGCTAATCCACCAAAACTAGTTGGAAAAGTGCGTAAAAGAGAGTGAAAGTAGGTATTTGTTCGGTCGCGGTACTGTCTTAACAGGTACCTAATTAACTGTGACCCTGTACCGTAAGTGCCTAAAAACACTATGCCTAAAAATAAGTGCCTTATCATAGGAAATACCAACCGCTCCTATGTCAATTTTTGGAACGATAGTCATCGGTATAATCGATCACGTCCATCGCTAGACTCGGGCATTTCCCAAAACCCAATATTTTGGCTGCTTGTCTGAATAAGTCACCTTTCATTAAGGTATGCCGTGAGAGAGAGCTTGATCTATTCAAAACTAGTGTCCAGGAATTAAAGAAACTATCATGTAAGTTTTTCTTTGAAAACTAAATTGAAAATTATCTGGATCGTATAACTTTTGTATCACTTCGTGTGGTATTGTCAATTCTAAAGTTCCTGGGCTGCGTTCCAGGGTATTTAGAAAAACCCGCGAATTCTCATGCCCCTTATAACGGTCAGTGCCACAGTTCGAATTATGGATGTCACAAACACACTAATAGAATTCCAGCAATTGGTTTTTAATTATAATACCGACATGCTCAGTAGTTTTGGTATCGTAAGCTCTATTATTAATTTCGTTATTTACAAAGGCGTTACAAGTTAAAGGGGATAATTTACAAATCCGTGATTAGACCTGTCGTATATGGATCGGAATGCTGGGCTGTGAAAAAGATGGATGAGAAACGATTGCTTGTGTAGCGGAGATGAGGATGTTGAAGTGGATGTGTGGAGTGACAAGAATGGATAAAGTAAGGAATGAGTTTATAAGGTAAGGTTTTTAACATAGGTTAAGCAGTTTTGTTACTAACACTAATAGATCATTGTAGTCTGTGCAAATAAAGATAAATAAATAAATAAATAAATAAATAAGGGGAAGTTTAAAGTGGCGCCTGTTACAGAAAAAATGTAAGGGAATCGTCTGTCTTGGTATGGACATGTGATGAGGAAGGATGAGACTCATGTGACTAAGAGAGTAATGAGTATGATTTTTGATGGATGGAGAGGAAGAGGAAGGCCAAAGAAAAGATGAATGGATTGTCTAAGGAATGTTTATGAAAGAAAAAGGAGTAAATGATACTGTCACGTCTGATAGGGGAGAATGGAAGAAAAAAACGTGTTGCCCCGACCCCAAGTAAAATGGGATAAGGGCTGGAAGATGATGATGAGAAAGGCGTTACTTACGAGTTGTATGTCGTGGGTTTGAAACCCAGCCATTTTTTTCATGCCTGCTCTCAAAACGTTGAAGGAAAACATCAGAGGAGGCCTGTCTGAAATAATAAAGGTTATACATAGATAGATAGATAGTAATATAAGTACTTACATAATCTGTGTATGTTTTATAAATAAACAGATAAAGTATTTGTTTTCATTCAATTTGTCCTTGATATTGTTGGTAGGTACTTACTCGTATGTAGTAGGTACCAACATACCTAGTGTACCTATCTATTTATAGTCTAGTCGCCATGCAAACACCATCTTTGCAGATTTGCTTATCCGTACGTAAGAGATATACGGAGTAGGCATTTCGGGGAAGAAATACATACTTACCTACCTAGGTATTCATACTTTTTTTTTTTTATCGTGGTAAAATCATCAAATGAGTCCTCCCGCCCCGGGCAGGGCGGGAGGGACTGTCAGACTCTTACTGACTAAAATCCACCCGTGTTTTAAGAAAAACCCGCGACCCCAGCAGGCATTTGGCCCCATTAGGGGGGCCCCGTCAGTTTGCTGACAACTCCCCGAAGGCACGCGCGAAACACGACACGACGCGCAACCGACCCGGGCTTGGTCCTTGGTTGGGCGGCGAGCTACCCATTATATAGTACTATTAAGTATTCTGTGCCATTACTCACCGTCCGCAAGCCCGCTCCGCCTCTGTGCCCTCTGCTAATCAGAGGGACACGCGTTGGAGCGTCCACCCGACAGGCTATTCGCATACGGGCAAAGAGACCCCTTAGGCACACAGTGCCTAAGGAAGAGTTTTAGCCCGCATCCCAGGGTGCACCGGCCCGAAAAACTGGTCTTCCCCCCGGACGTATCCGAGAGGGAACTCCAGTCCACGGGAGCACGTGGAGGTTTCCTGTCTTAGCACCCCAGGTATTCATACTTACTGATGAAGTGATGAATCGGTTAGATATAATTATTCTCTCTAGATAAAGGAATTACACATAAGGTGCTAGGTATGTATAGCAAAAGATAGTTCGGTAGCTTGGGCACAGAATACTTAAACACCGTTATTTTTTCTTTATGTTTAACTTTTGCCTCAAAGTAATTACTCAATGTGTTTAGAACTAAACAATGAACAACGTGAATCATAGTTTCCAGAATAATTCAATAATTTTTTACTTCTCCATGACTCACTGTTACGCTTGGTCTGCCATCTAGCGGTATTTTGGGCTAACTATAACGGTGAAAGTATCATGAGTCATGATATGACCAAGTTTACTAAAAATGACAACAGATGGCGATAGCAGAGAGAAAAATCTAATGAAATATTTTATTTAAGGTTTTTTAATTATTTTATTTTAGTAGTATATCATTAAATAATATACCACAAATATTATTAATTTAATTATAATCATTGATTAATATTTTACAACGATACAATATAAACTAGACTGTTTGCAACGTTGGCCTTTGCATGACATTACGTACGAATTTCCATTGCACAAAAAATTAAAAAAAAGTCTAGCGAGAAATGGCGTCGCAAGTTGTTTTTTATTCGTAATCAATGTGTTTCTAATCAATATACATGATTGTAAAAGCTATACGCGATGTTAAGATAATACTGATCAGTTCCGTCGATGTTTAATTGAAGAACAGTGGTTATTTTAACGTGATTACATCTTTAGCCGTCGGACAATGGCGTCGTCGAACGAAGCGAGAGTAACCCATGTAAAAGTTAGTGAAAATCGCGATTTCGTTGACAATTACTGTGGGTCAAGCAGCTTAGAAGATGCCGGCGAAGGTGCTAAACGTCGTCGTACCGGTTATGACGATAAAAATCCGTCACAACAGGGATGCGGGACAAGTGTGTCAACGGATCCCAAACATACAGCAGCCTTAGAATCCAAAGGTATTAATTCATTCTATACGTACTTACTAATCTTGTACACGTTGCTTTGGGGCGTTCAATACGGTTGCTGTAGTTGTTTATAGTATTTAGACTTGCAATATTTTGGTGGGAAAGATATTAACCTCTCATAAAGTGAATTACATCATTGCTTCAGAGGTCGCAGGTGTTTATCAACACAACACACGCTTTCCATACGGTATTACTGTCTTTTCACCTGCTCATCATGGTTAATTTTCCTTTTCCCACCTTATTTGGGGATAATAGATAGGGAATTGTACACTTAGGAGCCACTTGCAACACATTGTGACCTTGTGTTCGCTAGACCTTTACTTTCTATCTGTTAATATAACTGTACATTGCAGATATCTTATTGGTTACTGTAAAAAAACTTAAGGTTATTGATATTGATGGAAAACCTTGGCGTTAGATGTTAAAAAAATCAGTTCTTTGTCTCCGAATTTGACTTCTTTCTGTGTAGCAAGACTCTTTCTAAATTCAATGTTTCATGTAATTTAAAACATGGGAAATGTATTTTATTGTGTACATAGTTATGGTATTTAATAATTTCATCTATCCACTTGTACGCCACTGGGAAGTTTTCTTCCCGCAAACCTGTCATTAGTGTCAAATAACGGAAACGCCGCCGGGAAGATTTCTTCCCAGTGGAGGTTAAGAAAAAAAAACTCATAATCGAGAATATCATCTTATGGTTGCCCCGGTTGCCCTATGGGAAGTCTATGGGAAGTTACTCTACTATTTAGGCTATGGTCAGCCACGTCAATCAAGTGAAACGTCAAAAAAAAAAATTCATTCGTTCAATTTTATTCATTCACTTTGACAAGACAGACATTTGACAGGTTTGACATTATTGGATGTTTGGCGTACAAGTGGCTATTTCACCATTTTTGTCCTATCCTGTAGGTAATTTATGATACAACACCTATTTCTTCATGTCCTACAGATATCTGTACCTGCAGAATCAACCAAAATCATCAGATCACTAATCAACATCTCTAACTTACACTTTTTGTCAAAACATCTAAACAGTACACTTTAGTATATTGGAAAATATATTTTATACTGTAAATATGGTAATTTCAACTATTTCACCATCTCTGTCTATCAGAATTCTCAATACTATTTAAAAGACAATTTATCATTATGGCACCTGTTTATCCATATCTACAACCATACAACATATCTGCAAATGATAAATTGTCTTTTAAATAGTATTGAGAATTCTGAACAGAGATGGTGAAATAGTTGAAATTACCATATTTACAGTATAAAATATAAAATTATATTTTCCAAAATACTTATTAAGTGTACTGCAAAATCAACTAAACCTCATCACAATACTACTCCACACCTCAATCTTAAAATACCTCAACTTTATATTACAACCAACTCTTGGTAAAGACTGTCTTCACCTAGTCATGCAAAACTTAGTAACTATACACCTGCAACAAATCAGATAGTTTTATGATAAATGTTAAACTAAATACACAAACACTGTCTAAAAAACCAATCAGTATGAGTGAGAATTAAGCTGTTAGAAGATCTGATCTTAGCCCAAAACCTAAACCAATAAAAAATCAACTAAAGAACCTAACTCTGACACCTGAGGGTGACTGCTATCAAGAAAAAGAAAGACCACAACACCCTGTTATGTTTACTGCATTATTTCAGTATCATCCACTTTAAAAGGTTGTTGGCATACTGATCTCTACTAATTTTTTTTGCGTGGTAAAATCATCAAATGAGTCCTCCCACCCCGGGCAGGGTGGGAGGGACTGTCAGACTTGTACTGACTAAAATCCATGGTGTCCTTCAATAGCCCTTTATGTTCCGGGGTCACGGTAATGAGATAAGTCCCGCGACCGATCTCTACTACTTGGTTCAAAATATGAAATATTTAACTAAAATCCCCAGTTTTCTGTCTACTATTCATTAATCAGTTCCGATTGTCGCAACCGAGGTTCGGCCACTCCGCTATTGCGGCGTTAAGACCCCTCTTTGAGGACTGGCTGGATAGGCGCCACGGCGCGGCGTCCTCACCTTGCACTTGACGCAGGTTCTCACCAGACACGGATGTTTCGAGAGGTTCCTGTGTTGGATAGGATTGGACAATGATTTATGTAGGTATACCTAATTAATAATGCAGCAAAAATTTAATCATCTTTATAACTTGCAGAATCGGCTAAACACCATTAGATAACTAATTCCACTTCTCAATAATGCTGAATTTTCGTAAAATATCAAAACGGTTATGATCATAACAGTTATTTCATTTGTTGGTCATCAATAATGAAAAAAAAAAATCAGAAATAAGTTGCTTACCGTCTCCCAATCACTCCCAGAAAGAAGTCAGTTGTGAGGAAATACCTCCTCACTGTTATTGATTTTTTGAGGCAGTCTAGGCATAATCACAAATAACATAAATAGTAAGATTTCTACAATTATGATCTAGTTGTCCTCATAATATATTTTTACTAAAAATACTTGGAAACAGTAGTATTGTTACCTGCATGACACAAACATAAATAATGTCCAGTATAGGTAAATCACTGTAAAGATATTTGCTTCATAAGCTGTCCAAATGCATGTCTTTATCACAATAAACATTGGTTGTGAACCTAGGTTTGTTTTGTAAGGAGGTAACTTTTTCTTTGTGAATAGAATTTCTAGAAAATAGGCTAGAAATTCCAAGGTACATAATGATTGTGCTATAGAGAACATTTTAGGAAAAAAACCAACTGTTGTTCATAATTTAATAGAAATATCACAAAACTGAATATACCTACATAATTTTTTTTTATTTGGCAGCTGTCTGTTGAAAGAAATTCTCCCTAGGGCTGCAATGTATAACTTTCAACTGGCTCCCCAGGCATGTTCAGGCCCACTTTCAGAGTATGAGTACTGAAAAATATTGATTACCATAAGAAACTATTCATGGATGTTGGTTTTACAACATGCATAAAATTACCTCAACATTCCACATTATACCAAACTATACTACATTTTAATTTAATATTATTTTGTCATACAATATGGATCTTGGGATATTTAGCTGATTTCGCCAACTGAAATGGAATATAACACCAAATTATACTACATTTTAATTTAATATTATTTTGTCATACAATATGGATCTTGGGATATTTACCTGATTTTCCCAATGTTGCAAGCGCAATGATCACATAATTTTTCCATGATCAAATTAATTATCATTTGTTCTATCCAAATACTCTTGTTAATGTCTGGATTAAATACCTAAATTACTGAATTTTTGATGGCATGCTTGGCATAGTGAAATTAATAAATAGTTATTCACAAAAAAATATCCCATAACTAATCTGATTACTAATCACATTAGAGGATAAGTGAAGAGTTTTCCTTGTACAAGATTGTTTCAAGAAATGGTGATCATGTGGTGAATGATTCATGTTAATATTTATGTACTGCTAATTTGAAAGTTTTACTTCATTTGGAATCTCCATGTAAAATGTACAGATTTTGAGCAGGTCTAAAATTGACAGTTTATCAGTAGAATAGAATATTACGAATTTTTATTGCAATAAAATTCATACCATGGAATATTTTATTTATTGCTCGAGCAATATTGACGACACGGTTGGCACAGTGGCCGAGCGATCGACTGCTGTGCAGCGTGTCGCGGGTTCGATCCCCGCGCGGAACATATACAATATTTGTATGATCTACAAGTAGTTGTTCTGGGTCTGGGTGTTTGTGTATGTGAGTTTCTATGTTTGTAAACGCACCCACGACACAGGAAGAGATTCCTAGTGTGGGGCAAAATATAGAAAAAAAAACACGTGTGGCACTCAGGGACTGCCGCGGTAAAGCTATTGTATAGCATTTTTTTTCAACTTATGCAATTATGTATAATTATTTATTTATTACTGTACTAATTAGGCTATGGCCAGCCACGTCAATCAAGTGAAACGTCAAGAAACGTCCTCCTCCTCCTCTCCCTCTCACTCTCCCTCTCCCTCTTCCACTCCCTCTCTGTCTATACCTCTGCCTCTATGTCTGTCCGTACCTTTATGAGCACGTCTGTCCGTACCTTTATGATTGCCGAAGTCTCCTGAAACGACGTTAGACGATGCGTGGTGTTAGGTAATTTCCTTAGGTTTTTGGGAATTTCTTGATTCGGTCGCCGCGCCGCGCCACGCTCAGAGCCCGCGATAAAAGCTATGCAATAGCTTAAAAATTGCGTATAATTTATAAAGAACAATTTTAGCAACATAAAAATTTGCAATGTTGATAAATTGGCGATTTTAGACCCACTACTTAGACTAGGATAATTGATTTGAGTTAAGAGTTTGTTTACTTTGGAAGGAATTTTCCAAAATTAAGTAATTAATATTTTTGTTATTGATTTTTTTTCTACCTTAACCTTAATAAAACAATTTTAAAATCCACAGATATAGTTTTAGTTTTTATTTAAGTTCAGTTGGCATTAAAACTTGCCTAATTTTCATGTTTTTCTTTTTTTTAGTTATTTACTAACTTACTAAAGTAAATTGGTTATATGTTTGGGCTTCAACATACTTTAGTAACACAGATTTACCTGGCCATATGGTGCAGAAAGTACTCAACAACACAAACAACTATCATTACAGTCTCGATATAATTGTGTCTTATTGATCCAACTCATAAAAATGCAAGTCACATCTGTAGGAACTATAAATAAATAGCAACATGGATTATTGATGTAATTTATAACAAGTACACTAGCAGGCCTGTCTCACTCCGCGGTGTAGGCATAAAACTGCAAGTAGTTGCGGGGCCATTATGTCGTGGCCCATTCACTACGGCTGCCACGCGCCACCCGTTACGCACGCGCTCCGTCTCCTTAATATTTTTGTTACGTTACGTTTAGTTACGCACAAGTTTCTTGCTTTTGGGAAATTAATAACACAATAATAATATTATTATGAAGAAAAAAAATAGTACATACTTAATAATGATCAAAAAAATTATCTACCTGCTTGTGAAGTATGGGCTTAACTGATCTTGATTAGGTAGGTTACAAGTTTGGAAATGAGGTAGGGGGGGGGGGGTGAGCCTACCGACCAAGATAAAAATACGAACCAATATCAAACCTGACATCACTCTCACTCTCCTTAAGCTGTACTAAGAATTAAGATCGGTAGAAAGTAGAAAGATGTTTGCGTTGTTGTTTAAGCACGTTCAAATTGACACTACGCATTCAAGGTCAGCGATCGTAATTCGCTGCGTGACTTTTTTATCTACCTACAAAGACACGCAACCGCAACGCGGGGCCTGTGACAGTATGCGATAGTAATTGGTCTTTTGAGTTTAACTGGTCTATTGAGTGCAAAATGATAAGGACTGGCTATTTTGCCACAGACGATAACAATCTTTTAAATATTATTCTTTTTTTTTTTGTAAGATGTAATGTTCAAAAATATAACAGTAATAGGTAGAAAAGATAATATTATTAAACATATTATTCCTCACGTAAGGTGCCGTATGGTGCCGTAGGTACTACCTACTATTAACATTCTGTGCTAACAATCGATAATGTAGGTATGTAGTAATCGATGACGAAACCAAAATGATATACGTAGGTATTCCTAGAGGAAAATTATAGGTATTTATGGTAATAATGTAATTTAACAAATGCATAAAATACGCATAGGTACCTACCTACCTACCTATTTGTGCCTAAACTCGCAAGTCGCAACCCTATTGAGCTTGACCCATAGTAACCTTTTAATGTCGTTGGCGTCAGATAAACAAAAATAAACTCACGCGCGTAACCATTCAGTACATTTTTGCTTGCGCACGGGAAGTTTAGGCTATTATAAAAGTAGGTGGGCGGTACGGCTGCCAGTTAAAATGTACTTTATTCTCTCGTACATAGATTTTACATTTGTTTGATTTGTTTTTGGGAGTGGTAATTCTGTAGTACTATTAAGTATTCTGTGACACTAGTTAGATCAGTATATGATGTCATTTAGGTAATGCCTTATGCTTAGCAACCATCCTTTAGTGTTTGTTAAATTAAACACAAATTATCCTATTATTATAAAACTGAGACTGCCCACAAAAAATTTTTTTCAATATCAGATTAATATTTTAGGAATGCATAGAGGGGAAACTTCAAACATTTTTATTAATAGAGATTGATCTTGATGCACTCTTTAAAACTCGATATTTACCAAATCCTGAGGCCTTTTAATACTAGTGAGCTCTTTTATTTAGACTTCCATTTATCTCGTAGAGTTTAAAATGATACAGGGTTCCATCATATTTACAACATCCTTTTATTTCCACAGGCAAGAAGCGCAAAATCAGCGAAAGCTCAAAGGACCTTTGCGTTTGGGGCGAAAACACTCGCCCATCCAAACAGAGCAAGATATGGCCGGTCTTCGATTCTGGAGGGTTCAGCAACGCTGCGGTGCTCAAACTAAACGTCCTGAAGAAATCACCGCCAGGCAAAAACCCCCTACTGTTCAACATAAATTCAAGCGATGATATCGAACTTGCGGAGATCAACCGAGACCCCTTCAGGTCCGACTGGTACGGCGGTATCCACGCGTGGTGGAAACAAGCGCAGATGTCCAACAAGATGGCCGACGATGACGTCACTAAGAGAATATTCTCGTCGGTCTCCCGTCAGCTAAGGATCATCAATACACACTTTCAGAGGTCCATGTGCAGATACAAGTACCCAAGAGTTACTAGACAAAATGTCTTGTTGGAAAGCACCTCTGGAATGAGAAGACCAGCTACCCATTTCAACCTATCCATGAAGGCGATAAGGTTCCAGTCCAATCCAAGGAGAGAGTTGCCATGCTATGGTAACCTCGAACTGCCTCTTAAGCAAATCAAGCAGGAGGTTAACTCACAAGTGTTTCCTGCTATCAGGAATGTGAAAAGTGAGAGTGATGTGAAGGTTAAAGTGGAGAGTGATAGAGTTAAGGTGGAGAAGGAAAGGGACAGGGAGAAGGATAAGGAGCGGGAGAGGGATAGGTAAGATTCTTTTTTGTCTTTATTAGGCTATTGTAGAGTACACAGTACTTAGTTTCAATTATTTACACGAAGAGTTGTGTAAAAGGGTGCTTTCACATCGAAGCAGGTTGTCTTTATGGACAGTTCAGTATGGGTCGGTACTGTTCAGTGTAAGCAAAATAGACCCTAGTGTACTCTGAAATAATAGACACAGGTTAAGACTTGGTAAATTTTCTGTTTGCCTAACAAGTTTTACCTGCACAATCCGTGCCCACTTATATTGAACCATCTTTATTGAAAACTTTTCTTTTTGAAGGCACCAATAGAAAGTGTAGTATAGTAGGCATACCATTAAGGACATAGATTGGTATTTAATACAAAACAACAGATATTTCCTACTTTAAGTTAGGTTCCATACCGCAAAGCACGAGCCACGATAGTAACTAAATTAATTTTGCTATGTGGTCTTTTTGTGATTGTCATATGCATCGTGAGCGCCATGTAGATTTACAGTGACCAAAACACGTTTAGAGCTGCAAATCAGCGTTTGTGGTCTTTCCGCGTAGTGAGCCTACAGCGCCATTTTGGTTTATTTTCGAAATCTAAAATAAATTCCATGTACTCCCAGGTCGTCTCACCGCCACTCGTCTTCATCATCATCATCGTCCTGCCACCACTGTCGCCGCCGCGCGCGAGTGAAACGCTGCTCCATCGGCGTGCAGTGTCGCCGCGACCGCGCCGGAGCCCCGCTGCCCAACGACAGCTGGGGACCGCTGGCCGAGACTCCCACCGTCAAGGAGCTCAAGTATCATAGGTGAGTTTTTTTTTTATTTGATTAGTTTGTACTGTCCTACTGATGGGCAAAGGTCTCCCCCAATTACTTCCAGGAGCTTTTCTCCCCTTGTATCCTCGAACTAGCCTTCGCAATACGCGTCTGACAATCCCTCCCGTCTCGTCCTGGGTCCCACTCACTGTCAGACTTATACTTACCAAAATCCATGGTGTCCTTCAATCGCCCTTTACGTTCTGGGGCCACAGTTACCTGATAGGACAGTCCCTGCCAAAGGGCTTCATATTGCGATTGTATTTGGGATGGGTAAAGGAAACCTTATTGGACCAGATTATTTCTAAACTGGCTAATCTGACCCCTCAAATCATTGAGAAATTTCTAGATTAGCCACTGTAGTTCCAGAAGATGCTACCTTTGGATTTCCCTAGTCATAAAATACAATATTTCAATTAAACGTTATCACAAAGTGTAATGGCGTTGGACCAAAAGAGGGTTCTCTATTGTGTTACCTAACTTTTTTATCCATAATATGTGCTATATTTTTTTTGTCCTAATCATCATTTGTCCGAATGATTACTTACCCGAACCTATTTCACATAATATCACATGCCATAACATTCTTCTTCTTCCTGCCCTTATCCCATTCTATTTGGGGTCGGCGCAACACGTTTTCTTCTTCCATTCTCCCCTATCAGACGTCACAGTATCATTTACTCCTTTTTCTTTCATATCATTCCTTAGACAATCCATCCATCTTTTCTTTGGCCTTCTTCGTCCTCTCCATCCATCAACATTCATACTCATCACTTTCTTAGTCACATGGGTGTCATCCCTCCTCATCACATGTCCATACAAAGATAGACGATTCCCTTTCATTTTTTCTGTAACAGGCGCCACTTTCAAACTTCCCCTTATAAACTCATTCCTTACTTTATCCATTCTTGTCACTCCACACATCCATCTCAACATCCTCATCTCCGCTACATGCAATCGTTTCTCATCCATCTTTTTCACAGCCCAGCATTCCGATCCATACAATACGACAGGTCTAATCACGGATTTGTATATTTTCCCCTTTAACTTGAGGGGCATCCGTGGGTCGCAAGTTGTTCCGGTGACCTGTTGCCATTTCATCCATCCCGAGTTGATCCGGTGTGTTATGTCCCGGTCTACATCGCCGTCTCCTTGGACAAGCGACCCGAGGTACCGAAAGTCGGAACAGACTGGTATGGGCGTTCCTGCAAGAGTAATGGGCACAGGACTGGAGAGACCGCCAAAATCGCAAAACAAATACTCTGTTTTGGTTCTGCTCAATTTCAAGCCAACGTTCTCCAGTCTTTGCCACCACACCTCCAATCTGTTCTGGACCTCTAGGCCGCTCTCGACAATCAGCACAATGTCATCGGCAAACAGCATGCACCAGGGGGCCTCTTCCTGGATGTCCGACGTCAGAGCATCCATTATCTTCAGGAAGAGGTACGGGCTGAGAGCCGACCCTTGGTGCAAGCCAACCGCTACATTGAAGCTGCCGGTAGTGCCCGCTGTAGACCGGACTTGGGTACTGCATCGACTATACATTGCACGGATCAACTGTACATACTTTCCAGGTACACTTTTCTCCTAAGGGCCCACCACAGAACCTCACGGGGCACCAGGTCGTATGCCTTTTCTTTTTTATGCCTTTTCCATAACATTGAAATTCCTAAATACTTTATGTCCTAAATTCGTTTGTCGTAAATATAACAATCAATACTATACAAAATACATAAAACCAATTTCCATAAAATTTATAAGTCCTAAATTAAAATGATTAAAAAATTCACAAAGTACCAAAAAAACTTTAGGGTTGTCGTCATCATCGTTTCAACTTTTTTTTATTTTGTTACTGATTACCACCCAACAAGGAAACTCGACGGAGCCCCGCTTCGCGGAGCTCCGATTTCTGCGTGGAAGGTTTGAAGTAACCTAACACGAAGGGGATGGCGGGGTCTTTCAGACCCCGCCATCCCCTTCGAACCTAACCTGTCCGTGTCGGGGTGCCCACAAGTCCCGAGCTCGCTTCGCTCGCTCTTGGATCCGAAGTTCTCTGTTTTTTTTTTAATTTAAATAGTACGGCATACTTTTGTTTATCTTTACACAGAGCATAAACATTTGGTCACGAATATGAGGTCGACTTCTGTCGAAGGGGTTTAAAGGAACCTAAACAATTTAATGAAATATAAATTTACTATACCTTATTGAAGATTCGCAATAATACACATTATGTAAAACAATACTTAGGACATATGACTTTATTTCATACAAAATTAGGAGATTCAATTATTACGATACTCGATATTATGTCAGAACAGCGTTAGAAGTGAAAATAATTATGTAAAACGATATTTAGAATCTTTGATCATTATGGTTACTGAATTTTATAGCAAACGTGTTATGGATAATGATTTTCGGACAAACAGTTTTAGGAGACGAAAAGGGATACCCCAAAAGAGGAAATTGTTTCTTTCTCTCCTAAACAGGAGCATCTCTTATTAGTATTATTTCTAAACAATGTTCTCTTTGGCCACAGACTGATGCGAGTAGAGACGCACCCTAACGGCGGCGCCAGCGTGGTGTACCTGCACCAGAGAGACGTGGACATGCTGAGCGCGCCGCAGCAGGAGTCACTGGCTAAGGAGTTCCTCAAGGTTAGTTTTACGGTCGGGGTCATCAATGGTGACTCCATGGGACATAGCCTGCAGAGTAAGCAAACTGGTCGCGGGACTAACAAATTACCGTGACCCCTCAACGTAAAGGGCTATTGAAGGGTACCGTGGATTTTAGTCAGTACAAATCTGACAGTCCGTACCGCCCTGCCCGTGTCCGGTGAGGATTCATTTGATGATTTTACCAAGACAAAAAAAAGGTTCTTGGTCAAAACTGAACCCACCATAATGGCCATAAGCCAGCAGGTTTTTATATCATTGTGAATGGGACATAGCCTGCAGAGTAAACAAACTGAAGAGGCAGTGGTTGAGGCCATATCTGTCGAAGTACCAATCTGCGTTGGAGTGACGCCGCGACGAGTCCTGGAGTGGAGACCACGTATCGACAAGCGAAGTGTGGGATGCCCTCCTTATAAGGCTGCGGTTCCACGGAGGCGGAGCGGAGAGCGATTCACTAATCTCATGGCTTGAGTGGAGAAAAGATGTGATTTCAAGCCATGTGATTGGTGGATCGCTCTTCGCTCTGAGGCTGAGGACAGGGTGATATGGCGCAGCCTGGGAGGGGCCTATGTCTGTCTATGGGAAATCGTCAAAGAGCAATTTGTCGCTTAACGCGTTTGGAGCAGATTAGCTTTCCAAAAAATGTAGAAAGATGTTTCCCAAAAAGATGCTACCTAATCATGTCGACAGCATAAATAAATTGCAAATGTAATTAGTCTGTCAGTAACAGTATTGAAAACTTTTTTTAAAAAAAGTACCGACTTCAAAACAAAAAAGTTTAAAATAACTTTTCTATCGGAAGTCGGTGGCAATATTCAATGACACAACAAAACAAAGCCACCGACTTCCGAAAGAAAAGTTATTTTAAACTTTTTTGTACCTATTTGTTTTGAAGTCGGTACTTTTTTTAAAAAAAGTTTTTATTTTACCCTTTTTAGTTTATTTATTACATATTCAATCCAAATTCTTGTAAAATACAAAATTTTCTTACATATGCACTAATCTTGTAATCCGTCACAACATAAAAAATCCATATCTCTAAAACTACTGAACCGATTTTGATGAAATTTGCAGTGTACCCTAAGTTGAACAATACCTAGTACAACAAAAAAGAATTACTTAAATCGAACTTATAGTTCCGGAGATATGCGTGCACAAACATAAAAACATACATACATACACTTATGAAATTTGGCACATTTGTTCAGACGCTGATATAGACTAACATATATGAAAACTGGGCAGTTCTGATAATATTACATACATACGGGTCGAATTGATAACCTCCTTTTTTTTGAAGTCGGTAAAAATGAGGGTCATATTATACGTTTACTATATCGCGAGGCTCCTATTTCTGCGTACAGGGTTTAAAGTAACCTAACACGAAGGGGATGGCGTGGTCTTTCTATCAAAAATAAAAAATCTTTTTACATCTATGAATATTTACAAATAATAAAACACATCAAAACCCTCAGAAACAAATAAAAAGTGTACTTGATTGTGACGTATTGGCAATTTTAAGCGCACACATCGAATACAGTTTTAGAAAAACCCATAAGTTTCCTTATCGCGCAGGAAATAAAAAGATAATTCACTTACTGTTTTGTTGGATTCTGTGAAATAATAATATCACAGCAATCGCAAAACTGAATGTTTTTGGTAAAACTAAAAATGTCAATGTGACGTTAGTTAGATTATCAAAAAATATTCAGCCCATGTTTTTTTTCTTTAACGTGACGTATGCCAAAACTTACGAAAATACGGCGCTTTTAAAATTCACCATTCGTCACTTTAGATAGCTTCACCCACGACAGTAAAAATCGTTAATTCTACTACTCCCAAGAAGATGCGTTTTATCTTTGTAATTATTTATTGATGTAAAAAAAAACATTGATCCTGTCATCATTCATCATTTTAACCGAGTTCAAAAAAGGAGGAGGTTCTCATTTTAAATTATATTTGCCCCAAACTAGGAAGTTCTCCTGTGTCGTGGGTGCATTTACAAACATGAAAATCATATACACAAACACCCAGACCCGGAACACCTACTTGTAGATCATACAAATATTTGTTCCGTGCGGGAATCGAACCCACGACACGCTGCGCAGCAGTCCAATCGCTCAGCCACTGCGCTAACAGTGCCGTCTATTGTTCATTTTTCTATTAAGTAAAAGGTAACCGGTATAACAGTATGCGGTTATGCATAACTATCGGTAATAGGTTTACAATCCCTGAGGACGGCGGCCATTGCATCTGTGCAAGCGAGACTCAGTATATTTACGCAGGAGTGACAGAGACCGGTTAATAGGTCATTGTACGAAATTCCTTTTGCTCTGCGACCGGACTCTTTATCTAACCTGTTATTCGTCCAACAGCTGGTGTTCTCCGAGGACAGTGACGGCTGGGCTCACTTCGTGTGCGGCGTGGTCCGCGGTGCAGCGGCGCAGTTCCCGTGCCTGCTGCAGTACTTGTCTGACACACACCCCAACCTCACCGTCAAGGCGGGAGTGCTGGCCAGGGCTTCGGATATCGAGACTACCACTGTCAACCGGTATTATCAGCAGGTTAGTAACAATATGAACTTCATCATCATCCTGTGTTCCCACTGCTGGGACACAGGCCTCTTCTGTGTGAGTGGGAGTGGGTTGTAATCCAGTACCGCAGGCCCAGAGTCGGTTGTTCATTTTTTTATTCTAAGACATGTCAGTTTCCACACAATGTTTTCCTTCATCATTTTGAGAGAAGTTGTGATGAAATATGTAACAAAAAGTGATGCATGCCTGCCTGGGTTCAAACACACGACCTACAAATCATAAGTCGAGCGGTTACCACTGAGCCATTAACTGCTTCACACTGTGTGATGATTGTTCTTACGCAGTTCACATCTTTCATCCACCACATTGTCCTTCATAAAAGACAAGTCCTAATATTTCAAATTGACATAATTTATCCATAATCAAAATTTTGCTGTGCCCAACAGGGTCCAAAATTGTTTCTCTCTAATTGTCGCCTCTTTACCACCTGTATTATGTACATTATGGATTGCAATTAATCATTTGAATTGAAAATCACATAGTTTATCTATCAATCGAGACTGCTGAGCATAGGACATGCTCAACAGTCGCATTCCTGGATCGAGCTTAACGTGATTGGGTATATCCATACGGAGCCTGTACGACACACATACGTTGATGGCAATAGGCTCGCCCTCTTTTACATAAGGCTTAAACATAAGTGGACAAATGTGGGTATACCATTAAGTATACCTCTGCTGAAACCTTTGAGGAACTATATGTTATGTTTTTCATCATTCTTGTTTTCTATCTCACAGGTGCAACAATCGTACGCGGCGGGTACATTCCGCTGCGGTCCTCTCCACCAGATCTCGCTGGTGGGCACGGTGCATGAGGAGGTGGGAGGATACTTCCCAGATATGCTGGATATGCTGGGCACCTGCCCCTTTCTCAACATGGTGAGTAGATGGAGATCTTTCTGGGTAATAGCACTGCCGAGGAGTTCGCACAGTGAATGACGTATCGGCTACTTTCCTGCTTGTGTTCCTGCAAAGAACAAATATATGATCTACGGGCAGTTCCGGATATTTTTTTTGTGATTGTATAATCATCAAATGAGTTCTTCCGCCCTGTATAGCGCGAAATGAACCTCAGACTCGTACTGACTATAAACCACCATGTTTTTCCTACTGCGACTGCTTTAAAAGTTGTTCTGAGCCTGATTTGGAACACACAGTCGATGTGGTGAGACTTTTCATAATAATGAAGATTCTTAAAACTTGACAATAAAACTTACGACTTGAAACTAACGACTATATGGTCCATATTGGCTTTCATTATGGACCATATAGTCGTTGGTATTGTTTTGCTCGTTCCGTCGCCTTCTATAAGATCTAGTTTGGTCTTGTAGTTTCAATTTAGACATTTATTTTCATTAATCCTATAACAGTTACCCAACTGCGTCAGAAGAAGGGGGATAATCTTAATTATATTTGTGTTCACACAGACAATGCCGTGGGGTCCGATGTCCGCCGTGGACATGGAGCCGCAGGAGTCCAACGACGGCCCCATCTTGTGGATCAGACCTGGAGAACAACTCGTGCCCACTGCTGAACTGGGGAAGAGCCCTATCAAGAAGAGGAGGTATGTTTCCACGTAATTCATTAGAAGGCTAAGCTAGTATATTTGGATAATAAAATAACTATTTTCCTATATTGAAAGGTTCAAAGCGTTTTGTAGAAGATTTACGAAGCTGAAACTAAAGGTCTTTGTCCAGTGTAAATCGTCGGTGCTTTATAGAAACTACCTGTTGACAGCAGAATTGCCCCTCGCTCTATATGTATATCCTATAACCGTCTCTAAAAGGCCTCATCTATCTTAAAGGGAAAGCGGAACGTACATAATCATGTAACATACAAACTATCGCATTTATAATATTAGTAGGGAGTTATATGTACGCACATTTCTATTACGTTGGAAATTAATAATACATCTCCGTTGCTATCTGCAGTTGGTTCTTTATCTTTAACCAATTACCGACCGAATTTGCCCATCCGAATCTTTGAGATATCCAATCAAAAGCAGCCGTCAATAACAAAGGAATTGGATTGAGATTGAATATTATTTTTGGGCAGTCTTATAAAGTTTTTTATCATGTGATTAATATTATTTTATATTCTCCAGGACTGGTATCAACGAGCTCCGTAACCTGCAGTACCTCCCTCGTTGGAGCGAGGCTCGTGAGTTCCTGTTCGAGGACCGCACGCGCGCACACGCAGACCATGTGGGACATGGACTGGACAGGATCACCACTGCTGCTGTTGGTAAGACGAAGAAATTTGCCATATATCAGTACCTCCCAGAATTTGTGTCCTTATTAGCGACACTATCGATCGGTGTAATAATACAGGGTGTGATTTTTTTTCCAAAATCAGTTGATTCAATTCCTGGCCACGATGATTCATTTTTCTAAAATCTATACAATATTTCGTCCATTCGTTCACAGGCGTACTGAAAGCGATCCACTGCGGCGACGAGTCTGACCGCGGCCGCATCACGAAGGACGTGGTGGCCTTCCACGCGGCTGACTTCAACAAGCTGGTGCAGCTGCTGGGGCTGGACCTGTACGAGCCGCCCATCTCGCAGTGTGTCACATGGTCAGTGGAACTTCACATTGTAACATAAACACATCACGAAGGACGTGGTGGCCTTCCACGCGGCTGACTTCAACAAGCTGGTGCAGCTGCTGGGGCTGGACCTGTACGAGCCGCCCATCTCGCAGTGTGTCACATGGTCAGTGGAACTTCACATTGTAACATAAACACATCACGAAGGACGTGGTGGCCTTCCACGCGGCTGACTTCAACAAGCTGGTGCAGCTGCTGGGGCTGGACCTGTACGAGCCGCCCATCTCGCAGTGTGTCACATGGTCAGTGGAACTTCACATTGTAACATAAACACATCACGAAGGACGTGGTGGCCTTCCACGCGGCTGACTTCAACAAGCTGGTGCAGCTGCTGGGGCTGGACCTGTACGAGCCGCCCATCTCGCAGTGTGTCACATGGTCAGTGGAACTTCACATTGTAACATAAACACATCACGAAGGACGTGGTGGCCTTCCATGCGGCTGACTTCAACAAGCTGGTGCAGCTGCTGGGGCTGGACCTGTACGAGCCGCCCATCTCGCAGTGTGTCACATGGTCAGTGGAACTTCACATTGTAACATAAACACATCACGAAGGACGTGGTGGCCTTCCACGCGGCTGACTTCAACAAGCTGGTGCAGCTGCTGGGGCTGGACCTGTACGAGCCGCCCATCTCGCAGTGTGTCACATTGTCAGTGGAACTTCACATTGTAACATACACAGCAGTGGAACTTCACATCCTTCCAGCAGAACTTGAGTCTGTGGACGTTCTGATTCAGTACACCAGATTTGCCAACTATAGTCTCCGCGAGATAAGTCTGGAATAAAGTTCGTTGACCCCCGTGTATCAATGTATTCCAATATTTCAAATCGATAAGAAAATGTAAAGTGTCGTAACACGATCTAAACAAACGTATCGTGGTAAGAGGCGACTTTAACCTTATATTTTATTTTGAAATTCGAACGATGGCACTATGAAATTCGAACGATGCATTATTAGGATCTAGGATCAATGACCGTTATTCCAGACTTATCTGGCGAAGACTAGTTGCAAGTCGCGTGATTCCAGTCGGTTTCATAGAAGTCTTTCGCGACGCAAAATGGATCGATACACAGTGGCGGGCCTAGGGTTTCAAAATAAGGCAAGCCCAATAAAATTTAAACCGATTTCAAAAAAAGAAAGTTCAGTTTTCGACTGAGTATGTAGGTACCTACGTATGTATCATCGCAATTTTCTCATAAACTACTGGTTAGGTACAATAAATTAAAAGTGAATTCAAAGTTATGGTAAGTACCTAGTTGCTTGTTTTGTAACAGGACTAACAGGTTACAGACAAAAAAAAAACAAAACAGAAAGTTACAAAACGAAAGTTAAAAAATAGCTAGATAGAATGTAATAAGGAATTTAAATAAATTATTTATATTCTAATTGGAATCGTCTATCTTTCTTAAGAAATGATTTAGGTAATTACATCAGAGTAAAATGTTGGTGATCGTTTTAATTCTACCAACAACTGTTTTTCAATAGCTAAAATCGTATCCCCGTCCCAGTTCTGTGGGTTGTCGCACAGATCAGAAAACAACTCAATAAGTTTACTTTTTTGTTCAAAAACCGTGTTTACGACTCGCGACATGTATGTCCAACGAATTTTTTGCTGCAATGAGTATCGTAAAAAGCAGCTCGTTTTGTACTATTACTAAAAAAATTACACAAAGCCTGAAGGGCTGAAATAAATAAACTAACCTCTTGAATTCTATTGCATGATTTATACACATATGAAATATTCTTTTATGCGATTTACTAGTCTGAGAAATACACAGATTAGGCGTCGGCGTCGGGAAGAAATAAACTGTTTTTTTTTCTGAGCAAAGTTTAAAGATTTTACCTTATCTTCGCCAATCAAAACTTGAACGCATTTTAAATCCTCACAAGGTACAATTACCTCCATTGTTGCAGGTAAGTCACCAAAACAATTGTATCACTGAGAAAATCTAACAAAACACACAAAAAACTTTAACAACAAAGCTTTCCCCACTCAAGCAAATGAAACTGAAGTGAGCTACTTACGCAGAGTAACAGTGCAAGGTCACGCATACGCGTGCAACTTCATACGCATGCACGGCTTAAATCTTCCATACTGATCGATTTGTAGACGCACAAGGTTCTAACTCGTTATACGGCACAACGCTTTAGGCGCGAAAGGGACAGATATAGTATTTGAAAGCCCGGTAAAAGCCGGTACGTGTAAGCGAGATAGCTATATATAGATGTTGCAAATACGAAACTGTGTAAAGTGTGTGGCGTGGATAGTTTGTGTTATTTTGATAAGAATTAAGCGCGCGAACTTTTAAATAGTTCGGGTTTGATTATGATTCTCTGTCGAGCATTTTTAATAAGGCATGCCGGGCTTTTGGGCTTGTATGAAGGAACCGCCACTGTCGATACACGGGACCAGTGCTTAGTGCGAGTTATTTTATTGTACTTCTACCCACCTCATGGGGATTGCTGTTTTGATATTCTATCTAATTAATGTCCTCTTTCCGAAGTGACTCTTAACCTCTGTACTTACACTCGATCTTTTTTTTATAAGAAACTGGGTGCGTTAACAACATCAACCCAAAAAAGCCGAGACCTGGAACAAATACTTGTCGATCTAACAAATATCTGTTCCGTGCGGTAATCGATCCTGCGACACTTAAAGCACCAGTCACTATACCATCCGTGCCGTCAAATCATTTAAATTTGTAATAATTTCCTCTCAGGTTGGAAGAAGCTAAGTTGAACCAACTCCGTCGTGAAGGCGTGCGTTACTCCCGCCTTCCGCTGTGCTCAGATGACATCTACTTCCTGCCCAGGAATATTATACACCAGTTCAGGACTGTGTCTGCAGTCACGTCAGTTGGTGAGTGTCTAAAGTTATACTTTTGTTTTAGTTTTATTTTATTTTTCAATTACGGCATTAATCTATGCCATGTATTCTTGGAAGTGTTTGATTGTGAACTCGATGTGTAATGAGGGATTTACACGGGTCCATTTTCGGGGAAAGATGAGGCCTAATGGAGGCCATACATGTAAGGGTTTGCATGATAGTTTTAACTTTTCATGCATAACCGGTAAGTCCCGCCGTGTATGTGTTAAAATTGTAGTTATCGGTTATGCGTGCGGTCGATTATGCTTTCACGGTTAAAACCATCATGCAAGCCCTAAAGTGTGTGGCCCCCATAAGATTGAACGAGTTCACCCAGTAGGAACTCAGTCTATTCAACTGGGTGGTGAACTGGCTCTGGTAAGGCCTACCTCCGTTAGTGGGATCGCCATCGGCTGTCACCAAGTTTACAGGAAGCTTGTGGTGCCGCTGCCCGGGGTGAACCGCTAGGAGTCGGATCTCACTCACCGAAAATCATCATCTATCATCTTCATAATAACAGGTGTGGACCGCGTGCTCCAACTATTTTCTCGGAGCACTGAGGCTACAAAAGAAACGGCTCCGTGCTCCAACTAGAGCAAGTTTTTGTTTCGCTGTCCAATAACGTTATCAGTTGGAGGACTCTAAATCGAAATTGATAGTTTCCATGCCCCACCCAGTTGGAAAAACTAACTCTCTCCTCCAATTCACCTGTAAACAAAAATATATTTCGTCCACAGCCTGGCACTTACGTCTGAAGCAGTACTATCCAACATCGGAGGCGTCCTCGCCGGCAGACGAGCGTCCGGCAGACCCCATACCTCCTACCATCAACCACACGGCCGGTGAGCTTACTAATATCATCAATTAGCTTTATTGATTTCCAGCAATGCCATTCAATGTGGCAACCAGCATTCCGTAATTACTTTTGGAGGTATTCCAATTTGAGTTACGATTTTTAGAGCACCTGTGTTTAGAGCAACTATGGTATTTCCATTTGAGCACCTATGGTGTGGTAGCTTGTAGTGATGGCTGTGGTAATACCACTGCTTTTGTTGTTGACAGTGATGCGGATCAATATTTCAATGCTTTTTAGACTAATTTTCTTATCTTATCTATATCTATATTATCTCTGCGCATTTAAAAAGAAAAGATTCTGTTTCTTCGTACTAACTAATAGTTTGCTGGATAACTTGTAACTAATTTTGAAACAAAACTAAGCATTGAGTGAACCCTATTATACATAGTTGAGAAAAGTAAAGTTTTAAAAGAAAATAATGTACGCATAATGAAAAAGAACCTAACTTTATACAGGACTTATCCTAGCAGATTCTTTTAGACCTTTTCTTACTTAAATTGTTTTAATTTTTTCTACAGAATCCAAGAAATCAGCAGAGAAGCATAAAGCCGGTGTCATAGAGATGAGAGCGCTGAGCGCAAAGTTCCACCAGAAATTGAACCAAAAGTCACCTCTTAAGGTCGGTCCCAACAGAAAGAGTGTTGAGACTCAAGTTAAACATACAGACAAGAAGACAGACACAAAGACACAGACAGAGAAGACAGAGAAATCTGAAAAGGCAGAATCAAAGCCTGAATCCAAAATTGAGAAATCTGAATCTAAAGTTGACAAAACAGAAATAAAGGTCGAAAAATCAGAATCTAAGTCCGATAAATTAGAAGCTAGTAAGTCTGACAAAATTGACGTGAAACCAGAAAAGACTGATTTGAAGCCACAAGAGAAAATTGATCTCAAATCTGAAAAAACAGAAGTCAAAGACAAAGTTGAATCTAAATCTGAGAAACTTGATCAAAAGTCTGACAGAACAGAAAATAAGAGTGACAAATTGGATCACAAGTCTGACAAATCAGAACACAAAAGTGATCGAGTAGAACAGAGGTATGAAAAAACTGAAATAAAGTACGACAATCCTGATATGAGGCACGACAGGGACAGAAATAGAGCAGATCAAAAATCAGACAAAACAGAAATAAAAACAGAGAAATCAGAATCAAAATCCGACAGAGTAGACCAAAAATCAGACAAGGTAGACACAAAGTCAGACAAAAATCACAGGCACAAGGATTCAGATAAACACCGTTCAGACCGATCAGAGAGGTCAGACAAGACAGATATCAGGCACGAAAGGTCTGACAAGGATAGGTCAGATCACCACCGCCGACATTCATCATCATCTCGTCACAAATCATCTCACCACAAGTCAGACCGACCGAGAGACCATAAGAAGGACCACAGAAGTTCGGACGACAGGAGGAATGACAAGCACAAGGACCGGTCTGACAGCAGTAGGGATAAGTCAGACAAAGTGACAGTTGACAGCGGAAAGTTACCAGTAGAAGTGGTCCAGCGACCACCAGATTAGTGACAATAGTGACGTAGTGAAGTGACAGTGTTTCGTGAAGGATTTTGACCAGTAAGTACATTGTTATAAGTTTCTCTATAAGCTCTTGATCACATTTAAGTAATATTGGTTTCGGAGAGGATCTCATATTTTGTATGTCTGATTTGCGTGAACGATCAAGATGAAAATTATAAACTAATTTATTATTGTACTATGTTCTAGTATAATTGTTATTTTGTCGCGTGAAACCATTGCTGTGTATTTTAAATAAATTAGTGATACTATAAAATGCCTGGACGCTTTGTAAGATCCAGTCTTTTTGACTGGTAGAGTGACGCATTGTCAATGCAGGAATATGAATTTGGACGTGATTTTCAAGTACAAACTTGTTTACTCCCGGCGTTTTATACCGTAGCTAAGAAAATTGTCCTTTAAACCTTTTAACATAAAGCATATATTTGAAGGGGCCAAAACAACACGATTTTGCGAAATGGAATCATTGACACTTGCACTTCAATATATTAGAGAATTGTAGAAATCTTTATCAAAATATGATGAGAAATAGTTCAGAGTCCTTCATGAAATGACACCAACTTCTTAGCACTAGGCACACTGTAAATATTAATGTTTTAAGCAGCCTCTTAGAGGCTAAGCAGAGAAGGATAATGGATGAAAGCGCAGTTTTAGATTTCAACTTGTTTACTAGTATGTATAGCTTTTTCAGGATGCAAAAGTCTTCATAATATTATTATCAGTCAAAGTGCGTTTTCAAGTTCCGTGATCAGGTTCTACATACTTATAAACACGGTTTTTTTATAAATTAAGTAATCCTGATTTTAAAAGGTTATCTTACGTTAATTTTCGATAAAATTATTTATCTTCAATCATAATTATCATTGCAATATTTTTTAGTGATGCTTTGTAGTAATACTTTCCAGATTCATTTGACAAAAAGTTTCGTCAGAGCAGCTAATATAATAAATAGCAAAAAATAATAAAACCTATCATAAATCATAATGATAATTGATTTTTTTCTTTTCAAAGTGAATTTCTTTCATTTTTCATTATTTTGATGGGAACAATTTATGAAAACCGTTGATATAATAAGATTTATTAACCCAAAAATAATCTTCATAAATCTAAAACTGCGTCGCGTATGTGATTTGAGAGAGTTTTAAACGAAAACGTAATTGAAAGAATAATATTAAATAAAATAATTCTAAGTAAATATAAATTTATTCACACATATTTCTAAATTGCACTAGAAGAGTAAATTATATATATTATTATTATTCTGATAGACTACTTTCTGCCGCCAACATCTGCACCCAGCGTAATGTGTAATATTAACACCAGTGTTGAGGTGCAACCAGAGACTAAAACCGGCCATAAACTGCTACTGAAGCAGTCAATATCGACTGCTTCAAGCTGCGACTGTTTAGCAAACTACAGTCTTCTACATACACACATACACGGAACTTCTTGAGCATTCAAACTACTCTAGGAGCAGTTGATGCCGGCTGCTGTGACAGTTCGAAATGGCAGCATCAAGCAGCTGAATTTGACTACTCAAGTAGACCCTGTAAGTTGATCACTGGCTTACTACTCTAAACTTTCAATTACCGGCTAGTTTTGGCTTTTTATAGCCTCTCGGTTGCACGAAAAACGTACCAACCACAATGAACGATGAAGCGTCACAAGGTGGCAGGTGACAGTCGTGCCCGCGGTCATCGTTATCGTCACGAACCCTATATCACAGGGACAAAGTACTTCGGTAACCCAGAAGGTACTCTCCTGGGGATCCCCAGTTACTATTGACACGAAGGATTTGCTGTCCTGTTTCGAAAAGCTAGGGTTCCATTTACTCGTTCGCAATATACGCGCTTTTGTGTAGCTTTTGTGTTTTGAGCAGTGGTGTGGCCCAGTGGTATCGATCCCGACTTACGAGTTGTAGGTCGTGGGTTCGAACCCAGTCAGGCGCATTACTTTGAGTAATTTGTTTCATCACCACTGCTCTCAAAACGGTGAAGGAAAACATCGTGAGGAAACCGGCATGTCCTAGAACCAAAAATTCGAAGGCATGTGACATCTACCAATCCGCACTGGGCCCACGTGGTGGCTCACTCCCTCTCACAGAGAGGAGGCCTGTGTCCTAGCAGTGGGAACATTATAGGCTGATGATGATGAATATACGCGCTTTTAACGTGGAATTGCGGGCACCGCCGGTATACACAATCTCCTATTATTTTAGTTAGAATTTTTCTGGAAAAGCCCAAATAATATCACCTATACTTGTGGATCTGATGGTCTTAAGACAGTACCTATCGAGTTTGTGTTACGTGCGTTAGTGCTAAATTCCCTTAAACAGTCTCATATCTTAGAATTTTACAGTTCGGCTACACCTTCAGAAAACCAGAAAATCTTGAGCCATTTTCTTAGAATTTTATTTTCAATTCCACATTGCGCAGGCTTGCAAGCGAATCAGTTTGGTGGCAGAAATATATTTGAGGGTATTTCTCAAGTTTTTTTGAATGCATATGTTTTGGTTCATGTTATAATTTGTGACCAGTGGTTTTAGTTTTTTGAGTTATAAATACGAGGCCTTTGCCCAACTGTGGGTCAAGTAGGGCTGTAGATGATGATTATGATGATGAAGAATGAATAAATAAAGCATTTCTTTTTAACTGCCAATATTCTCACTTTATTACTGATTAATTAATAATAAAATAAATACAGGTACTCTCTAAACCCAAAATAAACTATTCATTTTATTCTATCAAAAATCAAATATAAGTCAGTGGTCACAAAAATATAACAAGTCCATTAGAATGATTACATTGTGTTGAGATTTTGTTATCAAATGTTTTAGCCGCTCCATAGCTTTTTGTTTTGCGATATGGTTGTTACGATCTTACATTAAAAAAGATATGTATCCTACAAAATGTGGTGCGAACTAAGAAATAATATCCTGCATGGTAAATGCCAAAAATATCAGTTCTCAAAATATAAGAAATAGCAATCAATAGATGCTACAATATGAATTTTTATTGTTGCCCAAAATCTAAGGCGTATTTACTTATCGGCCATAAGTGACTACTATGTTTAAAATTATTTCATTGATCTAAAACTTCGCCACGGCGTTTGTGACAGAACAGGTGCTGTAGGAACGAGATATGGCGCTAAACGACTTGTATAACTCTGTCTCTTTCCTTCAGTACAACAATTTTATTCTCGCTTAAAGTGTCTAAACACACTATGCCGAAGTTACGCGACCGAAGTTCAGCACAATTACGCCTGCAATGCTATTTGAATTACTGACGACACACTATGCCAAAATTAGGTCGCGTCATAGCGTACAGCCTAACTTCGGTCGGGCGTAAGTTCAGCGGCAACTTATTCTGTGACCACACATTATACGCGACCGAAGTTCGGTTCGATTACCGACGAAGATCCGGGGGCGGGGAGCAGCAGGGAGCCGCCCGCGACGAATTTCTGCCGTAAGTTCGGCACTTATGGTGTGTCATATCAGCCAAATACGTCGGAACGTGAAATCAGCCGCCGAACTTCGGTCGCGTAACTTCGGCATCGTGTGTTTAGACACTAAGACGTCATGGCAGGCTCACACTTTGACTATTTTGGGGCACAGAGTACTGAATAAGTAGACACCCTATTTCCACAACTATGATCAAGGGTTAAACAATGTAATATTCGATAATTTGTTAGTGAGTTCTTCATAAATCATGTCAATCTAAATCTTAGTTCGTGCCACTTACAAACAAAACAGAATACAGCAATAAGTTAGTGACTTGTCCGTTAAACGCCCTTCATGTCTACTTAGATAAAGACAGTATTATTAATGTTTATAGCGAATTCTAGTGACGAACTTAGCACTCTATGCTTCTCCCAAGGAAAGTAACCGAAGCTTATGTGACTTATGACCTGATTTTACAACTTTATTAAAGCGACATCTATCGGTGTCCTTTGGTGTGTAAGTTTATCAAACTAACAATAGATGGCGCTGGAGGGAACTCGCGTACTATGTATTTTTATTTGGACTGCTGATACGGATTACAAGTTATGACTTCAAGTTGTTTAGGTCAGAATCTAAAGGTCTGATATTGGCGGAGAACGCGTTTTTTGGGCACTTCCATGTTCTACAAAAAAACTGTAGTATTATCACAATTTGTAAAGTACTAATTTCGCGTTCATCAACATTACCAGACTAAAAAAATATCTACCAAATGTAAATAAATAATTATGTCAATCAACTGATCACAGTTTTTAAAGAAAATAATTTATATTTTGCGCAAAACATTTCTTTTTTTCTTGTAGTTTTTATCGTTGGTTTTTTAATTTTAAATAGTAAGAAAAATTTGAGAATTTTTAAGTTAGCCCAGCTTTTTTGCGATCGAATGTACATTTTGTATATTTTATACTGTATAGGTTAAGTGTTATGGAGAGGTCATGTCTAGATTTACTTTTGGAAAGATAAACTTATTTTAATGAAAATAAATGTATAATTATATTTTGGCTTATGCATAATAAGTGATTTTTGGGGAGTGATGAGCCAAGAACTATTTTAGCCAAAATCTTTAAGAATAATTGGAATTTTAAATAAATCCTTCCATAAGTAAACCTAATCATTATGCAAATTGGTATGAAAACTCAAAGGGCTGCTAATCCAAAAGACATTTCCAAATATTACAATAACATTGTAATGTTATAATTGGCAACACTACAAACAAAAACGTAACTCCTTTGAGTGGCCAGAGTTGTCTCTGAAATTGTTTTTTAATTCTTACTTATTAAGAGTTTAATTAAACACATCAAATTGTGTTAATTTCGATCATAAATGTGAAAGAGTGAATATTTTTGAGTCAATGTTCGTCAGATGAGAGTCAAAGTCAAATTTAGCTGAAACAGAGAAAGACACTGATTTCTTGCCTTATAGACTAAAGGGTCAAATTATACATCAATAATGATGTCAATTGCAATAATTTTACTAATTGATGTAAACATGGCTGACAAATATCTAGCCGATATATAAATCTTACAAGTTTTTTTTTATTCTGGCACATTTGACTAACTTTGACAAGGTCTCAAGTCTGAATTTCAGACACTAATGTGATTGATAAATATTTAACATATTTATGTTTAGGTGGTTAATTTATTGTTTCACGTTCCCTATATTTTTTTTGAAAATAATAATTAGATTATAAATAGATTTTGTTGTTTTATTTTATTCCATACTTGTCATTTCTAGGACCGTCGTATGTCACCGTTCTAAAACTTCTACAAGGAGAAAAATGAAACAAAAATAATTTTTTTGTTATTTATTCATTTCCTTACTCTCGAAAAATATAAAAAATCGGCAAAACTTTTTAAGTACAAACAAATAAATATAGAGAATCCAATATTCAGTCACATAGTAAAAATTACCTAAAATACATTTCAAAATGTATCTCTATTAATAATAAACATGCGATATTATAAACAATAGTAATAATTATTAAATAATACGAGATTATTAGAACATTGAGATGGCACAGAGAGATAAAATTATAACTATATTGTGGCAAGACATTACATAAAAAATTGCCAGTTTGAAAAATCACAAAGCGTGATTCGGCAAGTTCGATTATACTTATAAATTCGAAGTTTAATATTAGTAATAATATATAAACTTTAGTAAATAAGATAAATAAAGAATTCCTCATACGTAAGATATATAATTGTATATCTTATTGAGTATTCCGATAATTATCTCTATAATAGTGTGACTAAGCTTAAAACAATGTTTTCACATAAAATTATAAATATTAAATTAAATAATGACATTCAATGAGTTATATAATGATAATGACAACATGTTTTGATCAATAACTCTATAAATTCTTCGTAAATTGATATTTATCTATTTATAAAACATGAGAATTTCTGTAGATTTTTCTAAAACAATTTTTTTAATAAATTGCACGTTCTAAGGCACTTTTTGCTTTAAAAATGCATTTACTATCAGTCGTCACCGAAGTCCGAATGTACATAAATATATTTCTATAGAATATTCGTGGACAGGTTACAACCGTACCTTATGTACTACGATATAATAGTTGGCAAGTAGTATATTAGGAGATTTTACTACAATAAAGGGTTAATATTGCTTTGGTTGGTGTGGTAGTAGACTCGCGGGACGGTCACTGTGGAGAAAACAAAACATTATTAATATTTAAGACATCTAACTTACATGTGTCTAACGAAAACTAACTATACGCTTGTACTGGCGAAACATTGACGCGGGTAAATGTTTTATGGGTAAGGCCACGAAAAAATGTTCATTTCGAAAATAAAACATGGACCGTAATAAAATTTGAAAAAAAAAACAACGGTATTATTATTTCTAATACCATTTACAGTTTTATCAATATTTAGAGCATTCCTGCTCAGCATGGCGTAATTAAAATCCAAAAATATCTTATCTATTTACGTAAATTTTCGATTAATATTTTAGGTTGATTACAGCTTCCATACAAAATCAAAATGTCTCTCGTCCATGTAGCTCCAAACTTTTGTTTTTTTTAAATCTAATCATGTTAATATCATATAAATGCTACATTGTACCTATTTTATACTATTACGGCCTTGTTACAAAACAAATAAATAATCGTTATTTGCCTAATGCTTTAAAAAAAACACGGTTAAAAATATGGGCCGAATTTGATTCCCGTGTGTAACATAACACAAAATAAATATTAGTTATTAATTTTAAAATCACAGCAACCCTAAAAGTATTTTTTTATGCTGGCAAACTTCCTTATGATCATAGAGAAATGTCAAACATCTGTCAGCCATTTTAGTGTGGAATCAATTCGTGAGGTTGTTGTGTGCGGAAATTTTGGTCACTTAATTTTTCCCAGTTATTTAACGTGATTTGACAAGGTAAGTGTTGAAATTTAATAATATAATGTCAAAATTACTGTAAAGAATATTGTTTTTTAGGGATTCGGGTAGTTTTCTGTGCATTAAGACTGTGTTTAAAAGTTTTATTCTCAGAAAAGGGTTATATTTTCACGTGTGTTTGTTCCCGCATGTTACGTGTGTTATGGTTTGTGTTACGTAACACACGAGAAGATACATTAAGTCTAGTTCACATTGAAAGATAGTTGAAACACACATACTGATGACCTCTGTGGTCTAGCGGTAGCGTGTCTGCCTTGCAGTGTTGGGCAAATTGCCCAACACTGCTGCCTTGCTATGAGTGTGAATGCTGCGTTTGGTTTGTTTTGTATTGTAAGTATGCGAAGAACGACACTGCGAGGTATTGAACTCTAAATCAATTTTGTAATACGCAATCTAATGTTTATATCAGCAGCATATAGCGCATGTTGTGTACATATTTTAAATATGCAACTGAATGGCAAAATGAGTGAACCGTTTGCATGATGGTGAATGTCGCGCTTGTATAGACGCCAGTGCATCAACCTACCCCAATCTGTTATAGATTTTCAACTTTATCACAAAAGCAGAAGGTTTATGTTCCACTAGGAAAATTTGACAGATTGGGATAGGCTGATGTGCTGGCGTCTGTACATAACAAATTGAATTTGCTAAGCTTTGTCGGTGAAGGGTAATTTACTTTTCTTTTCAGATGCCAATGACAAATGCTGAAAGGCAGAAGTTGTACAGGGAAAGACTCAAACAAAGGGATCCGGAAAAATTTTTAGAGCAGAAGAAATTGAACGCGGAAAGAACTAAAAAGAATAGAAAAAGAATAGCAGATTATGACAGTTCTCAGCAGCAAATTATTAGGCAGCAATGGAGAGAAAAAAAGAGAAACAAAGAAGAACATGCATTGCCAGAGACCAGTAAAGAGATAACGCCATCTGTATTATCCAAACACCCGTTACAGAAATTGAACAGAAAAGTTATATATAAATTAAAAAAAGAAAATTTTGAACTCAAACAAGAACGAACGACATTGATGACATCTTTAAAAAACATGAAAAAGAAAATTAAGAGATATATGCAGAAGAATGAAAAAATGCTGAAATTGCTTGAAGAAAAAAATGAAACGATTAATAAATTACAAAAAGAACTTGATAAAAGGAAGACTGAAAACAGTACAAGTTGGACTCCTCAGACTAAAACTAATAAATTTATTGAAGTCCATTTGCCTACCATAACTAAAGAAGAAAAGGACACTGTAAAGAAAAAAATATTGCAACACGAAGTACTTTTAGATACATTACAAGAATCTTACCAAAGTTCAAGTAGTACAAAAGTAAAAACAATTTTGAAGAATGTTTTGTTAGGTGAAAAAGCACAAAAATATAAACTGAAAAGGAAAATGGCTTCATTTTTAGGATTGAAAGGAAACATTCGTCATTGCACAAACAAGAAACGGAACAATATTTTGGTAAACCATCTTAAAATTTTTTTCGAAAGGGATGACGTTAGTAGAATGACAGCAGGAAAAAAGGAAATTAAAACAAAGAAAAATGAGAAGAGACAAAAAAGATACTTGTTAGGAACCTTGAAAAAGCTTTATTCAAAATACAGACGTGACGGTGGAAAATTGGCTCTATCCACTTTTAAGAAATATAGACCATTCCATGTAATTCCACCCACAGTTGGAAGTCGAGACACTTGTGCTTGCAAAAAACATGATAATTTACTAATGAAGGCAAAAGCTCTAAAATCTAACGGAATCATTGCAACACAAGATATAGATGAATTATTGGCTATGGTGGCTATGGTAATGTGCGATACAAAAAGAAGGGAATGTGCCTATGGCGAATGTGAGCTATGCGAAGAAAGTACTATTGATTTTTTACTTAATGAAATAAATGTAGACGACAATATTTCATGGTATGAATGGATACTTCAGTCCCATGAATACAAGGATAAGAATGACAAGGATGTAACTAAAATTACCAAAAAAATGGTAAAGCAGAAAAAAACTGACACTATTAAATCATTATGGGTCTCATTTAAAGAAGAACTACATAACATGAAAAGGCACAGCTTCAACATCACCCACCAATATAAAGAATATCGTCGTTGTATAGAAACCTTAGATGAGCGCTCAGTTTTATTACACATTGATTTTTCTGAGAATTACATATGCAAACTTAGCAAGGAAATACAATCGATGCACTTTGGTTCTTCGAAGCAGCAAGTCACTCTTCATACGGGTCTTTTGTATGCTACAAATGACAAAATACCATTTGCATCAATTTCACCACATAATGACCATGGACCGGATGCTATCTGGGCTCATCTTCAGCCAGTTTTGGAATGGATCAGAGAGAAATTCCCAACATCAGATTCCATACATTTTTACTCCGATGGTCCTACAACGCAATACCGACAGAAGAAAAACTTTTATTATTTTTCTAAAGTCACAAAAGAGCTCGGTTTTCCTTACTCTACATGGAATTTCTTCGAAGCATCGCACGGGAAAGGAGCTGCTGACGGAGTTGGTGGTGCTCTGAAACGCAATCTGGATTCGATGGTTGCTTACGGCAATGATATTCCTGATGCAAAAACTGCGTTTGATCTGTTGCTTAACGAAACAGACACGTCAATAAAGCTTTTCTATATTCCCAATGACGCAATTCAGAAAACAACTGTTGAGTTGATACCAGTTCAGAATACCATGAAACTGCATCAGATAATAAATTCTGACTTGCCTTACACAATAATGTACCGCAGCCTAAGTTGCTTTTGTCCAGGGTATAGACCAGGATTTTGTCAATGTTTAGATTTAAAGCAGTGCAATTTGATAAAAAAAATAGATTTAAGCGCAAATAAAGAAAACGAAATAGGCCAGAAGAAAGTAAAATTGGCAAAAACACCTGTGAAAATATTATCAGATATTAAAATTTCTGCGGAAAATCAAAAGTATTTTGATCTAACTAAATATGGCCCATTTACAGTCACAAATATTGACAAAACGTTTGATATAAGTCGTGCAACAACAAGTCACTATGATAACGCCGAACAACCATCCACTTCAGGCACAATAACTTCAGTAAAAACAAAGAAAAGAAAACTAGTAACACCGAAAAAACAATTGAAAAGGTGTAAACTTCAGCAAGATAGTAGCACAACTGATGATGAAGCATATTCTTTAAGAGAATCTGATGACGATGAGTATATTTTGAATGAAAACAGTAGCGATGACCAATTATTTAGAGATGAAAATTTGCAGATGGAATTAAATTTGTGTCCAGTAAGAAACAAAGAGCTGAATGAGAATGAGGTGAACGTGTTGAAAACCAAAAGAATTGGTGATATAGATATATTCGACAACATTAATAATTGCTCTAACATAGAGAAAGAAAGTGACTTTAGAGATTATGACAATGAAGAAACGGTAAAAGAAAAAGACGAAAATGAAGTAAGAAAATCTGATAGGGTTCTGGTCAGATATTACCAAAGAGGTACTTGGAAATATTATATAGGATTCGTCGAAGACATAACAGAAACAAATGGAGAAATAGATTACAAAATTTGTTTTCTAAAAAAAATAACACATCCGAAGTTGAAATTTGTCGAAACAAAAAAGAAGGATTGGGATATTGTAAAATCAGACTCGATCATCAAGAAGATTGAATTAAAACGTGATATGCTACAACAGTCACAATATTACTTATTAAACAGTTGTGATGAGGTTTATTTTAATTGAATTATTTTGCCGCCTAACTGATCTCATATGATTAAGAGAATACTACCAATGAAGACTGATTTGATTAAGAATTTATACTTTAAATTATGTTTAACTAGTATATTTTGTTGCTCTTTCAATTTCTAAACGCGCCTCTTTCAAGCGTGACATTAAGTGTTACCAAAATTTCTTGTCCCTATATTTGGAGTTTGTTACCGGTGAAAATGAATACCATAAATGAATCTAAGATTGTATAACTATAAAGTTTTAATAAAGATTTTTAGTATTTATTTGTGTTTTTTAATATGTAAATTTTATTTTAGAATCTTACGGGCAAAGCCGCGAATATAAACTAGTTTTATTATTTTATCAATTGTGTGCACTACACTTTACTATTTTCCAGTGTGTTATATTAGTTCAAGTGTGTTATTGTGTGTTACAGTTTCAAGTGTGTTATTGAACAATTTTTCGTGGCCTTACCCTTATAACACTCGGGTAGGTCTCAATCTATAACCTGTTCCATTATTTTTGACGGCTGCTTCTAATTGGACATTTCAAGACTCCGATAGGCAAATTCGACCGTTGATTGGTTACAGAATCCAGCGGAAGATAGCAACCGAAATAGATTAATTTTCAGCCTTAGGGACTTTACCCATGACGCGATGCGACGCAATTCGACCGATTCCAACTACAAGTGAAAATCAACAAATCAATGGGTGCGTTTAGCCGATACAAAATCTTGTCAGCACTAAAAGAAAAATGGCGACTGCTTAACAGCATAGTCTGAGAGGTCTGAGGAGGCTGAGAAATCATGAATGAATGAGTGGCTATATTCAGATTGGATAGATACATGGTATTATAAAGGGCGCTACACACGGCTATACTAGACTATACTATAATATTTTATTTTAAGATGTTATCTTACTATAATAAATTCTTATATCGCTCTCTATCTTAAGATACAAACATATGAAATATATTCTATCTTCGTCGTGGGTGATGGTCCATTGAATTGCATGGCGAGCGATATGGTATCTTAAGATAATATATTATAGTAGTATCTTAGCCGTGTGTAGCCTTATAGCCGATTTAGGGACTTTACTCATGGCGCGACGCGATATCGAATTGCATCAATTGCCGATATCGGTCAGATATCACACGAGCGTCCGGCCGAAGAAAATGTATGGACAATCGCTAGTGTTTGCTAATGGAGTCGCATGGATTGACGATATCGCTCACAGATCTGCTCGATATCGAATTGCATGTACGTCCTAATGACAATGCATATGATTCTTGTGTTCGAAATTCCATTGCGCAACTACTCGTCACTGGCGACATCTTTTGTCTTTTGTTTGCAGCGCCTTTATGTCGTAGTAGTAAGGTGGATTATCGTAGTTTACGGTCGAATTGCATCGCATCGCTCCATTAGTAAATACGTGCGACTTAAATCGGCAATCGACTCGATATCGCACGGATCGTCGCGTCGCATCGCGCCATGAGTAAAGTCCCTTACACTTCAATGCACTGACAACTATCCGGTAGTTTGACATTGACAAACTCAAAAAGTAAAATGACAGAATATTCAAGCTCTAATTGCTAACTTCACTCTCGTCTGACCTCAGCATGGTTTCAGCCGATAATAGTCAGCATAGTTGACTGTTCAGCATATTCTGACCAGATTTTGTATCGGCTAAACGCACCCAATGTTGCAATTCGATTGACTTGATGTCGTCGTGGCGATCGTGTTTTGTTTTTCAGTTACCCGTATAATATAGCAACGTGTTTTTTGTCATATGTCGTAGTGGTAAGGTTGATTTTCACTTGTAGTTGGAATCGGTCGAATTGCTATCGCGTCGCGCCATGGGTAAACTCCCTGCTATTGTCAAACAGATAAGCGACGCGAAGCGTTTTTGTTTGTAATGTATGGAATTGTTTGAAGCCTGTCACATAGACTATCAGATCGCTTTCGCTTTTCTATATGACAGAATTCGCTTCACGCTCGCTTCGCCTGTCTGTTTGACAATAGCATTAGACATATTAACACAATGGGGATGGCAACTGGGGAACTAATGGCGCTAGCATAGCTTGTTCCAAGCATCGTCATTGGCTCAAATCTTATAGGTACTTCAAAATAGTACTACCTCATTGGTCGGATTAGGACTTAACTATGGTGGCGCCATCTACAATTAGCTTTGACCGGCCTTCCCCATTAGGAAAGGAAGTAGGGATTTGACACCTTACATTTTTGCGATAATTGCATACAAATAGTGATGGGCAGAGGATAAATACTCAGAGGATAAATACTCGAGTATTTATCCGAAATGGATAAATACTCGTATTTATCCGTTTTTATCGGATATTTACTCAAAATGGTGGATATTTATATTTATTGCGTATTGGGTGTTTTTTTTTTATTCAAAATGACTAGTAATGTCAATAAGGCTTTCCAAAACACAACAATATAACATTATTATTAGTTCTAATCTCAAGACAAAGCAGCGCGCAAGCATCGTGGCTCTCACTGCGCCCTATCCCGCTCTCTTTTTGTCCAATTTCTTTTGTCTCTTTTGTTTGTCTTGCTCTCTATCACCCCCCCCCGCCGCATGTCCTAGCAGTGCATAGATTTTCGTCATAACCAAGTAAAATTAGTGATTACTCAAATATGAGCGAAACTCTGAAGAAGATTAGAGAACCGGTCACCGGGGAGAATGGACCTCTCGCCGGTTCCATTCTCCCCGGTGACCGGGGTAGATGACGGCTCTGTCCGTCAGGTAGTCCTCGACTATACGACGGAGATAGGTCGGCACCCGGTGATACCGGAGTGCCTTCCTGATGCAACTCCAGGGCAGGGTGTTGAAGGCGTTGGTGATGTCCAAAGACACTGCCACGACGACCCTGCCCCGGGCCACTGCATCCCCCGTCGTGAGGGCTCTCAAGCGCATGATGGCATCCACCGTCGAGCGCCCCCTGCGGAAGCTAAACTGGCTCTCCGCAAGGTCCGGACCCACCCGATTCAGGTGCCCGACGAGACGGTTTGCAATTACTCTTTCAAAGAGCTTGCCCACCTCGTCGAGCAGCACGATGGGCCGAAATGCGGACGGAGAGTCCGCAGGGCGCCCGGGCTTCTGGATCAGGACCAGTTTCCCCGTCTTCCAGCAAAGCGGGAACTGGCCCCTCTCCAGGCACGCGCTGTAGAGCCCCCCCAGTCGAGGCCCGAGAGTCCCGGAGGCCACGACCCAGGATTTTCCTGGCAGGCCGTCGGGTCCTGGGGCGATATTTTTGGCCTTGAGCCGTAGCACCGCCACTCTCAGGTCTACCTCGGTCACCTCCGGAGCGTCGTACATCCGTACATCGTCGTCGCTGTGGTCCGCGTTTGCGCCAGCTTCACCGTCAGGTTCCGTCGGAGACGGAGCCATAGGCGGGGGAGTATGCTTCCTTCGCGATCGGAACAGGGCGCTCACCACTTCCTCCACGAACTGAGGCCGGAGACTCTGCGTCGACGGGGGAGCCCAGGGGCGGAGTTTCTGTCTCGCCCACTTGTAGGGCCGGCCCCATGGGTCCCCGTTCAGAGACTCCAGCATCTCCTTGCGGGCCAATTCCTTGGCCCGCCAGATCTCGTCGCGGAGGACGGTCTTCGCTGCCCTGTAGCCGCAGCTCCGCCTCTACAGTCGCCGCATCCGGAGGTCGGGTGCGGCGCCTGCGGAACCTGGTGTACCGGCGTCGCGCGGCAACGCACGCCTCGCGCAGCGCTGCCAGCTCGTTCGACCACCAGTACAGCTGACTCCGGGCGAGTCCTTGCCGGACCCGGGGCATGGCCACGTCGCAGATATCCGTCATGTCCTCCCGGAACCACTCCGCCTCGTCGTTGATGTCGGCAGGCCTGTCCGGTGGTGACACCCAGGCCTGCACGATCAAGGTTTCCAGGAATAGCTCCCGGTCCAGCTGCTTCAGCGCCCATCGCGGACCACTTGGGTTCCGTTCACTTGGGACCGGCGCGTCTGAGGTCTGGGCGGAGACGTCAAACCGGATATACCGGTGATCGGAATAGGTCTCCACCTCCTCCACACACGCCAGCCGGTGACGCGCGGCGACAGGTCTGAGGTGGCGAACGTAACGTCCACCACCTACTCGCCCGCCCACCGCACGCACGTGGGGACAGAACCCCGCGGTTCTCGATGACCAGGCCCTGCGCCAGGGCCCAGTGCTCGAGCCTTCTGCCCTGCACAACGTCCGTAAACCGGGAACCCCAGGACACATTTTTGGCGTTGAAGTCCCCGAGGACGAGCGCGGGGAAGTTTGTCAGTACCTAAAGGGTGTCCAGCGGAAATTTTTCAACTTTAAACTGCAATTATCGAAATAATAGCGGGGTGAGGTGAGCGGGAGGGGTACCATTGAAAGCGCGGTACTTGCGGATTTGTTAGTAGCCATGAGTCACTGGACAGGAGCGCACCGCTCGTTCGCGGTTGAGCAATATCTAAAGAATGGTGAATCGTTGGTTCGCACGCGTCGAACGTTTTGTACTCATTTTAATATTCGGCGTTTAAGTGATGGGCCAAGCACGCAACTTATTTGGTCGTGGGTACAAAGATTTAGGCAAGAAGGGACAACGCTCAACAGAACTCCTTCAGGACCATCAACATCAGCAGCAACGCCCGAACGTGTGTCTGAAGTTCGAAATGAAATCATTAGAAATCCATCGATTAGGAAAATTGCAGCCTCCACAGGAATCAAAAAGTCAACAGTGCATGTTATTTTGAAGAATAAATTAAAACTCCATCCATATAAAATGCAAATTGTTCAGGGTCTCAAGGAAAGCGACAATCCTTTGCGAGAAACCTTCGCAAGAACAATGCTGGAACGCTTTCGAACACCTACCACGTTGGGAAACATTTTGTTTAGTGACGAAGCACATTTCAACATTGATGGATATGTAAATAAACAGAATATGAGATACTGGTGCCCGAACAACCCAAGAGAACGTCATCAGAAACGTTTACATTGCTTGAAAACCACAGTTTGGTGTGCCATTTCGGCTAGCGGTGTAATCGGGCCCTATTTTTTTAACCAAGGAGAAACAGTCACTGCTCCGGTGTATTGCCGTATGATAGACGAATTTCTGGTACCGTAATTGCAGCTGTATTCAGGTTACAACAATAGGACACAATTTCAGCAAGACGGTGCCACTCCGCATACAGCTAGGGTGTCCATGGAAAAGTTAAGAACAATTTTTCCAAATAAACTGATCAGCAAGTACGGAGACATCTCATGGCCGCCTAGGTCGCCCGATCTCACGCCCTGTGATTTTTTTCTATGGGGTTACCTTAAATCGAAGGTTTATAAGAACAATCCCCGGACAATTCAAGCCCTGCTGGCCAATATTCGCCGTGAAATTCAAAGTATTGCTCCAGAGCTTTGCCGTCGCGTGATTACAAATGTAAGGGTCCGACTACAGGAGTGCGTACAAAAAAACGGTCATCATTTAGATGACATAGTGTTTAAGAAATGAAATCCGCATTAATGTAGTACATTTAATTTTAATAAAAATAAATAAAATCTATGTAGTTTTTTTTTTATGTGAAATTTCAAAGTTGAAAATTTTCCACTGGACACCCTTTACTTAACGAAAATTTTCGTTATTGAGTATTACAGTAATTTTGTTTTTACTAAAGCGATTAATATACCTTGGTTAAAATCTATATTTTCAGATTTTCATTTATTCCCACCTTTTCATTCATAAAACAAATAAAAACCCGTGAAATAACGGAATTAAAACTGTAAATAGTTTTTATCCACTGTTTTGAGTAAATAATCGAGAAGAAACGGATATTTATTGAGTATTTATCCATTTTGAGTATTTATCCGGATAAAAACCCATCACTACATACAAATCTTTCAGAGTTTTTTAAACATGCAATAGTAATCATTTAAATGGCAAAACAATGCAAATGACCAAACTGAAGTATTATCGTGATATTGGTAACTAAATCTTCAAAGCCTGTATCCACTTGGTATAATATTATCTCAGTAAAATGTGTAACTCACCACAAATCTGTTGACTTTGGGCACGAAGGTTTTTGTTACGTTCGACTGCGTCACATTCATGCTCTCGAACTTTTGACGCAAGCTGGGGAAAGAACACAACGTCATCATTGTTTTTTTCTTCATGGATGCACTTTTCGGTTTGTAGTAATAGGCGGAAATTAAGCAATAATTGGAGGTTCAGTATTCAGACGAGGTCCCAGTGTTATTAATCGTACACATCAAATGTATAAATCGACTAAGTAAACAATGACATCAGAAATTGGTATTAATTTGAGAAGTTTTATTTTTATCCGCGACTTTCGACCCGGGGACTAAATTCTTGGGTACGCCCATGTATGACCACCCCCCAAAGACTGACTACATTGCGCTGGTATTGCTATAAGCTTCACATTTATCATCATTTCTTTTTTTTTTAAACATAAATTTCTCCTGTGTCTTGGTTGCGTTTACAAACATAAACTCACATTATACACAAATTCCCAGACCCGGAAGAACTATTTGTAGATCATACAAAAATTTGCTCCGTTCGGGAATCGAACCCGCGACATGCAGCGCAGCAGTCAGCTCAGTCACTGTGCCGATCAAATCAGGACATTCTTCATTCATTTTATCACAAATCAATCAGTAAGTTCCAGTGATCTTACCTCCTGGCAGTCTCAAGCTGTGACTCTCCGTCGTCGTCCTGCTCCGGTTGTCTCTCGATGACGACTGCGGAGGGAGAGCGTTGTGGCTCGGACTCCGACCAGTTCTCGAAGCGGTCGCGGAAGCTCTTCGTGCGAGCTAGCTGCTGGGCCTGGGATAGAAATGAGTGAAGATGAGTTAGTTTTCGTAAGGTTAAAGTTTTCAAGCCATTTAGAGAGACACCTGGACACCTGTCCTGTTCTTTTGGGCACGTTTCCAGTTGACAGCGATGCGGAGGTGTACTTTGACGCCTAAGGCGGTGTCCTGCGTGAGCGACAAATACGACGCGACGCGACTCATCACGAAGTAAATATTATATTATAATCCTCAATCTAAACCCCAATCACTTTATAAGTTTGTTGTTTTGCTACAAAAAGAACAAAGATTACAATATTTTCCAATATCACAGACTTGTTTCAAAGCCTCATCCCTCTGCCTTGCCTCGAGGTAGACCCTGCGACGTTCATCCTCGCTGTCCTCATCTTCATACTCTTCTGAGGAATACTCCTCTTCCGAGGAGTCACCCTGGTGGTTGTTCTCGCCGGGAGGGGGAGGGGTGAACCTCTTTAGAGGCTTGGGACCTGTGGAGAGAAAGTTAAAGGTTATTTTCATTGTAATATTAACTGTTTTTTTTTTCAGAATTTCCTGCCGTCTTTGTAATACCTAAGCCTATAAGAAATTCAGGAGCCAAATTCAAGGTCAACACGAAGGGAGAGCGGCTATACCCACTCAAAGGTCACCCAAATGTCATCTGTCAAATCTGACAGAATAGCCCATTAATCATTTTTGACGTTTTGGTTTGGGGGAGTCACTAGTGGTGTTTTTTTTTTCTGTAACATGGGTTTGCTCTTGACCTTAGTCTAGGTCAGGAGTGACTAAGACAAGGTCGACGATGGAGCGAGCTTACCCAGAAGAAGCCTGTTCACTCTAACTTTGAAGAGATTAGGGTTGTATGCGTTGGGAAACACAGACCCAGGCAGTGTTTAAGAACTTTTGTCAGTTATGACCATAGGTCAGAATTAGGTTGAGTTATTCATTTACTTATACAGTGAAAGAATAAAGTGGATGTGCCCGAAATCCCGGAATTACTTTTAAAGAGCAGAAAAATTCTATGATTTTTTAAATAAAAAAGTTTTTTACTTTCACACAATTAATTTATCCGATCTATCTCCGATGTTTTTTTTTTATTATTATTTATTTGTTATATTGTTTCCCACACGAGATTGTCTATTAGAAATCCCGGGAAGGTCCATATTCATATCAATATTTCGATGCAAGTACCAAAATAACTCTACCTAATTCCGATCTATGGTTATGACAGCTATTTGCCGGGGACAAAGGCCCCCTTTGGCGTTTTAGTTTTTGCTAATTTCCCTTGCCTTCCTACCTTGCTGATCATCAGGTTTGTTCTGCTGATGCTCCAGTTGTCGGAACACGTTGATCATGCGCTGCGCGGTGTGTCGTGAGGCAGCCACACTGGTGTCGACGGCCGCGTCCTCACTGCGGACTACACTTGGCTCGTGGTAGATCTCGGGGGATGGGGACTTTGGACGCTAGGACAAGAAACCATGTTGAAATAAAATAACTCACAAAGGGTAAATAGAGGATTTTACACTTGGTTACTGAAAACGTCTTCGAAACTGAGTAAGGACGTCTACTAAAATACGCAGTACGGCGACGATGTCTGCTCTGTTTTTTAAAAAAGGCGCGCGCGTGGAACCAGCAAATAAATCAAGATAACGATTAAAGATTAGTTGTGGGGAGCCTATGAAAGAATAAATATACTTAATTGTTCCGAAACAGACATTGAAATGTGGCTCTGGACAATTTTTATTATTTTCTTATATATAAAAATCAATTGCTGTTCGTTAGTCTCGCTAAAACTCGAGAACGGCTGGACCGATTTGGCTAATTTTGGTCTTGAATTACTTCTGGAAGTCCAGGGAAGGTTTAAAAGGTGAGGCGGTACGAAGTTTGCCCGGTCAGCTATCTTCTTCTTATATATAAAAATCAATTGCTGTTCGTTAGTCTCGCTAAAACTCGAGAACGGCTGGGCCGATTTGGCTAATTTTGGTTTTGATTTATTCTTGAAAGTCCAGGGAAGGTTTAAAAGGTGAGACGGTACGAAGTTTGCCCGGTCAGCTAGTAATAATATAAATAAAACGACCGCAATTCTCGAAGCTCAGTTACGTAACAAAAAAAATGATAGAATAAATGCTAGGATTTAAAACAATTGAAAATATTATGTAAATAAATGATACCTTTAAATAAATGATCAAAGCTGGAACAAGAATTTGAGCAGTAAAATGTGGGTGATTCTTTGCCTAGCCATTCATAAATAATAAAGGATGTACCTGTGTCTGCCTGGGCGGCGTCATACGGAACTCCTTGCGCTCACTCTTGGGCTTGTAGGTCTCGAAGAACTTGAATCTGTCCGATATGTCGGACGTCTCGATCTTTACGTCTTCCATTTTATCGGCCGCGCGGACCACGTCCTTAGGGATGAAAGGCTGAGGAAATAGAATTGTGTTTTTAAGAAACCCTTTGTTGGGACTTCGTCTGCAGCAAGGATTGCATTCCCTGATGCTAGTATCGCAACCCTGAGATTCCGGATGACGAGAAAAGAACAGACACTAACCTGGAAAGGCAGGGACTGGAGGTACCGCTTTGCTCGGGGCTTGTAGGGCCGGCCGGCCGGAGCGAGTATCCAATATACTCTTCAGATTCTTCTTGGTTCACGACACCAGAAGGTTACGAGAACTAATCAGTCAATCACTTGTTGGCGAAGTCGTTTTATTATTGATTTTCACATTTATTTTCACATAGGACTCGGGAGCAGTTACGTGTCGGCGCGCACGAATTTTTGACTCTAAGTTATTGGTTCCGCCGTCAGAGGGCAGAAGTGCAGCGCGAGCGTTTAGTGTCGCTCGCAATTATGGCGGTAAATTTAAATTAGGCGGGGAAGAAAGGATGGGATATTTGGGAAAGGTCTAATGTTTATCCATTTCCCCCCACTCGAAATCGACCAGGATTTCGCAAGCCAAAGGACTGCCAGAGATCCACTAGCAGTGCTCGAGAAATATAAAATACATATAGAACTTAACGAACATTAGTGTCTAAACTAAACTACTTGAACAATATTGATCAATACACAATATTGTTCGGGAATTAAGATAAGAAATTAGTTAATTAATAGGTAGCGGGCAGACCTTAACTACTGGCCTGCGCATAGTTTTACCGTTTGCAGTTCGAAGAGTCAGAACCCTGACTATATTATCTGATCCCGGATGGATCTGTTCTACACGAGCTAATTTCCATAGCAACGGCGGAAGATTAGGTTCGTTTACAAGGACCAAATCGTTAAGTTTGAGGTTAGGTGTATTTTTTAACCATTTAGTTTTTTGTTGAAGTGTATGCAGATAATCACGTTGCCAAGCAAGCCAAAAACTTTGTGTGATTTTCTTAAGCATTTGCCAACGAGAACGTGGACATAAGCATTCACTAACAGGTTCCTCCGGCAGTGAAACTAAAGGACCTCCCGTCAGGAAATGTCCTGGAGTCAGAACGTTCGATTCTTGCGGATCCGGAGATAAACTACAAAGCGGGCGTGAATTTAACACAGCTTCCACTTTGGCGAGAATCGTAATAAATTCTTCTAGTGTTAAAACTTGGGCGCCAACCACACGCTTAAGGTGATATTTGGTGGACTTTATGCCACTTTCAAATATGCCACCGAAATGTGGTGCACCTGGCGGGTTAAATTTCCATTTTATTTGCCGAATAGCTAGACCATCTGATATTTCAGAGTGATGTTTTTGAAGTTCACTAACTACTTCCTTGAGGTGTTTATTTGCACCTACAAAGTTAGTGCCACAATCGGAAAGGATTGTATTACACATTCCGCGACGGGAAACGAATCTATCCAGAGCCGCGAGGAATGCTTCTGAACTCAATTCAGTAACGGCCTCCAGATGGACGGCTTTCGAACTTAAACAAACAAAAAGGCACATGTATGCCTTATAGGTTTTAGCTCCACGTCGACGACTTTCCTTTAGAATAAATGGGCCACCGAAGTCAATTCCTGTGGTTTGGAAGCATCGAGAGGGCTGAAGACGAGCAGCTGGTAGCTTACCCATCATGGGTTGACTGGGCACTGGTTTTACTTTGAAGCAACGCACACACTTTGAGAGGGTGGTACGAATAAGGAGTCTTAATCCAATTATCCAGAACCTTCTTTGAATTAGGGACTGTAAAGTCCTTGGACCGCAATGCAAATATTTTAAATGGAAATGTTCGACAATCAGCTTTGACAATGGACTTAGTTTAGGTAAGAGAAGAGGATGTAGCGCAGATGGAGATAGATTAGCCTCATCGATGCGACCCCCCACTCGCAATAAACCATCCTCATCCAAGAAAGGAGAAAGTTTTTGAATAGATTTGTCGCATTGCTCTTGATTTTTCACTTGACTGACTTGAGACGACATATAATGGTCTTGAGTAAACTTGACTAGTCTCTTCATTGATGTTTCTAACTCAGAACTACTAAGAGCAGAAAAAATTCTATTTGAGGAAACAACCTTTGAGTTTGATATAAAACGGAAACACCATGCTAAAGTTCGTTGAATCTTTGTAAGAGAAGAAAGTCTAGAAGTTAACGTCAGAAGCGAATTATCAGATTCAGTAACGTGTAAGCTGCAGGGAACAGACGGTTTTAACTCCGGCAGTTCTGCATTTACGAGCAACGTACGTTTGCAAGGCCATTTATTTGGCGACATTTGCAACCAAGAAGGACCATTCCACCAGAGTGGGTGGTCAATTAAATCTGAACACATAACACCGCGACTGCAACAGTCGGCCGGGTTATCCTCAGTGGACACATGAAACCAAAATTCGGGGCTAATTAAATCAGTTATTTGCACAACTCTATTTGCCACGTACATTTTTAATAAATGAGGTGCTGTGTTGAGCCAAGAAAGCGTGGTCGTACTGTCCGAGTAAGCCTTCATAGAATTTATGTGAATTTTATCTTTGAGTAAGTTGTACATATGTGACATAACTTGCGCTAGAAGCACAGCTGCACTTAGCTCAAGTCTGTTTATCGTAGTCGGTTTTAACGGAGCTACTCGAGATTTACCAATTAACAGGTTAGTAAGAGTGGTGACTTCATCTACCACTACACAAAGATAGACACAACAGCCATACCCTTTCAGTGAACCATCACAAAACCCTACTAAATGACTTTCGAGTGGATTGGTAGGCATAATCAGTCTCGGAAGTGAAATATTTTGTAAATCAGATAAGTTGGCCGCTATTAAATGCCACACTTTAGCTAAATGTGATGGGATAGCTTCGTCCCAACCTAAGTTTAAGCGCCACATCTCTTGTAGAAGTGATTTCGCTGAAAACACTACCGGGCTGATCCAACCGAGTGGGTCGAAAATGCGTGCCACTATTGAGAGGATAGATCTTTTAGTAAATTTAACGTCAAAGGAGTCAGAAAACTTATAGGAAAAATTGTCGCAAGATGGATTCCACCGTATCCCTAATATCTTGACAAACTCATTTCCAACATCATCGAAAGATTTGGAAGTCTGAAGATGGTCAGGAGGAACATCAGACAACAGCTCTGGAGTATTCGTACTCCACTTACGGAGTTCAAAATGACCCTTTGATAATAACGAGGTGACATCCTCTTTTAATTGTTTGGCTTCATCAAGAGATGAACAGCCAGTTGTGACGTCATCCATGAACGTGTCTTCGCACAGAACTTGAGCGGCGCGACTTGAGTATTCAGAACCGTGGTCCTCAGCAAGTTGACGCAGAGTGCGAATAGCTAAGTAAGGGGAGCTGCTGACTCCATAAGTCACGGTATTCAGCTCATACTCTTTCAAAGTCTCGTTAGGCTCATCGCGCCACAAAACGTGCTGATAACACCTGTCCTCAGGACGTACCAATATTTGGCGGTACATTTTACAAATGTCCGCAGTGAAAACAATTTTATGAAGTCGGAATTTCGTAACTAAATCGACAATATCAATTTGAAGTTTCGGTCCAACATGAACTATATCGTTCAGAGAAAGATTGTTTGTAGTCCGACTGCTAGCGTCGAAGACTACTCGAAGTCGTGTTGTAGAACTCTCTGGGCGCACGACGCAATGATGTGGAATTATGTACCGATTAGTAGTCGAAGAGTCTGCAAGCTGCATATGGCCTAGCTCTTCGTACTGGTGCATAAATTCCTTATAATCAGCCTTCAGCTCGGTCTGATTATTGAGACGCCTTTCTAAGCTAAGAAAGCGATTAAAAGCTTGGTGAGATGAATCACCCAAAAAAGGGGCATCCTCCTTTAACATTAAAGGAACTACGTACCGACCCTCTCGTGTACGGTAAGTACCCTTTTTATACATTTGTTCACAAATTTCGTCTTCAAAACCGGAAATTTTACATTTCGGCGGTTCTTCAGAATCCCAGAACCGTTGAACGAGATCTTCGATCGTGGAAGATGACACGAGAAGTGACGTAACGGATTCACAGGTTAAATTATTAGATGGTGTGTTATGAAAATATTGTCCACTTATCACCCAGCCGAACACACTAGCCAAAGCGCAAGGTAATCCGGGACCGGGATTGAAACGTGAGCCAGTGTATATTTGATCAAAACACTCGACACCTAACAGAAGATCGATCGGACCGGATCTATCGAAGTCGCGGTCGGCGAGATCAAGATGCTTGTAATGATCCTTGACATGCAACGGTAGTGTTGATGAAGGCATCATGGAAGTAATTTTAGGTAAAACTACTAAAGGTAAATCGAATTTAGGAGACTCACGAGAATGAGGTATAATCGAAGCAAAAGTGTAACCCTTTATATCACAAACATTACTTTGTCCGAGCCCGGTGACGTTCAAATTACATTTCCTAATACGTAAACCTAGGCGGCGCGCGCATGCGCTAGTGATAAAAGAATCCATCGAACCACTGTCAATAACGGCGCGTGCACACTGAAGCGAACCGTCCGTGTGACGTAATCGCACCACCGCCGAGCCCAGTATTTTCGTACTGCAATTATTATTTGTATTCGAAGTTTGTGACGTTACGCAGGTAAGTGTGCTCGTACCTTTAGCGGAACATTCGTTATTTTCGTTAGACTGAATCGAACACGTTAATAAACTTTTATTTTCCACATGTAATAACGTATTATGTTTAGCGTTACAAATAAAACATGTGGTTTTAGATTTACAATTATTACTATCGTGACCTGGCCTTAAGCAATTGGTACACAACTTGAATTTCTGCACAACTTGTTCACGCTGTTCAAGTGTCATAGAATGTAACTTACCGCATCGGTAAATAGAATGATGTTCATTACAACATAAACAAGGTACGGAGCCCGACGAATTATTATTATTATTACTTTGATTCGTAGATGCTACCAATGATGATGACTTTTGCTGACCTTTATTTCGAAACTGTTTATTATTATTAGAAGAATTCGATGGAGTAGTCGAAACTGAGATAGGTTGACTAACTTCCAGAATTTTTATATAGTTTTGTAAATAAACAATTAAATCATTAAACTTAGGAATCTCGTGAGTATTTTGTAACTCGAACCGTTTTTTGGTTTCGAGATCAAGAGATCGCGAAGCGATGTGAAATAAAATAAATTCGCTTAGATCATCTATTTTTAACGCACGTAACGCGTTTACGCTTTCATATAAAGAATTGGTCAGTTCGGATAAATTTTCAAGAGACGGTTTGTTGATAGGCGTTAATTTAAATATTTTTTCCAAATATGTATTCGCTAATATGCGTTTGTTGTCATAACGATCTAATAAAAGATTAAAAACTACGGGATAATTCGACGCGGTTATAGGTACGCCCTTGGCCAAGGTCAACGCACACCCAGACAAACACGACAACAAATAATGAAACCTTTCCGTGTCCGAAAGGGAACTATTGCCATGAATGAGCGGGATGTAACTATCCTTGAAAGTCTGCCAGTTTTCGATTTTACCATCAAAACGCGGAATTTCCAATTTTGGTAATTTCACTTGTACACTTGAATCCTCCCGACGACAATGTGCGGACGGATCGGCATCAGTCGCGGGCGTCGACGCGCTCGTCGCGAGCAAAGACTCGGCCACTTCAACCGCAGCGTAATACAACTCATCAAATGACAACATCGGACCTAATTCTATTTCTGAATTGGGTTTTAATTGTAACTGTAATTTGGTTACATGTTCACTAGCTTCCATGAAGGCAGCCCTAATCTGTTCAATTTTTTTATATCTAGCCTTGAAGGTGGATAACTTTGAGCTATCCTGTTGGACTATTTTCGACAGATCGTAGATTATTTGCATACATTTAAAATCGTATTCACGCCTTCTAAGGCACGCCTGTAATTCCACCTCAACAGACATATTAACCTGCGTAGGTATTTGTCGCGATGTATAGATGAGATATTATTTATGAAGATGTAGGTAAGTAGGTACCTAACTATCCGAACTGCAATTGGAATAAGCCTTAGGCAATTTTTAATATAAATCTAAATAATGTAGAATTTTAATAATTCCGTTATAATTTAGACACACAGATCAATATTATCGCGTTTAGTCGTAACAAATGAAGTAAAGTAGGTACTTAGGTATTTTCTCGAGCACAACTATTTGACCATGAAACTATCCGTTAGCTTATACTAGCATCAGTTATTGCAAGAAACAGTTATACGAAAATTACCTTAAAAGTATAAGTTTTAAATTCAAACTACGATAAATTTTACTGAGCAAATAATAACTTAAGGATGAATGAGTGTGAGTAGTTGAGTACCTACAATCGTGGTCCGCTGGCCAGCGTCGGCGTTTGGCGGGAACCCGAGTGTATGTAGGTACTTACGCTTTTGCGTTGTTAAAAACTATGAAATACCACAAATACTTTATTTTACTCGTTATTCTTACTTATGATTTATTATATTCATAAGAATACACGATATTACAAGGCAATATGTACTCATTCAACGAGATTTTATGACTAAAAAGAGAATGTGAGGTTGCTCGTTCCTCACAGGAGGCACCAAAATTAAATGTTGGGACTTCGTCTGCAGCAAGGATTGCATTCCCTGATGCTAGTATCGCAACCCTGAGATTCCGGATGACGAGAAAAGAACAGACACTAACCTGGAAAGGCAGGGACTGGAGGTACCGCTTTGCTCGGGGCTTGTAGGGCCGGCCGGCCGGAGCGAGTATCCAATATACTCTTCAGATTCTTCTTGGTTCACGACACCAGAAGGTTACGAGAACTAATCAGTCAATCACTTGTTGGCGAAGTCGTTTTATTATTGATTTTCACATTTATTTTCACATAGGACTCGGGAGCAGTTACGTGTCGGCGCGCACGAATTTTTGACTCTAAGTTATTGGTTCCGCCGTCAGAGGGCAGAAGTGCAGCGCGAGCGTTTAGTGTCGCTCGCAATTATGGCGGTAAATTTAAATTAGGCGGGGAAGAAAGGATGGGATATTTGGGAAAGGTCTAATGTTTATCCACCCTTTTTAAATATTATTACTTTATGGGAAAATAATTATAGCATTGCATCATGTCATGTAAAAGCGGTGGATAAGTTTTTCGTTCAAGAGGTATTTTCGTGATATGATTTGTTTTTGGGGAAAAAAATCTCATGTACAAAAATAAATGCACTATTAAGAATTTTTGTAACACTACTGTCCAAAAATGGAGTGTTATGTTTTTTGTTTGAACAGCGCAAATTCAAATTCAAAATATGAATCTTGTTTCAAAAATTATCACATTTGGGTGCATATTTTCTTTATTGTTCTATATTTTCTGGATGCTTAATCAGTCTTTATTAGGTTTCCAGTTTTAGGACAGAGTTTTCGCGTGGTAAAAATCATGAAATGAGTCCCACCCAGGACATTGCAGGTGAGACTGTCAGACTTGTACTGACTAAAATCCACGGTGTCCTTCAATAGCCCTTTACGTTCCAGGGTCACGGTATTCGTTAGTCCCGCGACCCCGGCAGCTTTGGCCCTCTAAGGGTGCCCCGGCATTGTGCTGACAGCTCTTTGAGGCGCGCGTGGAATACAAAGCGCCGTCGAACCGGTGAGTAAGGTCGGACAGCGAGTCGCCCATTAGGTACTCGCCGTTAAGAAATGGGATATTTTTAAATAATATAAGACTACTCACGATCTCCTTCCGCTTGGGTACTTCCCCGGGCGGTGGGGAGGTGGGCGGCATGCTCTTAGCGTTAGCGTCTAGTTCCAGGAAGATAGAGCGGGACTTCTTGCCGATACCTGTAACATATAAATGTCAATTACAAAAATTTACGGCTTGATGGCCAGTCTGGTGACTGTTTACTACAAAACTTAACGTTTCATGTGTTTCCGTTTTTTTTTCTAACTATAAAATCACGCCTATGATGGCAAGGGAGGTCCAGAATACGGTGGCGTGACGATTTAGGGAGCTTGCTGGTGACGCGACGCGGCGCAATTCAACCGATTTTAAGAGCGCGTATCCAACAACGCAACATTGGCAACGTCGCAAATAGGTGTCAAACATTTTAAGAGCGCGTATCCAACAACGCAACATTGGCAACGTCGCAAATAGGTATCAAACATTTTAAGAGCGCGTATCTAACAACGCAACATTGGCAACGTCGCAAATAGGTATCAAACATTTTAAGAGCGCGTATCCAACAACGCAACATTGGCAACGTCGCAAATAGGTGTCAAACATTTTAAGAGCGCGTATCCAACAACGCAACATTGGCAACGTCGCAAATAGGTGTCAAACATTTTAAGAGCGCGTATCCAACAACGCAACATTGACAACGTCGCAAATAGGTGTCAAACATTTTAAGAGCGCGTATCCAACAACGCAACATTGGCAACGTCGCAAATAGGTGTCAAACATTTTAAGAGCGCGTATCCAACAACGCAACATTGACAACGTCGCAAATAGGTGTCAAACATTTTAAGAGCGCGTATCCAACAACGCAACATTGACAACGTCGCAAATAGGTGTCAAACATTTTAAGAGCGCGTATCCAACAACGCAACATTGGCAACGTCGCAAATAGGTATCAAACATTTTAAGAGCGCGTATCCAACAACGCAACATTGGCAACGTCGCAAATAGGTATCAAACATTTTAAGAGCGCGTATCCAACAACGCAACATTGGCAACGTCGCAAATAGGTATCAAACATTTTAAGAGCGCGTATCCAACAACGCAACATTGGCAACGTCGCAAATAGGTGTCAAAAATTTACAAGTTTTAATTAATTTGGCAATGACATCGTGAGGGTCGCGGGCAACCGATGGATGCAAGTGGCGAATTGTCGTTCGGCGTGGCGGTCTAAGGGGGAGGCCTATGTTCAGCAGTGGACGTCTTCCGGCTGATGATGATGAATTAATTTGGCAATGTTACTGTATAGAAATAAGAAATATGGCTGTGTAGTGCACTAAAAAATTGATAAGGAATGCACCGGATTCACCAGATCACTGAATTTACTTTCCCTCTACTACATGGGATTTAAACCATCATTGACGAATGTGGGTATACTACTCGTATTAGATACACCTTTTCCTAACCTTTTTCTTATTTTTTGACATTCAACAAATGAGTCCTTCCACCCAGGGCAGAGCAGGAGGGACTGTCAGACTTGTACTGACTAAAATACACGGTGATCCATCAATAGCCCTTAACGATCCAGGTCGTCACCGATACCTGATGAGATAGTCCCGCGTGGCAGGCTTTGGTTCTCTAAGGGGTCCCGTCAGATTGCTGACAGCTCTTTGAGGCGCGCGTGGAACACGACGCGCCGTCGACTCGAGCATGGTCCATGATCGGACGGCGAGTCCTTATCTTAACTTTTACAGCAGGGGTTCCCAAACTGTGCATCGAGGCGCCCTGATGCATCGTAGAAAGTACAGAGGGGCGCCGTGAGTCGCGAGTGTCGACCATTCTCCGGATTGATATTGTGTGGAACCAAGATTCTATATGTATAAAATATTTACCAGAAAGAAGAGGATAGTCTCATTGATCTCTTTTGCAGCAACAAACCCAGATTCACGTGCTCTGATTTCGTGGAGTTCGGAACCAGGTATTATTGTTTCATTATTCACCTGGTATCAACTAGCTAGGGTGCCGAGAAAAATTTCTAAACCTGTATGTGCGTCGCGAGCTGCAAAAGTTTGAGAACCCCTGCTTTAGAGGATTACTGGCGTTTTTTTTAATCTTACCTTCATTAAAGAGCGCCCTATCATCGATCTCCCTGTTCCTTGGCGGTTGGTTCTCGTCGTTGAACACCTCTCCGTTCTCGAACCGTTGCTTGATGGCGCGCGCCTTCTCCGCATTCGCGTCCAACTCGCGGGAGATCTTGTCTGCTGACGTCACTCCTGGAGGGATGAAAGGATACCTTGACCTCTTTATACAAAGTCTAGTCGTCCCATGACCCATTTACACGCTCTAAGAAATAGGCGAACAGTGTATAAGACGGGCACGCGAGGTATGTTGGGAAATCAAATACTTAAGGTGAATGCTCCAGGGTAGCCCGCGAATTTCAAAATTTCTTGGGTTTTTTGCAATTTGCAGGCCAGTGCTAGGTTGTATGTTGATTAAAATATTGATCGCGGCTGTAAGACGTATGTAGTTACAGAATTATAATCAACAAAATCATCATTAAAACGCTCTAAGTTCATAAATCTTCAGGAATGACTTTTTATGTTATTTTTTTGTTCCTGAAGCTTTATGAACTTGGAGGGATGTATTGGTGATTTTGATGCTTCGATCATTAAAAATAACTAGATACACAATCCCGTACAAAAACGAACTTAAAACTGTCCTCAAGTAGGTTCGTAAAATAGAAAGAGAAAGAGACATAACTGGCCAACATATACCAAAAGAAATTAAACCTTATTCGAATGAGTTAAAGTCGGATATAGAACGGACATAAAAACACATTAAATTTTACGACCGCGACTCGAATCAACACATGCTACCCGACTAAATCAAGTAGCCATGCGACAATATGAACTGTACGTTTAGTAAAAGGATTTTCAATTTAGGTGCTTTATAAACCCTGCTGATAATTTCGTCAATTAATGTTTTACGGCGATTTCTTTACGAAATATCAGTATTTATAGTACAGTGATAGTTAATATATATTGTTAATATTAGTACTTACTGAAAAAATGAAATTCTAACCTTTTTTCCGGTCCTGGAAGAGTGATTTTTGCACTTTTTAAACGAGCACGGAGGCATGTTTACGTTCCGAGCATTAGAACAGTACTAAACAAAAGTACCGACTTCAAAACAAATACAAAAAAGTTTAAAATAACTTTTCTTTCGGAAGTCGGTGGCAATAGTCAATGACACAACAAAACAAAGCCACCGACTTCCGAAAGAAAAGTTATTTTAAACTTTTTTGTATTTGTTTTGAAGTCGGTACTTTTTTTTAAAAAGTTTTTATTTTACCCTTTTTAGTTTATTTATTACATATTCAACCCAAATTCTTGTAAAATACAAAATTTTCTTACATATGCACTAATCTTGTAATCCGTCACAACATAAAAAAATCCATATCTCTAAAACTACTGAACCGATTTTGATGAAACTTGCAGTGTACCCTAAGTTGAACAATACCTAGTACAACAAAAAAAAGAATTACTTAAATCGAACTTATAGTTCCGGAGATATGCGTGCACAAACATACATACATACACTTATGAAATTTGGCACATTTGTTCAGACGCTGATATAGACTAACATATATGAAAACTGGGCAGTTCTGATAATATTACATACATACGGGTCGAATTGATAACCTCCTTTTTTTTGAAGTCGGTAAAAAAGGATGACCGATCTCTGATTTGGTCATTCTTTTGGTGAGGACGTTTTTTGTCGCTGATTGTGTATCTAGTTGTTTTTAATGATCGAAGTTTTGATGATAATAATTCTGTAACTACATACGTCTTACAGTCGCGATCAATATTTTAATCAACATACAACCTAGCACTGGCCTGCAAATTGCAAAAACCCAAGAAATTTTGAACTTCGCGGGCTACCCTGGAGCATTCACCTTAAGGCAAACTTATCACTATACTAACGTAGCGCAAGCGCCAACAGGATGCCATTTGTTAATGGCCGCTTGCAAATGATGTCCTGATGGCGCTTGCGCTACGTTTGTGTTGTGTTAAGTATGCCTAAAGAGTGTGTGTACCCATTATACCTCGAGTCCTCTTATACACTGTTCCCCTATGCAAGTTTGACTGCGGACTATTAAAAGATAATGAATAAAATAAATACCGCAATGTGGTCAAACTTGAATGCGGCTTGCATTCAATTTCTTGCATCGTCTATTGAGACGATGCAAGAAATTGAATCATTGAATTGGGGCCTTAGAAAGTTAGGCAGTTGTAGATTTCTTTCGAAAACCTTGACGGATTCTTTTTTTGCTGAATTATTAATTAAAATCAATTTTGTGGCAATTTTATTATTTTTATATTCTTGAAAGCAGATGATTATAACTTAAATGTTCCGTTATATTTACAAATATTATTTAGCTATAAATAATTTAAATTGAAATATTTTTACGTTTTAATAATTACAGTGTTAGGGATCAAATCACGTTAGCTTAAATCTTTTTTTTTTAATAAATCATTCTGCCACTATTTTCGTTGTAGCCTATAAATTCTAAAATGTTTGCCTATATCAATGAGGAACAAACCCGTGCTATAATGTATCTAGGTATGTAGTGTGTTTTGGAATGACATCCCTAAATGAAAGTGTCATAAAAAAAACAATGTTTTATGTGTTCTATAACCACTAATGTTTTTGAAATAATAACTGACCGAAGATTTGCGTCATTACCTTCCATTTCGAGAGCCATGTCGGCGTAATTAGTAGCGTCTAAAATAAAAAAATATATAACACAAAACGTTCTGTAAATGAACTACAAAGTAATTTTTGGGAATATTATATTTGGCAAGAATCCTAATTACCTCAATATTGATACCTATCAACACTCGACAGTTTGGCCGAGAAATTGAACAGACGTGTCCATGAAACATTTTTTTCAAGTAAACGTCGAAGGCCAGCCGTTCACTGATGGGGTTTTTTTTAGCTTGGTAAAATCATCAAATGAGTCCTCCCACCCAGGGCAGGGCGAGAGGGACTGTCAGACTCGTACTGACTAAAATCCACGGTGTCCTTCAATAGCCCTTTATGTTCCGGGGTCACGGTAATGAGAGAAGTTCCGCGACCACGGCAGGCTTTGGCCCTCTAGAGGGGGGCCCCGTCATCACTGATAGGGTAAGGAAATTTATTCATATATTTTATAGGATTTTGTAGTTTCACATACTTTTTTAAAACAGTTATATTGTTAATCTGGCTTGATCTGGCTCGCGAGATTGTTGACGTGAGAATACAGTAGTCATTGTGCCGATAGTCGTGTCTACCAATGGCTTAATTACCAAGAGCCTCGAACAACATCTGAGGAGGCTCTCGCTTGGCAGCTGGATCAGGCGCCTGATTCAGAAGACAGTACTTCTGGACACGGCAAGTATTGTTAGGAGGTTCCTCTCTCAGGAGCCCTGACCACCGGTAGCCGGGACCCTGTTCCCGAAGTTGATGGACTGCTATTCTTTTTTTTTAATGTTGTATTTTATGGAAAATTAATGAAATATTATTTAAACTAGTACATTATAACTTTTCTTACCTTGTTCGCTCTGTAGTACTGACTGTTCGTACATCTCCTTGATTTTAGCTTGTTTGCCCTGAAACAATGATCATTTTAGTAATATATTAAAAAAAAGTATTTTCTTACGCTGAATTCAAATCGTTTATTTTAAGTAGGCCAGTTTCAGGCACTTTTGAATTGTCAAAAGACATAAAAAACAATTTCAGAAAAATATTTATAATGCTACAGTTGGGACTGTGACTGGGTCACAAGACGTAATAACTGTGAAAGTACTGTAGGAGCTCATTCCAAAGCGTAGATCTCTATAGAGAAGAACGGGCAAGAAAGTAATAATAATAATAAAATATTTAAAAATGTAATTTATAAGTAAAAAATAATAATAAAGAAATAATAATAATATTCCACAACTATCACACAACGCCATCTAGTCCCAAGCTAAGCAGAGCTTGTGTTATGGGTACTAGACAACTGATAAACATACTTATATATTTCTCAATACATACATATTATAGATAAATTACACCCAGACACAGAACAAATGATCGTGCTCATCACACAAACATTTGTCCTGGGTGGGAATCGAACCTACGACCTCCGGCATAGCAGTCAGGGTCCACTAGACCAACAGTCCATGCACACTCTTATTAAAACGCCAAAATTATAACTAAACCTTTGTTACATCATTCATCTTGAAATGGTATTTATGTGAGAGCGATGTAGCAAGTAAAAAAGTCCATAGGAATATCAAAATGACAACTCAATAAAATTAAAAACGGGGCAGCTAAGAAATTACTAGTCCTTATACTTATAGCGCCCGTTCACAAACATGATACATGTATCAACACCGCTCAGCTCAACCATTTTCAAGGGAGCTAAATGATCCGACACACGCGCCACCATCAGCGAGACATTGGAGTGATCATGATATTCTCTCAACCACCAGGGTAAAATCAAGTCAATAATAATTTATAAGTAGTACTCACATAATATGTACAATAAAATTATATCCTAATTGACAACCTCTTTCTTTATGAAGTCGGTTAAAAAAAATGGTATCTCACCATGAACAGTCTGCTGCGTATATTCTGTATCTCCTGCTTCCTCTCGCGATGCCTCTCTGAGGAGGAGTGCTGGCCAGTCTCGAACTTGCCGACGATCTCGCTCATGTTACAGAACGACACCGGCTGCTCGCGACTCGCTGAGTGCTTGTACGACTTCTTTAGGACTGAGTCTTCGTCTATTGAGGATAAAAATGGCCAGTAAGACATATTATCGAATGCAATTAAAGGAATACATCTACTACATGTTGGAGATCAAGGCACGATATGTCTTTTTGGTCATACTTTTTTTTTTGCGTGGTAAAATCATCAAATGAGTCCTCCCACCCCGGGCAAGGCGGGAGGGACTGTCAGACTAGTACTGACTAAAATCCACGGTGTCCTTCAATAGCCCTTGATGACTATTATACTCATACGAACACAACGCGCCGTCGACCCGGGCATGGTCCATGGTCGGGCAGCGAGTTGCCCTTTACTCGCCGCCCGCATGCCCGCGCCTACGGTGGCCGGAGATCGTCTTGCGACGTCCGTCGCCGTGAGCGTCCTCCACCGCGGGTGGGGCGGAGGGAGGACATTGTCCTCTCCCTCACGCGGCCCGCCTCCTCCTTCGCGTTGGTCACATACTTTGTAATTAACTAACTCCCGAAATTAATATTCTATCTTAATTTAAAAATCATTCCTTTGCTTTTGACGGCTGCTTCTGATTGGACAACGGACATGTTAAAGGCTCGGATAGACAAATCCGGTCGTTGATTGGTACAAAGAACCAACCGCAGATAGCAATCTAGATAGATTATTAGAAAGAAAAGAAAGAAAGAAAACTGTGTTTATTGGCATAAAACTAAAAAATACAAACACAAAAAAATACAACAAAACAAATCTTTTAATGCCAAAAGGGCCTCAGCTCAGCATAATGCCAAGTGGCAAAACCAAGTCTATTAATTTTCAGCGTTAGACTATATCGGGATGAGCTTACTGATTGATACCGAAGCCCAGCAGTGGTAATCCACGCTCAAAATAAGAGAAGCTTCGCATACTCTACAGTACAAAGCTTATTTTTTCGTAATAAATTAAAAAGTATTTGGAGAATATTTGAAAGTTACAACTTATACGGCCTTACCACAAAAAGATAAACATCTCTTGAACGCTTGTCTAAAAAAAGTGTAACTGCAAAACGATCCTTATGTCAACGTGAAATCTCGTTTTGACGGTGACAGTTTTTTTAGACAAGTGTTCAACAGATGTTTATCTGTCTTGTGGTAAGACGGATAGTGTTTATAAAAGTTTTTCTAACGATTTCCATAGAGTTCAAGACTACTAATAGCGTACTACTTCAAATTATGCCAAAAAAAAACTTTAATATTTTCGGTCAACTTGCGAAGTTTCACAACTACTGCTACTGCTAGCCTAGGTACTTCATCCCACAGCTGGGCAAAGGCCCCATGACTTCCAGTTTTCGAAATCCAGGGCCAAAGTGGACCACTGGTCGTTGGTTTTGTCAAGCTCATCCCGCCATCTTCTTCGAGGTCTGCCGCGACGCATTTTGGCTGTGTCAGGGCTCCACAAAGTGGTTATTTTGGCCCACAGCTCATTGGGCATGCGGCAGACGTGAAGTTTCACTAATTAAATTATTTTTATCTAGAAGTTGACTCACCATCCTCATCGTCCTCTGGCTCGCTGGAGCTCTGTTCCACTGGCACTCCGTTCAGGTACTCATCAGACACGCCTACGTCCATGCCCTTCGCTTTGAACCTGGGTAGATATAACAAGCAGTTAGATAAGAAATGAAGATATAGAGAAGGGTGGGAGAACGAAAGGACTTTGTCCAGCATTGAGCCAGTAAAATAACATAGTTTCACGCATGTGAGCCTCATAGGGTAAAATTGACAACATGGGGTTCAGATAAATCCTCACAATATGACGGTAGAGCGAGAAAATACTCATACCTAATATACAGGGTGTAATTAGACACATCACATAGCCGTTAACTACGCATACTGTACATCTAACTAAGTAGCTTTACGCTAAAATGATCGCTGGGAACCAACTTTTATTTTTAGGTATCAAAAAAAATTAATAATTTTATTGCGCGCAATGTAAAGCAAACAGGTTTCGTGTCGTTGTGTGCGTAGGCGGGCGGCTTGACGCTCACCACGCGCCTATGCTGGAACGCGCTGTGATAAGAACGTATCGACGAGCGTGCGTATTTTTTTTAGAAAAATCGAAAATTCAGGTAATGTTTGTTTGAAAAAAGTTTTGTAATAATACTTAGAATTCGATTTCGTAAAAAAAGATTTAAAAAAATGCAACTTTGACCTTCAATATCTCGAGAACCCTTGGAGTCCCAGGTACGATCTAAAGGAAAAAAAATGATCAAAATAATGGGTACAATACGTGGCTTTCGGCTTCGTTAAGTGTCTTCTTACACCCTGTATAATTGCACAATGTCAAAAGGCGCAAAAGACCGAGACCCAAAGGTAAATACTATGCAAAGGTAAGTACTATTGGGTTTTTCTAAAAAAGAATTTCTCAGTAGCTGCCCAGAGTTAGGAAGTTGGAGCCCCCGTGCCTCGGAAAGCACGTTAAGCCGTTGGTCCTGCGTCTGATCTCTTTCCGGTATGTCGGATTGTCGTCCCATCGGAACTATGAAAGTAAAGGAACAGATAATATGTACCTGTGCCTGCGCACACACGCGCTGCACTATATAGGGTGTAAGAGACATCGACGCACAAACGGATACCATGGGTCCAGGACTCCAGGACATGATTCTGGATTTCCCCCCTGTGTTAGAATTTTTCGTCGGATTTTCCCGAATTTTCAAAATTGAAATAAAAATGTTTTTTTTTTACTTTAGACTGTTCATAATCGTTATTCTTACCTAACCCAATGAAATTTTTAATAAAAAAGTAATCAATTCACTAAAAGTAGCAATGTAAATAAAACTAGAAATGGTGTCTTCTTAGATGTTTATAATGAAAGGTCATAGTATACCTAAATACTGTGTCCAGTATCACAGTACCTGTAGTATTTTAGCGCGGCTCACTATTAAAAAAACAAAACAAACATAAAAAATAGGAAAAAACTGACGAAAAATTGGGGTCCAGAATCATGTCTTGGACCCATAGTATCCGCTTGTGCGTCGATGTCTCTTACACCCTGTATGTACCGCGCAATTGGCTAATCTTCGTTGTGATTGGCCACCGTGGCCCAAATCGCTGAGGAGGACCATTATTATTATTGACCCATAGACATAGAGCATAGACTGATCCCAAATGTATACTAATATTGTAATCTACACTAATATTACAAAGATACGGTGATGCATTTCCAGCAACATCATTTCATTCACGAAGTGAACATTTGGAATATTGCTAAGTGGCCGTTTTAGACCCTCTGAAGAGTTTGATTGAAAGCGCTAATCTCGGAAACCACAGATTCGAATTGAAAAAAAAAATGATTTTGTCGTACCTAAACCTCATTTATCGACAAAATTGACCATACTCTATTTAAAGAGAAAAAAAATACATTTTTGTTTGCCCAAATGTCTTTTTCATTTCTAAGTATTTTGTTTCTTGTGAGAATCGAACACATTGCAACATTCATCGCTTTACCAATGCGCCAAAGTCCGTCAAAAACAATTTTTTCAAGAATTCCTAAGTATTATTAATATTCCTGTATGTACCACATGTCACTGGGTTACAAACTAGTTCAGTGCACACTAAATCTGGCTCGGTTTCTGTCCTTGACTTCGATTTATGCTTCCGAACTATTTTCATAACAAGTGCCTATTTTACAGGTATGAAATATCTGTTAGGAATTTATGCATATTTTTTATGTTTTTTTATATAGTTTTATTTAAAATCTTGGAAAATGTTAATGAAAATACATACATACCTATAATAATATAAGTACATTTTTTATATCGAAATATCTTACAAATGTTTTCAATGTGAAAGTTTATAAGAATGGATAAATGTGTGTATGTGTACGTTGTGGCTCTTTCACGCCTAAGCGACTAAACAGATTTGGGTGAAATTTGGTGCACAGATAGTTCATAACCTGGATTAACACAGGACAATTTTTATCCTGATTTTATGTTCCCGTGGGGTATTTTTCGACCTGTAGCGGACGAAGACGCTAGCAACAGTTTAAGTATAAATGCATGTAAATAATGTTGAAAGACCAATAAACGGAATAAAGGCAATATAATCATATAACAACAAAAATAAAAATACAAAAATAAAAGTCCGATTTTAATGTTAATTTGTTGACTGAGCGATTGGACTACTTCGTTACGTGAAGGGGGTTCGATTCCCGCACGGAGCAAATATTCGTACTATGATCTACAATTATTTGTTTCGGGTGTAGGTGTTTGTGTATTGTGAATTTAGATGTTTGGAAACGCACCCACGTGTGTGTGGAGCAGCATTAATAAAAAAAAACTTTTTTTTTTTCGTTACATATATATTATCGCTCAAATCTTTCTTTTTCTCGTAGTCATGGTATAAAGTATCGTTTGCAACTCTTGAATAAAACGGATTTAAATCGAGGGCCTGAATCACTCGCGTCGCTCAGGATTTAAATATTTGAATCACTCGCTCCGCTCGTGATTCAATCATCATGAATCACTCCCTGCGGTCGTGATTCAGTCATTAAAATCCTTCGCTTGCTCGTGATTCATGTATTGGCCCTCGCTTTAAATCCGCTCTTTATTCACTAGTTGCAAAATATACTATTATACCATTCCTACTCTAAAAAGTTACTTTTACTCACTGAAAACAGTGAATAAAAAGCTCTTTTACTCACTGTTTTGTTGTTTGAATTTAGAACACATTGATGCGGTCGACCCCCGTGTTATTAGGAAAATATTACTCTTAATTTAAGTCATTGTTCCGATTTTAATGTTAATTTGTTGACTGAGCGATTGGACTACTTCGTTACATGTAGCGGGTTCGATTCCCGCACGGAGCAAATATTCGTACTATGATCTACAATTTTATTATTTGTTTCGGGTGTGGGTGTTTGTGTATTGTGAATTTATTATATTATATAATTTAGATATTTGGAAACGCACCCACGTGTATGTGGAGCAGTATTAATAAAAAAAAACTTTTTTTTTTTTCGTTACATATATTTTATCGCTCAAATCTTTCTTTTTCTCGTAGTCATAAAGTATCGTTTGCAACTCTTGAATAAAACGGATTTAAATCGAGGGCCTGAATCACTCGCGTCGCTCAGGATTTAAATATTTGAATCACTCGCTCCGCTCGTGATTCAATCATCTTGAATCACTCCCTACGGTCGTGATTCAGTCATTAAAATCCTTCACTTACTCGTGATTCATATAATGGCCCTCGCTTTAAATCCGCTCTTTATTCACTAGTTGCAAAATATACTATTATATTATTATAAAATGTGAAAGTTTGCGAAAACGGATGAATGGATGTTTGTTACTCAGATCCGGTAAAAACTACAGAACAGGTTTAGATAGTACACAAATATAGTTGATAACATAGAGTACTTTTTATAAGTACAAAATCCATAAAAGAGATTTTACCTCACATTTTTATCAACTCAATAAAATTTATTTCTGGTTAATCAATTCAATACCACAAGCGAAACGGACGACAAATCAATAAACAATAAAATACCTGTACATTTCTCTAAACTATAACAAAAACTTGAACACTCAAAAAAAAAACTTCGCAAAAAGTGTCCTCACCGCACAAAATTCACTAACACTTTAAAAATCTCTTTAGAAATTAAATTTAAACCATATTTTCGTTCGTCTTTCACGCAACACAGCTTACAATGCGATATCCATCAGTTACTACATCTTTACCAAACTAACTTTACAATAAAACAGGGGATATTCACCCTTAAGGTGAAGAGATAAGGTGTAGCTGATGTGTAGTATAGTTTGCCGTTATAAAAAAGCTTATGGAACATGCTGGTTGCTGAAAAAATCTTTAGTGTGGAGACTTGAGTGTGTTGATGTTATTTATTGGTTTAGAATACATCGGTTGGTGTATAAAGTTAGGGCTTTCTTAAATTTTGTAACTAGCGGGAGACTGGCTTTACAGATAACCGTGGCCCTGTAACGCAGAGCTATTAAAGTAATACCGTGGATTTTACTCAGTACGAGTCTGACAGTCCGTCCCATCCCATCCTGAGCGGGAGCAGGAAGACTCATTTAATGATTTTACCACGATAAAAATAAAAACATCCTAATTAATATTATTTATTAAATTTGAAGACCGTTGCGCTTTCTTTTTTTTTTTTTTTTGCTCTACATTAGAAGTATCTCCTGCCTGTATCGTGAGTGCGTCCGCTTACAAACATTTAAAGTCACATTCACAACACTACAGACTCGGAACAACTCATTGTAGATCAGATCATACAAATATTTGTTCCGTGTAGTCACAGATAATATAATACTAGCGTGAACCACTGCACCAACAGTGTCGGCGAATTGTAAGGTTTCGGCTACAAAATAGATGTCACTACGTAGGCTAAAATTTATTTTTATTTTAGTGGTATCGTACCATAAGATTAGGAACATTAAACTGTTGAGTTATGAAAGGAGAACCTGCAGCACATATAGGAATCATGACTTTAAACACAAAACTACACAGGATTTTCCCGTCATAACACCGAATATTGTCGAGAACAACAGTCAATGTACACCAAACAAATCGACACACTCATTCCTTAGGGAGCACTTGTATCGCCGGTCGGTTCTCATGGCGAACAGAAATAGAACATCTGAAGCTAACCGCTGACGCAAGTGTGAGACAAGGACTGAATCATTTTGATACTTTCTTGTTTAAATTAGGAAGATTCCCTAGAAATGTTTTTTATGTTTGATGTTAGGTATTATAGAAATATTTATTTTGGAAATAATTTTGTGTTATCTTTTTTTTTGGCATTGGATTGCCTATACTAAACGGTGATGCGGGAAAAGGAATGAATAATTTTGATACTTTATTGTTTAAATCTTGAAGATTTCTTTGAAAAAAAATGCTTTTGATGTTAGGTAGTAATATTCGTTTTGGAAATAATTATGTATTACTGTTTTATCGTACTTCATGTCACAAATGTTGGCAGTTGCTACTTTATGTAAAATGCCGACGCAAATGGGAGACATTGAGTAATATACTTTCTTGTATAAATTGTGAATACTTCTAAGAAAGATTATTTTGTGAAATATTTTTTTTTGTAATTTGTGAAAACATTTCGTTTAGTTATCTACTTGTCTTAATAAATAAACTAACCACGCGAAAGCGAGAGACGCGGACTGATTGATTTTGATACTTTCTAATTTACATTTTTAAATTGCAAGGATTTATTCCGTTTTTCTTTAGACTCGCTATTTCCTACCTAGATGGAAATAGTGAGTCTTGTTTATTTGTATTTTTCACGTCTTTGTTTTGGCATCAGCTTCCTTACTAAGCTGATCATAAGATAAATCATCTTGATACTTTCTTGGTGGAAATCAAGTCTTTAAAAAATACACTCGAGAGCAATGAATCCGGGTCACTTAAAGAATGTTAAAAATCTCGGAAACTAAAAATAATAGGTTAATGCAATAAATTGTATTTAATAGACAATGTAATACTCCTTAAATGAAAGTAAAAAAAAATATGAGTCACCATACATTTTATTAACACAAAATTACATAAAGAAAAAACTGCTGATCTCTCCTTAAAACAAAAATAGGAAACATGAAATTTTTGAACTTTATTACGATTTTCTTGAATTTTAATACTTCGTATTGCCTCCTCGTGCTTTTATTACTGCGTTTACGCGGTTTGGCATGCTGTACACCAAGTTCCTTATACGATTTTGGGGAATATTCTCCCATTCCTCTGTGAGAGCAATTTTGAGCTCACGAAGCGTGATTGGGGGAGGGTTTCGTTGTTTTACGCATCTGCCTAGCTCGTCCCAAGCATGCTCGATCGGGTTGATATCCGGGCTGCGCGCTGGCCACTCCATACGAGTAATGTTCATCTCTTGAAGGTAGTCATTCACAATCCTACCTGTATGAGGTCGGGCATTGTCATGCATAAATATAGCATCCTCACCTAAATTGACCATAAATGGACTAACGTGATCATTGAGGATTTCTTCCACATATCTTACGCTAGTTAAAGAGCCGTTTTCTATGATCACCAGCTCTGTGCGACTTTCAGAAGAAATTCCGGCCCACACAAGTACAGACCCACCACCGTAGGCTACTTTTTCTTCGATGCATGCTTGCTTGAATCTTTCCCCTGGTCTTCGATACACTCTGTGTCTTCCATCGTGCTTGTAGAGCATTAATTTTGATTTGTCGGAGAACATAACTTTTGACCAATCTTCAATACTCCAATTTACGTGGCTCTGGGCATATCTTAGTCTTGAAATACGATGTCCACGCTCCAGTTTAGGGCCGTTTGCAGGTCTAAGGGGTTTTAAGTTAGATTCAGCAAGCCGACGTCTTACTGTCCATGCACTTGGGTTACTTCCTCCGAGGCGTCAAAACTGATTGGTGAGTTCAGTTCCTGTGAGAAAGCGATTTCGAAGCATGGTGTTCACCAAGTATCGGTCTTCTCGTGCTGTGGTACACCTGGTTCTGCCCGTTCCTGGTCTGCGTAGGTTAGAACCAGTTTCTTCGTAACGTCGGAGAACTCTTTGTACTGTTGACAGCGACACACCGACAGTCCTGGCTGTATCGCGCTGACTCCGGCCGGTTTCCAGCATTGTAAGTATTCTGGTGCATTCTTCAGGCGTAAGCGACATAATTTCAGCTTGAATAATGAATATAGAGCACTATCAACATGGTTTATGTACCCACATAAATGACAGATTACAAACAAAAGCAAAACCAAATGCTGTAATTTCGTAGTTCCATCTTCGAAAGTGGCCCTTTTTCAAATTTGATTTTTTTATGATATAACTTTACAATAACTAAGAAGTTTTAATACCTTCATTTAAGGAGTTATTACATTGTCTATTAAATACAATTTATTGCATTAACCTAGCATTTTTAGTTTCCGAGATTTTTAGGATTCTTTAAGTGACCCGGATTCATTGCTCTCGAGTGTAATTCACTAGCCGTGTGGGATTATATTTTACGAGTGACACAAATATAAATGTAACAACGTGGTTTTTATGATCTCTCAAGAAAACGCTCTGTGTGATGATTCATAACAGTTTTAATTTCTATTTATGCATAGTAAAACACCAGTAAATAAAATAAGACAGACAGGAGTATTTTCATAATTTTTTAATATTGTTGTTATGTCCAAACCCGGGATTTATACAAATTGTTGAGCTTTCGGGAAAAAGTCGTACGGAACGGTGAACGTGTTTGTAATTTATGAATAAGATGAGTACCCCTGACCCTTTACTGAGGGCCTCGGGACTGTCTAAGCAGGTTTTCGTGACCCTGGAACGTGTAGAGCAGTTGGAGGAACAGGATGGTAGCCATTGATTTGATGGGAAGACTCATTTGATGAATTTACCAGCCCAAAAAAATCTAATATTACTGAGTTTTTGGAAAAAATTACTGACGATTTATTCAGGCAAAGCTGCTCCGTATTATGATATCTAGTTAAGTGCTAGAATTAGATTATATTCGCGGCTCTGTCTCTGTTCAGTATTTTTTGCGTGAAAGAAATGCAAACATTCATCCATCTTCACAAAGTTTCGCATTTATAACATTAGTAAAATAACCTCAAAAAACGATTCTTCCTGATCTTCCTGCCCTGAACCCATTTTACTTGGGATCGGCACAACACTTTTTTCTTCTATTCTATCAGAGGTTACAGTATAATTCAATCCTATTTTTTTCATATCATTCCTTAGATAATCCATCCATCTTTACTTTGGCCTTCCTCTTCCTCTCCATCCATCAACATTCATACAAAAAAAAAAACGATTTAAAAATGAAGCTTATCTGACTAACTTGGCAAGTTTGGACAGGATGGCCTTGGTCTTCTCCCTGGGCACCCTGGTCTCCACGGGCGGCGGCTCCTCAGCCGTGGCCTTCCGCTCGAACACCTCGAAGCGGGACTTCACGTCCAGCTGGGAGAGCTCCTCTAGTCCAAGATCTGGCTTATCTGATGCTGTTAACAAAGTGTGAGTTAACATAGGTTAATTTTATTTATTTTTCTAGTATGTACAATGGAATTATCTAACAATCTTTGGGTCAACATTTTGGATACATTTACGCGCTAAAATCTGTTAAATAGTTACAGTTCTCCAAAGTTTCTTTATGTTTTTCAATGTCAGTAGATATTTTACTGTCATTGAGAATTGCTTTGTCTTTTGACCGAAGCGACTGTCATAAAATTTTGGGAAAAAATAGGGCCTCTTTATAGCAATAGCAACTTTATAATATAAAGGTAAGACCGCACTAGGCGGAACTGCACTGCAGCGGAACTGCGCGACACGACGCTTTTCTTTGCCACGCAGTTCAGTTGCAGTGTAGTTCCGTTGCCGCTTAGTGCGTGATGTCTCGTATAATTTCATATAAAGAATATTTTGACGCGTCGTGTCGCGCAGTTCCGCCTAGTGCGGTTTCACCTTAAACCTGTAAATCTCCTGTTGTTAAAGTAATTAAAATAAAGATTATTAAACTTAATAAGCTATTAAATTTATAAATATTCTTCAAATTTTTTAAACCAAACGTAACAACAGATATTTTACGGACGAATTTTCATTTAGTATTGTTGAAAATACGTTAAAAAGGAATCAAAGGGTTTGTAAAGTATAGTTTCTATAAATTAAAATACACACGATCTAGTTTCGATTCAACGCCATCTATCGGTAAACATATGAAACAGCTACTAACCTCTAACGACATCTGGCGGCAACTCGACCGGATTACTCTCGCAGATGATCATCTGATGCTTTTTGGGAACAGCTGCTGTGATGAACAAAAATAAACTTTGTAATTTAGTAAACTGAAATCGGCGGAGAAAATACATCGAAAGTAAAACTGGACTTAATAACATGAGTCCAAAGTCATGTCAGAGGCTTGTGCGGTTACTAGAAGCGACTTAACCGTATAGTTCGGTACCGGGTCCGAAACGGCCGCGACAAGTAAACCTACGCTGGCTCAGTAGTGGGTCCGAAATGGGCAGACGTTGTAGTCATATGACATCCTCATTAAAAAATTAAAAAATATAATATTCTCTGCGTTAAATCCTATGAGTGCGCATTAATTAAGAATGTTTAATAAAAATCTGATTTGTTCACGCCATTAAAACTTCTTCATTTACAACGCATTTTCTTAATTTACCATTACAAAATCCAAAAGTGTAAATACGATTTACGCCATTTTGATGGCAGTGTTGGGTTGGGCTAAAAATCATAAAAAATGTGGTTTCCGGATATCCAAGGTATCACTATAGAAGGGATGAATAACTCGTCATTTAGTATTGTAACGAATTCATACGTAATTCAACATAAATTAGCAGTGGTAATGAAGAATTTGATATCTGAACTCGAAGTTTCGCGCCACTTGTGTTTGTTTACATTTTTATTTTTCACTTGGATCACACACACACGCTTATACTCAATAACAATTACGATAAATATCATGCCAAATTTTATAAGTAATGTAAAAAAGCCCAGATCTTAGCTTAATTCTCTAATACAGGGCCAAAAACACGAATTTTTCATTACCACTACTCAATTTGTATTCATAATCGACAACCATGTTTTTTTTTTAAATCGTAATGATGTGTGAAAGCGAGTATTCTAATCGATTCCATAATTGAATTTTTTGTCAACTCGAGTGAAATAAATAAGGAATTTAAGAAATCGATTCATAAAAATTAAAATAAATTCGTTTTAAGCTTAGAATACAATTATTATCCATTCTATTATTTTTTAAAGCTTTATAATAATTTTACGTGCATTGTAATTACCAAAAAACAAAAATAGACAAAGGAACAATGTCAGTAATAAATGTTTGAATGCGCGCCAATTTATTAATTCCAAAATTTGAATTTGGAATGCGCTCGCTGATGTACTCGCTATTCAAAATAATAACATTTTAATTTATTAGCTATTTTTTAATGTACAGACGCCAGGCAGATCAACCTACCCCAATCTGTCAAATTTTACCAATCGAACATTGACCTTCCAATATTGTGATAAGGTTAAAAATCTATTAAAGTTTGTCAGATTGAGGTAGGTTGATGCCAGCACATCAACCTACCTCAATCTGTCAAATTTCTTCAATAGATTTTCAACCTTATCACAATAGTGGAAGGTTAATGTTCGATTGGTAAATTTTGACAGATTTGGGTAAGTTGACCTGTGCTGGCATGCATACAGATCAATATTGACGATTCGTCAGTATCGACACCAGTAGGTATAATAATATTTTTATTTAGGTATTTGTTAAGGATACTTTAGATGTGATGCTGTCGCGACTTAACTTCAGTAAAACACACTGTTATAGTTTAAAATCTTTTGATGATTCTCTTCCTGGGTGGAGCGGAAGGAGAAGTCAGAGACTATTACTAACTAAAAATACCCTATTCCTTTACATGCCTTTTGCGTTCCAGGACCGTAGTACCCTTTCAATGGTTTCAATACAATTCCGTGAGCCCGGCACGCGTTTGGCACTATTATGGCCTCGCCAGTTCGCTGATAGTTCCTTGAAGGTCACTTGGAACACGACGTGCATTCGTCTCAGGCCTAGTCCTTGATCGGACGGTGAGTTACCCAATACTCGTCGTTCGCAAGCCCGCAACTACAATCGCAAAAATTAAGTCTGCGTCTTTAGATTTTTGTAAAATCAATTTGCTTGTCCAGGAATCGAGCTTGTAAATTAAAATAAGAACACACTATACACTATTCGATAGGGTCGTTGTTAAGGATCAAATTCGGTGAAGTATTAATCAATAATTTAGTCATCGTACGCAGATCAAAATTCGCGCCAATTTACTTAAAGTTCGAATTTCAAAAATTTCGTTATGTATTTGTACCGCGAGGTGATTATAAAAATTTGAAATGAGAACACGATGTAGTGAGCTATGGCCATTAACTAAAGTTTGAATTTTAAAAAACCTTTTGCCATACGTTTGTCGCATGCAGTGAATGTTTTCCTCGTTCACTGGTCGCATGTAATTACTTCATATAACATTGATGGTTTGATTGCTGGAAATTAATATGTCAATTTAATTTTTATTCTGTAATTTTATTTTTTATCAAAATCAGCCACGAGACTTCTTTCAGTATTTTTCGCTATTCCTCATAGATTCTAATTTAGCCATTCACGCCCTGTTGGAAATTCAATTTGTTTATTACTGCAAGGAATCATTTGGAAGTACTCCCATCTCTTACCCAGCATTTGATCCGTACCCGGTGTTTGTCTTTCTTCGTTTTTTAGATTCGTTTTTTATAGTGAAATAATCAGATAAATTGAAATTAATTACCGAAGACACAGTATGGGTAAAACTATATGGTTGAATTTAAATTTAGAAGACACACACACGTTTGGCCTCCATTGAAATACCGATATTTATTTCCATCGAAATCATGAATTAGAAATTAAATAATTTATTGTGTAATAAAAAAATCATCAAACGAAATAATACTCAAAATATTATAAAAAAGAATCTTCAGGTTCAGTTTCATAGATGTATTGCATGGACTAAGCTAACTATAGTCAAATAAGCAGATAAATCGGTCCATGCTCTATGTCTTGTTTTACTTTTTTTTCCATGTTCGATTATATTGCGAGTATCGATTAGGCTGAACATTGAAACTGAGGCTTAGCACATTGGGATTACGGCAGCACTAAGAAGTGTCATGTTGCAACATAGTTTTCGGTAAATTTTATCAAGACTTTGTTTCGTTATTATTATGAAATTATGTATGAACACTGGCAAATGTAATAATGAATGTAGTAAGTTACTTTATTTATTTCACTGTATAACCGTTTTTTATCACGTGGGAAGCTTGTTTATGTACATATTTTCAGCACATCTAAATTATCTAGTTTTTGGAATGATGTAGCATTTAGTATGTTACACACATTTTACAGTAGAATCACGCAGTTTTAGTGACCTCAACACGTTCTTAGAGATATTGTTCACAAACTTATCGTATGAAATAGCTGTAGCAATATAATTTTGATTGAAAATCGGATGCTGAAAATGTACAAAAAATCTTGAGTGTCGTCTTAAATTTCGAATCACCCGGTCGATTCAGCTGATGTGCCATGTGTCAAAATGTTGTCGTGCAGAGTGGTTAAGGCATTTACTCTGATACCGACTGATGATCCCACAAACCCTCCCACGTAATATTTTTTTCAACACATTTTCTCGAAAAATGCATTTACAAAGCCTGTATACATTGTTCGAAAGTTAAAAATTACGCACCATACAACGGAACGTGCGGTAAAATAGGTACTCTCACCGTGCGTTTTCTTTACGGTTTTTTTTTAATTTCCATAAATAAAATATAAGAATTCCACCAAAGAGTTTCACATTATGAGAATGAACATCATGACTGATCGAACCTCCTTAGAAGCGCTTTTGCTCAATACGTTGTCTCACTTTAATACTAAAGAGTAAATGAGACGAAAGATATAGTTCTAATTTTCACCACGTGCATGTGGCGCCATTTGCAAATTCGCGCCATTATCATATTATTAGAAACTTCAAAAATTGTTGCGACTTTCCCACTGATAAATAAACAAAATAATAATATGAGTTCAAGCGTCGAGGAATCTGATATTAATATGGAATCTACTCCACCTGATATTTTTAATGGGGTGCAAATTGCAGAAAACGGTCTCTTGCCGCTAAAATCGCGAGAGCGCTATAAAATGACAAATTGAATTAAGTACATATTGTACCGTTTTCTCGCAAATGTGTTGAAAAACATTGTATGACACACGTGCAGAAATTGGTATTTACAAACTCGTGACTATGGTAAGCCCTCGACTTCATCTCGGGCTTATATTCGAATACTCGTTTGTAAAAACCAACTTACCGCACTAGTATCATAAATAACTATTATATCTATTTAAAATGAGACGGTTCCTGGCCTCAAGCTACCCCAGAAGGAACTGGAACTCCTGCGCACCGACAGAATAGAGTATAAACTAATTAGCGCTGGACCACAGAAATATTAAAAACAGGAGAAGTGGCAAGGGGGCGTGTCGGTGAAGCCGTGGTGTTGAGCGTTTAGTTCAGCTATCACTTGTACTACTTTATTCTTGTTTTCCTATATTACTCCGACTGTATTGTTTTGCATTAAATACATTGCTCTTTTACAACCACCTCAGTCTATCACTGAGTGACTTGACAAGCAATGTAAAACTGACATAACGATACCTCACCAAGCCGTAAAGTCGCATGGTGCGTCCGTTGTATTTGAGCGGGAGAGTCGTATCCGCCCCCTGTGTCGCGACAACACACAATGATAATTGTTTGTGTGAGTAAATTATACGGAAAAAGTACGCTGTAGTATAAAAAATTAGGTTTATATTTAAATGACTGAGTTATCGATGGCGCGTGTGTGCAATAGTTCGTAGTACTGTTTTGACAGAATTGTGTGCGCAATATCAGCGTTATGGAGGGGCAATTGTGGCTTCATCGGATTTCTATACATTTTGAATTCCACGCCATATCTCCTTCTTTAATATATCTATGCGCTGGACTCAGACAGGGAGGTACTTTGGCTCTGGTGATGCCTATATCGCCATGAGCTCGAAGTTGTTTTAATTGTGTGCTGGTGGGCTCTCATCATACTTTTTTTTATCGTGGCAAAATCATCAAATGAGTCCTCCCACCCAGGGCAGGGCGAAAGGGACTGTCAGACTTAAACCCACGGTATGCTTCAATAGCCCTTTACGTTCCCGGGTCACGGTAATTCTATAAGTTCCACGACCCCGGCAGGCTTTGGTCCTCTAGAGGGGGGGGGGGGGGGCGTCAAGGACTCTCATCATACTTAGACTTTTTATTATAATTCTAAACGCGACGACTGGTAATTTGGCTTTCTAGTGACTATTATCTCTTTTTTTGTTATGATTTTATTGGGTGTAAGTCCTCCATGAGAGCAGTGGTGGCCCAGTGGTATCGGCCCCGACTTACGAGTTGTAGGTCGTGGGTTCGAATCCAGTCAGGCGCCATACTTTGTGTAATTTATTTCAACACCACTGCTCTTAAAACGGTGAAGGAAAACATCGTGAGGAAACCGGCATGTCCTAGAACCAAAAATTCGAAGACATGTAACATCTACCAATCCGCACTGGGCCCGCGTGGTAGATTACGGCCTGCTCCCTCTCACAGAGAGGAGGCCTGTGTCCCAGCAGTGGGAACATTTAAAGGCTGATGATGAAGTCCTCCATAAAATAAATAATAATATTACCGTCTGTGACGTCATCCTCGTCCACTGGTTTGGGCTCAAACAGATGCTTGAAGTGAGGCTTGCAGTACAACGTTGTGTGGTCGCTCTGGTAAGTCTCCACTCTGTTACAAAAAATAAAGATACCTGTGATAATTTTGTTTGTACGAAAAAAAAGACCAACATTATAATATATATATCCCAGTGCCTTGAAACACGTAAAGCTGGTGGTTTCGTTTGAATTTGTGAATTTTTAACACAGATACTCTCACCCCAACGTCACTCTATTGCATCTTGTGTCGCGGGACCGTCTTAAAAGGGCACCATGGCCCTGGACCGCAAAGGGCCACCGAAGAAACAGGATGTATTTTAGTCAGAAAGAGTCTGACAGTCCCCTTCGTTCCACACAGGACAGGAGAACTCATTTCACCCCCAATTCACTCAGAGAAATGTATACGAGAACTTCTGGTTGCAACCGTGCCAGCAAGACTCACTAGTTAACTTTACAACATTTCTAGTAATAAATACTAAGTCCTTGTTATCTCTACTACTTACTTATTATTTATTACTAGAAATGTTGTAGACTCAACTAGTGAGTCTTGCTGTCACGGTTGCAACCAGAAGTTCTCGTATAGGTAGCCCGACATTTCTCTGCGTGTTCGATTCGATTTTCACTCTTAGAAAAAGGTTGTTGTATCGCAAGTCCTTCATTTAGATAATCAAAAAACATTTGACACGTATTTTTGTTTTGTTTCGTAAAATAAACTTGACGAAGATACACGACACTTAAAATTGCTAATACGTCACAAGCTAGTAGATTTTAGTTGCTTCTGACATCATGAGCCGTCTCTCGAATTTTGATGCGTTATATCTTTGCTTGCTAACTAGATATTTTGATGATCATTTTCGCTTATTTGTCATTAAAAATTAAATAAAACCTAAAGTACTAAAAAGGTTGTGGTGTTGATTTTAAACTTCGCGGGTGCACATTTCTGCCACATTTGATAGTCCACGATTTGATAGTCCCCACCATATGCATATTTCAACAAGAGAAAAAGTACGTCTCCATTATTTTTCAAAACTCTTACTTATAATAATAATAACTGTCGTTACTGCCAATGGCCTGATGGCAAAGAGCCTCGACGAACATCTTTCGAGGCTCTCCTTAGGGGGGTTGGATCAAGGGCCTGATTCAGAAGGCAGTTCTCCTCGATACGGCTCGTATTGTGAGGAGGTTCCTGTCTCTGGAGCCCTAACCACCAGTAGCTTGGACCCTGCTCCCACACCGGTGGATCACTATTTTTATATTTTTAAATGTTTTTTTTTATCTCTTCTTTGTAAAAATATTTAAAAATGTATTAATATGAGTATTAAAATGAATAAACGAAATAATAATAATATTTCACAACTATCACACAACGCCATCTAGTCCCAAGCTAAGCAGAGCTTGTGTTATGGGTACTAGACAACTGATAAACATACCTACTTATATATTTCTAAATACATACATATTATTATAGATAAATTACACCCAGACTCAGAACAAATGATCATGCTCATCACACAAACATTTGTCCTGGGTGGGAATCGAACCCACGACCTCCGGCATAGCAGTCAGGGTCACTAACCACTAGACCAACAGGCCTGTTACTAGCGGACTAATTTTTGCAATTATGCTGTCAACATGCTTATTGTTGATGAACACAAGACTACTCACGTGAGCTGCTTGTTGCACTGGACACATCTGAAGCACTCCTTGTGCCAGATCCGTTTCTCTGCCTTAATACGTTCCATGGCGTACACGGGCCGCGAGCACTTCTGGCACTGCGGGATCGAGTCGGTGTCTGTCGCCGCCTTCATCTTCTTGAACAGCTTCTCTGAACTTTTTGACTGGAATAGAAGAGAGGAGAAATGTTCAGAACTTGTGGCATATCAAGGTTTGGTTTTTGGAAGGCAGTTCTTATGAGATATGCTGTATTTTTATGTTTTGCCAAGATTAATTTTGGGTATTGCAGTGAATGGACAGTAGAACTGTCTTAGCAGGATACCACAGCAAAAAAGATGTGATATTATTAATACTAGGCCACTTCTGCTTCAAAGACTTTGAAACCGACTTCCCAAAAAAAGTAGGTCTCAGTACGACCTGTATGTTTTGTTGTATGTATGTATGTTTGTCTGCGATTATTTCGCGTTTGGCTCAACCGATTTTGATGCGGTTTTCAGAAAAGTTTCTTTACATTCTGAAGAAGGTTTTAATATGTAACAGTAATGGACATCCCGTCATGTTGTCCGCATGGATCCGTTTTTGCTCACTTAGACTATAGATTTTTAAAGACGCTAATTACTTATACAAAGATTTTTATTGAACATCCGAACAAAAAAGGGCAAAAAAAAAACTCATTAACCGACTTCAAAAAGTAGAAGGTTTCCAATGCAGTAGGTATTTTTTTCTTTGAAGACTCCTAAATTTAGTATGTCGAACTTACCACCGATATGGTCCCCTCATCCTTATGCCGTCTGGACTTGGTCTTCTTCTTGACCGTCCTCTGCTCCGAGACCTGGACCTCCTGGTAGCTCCTCTGAACCCTCGACTCCGACTGGATGAGGGACGAGGACGACTCCATGGTCGCTGACGCCGTAGCTAGTGCCATTACTTTGTGCTCTGGAAAGACAGACAGGAGAAAATTAAGGAATGCTTTTTTGGAAGTAGTTTTATAAATCAAGTACCTAAGATTCCCTGTGGATTATCCCCCTCCCCCCATATACTGGTATTTACAAACTTAAAGGGGAGGTAGCTTAATTTGAAATATTACACGCATTACCATGCTTGCGTCGCGAACCTCAAAGGTTTTCTGTGGAAAAGTAGCTTGCTCAATTTTATCAATAAAATTATTCTACGAGTGAGGTCGAAACCCAACCTCTTCTGAATGATAGCCATTTTTGATTTTTGAGTAAAATAGAAGGAAGGTATTAACTTTGTATGGACCGAAACTGGACACGGAGATTTAGATTTGTAATGCGTTTTACAATCTTCTAGGTTGCCACACTACATGGCACATTGTCATATATTGAGCATAACTAAGTCCAAAGTCAAGCATTATTTTGACTCAATCTCTTTATCTAGACCTTGTGACAGAAATAACCAAAAAAATGCTCAGTATACTTTACAAAAAATATAATTGATAAAATTAAGAACAGAAAGTTGGTATGATCTTAATTATGTACATTAATGAAGGAAACACTCAATTTTGGACACAAATAAAATAAAAAACTTACACTAGTAATAACAATGTTCATAATGAATTAACACAAATTTTATAAAATTGCATGATAATTACAAAAAGTCTGACAAAATTTCAGTCTGGTTAACAAAAAGAGACGCACCTTTTTAGTCATTATTATTCAAAATGGTGAGCAATGTTAGCAGAGAAAGCGGTACAAGTACTTACTATTTATTTTAGCGAAACACATTAGCATTTCTTCGCAATTATGTTTCGGAAATAGACCTGAACTAATAACATTTTTAACCTTAACTTTGGCTGGTTTTGGCAATGAGGCCATTTTTGTATTTATTTTTCTGCGCGATTTTTTTCGAATTTTAAATTTTTGAAGAAGTTTTGTCAGACGCATTCCGAAAGAACTCGCCAGAGGGTCTAATAGTCCACTATGCAATATTTCCTATAATTCACTTCGCAACATCATTATCATTAGGAATATTGCTAAGTGGCCGTTTTAGACCGGCAAAATGAAGAAACCGGCCAAATGCGAGTCATACTTGTGCATGCCGTACAATTTATTTTTATTATTTGTTGTTTAAACGGCAATAAAAATTCACATTCTGGGAAAATTTGAAGTCTAACTTATCTACCTATTACATATATCATGAGATATAGCCAGCATACAACAGACAGACAATAAGCCCCTGGCTTATTAATAGGGTCTTACTGGCCACGCTTCGGTTTGCAGAACCCTAAATACCAATTCTTTGTCGGAAACACAAGATAAAAAATGCCTTGCAGTTTTCACTAAGAACTGGTGCCTTTTACTGCTCTAAAGACGCTTAAGGGGTCGACAAATTGTGTCAAGAAGCTATCCGGCAGTCGAAGAGCTGCTTTTTAGTCACGTACAGATCCTCATACCATTAGGGGCTTAAACACATTTTTGCTAATGAACAAAATTTGATGATGTATATATTTGATGTATAATCTAGCAAAGAGGTAGACTACTTCGATGACTAGACGACTTAGGATTTCAACAACCATTAGAACAGATAATAGACATAGAATAATCTTATCGCGATCACTTGTTATAATTCTGCTGCCAAGAGCAGAAGTTCTGCCAAAGCTTCTGTGACAGAATAAATAATGTTTCTTTCTTTCTAATAATGATTCTGGCGGGATCGCGGGAATGTCTAAACAGGATACTGTGGCTTTAGAACGTAAAGTTAAGCGAAGAAACAAGTAGTTTTTAGGATCGGACAGACCCTTCCGCTCTACCCAAAATGGAAAAATGATTTTCCACTATAAAAAAGGCAAGATATTCATAAAATTGACCAACATTCAAAACTAAAGATAGAAGGCTCACGCAGATCTTCTAAACGATAAACCACACCAAAATTCACACATCACTTAACGTGATAACATACGGAATTAAAAACAAATAAATCTGGTAATGAAATTAATTCATTAACAGGTAGTAAGACCCGCCATGCGAGACGGCAGGTTTCTAATGCCCCATCGTGAAGTCACGCGAATGTCTCGCAAACGTCAAAGATACCGTAATTGAATAGATTGTTATTATTTTGTGATTGTTGTCGAATTTTGGGAGATTTCTCTTATACATATGCCTACAATGTATTGTGTGTGTGACAAGGAAGAATGGTAAAAGTTGAAGGGGTCAAATATTGAAACTAGAAACCTCGATGGTTAGTGTATGAATGCCGATGATTATGGAGAAAAGTGAAAATGTAGGGCCCAATAAATGATAGAAAGTCATAATTGAAGTAGGAAATTTGAGAATATTAGAATTAGATAGAACAGTCAAACTGGTTTATTAAATAGATGCTCACGGAGGGAACGTCCCATTTGAGGCACGTCCTTTTATCTCGATGACCTTTTAAAAGAAGCATTTTATGCACTTTCCAATGAGTCACAGGAATTTGAAAACAATTCATAAACCGTAGGTATCTGAATAAATACTGGAGATATCATAGATGAACAAAATTCAAAATCAACACTTTCCAAGCTAAATGATTAAAAACACAATTACCAAAAGACACCGGAGCCATGATAAGCATCTTTGCTCACTTCTCGTCACAATATATCTCACTAAGACACAACCACTGACTGACGAATAAAAGATAGATTGAAGATTCACAATTCACTGTTTTTTTCTTCAAATTCCTTTCTAACTTGCTCTCTCGGGCGCTTTCAAGTAACTGAGAGTATTTCACCAAAACATATGATATTTATACGTAGGATTTTCGTATATGTTATTGGAGTTACAAAATTGGAGTATTACGAATAATGTAGGTCGTCCGTCTGTCATCGGGTAGTGGGTGACGGAAGTATGAGCAAGGGATGTTGTGTCGGCATATGACAAAGCAAGAATGATGATGGTAAACACATTATTAGTCCAAAAATCTACGTGTATAATATTTTGGTAGAGGTGTTCATTGAAGAAGTGGCATACCAAGATACTATAATTATTAATAATAGATGTTATATCAGAATATGACGGAACAATACGCACACATAAGAAATCCATGATATTTGTGAGGTGTACTTTGGATGAGCAATGGATACTCAGAATGAATGTGGCTAATCTAAGTGTAGGATGTTCAATAAATGCATGTGAAGAGATGACAAGGATCTGGATAACGAAATAGGGGTGCATTGAAAGATCCGGCTCGAAGGACCGTACAATAGTGGTACAACAATTCGGTGAATACAAGACAGTCTACTCCGGTACTAATATTTTAACGTCATATTGACGTTTAGATCTAGAAATTCCACTGAATTCATAAGAAAGTGGGTGGAACTGTAGGTGAGGCATGTATCAGAGATCTTGCATCTGAACATGACAAAGTATTAAGGATGGACAACAGTGCAATTTTGCATCCACAGCAGAAAGACTCAGGTTTGCATCCTCGACTGATACTGAATCTGAACTGAAGAAGTGGTATTCGGGTAGTCAGCTGGCCATAGTTGTTTAGTTTAAGTAGACTTGAGATGCCAAGCACTCGTGTTTATTAATGATCCTATCGTAAACTATCGTTAACACCGAACAATTCAGTTATCGTGCAAATGCTTACACGCTTTTCATTGTGGACAATCCTTGTTTTTATTTTTTAAAGTGTATTTTTTTCGAATTGGGCAAAGTTATTCAAATGCACAAAACCAATGCAGAATTATTTTCTCAAACCCCATCATCTATGTTTCACGAGGAGGAATCAAATTTGTTTCTCGTGGGTAACGGCGGGTAGTCTCATAAATGTTTGTTTACACAGGGATTTTTGGCGCCATTCCATGCACCGTTCCGTTTTTCACGTTTATTTGGATTCTGCTGCGTAATTCTTGATTATGCAAAATTCTCTTCCAAGATGAGAATTTGGACTGTATTTTTGGATTGGGTTTGTCATCATTCTTATTTATGTCTTAGACGGAAATAGTTCTCTACATCACATCCGATGGAGTAAGAGACAATTTATAAGAAAATGGGCTTTTTCCCGTTACATTATGGTCATCAAATTGACGGCCAAAGTTGGGAGAGAACATCTTCCTTAAAAGGATTTTATGACAAAACTACACCATAATCACGTGCATCGTGAGAATATTTACGTAAATACGTATTTCATTACTCCCCAAAAGCGCGCAAAATCAAGAGATTTAGAACGATCCTTAAAACGCTCTCACTCATCAATAACACGCCGTCAAACACCAGCCCCATATATTAATGTAAAAGAAACAAACTCCCAAAGTATTCACAGTATATTTATTCATTCGTTTATAGGTTAAAACATTCCCGACCGGCCGGTGATTCAGAACAAGAGTATAGCAACACTAAAAAGTCAATTTTCTAAATTTAACCACGCCCCAATTAAAGATGGCGCTTAGAAATACGACACCTGTTTTTCTTCAATTAAATATTGGGTAAAGACAGGATAAAGGGAAATTTTTGTTGGCTTTACTTTTAAAATGTATCAGGAATAGTTATTTTTATATAACATGAGGACACTGCTGCTTAAAATAGTGTTATGTCGTAAGAGACGAAAATAAATCTGAGTTTCAAATGTAATTGCTTCTCATTGTTTGAATTGATAAAGGCTTTCGTTTGAACAAGATTTCCTAACGAAAATGATCATCATCCACCACTGCTACGCTTTTCTCTAAGACAATTTGTAGGCTACGGCGTGCTCATCGTCGCAGATCCTTGAGATAGAATCGCAATACGTTGCACTCTGTAGCTTAGTGAATACCAAACTGTAGATTAGACGCTGGATCAGCGCTACATACAAGGCTGTGTATCCTAAGCACCGCTCCTCGTAACCTATATTGTTGTTAGCTCAGTGCGTTATTTCTTCTTTTAAACAACTTCATTTTCCAACAAGCGTAGCTTGACCAATTCTATCAAGATTCGACACGATCATTTCTATAAAACTCGACATTTATTTTGCCAGAGCATGGCACGACTTCATAAACAACTCGGGATCCAGTGTCCCACACCCTGTTGTATCATTTTTGAGTAAATAAATAATATTTGTATTTATTTTTATGGTATTAAACTAAAGAATAGAAACATCTATTTTCCATATCTTAAACATCGCCATGCTTAGGAGGGAATATAACTTTCTTTCCTTCTGTTATTCGCCCGTCGGCAAAACCCATTTCTACATTGCGATACTACGCGTTCAGAAGTATCAATTTCCTTTTCCTAATATCTTGAAGTTCGATGTACAGACGCCAGCACATCAAGCTACCACAATCTTTCGAATTTCTTCAATAGATTTTCAACCTTATCACAATAGTGGAAGGTTAGTGTTCGATTGGTAAAATCTGACAGTTTCGGGTAGGTTGACCTGCTGGCGTCTGTACTTATACTACAGCATCGATAAACTGCATAGATGTTAAGAATCACTATAAAGCTTCCCACAACTATGTAATGAAACAAATAAAGATCCGCAGAAGTTTTGATTGAGTGTTCAAATACTTCGGGTATCAATGAGTCATTTACTAAAAGAAGTTTGAAAGCATCATTTAGTTGTAAGAAAAATTAAAAGTGCTCTTGTATTTTATATGTTTATGATTACTAACATAGTTTAAGTATGTGGATCGAGTACTCTTCGAAGATTGTATGGATAGAAAGGAAGTGAGTGTCGAAATTAAGAGTAAAATAGAAGTGCGGAAGAAAAAGATCGATAAATTGGGATTAGGGCAGAAGAATGATGAAGATGAGTAGAATTCTGCGGAGAATACCATTTAGATGAAGTAAAAGATACCAAAAGAAACCTTATAGAGAGTTATAGTATCCACAAGCCGGTAGATTAACACTCGCTTGCTATATGCACGAAGTTGTGAGTTCAATACTAGGCAAGTACGATAGTCTTTTGCAATGCATGTATGTATGTCTTTGTTGGACATCATTCACAACGGTGAAGGAAAACATCTTTGAGGGAACCTGTACTTTTATAATCAATACCTTCCTAAGTCTAAAGCTACTCGTATGTCCCGCGGTGGTTGGCGCCCACGGCGACGGACGTCGCAAGACGATCTCCGGCCACCGTAGGCGCGGGCATGCGGGCGGCGAGTAAAGGACAACTCGCAGCCCGACCATGTGATGGACCATGCCCGGGTCGACGGCGCGTTGTGTTCCACGCGCGCCTCAAAGAGCGTCAGCATAATGACGGGGCCCCCTCTCTAGAGGGCCAAAGCCTGCCGGGGTCGCGGGACTTATACCATTACCGTGACCCCGGAACATAAAGGGCTATTGAAGGACACCGTGGATTTTAGTCAGTACAAGTCTGACAGTCCCTCCCGCCCTGCCCGAGGTGGGAGGACTCATTTGATGATTTTACCACGATAAAAAAAAAAGTCTAAATCTATGTCAGAGTAGTGTAGTCTCATCCTCACACGAAAACGAAAGAAAACGAGAAGATATCGTTTTAAAAACAAACGTTGGAATAAAAACTTTGATTCGACTTCAATTACAAATTAGTTTTCGCACAAAAATAATCTTTTCATGATAAGTAATTAATACATCCAACAGATTGTGTGGTGCAAATGCAGGACAGTCATTTCTTAGAAGTCAATGTTCGGTCAATTCATAAAGATTACGGTTAAGCAAATGTCGGTCAAACGGCCATTATAAACATCGAGCGATTTAACACCGTGAATAAGATGGCGTCTTTTTCTTTTAGTTACGTTACTGTTTCGATAATTTCCGTGTTAATTTTGCAGAGTAAATGATATCTAAGAAGTTTCTAGAATTCGGCGTGTACGCCGAAAGACCAAACCGATTTTAATGAAACTTCGTAGGCATAAACAGCATATATACAGACCTAAAAAGTTATTGGAGAACATTTAATTATATTTAATCGAAAAAAAATTACAGCTATAAAACGATTATTTTATAAACTTTCGATAAAGAAGGTGGTAGTGACTGGATGAAAAAAGATCCCGGGAGATCGTGCGCTGTGGCGCTCTTTGGGAGAAGCCTACGAGTATATGGTTAGCACATGGCTGAAATGATGATGATAAGCTCCATAGAAACAGAGATTCGCATTTTTTTTTTTATTTCGAAAATCTCTGGTAACTTTTTAGACCAATGTTTCCTGCCAGTCACCAATTTAACAAAAAAATAAGATCTTTAAAGTTTGTATGAAATATCATTCGGCGTACGCTTTCCTAAAGATATAAGGCAGGATATCTTTGATCATTCACACCTTGGTTTTTGTTTAGATATTATAGTTTTCATTGCTACATTAGCAGAGTAGAAAGATGCAACTCAGTGTTATTTGTGGACTAGCTTAGAAGTGGGTCAAGTCTCCAGATAAATAAGGAACTGTAAAAAATGTTCCCACAGCTGGGACACGGGCCTCTGCTCTGTAAGGAGTCGGTTGTAATCCACCACGCGGGCCCAGTGCGGGTTGAACTAGGTATGTCACATGTCTTCGATTTTCTCGAGGAGGTTTTCCAAGAGCATAGATTTAGGATTTAATATGTATGCTTTTCTTTTAGAAAATCTTGCCCCACACTAAGAATTTCTCCTGTTCCGTGGGTGCCTTTAGAAACATTTAAACTCACGTACACAAATAACCCTATATCCAGAACAACTACTTGTAGGTCTCATAAATATTTTTTCCGTGCAGAAAACGAACCCGAGAGACGCAGCGCAGCTGTCAATCGGTCAGCCAATGCGCCAATCGTACCGATATATCTCTACATTTTAGTTTTAATATCACTTTTTCCTAACTAACCAAGCATGCAAGTGAAACAGCAGGACACCGCTAGTGTTACTAAAATGGAAAATTCTGGATCGCCAAGAAAAATCAATTTACACCATTCGATCGTAAACGAGTAAGGAAAATGGAATAGAAAAGTGTCCATCTTAGGAATAGTCGCCTTGACCAGGTTGCTACTAGTTTTTCCATGTTTATATTCAACGTTAGATTTCACTGATCGAAAGAACCTAATCAAATCAATGACATATTACTAGGTTTTAAAGACTTCATTGAACTTAGACGTGGAAGTATAGCTACAAAGATTTTTTGGATCTTGTACGACGTCAAAAGTGGTGAGCTTCAGGTAAATAGGGTCTGGACTCTGGTCGTTTGTGAATGTGAGTTTATGTTTGTAAACGCACCCATGATGCAGGAGAAAATACTAGCGTGAGTTAAATAAAAAAAATATGTGTGGCACTCGGGGACTGCCGCGGTAAAGCATGGCATTTTTTATCAACTTATGCAATTATAATTATTTATTTATTATATTTATTACTTTACTAATTAGGCTATGGTCAGCCACGTCAATAAAGTGAAACGTCAAGAAACGTTCTCCTCCCTCTCCCTTTCCCACTATTTTCGTGTCTGTCAAAATATAAGGGCTATGTATTCCTTGTATTTCGGAAAAAGAAGATTGAAATCCAGGTCTTTAGACGAAATTACCCTATGAGCTAAATCTTTTGGTACCTAACATACAAGATTATACCGCATTTATACATTTACAGTAAGCCAGCTGAGTGCAAATTCAGAATAGATATAATTCAACGAATTGCATTACTGCGTTAGTATTGGAGGCGCGTGTTGAAAAGTCTACCTCCACCTTAAAAGTAGTTCCTGATTGAAAGCATTAACATCTATAGTTTCATGTAAATGCAACTTTACTAGTGTATAAGTAACTAGGTGTTTATTTGTTACTATATTTTGCCGGCGGCTTCGCTCGTCATATTGCAAAATCAGGATCTGACAGAAAATCTTTGATGTAACTACGTGAGTAGGTGAGTACCTAATGCGCGTAGTGTGACTTTCTGCGCAAGAAATTTTTCCGTTTTGCCTCGCTCTTCTTCAGCATTTAGCCACCTAATGCTAAGGGTAGGTCGCTTGGGGTGCTAAGACAGGAAACCTCCACGTGCGCCCGTGGACTGGAGTTCCCTCTCGGATACGTCCGGGGGGAAGACCAGTTTTTCGGGCCGGTGCACCCTGGGATGCGGGCAAAAAATCTCCTTAGGCACTGTGTGCCTAAGGGGTTTCTTTGCCCGTATGCAAATAGCCTGTCGGGTGGACGCTTAAACGCGTGTCCCTCTGAACAGCAGAGGGCACAGCGGCGGAGCGGGCTTGCGGACGGTGAGTAATGGGTATGCTCGCCGTCCGACCAAGGACCAAGCCCGGGTCGGTGGCGCGTCGTGTTTCACGCGTCACCGACGGGGCCCCTTATGGGGCCAAATGCCTGCCGGGGTCGCGGATTTTTCTTAATCCAGGATACCGTGGCCCCGGAACGTAAAGGGCATCCGACGGAACACGGGTGGATTTTAGTCAGTAAGAGTCTGACAGTCCCTGCCGCCCCACCCAGGGCGGGAGGACTCATTTGATGATTTTGCCATCCTAAAAAAAAAAAAAAAAAGGGTAGGTCGCTTCCAAATCTTTCCACTTTCAGCGGAGTTTTCATGGCTAGATTCCAACGATATATTACAAAAAGATCACATCTGTATTTTTCCTCTATTTTTTGGCTTTAATTATAAATCCACAATTGAAATGTTGTTAGTAGTAATACAAACTTCTGGTCACTGGCATATTGCTTGGACAAATACCTAAACATAATTGGCATCTTGTGAATTTCGCAACTTCTTTTTCTGTGCCTTGGTTTTCATCAATTTGTTTCTTTCTCAGTGAAAGTTTCAGGCATATAATGAAGATTAACTCTGCATTAATAATATCTGAGATTGCGCAAAACTTTCGATTTTGTCATATGTTCTAGTACCTACTTGGATCCTTTATTCCCGGTCACGTCTCCATCTGAATTATTGCCAACATTAATTCCTGTCTTCACGTTATTATAACGATCCCCATGGCCAAGTGAAAGCACGGTAATATCAGAAATCGCTCTCCAGTAGTTCGCTCCTCATATATTTCGAGCATATCTCCCGTTTATACGTATATTTGGATACTGAGTGGGTGTAATGCACTGACGCGTCTGTACCAAACACACTGGATTCACACGGATTTTATGCGAAATTGTTTGATACCTTGCACGTATAAATGTATTTCGAGTAAGGAATCTTTGGGCAAATTGAATTGGAGATTTGATGTGGTTGACGAAACATATTAGTCAATTTATGACGAGAGAAGCAGTTGCTCTGTGAATTTTGTTATTATAGAATCGATTGTGAATACAATGAATGAGAAATATGTCGTAAAGGAAGAAATATTATGGCGTAATTTTGCGGAAATCTGTTACATTAAATGTTAGGAAAAATATTTAGTTGTAAGTCCGCGCATTTAGGATTAATAAAAACTAAATATTTTCCCTAACATTTAATACAGGATAACGATAATAATTGAATTGACTTAAATTGAATTTGACTTGGCTTTGTCATCCAACAAAGAAAACACACTAAATAAACAATACCAAGAAAAACAGTAAATCTGTGGAATTCGTGTCAAACAAGACAATAGCATAATTCTTATAGACATCAAATTGAAATACAATAGAAAATCTTGTGAAGTCAAATTATTGTTTTGATGTTACGAATTTTACAGCTTTGTGTAGCTAGAACTTTATTGGAATGTAAGCTATGCAGATGTTTCCGTTTATATGAAAATAGACATTCAAAGGTCGAGAAAGGTGATGCTAGCATTTCATTACAAGATGCGTTCTATGTTCGGAATTTACTCGCTATGATTGGTCTAGCATACTTTCAATTATAGTCTCTAATTTGCTTGTCTCTCTTGACTAATTATTTCATTAACATAAGGTTGGCTGTCAGCAGTAATTAGTATGTTCTTTAAGAGTTGAATCTGACTTGCAGATTCTAGAGGGTCTCTCCTCTTGCAAAGGTCAAAAAGACGCTGGCACTAGTGTCTTTTACGAAGCCCTGAGCATAAATAGAGACAATCCGTGTGAATGTGGCCTGATTATTCAGACATTCTTCCGTAGTTCCTCGTTGTAAAATGAACGTTGAAAGCAGGGTTGGCGCAGGGGCTGATCAATCGACTGCTGCACCGCGTGTCGTGGTTTCCATTTCTGATGGACAAAATATATGCACATACATATACGCAACCACGCCATATTCCTAGCGTGAGGCAACATTTTTCAAAAATCATAACCGGTATACCGGGAAGTCGGGATGCCAAAGCCAAGCCGGCAAATCCTATAACATCGTCTACAATTTAAATCCCGATATAGTAAACTTTAGCTAATCGCCAAAAAAAGAGAAAATGATATCAAACGCTTCGAATATCTGTCAATTAATTCAGCGATGACCTGTCTACTGTTGCCATGTTACCGAAGACTGATATAGTACACGTTACACTTAATTTATTTTATTATCTCATAAGGTTCTTCCCTGGAGCACAGTGAAGAAGACTTCCCGCGTTATATTCCGATGCCGCCATAGACTAGATCCACCGCGCCTGCGCGTTAATTCTCTCTTGGGGTCTTTCGCGTGTTCCAGGGGAGATCGGCGTCTGCTCGCCGAGCTCCCCTGGAGAACAGTGAAGAAGGGAATTTACGCGGAGTCAGCCGGCACAGACTAGAACCACCGCGTCCTGCGCGCTGACTGGAACTTCGGCTGAGGCTTCACTAGGCGCAACGCGATCTGTCCACACATGAGCGATTAAAACAAACAAATGAATGCTCATGTAAATGGCTACTTCAGGGGTTCCCAAAGCAGATGCCGCCAGCGTATGCTAGCGGTGCTAATTGCTAACATATTCCTTAATTTTCACAAAAACATTACTTTCCCAAAAGGGATTAAGTAACCTATCGACTTAAATAATGAAAAACACATTTTAACAGTTTCATTCTTCCCACTAAAAGTTAATTGAGCACAAAATGGCATTGTGTTTTCTTGTTTTTCTAAGTAGTCAAACCACTTTAAGAGTAGGTGTGCCGCGATTTTTTTTGCACAACATGGGTGCCGCAGTTTAAAAAGTTTGGGAACCCCTGGGCTACACCGGACATCAGCGATACCATGTGTAACTCGTTTCGCTCTTCCAGTCGCATCACAAATCGCTGCCTAATGTAGCCTCAGCTTCAGGCTGTGTCTAACTAAATGGCATTTCATAGGTGATTTCATCATACATAACATGTAACATGGTAAAGCCATATATTAAACAATAAATGCCCCTTGAATTAACAATTTTGATTTGAACACGAATACTTTCTTGTTCTTTCTTGGTTCTATAGCAAAGTATGAAACACTGTTTCTATTTAATAATTTAATTTTAAATCATCAACATAAAAGTTTCTTACCAAAATTAAGGTAATTTACTTATTATTTTTGAATATTATATTACCTATGGTAAAATTAGCATCAATCGACATTATTTTTACACCAAAAAGGAGTGTTATTTGCTTTATTTAAATTATCTTTGCTCTTAACAAAACAGAACTTTAACCTGAGTAACTAAATCAACAACACGGATATTAAACTTTAATTTATCACCTCTTCTTTGGTTATTACTTAGCTAATGGCCGTTGTCAAAAAGCATATTTTTCAATATTCAACCCTCATTTCTGTATGGAGAGTTGAAATTCCATTGCCATTAAGGATGTTTAGGCATCCATTAAAATGTCGCATCTTGTTGGAGAAAACAAGCATTTATCTCAGACATATACCATATGTCCGATGCAATAAGTATGGCCGTGTTTGTCTAAGCTCCAGTTGTCATAAATTAAGGCTGAAATATTAGCGTAATGCTCGAAACTGAGGCATTTGGCAATCCTGAAGTTATGCCCCTTAGTGCAATATGACAGATCATTATTAATTGCTTGAAATGATTTATTGTACCCTTAACAAATTGATTTGAATAAGGTAAATGAAGAAAACAATTAAGTAACATCTGTTTGGTTTGACCTAGTTTTCATAGAACTTCCGTTACATCATTTTGTAATTTAAATACGAGTATCTGTACCAAAAATCTAAAATTCAATTACAGGTTAGGCAATAACCTAAATGGATACGTATAGAAAATTTTATGTTGTAGAGCACAGTACTTAATTAGCTCTTTCTTTTAGTACATTCGAGTTGTTAAATATTTGGATAACATTTTGTGCTAATACGACTAAGTCCATGAATTTAGCCGATTTGGTCACACTAATTTATTTTTAGAAAATAACCCATACAGTATAAAGTAAAACGTTGACATTATCCATGCGCCCGATAAGATTTTTTGTCTGCCATCAATTTGGAGGGTAGTTTTGAATCAACAATTAAAAAAAGAACGACCGCCAACAGACCGATGCGTTTGGAAACAGGAAGCCCATTCGGTCACGAGTATCATTTACCGAGACATTTACAAGGGAGCGGGCACTTAAAAGCTTTCAAATATGTGACGTAATTAAAACTTGCAGCATTTCTAGAGGAGGAGGTATGACAGGCATTTCCCTCTTGGCTTGCACTGACCATTTGGCCATGTGGATTGTGGAATATTTCTTTCAATGCGCAATTTGTTGATGTTTGAGCTTTTTTGATCTTTTATTGTTTTTTAACAAATCTGTACACGTTAATGGTTTCGTTCCGTATCTTTACCAACGCAGTACTTTACATCCGCAGGTACCTTAAAGAACCCAAAAATGAGATTATGTAGAGATTTTTCGGAAAGACTGTGAAATAAGAAATGCTATGCAGTGGATATTTTTGCTGATGTCATTAGTGGTTTCCATAACCAATCGTCAATGTAAACTTTTTTATCACATTGATTTACCAAAAGCTTTGACGGACAGTAATTAGTAAACAATTGCGGTCAATATAAAAAAAAAACACGTAAACAGTTTTGACATACGCTATCCATCAGATGACAGTGGCACCATCTAGGTATGTTCAGAAACAAGTAATTCTGTTCATCAATAACCTGTGCATTAAAACAAGCTTCTTGAGAGATGAAGGCTTCTAACAGTCTGTAAAGGAATAGCCTCTAATGGAGTGAACTCAGAGATGTGGTTAACTAGTAAAAAATGTCCTATCCTGTCCTCTGTGCGCCAAAGTATACATTCAAAGTGACCTGTGCGGTGTAATCGACGAAGCTGTAAAAATGGCGACGATTTGAGACAAAAAAAAAGAAACAATCAACCATTAATCTAGAAACGAAATTACTCAGCTTTTCAGGTTTTAATTTTATCATAAAGAGAACTTCATATTTTATGGAGAATATGTACGTTCAGAACAACAACATGGAGTCGACATAATGAATATGGCAGTAACAGAAGACTATCCACAACCTTGGCTACGTACCAAACAATTGTCTTACTTTGAGGGTTCCTCACAAAACTACTCGTAATTTTGGCACTACACATTGGACGCTTTCAAACATGCGTTTTGAGAACCAAGAGGTAATTGGAGTGTACATATGCAGGCGTGTGTACAGAGTCGACGCCGAACACCTAATTTGTACCAGCTCTAAAACAAGTTTATTTGATAAGTGTTAAATTGCGACTGTTGGTTAATTATTAAGCGACGACCTGCGAAAGGCAGCCGGCAGAGACTGGATGAGGAAAGCTCAAGACAGGGCTCACACATGGGGGGAGGCCTATGTCCAGCAGTGGACGAATACAGGCTGATGATAATGAAATTCATAAGCCTACACTACCTTCACTCAGTCTATCTTGCAACCATTAAACTGACGTTGAATCTCCTAACGAGCTACTCTCAGGAAGCAAAATAGAACTGTTGGCATTTGAACGAAAACTGAAGGCAATAATCTAAATCATAACTAGTGCCGGAATGGTATTCAGTAATTGATAACACGGTTCACACCTGAGAGCTTGGCAACACCATCGAACGCTAAAATAAGACGCATACCAGAATACCAGGAATCCATGATATAGTTTAATTAGGACTTGGTTCAGTAGCTGAATACCCATCCATTGGAGAGATGATGGCAGAAGAAGTAATGAGATAACCACCTGTCAACAGAGCTGCATTCCTGGTTACAAAGTCTAGCGTAATAATCATATTTTACACATGTTTTGAATTGAACCTACAAACTTGCCTTTCATCTTTACATCATATAAAATCTCCACAAATTGGCTGCCTGTCAAACTATCAACTAATTTATGCTTCAAAAACATTGGAACTTTATTCCTTACAATATTAGCTTCCATATAGGTTTAACAAGTGATTTACTAAAAGTACTTCGGTGTTACCCGTCATCGGGTTGCAATTTTCGCGTGCGGCAACACCGAGCGCACCTGCAGAGATGCGCGGGCGCACGCAAGATTCGATTGGCTAATTTTAGCAGCACGAAGCGGTTATGTCACAGCAGACAATGCTTCAGCACTTCATCTAGTTGTTAAAATATATCACAGCTTCGTTTTAACCCGGCGCCAATGACGCGAAAATAATTACCGTGACGATGACACCGGGTCATGGTGACCCGGTTTTTATTATATTTTTTTTAATAGTTTTTTTTTAAATTGCCTTTATTTTTATTATTTTGTATCAAAATAGGGTATTTTGGTTAGGTACTGAAATAAAAATAATACTTATAAATCAACATTTATTAACATTCTCAGTAACACATGCAAAATCAACTATAAAAACGTAACATATTGATATTTTTTAATTTTTAGTATTTTTTTAGTAGAAACAATACAAACTTATAGTCTTATTAACTAAAAAAGAGATCAAAGAAACTTATTATATAAAAAATATAGCGATTCGTCTTCTTCTTTCTCGATCACAGCCATCGAACTGCTGCAATTATTGCAGTATGGTACAAAATGGTCTGGACACATAAAGATGCGGCATGCCTGACAAGTGTTCGATGTTTTCTTGTCCTTCTTTGATGGACATATTTGAATTTTTTTGCGAGATCCTGGAACGCTGAAATAAGTGGTCATAATCGTCAATGTTCGAAGCAGCCTGGGAATCCTGTAAATCTTCATTGTCTGTATCCGAGTCATCTAACAACGCCATTATTCTCTCCGCGTCATTTGTTTTAGTCATTTTTCCAAAAAAAAACCTATAAAATAACAAGAAAATTAACATTGAACACTAAAGTAATGAATAAAAGTAAGGCACAAAATTACGACGCCAGCGATGACGCTGGGTCATACTTACCCGTTCCAACTTGATGCACGTATATCTCACTCCGCGAGCAGCGTCGCACTGATCATATCAACGAGGCGGGTAGAAGGAGGCTGTATCTCCAGCTACACGAACGTTCAAAACATGCGACCGAAGCAAAAAAAAAATATGTCCGTTTAAAATTGCCTCGGGTCAATATGACCCAGCGTCATTGGCGCCGGGTTAATACTTCCTTGTAGTCTTAGAAGTGTTCGTGAAGAGTCATTTTGAAAGGAAATGATGTTCACGTTCTCTGACCAGTTTTATCTGTTTTGGTAACATTTACAATATGGGTTACTAGTCAAGGATTGTTCATCGGATGTTCAAAATACTTTTGATTTGTTTTGCTCCTTTGTTGATCGTCCGGGAAGCAGCAATAAATGTTTTATTGATCTCCAACATAATTAGATATGCGTAGACCATATCAGAACGAGCACAGACAAATGAATGAGTTTTATCTATAAAGCTATCGTTTGGCAGACGCCAGATGAGATCCCAGTCATAGTAAATGGGCACTAACTTCTTATTAAGGACGCCACGGCCCATCAATCCTTGTCGCGGCCAGTGCTACACACGTTTTGGTCTGAAACCCTCCAGACTAACATAATATATCAACGTCTCTTACGTAATATCTCGCCAGCTATTTTCAGAAACATATAATTCGCTTATTTTCATTCTGCCAAAGTTAAATTTAAGCTTTTTGATATTTGATCCGTACATTTTCTGAGGAAACTGTGAATGAAAGGCGTTTTTGGGTTACAGTTGAACAGTGATATCAATGTTGTGTTAAAAACCCATTACTAGGACTGAAAAACAGGAAAAAAATAAAAATAAGTGTCACCTTTGTCATATATATTCATAAACCAGCGAAACAATGTCATGATACCTATCTGGTTTCATAGTAAGATCCACACACTGAACACATGAAGGCTACACTTAAACACTATTCTATGTCCAAAAATCACTTCTTAACCAGTTTGGCAATCATTATGCTGTTGAGTTTTTCCACAATAATCAAACAATTTCACACAAATCGCTTGACCATGTCCGTGTGACTTATATTGTTAAGAACAAGTACAAAACTGAGTATTACTTATTGTGTTATGTACATACTTACATTGGTGTATACGCCACCTGACACCCGTTTCATTGTACTTAGACCACACAGCGATACAGAATGTAGTTCCATTTGGACAAAGATGCGATGATTCATCAGATAACTGTAGAAGATAGCACTATCCGCCAGTGGTTTTAGAAATTACGAAGCAAAAAATTGCGCCGGTAATTTGGGAGCGCAAGATTGTGAAGTAAAAGTTTCATGTTTATTTTCGGATTGGAAAAGACAGTTGGAATAACAAGTCACACGGCTGGAAATCCACTATTTTGTTTGCGAACATACAGTGTTGCGTAAGCACGATGATACTTCACTTTCAATGTTTCTTTTGCAATATTCCGGAGCTTCAAAAAGTTTGGCAAAAACTTGGGAGTCATGACTTTCAGCTTTGGAGACAAAATGCAAATAATTATGTATAAATAATAATTATGCTACATTCGTACAGTTTTGGAACCTTGTGGATTTTGGCACGATTTGAGTCTTGTTTTCCCAAATGCAACTGTGCTGCTACTAAAATCTATTCCCAGAATCTACTTGGGAGTGCTCCTGCGCATTTCACAAAAGAATAACACTAAACATTTATTGAGACCATCATAAAACAAAGCTTTGTTTATCCGCTGTCAAACGGCACCAACTTATTTTTAAAATCGTAAATGTCAAGAAGCGGCGCGGACGCCCACAATTAGGTCATGTTAGCGGATCTTAAATTCTTGAAGATGTGAGAGGTGATGATCAAAGAATGAACATAAGGATTGAAAAGGAAGCCCTCCGGTCTTCGTGTTCAGTTTTAGCTCACTGATTGCAGTGAGTTGGAAATACAATGACATCTAATAGGTACCAATAGAGCATTGTAATGAAGATGTAACAATGCACTATTGATATAGAATGTCATAGTGAAGAGAAAATACTGTAAGGAAGGCCTTCTCTTTTATCGGTAAGAACTATAAGAAATTGCGATGAGCTCATACTATAGTAAATATATATTGGCCTTTTAAGTAAGGTTGTAACAGAACCGACTACTCAAAAACATCGAAACACAAATGCCATAGATATACAGGTTCTGGGCAAAAATAATGCACATCGACCTTTAGAAACTTATCTAGTTTCGGCTTTTAAGAGCGTTAATCTCTATCACACAGTACCTTTGTGACGTTTGTCACTAGTTTCTTATACGTTGTGGATAATTAGGGCTTCATGTGACAAAGATACCTATTGACTTAATAAAGGTCGATGTGGCATACCTGAAACTTGTTTAAGTATCTCCAATTCTGAAAGCTACTATATTCCACCCCAAAGCGTTGTATTAAATCAAAAGAAAGTGCGAACATATTCTACTGCAAAATCTACATCAATGAGTTTCTGCAGGGTACGATGACCGCCTGACACATTACTTAAACTACTGACTTATATTCCATAGGTACTGCGAAAAAGGCACACTCGAGTAAGGGCCAAATGAACAGAGCAGTAGTGGCAGTAGAGTAGGCAGTTACAATGATTTCATTGTCTGAAAGCAGGCCATCTTTTATGACTACGCTAACCACAGATTTAGTTGTTATTTTTGTTTCCTCATGATATACATACTTGAGCTTTAACGTCCTGTAAACACATTTGCCAGTCATACCTACCAATACTATTCTCTTGTTATAATATTTTATTTGCTCTTGAACAATGGTTCCTCCAGATGCCTGGTCTTAAAATATTCAGTGGCCATGACTTTCTAAAGAAGTCCATTTTCACAAACACTCAAAATTACTTTCAAGATATTTCACGAAGTGTGTGACCCATATTTTCTAGGACAACGTAATTAAAATCTTCCATTAAGAAAGACATTTCTCTAATTCTGGGTTACCAGTACTTTTCAGAATCTGTCAACGCTAATATGATTAGTTCCAAGTGGGTAAGAAAACACGTATTTATGACTTTTGGCAGAGTGAACGATTTCGGGCGGTAGTTAGAAGTTTATGCGAAGGTGACACAACTCAGATAGCAACCTTACACAACATTGGCTGATGTTATCATTACGTTCTATTTCTAGGTATGATGTTTTTGTTTCTATGCTTATTTTGGATTAATAACAGCACTATCTGATGATGAAGACGAGAAAAATAATAATCTGTGAAGAAAAAGCAATGAAACTGTTTAGCAGTCGTCAATGAGTCGCAGATTGCACATCAATTTTATAATTGACTAGCTTTTACATAATTTTATGTATGTTTGAAAAATATAGGTCTCAATTTCCACTCATCTCTTCTTTATACTTAAAATTTTTAATGATAAGTTTCGATGTCATCAGCCCAGCCTCGTTAAGATTATCGTCGAGAAATTGCGTGGAGATAAGTGCAAACATAACGTTACTCAGCTCAACAAAATGTAAGGCATTTTAAGAGAAAGTTAAGCAATTAGCACTCAATAAAAACACCTTAAATTCCTGTATTGACATGGTAACTACAGTGTTGAACAAGTATTGATGTTCATAATGAATGCTTCATGAATTACTTCATAGACGTTTTGTCACGTAGTACTATTGTTTACTTTTTTATAAGGTTACTTGTGACCATATTTTGATTGGCACGTGAATCTCTAGTGATTCATTTAGACGGAGTATTGAAATGTGAATCATACATAGGACAAAGTATGTTGTTTTTCAATAGATATGGGGTACGTATTTGCACGGACTGTTACTTGAATTACGAAAAGAAATAATTACATAAATGATAGATGAAGTACTGAATGTTCCTGCCGAAGAAACGGTAACACCCGGAAGTTACGCAATCATTTCATAATTAAATTACTTTCTTCAGACGACAAAGATATTCTCATTCATCAATCAAATTGCAACGAACCCATTATGACAAAATATCAAAACAATAAACAGGAAACGAATTGACAAATCAACAAAAACTACATAAATCAGTTGTTGGGTATAAATTAGTAAAAAACACGACGCGAATCCAATCACGCGAGCAATTTTCACTACGGTGCTCAATGATTTGTAACGAAACGATATTAGCAGAAAAGTGGATGACATTTTGGTTAATGCGTATCCATTAGATTGGGTTTTTGAGGAAGAAATACTTGATATTCTCAATAAAAAGCCAAAGTGAGGAAATGTCTCTAAATGATGGAAATAGCGGATAATCTATCATCTACACTACTATGGCTTGCTATATTTCAGCGTCTTTTCTTGGCGCAAAATTATAACAACTTTGTTTAAAGGAAGATTATCTTAAGACTTAGAAATCAATAATAATGATAGCCCGTTACAATAACGATAACCACGACGTTTATAATATTTTTTTTTTCGTTATTCTCAGGAGGTAGAAAATAAATAGTAAAAATCTAAAACGAATAACTAAGTATAAGCACTCCAAAATAATTATTGGATAATTAAACTATGCTTATATCATATGCAACAACAGGATATAGTATCAAGAATTCTAAAACTAATTAGATGTAACACAAGAGCACAACGCTTCCTGCGACAGTTATCACTTTGTTTAAAGAGGGTAGAGCAAACAATATTGATTATAATGAATGTTTGCAGTCCTAATTCAATCACAGTTACCAATCGAGCCAATTGTGGGTCTTAGGCACGAATTGACACGATCATTAACTTGCTGAATTAACTTAGTGCGGCCTAAAAACGTTTCTCAAAACTTTCGGAGCACAAATTCTTCAGCGAATCATCAACGACGGAACTAAATAGTAAGATATTAATCTAGCACGGGCTGGATAGACTTAATTTCGTGTTATGCCCTAGATGACGGCAGAGAAATGAGCGGAGATATTGTAACTACAGCGTGGCAAACCTGGACAAAAATATGGACATAAACACAAGCATAGAGAGGGCTTTGCTTTACAGTAGCTGAACCTACAGGTCCTGGAAGATGTTCTAGTTATAGATACAGAAGACAGACAACGCTAAGAAACCAAAGGTATATTCTCTAACCAATTTTCACCTGTTTTTAATACGAGCACGAAACATTCAGGTTATTCAAACAATCTATTTCTCACCTGAGAAAATATTTGGCTTTTATTGAAACCAGATGGATTACATCCAGCGAACAGTGCTTCTATTTGTTTTTGTTGAATTAGCCGGACGCTTTACCTGGAATTTTCCGGCGCGTTTCTTCGGAGGCCAACTCTTGGAAAATGTAACATTGTTTTACTTCTATTAATCCATGATCATTAAACCGAAATGGTTAATTAATGGTCAATGACTATTATCTTATCATCTGCCTAATTTTTTTCGACTTGCACCTGAATACCACTATTTTACTTGCGAGCGAATGCTTATAGTTCTATCTGACCGCCAAAACTCTGTGATTACTCATCAGCTTAATACCCTATTTTTATTAGCTTTTTTCAATACGCCAATAAAAGTTATGCCTCTACGCGTCTCCAAAGTCAGTAGTGTTAAATTTTGTCCTGTTTTTTTTCAAGCCCTGTTGTAGGTAATAATTGAAGTTAAGTATGAGTATTTATGCGTATGGGACATTGTTACAAATGCTTGTACGTTGACGTCATCCGGTCATATTGTTTTTACTTTTGGTTTGCGTACTAAACGTAAGAACTTATGCATGTTATTTTCTTCCTTGGCTTAATTAATGGTTTAAGAATCTAGTGAATGTATTGTCAAGAGTAAACCTGAATGGAATTGCTTCTTCGAAACTTTTTCAAATCTCTCCTATTTGCCTTATTTGTGTCTGTCCGTTCTCTCTAATTAGCTCTCTCGTTTTTAAATAGTTAACAGTACTCAATGTTTCTCTCATCTCATAAATCATATTAATTACCCTTATGAGTTTGAAACGTTAATCTTAATGATCTTAGTATCACACTCTTGATGCAATCAATTTATCATGTGGGTTTCTTCTTGTAACTAACACTTTCAACCATTCGAATTCATCACGATAGATGTTGTCTTACAAGTATTTATATTATTGATGGATATTATATATTTCGTCATATTGATCATCATAATCTTCATTTTGGCCTTGTCTCATATTATTTCGAGTCGATTATTCTTTTCTTCTTTCGATCTCAGTCCACACGGAGTCATTTTCTTCTTTTTGCTTCATAATGCTGATCATTGAACAAATTAAATTGATTCTCATTTCTCGTTTTCATTTCGTGAGTTTCGCAAGCAACAGTTACGTTCGTGCAATATCAACAAGACCTTTTGTCTCTCTTCCTGTAACGCGGGCTTGTTAGTTTCACAGTATTGTAACCGAATTATCAATTCTCATAACTTTAACTGTATGTACCTATAGTTCATTCATTTGAGTAACCTTTGTAAAGAGGGCTAGATAGGTTCTGCTCGGCTATGTTAAGTACAATGCGGAAGAAACCCATAAGTTTTGGACTAATAAAGGAGCACACAGAATCTAAGAATATGAAAAAAAAGGTAGACCTTCTCCCAGGAGTGGGAGATTTCGGGTGCAAATGACGATTTGACGATGACCTTACTAAAGAAGTAATGAGACATCTGTCATGGAAGACATTGTAGATGATATTGGCTGGTCTAGCGAGCAGTCCAAAAAGTCCCTGTAAAAGTCAAGGACTTTTAACGGGATTTAAAAATGTATTGGATCGATAAATCATCGCATTTATCAATCCAATACATTTTCAAAATCGACATCGTTACTCCGTCTAGACACCCAGGACCTAACAACCCATGCGAAAGAAATTCACAAAATATCCAAAGAATCTCGTATTTACACTGTGAGTCTACTGTTTTTAATACAGTTACGTAAAACTGGTGTTGTTGTCGACAGAATTGGGTTAACATAGGGGACGTTAAGTAGGTTAGGAATTTGTCGCCATGAACTAATGGGTTGCACGTCGAAAACGACGCGATGGCGCCATGGTTTGTAACGCTATCGTCAGAGAATTTGTCGTGGGTTACGCTGGGACTATACTGAGGCCAGTTCTTGTCCAGAAATTGAAAACTGGATTGTAGTTTAAATATCCATAGAGCTGGTCAGAGGACGTTTTCATCGACCCTGAATTTAGCCGAAGAGTTGCATCTCCACTGAAAACTCTCGTTCGAAGTATGATCGCTATTATATCATTAGCTAACATTGAGAATTAACTGTTGTACATTTTGGTGAACAATGAAATTTTAGACGGACGTCGTAACCGCGTGAGGCCATAGAAAAGTTGGCGTGACGAATTGGACTACTTCGTAACAATTGACCGGAGAAGGTAGGAGAGATCGGGAAGAAGGAAGATCGTATAGATATATGTGATGAAGGCCTTTGGCCAAAAGTGGCACAGAACAGACCAATGAAAAAAGTATCCTTAATTATTATCTATTAGGTATTCATTTTGTGGTTGTGAGATCGCCATTCAGCACTTGGATGCAGACATAGCCCCTAATGTCTAAATACCTACATACCTATTTACAAAGAGATTCAAATGCAGAAAAAACAAGGCCTTGCCAAAAGCATACTGATAAAAACTGCAGATTGAGTGATAAGTATTCTACATCTGACTGCTAAGGTCGTCAGTGAAATAGCTAAAATAAAGATTCTGAAGCACACTTTTGGGGCTTCGGCAAATATTCGAAGTGAACACAAATGGCCCAGAAGGAAGTGACTTCGATCATCTTAGCAGTGAAGCCTAGCAAGCGTGACTTGGGATTAATATGTCGTAAAATTCAAGGGCGAAAGCGCAAACTAAGGTCAATGAACAGACTTGCTAAATATTTACTTATTGGCTTTAACAAATTATTAACTCATTGTTTGTGGATGACCAAATTTTTTTTACATGCAAATAAAAAATCGTGCAAATAAATAAAGTTTGGTTTATGGCAACGAATATTGCCAAGTGTCACTTTGTTTAATGGTGCTATAATAGTAATAATATGATTGCTTTAAAATTCAGTTATAAACACATAAAATGTTGGTTCGAAGATGTTATATCAGAAATAATCCCAAGAATTTGGTATCCTAGGCTTGACTGATGATTCAACAAAGAATTGACGTCTCGTAGTTATAGTGGATTCAAGCAAATACTGAGCAAGAAGTCCTGGATTTACAGAAGTACACATAAACATATTATATCCTAGACTTTAAAATTTTCCCATATGAACATCAACCTTCTCCTATTGTTAGATGTAAATGGGTTATGTGGGTGATATTCTTAAAGATAAAATAGGTATGTAATAACATGCAAAATCTTTTTCATGTTAACAAATACAGCAGGATTTTAAAAAAATAAAAATAAGCTTCAAATCATGAGAACCAAAGGCACATTTTTTTTTAATTTCAACTATATACCAATACACAACTTTACATTTAAAATAAGAATACAATAATGAGTATTGTCCAATTAAGTACACAATAAATATTTCTCATTTCTAAATATAAACTAATTAGGAAGATAGTAAGTAGACCTAAATATTATTATAGATAAAAGCCAGTCTTGCACGTCCTTAACTTAGAGGTTTTCCTGACCGTTTTTATCAGGTGCAGTAATCCAGAGAATGTAACTATCTAAATGAGTCTTCTTATCACTTGCATACCCACTAACTTGCATTATCTGTTTTTATGTGCCTATTAACATTGGGATAGTGTGTAGTTGTTCTTATTTTACTATTTCATGTGCACCTCCCTTTTTTTTTTTTTTTTATCGTGGTAAAATCATCAAATGAGTCCTCCCACCCCGGGCAGGGCGGGAGGGACTGTCAGACTTGTACTGACTAAAATCCACGGTGTCCTTCAATAGCCCTTTATATTCCGGGGTCACGGTAATGAGATAAGTCCCGCGACCGAAATAAGTCCCGCGACCATGTGCACCTCCTTTAGAATAATTTATTGTATGTTTTTTGTGCAAACAAATCGGAACAACTACGTAAAGGCCAGACAACCTAATCTTAGAATATTTTTATTTTTTTATATCAAGGCAGTTCAGAAACTGCCTTCAGAAGAAAGTTTAAAAATTAATTTTACTTTATGGATTTGCCTTTAATTAAGCTTTTATTATTTTTTAATCTCAGATATTAATTATTTATTGTGGCAAGGCCATGGATTTTAAAAACAGCAATTTAGCATCTAAGGTATACATACTAAAAAAAAGTACCTAAATAAGGAATAAACAAAACAAAAGCGTAACACCCATCGACAAAAAAAAATAGAACATGTACTTGAAAAAAAAAAAGTATTTTTAAAATATTGTGTGACACAACCAGGGTATTTAGGCTAAGGTAAAACAAATTATTATTTTCTGTTACCTGACCATCACCTACTAACACATTTTACTATTGACTCGTACACTTTGCCAATCATTTGTCTATTTTAAGATTCACAGTACGCGCGCACATATTTCACTCAAATTCGACTATTCGCGGGAAATACCATCGCAAAAGGTTCCCCGACCCCGCCCTGCGTAATAACATCGGAATGCACAGATGATACAACCCACAAAGGTCTTATTTTCACTTTTTTCTTTTTAAAAATAAAACAGTAAAGCATTTCCGGGAATTAAGTGTTAGTAAGCCTTTATACCACATTTAAACAGTCAACGCATTGTTATTTCTAATCTAAAGTTAAAATAATATAATGTTTAAGTCAAAAACTTACAGTTTCCTTACAATCACTACATAAAAATAAATATTTTTGTTGAAAAATTACACACACGTTCACTGCGTTCACAACTTCACTTCGAAATGTCAAACTTTTTCTAGACCGGTGTTGCTACTTTGTAATTTTGTTTTACCCTTATTTTGTAGTCCTATAATATATTTTCACTTGATTAAACTGCTATATATATTTAAAATCAAGTAAATTAATCGTTTTCTATTAAACTTCCTGTTATTAATGACTTTGTGTCAAATATTATTTATAAAGAAATAAAACACGATCTTCGGTGTTGCCACAATGACAAATACAATCTCCCCAGGCGGCACTTCTCACGAAATTCTCAGCCAGCTGAGTTCGCTGAGAGGTTCACGTTACCTTTTCTAATTATTATTAGCGGTGCCTAAAAATAGGTCAAATATTTAAAAATGCCTGTTGGCACGCATTGCCGCCGAGAGCAGTCGTAATCGCATTCGCGAAGTGTTGTGTGAATCAATGTTTATTTGAATTGATATAACCGACTGCTGCAAATAAAAAAGTATGCTGTATTTACTGGTTTATAAGTGTGTAATTTATAGCATTTAAATATTATATAAGAGACCATCATTTTTATTCGACCACGTTAGCTTATTTTCAAAATATAATTAAATTCTTTACGATTCGTTCAACATACCGTATCGTGTTCCCATTTAAATATTTCACTGAAATGAAGTCACTGTTTAACTTTTTATTGAACATGAACCAGGACAAAGAGATAAAATCTGAATATTTTATTGCGGATCGTTAGAATAACTTGTTATTTATAGATGTAGCACCTCGTGCGTTTATTAGTTACTTCACACCGGCCGGCCGGCATATTTTTATGAGCCCGTGGCCCGTTCCGGGTGTTATTTGCGATGAAAGAACTAGTAATAAATAAAAGGAGACTTAATTTCAAGTGCAAATAATGTAAAAGCCTCCACCACTTATAGGTATACCTAACAATAGGCTTTTACATTATTTGTGTTATGATGGTACGTATGACGATTCTCGCCACGGGTGTACTGGCTAGCACGTGTGTGTGATTTTCTGGTGTTTTTAATTGATCGTTGATACTTTTTTGTGACTTGTTATTGTGTTAGTGTGTTGTCCCTGTGTTCGTAATAAGGTTTGTACTGTGATCGTCCTATTTTAACCAAGTTTCGTCCAAAATGGACATCAATAAACCGCCTGATCCTGACCCCCCCGACATCCCAAGTCCATCATCACTCCCTCATTCCCAAAATCCTCTATCCCAGTTCGCAGATGTTGTCTGTTCTGTGTCAGAGATGGACACATCCCAGTCTCAGCTCAGCCAATCTTCCAGAAAACGAACCAGTGATGAATTAACCTTATCATCTACCCCCCCAAATAAACAAATGCGAAGCCAAATCGGTCGAATAAAATACTCCGCAATAGATAAGGCCCCTTTCCTCGTCCACGTCTCTCGTATGGAATCCTCTGAATCCATGTCTGGCTCAACTCTACATCCCGTAAATTTTGGCAAATTCCTTATCAACAAAAATGTTCGTAACATCGTCCTTGGCGGTGTTAAAAGAGTGGGAAGAAACCGTGTGTCAGTGGAATTTTCCTCCCCCCAGGACGCTAACGCCTTCCTGGTCAACCCTATCCTCCCTAAACACAATTTTACTGCCTATATCCCTACATTTAACATCACGAGGATGGGAGTCGTAACAGGCGTCCCTTCTGACGTTACCGAAGAGGAAGTAATGGAGTATTTGACAGTACCCTCAGGCTGCGGACGAATCCTTAAGGTTCGCCGCATCAACAGGAAAGTGCAACGAGACGGGAACGTGGAATGGAAACCCACTGAAACCTGCGTGATCACTTTTGATGGACAAACGTTACCGAGGAGAGTATTCTGCTGTTACACATCACTTCCTGTTGAACAGTATATATTCCCAACGATCCAATGTCGCAAGTGTTGTCGGTTTGGACATGTTGCAAATGCATGCAGATCAAAACCACGCTGCCGTAAATGTGGCCATGATCACCCCGGTGATGGTTGTAACATTTCGGAGAGCGAGGCCTTCTGTATTTTGTGCTCGGGTAATCACTTTGCTGATAGCGGGTCATGCCCTGAGCATGGTAGACAGAAAGCCATAAAGACTGTTATGGCTGAGAAATCCATCTCATATGCTGAGGCTAGTAAATCCATTCCAACGGCTTCCCGCAGTTATGCTAATATCACCAAATCCTCAAATTCCCAGTCCTACCGCAAGACAGTAACCCTAAAGCCTAAGACCCATGCCCCTTTATCACCTTCTTATGACAAATTTGCCCACCAACAGTTAACCAGTTCCCCCCAACCTTCACAGCCTAATGGCTGCGCTCTCAATAATGAAAATGTCCCTCTCAATGATAGTATTGTTACTATTATTGATTTACTCATAAAACTACTACCTAGTCTTATTTCCTCTTCCTTTTCTCCTAATACATCACCGTCCAACGTTGCCAACCAACTAGTAAATCTCCTTTTACAACTTAAAAATGGCGTCCCGCCAAGTATTCCTTCAGTGGAATGTGAGGAGCGTGTGGCATAAGAAGCACGACCTCATATTCCTCTTAAATAAGTACAAGCCATTGGCTTGTTCCATAGCTGAGACCTGGCTCACGCCAAGTCTCAGCTTTCGTATGCCACATTTTAACATCCTTAGATGTGACAGACAAGATGGCTATGGAGGATCTGCCCTCCTAGTCAATAACCGAGTTCCTCTCCTTCCTATCACTCTTCCTCCACTTACTGGTGATATGAGCATTGCTGCGGGATTGGTTGAGGGCATCACAGTGTTCTCCATTTATATTGCGCATCCCAACCACAACTTTCTGGGTGTTTTAAAAGATATCTTTTCTAGTGTGCAGGGCCCAATACTGGTCATGGGTGACTTTAACTGCCACCATTATAGATGGGGTTCTGAGCGCTGTGATGGCTTTGGTATAGCACTAGCCGATGTTTTGGATGACTGCAACCTTTGCATTTTAAACAATGGAAGCCCAACACGACGCTCCCTCCCAGGTCAGCAGAAAAGTTGTGTAGATCTCACCTTCTGTTCAGTTGAGTTGGCATCATCAGCTGTTTGGGAATGCACAACCTTGTCACATGGCAGTGATCACTACCCTATAGTTATATCCTTCATTAATAAGTCTTACTTTGAGAAAACTTCCCCTCCACTTTTGAAGTATAACCTGTCCAAACCAGATTGGTCAAAATTTGCTTCATCATTGGAGGAGAAAATTGATGTTCTTCCAAATTTAAACTCAAATTTATTAACTTCTGCTGATCACTGCCATGCCAAGAGCTGCTATGAGGGCTTTGTAACTGCTGTTACCTCCAGTGCTGATTCCTGCTTCCCTATAAGAAATTGTGCCCGCAACAAAATCCCTTCACCCCCTTGGTGGGACTCAGAATGCACCTCAGCGATTAAGGAAAGGAAGGAGGCTGAACGACGTTACAATAGGGACATGAGCACAGAAAACCTGTTGGCTTATTGTCAGATTAATGCCAGAACCAAACGTCTCCTTCGCAGGAAGAAACGTTCAGGCTGGGTCAAGTTCTGCACAACTTTATCACCTTCTACTCCGGTTTCAGCTGTCTGGAAAAACATCAACAGGTTCAGACGAGGGTGTTCCCCGTCAATCTCTTCCCCAATCACCAGGGAAACAGCTGAACATTTTTTTGATAAATTAGCTCCACCCTATGTCCCACTAATATCAGAAATTCAAAATGTACCCCTATTCAATACAACAGATAACCCTCTTGATACTCCATTTTCCTTGGAGGAATTTAATGTGGTGCTCAATCATGTCCGGGACTCAGCCCCCGGTATTGATGGTGTACCATACTCTTTCATAACCCATTCTGGCGAAAAGGCTAAAATTTACTTTTTAAATATTATTAATTATTGTTATGGCCATGGATGGGTCCCTGACCAATGGAAATTACAAATCATCATCCCACTATTGAAACCAGGCAAACATGCAGATGATCCGAACGGCCTTAGACCAATTGCTTTAGTCTCAGTTCTAGCCAAATTACTGGAGCACCTTATCAAAAACCGTCTCGAGTGGATAGTTGAATCGAGAGATTTACTGCCGAACCACCAATTTGGCTTCAGGAAAGGGCTAAGTACTATGGATAGTGTTGGTGTTCTAGTTACAGACATCCGTTTAGCCTTTTCAAAAAATGAATCTGTTGTTGCCACCTTCCTCGATATTTCTTCCGCGTACGACAATGTACTTCTTCCCATTCTCAGGCAAAAATTGCAACAGCTGAGTCTGCCGACGAAGATGATACAATGTATATGTGAACTCCTGATGTCCCGCTCACTGGTTCTGAGAGTCCAAGGAGAGGAATTTGACAAAAGACAGACATGGAAGGGACTCCCACAAGGATATGTCCTCAGTCCCATCCTTTACAACTTATATACGGCTGATATTGCAACCTGCCTAAATAACAACTGTCAGTTACTGCAATACGCCGATGACATTGTTTTGTATGTGACAGACCCTTCCATTGTTAACGCTTCGTCTTCTCTATGTCTCTCCCTGGATTCTTTGAACCAGTGGCTTTTGAGCCATGGACTAACACTTTCTGCACCCAAAAGTTCGGCAGTAATCTTCACTCGCACAAGACTCATCCCTCATATTTCGATCAACATTTTAGGCCATAATATACCTATTGTCAGTCATGTAAAATTTTTAGGCGTCATTTTAGATTCAAAATTAACTTTTAAACAACATATAAATCTCCTTATTCAAAAATGTGAACGTACAATTTCAATTCTTAAAGTCCTTACTGGCGTTTGGTGGGGTGCCCACCCTTTTACCATGAAATTAATCTATAATGCTCTGGTACGTAGTATCTTAGATTATGGAACATTTCTCATGACCCCTTGCAATAAAGGAGCTTTGGCTGGGCTGGACAGAGTACAGTCCAAATGCCTTCGAATCATCTCTGGTTGTATGAAGTCCTCTCCCACTAACGCGTTGCAGGTTGAATGCGCTGACCCTCCTCTGGCCCTTAGACGGCAATTTCTAGCATCCCGTTTTGTGACTAGGTTAATATCCAGATCTTCACATCCTCTTATAGGAAGATTAAAAGAGCTAGATGCCATATGCAGAAGCTCAAAATACTGGAAGAATAAGGAAATCCCCTTAATATTAAATTCCTATCGCCTAATCCTAAATTTAGCAAGCCCGATCGTCCAGTACCCCAGATTACCCCTTTTCCATTTCGCTTATGAAGTTCTAAATTATACTCCAAAAATTTTCTTTGATATTGGTATATCTAAAAACTCCCCGTCGGCAAATTTGACTTTCAACGCGGTGGTGGGCGAGCGATGGAGTGGTTTCCATTTGTTTTATACAGATGCTTCGAAGCTAACTGATGATGGCCACACAGGCGCCGCGGTGTATTACCGAAACTCCAAAATCATTTTACAATTTAAATGCCCCAAGGAGTCTTCGGTGTTCACTGGCGAATGTGTGGCTATATTAGAAGCTTGTCTATTCATAGAAGCACACCAAAACATTGAGAATGCTGTTATTTTTACAGACTCCTTAAGCTGCTTGCAAGCTTTAGTCCAAAACCCCTTTAAAACTAAATTACATAGCTCCCTAATTTTAAAAATTAAAAACTCCTTGTTGTCATGCGCTAAAAACCAAAAAGATGTTCAGCTTGTTTGGATCCCTGGTCATAGTGGCATTAAAGGTAACGAATACGTTGACGCTTTGGCCAAGGATGCTTGCTCATCTTTAACGTCAGACCTCACACACAACACCCACCAGGGTTACGACCTATTGTCCCTCCCAAAACTGGATTTGCAGCGGTCCTGGCAGATGCAGTGGAATATAACCAGCAAAAAGAAAGGTGGCTTTTTCTATGCAGTGCAACCAACTGTAAAACCAAAACCATGGTTCTTTAATTGCAAAAAGGTTTCCAAAACAATTATATCAGTTATTTGCAGAATCCGGTTAGGGTTCTGTTGCACTCCCGTATTTCTTCACAAAATCCACGTCCGAGACTCCTCGCTCTGCGAATGCGGGATAGAGGAAGGCACCCTTGATCACATCTTTTTTGAATGCCCTAATAACGCTCCTCCTCTAGATTTGTATAGCCGCCTCGCTGAAATTAAGATCCCTCTCCCAATTAATTTCCCTTCCCTTCTAACACATTCCTCTCCAGAACTACTTGTGACGCTGATGATTTTCATCCGTCACAATAATATTAAACTATAATCCTCTCCCTGCCCTTTAAATACTCTGTCTGTGTGGATGTGGTATATATTTTTATGTTCTAACCATTATTATATATAAGTAATTTAATTCTTTGTTTGTTTCAGTCCCCTACTAACCCCAGCTGGTCTACATTAAGTTCAACTGTATCATCGAACGAAGACCTATATCGTTCTATTTTGGCTAAATCTAACTTTTTTTTTATTATAAATACACACTTCTTGCTTGTCCAATTCATCTTCGTTATTGGCAGAATAGTCGACATCGGCTTTGCTTGCCATAATAAGAAATAGAATAGAATAGATGGTACGTATTTTAACAGTTACTGTTGTTTGGTTTAAATTGAAGTGAGTACTTAGCGAAATAAAGTCATGAAAAGTAATAATATTTTAAAGAGTTGAATAAAATTAATGCAATAACGTAAGTAAGGTAAGAAAAAATTATCAAGAGATTATTTATACTTTCACATCATATTTTTATTGCATTAAATAGAAACGGAAATGGTCTATAAAATGTTGTTAACGTTTCGACTACTACTTAATTTCATTGCTGTGGTTTTCAAACATAATTTTTTGATGCGTAACAGCATAATAATTTACATGCATAGATATCAAAAGTACGTAATTAGATTAGTTAGTAGTACTTAGTGAATCAGTCGCTCAGCGTATCAATCAGTCGTACTTACTTTTTAGGTACTTACCTAGGTCCCTTTTATGTTACCACAGTTTTACTAATAAATATACTGTCCATGTGCTTTCAACTACAAGATTGACGATACCTCCAAGTTAACAATGTTTAAAACTGGTTGGTACCTAATACTTACTATTTATAAAAAAAAATGCAACTTGAGTTGCAGGGTCAGAAGGTTAAATATCAAATCAAAGAATTAGCAACATAACTTAGTCAATTAATTTCATCAAACTGCTCTCAAATGATGAAAGAAAACATCATTAGGAGACCATCAAAGCCATTATAACCTAATAAATCTGAATAGGTATTTGTGATCTTTATAAATCTTCACCCAACCCGCAATTGTTCTCAAAGAGCGTCAGCATGATGACGGGGCCCCCATCTAGAGGGCCAAAGCCTGCCGACCTGGGACTTATCTCATTAGTGTAACCCTGGAACATAAAGGGCTATTGAAGGACACCGTGGATTTTAGTCAGTACGAGTCTGACAGTCCCTCCCGCCCTGCCCTGAGCGGGAGGACGCATTTGATGATTTTACCACGCTAAAAAAAACCCGCAATTGTTAAGTATGATTGATGAAACACGCATGCGTATCTTTGCGCTACCAAATTAATTTCAAGGAATAAAAGAACAAAGGAACAGTAAACATTTTTATTGTAAATATTTTTTATTGTTATCCCCTTACACACGCGATGCACTCAATGGCTTTCCGAAGCTTTTGAAAACTCGTAATGGTTTTCATTTGAAGCTTTTATCGGCTGTTTAAATGTAATTAGTTTGAAATAGGCACGTTTATTAGTGGTTTATGGAAAACCATTACGAGTTTTCAATATGGCGAAATAATACAAGCATGTTACTACGCAGTTACATCTTCAGTCGGCTCTTATAATGCACTTAGACACTACGAAACTGACGTTTTCATTCTATTGAGCTCGTTACCCAACTTATTGTAGAAAAAAGTAATGAAGTTACTAAAATTATGCCAAGTACATGTACTGTTTTATACAAACTATATTTTAAGGTGCTTGTAACTATTGTAATATAGGTACTGGCTTCAAATTAAAATAAAAAATATTCAAATAATTATTCTGTACAATAAATAAATCGGGAATGATAAAATTACAAATTAAAAATACAGATGTAAAATTGGTTAATATATTATTTTGATTATTCCTTACATTCAATATATGAGCACTACTTCCGTTACATGATTACTGTGCCGATACAGTCCTATTTAAGTGTTTTTTATTTATTTAATCTCGTGTTATGATAAAATATTGGGAATAACTACATTCAACTCTTAACCAAGTCGTTCGGTGCTGGACTAAAGTATTCACAGTCAATATCTCAATATTTCATTATACTGAGATTGCTTCATTCACTAACATACTTACTTCCAATTACTCGACGAGCCTACGAGTCTGATTTAGAACACGCAATTTGTAATTATTTATCCTTAGTTTTATAATTTTGGAAGCTTCAAAGCTTAATTTTTTGAACCAACAGTGATTTAACTAATGAGAAGAGGGTAAAACAAGTGAGAATGTTACTTAAGATAAAGTAAGTCATGTATTCTATTTTCCAAGCCGTTCCGAACAAGACATTAGTAAGGCGAATCAGCATAGCGACTAACCGCTTTATTAATCATTAAACTTTCATCTAAGAACTTTAAATTTTCTCCTAGTTCAAAAATTTGTAAGGTGTTTAGCGTAGAAGAATATTATTTTGTTAACAAATATAACTATTAATAGTATTTTTTTTATAAATAGTTATGTATTATTTTGACGACTAATCAAGGTAAAGTGTCGCTAGATTGTCATTAGAATCTAGAGAGCATTAAAATATAGAGAATTATACTATAGCGAAAAGTGGCTAACTTGTAAATTTAAATATGCATTCTTATAAAAACCAAATTACCCAAAAAGCGGGGACTTTTCTTATTACTGGCAATATTTGATTTCGAAAAATAAATAAGCTGTATCGCGCCTATTTTGTATTTTTATAAAAATGCATTGTAGATTTAATAAAGAGATCAAACCGATGTTTTAAAAAGTGGATTTGTTAATTAGAAAAATACTGTTTCTTAGGTATAGAAAGAGTTGCATTGAAAACGTTGCTCTGCATTTTATGTTAATTAACGTGCTTGTCACTCGTAAATAGAATGAAATGTGAATAACATAGAGATATACCTACATACTTTGCAGGAAACAATGTAGTAAAATCACGTTGAAGATAGTAACAATTTCTAAAAGATATACAAACATAACTTTGATAAATCGAGAAAGGATTCCTTACTTTCACACACTCACAACCCACCCCGTTCTTTTAATATTTTTTTAAAGTACATATAATTTTGTAAATAATTACAATACATCGCGTTAAATATAACAGAATATAACTTTTGCCAAAGCGATATGTTTCCTTATTGTAGCATTTTGTGTATGTATGCGTTCGTAATCATATAATATATTTTATATCTTTTTCGAATCGTGTTTATCAAATACTACTCTTAATATACACACGTATGTTATACATTTTACTTGCTTCCAATAAACGAATAATGTCCCTAACTGTACATAAAGCTTTTATAAAACAAAACCTAAATCTCGTTAGACTATGATCACACTAAGCTATGCATAAACTGGCCACTTATGATTAAATCCTAGCGCGTAATCGCCATTTTTGATGTGATATATATAAGTCAAAATGGCGAACATTCTATTTATCGAATGCAAACGATTGTTATATCATCATCACAGAATAGTTGAGTCTTTTTGTCAATGCATCGATCAGAGCATTCTCCGAATCATCCACCGAATACTATTGCCTAAAATAATTGCAGAAGCTGATCGAATAAAATGTTTTTTTTTTTGTATGATTAAGCTTTATATTTTTTATTCCAATGAAAAAGAACACACAACATACCGTGTTATTGTCATTTCCACCCGTTTCCACCAAGAAGTCATGATTTGATAGAGCAAGGTTATATGTATAACCCATTCCTTTTTTTTTCTCTGATGCATTAACAAAAAGTCCTCTGTTATCTTCTCACGTCTACATAAGCAAAGAAATGTATTTATTGTATTTTAAAACCAGGACGACGCGCCGCCAAGCTTCGTTGATAGTTCTCCAATGCCGCGCCCGAAGATGTTGCCAACCTAAAAAAACACGTTAAATATCGGGGTAGTTTGTTTTTCTATAAACGCAACTCTTGGAGTAAACCTAAATAGGTATAAATAAACATTAAAAAAAAACTAAATAGGTATAGTAGTGCGGTTTAACCAAGGGTTCAACTAAGAAGGTCAGTGTCTATGGTCAAAAGACACTTGAAAATAACGTCTAGCAATAAAATGCTCTGCGCTAATTAGTTTTTAGTAGTGTATATTATCTTTATTATCTCCTTAGACTTATTTTCAAATGATAATTGTTTATTTAAAAACTTACAAGTGTTAAAAGGGGTCCATGACGCCACAATTTGGCGTCATGAACTGTCCTTCTTAGTTGAAACGCATTATATTTTGATTTTTATTATTTTCAGTTCTGGAGTAAAAACCTAAATAAGCTGCCGAATATTCTCCAGCTAAGCGTTATTTACTGTCAGCTAGATAAACTTGTAGAAGTGTTGGCAGACCAACGGCTATTGAGAGGAAAATGTTCAGAAGATCGCGGGTAAAACCCAATTAAGGCTCATGCAGGTTGAGGAATTAGGTCAAAAAAGTAAAAAGGCCTTTAAACAATAGTCGCTGGAACAAGGCGTCTACAAGTTGTGTCCTGTAGTACTAAAACTAAAGAAACAACCAAAATTCAAAAACAAATCTAATACATCCCACGCGGTCTTGTAGTGTTCGCGTGAGTCCATTGTAACCTTTGCATTTAACTGAAGTGTAAAGGTCACCATAGCACTTTGACAGTTGAATACCAATCGATTTTACAGCTACTTGGAGCCCTGCCAATATACCTGAGCTAAGAGCAACTAGGTAGATCATCTTGAATTAATAAATGGATCATTTAAATAACTGGGGAAGTAATCCTAGCTCAGTGACATTGAAAATTTTGACGGAGATTAATTTTGCCTTTTGAAAAGTCGTAGGCATGGTGCAAGCATTGATTTTGAAACGACTTCTAAGATAAAACAAATAAAAAAGGCATTGTAAAAGTTCCATTAGCAAAATAAGACACTGTAGGTAGGTGAGTATTTTTCAAAAAGTAATAATCTAATGGCGGAAGCGGCAACCATAGTACAGGATATTTAAATAGATCGACGACTTGAAGAAGTTTATAATAATAACCTGACAGATGATCAAATTATGAAATCTCCTCAGTGGATACGGCAGAAGATTGTATTTTTTGTACATCCTCTCCTCTGTTTGACCATGTAACCTTCCTTCGGTTAACGGTCCATCTAGCTGAGCGAGCTATCTTTTTTTACGCACTTTTAAATATGAACCATTTTAATGTTGATAAGTTCATTGGCAGGTGTATCTACATACTCGTAAACTCTCCATTCTATTGTATTTATAGTTAGATCAGTCGTTATTGTGGACAATAAATGTCTCGCGAAACAAATAGGCGTCCTGTTTACTTTGACGAAAATATTCTGTCGGTAGTAATGACCCTCGACGTCCGTCGTGGCCGTGGGAAAATGAAAAATATTTGGAATCTGAACACGTTAAAAGTGTTTATCATCGGTTGTTCTTAGTACCAGAATTGATTGAAGATTATAAATCTTAGAAGGAAGATAGCAAATGTTTAATTCTTGATTTTATTTCGGAACTTACAGGAAACAAAAGTGCTTGGTCTAGTCTTTTTCAAGCCTATTCTCAACTATGTTTGGTTTTGCTTCATAACTGTATGCTACTGAATAACAGCACTTCACATTTAAAGCGGCTACCTATCTGACTTCCACCATTCAATTGCTGCCAGTATATTAGACTAATGACTATCCGTGACATTCTGAATCAACAGCTTAACGTGTTTAATAGAGCAGTGCCATTTATTACCTTTCCAACAACTGCAGTAACATTGCCGAGTTTGGCATCTTCAGTGAGCGACTCCAGCTTCGACTTGCCACTCCTCGATCCTTCTTCGGAGCCTCCATCGTCACCACCACTGTAATAAAACACATAAGTGTAAGTTACATGAACACCTTAAAAACTATATTAGGTATTGTATTAAGCTATTCCATTTAATGCATATGGGGACGGGAAGAAGACATAATACAAAGTGATGGGAGAAAAAGTCTCACTCATGACATGGTCAAGTATTTTTGTCAACATGCTGTAACGCTATTGCTGAAAACATGAGTGAAATAAAAAAGACGGATATTCACTACTATATAGGGACAGATCTGAAATATTATGTTTGTTAACTATTTCATGCTCACAAACATATTTACAAAGTCACTAACAAAATATCTTTATTTAGATTGAAATTATTTAGGTGGAAATGTTTGCATGACCACTGCCAAAACTTTGTAATTCAAATATAAACTGTTGTTTATCATCACACTGACTGATTTACGGCAGTGGCGGTTCCTTCATACAAGCCCAAAAGCCCGGCATGCCTTATTAAAAATGCTCGACAGAGAATCATAATCAAACCCGAACTATTTAAAAGTTCGCGCGCTTAATTGTTATCAAAATAACACAAACTATCCACGCCACACACTTTACATCGCAATTGTTCGCGCGCAGTTTCGTATTTGCAACATCTATTTATAGCTATCTCGCTTACACGTACCGGCTTTTACCGGGCTTTCAAATACTATCTCTGTCCCTTTCGCGCGTAAAGCGTTGTGCCGTATAACGAGTTAGAACCTTGTGCGTCTACAAATCGATCAGTATGGAAGATTTAAGCCGTGCATGCGTATGAAGTTGCACGCGTATGCGTGAACCTGGCACCTTGCCAAATCTGCAGTGTTGCCGTTTTAGCGACGTTGTGAGATCTTGGAGATTTTTAACGAGTTTGCGAGACTTTTTTAAGATTTAGCAACAACAAGAACTAGCGACTTTTTAAAATAACGAAATTAAATATTCAAGCAATATCTTAAAAATAAAAAAAATGCGACATCTCGCTAGATTGTTCATATACCTGGCGACTTTTTTTGCCTAAATGACAACACTGTTACTCTGCGTAAGTAGCTCACTTCAGTTTCATTTGCTTGAGTGGGGAAAGCTTTGTTGTTAAAGTTTTTTGTGTGTTTTGTTAGATTTTCTCAGTGATACAATTGTTTTGGTGACTTACCTGCAACAATGGAGGTAATTGTACCTTGTGAGGATTTAAAAAGCGTTCAAGTTTTGATTGGCGAAGATAAGGTAAAATCTTTAAACTTTGCTCAGAAAAAAAAACAGTTTATTTCTTCCCGACGCCGACGCCTAATCTGTGTATTTCTCAGACTAGTAAATCGCATAAAAGAATATTTCATATGTGTATAAATCATGCAATAGAATTCAAGAGGTTAGTTTATTTTTTTCAGCCCTTCAGGCTTTGTGTATTTTTTTTAGTAATAGTACAAAACGAGCTGCTTTTTACGATACTCATTGCAGCAAAAAATTCGTTGGACATACATGTCGCGAGTCGTAAACACGGTTTTTAAACAAAAAAGTAAACTTATTGAGTTGTTTTCTGATCTGTGCGACAACCCACAGAACTAAAAAATAATAAAATAAAATAAAAAAAAAAAGTTTTTATTGCAGAAACTTGTACAACTTTTACAGTAAATCTTACATAGGGACCTCCTTTTAAGTAAAAAGTATACCTGTGCTAGGAGGCCCCGCTCCTCAATGACAATTTATAAAATGGTAAAAGTAGTGCACAAAAACAAAAAGATAACAAAATTTAGAGAAGGAAATTTAAAACTAAAAAAAAAAGAAGTAAGAAGTATTAATTAAACAAAAATTAAAATAAAAACAAGCAAACAACAAAAATTACATAATTACGACCCAAAGTAGTGTGTGTGTGTGTATTTGTGTATGTGTTGTGTATTTGTGTACGTGTTGTGTATTTGTGTGAGTGTATGTGTGCAAGCGTGTGTATGCGTGTGGTGCATGTGTAGAAATACTTTTATTTCACATTGACGTAGCTTGCAGCAATAATTCAATGTCATCATAGGTCTTCAGTTTTAGACATTCAACTATTGCCTTCTTGCATTCCTTATAAGCCATGGGATAGATGTTAATTAACTTATTTATATTATTATAAAGCTCAGCGGAATTTGTGATGAATTGTCTTTTGGCATATGTTGTCTTAACAAATTTAACGGGCGCAACGCGGTATTTACGTCTTCTATCCTGAAGGTGGGGGTCATAAGGCAGGACTTTGTGTAGTTTTAAGACAGCATGTAGTATATATAGTTTCCTAACTGAGAGAATACCGCTAAGGGAGTATAACTCATTGGTTGGGAATCTGTATGGTTTGGTATACATAACCTTGATAAGAGATCTCTGTGCACGCTCTAGCTCAAGAAACTTCGTTTTTGTCGCACCGCCCCACACGGGTATGCAGTAGATCAGAATTGGTTGAGCCAGAGAAACATAGATTAAAGTTAACATTTTTGTAGTAGTTACATGTCTTAGGTTCTTAAATATCCAAATGAGTTTTCTCGTACGAGCCATGACCATCTCTGTATGAGTATGCCACGATAACCGCTGATCAACAATAACACCTAGGTATTTTATATGAGTCACTTTTTCAATATTTTCACAAGAGCAATTTGTACCAGACATATTACGGCAGGTGTGGATTTTGAGTGTTACGTTATGTCTAGGTTGAGTGTTGTTATAGATGGTAAATGCAATATATTTTGTTTTGGTGATATTTAGTGTTAGAAGATGTGAATTCAACCAGTCAGCAATCTTGGCAAGACCCTTTTCAGCAGATTGATATACGGATTCCCACGTATCGCCAGAGAAAGTGATTGCAGTGTCATCTGCGTATGAGAATACGCGACCGTTTTCAAGGATCATTCTGCAGAGATGGTCTATATATATTAAAAATAAAGTAGGTCCCAGTACGCTGCCCTGCGGAACGCCATAGGTCACGTATGACTCCTTACTTATATACTCGCCTACCTTAACCTTTTGCCTACGATCATGTAGATAATCTATTAGTAATGCTAAGGGGTTTCCTCTTACACCTATACCTTCCAGTTTATGCACAAGAATGGGGACAGAGACGGTATCAAAAGCCTTTCTCAGATCAAGAAATACAGTTAAACACTTTTTACCTGAATCCACTAAGTTAACAACATGAGAGGTTAGTGCAGTCACTGCATCCTCCGTACATAGTTTTTGTCTAAAGCCGTACTGAGCTTGAGAAATAATGTTGTATTTATTAAAGTAACTGGTTAGTCTCATGTTAATTAACTTTTCAATTATTTTAGATATTGCAGGCAAGACAGAGATAGGTCTGTAATTATTAATATCATCTCTGTCTCCACCCTTGTGCACAGGAGTAATAATAGCTTGCTTCAGAGCTGGTGGAAATTTCCCTTGGCTAAAGCACAAGTTGGCAAGATGAGAGATTAAGGGTACGACTATTTCATGTGCAGTTTTTAAAAATTTTGTGGTAATATTATCCCAGCCTGGAGCGCTTTCAGATTTAAGACCCATTAGCACGTTATAGACTTCTCGAGGATCCGTTTCAAGAAGCACGAATGAGGAGGCCTGTGAGCTTTTTTTGTGTTCAGGATCGTGTTCGATTTGTGATCGGTTTGCGAAGGTAATGTTTTCAGCCAGGGATTTCCCAATGTTAGAAAAATAATCATTTATGTGGTCTACTGAAGCGTGAGGGGTGCTCTTTATTTCCAATAGTTCTGAGTTAAAAAGTTTCTTTGGTTTGCGATAAGTTATATTATTAATTGTATTCCACATCTGTTTCGTATTCTTATTTGCCTTTATTAGCTGTTCTTTATCGTACTTTCTTCTAAGCTTTTTGATTAAACTATTGCAATAGTTACGATATCTTCTATATGTTATTTGTAGTATATTGTTTTGAGGATCAGATCGTAGCTTTCTTTGCATGTTATTTCTGTTTTGAATACAACGTAAAATTCCTAATGTTATCCATGGTTTTTTAATGCGACTATTTCTTGGAACTAAAGTAGTAATAGTGTTTTGCTGAAGACATTCTCGAATTGTGTCTATTAATTGTTCAGATAATGTAACTGGATCGTTAATTAAATAGAGTTCAGAAATGTTACTTAATTTTAAGGCTGTTATTGTTTTATCAAAGTCCACAATTGTTTTAGTTTTTAAGCATGTGAATGAATTAACGAGATTAGATAACTTGAGGAAAATCATGAAATGATCAGTGATAGTGGTATTCAATACAGCAACAGAAGCAGCGTTTTTAGTCTTATCTAGTTTGAGAATAAAGTGGTCCAAACAGTTTTCGCCTCTTGTTGGTAATGAATGTCCCGGTAGCAAGCCATGCATTGCAAGCATATTTAGGTACTTTAATCTGTTTGTGCGCTCAGTCGTTTGTTCAGTAGGTTTATAAATTAAGTTAATATTTATATCGCCTGTTATTACAATGTTTTTATATGATTTAAGTGAGTCTAAGTGATAACTAAGCGAATCTATAAAATTTTCAGCATTATTTGAAGGGGATCGATAAATAGCAAGCACAACAAGATTAGGCATAGTTATTTGTAAGCATGACGCGTGAGTCAATATTATTTCTTTAACCCTAACTTTGTGCTCACATTTGATGTATACTGCTACACCATCGCACTGGTTTATATGATTACTCGTGGTAAAAGAAGAATAGTTTCTAATTTCAGGGGTTGGTTTATTTTTGTCTAGCCTACATTCATTTAAGACTATTAGGTCTACACCAAAATTAAATTGTGTTAAAGTTATTAGTAACGCATCTAGATTACTATATATACTTCTAATATTTTGTGATATTATTGTAAAGTCTGAGCCATGTAAATTAAATTGTTTTGCAAAATCATCAATTTTATATTCCTTCGAATGCGCTATAGATGTGTTGTCTATTTCTTGCATTATTGTATGTGAGCTATCCATGATATAGGTGAGCCAACAGTCCGAGTTTTACTTCCATCTTGTTTAGGTAAACAAATTTTGCTCGCCCCTCAACAGAAAGTATTACGATAAAGGAAAGTACATTTAAATCACAGCTCAGAGATGACGATAACAGTGTGTATTTCTTAGAAACGCGTGTGTATTTATGAGATTTTTGCGTATATGAAAAGATCAAGTAACATAGTACTTTAACATTTGATTTGTTCTTGTTATAACAGTGTTTATGGTGTAAAGGTATAAAATGAGTACATGGTCTAAGTAAACTTACGTGCATGCATTTGACTTTTGTGAAAGTATATAGGTAGTGTTTAAATGTGTTAATGTTATGTAAAAAGAATTGGATGGGTTTATGTGTGTATAATTTAAATCTATATAAACAAAGAATGTTTGTATTAAAAACATTTTTAAAGAAGTTAAATAAGCAAATTAAAACAATCATAAAAAACAAAGAGTAAAAACAAGATGAAAGTAGTCACGATTCTTGCATTAAGCTTTGTATTTGGGACTCACATCTGATTAAGTAAGTAGGTGATTCGTCATGTTTTTTAATGTACACTTTACCATAAGCGGTCCAACAATACTTGTATCCCTTTGACTTCGCGAGATCGCGTGCAAGGAAGTGTAGTCTTGAGCCTTTCGCAGTGAGCTGTTCGGATACAAATATAGGAGTATCTTCGCTACTTTTGAAGCCAATATGTTTAGCGCAGAGCTTTTCTTTACGTTTGTTGTTGAAAGACTTACACATCTGAAGAATCTCAGTTTTCAATATTGTTGAGGATAGTTCTACTATTATGGGGGTGTTAGTAATACCCTGCTTTTTTCCCTTAATTCTGTAAATATCGCGTATATCTGACTTAGAGATTGCTCTATTTATGGTCTTAGTTAAACATTCTACCATGCCAATAAGGTCTTCTTTGGTTTCTTTGATTTGCTTGGGAACGTTTTTAATTTCAATGCTGGATTTTCGACTACCTCGCTGAAGATCTTCCACTTTTTCTTCCAGAAAGGTTATATATTCTTTATCTTTCTTAGCTTGTATCTCCATCTGTTCTATTTTTCTCTTAAACTCTTCATTCTGCTGAGTTATAGCTGCCACTGAGCTTTCTATGTTTGAATTTGTGAGTTTTATTTCCATCAGTGTGGGGGTTATTTTTTTAAGTTCATTTTCTTGAGTTAATAGCATAGTCTTAATCATGACGATCATATCTTCTCTAAAGACGTGTAATTCGTCCTCTCTTCTTCTTTTAACTCTTTGGGAGACATAACTCAATGGTGACTCGAACCTCTCCTCTTGGTTGTCTAGATTAGATTCAGAGAGTGACTTGTCCATAACAGTACTAGGGTAGTATAAGCAATTAGGATGACAGTTTTAGGATCAATGCAGCTATGAGTTAATAGTATTGCTAAAGCGCTCACCAGGTTTTCCAGTCAGTCAAAAAAAAATCAAGTGAAGTACCAGGGCTGCAGAAATAATCAGGAGGTGCAACAGACCAGAGTCCAGTAAACAAGGCGCGGCGTCGCTGTGCTTGTCCTCGAATCGTAGAACAGTGGGGCGTGTACAGGGCGTGGCCAAGGGCGGGTTTGTTGCGTACACGCAGGTGGGGCCGGATATCCCTGGCCAATGCGCGCAGGTCAGGTACCAGGGTATTATGATGAACCACGTATAGCGCGACACACTGAGTTTATTTGAGTAGATCCTCTTATTTTATGCACTCCTATTTTTATCCTTGAATTAAACTTGCTTAAATTATTTAATATTTTTGGAAATAAATGGTCTATGGCACTGAATACATGTCTACACCTTGCGGCGGTCCGGGGGAAGAGTAAAGAGTAAGAACTGGGACGGGGATACGATTTTAGCTATTGAAAAACAGTTGTTGGTAGAATTAAAACGATCACCAACATTTTACTCTGATGTAATTAAATCATTTCCTAAGAAAGATAGACGATTCCAATTAAAATATAAATAATTTATTTAGATTCCTTATTACATTCTATCTAGCTATTTTTTAACTTTCGTTTTGTAACTTTCTGTTTTGTTTTTTTTTTGTCTGTAACCTGTTAATCCTGTTACAAAATAAGCAACTACTTACCATAACTTTGAATTCACTTTTAATTTATTGTACCTAACCAGTAGTTTATGAGAAAATTGCGATGATACATACGTAGGTACCTACATACTCAGACAAAAACTGAACTTTTATTTTTTGAAATCGGTTTAAATTTTATTGGGCTTGCCTTATTTTGAAACCCTAGGCCCGCCACTGATTTACGGGTATTTTGAGCGTCAGGATTGTCTACTACGAATGTAAAGTAATGAAATTAAAATAAATTATATCAGTTAATTTTATTATAATAATTTTGAAGGGTATCTTGACCTTGATCTTCACTGCAACCGAATTGTAGGTAAGTAGTAAAGTTTTGGCACACATTTCAGTGTGGCTGGGATATTGTAGGAACGAAGGGAAAGTGAATTGTCACGCACAGGAGATTATCTCTCGCCTCTCAGTAATCTCTGTTCAGTCTGTGGGATCTAAGAGTACATACTTATATTATACCTACAGCCATAGTTGTATATAGTTAGAAAGAAGCAACAAGGTTGCTCTACAAAAAATGCTGCTTTACAATTAATGGCGGCTCTTGAGAAATCCAAATGAAAGACGTATCTAGAAACAACATAAAGACGCCCAATATTGCAGGCTAAAACAACCACTTTCTGGAGATCTGTTTTAGCCAGAAGGCGTCGCGGTAATATTCGTAGATGGCGGGTTGATCGGTGATCCAAACAGAATTATAGTACATACGACTAGTGGAAGTCAATGTTCGCCCAATGGTGACCTTTGCTCATAAGTATCAGTTCTTATTTTAAGTGACATAATATTAAAATCACTCCTTTTATTTTTCTATCTCACCTAGATTCTTGTTGCGACAGCAGCAGACTGCATGTAGCCTCCTCCGTGTGCATCCTGGCGGCCACATTCTGGTAAATCTTCGAGTTTAACTTGTCATCGATCACGCCTTGCAGCTCGAAATCGCTGTACATTTTCTGTATGACAATAAAATTGGGTGTAAGTAACTATTGCAGAAGTAATAAATTGAAGTCTTTATAAGACGTGTGATAAATAAAATTAAACAGTGGCTAATTTGTTATCTTTGCTATTTTCCCCATTTTCAGGGAGAAGTTTGTAATGCGGTAACACTGACGCGGGTATTTTTTTCACGGAGTGTTACCAGTTTGGGATGAATTTTTCCCGTTTTTTTATTTTTAGTAGCTTGGGAGCTTCTCTAAAAAGTCCGTATGATAAGGGAATAACTTACTTTCAGTATGATAGATAAGCAGGCGACCTGCTGCGGATGTAGAGCGGGCCTCTCCGCTAGCCACGTGTTGATCAGCCCCACCTGGATCCCGTACCAGTGCTCGAACAGCTGCAGGATCCAAAGCTCGTCTGTCACCTGGAAACAAAAGTCAATCAGCACCTCTGTTTTTTTTTAATGATAGGCGCGAGTCAATCATGTAAAAGCGGAGACTCTGTTTCGTTTCATGTAACCAGTTAGAAAATGTCAAACCATTTGCAAGGAGTTCAAGAGCTGTCAGTGTCAATGTCAACATTTCAAAGCGTTTTTGATATGCTCTTGAACGCGTTCACTATGGCCGTCGTGTATCGACGTATAAATGTGTGTTGATCGCGTTCGTTTTTGTTGTTGAAATCTCTGCTTGCTATTTGTATGGATAGTTGTGCATTATGTCCAATTGGTGATTTAAAAAAACTTTTTTAAAAAAAAGTACCGACTTCAAAACAAATACAAAAAAGTTTAAAATAACTTTTCTTTCGGAAGTCGGTGGCAATAGTCAATGACACAACAAAACAAAGCCACCGACTTCCGAAAGAAAAGTTATTTTAAACTTTTTTGTATTTGTTTTGAAGTCGGTACTTTTTTAAAAAAAAGTTTTTATTTTAGCCTTTTTAGTTTATTTATTACATATTCAACCCAAATTCTTGTAAAATACAAAATTTTCTTACATGTGCACTAATCTTGTAATCCGTCACAACATAAAAAAATCCATATCTCTAAAACTACTGAACCGATTTTGATGAAACTTGCAGTGTACCCTAAGTTGAACAATACCTAGTACAACAAAAAAGAATTACTTAAATCGAACTTATAGTTCCGGAGATATGCGTGCACAAACATAAAAACATACATACATACATACATACATACATACACTTATGAAATTTGGCACATTTGTTCAGACGCTGATATAGACTAACATATATGAAAACTGGGCAGTTCTGATAATATTACATACATACGGGTTGAATTGATAACCTCCTTTTTTTTGAAGTCGGTAAAAAAAAGAATTTACCTTCGATCTGATTTGGTCCATGGAGTTCCTCATGAAGTTGACGTAACCCTGTCCAATGTCCTTACCGGAGCCGGACACGTTGGCTATCGTCAGTATTGAGCCAATCAAACTGAAAATTTAACACATTTAATTAGTGACACGATTATTGCAAAAATTGGTATCGACCAAAGTAGCTTCAACGGGGAAAGCCAAATATATCATTTTAACAGGCACTATTTGTTCTGTGAGGTGGTCGATATCCTGTTCCTTACTCATTTCGCCTCCTCTTGCTAGTATTATTGCTTCTCGGAAGTTAACTGCTTCTAATTTCCTCTCGCTCCATAATATGGACTGAACCAGTGTCGGGTGCGAGAGGTCGCCGCTGCCTATCGCCTCCGTGAGGACTTGGCGACGGTCACGCTTATTTTGTTGTAATTTGAATTGCACGATGCAGGATTACCCATGACGTCAATGTGGTGAGTAGAAGATCTATTGTAGCGTTTTAGATTCCGCAACACCATCAAAGCTACTACTCATCGCTATCTGCTAGCAGCTTTTCCCAACTATGTTAGGTATGGCTCTCAATCTAGCTGGATGCAACTGAATATATTTTACATTGAGCAACTGCTCTGACCTCCTTGGTAAGACTGCGCAATAATGAAAAATGCCTCACCTTCCCTCGTCGAACCTGGCGATCTTTGCGAGCGTCGCTTCCAAGACAGCAGATAGCCGCGTGGTCATTCCAGTCGCCATGCCTTGTAGACACGCCTCAATCTGGGCGTCCATCTTGGTGTGGTATTGGTACTAGTGGGGAGAGAATGAGAAGAATGTAGCATTTATGGATTCTGGCAATCCAGTGATGGGCTGACTGACAGTGAAGAAGCTTCGAACTGGTAAGTGATTGAATTTTTGCTCGTCGTCTGCTCGTGCCTGAAATGCTCGATCCACTAGCAAGTTTCATTTTTTATCTGTACTTATCTGATCATACAGTGATCAATACATACATACATCATAATTATATCATAATACATACATCATATAGTGGTAATATAGACATGAGGATAGAAATTTTTTGGGAGGATCAACAACGGCCAACAATTTTTACCTGCAAGTGAATTCAGAGCCGAGTAGATAGAAACAGTCCTTAAAAAGAAGTTTGAGCATTTTGTAAGTTGGGTTGACATTATTACTTAAAATTTCTAGCAATTACAGCTCACTGCCTCATTTAGAAACCTCACAAAAACCCATTAAAGCTTCTCTCTCTTAATTAGGACTGTATCTTATTATTTCATTCGCCAGATCCTCTTCGCACATGCATTTGAGGTTGACTTCGAGGAATTTTTGAAGCTTCCTCTCAACATTTATCATTATAACAAATAATTAAGCTGAGGGTCCAGACAATGTGACATTTTACTCACGTTAATGACCAAAAATGTTTTGAACTGACTTAAGCTACTGAAAAGCTTACGTCAAAATTCTTGAAAGACATTGCAGAAATATGAAAAACTATCGAAATAATGATCACTAACTTGTCAAGACCCTCGGGGGTAAGTACAGAAGCGTGGTAAACATTTCGCAACTAGTTTCATAGAAGTTAGCGGCAGTCGCAATGGTAAATTTTGATTCAACAGAGCTTAAATTAAATGCGATCACCAATCCAACTGCCAAACATCTTGTGCAACAGACAATCTTCATAAAAACATTTCTTTTGACAACCTTATCAACAGCCGGAGTTGTTTCTTCTACTATTTTTGACAACAGAAAACATACGAGCTCAAAGCAACACTTCGTGCCATTCAGGCATTGCAGGGACAGACAGATATTTGCAGCCAATTCTGATGAATTGGGGATATAAAATTGGATGTCCAATTCAATGTCCCCAATTTCTTTTAACATAGAATACGTGCAACATCGTCATCATGCATTTAAAATGCTATTTTTTCTCCTCTTGGAATCACAGTTATGGTGTCTGTCCACTACGTTCGATTTCAAGTGCTAAATGTATTTTATCTGCTTCAACATTAATTATTTATTTAATTTTGGATGCTTTGTCGCTATTGCATTTTGAACGTAGTGGAAGCATCACTAGGTCTAAATACGCGGCCTGGCTCAAACATGGAGTAGTGATTCTAAACGGTATCTTTTAAAAGCGAGACCATGAATGATGTAAGTTTTGGAAGGACTGCAAAATGTAATGTTATCAGTAATTTGTAGACAATGTCTGAGAAAAGAAACTTAGAGGAAGCGGTTTTAATGAATCTTGAAATGAAATGGCACACTTCAGGAACCATTTAGCAGTTGCGTTCATGTAACGAATTAATGAACGCTGGCCCCTGACACCTTTTGGCCACAGAACGATAAAAATTTTAAAAGTTTCCCCACTTTTTGAAATGCAAGGGATGTTAAACTTGCCAATTCATTTGTTTTCGCGTTTCTCGATAATAGAGCCAAACCAGCGAAAGCCTGCAATTTTGAATTTACATGCAATCCAATTGTTTGTAAGCTCATTTGCAACAGCATGCAAGAACTTGATATGGATGTATAGTTACATATGTAGGTCCATGGTAATGTACTGTAGAGATGAATTGGACTTTTTTTTTCTGCATTCGTCGAACTTGGAAGTTTTTCAAGAAGAAGCTTCGAAGTTTTGGAATTAAAGCGTGGCCTCGTGCCTAGTTTTTATGTAAGCTTTGGCTAAGCACCTTGCTGCTCGAATCTTCGGTAAATTCTCCGTTTCAAATTCATTACAACAGAGATTGGAGTGGGGTATGCTGCTTCAATCTGAAGTATTGGCCTCTCAAATTCGGATGCGAAGCTCTTGAGTCTAGCAATTTTTGGATTTTAAATATGATCAAGCGTTTGCAGATATTTTGAATGATTTGTAAGCCTTTAACGTGACGATGGGTTTGCTGATGCTTTAAGCGCTTTTGCTTTAGTGTTGTTCTCTTCTGGAGTGTTTCCATTCAAACGGTTTCAAGCGTTTCTGAATTAGTGCTTCAATAAATCTTGTGCGAGCCCGGTTAGAAAATATTGTAAACGTGAGAATTTATAATCTTGCCACCGCAAGCATAGATATTTTTGTAGATTATATCAGTTTTCGCTTTCTAGTATGTTGTCTGTTTGTCGTATCGCCGATTCATTTTATTTTTTCTATGTATACCGCTAGGATTTTGTTATACAGCTCTGCCTTTCTTTGCGGTACGTGCTCTTTGCCTTCATGATCTTATTTTGTATAATATTCTAATTGGGAAATTAATGAGAATATTAATAATAAACTTTTCGTCCAATTTCTTTTTTCCTTCGCCATCACCTGTGCAAAAAAAGAACTAAGTACTCACAATATCTACCCCTTCAACTGCGCATAACTTCAGTGCCTGGTTCTTGGCGTCCAGCGCGACGTTGACCATCGCGCAGGTCTCCGCCGGTAGGATGTAGTCCGTTGACATGAAGGTGACGCTCTTCTTCAGCCAGGACTGGAAGAAAGAAAAAATAGTTTTGGAGAACTAAGAACAGGTATGCAAGCCTTTCTTCCTTGAAGAGACTCTCTTTCAGGGATGTGCATAAATGAACTTTTCTATCTCTGGAGCATTTAACTTATCTAGGGAAAGTGGGATTTTAGTCAACTAGAGTGTGACAAAACTCTTCGCTTGTCTCATACGAAGGCTTTCCTGAAAAGATCTTCGCCAAATATCTTGCCATTTGAAGGTTTACAGAGAGATGAAATGAATCCTTTTGAATTCTACTAAAGAAAAATCACCCATGATAATATAACACAATAACACCCTTTCAATTTTTCAAAAATGATCAAACCTGAAACGAAGCCTCGGTCCTCTGAATGCAAGTCTCCATCATGTCACACGCCATCAGCTTGAGCCTCTGCTCCAAATGCGACCGGAACTCGGGCTCCGGCCAGTGGAGGTCCCTGATGAAGCACTGTAGCGCGTCCAGCTTCCAGAACAACTCCTCGCTTGTGGAACAGCCGTTACTATGGAGATGAAAGGAAGTATTATTTGTTTAGGTCATGGAAAACTTCAATGAGCCTTAAGAATTTAACAGTTAATTAGGAGTGAGATGTCCATCTACCATAGTGAGTATGAGGCAAGATTTTTTATGCAGAAAATAGTTTTTAAGAACGAAAATACATGGTCATGGTCAGAGTTATTAATGCTTTGACTTTTGACTATGAAATGCTTATAATTTTGAAAAATTATGACATGGTAATGAATCAAATCCCCAACTGAATTATTTTTACCAGAGTGGAGTGTAAGGGTGTTAAATGACTATGGCTTAATATTCTGACATGATCAACTTACGTTATTAAAATTAAAACAATATTATAAAATTGTTTTCTTACCCCTTTATCTCCCACCTTTCCTTCTCGAAACCTTTGTGTAGCGACTGCGCAATTGAGGACTCCATCAAGTCCACATAGCGCACAACAAGAGGAGCAAACGTATCACGAAGATGCTCATGAAACCTGCCTCCCTTTAGATTTTCTGGCGATGATACAAAAGGAGCTTTACGGAAAATAGAAATGATTATTGCGGAAGTCAGTAATTTAAAACTCCAAATTCAATATTTTGAATTAATAATAACAAACATATTTCTAACATTGATTACGGTTAGCAATAGAACACAACACTTAAAGTCACATACAGACACCGCAAGACACGTACCGTGAATGGTTTGCGACATTTGCCCCAGGCTATGTAACGATACAAGTGAAAAATGATGCACAAAGTGAACACCCCGTTCTAACAGCATGAGACATACGTAGTAAATCATCCGCAGCGCTTGCCTCACAAACTCCGTACGTGGCTTAGAAAAGTGAAGAAATTAGAGTTACAAGAGAGTCGCCGTTAGACGACAAAGTTTCGAAAGATTGGATTTGGACAGGTGCCGATCCGATTTTTTCGAACTCACCATCCGTCCTGAGGTAGTCGTTCAGGATCTGGAACAGGGGGAAGGAGTCCCAGGTGTCCGGGGGTTGTTCGGCCAGCACTCTGTCCATATCTACTCCGAACAATGCCCAGAAGATCTCCGCATGTTCTACCAGCAGTTCAGAAAACCACGCGAAAGCCTGTGTACAGACGTAAGATATATTTTTAAATATAGAGCGCAAAAGGTTTCTGAAGTTTTGCAATGCAGTTTTATTTTAATAGTTATTTGAAACAATATTTTCTTTAGTTAAGTCTTTCGCATACATGGATGATTTTATCATTGACAATTTCAGAAGAGATTATTTTTGATTGTTTATAACCCAAACAATTAGTCAAAAGGGATTCTTTATTAACTTATATAGAGTTAAAACAAGTACAGTTAAATTGGTTTATATTTTAAAACATTGACTTGACTTATTAATTAGGCAACCACGTGGTGCCGAAATCAAAATACGCATACCATATCAAATGATATTTTAGCATGCCTTTGCAAAAAAAGGTTGAGTTTTTAACAAAATTGCGAAGCTAGCCGTATACCTACGACTAGTTTAACTTATATTTAATTTTACTAAAAACAAGGGATGGAATCAAAATATTTGCAAGAACTATCGACAAATATTTTTATGTGTAAAATAATATTATTGATAAAAAGGACAACATGCAAGATTCAACACAAAGTACTGATAGAACAAGTCTACGTCACACACTAGAAGCTGGATAGAAGAGAGAATAAGAGACTAGTAGAGCATATCATGATATATGTACAATGCCTAACGTTACTGAAGATCTAAGTGTTTACTGTAATGGACAACTTAAGTCAAAAGGTTTAAAAGAAAATGATCATAAAGGAAAGGAAATTATGGTTGTAAATTCCTCTACAGCATTTAGTCTTCAATTTAAGAACATTTTCAATTCAACCACAAACCAAGCAAACTTTAAGCATAGAAATTGAATAAATAATAAATAAAATATAGCGCACTACAGGAAAAAGTTGTTGTAATGTGCTCGATGTGTCGTATGTCCTAAATTTTATGTAGAAGCATTTGTTCCTGTAACTAATGTATGTTTCGTGAGTCGGTAGTCGGAGTAGACTGCAGAAAAAATATACAAAATTCACTTTTCATTGCAGACATGAACGACTAAAAACCCGGCCAATTGGTTTTCATAAATCATCTGAGAAAACAGTTTTGATTTGGGCCTATAATGAAAAGTTTGATCTCAGTCAATCAAATCTTCTAGATCATTCGTATCATGCTTTCGACTATCGAAGTAACATTAAAGCATTTGCCAAAGCGAGTTAAACTATCGTTTATCGAGTCTACTCCTTTTATATTGTGATCAAACCAATCAACGTGAAGTATGACCAAGATCGAGTGAACAAACGATTGACAAGTGATTCGTTCAGCCGAGCAACAAATCAAATTCATGAGTAGTTACATTTTGTTGACCGCTAGAGTCCGGTTTTGTGTTATAAACCTGCGGAGAAATAAAATATAAGATAGAAGTGGATAATAAAAGACATAGTTTTATACTTAGCGTACATCAAATGTCGAAAAGTGAACTTATATAGCATTCACTTGACGACTAAGCGACATAAATACATAATGTAGGAAAACATAAATACTTTTCAGTAACTAATAAAGTACACGATGAAGCTAACACAGAGAATATTGATAAATCACAACATTGAAAAAATGCTGAGAAAACATCGTGTACCGTTGATTGAAATGAAAATACTGAATTTTCTTTTCAACCTGTTGAAATAAATAATAATACTGCCTGACATTCCCCACACTAATAGCGACAGGAGATTAGGATGCTATCCAGTCAACATTTAGACATTGGTAAAACATTTTAATACACACATCAAATAAACAATTTAAATAGTCTTCTAACAGAGAAGAAAGAAAGTTGATATTTCTTTGACAAAGAAGCCATAGCTCACATTGAGGATAAAATATCCGCAGTATTAGAAAGTCTTACCAAAACAGAGAACCACGACATTCAGGATAGACACAAACATATTTAGGCAAACATTAACGAGCATTACTTTGATATTACTTATCCAATTAACAAACTCCATCATTAAAGCCTTCCGCAATATCAAAGTTACGCTCAAGAACTTGCTAGTTTTGGAAAATGGAAATATTTTATTTATCTACATTACCTCTGCGTAATGTTCTTCGTTCTGTTGTAGAAGATCGACGCATAGCTCTGCTAAATGAATGAGATCTTCCAGTTTTTTTGCCGGTGTGACCATTGTTTCACCTCTTAGGTCCTCTGTAAGGAAAATGTTATTGTTAGCTTGAAGCACTTGTGTGTCAATAGCGTCATTATTCAGTACAGAAGAAACACAAATTGTTTGTGTTTCTTATGGTCTTATAAAATTTACCTTCGATATTAGCCTTCTGACTAAGCTGAGTGTAGTTCAACAAGGCCGCGTTCTCCAAGCTCGTTTGTATCATTGCTCTTACTTCTTCAGGTGCTACTGGCGTCACCACATCCTTCATCAATACTCGTTCCAGTAACGATAATGTAGCCTGGAAGATAATTTCATTTTGTACTTGCTGATTTTTAAACTTCTGTTGTATTCTATATTTCTTTGTGTGTAGTCTTTTAAGTTCTATATTTCTGTCTAATTTTGTTTATATTTATACTAATGATAGAGCTGTACATACTGACTGTAAAATTTTACTTTTATCGACACGTTAAAAAGAAGAAGATAATTTTCCTCGTCATGAGTAACATGACGAGGAAAATTATCTACCGAAACCAACCCACCTTAAGCGCTCCCTCTGGCCGTCCAAACGGGAACGCATATCTGAAGTTCGTGATCTGATGCTGAAGTAACGCCTTCAACCGTTCCTTTATCTCTGCGAACTTCTCTTTCTCTTGCACGGTGATGCTGCCTACCCCGTCTGGCCTGCCAGTCAACGTCGCTGTACTGTGAACCACTTCCGGCGTAGGGCTTACTCTAGTTGGGCACAAGCGGGATATAGGGTAGGCTGTGAAATCAGCAGCTTAACTACTAACTAATGTCTAAATATATATAAATAATTCTAGTTTTTAAATTAAGGGAGAGTGTGAATTTTGTTTTGTTACGTCTCTGCCTTGTTTCATGAGTTTTTGTTTGTTTCTGGTTGCATTTACTTTTACTCTGTTTTTACTGTTTGAATTGTTGAGGGAGAGTGTGCTTTTGGATACTTCTCTGCCTTCTCTATTTAGTTAAACTTATTGAATGTTCATCTGTATCTCACTATACCTCTTTCTTCTAAAACTGTTTTGGCATTTTTTATTTCATTGGAATTTAGAAAAATTGCTAATATTTTTTAATATAGATTTTTTGGATATATTTATTTCCATGACTAAACGGGCTACAGATTTATTTACCCCTTCGATTTACTTCTTCAATATCATGGTAAACTTTTTTATTTAAGTTTGATATTCCAAAAAAGGCGGTTTCATAGAATAAATATAATATTTTCAATCCATGCATTCTGCTATATTACCATTCAATTACAAATCACAAAATATTCGCTTCTCATTGATATTTTAATCCACCAACCCGTACTGAGCCCACGTGGTGAATTGCGGCCGAATCTCTCACAGGGAGAAGGCCTGAGTCCCAGTACTGGGAACTCTAATCTGATTATGAAATATTATTTGAACTGCTGACTCCAAAAGCCCGAAATAGATACATTAGTAAGGAGAAGCAGGCATAGTTAGTAAGCACACTTAGTACAGTTGCATAAGTTAGTTAGTATAGGTAAGTTCTAATAGTTGGAAGCAACATCACACTCATGTGAGGCATAGGTTGGGTAGGTCGTGGTTATTTACTAGTTTTGGTTTGTGAAGCTGTTTTTGACCTTTTGTTTGGTAATATTTGAGTTTGTTTTTTAATAGCAGGAAATGTCTCCAGAAGATTTCTATGTTATTGAAAACATTTTGATATTTAATTAGTTCTTTTAGTCATCTACAGTTTCGATATCATCTGCTTTAATTGTTGCATATTTTCATTCAACAATTGTGTGTATTGTAGAGTTAGGGACAGTTCTAAATATGTCGTCAAATACAGCTCCTTTTTCTATCCATTGATCACGACTAACATTCACATTCATTTGCGGACCTAGTACATCGCCTTGTGGGACACCAAATCTAACACATTTACCATTCAATACCAACCTGTTATTATTATTTACAAGATTAACTACAAATGCAAATTCTTTGATACATTTTTACATAAATCCAAATATGACTTGATCAGACTTTGGTTTCAATGTGTCCTGGTCTGATCTGGACACAGGCCTCTTTTACACTCCTACAGCACTATAATTTGGACAAAGAAGCTAATATTTCAGACACTTATGTTTTTTTTTTCAAATTATGAATTAATATTTCATCATTCATTTTATTTACTCTAATGCCAATTTAATGTTTTTTTTTTTATTAAAATTCGGCCTTTTTTGATTTTCATCATCATCTACAGTCCATTCATAATTATTTGCCTCTGATAACAGGAACCTTATTGCATCGAGAATTAAGTGACTTGACTCACTGTGATTTGACAGATGTCACTGTCAAAATATTAGAGGTAATAATATGATTGTGATGGAACTGTACCAACTTTAACAAAGACCGTTATAAGAATATAAAAAATACGAAAGTCTAGCTATCTACCTACCTGTTACCATGGACATGGCTGGCACAGAACGCGAAGGAATAATGCATGAGGGTAGGGTCCACCGTCTGTGACCCACTTTCGGCCACGTCTAGGAGGTCTGACAGGTAGCATAGGTGGCGGAAACAACCTCGCACCCCGTATCTTGCGCAGTACTCATCTAACACAAATACTTGGCCAGGGGAGAACCAACCCTGGAATGGAGTCAGACAGATTAAGATGATGTGGAGATGCTGTTATGAGTATAAATTATTCATTGTAAAGATTTATGCAAAAGAATTAATAAATGATATAAATCTTCAGGGTTCCACAAATGCTTGTTGTACTATTTTAAAAATTTAATTTACAAAGAGCTTTTGATGCACTCAGATGTTTACTTCAAATTTAAAGTTCCCAACAAATCAATAGGTATTTGTACGGACAGACAAATTTTGTTGTAGTCTCCCTCATAAAATAAGACCGAGAAAAGCAGCTAAGTTTACAGCCAACAATAATAATTATACTGTTGTCATGAATAAATGAAACTTTATAATGAAATATTTACCAAGGAACAATACGGGTCTTGTAAACGATACTTCAACGTTAGAGACTGCAACACACAGAACAGTTGATGATGATCGTACTGACACGGATCTGCTTGTATATAATCTTCCATACCGTGTTTTCGAGCTTTGTCAGCATCTGAAAGAAGAGAAGAAAATAACAAATGAACGGACGGACACAAAGTAATGTAAGGATTATTTTATTAAAGCTACCCTTCTCTTGACTCCACATTGCTAAGTAAAATAAGCTATATAATTAATAAACACATAAGACATTTCTTGTTCTTTTCCGAATAGCGAATAGAGTTTCGAAATAAGCCTGATCCGTTTGATATTCATACGAAACTCCTACTTTACTTGGCAAAGTAAAATTAAAGTACTGTTCTCTTTGAGGACACTCTTGAGCTGAGTGAAAGCTTTAATTTGCAGAATATTATACATCTGAAGAGTTTTTTTTTTTTTTTGTTAAACGCGCTATTCTCAGGAATTTTTGATTCGAATTGAAAAAATATTGTGTTGGATAGTCCATTCATCGAGGAAAGCTGTAGGCTCAAAATCACTCTTCGACCAATGGTAGCCGAGCATCGGGGGTGAGACCACGGGGAATAGCTAGTTTGTCTAATAAAATCTACTCGTAGATAAAGTAGGTATGTGGATTGGCAAACAAGGTTTTGCCATAGATATTGTCACGGTTAGTGACCACCGAATTTGCTAATTAGTAATGATATACCATGACATTGACGTCAACATGGAACAGGAGTGTTACATACAATTTCTGATAAGATAAGAGACTAATATAATAATTTAGTAGATACTACTGCTACAGATAGTGCTAATAAAAGTATTGTCGTTAATATATAAGAGTAATAAATAACAAACGGATTCTGAGTGCTAATATCAGCAACGGATGGAATTTACCATAGAATATTGTATAATATTATATCTATCATCTAAAGAGTCATAACGGAATTTGGTAATTTTGTTTTGTAATTTGTCCAACGCTTTAACTAAACTATGCTTATACAAAAATAAATAAAGATCAAATATATCTCTAATACTGTGACCCTCTTTTCCAGAAATGGCTGTATTTTTAGAATAGGAATCGATAGAGCTGTATTCAAAAAATTGACAACCTGGTAGAGGCTTATGTCCAGCTGTGAATTGCGGTAGGCTGAGTTGTTTGATTGATTTACTATAACGCACTATATCTATCATATCACTATCATCTTCATCAACTTCATCAACACTATCTTCTATCAACTCACCTCCCATAATCTTATGATGCGTGTCTGACGTGGTAGGTGGCGTGGGTTTATGACTCTGTCCAGTTGCTCTGTATAGTGCCATTACCCATAAATGGCATTCATTTTCATCAGTTACCCCCATAAGGACTGACTCGCCGTCTCTAACAGCGTTCATGAAGTATTTAGCACCCTCCAATTCTGCAAAGAGATTTACGGTAGTGGTTTCATAGATTTTTCAGCCATTGAAGATGTTGTATAGATTTTGAAATAGGTACAGCTTAATTGTTATTTTGAAAAAACAATTAAGACTATTAAGATATCTAAGATGAGATAAAGATTAATTCAATTTTAGCTTTTAAGTGTAAAGGCTTGCAACATGGTTAATGTAGTTCTCTAAGAACAACTATTTTAATTTAAAACTGTATTGGATATACCTGGGAATTGAACCCATACTATAAACCAAATAGTTTGAAGTTCTCATAAAGATAATTATTTTCATTCGAGACAGTATAGTCAACTGCACATTATTGGTAATACTTGATTTACTAAAATCATCTTTAGTGCCATGGACCTGGCATTCTTACCGTAACAAATAATTATTTATAAGGATGGGTGTTTGACTGTGCAAAAGTATATTCGAAAAGGAGACAGAGAAGGAAAATTATAAATATAAAAGAATAATAATCACAAAAATGTTCATTACCTATTTGTTTCTTGTTTGCCTTACCTTGTCCGACGATGAGCTGAGCTGTAAAACAAAACGACGTTTTAGTAAAATCACTATATCTGTCCTTAGTAACAAACAAAACGGTCAAGATACTTATGAATTCAAAGGGAATTAAAAAAAGAAGGGAACATTTGACGAGGTTAATTGAAGACAGCAATGAACACAATAAACTCTTTAACCTTTTTTTTCAATTTAGGAAAATTAAGAGAAGATACTTTTGGGGAAGTTCATAAAATTTTAAGAATGAGTACTGTACCGCTTGCTAGCTCGATATAGTCGACTGTGAACCCATCTAACTGCATCATCTCAGCAGGTTCAGACTTTTTGTCTTTATACGAACATAAGGCAAAGGTATACTGGCTGACTTGTACGAGCACCATGTATCTACGTTTCCATTTACGCCAAACATTCTTGCCGATTACATGAAGGTAGCTGAAAAAGAGAGAAGTAGGTAATGTAGGAAGGAGAACATAACCTCGAAAAAAGAACACTATCTTACGACAAATATAGAAAACAAACTGTAGTTCAATTACTTTTAAACCCTTCAAAGGCATTCGATTTTGTCAGTGTTTATAAAAGTGATGAAAATTTTATGAAACACTTGAAAGGTTTCTGAGAAAAGATAAATTATTATAAATCGTATTAAAATGCTACAAGATGTTTGTGCGACACCAACAATATTACATGTTTAACATGTAACTGATATAGTTACGTATAGTGTACCACAAGGCCACCAACTTGGTCCTCGCTGTTTTTTTATTAAAAATTTAATATTGCAACTCAAAATACAATTATTGAAAAGGTTATCTATGTGTGTATAACAGTGTGTGCTTACCCACAATGCTTCATGTTAAGAGGCTTATCCATTCTGCAGGCAATTTTGATTCTTAAGTCTTGGTCTGGTAAATTCTTAGGTACTGTCATTCTATGCCACTCAGGTACCTGTAAATATCAAAGGTTATACTGGTTAATACTCCAATTTAGTAACATGCTTGAAAGAACAATCTGACTCTGTATTGTGTTCCACAAATATTTTGCAAATACTTAATGACAAAATTTTACAAGGCCCATCAAGGTTTTGATTAATTTGTCTATTTTGCAGTTTCACAAGTCTCAGCAAACACGAGTCATACCAATATTCCAACAGGTGGCAGAAATAAATCGTCAATGCATTTATTCAGATTCATGATACTCACTTTACTAGATAAAGGTGTCGGCCTAAGAACAACTTTGCCGAGTTCCTTGTCTTCAAGAGCCAGCACTCCTGGGTTTTCAGTATACAGCTTCACCTTGACGGCAGGCAGCGGCTGTGTCGTACTGAAGTCACCTTGTGTATCCCACCTGAATGTGATAAAACGTACTAACAGTGTCTTTCTCTGATAGGAAACAAAACATTAGTTGTAATTCTTCTTCTTTAGTTGTAATTCATCGATTGTGATAAGGTTAGTCATATTATATTGAGATTTAAGCTGTAAAACAATAAGAATTTGTTCCACTGAACTCTTTACAATAACAACTAGACTTTGCTATAATTATGTAATGTTACAAATGATAGAAGTTGAACCGGTCAACACAGGTACGACAATCCCTCTAAGGCTAAGCGAAAAGTCCTCTAAGTTTACGCCATCGTCTAAATTTAATCTTAAATCAATGTCATTGTTACTTACATAGGTTTAGATGCTTCCGCTTGGTCAGTCTGGAGTTTGTCTCCGCCTTCAACTTCCATAGTGCAATAAACTATTCTATTTGGTGCTAAAGACTTGAGACCTTTCACCTCCATTACAACCACCTAGAATATGTTCAATGTGATGATAAAATTATGAGACGAATGTTACCCTGAAAATTACCCCTTTAAATCAAATGTTATATTTATGTGAACTAATACAAAAACAAAACCTTCTGTTATATGAGCGATATACAGTGAGTAACTTTTTGACTAAAAAAATATTAAATTAAACTGACAGTGACTGTAAATATATTTTCTTTACCAAAAATCCAATGAGCTTTTTAAATGAGACATTAATTTAACTTTAGCATTTTCAGCAGTCCCAAATGTTACCTCTATTTGGAATGTAAGCACTACATCCATTTTCGTGAGCTGTGTGTCCACGTCGCCACCATCAGCCTCACCCGTCAACTTGTTAGCAAGTGAGCCTTGCGATCTGAAACACAGCTGCTTACTCAACCTTGGACTCGGATCCGGCCCAGCGTTTGATCTAATCACCATCAAGCAACCATTTCAAAATACCACCACCAAGAAGTTTCACCAAGAAAACATTTAACCCACACAATTTATTTACAAACATTAAGATGTTAGTAATATTATTGACAAATTACATGAATCACAAGTTAGGAATGATAAATTCACAGTTATTAAGGAAAGGGAAGCGATCATTGAGGACATTCACAAGCCCGTGGGAATGATTGGTGGCATACAATATGAACCCATCACCGATACCAAGAATGATTAAGCATACAAAAGGGTAACATTACAAATACGTCGGGACACATTATCTAAATCTAAGGTACTGTTATAAAATGGCGTTTAGGTTTGTAAAGTGTAAAGCGAATTTGATGTATTAACAGTTAGAAGAGACTCCAGTTTGCTAGCCAAGAAAAGAGGTCGGGAAAATAAAACTAGAAACGAAGAAATAAATCCAATAGTGCACATTCGTGTTGACTCAATTCCACTCGATTTAACTTTGACGGGTTAAGTTTCTCAAACTATAATATTAAATAAAATGGAACCGGTCAAAATGGAAATACCAGTTCTACGGCTTTGAACTGGAGACTCGTAACAGGCGAAATGAAATGTAGTATATAAATGTGTAAATTAGAAGCAAAGCCCTATCGAAGCTTGAAGCGTAGTTTTAGTATAATATTAGTAGAAAGTATAGGTACAAATAATAAAAATAATACAAAGAGAAAATGTGGAACAAAAAGTTAAAGCAGTGGGATATATTGAAAAGCTTACGAGTCTAGTTTGATTTACATCTGGGGTATTGTATCTACGTTCCAAATATTAAGCTTACGCTTAGGTGTTACTGTAGCTATTTAGACTAGAATTATAAAATCTTTATCTACATTTTATTAACTATAAGCCTAATAAAGACTTCTGGCGGTGTTGTGGAAGCTTTAATATGTCCATTGTTGTCATTGACATTAAGTTTAATAACTTTTTATATTGGACCACTGGTTTTGTCATCTAGATTGTTAATATTAGCGGGAAGCTCTACTCTAGGATACTTGTACTTAGCTACTGTGGTCATCAAGACAACATTAGGATTGCAAACTGTATCATTCATGTAGGGAATGTGTTGGGGTCCTGCTACACAAGACACGTGCTTAAAATTATCAATTCTGTACTCATTACTTGTACTTCCTTTAATATGACCGTCCGGTTATGTGCCAGGGACAGAAAAAACCAAATAGAAATCAACAAGTAGAAACAATGAATTTCTGGATGAACGTCTAAGGACTTTGAGAGTCAGAACGATTGATCAATCCAATGACTTGATGTTTGAATCGTAGATGCAAAACTAACAAAATCATTTTTATGTCGCATGATGATTTCATTACTTTTGGCATGTTATATGGAGTTAAGTACTTGTTTAGGATTTCAAAATAATGTAGTACAATTTTTTAAGTAAATATTACAGAACTTTGTTCAAACACCAAGGTTATACTGAAGGGTTTGAAAATAGTGACATTGGTATGCAAGATATTTTATGATAGATAGAAAACGTTGCATCCAGATGAGTTTATCAGTGAAGAAGATGAATCATAACACAGTATTAATACAGTTTTTAGTTAGTTTTACAGAATATTAAATTAACATACAAATTAAGTTCATAATATATTTTTGAATTTTGTTTTCAACTTGATAGTCGAGCCTTTGCGATACTTAACCCTTTCGCTAATTTAAGTTTTCCATGAAATAAGGGACAAGCCCTATTGCAATCAACTGGGCATTCCAGTCTCCAACAGTTCATTGCGTAAACTTTTCAAAAATGTATGACGAACTTTTAACTTTTTTCATAACATCATTCTTCGTACACATCCAAATTCAGTACTTTAATCCATTAGATAAGGTAATTTTGAAAACATCTTTTTCTGATACTAATTTGGGAGGTGCACGTCGAAATTTTGATTAACAGACACAATATGTTCTAAATACACATACATCATATGCAAGGAAGATACTAGATAGATTTTACAAACTGATAAATTATGCAAATATAAAAGGTTGACAAATATTAATTTTAAGTTACAAACGTACAATACTCTTGAATATGGACCCGATACAAAAAAGTATAAAAGAGCAAACCCAATAAGTATTTTCCTTACATTTCAACGACACGAACATGAATTCCATAGAACAATATGAAGTTACATAAAAGGATCCAAATTATATTCCAATATTCAACAACCATTCAATAATGATTGACCATTGATCAATAATGACATTTGCCATTATAATGAAACTAGACTGAAGGAAAGAATAGATAATAAGATGAAAGAAAGACAGAGTAAAGATACACAAACTTCTGGATTTGATCCAAAGTTCGGATATAATTTTGTTATTAACAATGGTCAATCAACAGCATACATTGACCACATCCAATACAGCATTGAAATGTTAACAGACATTGATTCACTAGGCATGAATAATTGAACATTTATACTAATTAATTTTGTTTTATTCACAGTAGAATGCATTGGCAATAATGTGACCAAATACGTGATAGAAGGACCAGTAGATGTAGCAACGCTTCAGAGTATCCTGCACTTTAAGAATGCTATATAATGCTTTAATTACTGTACCCACATACTGAGACCCGTGAAAAATGACCCGTGAATTATTCAAATAAAGACATTGACAACCTAGTAATTTTATTGCAAATGCATTCATAATTAAAGCAATAGTATTAACCTTTTCACACAGTTGCCTTTCAATGTGTGGAAAGGTTCATAAAATATTTAATTTCTTTCTTTTTATACCATTCAACACTGACCTGTGATTATACCGCTTGATTTTATGTAGGCCATATTTGGAGTCAGCACCGCCCTTGGAAACGGGCAGGGACTCCAAGTTGGCCATCAGAAGGTTGATGGAGGACTTCAGTTCTTCGATGTATAGCGACTCCATCTCTTTCAACACGAACTTTGGCATCAGCTTGCGGTTCTAAAATAACAAGGATATTAGTATCAGCATTTATCTCTTGTTAATTTTATGTTTTTGTGTCATTTTCTTTGTCTGTTTCTGGTGTAATGTTTTTTTGCATAATTATTGTAATATTGATTATTACCTTTTCCATTTCGTTAACCTTCTGCATTCTTCCGTCCAACTCTCTTCTGATTGCTGCCGCTTGTTCGTCGGCAGAGTCCAACTGTAAACACATTCAAATGTATCCATCTTCGGGCAAACTAAGCAAATTTAATTAAGCAATTTCCTACTTTAATATCGACCACATTGATAAAATTTTCAAATATTAAGCTACAACCCCAAAGGACCAATATCTAATTACTGGCCAAAATAAATTGACCTATTTCAACTAACATTTGGTTTTAGTCAATCCAATTAACCATTCGAGGTCAGATGAGCTTAATGTTAATTATTACAAACGTAAACACGAGAGCTTTGATGTGAATTACGGAAGGCTTTAAAAGAATACTAATTCCACAGCTCGAGGGGACCACAGGACGAATACTCTGAAAGATCAGGACTTTGAACGTGTCTAAATTTTGATGGAGGAAAAGCGTTCATATTTAATTTTGTTATTAAAATTGGACAAGCCTTTGTGAGAGCTCAAATATTATGTTGTTGACACTTTTTACAGTGAGTTGTACATGAAACAAAAACAACATGTTGGAAATATTTATGTTCCGTGTCCTACTTTAATTAAATACCTTTTCCGACGATGCTCTGTTTTGATATGTTATAGTATTAGTATTTTAATTCAAAGCGAAATCATAGATACTAATTTTGATGACAAGAATTAAAAGACACATGAAATAAAAAAAGATATAAAGCTAAGTTTAACTCGATGTTGGTGTAATAGTGGAATCCCATCTTGAAATCATCATCATTTCAGCCCGGAATCAGAAACTGCTGACCCTATGTCTCCCCTTCTTGTCCTATAGGTATTCTGAGTTTTTTGCATCCCTCCCTCGTCCAGGTATTTCATTTGATTTTGACGATATTGTCAACACAATCCGCATTTAGATAGCCCTAGTTTCTTTCTAATCTTGGGACCTTTCGGTCAAAGCTCGGATAAAAGGAATGCATATTATAGGGATGGCTGTAAAAATACTTACAAGAAGGGCGTTGAACAACAACTGATGTTCAAACTTCTTGACTCCGAGGATTTGCTGGAACATGTCGTAGAGCTGTTCTTTGCTGAGAATGCACTCAGCGTTGAGACTCTGTTGCTGCGCCCGGGACGGTCGCTTGGACTCGTCGTCTCCGGGTATGCCTGAAGATGTACTGGTTCTTACGATACGGGATTATAGTTGGTGATAACGGGAGGTGTTCATGTAGTTTAAAATACTTAATATTATTTGCAGTGGCTTTACTAAAATTTTTGACTGGTGCCACTTATTTTTTTTAAGTGTGGAATTGCTAATTTGTAGATCGTGTTTAAACATTGAAAGTTCTGATACAGATAGTCCTTTTTCGACTTGAAAAATAGTCTAAAGTCAAAGACAAATTATTTGATTGCCTTTGACTGTTAGAATTGTTACTTATACCCGTCTTACATATAATTTATTATTAAATGCTGCTCTTCCAACAAACCATTAAATACAGTGAGTGTTTTTAACACGGAAAGCCAAGTGATTTGGACACATCAAATCATGCAGTGCACTTATCAGTAAACTCACCTCAAAAATCCTTAAACCTTTATGTAATGAAATGTAAAATTTACTTAAATATGAAGTCTTAATAGAACCGAGTGTAGCTGTAACATTTATAAATGTAAAACTGCGAATAGTGTAAAAGAATAATATAATTTTGATGAAAAATATTCTGTGGTAAATATTAAATTATTAAGTGACGAAATATTTTTTTAAAAAGTCTGCAAAACGTGTTGTGAATAACAACAATAACGGTGTGATACACAATATTTTAACTCACGGTACAATAGAAACAATTAACAACTTAAATGACAAATACATAGAAGTCAATTTTGAAAACCATCTCATTAATTTCATAATTATAAAAAATGTTTTCGATTACGAATACTAAAGTCAAGCAACGGCACAAGACGTAAGCGAAAAATGGAAAAAAAGGAAGGAATCAAATGAAAATCTTTGTCGAGTGATACCTGTTATTCCTGTTCAGGATGTGTGAGAGAGACATGTCGTGAGAGAAAGGGAAAGAAACACAGACAGTGAGACAGACACAGGCACACACATTTTCAGGTACATTTAGTTTTAGGACCGATGTTTCGCAAACTCGTAAATTTTTATTCAATTTACGATTTTGGTAAACACACCTTTGCTCGGTTATTTCATGATTATGTCTTCATTACATTTGAATTTGAATATGGCAGTTATTAAGGAAAATTACAAAGGTATGCTTACAGCGGTTGTAAGACATTTACATTCTACAGTACCTATACTAAAGGTTGCATCGATCATAGTGAAGTTTGCTGATTGCTTATTAGAGTCAAAGAACTACTTTAATTTTGTGGAAGATGATGATTTTAAATTAAAGAGTATATTGAAAATAAAATAAGGAGTACAACTAGCAAACTTCTTTGAACTGTAACATTTCGCTTTCATATAAAACGTATCAACTAGAATTTTATGTTGAAACACATAATGTTAAAATTTCAGTTTCACAAAATGTCACAGTTGCTGAATATGATCCTATATTAGGTATGGTTGATAAAATACATACACGGGATTATGATAACATAGAGTACAAAAATGGATTTCACGATAATCTACTCGAAAAAGAAAAAAGTTAACCGTCTTAATTTTTAGGGCTAATATTTCAAAAGAACGTCTTTAATAACCTACCAATCTCTAAAATAAACAACAGAAAAAAGTAATCCTAAAATAAGTGGACGCAAAAGTTTTCCGCGATGAAAATAAAACTGATAAATCTTAAATTGATGGCATTATTAATATTATAATAACTAGGTTTATATAAACACTACTGCACACTGATTTTTCTTGTGTCTACAGAGCCAGTAAACCAATCAATTTTGAAAACATATTTTTCATTCACAAAATTGATAAACAAATCTTCTGAAAAATAAATCAAAACGTTCAAATTTCACCTTCTCGATAATAGCAGATTACCTACTTGGTAAACTCACATTCAAAGGTTAGCCAGAATCAAATGTCTTTTATTAAAATACCCACATAAATGATACAAATGGATGCGTGAGAATTTGAGAATTATCACAAATCGTTCTTAAGAATCTCACCCATTTCTGAATTAATTTATCAATTTCATAATTTTGCTATCTTGTAGTTTTGACCGTATCTTGTTATATTTAGAAAATATTTTTCCTTTTTTTTAATATTAATAAATAATATTTTATTTTAATACCTTTTTCGACAGAAAGATCTGAATATTATTATTTAAAATCCATAATTTTACAACCAATTCCAGATCATGTTGATGATCTTAATGACCAGGCTCATATAGACGCAAGCGCTACACAAACATTCAAAGGCACATTGCAAACATAAGCACATCAATAACTGATGCCTCATACACTGCGACATGCTCCTCATCCTTTACTCCAAACTTAGCTGCCGTCAACGAAAAGAAATTTCTTCAGAAATCAAGAGAAATATTAAAACTTGAAGGAATTATTAGAATTGATAAAGTTATCCTAAGAAATGTTGAAGTTGTTATAGCATGGAAACTTTTTGTAAGTCATCATGAAATTGAATGAACCCATATAATATATTAGGTTGGGGAAAAAGTCTTTTCGCATTATAGTATGTATGAACTTGTAATAAAATCTCTTTGGCTATACTATTTGTATCTGGCTGGTTTTGGTATCATTGAAAGTTTAAATTTTAAAGAACATAATTCAAAATTCAAAAGTAAATCCCAGGGTGGTGTTGGATTTCTCGTCCGCAGGTCCCTCATCAACAACGTTGTGAAAGTCGACAGTGTGTCGAGTAGGGTAGCATACCTTATACTCAGAATAACCAACCGGTATTCGTTGAAGGTCATACAGGTATATGCACCGACCTCGACACATTCTGATGATGAAGTAGAGGCATTGTATGAGGAGATATCCGAGGCCATACATACCTCCGAAACATACTTCACCGTTGTTATGGGGGACTTCAACGCGAAGGTGGGCGCACGGAATGGCGATGAGTTGAGAGTGGGGCCATTTGGGTACGGGCAGCGAAACCATAGGGGCCAGCGACTGGTCGACTTCATGGAAAAGGAAGAACTTCATTTAATGAACTCCTACTTCCAGAAGCGGCCATCCAGGAGGTGGACGTGGATGAGCCCCGATGGTACTACCAGAAATGAGATCGACTTCATCATGACGACCAAGAAGCGAATATTCAGTGATGTCTCTGTGATCGCCAAGGTGAAAACCGGTAGCGATCACCGAATCGTCAGAGGCACATTGAATATCAATGTGAAGCTTGAAAGGTCTCGTCTGGTGAAGTCCACGCTCCGACCTGGTCCTGCCCACATCCAGAAACCCGAAGACTTTCAACTCGAACTGCACAATCGCTTCCAGTGCCTAACCGAATGCGAAACTGTGGACGAGATTAACAATGGGTTGGTGGAAACTGTCCAAGCTGTGGGGTCCAAGTTCTTTAAGACCCCGCGCCGCAATAAGCCTCAAAAGCTCTCGAACGGAACCATCAAGTTGATGCAAGACCGGGCCGAGATGAGGCTGCAATCTTCAGCTGACATGTCGGAATATGGCAAACTCAATAGACGAATCTCTAAATCAATGCGACGTGACCTGCGTGCCTATAGTACGGCACGGATCAAAGAGGCAATCGAGCGAAACCAGGGCTCAAAAGTCTTCGCAAAGAATTCGTCTATTGGGCAAAGCCAAATGACAAAGCTGAAGATTAACGACGGCAGCATTATTTCGACGAAGCCGGAGATCCTGAGAGAGCTTGAGAGGTTTTACGGACAGTTATACACATCAACACGACAACCCAGTGTCAGTACAGTTCGAGACGCAAGAGCTAAACTGACTCGACACTACACTGAGGATATCCCGGACATCAGCCTGTACGAGATTAGAATGGCTCTTAAACAGCTAAAGAATAACAAGGCGCCGGGTGAAGACGGAATCACAACAGAACTTCTGAGAGCGGGTGGAAAACCGGTACTTCTGGTCCTCCAGAAGTTATTTAATTCCGTCATACTCGAAGGTACTACGCCAGAAGCATGGCACAGGAGTGTGGTTGTTCTTTTCTTCAAAAAGGGTGACAACACCTTGTTGAAGAACTACAGGCCAATCTCACTTCTGAGCCATGTATACAAGCTGTTCTCAAGAGTCATTACGAACCGTCTCGAACGCAGGTTTGATGACTTCCAGCCTCCCGAACAAGCCGGTTTCCGAAAAGGTTTTAGTACTGTAGACCACATACACACGCTCCGCCAGATTATACAGAAGACAGAGGAGTATAATCGGCCATTATGTTTGGCGTTTGTGGACTATGAAAAGGCCTTCGATTCAATCGAAACCTGGGCAGTATTGCAGTCCCTCCAACGATGTCATATCGACTATAGGTATATCGAAGTGTTGAAGTGTTTGTATAGAAACGCCACCATGTCCATCCGACTTCAGGAAGAGAGCACGAAACCAATCCAATTGCAGAAAGGCGTGAGACAGGGAGACGTTATTTCTCCGAAACTGTTCACGAACGCTTTGGAGGACGTTTTCAAGCTCTTGGAATGGAACGGATTCGGCATCAACATCAATGGCGAATACATCACTCACCTTCGTTTTGCCGATGATATAGTCATCATGGCAGAATCGTTGGAGCACCTCAATGCTATGCTCAGCGACCTCAGTATCGTTTCCCAACGGGTCGGCCTTAAAATGAACATGGACAAGACGAAAGTCATGTCGAATGTCCATGTGGCACCCGTACCGGTTGTTGTTGGGAATGATACTCTCAAAGTTGTAGACCATTACACTTACCTTAGACAGATTGTTCAGTTAGGTAGGTCCAACTTCGAGAAAGAGGTCGCCCGAAGAATCCAACTCGGATGGGCAGCGTTTGGGAAGCTACGTGATATCTTCTCATCGAAAATCCCACAGTGTCTCAAGACAAGGGTGTTTAACCAGTGTGTGTTGCCAGTGATGACATATGGCTCTGAAACGTGGTCTCTAACTGCTGGCCTTTTAGAGAGACTAAGAGTCACTCAACGAGCGATGGAAAGAGCTATGCTCGGAGTTTCTTTGCGGGATAAAATCCGGAACATGGATATCCGGCGAAGAACCAAAGTCACCGACATAGCTCATAAAGTTTGCAAGTTGAAGTGGCAATGGGCAGGCCACATCGCTCGTAGAACTGACAACCGATGGGGAAGAAAAGTTCTCGAGTGGCGACCACGGACCGGAAGACGCAGCGTAGGTAGGCCTCCCACTAGGTGGACCGACGACATCGTGAGGGTCGCGGGCAACCGATGGATGCAAGTGGCGAATTGTCGTTCGGCGTGGCGGTCTAAGGGGGAGGCCTATGTTCAGCAGTGGACGTTTTCCGGCTGATGATGATGATGATGATGAATTCAAAATTCAAATTAGGAAAATGTGTGACTTTCATTTGTTTTTCGTACCATCAAGATGAGTGAATCTAATGAAGAAATTCGATACATTTTAAAATTTTACTACAAAAAAGGTAAAAATGCAACGCAAGCCGCGAAAAAAATTTGCGATGTTTATGGACCTAGTGTAGTGTCTGTGAGAGTAGCACAAATTTGGTATAAGCGTTTTCAATCCGGAAATTTTGATGTCAAAGATGCACGTCGCTCTGGTCGCCCTATTACGGATAAAATGGATGCCATTTTTGAAAAAGTGGAGCAAGATCGGCATACCAGTAGTTACGACGTAGCTGAAGAACTGTAAATTGACCACAAAACAGTTTTGGCGCATTTGAAAAAAACTGGGTACACAAAAAAGCTCGACATTTGGGTACCTCACGAGCTCACTGAAAAAAACCTAATGAACCGTGTACTCATTTGTGATTCTTTATTACGACGTAATGAAACCGAACCATTTTCGAAGAAGCTGATAACTGGTGATGAAAAGCGGATCACGTATGACGAGAACGTACGAAAAAGGTCGTGGTCAAAGGCCGGTCAGGCTTCACAGACTGTGGCGAAACCCGGGTTAACTCGCAACAAGGTGATGCTGTGTGTGTGGTGGGATTGGAAGGGCATTATTCATTATGAGCTGTTACCACCAGGCAGGACCATCGATTCTGAACTCTACTGCGAACAACTGATGAGATTAAAGCAAGAAGTTGAAAGAAAGCGGCCGGAATTAATCAACAGAAGGGGTGTGGTTTTTCATCATGATAACGCTAGACCTCACACATCTTTAGCCACCCAACAAAAATTAAGACAGTTTGGCTGGGAGGTGTTAATGCATCCGCCGTATAGTCCTGACCTTGCACCTTCAGATTTCCACCTGTTTCGGTCTCTTCAGAATTCTTTAGGCAGTGTCAGGTTAACATCACGAGAGGACTGCCAAAACCACTTGTCGCGGTATTTTGACCAGAAGTCCCAAAATTTCTATAGCAATGGGATCATGTCCCTACCTACAAGATGGCAAAAAGTTATCGAACAAAATGGTACCTACATACTTTAGTTAAATGTAAATAAACTTTATTAAAAAATGTTTTGAATTTTCTTAAAAAATGCGAAGAAACTTTTTCCCCAACCTATTACTTTCAACAAATTGATTTGATTTCTTCTAAATGTGCGTCTAAAGGATCAATTAGAAATCAAATCAATTTTATTAATGGCAGACTTATAAATAAGTTCGTGACTCAATTACGTTACTGTTAGTTCTTTATGAGGATACCCTTGCGTGACATTAAAATTTTCCGCCCCTTCGTTTTAAGCTCTAGGAGTACCAATGGGAAGCGTTCTGTTGTTATTTGCATCCGTTTCTTCAATAAAATATCGGATTTCTTGTCGCCTACGTGTTCCATTAAGAAAGCCGTTTCCCCTCTTAGAGCAATTGGTACTCTGTTAGCTTCTGTGATTTGTATGTAATTTTATACAATTCTATAAGAAAATGTTTTTTTATTGCAGATTTACTTAAAGAAATTTTCATTTTATAAGTGAAAATCCAGAGCATTAGATCCAGTTTCATCTAATGAAAAGGTAGAAGTTAAGCGGCGAAAAGTAAAATGAACGTTTTGAAGAAATTCTTTATCGTTATCGTCAACTTTAGCGAGGTAAAACCTTTGAGAAAAGCGAACTTCCATCGTTAGAACTTGTAGATATCATTTTATCTAATTGTTTGATCAATACCGGACGAAATGTTTCCTTGGATGGTTCTTATTTGTAACTTCTTAATTTTCTGTTAAGAAAATGTATATTAAAATTGTTAGGAAATCTACACGTTTATTTTTACATACATCATGCATTTGATTAGGACGGGTATTAGGTTCGCTCTTCTCAACTATTTCCACCCTTATAGCTTCATAAAGATCACGAGACTTACCTGTTCCCTTCATGATACAGTCAAACTTTGCCAACCATGATGACAGAACTGTCTCTTTACTTAGTCCATCTATTTCTGGGAGAGACCTGTAAAATATTAATGTTAGGAACTGTCCTGAATGCTGTAAGAAGAGAAAGATAGAAAAAGTTTCTTTTGAGATCCTAAAAGTGACTCTCACGTAGATAATAGAAAAAAATAATTAGATGAACCACAACTAGCAACGATAGATGATATTTTTCTATTAACAAAATTCTTTTTAAATTTTCAACGTTATTGAACACCTTGACAAACTTCAGATTGTTTTACTGTCTGGACTTTTGGAAAAATAAGTCCAGTTATTGCTTTAGAGTATGTAAAGACCATGCAGTTAAGCATCTGAGATGATTATTTGATAAAAGAGCCACATAGATTTGATTGAACATAATCTGGCCAGTGTTCGAATTTGATGTGATGGTAATTATTTATTATTCTTCAATATTGAATCATATTTTTAAGAAAAACTCTTGTAGATGAAAGTAATGATACAACCTAATAACACTTTGCTCGGCCTAGGTATCGAACCCAGAACACGTCACTAGATCACTTCGATGAATGATAGCATTAACAAGTGAAAATATTAAAAATTCCACCCGCATGCCATGCCTATTGAGACCCATCCTAACATTCCAAACCTGACTCTCTTCTCTATGTTATTTCTGAAGACCTCGCGGAAGTCGTGGTGGGAACAGGCTCCTGACTTCACCATCTGTTCTACTCTCTCAGATTTAAGGAACACGTCGTGATAGGACTGGACTGCATTCTGGAACGCTTCATCTGCTAAGATCTGTGTTTCGCCCTTGAGGAAGGCCTGAACGGAAATAAATGTTTTACTTTTTTTTTGGGAAGACTCAGGTGATATCTTGTGATTAAAAACTCTTAGAATAGAGAATCAATGTAGATCGAAAGAAAGAGGAGTAAATGATGCGAGCGAAAGGAAAGAAGAGAAAAAAACTTATTATGATAACCCAAGTAACATAAAGCAAGGTCGAAAAAAATATGGACGCCTTTTAGTACCTACTCCTAATCTTGCCTATCGAACTGTTTTCTTCCAAACAAATATGCTTCACATGTAGTCTACATAAAATGGCTAGAAAAGACATAAAGTCAGTGGATTCATGGCCGAATAGATAGGTACAGTACGAAATTCACTACCCTATATTAGGTATTATATTATATTATATATATTATATAGGATATTATATCGGAAACGTATAAATCGTAAATCTTTCGGGAGATACTGCGAATATCACCCGTAGCTTTTGGTATTGTAATGTATATATATTTATTTAGTATTTACATTACGTTTTTGTTTGTTTTCGGAAAATGAACAAAAGAAATGTTTAGTACCTACAACTTCATCATTTGAAGATTTACTTAATGAGGTAATTTTTTATGGAATAGTTTTCTATGAAAGAATACTAATTTAATTGTGAACAACGACTTGCTTGTTTTCTGATAAGATATTGTGTTCTTAATTTAACAGACTGTTTTCTGATCTCTTTTATGTCGATAATCGAAGATATTATTTTTAAAAAACCGGCCAAGTGCGAGTTGGACTCGCCCATGAAGGGTTCCGTAGCAGCAAGCATAGATTAGAGATATAATTATATTGAGATTAGTAAGTAATATACACAAACAATAAAAATAACTTTGTTTTTCATAGTATTTGTATGAATGGCAAAGTTATATTTGCGGTTTTTGAAAATGTACTATATCTCAAAAACTACTAACTGTATCTCATCCAAACCAATTTTCGTTGGTAGTTTTGGTTGAGGTCTACATTATATATTTTTTTTAGTTTTATCATTCTCTTATTTTAGAAGTTACGGGGGGGGGGACACACTTTTTACCACTTTGGAAGTGTCTCTCGTGCAAACTGTTCAGTTTAGAAAAAAATGATGTTAGTAACCTCAATATCATTTTTAAAGACCTATTCATAGATACCTCACACGTATGGGTTTGGTGAAATTTTTTTTTTGAGTTTCATGTCTAAGTATGGGGGGCACCCCCAAAATTTGTTTTGTTTTGATTTTTGTGTGAAAATCCTAATGCGGTTCACATAATACATCTTTCTACCAAGTTTCAACAGGATAGCTCTTATTGTTTCGACAAAAAGTGGCTGTGACATACACGGACAGACAGACAGACAGACAGACAGACAGACAGACAGACATGACGAATCTATAAGGATTCCGTTTTTGCCATTTGGCTACGGAACCCTAAAAAACGGAACTTTCAAGATTATATTGTAATATAATCTGTGACTATAGTTTCTCAAAGTTCCCATTAAAACAAAAAAAAAACAATAGATGAAAATCATTTAATTATACACCGTGTTCTTCACGTTATCCATAAACTTTAGCAAATACTTCTATGGCTTTTACAAATCAAATCCAACAAAGGAAGTAGTACTTAAAAAGGCTTCGTTACAAAGATATTTGTAATTTCATTTAATGAAATTTAATTGAGCTATGCAGTGAGAAAGTATCTTAATTTGAAATCTATCAAATACTATTTGCATTTCATTTGTTTCAGCTCGCCAAATGTTATGAATGAAAATACGACGTTGCCAATTCGGATAAAGAGGCATGCATATCGGGTTATTTACGTCTAGGTATTTAGTTTGTATGAAAATTAACAAAAAATAAAAAATAAGAATTTATTAATGTGTCCATAATGAAAAATGCTTACTTCCGTGGTTTGAACATCTGGTCGAAGTTTATGTATATCGTCCGGAACACGGTGTATATTATAGTTTTGCTACATTAGCAGAGTAGAAAGATGAAACTCAGTGTTATTTGTGGACTAGCTTAGAAGTGGGTCAACCCACAGCTGTGACAAAGGCCTCTGCTCTGTAAGGAGTGGGTTGTACTTCTCCACGCGGGGCCAGTGACGTTTGGTAGATGTCACAAAGTCTTTGAATTTTCGATTCTAGGATATGCTGGTATTCTCGAGACGTTTACCTGATGTAAAGCTGATGATTTTGTTTTAGTTGTTTCTTAAATAAGAAAACTAATGTGTCCATTTTTTTTTTTTTTTTTTTTTTAGGGTGGCAAAATCATCAAATGAGTCCTCCCGGTCTTCCCCCCGGACGTATCCGAGAGGGAACTCCAGTCCACGGGCGCACGTGGAGGTTTCCTGTCTTAGCACCCCAAACTAATGTGTCCATAATGAAAAATGCTTACTTCCGTGGTTTGAACATCTGGTCGAAGTTTATGTATATCGTCCGGAACACCGTGTATTTAATCTAAACCGAATTATTTCTTACCTGAAACCGAGCCTGAATAGTCTCCAACTGATGAGGAGTAAGCTTCGTATGTCTTCTGGTCATATCTGTAGGCTGTTTCGCGTTAAAAGGATGAGCGATACATCGAGATACAAAAACGTACAATTGTATACGCTTCTTTTTGTCTTCCTCTAACTTTTCGATCTTTTCCTATGGAGAAAAAAGGTATAGTAATTTAGGTACTAAAACTAAGCGAAAAGTTAATTATGCTATAATTAAAAAAAAATCTTGATAAAATTAATCTCTAGCATTCAATATTTGTACACATATTTGAGTTTAAGATTAATATCGCTGTTGACCTTAATACAGAAGTTTTTCATTAGTTAGTTCTTTGTAAAATAAAAGTACTATTTTTTATTAACATTGTTTCATACTAAGGATTCTCTCTTGTATTGTAGGAGCGAATTAAATACACACACACACAGTTGAACCCAGAATAGGCCATACAATTTATTGGTACCATGTGGGGATCAAACCCACGATATGCAGAGCAACAGCTAATCGCTCAGCCATTACGCCAATCAAGCTAAAACTTCTAACATACCTGAGGATCCTGGTCTTTGTCAGAATGGCTGGCTCCTGATGGACTTGGTGAAGGTGCGGGTGCTTCCCCAGAACTTGCACTTCCGGTCGACGTCCTGCGCAAGAATGATCTACTCGATCTATAGCATTAAGTCATCAATGTAAGTGAATTTGGTCTTTACACACCGACATGGGTTTAGTATACTTCCTTCTTCTGTGATTCCTATGTATTTATAAAGACATGTCTGGGTAGAATATAATTAGGTTAGTCAGTGTATATAGACTTATGGTAATGCTTGAAACTACAAACTATTTAGGGGCATTTCGATTTGATGAAACCCCGAAGCCATCTCCATAGCTCTAATAGCTGTAAAACTTTCTACAACCAATCGATTGATTTAATCATTAAAAAAATGATATTATCGTACTGATTTCTACTTTAACTTCTATCTCTAGGGCATATTCTAAAGGTCAAGGAAGAAGGTCAAGGTCAGAATCTACTTCTAGATTAGCATCTAGATTTTTCTAGAATGTGTCGTGAATGGATATGGACGTGAGTTATAAGATATTTTTTGTGATAGCTTAGATACTTACGCATGAGGAGGCGGGGCTAAGGCAGCAGCCTCTCTCTGTCTTGTTGCAGGATGTAAAGGTGCCGCTAGAGGAGCCGTTGTTAGTGGACTAGGACCTTTACAGAAATATGTTTACTGCATTTCATTACAGATCAACCGGATAAGCACGGTACAGGAACAGGATTGACTCAACTATATCTGTTCGGGATGAAACATAATTTGAAGTGAAACTAACAACAAGTACACGCTTCGACAGCTATATTTAAAAAAGTCCCATGTAATAGACAGTATTAGGCGTATTGCCATCGAGTGGACACAGATTTGAACACAACTGTTTGATGGAAATATCGAATAACAACAATTTACGATACCCAGGATTGAAATCCAGGATCTCATGCGCAGTAGCCGCACTAATGACCACTAAACACATTTTTATATACATCGTAATGACAGCAGCTAGTAAAAATTGCTGTCCTCTAAGTCTGCTTTGGCCTTTGCATTGTAAACATTTGCAGTAGTTTGTATTCAGTATAATAAATCCAAGAACCTTGAATACTTCTTGGACGAAGCAGACTGAATACGAACTGGTATGAAGATTTTTTCTACTAGGCCTACATCCAACAATAGACCATCTTATAGCTGAACTATATGAATGAATGAAAACTTTCTTAGTTCAGTTACTAAGTTCAATTGAAACAGACTTCACAATGGATGCTTTTGTTACTATTGTCAGCTTCAAAACTCATTCTGCATTGATATTTCATTGTACAGTTCTTATACAGTGGTTTTATTAAAATTGAAACCTTGAATAAATCTTTAGTAATTTCTTCAAGATAAATTACATATGTGTGTGTCTCTCTCTCTGTTTCAAGAGCCAGTGTCCTCTGCCAGGAGGAGGTTTAACAGAAAATAATCAACAAAGATCACTGTAATTTTGGTCGCCTTTTATGAAACCGCAAATTTAATCTTATTGAAATATCGCACATGACAACATAAACAGACCTAACTCAAAAAATGGCCGAATTGACTTAAGATTACCTACGGACCAAGTAATTTTTAATCTACATACTGACAAGACACTCATGTAAAAAAGTCAATTTTTGTAAGAGTTATGAACATAAAACACTTTATTAACTACCGCCGCATTCAATACTTGCGCCAGGCAACAACGTACTTTCTTAGTTAGTGCTCCGGCGCCGTTCAATCGCACGCGGCGCTGGGCGCGTAAACCAAATAATACGCCGCCAAAGTGGGAATTTCGCCGAGATAAGAAAGTCTAAAAAGACACTTTTGAGATATGACTATATTGACTGATGTTAAATTATCTATAGCTGTGTATTATTTTGAGTTAATACTGTTTTGACTTTTTAATTTCTGCATATTTAGTAGGAACGTTTTGTATTATTTGTTTTATGACTGTTTATCAATCAAAACTTTCGTGTTATGACTGTATTCACTTTTCAAACAATATGTTTTCACGTGTATCATCTTTGTTAGGACAGTTTAAGATTTTCTGTTGTCCAAGTTTTACTCAATGAATATTGTACTAACTAAGAGGTAGGTAACTACACTGTGACGTGGGTATGTGAATAAAATAACAGTTAAAAATTTTACAATGTTTATTCACATCCACTGAAGGTAGATGGTGAGCAGGGAGTGAGTTCAATATCGAGCGTATTGAGTCGTAGTTAGGTAGAAAAACCACTATCCTGATAGTATTCGACGGAAGTGGGTAGGCGACTCTCAGTTTCTTCGATCTTCGACGGCCCGATGAGATGCAGGCGGACAGGCAGCTTCTGTCACCCTTACCGGCAGGTAGATCGCCGACTCGATGAGTTGAGTGTAGACGGGATCACTATTCGGTTGTAGGTGGCACACGAGATGACTCCAGGTACAGGTAGGGTACCTAAGGTATATAGTAAACCCTGGCATAGAAACCCCTTAGGGGTTCAATGAATTTAATTTTGATTTAATTTCCTTAAATTCATATTTATTTTAATTTAATTCGCACAGAATAACGATGGTTTAAAGTATCCGTAATTAGTTCGTAGCGAGACAATTATGACGGCTATTGTAGTTCAAAGCTGTAGTACGTAATGTGCTGTCACCCCCGCGTTCCTCGTTTTAAACCGCGAGCGCCTACCTACAAGTCAAAAAGATGGGTGGGAGTTTGGTTGCAAAATACTAGTTATGTTTTGTTTTACGTAGCTTTTGTTTATTTTAATTTAAAATAACGTACTACGTTACAGTACCCCCCTTTTTAGCGTAGGGTTTTTCCTAGGGAAAATCCGCTGCTTCACTCATGCTAACATCTGATCTAGGATACACATTTTTACGTCTTTCATCCATAATCTGTCATTCATCACCTTAAATTCACATTTCAATCACAAGCCGACAATACATTAGAGTTGTCTATCCGCTTCCTTTCAACCAGAGTATTCTGTATTTAGAGCACAAAACACTCACCCAGATCATCTGTGGCTGTTAAAATATTTAGCGCGAAACAGAGCGATTACTAACTACACATAACCATTATTTAATAGGTAGAAATATTAGCGAAGATAAACAAGTTAATTATGTTTTTGGTTTTGGCTTATTTAAAGAGTAACCAAGCGCTCCTGCATAGGCTTGTTTAGAGAGTTGCGACCGCTCTGAAGAAGCAATACCAATGGTGTAGACCATTAGTATTATATAACTAAAGAGATCGATGGGGTAGAGCCACGATCAATGACAATCGGTGTAGGGCTGATAGTTATAATATACATAATAAAATACAATGAATGGGGTAGGCCATCATTATAGGTTTGTAACTATTGGGGTAGACCAAAAGTAACAAGAAAGAAAAGATATGGTTAAGTGTAGTAGTTATAAGTAGGTAGGTAGTGAAGGTGGTATAGGTTTGGTATAGTTAAAAAAAATATATTAGGGTAAGATTTACTGTAATTAGATTTAAGAAGGTTTCATTTTATGATTATCAAATTTTGAGTTTAAGTGGTAATTATGATACAATTATAAGAATCCAGATAATTAAGTAGTTAGTGAATTTAAGTTACGATTTAAAATTATTTTTATTTATTCTTTGTAATTAATTTGTTTCTAGACAATATAACCAAGAGTAGCGATAAAAAACGTAATAGGATAAGACATAGTGAGAGAAAAAATAATTTAAAAGTTCCGGCAGCGAAATGAGTGTTGAATAACTATCAATAAAAGCGCAATACAATAAGTTATACAGTTGGAAACATTAAAAAAAAGTGCAAAATCAGATATACATCAATAACGCAATATGGTAACATTTTATTTAATACAGCGATAATTTACTATAATTGGTGGATTTGAACGGGAAAGAGAGATTTAAAACGAAATTTTTCATTTGAACGCGGGAAATAGAGTCATAACTACGAACTTTTTTTTTAACAAGAGAAAAATGATACTTAATCACAGATATTTTACGTTTTTATTATTTAAATGATAAAAGCATTCCCTAAATAACATTTTTTCCTTTGCAATCATTAACGTAACTTCAATAGTTTTGGTTCTATGATTTTTTGAACTTTCAAATCGCTTTTACTCGAAATGTCTAATTTTGAGTTATGACTGTATATGTTGTCATGTGCGATATGTGTTACAAAGATTATTAAAATTTTCACCGTAAATTTTGTAACTACTGTGAAAATTATAAAGTTTAACCTAAAATACCTTCGACAAATGTATTCTGTTATTGCTGCTAAAATTAATATACATTCAAAAGCAACCTCACCTTTACCAGGCAGGCCGGCTGTAGACCCTCGGGGCAGTTCTGGTTTCCCTCGCACTGATGGTCTTCCACCCGCCAGGGAACCGGGTGGCATAACTGTTAAAAAAATTGTGATAGAGATAAAAAATAAAATATGGTTTAGGGTAAAATCATCAAATGAGTCCTCCTAACTCACACGCAGAAGCTTAATCTTCTATTTCCTCGTTTGAACGTCTTGCGCAGCATGCGCATCGCATGCGTCAATGCGTTTAAAAATAAAATTTTCAATTCGAACCAGGCCCTATAGACAAACAGCAGACGAAAATCGTTATCGTTCAGCAGTCAGTAATACATTTTCAACTTTATTCCCTAGTGCATAAAGTTAAAAATCTATTAAAGACTGCTGCGCGATAACGAACAAAACAAACGAAAACGATCTGTGAACTTCAATAGATTTCAACTTTACGCGCTGGGGTATAAAGTTGAAAATGTATTAGTGACTGCTGAGCGATAACGATTATCGTCTGCTGTTTGTCTAAAGGGCCTGGTTCGAATTGAAAAATTGATAATTTTATTTTTTATGCTGTCGTCGTCTGTTTTTCTATAGGGCCTGTAGTACCTGAAATTAGCGCGTTTAACCACACAAACTCTTCAGTTTACTACATTAGTAAAGAATAAATAAGTTAATATTACTTACTTGGTAATTTGGAGGGCTGTTTCTTGTGTTCATCTTCACTGTCTTCTTCCGATGAGCTGGGGTCGATCATTGTGCTGCTTCTGTTAGACAAGTAAAGAATTTCATTAAGGTTAAGAGTTTTGGGGTGCTAAGACAGGTAACCTCCACGTGCGTCCGTGGACTGGAGTTCCCTCTCGGATACGTCCGGGGGGAAGACCAGTTTTTCGGGCCGGTGCGCCCTGGGATGCGGGCAAAAACTCTTCCTTAGGCACTGTGTGCCTAAGGGGGTCTCTTTGCCCGTATGCAAATAGCCTGTCGGGTGGAAGCTCCAATGCGTGTCCCTCTGATTAGCAGAGGGCACAGCAGCGGAGCGGGCTTGCGGACGGTGAGTAATGGGTAAGCTCGCCGTCCGACCAGGGACCAAGCCCGGGTCGGTGGCGTGTCGTGTTTCACGCGTCACCGACGGGGCCCCTTATGGGGCCAAATGCCTGCCGGGGTCGCGGATTTTTTCTTAATCCAGGATACCGTGGCCCCGGAACGTAAAGGGCATCCGAAGGAACACGGGTGGATTTTAGTCAGTAAGAGTCTGACAGTCCCTTCCGCCCCACCCAGGGCGGGAGGACTCATTTGATGATTTTGCCACCCTAAAAAAAAAAAAAAAAAAGGTTAAGAGTTTTGACATCATTTTTGTAATCCCAGAAGGTTGAAGAAGTGTAGAAGATGATGAAGCGAACCTAATAGCCATCAACTGGGTCAAAAAGACTCTGTTGCTGCTTCTGAGAAATTCCTAATGGGAAAACAGGATATGGGAGCATCTTAAGGCCAATCCCAATATTCAACCTATCTCTAGTTTTTTCTTACTAGAGATAGAAAAACTATTTCTATCTGTAGTTATCCGTTTGTATAATCTCGAGAAGAAAATCGCATACCCTAATAATATAGGTTCTTATTCTAATTCTTGCAAGACACACATACACAAGTAATCTCTTACTTCGAATTAAACATATTGTTAGTTTTTATTAACCAAACCAAAAAGAAAACTGTACAGATTCCAATTTAATTTATTTTGTCCTATATCTATCTGCACCTAATTTAAAACGTACCCGCAAGCCAGATCCTCGACAAATATCTTTGAACTGTCGTAAACCACGCAATCCCAATAACCCTTTTCGTTAATAACCAATAAATAAACCTATATTAATAATGACTATATGTTCAAGCGGAGCGGTTATTATTGGTATCTACGATCAATAAACCTATTAAATTGGTTATCTACCGTGATGAGATAGAAATAACAGGCGTGGGTAAACCTTTGTCATCGGCATTTTTTCCTAGCTATGTTGTTTGGCTTCCAGTGTGACTAGAAGCAGCAGAATAGTAAATAATATGAGTCTAACACTCCCTCCTGCTATGCTATTCTCCATAAGAAATCTCATCGCTGGTCTCAATGTACTCTTTAATGAGGCGGCTAAGACGAGACGGCTGAGACGAGGCGGCTGAGACGAGGCGACTGATATTCTCTGATATAAACAATACTGGAGCAAGCAATTCTACTGCCGTATTTTCAAATCTCAGTCCAAATCGTAAGCAGAAACGTAAGCAAGTCTTGTTTAATGCCCTTTCAGCTGCCGATCTCCCAGCAAAATACACGATTTAAACGAAACAAAATCGCCCTCTTTGGCCAAGAAAACCCATAAAACCGCTATCCTACTACCAAACATCTCAAAGATTCAAAAGTCGTACCCTATAGCTTATAAAACAGGATTGAATACGAAATACATCAATTTATAATACATAAAGTGTATGAAACGTAAAATGTCGGGCAAAATGCTTCGCTATAAGTATACGTCGGGGTTACGAAACGACGTGAATAATTTACAAGGCCTGCACAAACCATTATGTCTGGTTATGCTGAATTACTTCTTCTTTATCTATGTATTTTTGTGAGTGTTGGAAATTCAATAGCATAATCACTTAATCAGTCTATTGTGTCCCCACTGCTGGGACATAGCCTTCCTCTGTGTGGAATGGGCTGTAATCTACAACCCGGATTATTGCGAGTTGATAAATGTCACATGTCTTTTAATTTTTGGTTCTTGAACATGCCAGTTTCTTCACGATGTTTTCCTTCATCGTTACTGTTACCGTGACCCCGGAACGTAAAGGGCCATTGAAGGATACCATAGATTTTAGTCAGTACAAGTCTGACAGTCCCTCCTGCACTGCCCTGGGCCCACCCAGGGCAGTGCAGGAGGGACTGTCTCCCAAGTCATTTGATGATTTTACCACGCTAAAAAAACAACCATATTCTAGGTTGCAATTTGCACTAACGTAATTTTTCTTACAGCATGGAGATTTGAAAGTCATCATCTTTTGCCCTGCTCTTTGCCAACTTTGTTGGTGTCAGTTCCAGTGTAACCAAACGCAGCTGAATATCAGTAATTTATAAGCAATAACTCAGAAAATTAGTTAGTTTGGTAGCCTGACCTGGAAGACTGTCGAAAGAATAACTATAAATGAAGTCTACATGGGAAATTATCCCATACAAAATGCCAAATTTGTTGTGTCCTGTGCAGATATAAAAGAAGTTTCAATTAATTTTTGAACATTTACACTTCCAGCATACACATAGAAAGCATGAAAGTCATAGCAAGCGATAGAAAAAGTTCTCAAAACGTCGAGTGTATTACGAAACAAAAGACAGCCAGGAAAGTAAATCAATAAAAACTTTATTTAACTTTCGCAACCGAATCGGAAAGCTCAAAGAATATGCCGCCTATAACGGAGAATGGTCTATTTCAAAGTTTCAGAATGCTTTTCCTTCGTTGCTAGGTGAATACTATTAAAATTAAATTGACTGAATAACACTACAGCTCTGAGTTCCTAGCATAATTCCCGTTCATGTGACATAAGGTAAATGTGGACAATGTGTTTTCATTTTCCACATGTTTTGCCGTATTAATACTTCCCAGTTTTTCCAAAAACTGCTAGTTCGATTCCTGGCCAGAATTATTGAATTTTTTTTAAACGCATTAACGCATGCGATGCGCAAGATAATTTATGAGGAAAGAAAAATTCAGTTGCAAGTGGGATTTTAGAATATTCAATAATTCTAACCCGCGTCTTCTGGATAAGTACTCCAGACGCCTTAACCACTAGGCCATTGCAACCCACACCTGCAAGCTTTTAAACGAAAGAAAGCGTTCAAACGAGGAATAGAGAATTTCAGCTTGCAGGTGTGGGTTGCAATGGCCTAGTGTTTAAGGCGTCTGGAGTACTTATCCAGAAGACGCGGGTTAGAATTATTGAATTTTCTAAAATTCAATGATGCATTTTAATTATCGTAAAAATCGCCCTCGAAACTCCTGTCAACGTTTTTCGATAATCCTTGTAATTTCAGATATAGCCATAACATAAACATTGGTAAAGGTTTTCAAAAAGGTATCGCAACCGCGTCTCAATAAACATACCAGTAAGTTTATATTTGCAATCGTTTTAGGCTCAAAAACATTTCTTCAAGCCTGATTTCAGAATCACTTTAGTTTCCACACGAAATAGTTTCATCGTATATTCCATCAAAGCGACGCAAAGATGTATCGATCGCTAAATTATTCATCGTGATGACATTCCATTAATCCCTTCTCTCCTAGCGTATCTCTTACATTATGTATGTTCAATAAATCTACCCCTATTTCATATTCAATTTCATTTTCCAAACCTATTATCCTAAATTGATAGGTTTCACTTTTTTTAGGGTTCCGTAACTTAAAAGGAAAAACGTAACTAAGTAATAGGAACATTTCGTTGTCCATCTGTCGTCTGTCTGTCTCTCAAGGCTCTTTTTCTCATAAACGCGTTTATCTCCTATTTACCTAAACCTTTCCCAACAGTTTTTAAGAAAATCAATTACGTAAAAACAGACTTATAGATAATCAGGTCTGTAATCCTTTGCAACAGAGAAAAATATCTGCTGTTAGAAGTCAAAATATACGGCCGTTTATGCTTCGTTTATGCTGCATATTTTGACAATTGAATCAAAACAAAGGGTACTTCCTGTTGACCCAGAATCATGGGCATGAAGCAAGGTCAACGCAAGTAAAGGAAAAAGTGGCATTGTTGATCTGTAATGTTATCGCATTGTTTTAGATTTTTTGTTTTTCAACTACCTACAATGTAAAGTTTTTATAAAATGAAAACACTCCGCCCGCGACTTCGTCTGCGAGAATTTCGAACTTTTCGCAAAATCCCGCCTTAGTGAGCACCCACGTCCTGAAAAGAACCCCCATGCAAAATTTGAAATTCCTATCACTTGTAGTTTCTGAGATATCGTAGTGAGTGAGCGATTGAGTGACCTTTCGCTTTAATCTATATAGATTTTCAATTACGGAACCCTACAGTGTGCGTGGTCCGACATGCACTTGGCCAGTTTTTTTTTTATTCAGAAAGGCACTCAGTATGATTGATTTTTTTCCGGATCCGATCTACCACATCACTAAGTATATCTTTTTCAATGTTGTATATTTTCAAACGAGTCTCTTTGATGACAAAAAAAGATATCGAATCAATTTTCAAGGGTTTGTAAGTTAAACATTTGTTCAATTTTGTTTTGACTAATTTTCCAATGGAAATGTTTTGTTAAGACGACAGGGAACGGTGAATTTGGTAGATAATGTTCCAGGAATTATACAACCTTTATGGAATAGAGCTTAGGGCACAACAACGACTTTTTTTCTTCATCGTTTTTCGTTTAAAAACATAGACTCCTATTGAATATTGTGATCACCAAAAATAATGTTTTGTTTAAGTTGTGACCCAAGGCTTTTTCTTTAGCCAGAGGCTTAGCGTCGCCATACAACGTAGCAATCTGTTACATACCAGTGTTCGATAAAAATCTTTGATAGGACCTTAAAATATTTTCATCTAAAAATTTCAATTATCATCTAAATATTTTTCTTCGGGATAGGATACTTTGTGAAATCAAAAGCCTAAACAACGGCAGCCATCTATTGCCATTTGCCAATATAAAGGCGCCAATCGTTTGTAAAATGGAAGATTGCTTCTCGACCCCTCATGCCAGTTCCTCGTTTCCCTTAATAATGCTTTGTCCATTTCCATAAAATGTGGATCCAATATCTGCTGGATCCAATAAATAGAACCCCGTTTGTACAATTGAGGCTATATTATATTCTATTGCATGGAAATGAATGGATGCAAATAAAAAAGAAATGCAGGCTTAAGTCCGCTCAGACGGCGGTATCGTTTTCAATTTAAATAAACTAAGCACTGCTGCGTTTGTATAGCTTCTAATTATTAAATTAAGTATTCTTTTTATCTCTCTTTCTATCTCTTGAGACTCTTCTTTACTTATATTTTTACAGAAATTAATATTAGAGGAGGTAATGAATATTAAGTAGCACGCAGTTACTTTTTAAATAAACACGATTTATGGACGATTTATAATTAACTTGCATAGGCCTTGCACGTGTAGTTAGGTGATTGCCAAAAGTATTAAATCATCGAGATAAAAAAATATTCTAGATTTTATTCCAGGTTATAAACTAAGGCTGATAATTTCATCCAAATACGCTAAATAATTTTTAAATAGATGATCAATAAAGAGTAGTTCTTCAAAACTGTTCGCTGCGTAACTTTCGGGCCGATTTTTTTATCACTTCTGTGGGAGCGATTTGATGAAATGTAGTCGCTCCCGCATATAAGCTAGTAAGAGATTAAGAATAGTTTTTGAAGAATTACCCAAAACATACATCCTTTCTCGCTTTTCCCATTTATAACAGCAGTAAGATGTATAGTATAAAATATTCATGGACTGTTAACACAGTTTCCCAGTTTCAAACATAGTTAACAATTTCATGTTCGTACACTCCGTAGATTCCGTATTCACTGAGCTGTTCATAGAAGCTAGACAAAGCCTTTCGTGTGAGTGGACACACTGACCTCTGGAAAGGTTGTGGGTACGCCCTTCTGTTTCCTCCTTCAAATAATTAATTATTTGGACCTTTGTTTCTTTGTTTGGATATAAAATCTACGATGAAGTTTTATAGTCAGGTCTTTTGTGGAAAGGTCGAAAACGCGAGGATGGTTATGCTTTTGGTAATGTGAGGAACAGAGTGTACTCAGGCCCTATTATGAATTTTAAGTATTTGGCCTTATAGTGTGGTTACAGTATCATGGAAAATTAAAAGCGCCTCTAGTGTAAGTAAATAGAAATTAGTTTTACCTATCAAATTAACGTCATAGTCCCCGTTTCCTTAAGTCGCACCTAAGACCTCAGTTCCTCGATACTTCATTGATAAGTACCTCTGATCAGGTTGTTTCTAGTGAGCTACCTAGTAAGTAACAGATAAAGGACTTAACAGAAAATTAATCGTTTCAACCTATTGTAATCCTTTTTATTGGCATTATCGGAGGCTGTGAATTGGCAAATGTAGCGTGAGATGCTCAATGAACTGAAAAAGTACAGTAAGGATGGATTGGTAGGTCAACAACTTTGGATAAACGGACGGAAAAGGTCACATTTATTTGTGATATTTGGATAAGGAGGTCGGTGAAGTTAATAATAATGTACGATATTGTGAAATATACTATCAAGAATAGAAGCTGCACCTAAAAAATAACTTGATTGTCTTAAAAATGTAACTGCAAAACGACCCTTAGGTATATCAACGAAAAGTATCGTTTTGACGTTGGCAGTTTTTTTATTTTAATGTTCTACTTTTAATCTTCACAAATGTCGTGGGACTGTCTAACCAGGGTACCGCGTTCCTGGAACACAAAGAGGTACCGGAAAACAGGGTGTTTTTTTGTGAGAACGAAAAATAAAGGTTAAAATATTTCAGAAGATCCACAATTAAAAAAGAAACCCGTGCATGAACAATATAAATTGTAATAAAGTTCAGAAAATAACTTCCAATGAAATAAAGTTGAAAGTATCACACAATGTCATCTAAAGAATCATACCTAGTATTAAAGCGAGTGTTTTCTACAGCATTCTATTTGATGTCAAGTCCTAAGATATCTTTATTTTCCTTCAATTACTTCCGTTTGTGTTCATTCTTTGTTTGTAACGACTTGAGAAAAATAAACAGCGAATAAAAAACAATTTGCTTTTTCCATCGGTTTTACTCGTGTTTTCATCGGAAATTATCCAACGGAAACGTTTAAAATATAGCCTATAATACTCTGGAATAATGTAGCTTCCCTTAAGTTAAATAATTTTCGATAACGGATCAGTGATTTCTGATATTACCCCGTAAATGAACACAGACTTAAAAAACCATACACCTTAATATTTTATACACCGTGTTCTTCACGTTATACATAAACTTTAGCAAATACTTCTATGGCTTTTACAAATCAAATCCAACAAAGGAAGTAGTACTTAAAAAGGCTTCGTTACAAAGATATTTGTAATTTCATTTAATGAAATTTAATTGAGCTATGCAGTGAGAAAGTATCTTAATTTGAAATCTATCAAATACTATTTGCATTTCATTTGTTTCAGCCCGCCAAATGTTATGAATGAAAATACGACGTTGCCAATTCGGATAAAGAGGCATGCATATCGGGTTATTTACGTCTAGGTATTTAGTTTGTATGAAAATTAACAAAAAATAAAAAATAAGAATTTATTAATGTGTCCATAATAATAATAATAATAATAATAATAATAAGCCCCCTAAACAACCACACGTCCTGATTGACCATCTAATCACGTGGGGGGCGGACACACGAATGAGAAATTACTGGCGTGGCTAACGTGGCCCTGGAAACCCATAAATAAAATGGAGACTCGTTCTAAAAGTAAACGTATAGGGCCGCTGCCCGGGGGCGATCGCCGGGGCGCACCTGGAGCTGACGCTGGGTGTCACAGCATGCGATCCGTCAGCGGTGAGGAGTTGAGCAGGCGGGCTCCCACCGACAAAGATAATACAGCCGAACTCATTGACGATGGTGACAGACTGACGGACAGGACAGACACCCCTGTAGAACCGTATAGTCCAAGCACAATATCATACACACCCTCCAGGCCAACATCACCATCCATACCATCGTCACCAACTCCTCCATCACCTTCCATATCTAGTTTAAATACAGTTCCACCTACTCCAACCTTGAGTGCTGCGCGGGAGGTATCTGCCTTCTTACCCGCGTCCACCAAGGCTGGAAAAGCAAGAGTTCGAATGAAATGGAGTAAAGAAGTAAATCTATTTATCATGAGAACTTATCTATACATTACTAAATTAGAGACCGACATGACCACATACAGACAACAATTACACGCACATTTCACTCGACAATACCCAGAAATTACCGTTTCAGAACAAAGAATATCAGACCAAAGAAGAACCATAGTTAGGAATAAACTTCTATCCCAAGAACTTATAGATCAATTAAAAGAAGAAGTACGTACCCAATTAGCTCAAGAAGAAACGACGAATAATTACATAGAAACTAATAATATCACACAAAACACAAATGAAAATAATCAGTCGATTAGTCAGTCACAACTTGTTAATACACAATCTCAACCATACACCCATTCACAAACAAGCACACAAGTAACACACACATCCACACAAACGGAATCCGTTATCCTAACGCTAGAAAATGACATTGAGACCATAGTTGTCCCAGATCAACACTTAACAACAGATACATTTATTCAAGAAATCAATGAGAAATTTAGAACAACAATAACTTTATATTCTGGGATGAACCCCGCAGCGCGACCAAGATTACCTAAACTTAAATACACACCTAATTTATTTCGACTGGTCAATTTATTTAACGAAAATATACTCACACAATACATATCTGATGACACACAACTCATAGACATACATTTACTTATATACTGCACAGCGGTAGTAATATCTGAAGAACTAAACTTTAAAATCACAGACCATGTAAGACTTACAAGAACCAGACAAAACAAGAATCCAGCATGGCAACAGAGACTAGAAAAAGACATTGAAAAATTAAGGGCAAACATAGGCAGACTCACTCAATATATTAACGGTTGTAGATCTAATAAATTAGTCAAAAAAGTTCAGGACATATTTAGGAATAATTCCACTCACACCAGACACGAAAAGAGTAACACAAGACCAGAAGAATTTTTAGACACCTTAAAACAAAAATTAGCACTCAAAGTTCATAGACTCAAAAGGTACAAAAAAGCACTTCAGCGCAAAAATGATAACGCCACTTTTGCCACAAACGAAAAAATGTTCTACAGAAACTTACACAAACCACAAACAGACACAATTGATGATCATAACACACATACACCTAACCTACCTACAAAAGAACAATTAGAAGCATATTGGGCGAGTATTTGGGAAGAGCAAAAACAACACAACGACAAAGCATCTTGGATAGTAGAAGAGGAAACAAAATGGAAAGATATTGACGAGATGGAATCCGTAGAGGTAACAGAGTTAGACATAACACTTATCACAGCTAGATTACATAATTGGAAATCACCTGGTATAGACAAAATTCATAATTTTTGGTACAAAAAGTTAACGTGTCTTCACAAATCTATAGCAAAAAGTATAACAGATATTATATCGGGACAACAGAATACGCCTGAATTTATTGCAACAGGAATTACTTACATGCTACCTAAAACAAAAAATTCATCACAACCTTCCCAATATCGACCAATTACATGCCTACCCACGATTTACAAAATATTGACATCTGCAATTACAAAGAAGATTCAGGCGCATATCGAACATCACAATATAATAGCAGAAGAACAGAAGGGATGTAGACAGGGCCACATGGGTTGCAAAGAACAGCTGATTATTGATTCCACAATTCATAAACATGCCACTTCCAAAAATAGAAACTTACATTGCACCTATATTGATTACAAAAAAGCTTTTGATAGTGTACCACATTCTTGGTTATTAAAAATTTTAGAAATATATAGAATAAACCCGAAAATAATAGATTTCTTACGCCGTATAATGTTACAATGGAAAACAACACTACAAATAAATTGTAACCAAAATAATGTAACCACGCGACAAATCTCCATCAAAAAAGGCATCTTCCAAGGTGACTCCCTGAGCCCACTATGGTTCTGTCTCGCCCTAAATCCTTTATCTCATTTGCTGCAGAGCTGCGGGGCCGGATATTGCCTCAAACATAATACAGACGAAACAACAATATCGCATCTTATATACATGGACGATATCAAATTATATGCAAAAACAGAAAAAGAAATGAAGAAATTAGTAGAGTTTACAGCAGAATTCAGTAACGATATTAATATGCAATTTGGTTTGGATAAATGTAAAACACTGCACATTGTAAGAGGCAAAATAAGGCCCGGCAACTATGTAGTAAATGAGAAGGATGCTATTACAGCGTTGGAATCGACTGACTTGTATAAATATTTAGGGTATGTGCAGCTCAAAGGTCTTGACCATGTACGTATAAAACAGTCACTAACTACGGAATACAAGAGACGCCTTAACGCCGTTTGTAAAACACAACTTTCGGGTAAACATCTTATCAAAGCCATTAACACCTTCGCCATCCCCGTATTGACGTACTCATTCGGAGTTATAAAATGGTCAAAAACGGACACGGAACAGTTAGAGCGTACTACACGCACAACACTCACGAAACATAATAACCTTCACCCTAAATCCGCCATAGAGAGACTAACAATAAAACGAGAACATGGAGGGAGAGGCCTTATAGATATCCAGCACCTATGGCGGAAACAAGTTAGTCGATTAAAATCATTCTTCCACACAAAGTCCCGCACTAGTAACATACATAAAGCCATAGTAACAAATGATAGTAACTACACTCCACTTAACCTAAGCAATTCTATTGAAACCCAAAACTCTTCCATTGACAATCCGCAGACACAAAAAATTGACGACTGGAAGAGGAAAGTACTTCATGGTCGACACCCTCATGATCTAGAGCAATTACACATAAATAGGTTAGCTTCAAATAAGTGGTTGAAAATAGGCAACTTATTCCCGGAAACAGAAGGATTTATCATAGCCATTCAAGATCAGATCATAAATACCAAAAACTACAGAAAATACATCATCAAAGACCCTACAGTTACTAATGATAAATGTCGCAAATGTCACACACATCCGGAAACCATCCAACACATAACAGGAGCATGCACAACTCTCACACAGACCGACTACACCCACAGGCACAACCAGGTTGCCAATGTCATTCATCAAAAACTAGCACTCAAACACGCACTCATTCAAGATACAAACACTCCTTACTACAATTATACACCAAAGCCAACCTTAGAAAATACCACACATAAACTCTTTTACGACCGCGCCATTCTTACTGATAGGACAATCCATTATAACAGACCAGATTTAATCTTACAGGACAAAATAAATAAAATCACTTACCTAATAGACATTGCAGTCCCTAATACACACAACATACAGAAAACAATCACAGAAAAAATTAGTAAGTACGCAGAGCTTAAAGAAGAAGTCACAAGAATTTGGCGACAAGAAAAGGTTTATGTAGTTCCAATTGTTCTTTCCACAACAGGCATAATCCCTAATCATCTCCTGCATAGTTTAAAATTATTAGACCTAAAAGAAACCCTTTACATAACACTCCAAAAAGCAGCTATATTAAACACATGCAGAATTGTTAGGAAATTCATGCAGATAGAAGAAAATGAAATAGGACCTCACGAAGACACATAGAATACACACCACACGCTGCATTTGCTTTGGTTTCGACCCGTAAATGTAGTTAAAATCCAGTCTAAGGACTGAGCAGTGAAAACACTATCCGAAAAATAATAATAATAAATGTTTATTTCTCACCACAAGCCAGGAAAACAAAAATATTTTTCACAAAGATAGAACTAGGTACATTTCTGGTTGTGGATCGCTGGTGCCTGTGGTAGGTAGTAACACCTGTAATACAGGACACCAGGACCCCACTGTTACAAGGTACACATTAAAAATAGTTTACAGATAATACACATATTGTTGACATTAAAAAATATTTAATATAATTTCAAAACACAGAGTGAGCACAAGAAAGAATAGCAAACAAAAAATTGATTTTTTAGATAAGACAGTGTAATTTGATTATGTGTGTGTGTATGTGTGAGGGTGTGTGTGTGCGTGTATGCGGTGTGTATGTGTATGTTCTTGTGTGTGTGGGTATGAGTGTTTGAAGAGAGGAATGCTTGAGGATGGGACAAATATCAGACTAATACATCAAAGAGAGCTTCTGTTGTACTGTAAGTTTGGCTCAAGAGCCAAGCTTGAAGAACAATTCTAAAGTTATGTTTATTTAACGAATGTAAGGAAAGAATTTGATTTAATTTGTTGTAAAGATATGGTCCAAGAAACAAGAAAAATCGGTTACTAAAAGCGGTTCTGAGAGGAATGGCTGAAGCAACTATATGGTTGCGGCGATTTGAAAGTGCAGAGTAATTACTAATCGAATGCTGTTTACTGGCAGTGGCAAGTATGAACAACTGTCGAACTGTGAGCACTTGACAAAACTCATAGAGCTCAACGGTGGGAAAGAGTCTTGGCTTGAAACAGCACACCTTTAAAACGGCTCTTTGTGCACGTTCGATATGAATGATGTGAGATTTAGCCGCACCGCCCCAGGTAGTGATGCAGTAAACTAAAATTGATTGACACAGAGCTTGATACACCATTTTCATGACAACAGCATCGGCTGATTGGCGTAACTGCTTGAAGATGTATAAAAGCTTACGTAATCTATTTGAGAGATGTGTAATGTAGTATTTGAAAGAAAGATTGCAATCAATTACTACGCCCAGGTACTTTATAGATGACACCCGTTCAATACTGCAGATGTTGTGATCGAGATTGACATTTCCGTCGCCACTGTTGTTAGATAGAGACGACTGAGCAGTGACGTTTAGTGTACTCGTTTCTGACTTTGTATTACGAATGGCGAAATTTATTATTTTCGTTTTAGAAATGTTCAGTGTCAGCAAGTTGTGTTTAAGCCATTCGCTGATTGTATCAAAACCTCTTTGTGCGTAGTGATATGTTTCTACCCAGTTGTACGACGAAAATACCAGAGCTGTATCATCCGCATAGGAAAATATTGTGCCATTCACTAGATTCAGGCTACACAGATCGTTCATGTAGATTAGGAATAAAAATAAAAAAAATAATGAAAAATGCTTACTTCCGTGGTTTGAACATCTGGTCGAAGTTTATGTATATCGTCCGGAACACGGTGTATATATATTAAACGCATTAACGCATGCGTAGCGAATTTCAAAGATTTTCTTTGGAAAGAAAAATTCGAATCCTGCACGCGGTTCGAATTTGTACTTCCAAAGAAAACCATACAGCTTGTTGTTAAAACCTACATTCTGTACAAATAAAATAAATAAACATTCTATTCTATTAATTACCTACTTCTTTATAATATCTTACTAATATTATAAATGCGAAAGCTTGGATGTATGGATGGATATTTATTTTGATAGGTACTCAATCAAATTAGAACGCTTGGACGGGTCTGATTTTTTATTTTGAAGGCTCAAAGATAGTTTATAATTTGGACACCGTTCGGTACAACATTCTCGTGGCATCATTTCTGAGAGTTTGTCGCGGGACTGTCTCATGAGGTAACCGTAACCCTGGAACGTAAAGGGCTATTGAAGGATCACCGTGGATTTTAGTCAGTACAAGTCTGACAGTTCCTCCCGTCCTGCCCTGGGTGGGAGGACTCGTTTTATGATTTCACCACGATACAAAAAAAAAAAGAAATCTGAGCAAGCAAAGTCTCTGATAAAAGCTAGTTAGTACTTAAAAGGGACCGCTTGTTAATTTCAGCTTTGTTATTTTTTGTATCTCTGGGCTCTTTGCGTTGTTATGTCATGTACTTAGTTTTCTTTTCCTTTTTTAGGTTGTTGAATATTGCCTCCGCTTTTTTTGTAAATGGCCTGTTATACCGCAGTTATTAAAGATACAGTTGGTAGTACTTACAGATAAATGTGTTGATGCCAGTGGCGTGGCTAGGCCAGAAGGGGTCGCGTATCAAAACTTGTTTGGGGCCCTGCTAACCTAAGTGTATAGTTTTGCAGAATAAAGACAATAGCACCCTGACGCGTTACTAATGCTATTACTGATGTCATTAAGAGAATTTTGAGAGTAGCTAGAAAAATTGAGAATGCTGATCGACTGATCATAGTTCATTTTTGACAACTACATATATACTGCCGTGTTTGTGAAATGTAAATCAAATTAACAGAGAAATCATTTTCCCTCGTTTTTTTTTACAAAATAGTATACCTGCTGAATTACTTACTTCTGCTTTTAAAATCCTGAACAGCCAAAAGGGTCTAGTGCGAGAGTTTCAACAAAGTTTTCAGAGGACAATGGCTTTAAAGGACATTACTTTTGTAGCCACAGTTTAGGCACATGACAAAATGCCGCAGAAAATTACACCTACCCTCATCTAGCTGAAATATGTTGCAGCATTAATTTAGGGAAAGTTTGAGACTTAGTTTAACGTTACGAGTGTACCTATACCTACGAAATTTAATGCTGTGCCTAGGCTTGGGTGTCAAAAATGTGTAGTATGCGAGAAAGTTAAGTGGGAACACGTCAATGACCAAACACCATCTATCAACTTAAAAAAAAATTGAATTTTGTGAATTTTAAAAGCGTATAATCCTCAATTTTGGCTCACGTACCGAAAAAGAATAAGTACGAGCTGTGGTACGGGTCAAATATTTTTTTTGTTTTCCTAACTAACAGAGTACCTAATAAATTTTTTATAGTCGTATTGCCTATTCTACATTCATCATTCCTTTCTTACTATCTTTACCCCACTATTTCTCATCTCGATCTGTCGTAATGTTAGTATTCGCTCCTTTTCTATCCATATCATTTTTCACATAGTCAACGCGCGTTTCCACAATTATTTTCTTCCTGACTTTACTCCAATATTTTTGCCTTCTGTATTTGCCAACATTTCAGCATTAACCCCATTTTTATGCATTTCGTCTTTCACATTATCTTCACATTGCTTTCGAAGGGAATATTGGGTATCTTATTATTACTATCATAATCGTGAACGTTTATGGGGATGAATGGATGGATGATCGTTATTATTTGACTATTTCAAACAACATATTCATCAAACATGTGTAAAATTGTAAACTGTTTGAAAAACGCGTCAAACAAAGCGGCAGCCGATTAAATTATTTCTCCAACATATATGGGGTGTTAAAAAGTTAACTGCAGGAATTTCGGGTACGTACGTACTCGGTATCAAGAACCAAAAATATAATTCCACAAATAAAAAAAAATGTAAGTAATCTTTTTTTCAAGCATTGTTTTTTTGTCCAATTAATATGACCCATAATAGTAGATTATTAACCAAGGGGATAAAGCAGTGTCTTCTGTCGCGGGTGACGATTTAAATCGCGAGCGTAACGAAGGACTCGAGGTTTACTCCCGAGCGTAGCGAGGGTGTTAAAAAATTAAATCACGAGCGAAGCGAGGGATTTAAGACGAGTCCTGAGTGTAGCGAGGGATTTAAGTTCATCCAAGACTAAGACAGCTTTATCACCGAGGAAAATACTCTACTTTTCGTACCATTTGCGAAAAAATTAACACAATAATAAATGGTAAAGCAGAAAGGACTGTCAGACTCTTTACTGACTAAATATACACCCTGTCCCTTTAATTGCCCTTTACGGTCCAGGGCCACGGTAACCTGTTCAGACATTGCATTTTGCTGAACTGGGGGGGTATTACAACGTCTTAAAACCAGGCTTGTTGCTGTGAGTGAACGAGATGGCGCTAGACGACTTGTAAAGCTCTGTCACTTTTACTCGCCGGAACAAGCCTGGTTTTAAGACGTTGTAATACCCCCCCAGGTCCTATTTGGCGCGGCCGTGGGACACATACCGTTTTACTACAAAAAGATAAACATTTGTTGAACGCTTAGATAAAGAAATGTAATTTTTTGACATTTGACATTTTTAAATCAAAGGTTGAACGCTTGTCTAAAAAAAGTGTTTTTGCAAAACGACCCATAAAACAACGTGAAATGTTGTTTTGACGTTGACAGTTTTTTTAGACAAGTGTTCAACAGATGTTTAACCTTCATGTAGTAAGACGGACAATGTTTTCTTTCTTTTTATTTAGCTTAGATTCAAGTTTCATTGTTTACAGTTCTAGTTTTACTTATAATGTTTTGTTATTGTGCCATAGTCAATGCCATAGACAGACATCTTTCTAGACAGTTCTGCGACGTCCTTAACATTCTAAATTAACACTTTAACAGTCTAAATGTTCAATTCATACCTACCTAATTATTTCTATGCTAAAACAATTTGATTTTTGTTGTCGTTGATGTTAAATCACTGTACCGGTACTTTTACTAAACTAGGCCATCCAGTTAAGTGTTAGAGCAAATGAGCATTCCAAACTGGAGTAGAATTCTTATTACAAAGCATTACTTTGAAAAACAGGAAAGTAGGTAGGTACATTAGTAGCATTTTTCATTTCTAGTATTTTAAACGTCGTTATTTATACTTTTGTTCGCGTAATATCTTCCATTGCGAAGTACTACAACTTCACGTTTTATATAATAATGCTTTATTCTATTTCCATATCAGATCTCTTTGTTATGCGGGGCTTCTTCATATTATACCAGTACTATCTTAATACTATGACATCATCATTATTAATAGTCGTGTGGTCTCGCCTTATTTTCTTTGAAAACTTATTTAGTATATTAGATTCTGAACCAAAAATACGTCTTATATTTACTTAGGAGCCCTATTTTCTTCGTTTTAGGCGAAAAAAGACTAATTCGCAAAACGGCAACCGAGTCGCAAAAGGACATTCTGTAACTATACGCCTTCTTATCGTGGTAAAATCATCAAATGAGACCTCCCACCCAGGGCAGGACGGGAAGGACTGTTAGACTTGTACTGACTAAAATCCAAAGTGATCCTGGGTCACGGTAACCAGCAGGCGTAGCATGTCGCCGTAGAAAGGGGTTTTGTCGACGGAAGAAAAGACAAAATGACAGAACGTTGAAATATTTTTAGCATTTTAAGCATGGTTATGTAAAAAATATAGAAAATAAATGATTCTATTCTTCAATAATGTACGAATGGTGTCATATTATTTGTGCAAAAAAAACAGTCGATTTGTATAGAAATAACGATGAAACAACTTTGTCTATTCTTGGTAGAATTGAGATAGAATCGCCATGCTACGTGTGCTGATGAGACAGAACCGCGAACCCAGCAGGCTTTGGCCCTCTAAGGGTGGTCCCGACATTTTGCTAATGCAAATGATTACCAATATGGTATAGATGTCCCAATCCCAAACAAACTGTGGGTCAAAAGAACACAAAACTGGTGCCCTGAGACAGTGAGGTGAGGTCGCGGTAGACCACGTAGGAGATAGCGGGACGAAGACAGGTTCCGTCCGAACTGGAAGGAGGACGCTCGTCGCCCAGGAGCGGGACAGAGCAGTCTATTAAAAAATCGGTTGTCTGTAAAGTCGGTTTACTGTAACAACGTCAAAAGAAAATACTGCACTTACGTTGCTATAAACAATTGAAAATTGGAACGCCTCAGAGCGAGGTAACGCCGCATGACGTCATGCGTGCAGCCGGCTCCATCGAATTATAAGACGTTGTCACGTCAAAAAATCAAAAATTACTACCTAGTACCTAGACTACCCATCGTCCTATGAGAATATTTTAGTTTTTTTACTGAATTAAAAGTAATATCAAAAATGCGGAAACTATCCCGATTTTACCCTACATAAGGAGCTCAATGATCCGACGAACACTACTAAAGAAAGAACATTTTTGTAGGCTACGTAGAGTAGAAAAACCTGCTTGAAGCAATCTACAAAAATAGTACTGAGAAAGTAAATTGAGACGAATAAGAACGTGCAGTCTAGAAACAAATTCGGTTGGTAACAAGAAGCCACTAAGTTTCGTACGTAACTTATACAGTACTGAGACAATCTAATTATAGATGACATGTTCTTTATGTACTGTCCCGGAGGTATAAATAACAGTATGTGACGTCATATCACGACTGTTTTTATAGAAAAGTTGGGTACAATTTAGGTAATGTACTGTCTTTCTTCATGTGAAGATTCTAATCTTCACGCATAATTTTTCTTTCTAGCCAACGTTAAGGTGGACGCACACTTATCTGAGCCGAACGCGTCGAAGGAGTCGAACGAAACGAATTTTAAAATTCTGTATATGAAATCTCATGAAACCTCGCACACTTATCCGCGCCGAAACGTCCTAATCAAACGAAAGGATTTTTAGATTTATTATACAGAATTCTAAAATTCGACTCCTTCGGCGCGTTCGGCTCCGATATGTGCGTCCACCTTTTTCAAACAACTTTGCTAACCATCTACACCGAGTTTGACGAATGATTCATTTCCTTTAATGTTACCGCCATGATCGCCGGCAAACGCCAACGAACGATAGTTGGCGTTCGGTAGGCGGTCCATACAGGACCAATGATGGCCTGCAAGACCCATTCGGTGGTCTTCAATAGTCCGGTCTGTACGCGGCAGTTTTCAACAAATTATAACGTGCCAGTAATTTTATACTTATACATTTCTTCTTTATTCGTGCGAGTATTCTTATCATAGACAAATTTTTCTCTGTATTTTCTGTGGAAACTGTCAGTACGTACCAAATTATATCCTGCCAGTAATATTAAGGTTATATGTGAGGTATCAAATTTTCTACACTACCTACTATACTCCTCCATTCTTCGTTCAATAATTCATGCTACGATCATAGGAACCTATATCAGCTTTTGATGGACAAACTTGGAGTGTTCCCGTTATAGTCAGGTTTGTCTTTCGTGACTAGGGTACTGGGGTACAGTGTTTCAGCAATTGTTTCAGTGATCATTGTTCAAATGTATATGTTACAGCTGAAACCCATATAGAGATACCTTAGCTAGGTCTGCATTTCTCGCAGTGGTAGACGCCCACGGCGTCGGACGTCGCAAGACGATCTCCGGCCACCGTAGGCGCGGGCATGCGGGCGGCGAGTACTTAATGTGCAACTCGCCGCCCGACCATGGACCATGCCCGGGTCGACGGCGCGTTGTGTTCCACGCGCGCCTCAAAGAGCGTCAGCAAGATGACGGGGCCCCCCTCTAGAGGGCCAAAGCTTGCCGGGGTCGCGGGACTCATACCATTACCGTGACCCTGGAACGTAAAGGGCTAATGAAGGACACCGTGGATTTTAATCAGTACAAGTCTGACAGTCCGTCCCGCCCTGCCCTGGGTGGGAGGACTCATTTGATGATTTTACCACGCTTTAAAAAAAGGTCTGCATTTCTGTGTTTAGGGATAATGGAAGAAGTATTAAACAAGTTCAGCGTGCCTGTACCTGAAAAACTTTCCTGAATATTGCACGTAGGTCTCGAGCCATTAGTGAAACGTAAGAAAATCCCTTTGCCTTGTTTTGCGACATAATTACAACACAATGATATCTTTCCTCCATACAGTGTATCTTTTAATACCCTCCCCCACGCAAATGGCTTTGTTGCTCTCAATTGCTTTTATAGGCACAAGTCGACAATTTCGAGATAAAATAATTGTGAAACGCAACATTCATATTCACAATGGTAAGGCCACTTTTGTGCTCGAAGCTACTCAGTGACACAAAGGCTTTTCTTTATAACTTAATTGAAAATGGATATTGAAAGTCCAGATAGATTTTATTATTTCTCACTTTTATCTGTAGTCTGTACTATATACTAATATTACAAAGCTGAAAAGTTAGTTCGCTAGAAGCACTTTTTCATTTTCTATATACATGCTTCAAGTACGCTAACAAGAAAATACTGAAAAATTGTGCCACTCATTGCGAAAGTTCTTTATAATTGAGTTAGTAGTACAATTAAATAAATGAAAATGGATAGCTATATCTATATCTATACTAATACTTAATAGGTACTAATACTAATAATTTTATAAAGAGGAAACATTTGTATTTGTGTGTGTGTGTGTATTTGTAATGAATAAACTCAAAAACGACTGGACCGATTTCAAAAATTCTTTCACCAGTTGAAAGCTGCTTTGGTCCTGAGTGACATAGGCAATAACGGAGGGATGTCGTGAAGAAAGCCTTAATGCTATACTAAAATTCCTTTTTCACACCACTTGCTCGTAAATGTTAAATTATATGTCATGCAAACAAGGAATAAAGCAGGTCATTGCTGCCCCCCGTTCGAGCCGGGCAATAATATTGTACTGAATTTCATTATTCCCGTGGGAATAATGTGATTTGAATTTGGAACCTCAAATAAAACAGTACCTATGAAAACTTTTACCAAGGAATTGTACCAGTAATGGCGGCCGGTGACCGCAACAGCTGATCGCTTGCAGTGGTGCCAACTTCACGTTCGAAGGTTGTCGTACCACATCAAATTTCAAATACGAATTTATTTCCTCACAGTAGGTGTGGAAAGCAGAGTACACTCCTCGGGAGTAAAGCTACCTTGTCTTGGTCTAACTTGAATCCCTCGCTACACTAAGGGTTCTTAACTTAATTCCTCGCTGCGCTACGGAGGTTCACCCCCAGAATCCTGTGTCGCTTCGGAATTCAATACGTCCGTGACGTAAGGCAATGCTTTACTCCCTTGTTGCGTAATCTACTATTAAAACCTTTCAGAATCGCTATCCTTACATAACACTGCGCATACAATATGACTTAAATCAGGCCGCATTGCCTTCAAGGACGAACCTTGATCAGAGGCTAATAACTCACTGTTATGGCTCAGCTTAACCACATAAGTGCGGGGCTCTGTAACTTGGGACTTTAAGGGATGGTTAGGGTAAATGTCAACAATACGCCAAATATATTTTGTACCGGGTGCTTTTAAGTGTAAAGGGACATTTTGACAATTATATTTAGTCCTTATAATAGGCTATTTGACAATATCAATAAATTATAAATCTAATTAGTCCGTTATTTAGAGTTTTGAAAAATAACGGACACATATTTTTTCTTAAGTAAAATCAATGAATATTTACCAAGATGTAACACATCAAGACTCGAGAGTGGGGGCTCGTGACGTCAGAATTCAGTAAAAAATGTACTGAATTGTGACGTATTGGCAATTTTAAAAGCATCATATCTCTGTCATTTTTGGTTTGCGTAAAAAAAGAAAAAATACGGTCAAATATTATTTGATAATCTAACTGACGGACTAATTAGAATTTTTTAGTCAAATAGCCTATTGGTCCGTAATTTAGGTACTTCGTAAGATTCCATCCACTTCACTAGCTATACCTATTGTTCAGAATATTCCGTCCATTTTGCGCTAGTTCCATTATCACTGGCGTATCAAAAGACACACTGGACATTTTGCGGGCTTCCTCCTCTTAGGGTGACAAAGGCGTAAATGTAATTACGTTATATAAGTCTTGCTTTTTACGGTCCCTCTGTCCTCTGGGGAGGTCAGAATAGAGGAGGTATCTACGTACTCTCTTGCCTACCTCACTTGCTATCTAGTAGATTGTAGTTTTTTGCATTTACAATCAACAAAGTGGAATCATGACCCATTTTGACAATAAATCGTTTGAATCCGTCAAATTGACAAAGATCAAAGTCGTTACAATGAATAGAAAACAGGACAGCTCTTTACTTTCGACTAAAAGTGGCTGTGACATACGGACGGACAGACAGACAGACATGACGAATCTATTAGGGTTCCGTTTTTGCCATTTGGCTACGTAAAACTAAAAAGCCAAGAGCCATTCGAAAAATACATGAAATATCACCAAAATTGCCAGTACACGTTTTACAAAACAAAATCCCCACTGTAATTCAGTAACACATGCGTCTTATTTCAGGCGTCCCTGAGGGAAATGTCAAACTTTCAGCACTTGTAGGCTTTTCAGCACGAACCCCTGAAGGATTGAGAGAAGGAGGGTAGGAGCGTGTCGCGTGGCACTCTCCTGGGAGGGATAAAGTTATAGTTTCGGGGAATATTGTTGTTCTACGTAATTAATTGCGGAAATATGATATTAATTCTTGAAGATGTAGGAAAATTACTTTGTACATTAACATAATCCTAACTTGCTAATAATATAATAACTTTGTGAGGATGTATGGATGTAAGATGTTTATTACTCTTTCACGCAAAAACTCCTAAACTGATTTGAATGACATTTGGTACACAGATAGTACATAACTTGATTTGATAAGATAGTATATAACTTGCGTTTTATTTTCCTGTGTGATAATTTTTGAGTTGTAACGGCCGGAACCGTTAGCAACAGCAAGTATTAAAATAGGAACGTAATTGTGTTTGTTTGTAAAACCTTTTTAACAAATTATCTTGTGAAGTCAATTATGAGGTCGAAGAATAATCATAAAAATTGTACCTATATGTATAGGGTGTTAAAAAATTAACTGCAGGAACTTCGTGTACGTACTCGGTATCAAAACCAAATACAATATAATTTATTTAAGCATTTTGTTTACGAATTGAGCGTACCTAGCGCCACCTAGCGGTCACCACGGGCAACAATGCCACAGACATCTAAATATTTAAACCCCTTCTTTCCTATGTCTATGGTCACCAACAACGGCGACGTGGAGGCGATGACGTGGAGCCAGCGGCGTGGAAGCCAGCGCGGGAGGGGGGTCAACGGACGCTCGGACCTGACCTGCTGCCAGCGGTCAAGCCATTACCCTGACGACACCCGAGTACTTCACTCTAATTCTTGCGAACCGCATTGTATTATATTCGTCAAAATAAAAACCGTATATTCGTCACACCGAGCCTTTAAATCAGCACATCCTCATCACGAAGATTGACCACCTCCTGCACACATTTAAAAAAAAACAATTTTTTTTTGAAAATAAAGCATTTGTTTTATGGCCAATTAATATGGCCTATAAAATAAGTTATTTGTATATACGTATGTCATTAGGTGCGTCCCCACAGAGCGCGCAGCCTCGCGAAGCATTTTCCACGCGAAGCAGTGCTCGGTTGGTGTGGACGTGTCTCGGGCGAGGCAAGTGACAGCGCTGCCGCGGTCGAGCGACCGAGCGCCCGAGCCATCCAGTGTCGGCTTTTGTTTTGCTCGCGTATATTGTTTCGTGCCGCGGTCGAAAAACACTAGACGCGTCCACACAGAGTGAGCAGCCTCGCTTGTCAGTTTCCTCGCGCAGCAAATGCCTCGCGAGGCTGCGCGTTCTGTGTGGACGCACCTATTGAATTGCCAGTCCAAAGTCTGCAAAATGTTATGGGAACGTTGGAATCAGCTGTGAACGCAACACACGGGTGAACGAACTCAAAGAGCAACTAAACTCATTAATTTGGACAAAAAACAAATGCTTAAACATTTTTTTTAATGGAATATATTTGGTTTTTGATACCGAGTACACGAAATTCCTGCAGTTAATTTTTTAACACCTTGTATAAAATCAAAAGTGGACCTTTCAAAACAGTTCACCGAAATAAGATTCTACTGCTACACCATGGAAGAAAGTAATCATGTTTAGACATTTATATCTACATAGAAGATATTCTAAAAGGATAAATATCTTGAAACTAAAATGGCTGAAACATTGTAGGTATATCCCATAACCTTTCAACCAGTAAAACCTCTAATATAAGATCCATGTAATAAATAAAGATTGAAGTAAAAATAATCCCACATAACGACGTCGCAGACGCGGCTGCAATAAATTTCTTTCAGCCGACACATACGACCTTAAGTGGGTAACTGGAACACAGTTTTTCATACCTAATTCAACGCGTTAACAAGTATTCCGTAATAGAAGAAAATGGAACAGAAGGCTAGCTAGCACTCTAACTGCGTAATTCAATTTTTTTATATCGCATGAAGAAATTCGTAATAAGCAATGATATTTTAGTAAACAGATATGAGCGCGCAAAACGTGAAGACTAGAAAACGTCCTAATTGGGACGTATTGCTTTTAGTCTGTTTCTCGCACGACTACGAGTGACACGTTGCGCGTTGCTACTTAATTGCCTTCCAAAATGCCATTGTCTGTATTTAGAAAGTGTACCAATTATGATACCAAAGTTAATAAAACACAAGGGATCTCATAACACACGTAGTACGCAATATACTTCGATTTATTAATATATTTCAATTATTTTAGTAATATTATATTTGTTCTATCTCTCTCTCTCTATCTATCTCTGTCGTGATGCCAACGTGCGGTGATTGGTGCGGTGATTGGCTTGAATAATGTTTGTTTACATTCACGCGCAATTGACAACATCTAGCTGTCACTTTTTTCTTATTGGTTTTGTCAAGCTATCCTTTTTACTTGTAGTGAAATGTAATGTGTGAATAAAAAATTGTGTATGTGTGCTGCCGCTCGGCGCGGAACAGTTTTTTCTGTTGTTTTGTAAGTGTATAACATTTCTGTATATTAGAATATCATTGGTAATAGGTAAGTATGCACTTTCGCTCATATGTGTGAAAAATTAGTCTGCTCGACTATGCAAAAAGCGTAGGTGTATGTATGCAACGACAATTGGGAAATTTGAGAGTTTCCCAACTTAAGTTTTTTTATCTACTGGCATGTGTGTTTGAGAGCAGTAGTGGCCCAGTGGTATCGGCCTCGACTTACTAGTTGTAGGTCGTCGGTTCGAACCCAGTCAGGCGCATTACTTTGTGTAATTTATTTCAACACTACTGCTCTCAAAACGGTGAAGGAAAACATCGTGAGGAAACCGGCATGTCCTAGAACCAAAAATTCGAAGACATGTGACATCTACCAATCCGCACTGGGTCCGCGTGGTAGATTACGGCCTGCTCCCTCTCACAGAGAGGAGGCCTGTGTCCCAGCAGTGGGAACATTTAAAGGCTGATGATGATGATGTGTGTTTGAGCAGTGGTAACGGCTCTGACTTAAGAGGTGTAGGTCGTTGGTTCGAACCCAGCACACATTACTTTGTGTAATTTATTAAGGTGAAGGAAAACATCGTGAGCAAAAACAGCATGTGTTGCACACAATATGTCTTCGAATTTTTGTGTGTCCACAAAAATTCGAAGACATATGAAATCTACCAATAGTGCATTCGGCCCGCATGATGAGTTTACAACCCACTCAGAAAGAGAAGGACTGTGTCCCAGCAGTGGGAACATTATGAACAGAGATTATACTGTGTAGATGCATGGCGTGTATTATCGCTTGCTGTACAAAACCGACCTTCTATTCTATTCTGCGGATTATTGTGGTATTAATATTTTAAACTACAGCTAACCGATCGATGGCAGTTACTTACTCGAACCTTGTTACGGTTGAGAGGACGTTAAACTCGGTTCATGATTAAACGTGTAGTTTTCTACATGAGTCATGGTGGAAAAAGTTTTAATTTGCGTGCTGTGTGCATGTGGCTTTTTAATTTACTAAAGGACCTGCGTTTTTTCCTAAGTTTGGAGAAATAAGCTGATCATTATCTGATCGAAAGATGGTTTTCTAATTTATTGAAGAACCAGTACTATAGGGACACAAAGCATCATCAACTTCAACAAAAGATAGGTACCTACTTTCAAATTCAAGATGCCATGGTTGCCAAGCATCCAAGCATTATTAGGCGTGCTCATCTTCATTGCATTTTTAATTTGTTTAACATTAACCTAATAAAAAGTTCCTAAATCAGGTAACTCTTTTAGCTCTAAAATCTTGTTTTTGCACAAAAGCTTTAATAAAAATCCTAATTTAATAACAAACTTACGAAGGTACTTAACGTTTATCCCTGCTTTCTCCAAAGCATCCCTAGAAAATATGCCGTTAATTTCACTTTTAATGTTCTAGACCCCAAAGAAACAATTGTAGACAAAATGGGTCCCAGTTTAAAGGCAAATTAGCCATTTTAAGACCTCAACATTTGCTCGGGGGACTCTTAAAGATATCAGTTTAATTTGTGACCCAGTTAGCATTTACACAATTGAATTAAAAAAGAAGAAACTTGGCAGTGCTGTCTATGGGCAATTTGCATTAATTTTCTGATTAAAACAAGTGAGTTAGTACCTAGTGCAAATATTTAGAAAGTTGGCAACGGTTAAGGGTAACTGGTTTAGCTATTATAGCCATAGTTACATAAAAAACGCACTTTTTGCTCTTCGTTGGTGCGCAACTAATAAACTCATTTTAACTTACATACACAACAGGCTGTTTTACCCAAAAAAATAATTGGTCCGAAACACAGATTATCAAAAAATGTTTGACCCGTCTTTTTTCTTTAGTTACTTTAACCAAAATTGACCTATAAATCACAAATCGTCACTCAGCCAGTTTCATTTTACAGGTGTTATGACTCCCGAAGCGTTTTATCTTCGTCAATATATTTTGTTGATTTAAAAAAAAAGTGTTCATATAATTTTCATTACCTACTCTAACTGACGGACTGAACAGATTTTCAATTTATTTATGCCGTAAACCATCCTATTGTTTAGACCCGTAAAAACTACCTTTAGATCATCTAACAAATTTCGACAAGCCATATGATCCTCAGGATTATATTATTACCTGGGATACTCACGATTATATTATTAAAAAAGTGACATAAAGGTAACAGGACACCTTTTTTGAGGATAGAACATCATCAATAAGAGTCCGTTGAAACTTGGTAAGTAGATGTACCTAGTATGTGAACCGCATTAGGATTTTCACACAAAAATAATTTAAAAAAAAATTGGGGTTTCCCCATACTTTACCAAACTTCCAGCGAAAATTGGTTTGAACGAGATCAAGTAATTAGTTTTTTTTAATACGTCATAAATCGTAAACCGCAATTTACCTTTCAAAGTTACAACCTACTACAAGAACTTTTATATTATGTTAAGTAATTGCTGCTACGGAACCCTTTATGGGCGAGTCCGACTCGCACTTGGCCGGTTTTTATAAATGTGTGAGTGAACGCTATGTACACATTTAAATGTTTTCCTTGGAGATGTTCACTACGAACCGGATAATTTTTCTTGGAATTCTTTTTTGGAAAATCTTCAATTCTCAGTGGCCTTCTAGGAATCTGGACGTTCAATAATCAAAGCCTTATTAGTATATTATTTTTGAGTTGTAAATTCCTAAAAACGACTGCGACCAAGCTATCCACACGAAAAAGAACATTAATAGCTGGCAAGTTAGGTTCATTTTCGGATGAAATGCTATTGAGCTATGTTAAACTTAGACTTATCTTAGATTAGACCTTAGTCTTAGCTTAGATTTAGTTCAGTTGAGATTTATCAAAAAAAGAACTATGCTTGTAGTAACGAACCCATCAATGCGTAGGCTTTACAGCTATTAGACTAACTAGAAAGTTATAAATAAGTATTTATGAGAATAAAGTTTTTTTTTTTTTTTTTATATCTAGGGACACAAATTTAACTGAATGTGGGCGATTTTATTTCGGTAGACTTTAAGTGGAAATTTTTCAGGCTTGAAATACATACATACGTCAACGATATACCTATTATTATTAAATGTTCTATTTTAGTCACTTTAAGTTGAACTGAAATATTCTTCAAAATAAATAATTCTATTTTAATATAGTAATGTGAACATTTATTTTGTTCTGTTTTTAGTACATATTTGCTGTTATAGCGGCAACAGAAATAACATCAACGGTGTTCATTTCAACTGTCTAACAAGCACGGTTCATGAGATATAGCCTGAAGACAGACGGACAGACGGACTGCAGAGTCCGATTTATCCTTTAGAAACTTGGTACGAAACCCTAAAGGCCGATCCGCACACAACAGTGCCGGCACAGTGCCGACACGTGCCGATCAGTAACGTATCGATCAGAGTCAGTGAAATATGATATTGTCGCCAATGATATAATATAAACTATAGACACGTTGTCCGCACTCTAAAATGACAACATGAAATGAAGCCAATTATAGGCTATTCGACTAAAAAAATCTAATTAGTCCGTCAGTTAGATTATCAAATAATATTTGACCCGTATTTTTTCTTTTTTTACACAAACCAAAATTGACGGAGATATGATGCTTTTAAAATTGCCAATACGTCACAATTCAGTCAGTCACGAGCCCCCACTCTCGAGTCTTGATGTGTTATATCTTGGTAAATATTCATTGATTTTTTTACATAAGAAAAAATATGTGTCCGTTATTCTTCAAAACTCTAAATAACGGACTAATTAGATTTATAATTTATTGATACTGTCAAATAGCCTATTGGCCACATCGCGCTTAGTTACGCACCAACCTGTCGCACGACGCTACGTTTGTTAGATGTTAGATGTATATTTGTCTCCCTCTAGCAACAGGTATCCTGCCGTACGGTGTCATATTTTCTTTCTCTTTCTTCAGACGTATAAGTAGTTCTAGTATTTTCGCCGTTTTTAAGCGCCGCAATGTTCGTTCATGACGTGACGTCTGATAGGGGAGAATGGAAGAAGAAAACGTGTTGCGCCGACCCCAAATAGAATGGGATAAGGGCAGGAAGAAGAAGAAGAATGTTCGTTCATGACGTGTCTATAATACGTCATTGATTGTCGCATACATTGTGTACGACGCTATCCGTACTCATCAGTGACAGTGACGTTCAGTGATGTTCAGTGATCATCAAAATAATGTGATGATGACACTGCGGATAGGCCTTAAATCTACTTGATAATATACTCTTTTTGACAAACAAAATGTGTGATCCACATTGGCCCTTGATTGGATGAACTGAACGTCAGTCATAGAGACACATCTCTGCCTAGCAGGGTGATGGGACAGGCTAAATATGAACCAAAATATAATATTAAAATATAGTATAATATATTAATAAACACGTGTGTGCCCGACAACTATGTGTTGAGAAGGCAAAAACCACGTCTATTGGCGGTCCCCAGTGGTAGGACCAATACTACTGAGTAAAGCCCCAATGACACTTACCTTAAGTGTACTTAATCGGGCACGCCGCAATCGCGGCGGTAAGACCCCTCTTTGAGGAGTGGCTGGAAAGACGTCACGGCGTCCTGACTTACCGCATGACGCAGGTCCTCACCGGACACGGAAGTTTCGGGAGGTTCCTGTGTCTGATAAGGAAGGAAGAGACGCCCGGGTGTCACCACTGCGAAGATCGCCCGGAGGACACGGTGGAGCATACGGTGCAGGACTGCCCCGCTTGGGCAGAGCACCGCCGTGTCCTCTCGGCGGCGATAGGCGGAGACCTCTCGCGCCCGGCATTGGTCGAGGCCATGCTGCGGGGCGAGACGGAGTGGGAAGCGGTCGCCTCCTTCTGCGAAGCAGTTATGCTCGTGAAGGAGGAGGCGAGCCGCAAGAGAGAGAGGACAGCGTCCTCCCTCCGCCCCAGCCGCAGTGGTAGACGCCCACGGCGTCGGACGTCGCGGGACGATCTCCGGCCACCGTAGGCGCGGGCATGCGCGCGGCGAGTAAAGGGCAACTCGCCACCCGACCATGGACCATGCCCGGGTCGACGGCGCGTTGTGTTCCACGCGCGCCTCAAGGAGTGTCAGCACGATGACGGGGCCCCCCTCTAGAGGGCCAAAGCCTGCCGGGGTCGCGGGACTTATCTCATTACCGTGACCCCGGGACATAACGGGCTATTGAAGGACACCGTGGATTTTAGTCAGTACAAGTCTGACAGTCCCTCCCGCCCTGCCCGGGGTGGGAGGACTCATTTGATGATTTTACCACGAAAAAAAAAAAAAAAAAAAAAAGTGTACTTAATGACGTAGCAGAATACATTGATATTTTTACTTGTTCTCTGAGTGATTTCATAAAAACTACAAAATTACATTTTATGTTATAGGTAGTAATTTAAACTGTAATTTTACGGCCACACTATTGAATTAGGAAAATCCTGTAATGATAGTGACGATGTGTTAATAAATAAATAAATAAACATTTTGATATATAAATGGGGAAAGTTTGTGTGCATTCAAGGCGGAATTCTCAGCCGAGCCGTAAGCGAGGGCGAGGGTGAAAAGGAATAAATGCCCACGTGTAGGTATGGAGCGACAGAAAATACATAAAAAGGATTATTATTATATATTATTATTATTCATAATTTATTTAATTAACTTGATAATAAAATCTGTAATTTATTTGTGTTTATAGTGTGAAGGTGCAGATTTAGCTCTCAGAAAGTTATCCTGGCGGCGGCGCGGCGGCGCCTATGTGTCTGTCTGCCCCATGGAAAAACCTGTTTAAATAAACTATTCTCTAATCTATAACCCCCGATCATTATTATCACATTGAAACTAATAACTCAATCAACAATGGAATATTACCATAAAGTACCCTACTTTACATTTAGCTTTTTTTCTATGACCATAGTGAAAAAAGGATAGAGTTTTTTGTACTCCACGGTAACGTGTCACAAAGAAATTAATTCTCCCCAGTTCGTGTAGCCATAAACTCTATGACTCACGTTATGGACTCATTATGGAAGTACTGTAAAAACTATAACACTTTTGTCCTAACGTATTATTAAAATGGATTGTTATTATTTGTGAAGTGAAATATTTTGGTTATTATTTACTTGTTTATCACGTAATTAGCTTATTTACTGATTCCAACACAAAATAGGTTAGTTTTGTCTGTCATCATCATTTATAAACGGTAACAACATCGCTCAAGTGCACAATAAGCTAATAAAATTCCCTATCTCAAAAACTCCTGAACCGATTTTGATGATACTTGCAGTATAACGTAAGTTAAACAACCCACCTAGTACAACAAAAAAAGAATTACTTAAATTGGACTTGCAGTTCCGGAGATATGCGAATACAAACTAAATCAGTCGATGCCTACTCCTTACTGTTAAGGAGTTGTACCTTCCATCATCAGCTCAGCTACATGAGATGATGATTATCATACGTAAGTACTTAAATTACTTCATAAAACTTGCGAAAAACGATGTGCGGGCCTATAAAATTTGAGGGTTGCCCTCGATTTCCCTGGGATCCCATCATCAGATCCTGACCTGATGATCATGGGACCACTTGGGAAGTATACAAATGAGCAAATGAAACAAATGAAAAATTTTCCAAATCGGTCCAGGCGTCTTCGAGAAATCGGGGAACATACATAAAAAAAAAGAAGGATTCCGACGAATTGAGAACCTCCTCCTTTTTTTGAAGTCGGTTAAAAACAAGCCTCATATGTTTATCATATAAATATCTAGTTGCCAAGAATTGACAGATCTAATGTCCCCAAGTAATGTGCTCACTAGGTGGCGCTGTGATCGCACACACAGTGTTCAGCCTTCATATTCTTTAGTAGCCTAAAAATAGGTTCAATACGTAGAAACCTAATTAATAATTCAAGTATCCATAAGACAATAGCATATTACTGACTATTGACCCGTCAACGATTGATTTAAACAGTTCTACAAACCAATAAGTGTTATTGTGAAAAAACATTATTTATGCAAAAGGCTTTCGTGTAAACACTATTAGCACGCTATTAGGCACTGTGCACAACTGCAGGTCCGTCACTACAGCGGTAAAATGGCAACACAGCAATTTCGGTTCTTCGTCCCCATTCGCACGAGCGCTTTTCAAGGGCTCAGCCTTTTTAAAGCGCGGCGCTTTTTTCAAACTGTATTTGATTTTAAATACTGGGTGGTAACATTTAAGTTCAGTTCACCTTTTCGTTCCAATTTCGCGCTTTTTTAACGCCCCCAGAAAAGCGCTCGTGTGAATGGGCTCCTCGTATTTATTGGTAGTCATTATTATGTTCTTAGTTGGTTTTGGATCATATTCTTTTCTATCTATCTTTCTACCTATTATATCAAGTGATATTTATAAATATCTCAAACCTTTACACGTTGGGTACCTACTCCACGACTACAGGCCCATGCCCAAAATGGATGGGTCGTATGAACCACCAGGTGATGTACTAGGACGATATAAGAGCATAAAATAATTTTGATATGTGATCGGATCGCATCATCATCATCATCATCAGCCTTTAAATGTTCCCACTGCTGGGACACAGGCCTCCTCTCTGTGAGAGGGAGTGGGCTGTAATCTACCACGCGGGCCCAGTGCGGATTGGTAGATGTCACATGTCTTCGAATTTTTGGTTCTAGGACATGCCGGTTTCCTCACGATGTTTTCCTTCACCGTTTTGAGAGCAGTGGTGTTGAAATAAATTACACAAAGTAATGCGCCTGACTGGGTTCGAACCCACGACCTACAACTCGTAAGTCGAGACCAATACCACTGGGCCACCACTGCTCTCAAACACACATGCCAGTAGATAAAAACTTAAGTTGAAAAACTCTCAAACCCAATTGTCGTTGCATACAATACCATAACCACCTAAATGCACAATGGTAATATATTACCATTCATATTTTCCGTAAAGTGCAAAATGGTAATATATTACCATTCCGGACATGGCGCGATCTACCTTTCAAATTTTGTCCATTTCTTTCTAACGCAAGGTATTTCATCACCTTTATCTTTCCTATGCTAAACTTCAATACTTTCTACATGCTAAAAATACGAAACGCGCACCAGAAACGTTCCATAAAAAAAAAAAAAAAATGTCGAAGTCAGTCTATGGTTTACGCCGTACGATAATTTGCCGCTCGCAATAGAAATTTGTTTTATTAAGTTTTTGGTAATTATTATTGAGTGAATTACTGTTATAGTGGTTTATTGTGATATATTTCATGTGTGTGCAAGTGAGTTTTAACCTGAGCGTAAGTATAATACTTTTTCTGTGTGGTTTTCTCAACGCTGATATCAAGACTTGAATTTTGTCAGAATGCTATCGTAATTTATTAAATTGTGAGACCAGTTCTGAGTAAAAAGTAATTACTATCGCATTGAATGTTTACTCGACAATAGATTTCAGCCAAAACATACACAAAAGATACTAAATTTTGAATAGAAATAGAATTTTTGCGAACGTAAACAAACAAAAATGGCGGCCATTGTAAACAAACTTTCCCGGAGTTTGATATTTCTTATCTTGTATTTTTTTTCTTTGACTAATGACTAGCAAGTGTGATATATCATTGGAAAGGAAATTTCTTGTAGAAAATAGTTACGTATGATGTAACTATTCTAACTTTACTGAATAAAAACAAACGAGAAATGTAAAAACGCAGTTTACTTGTGGGTATTACTTCAATCAATTACATATTTTTCTGTACTAGATAAACTTATCAACATAATTTTTACACAGTAGTTACAATATTAACTTAGCTTTCAGATGAAAACAATATTTTGAATCTTTGTGTAAAGGTATACTTGTACTAAATTATTTAATTTCTGTAAAAAATTGTTAACCGTCAGCAAATTTTTCGAGGTAGTTGTACGCTTGTAAATAAATATTTTTATACTGGAAAGTATGTTGTTTTTTATTTTATCGTATGTAGATATAACCTCCCCACCAATAAAAGTCATAAAACATATATGTTATCGATTTACTTTTTTAAATAATCCTGTTTAAAGTTCACATGATGTTTTCTTCAACAGAAGTCAATGTTTACAGCTACATTTTAAAATAGAGGAACTAATTATCATTATACACTTAACACTAAATGAATGGATCATTCATAACTATTCATAAAAACAACACTTGAATGCTTCTTTGTACGCCGAGCGACCGGCAAAACTTGTTTATCTTATCGGGACCACCTGGCGCGCGGCTCCCGCCCTTTTTTCTTCGATGAGTGTGCACTTGGCGTCACCGACGTGAATTGCATGCGATAGAGCGGCGGTATTTTTAAATAAAAGCACAAAATATAAAATTATACATATTAGGCTGGCTAGCTCGTGGCTATACAACAATCCACTTCAATTACTGCAAACAATTTTTCCACAAAATGCTTACAGTTTTTAATTGAAACAAACAAAACCAATTTACTTGATGACCACTTGATCGGCTTTCCGTGGCGAGGAGAACATTTGAACCATTGACCTCAATGCTCTGAGGGGTTTGAAAATAAGTTTGAGTGCACCTTACTGAAGTGATTTTGGGCTTTCCACTTGGTATCTATACCATAAGTATTATATTACTGAAGAGTTTGTTTCTTTGGTTAAACGCGCTAATCTCAGAAACTACATTACTGTTTCGTTTTTTCGATTCCTGGCGAGGATTATTAATTTTTCTAAAATCGAATGATGCAGTTATCGTTTTCATCAAAATTGGCCGAGACTCCTTTCAGTATATTTCGCTATTTTTTATAGTTTCGGATTTGGTGATCCACGCCTAATTGGAAAATTCACCTGTATAAATCTAAAGTCATGTTAGAGGCTTGTGGTGGCCCTAGAGGCAGCTACTCAACTCTATTCAACTCCTCAAATGGAAGCTACCTAGCTAATCAAATCTTTTATCAGCAAGTATTGATAAAACAGCCAGTTTGGTCGATAACAAGTTCTAAGCTTAACTCCTACATCTTTAAATAGGCACCCACACGTACCAACCGTTGCCTAGTTACAAACACAAATAGTGTTGAACAAGTAATTTACATATGTTCAAGTTTTCTGCATAAAATAACGATGTAAGTATTAAATTGCTGAAACTATACCAGTTTTCACGCTGAATACACAGAGAAAGTTTCATTAATTGTACATGGTTTTAATGGCTTTATGTAAAACTAAATTTAGCTCGCGGCTTCGCAATTTGTAAATTAATCATTTAAACGTTTTTTTTTCTTCAGTTAAATTTTATAGAGCTTGCCAAGACACTCCGATACTCAAAGAGCACATGCAAAGTTGCACCATATGTGGTCGTGAACAGGACATAACAGAACTTAATACTATTTTAAAAGCTCAAAGTTCTAGTTTGAAGAATTAATCCTAAAACTCCATTAAACTAAATGTTCGCTTGTTCTCTAACAGCAATTAGATACAACTTGTGTTTAAAAGCCTACCAGTAAATTACCTATTTTAAAACCATAAAATTGAAATACCTGCCAAAATCCATAAATGCTCACGAAATTGTGTATCATAAAATATTATAGAAATAAACCTATTTTCTTAAGCAGAGTCGACGAAGCCTCGTTTCGCGGGGCTCCTATTTCTGTTTGCAGGGTTTAAAGGAACCTAACTAAACCGAACTTTGGGGTGTCCCTGAATTCTTGCTAAAGCGAGTTTTAGATTCGGCGACCATTTATCCTCTTTGGTACAAAAATAATTATTGATAAGCATTAAAATGTAGCCATTAGATACAAACCAGCCATTTTGTAGAGATAGTTGCGCAAAGGGCTTTGTTGAGAGGCTTAAATTACAGAGATCTATTTCTAGCTATGGACTGGTGTAAGTGGATATACTGCGAAGGTGGATATCCTGAGAAGAAATCGTAAACTTAAATAAGCCTAGTCTCAGAGCAAAAATCAAAAATGTGATTGAGCAGTGATTTAAAAATCATAAAACATGGCTTTAGTTTCTTTTGAATGGCCTAAAAATTGTCAAATGAGTCCTCCCGTCTTGTGTGGTGCGGAAGGGACTGTAAGGGTGCCTTTCCACCAGAGATGTGATATGTAGCTGTGCTGCGAGAATGTAAAAGCTGAGCTACGAAACTGTGTGATCATTTCCACTGATACTACGCTATGTAGCTATGCGAGTAAGATGTGCTATGAAGATAGGTAGCTGCGCTACAAAGATGCGTAGCTGCGCTACGAAGATGCGCAGCTGCGATATGAAGATGCGTAGCTGCGCTACGAAGATGCGTAGCTGCAATACGAAGATGCGTAGCTGCGCTACGAAGATGCGCAGCTCGAGCTATGCGATGTATCGATAGTAGGGAAGACGACCCATAGCACGCAGCCATAGCACGCATCAATAGCACGCAGTCATAGCACGTATCCTTCCATATAAAAACACATCTTAGTTGAATCCGTTTCCACCAGTGCTGTGCTATGTAAATCAATGAGTATGATTGGTGGATATCAAACGCATCCGCAGCAACGTAGCATAGTGCATCTCTGGTGGAAAAGCAGCCTCAGACTCGTACTGACTTAAAACCCGCCCTGTTACTTCGGCTGACCCTTCCGTTCCAGGACCAAGGTGTCGCTGTGCTTTAAGACGGTCCCGGTAACAATCATAATTATGAATACAACATACAAGATAATTACGATGATCATTGTACATACAGCATCATAGAAATCTCACCCCCTTTGGTACTGATGACACTACCAAAAGGGGTGAGTTTTCTCTGAATTAATTTGCACAAAGTACTTTTTGCGAAATTTCCAAGTGACAGTTGATGTGGACAAATGGAGGTCATTGATATAATTCACCCTGTGTGGTCGGATAGTAAAGCCTCCTGCAGACACACGCGATTAATCGCGCGGGGCGACATGTCGCGGTCCATTCGCAGTAATTTTAGAATGGAAATTAGCTTGGCTCGTTGTCGCAGCGCGATTAATCGCGTGTGTCTGCAGGAGGCTTAACAACTCAAGGCGCGCCGAATAAAAAAGATAATTAATTATGTAAATACATTAAATCCTCCTTTTTTTTTCGTCGGAGAAAAATGATTGATGAGGTCCCAAAACAACAAAAAAGTTAAAGGGTTGATCAAAATAATTTGTCCCACGTCGTATTACGGAGGTCAAGACAAATCGAACTTGGATTGATCTTTGACTGTCCCAAAAAGTTCCCCAAAACTTCTTGGCGGGGCAAAGATTTAAATCATGAAAATGTGCATTTAACATTTTTTTAACGTGACAACGTCTTATAATTCGATGGAGCCGGCTGCACGCACGAAAAACATGACGTCATGCGGCGTTACCTCGCTCTGAGGCGTTCCAATTTTCAATTGTTTATAGCAACGTAAGTGCAGTATTTTCTTATGACGTTGTCACGTTCAACTATCGTCAGTAAACCGACTTTACAGACAACCGATTTTTTTTTGTGTTTACCCTCCCGATCTATGCTTGAAGTTTCTTTAAAGGATAAAATAAGGATATTTCCGAAAAAAACTTTAATGACCGACATAGCTTGCAGAGTAAGCAAACTGAAGTGGCAGCGGGCTGGCCATGTTTGTCGAAGGACCGATGGCCGGTGTAGCAGACGATTCCTGAAGTGGAGGTCTCGTATCAGCAAACCGCGCAAGAGTAGTGTGCTTGTTTTTCAAAAACTTAAAAAAATACTTAATAAGGTGGTGGTGCATATTAAACTTGACACGTAAGTCACTGCGTTGGTGTCCCCAGTAAGTTCATATATCTTTCACATCGCGCGCTGTGATCGATTTGTCTCCACAACCGACTTCGCACCGCAGGATAAATCATTATCAATCAATCAACTTTTTAAATCTTGGGTTAAGCCCGATCGCTTCGCAAACTAAGGCGCGGGCCACATAGAAAAGACGTAAGACGCAGACGGGGCGGAGACATATGTCTCTTCGGCGTCTCTTTCATACAAAATGTATAGAAGCGTCGCGACGTGAAACACACAGAAGAGACGGGGCGCGGGCGCGACTCTCATACATTTTCGCACGTCCGCGACGCGTCCTCGTCTTACGTCTTTTCTATGTGGCCCGCGCCTAAGACCTTTGCCCGCGGCAACGAACGAGGGAAGTGTAAAAAAAATATGTTATTTTTCTTTAAAAGATTGGGGGTGGGTTATACGTCGAAAAGTGTATTCTACTGAGTGAGTAGGTGTTTTCTATGAATATTTCAACTTAGAAACTGTTTATTTTATTTAATCTTCAATTCACCCACACTTTGAAAGGTTTTGTAGAATAACTAAATTTTTTGGAAACTGCTAAGTGCTGTATCGTGGGTGTAAATTAATTGATTAATTTTTTTTTTCCTTTCGTTAACCAATTAAGTAAATAATAGACTAAGTAAACGAAGTCGCAAAAAATGTATTTATAATTTCGTATTTACTGCACGGGATACATTAATTTTCTGGAAAACTATCCTTACTGAGCCTTGATTCAACTTGTTTTTAATCTATACTTAATATTATGAAGCTGACGAGTTTGCTTGTTTGGTCAAACTTGGTTATCTCAGGAACTACTGGTTCGAATTGAAAAAATCTATTTGTGATGGATCCGTTTATCGAAGAGAGGAAGGCAGTATAGCATCACGCGAAGACCAATAGGAGCCGAGCAGAGGGGGTGAAATTACGGGGAACTATAGTTATTTATATGACAAGACAGGTCACACAGGACAGACCGGTCTATTATTTTTTTTTTAATTTTCGTTTTAGGTATCCTCTTGCTGGCAGGTTCGCGAGAGTGACAGATAACCCCGGAACGTAAAGGGCGATTGAAGGTCACCGTGGATTTTGGTCAGTACAAGTCTGGCAGTCCCTCCCGTCCTGCCCTGGGTGGGAGGACTCATTCGATGATTTTACCACGTAAAAAAAAGGTTAGTATCCTCTTGTTTTTAAAGATAAGGCACATTATAGGTACAAAGGGAGTTAAAAAACATCATAAATATATCTATTACACTCCCACCAGTCCCTTATCATCGCTTCACAAGAGAGATAAGAACAATGTTAAGTACAGTCAACAGCAAAAGTAGTTGATCAAAATCAGGAATTCAATACTAATTAACAGAGTTCGCGTCAGAACTGTGTAGATGAACTAGTAGTACATGTTTGGTAAATTAAAATCACATACTTTTGAATCACTTCGACGCCACACAGTTCCGACGCGAACTCCATTCATTAGTATTGAATTTCTGATTTTGATCATCTACTTTTGCTGTTGACTGTACCTATAGCCAACTACAAGGCTTAAAACCTACACGCGCCTACTGCCCACAGTGTATAGAGATAATATGAACGATGACGTCACTAGGGCTTCAATAGGAGAGATCGGAAAACTGACTTAATTGGTTAACAATGTCTGAGAAAAATTGGGTGGAGTGGGTGAAAGATGTGTAGGTTTATTTAAACCCTGTGGGTGAGCAAATATTTATAGAGTGAAACTAACTGACCCGGCAAACGTTGTTTTGCCATAAAAAATTGAAATTAAAAATTTTGTCAAAAAAATAAAATAAAAAATTTAGGGGTGGACTACCCCTAACATTTAGGGGGATGAAAAATAGATGTTGGCCGATTCTCATAGATACCGGATAAGCACAAAAAATTTCATCAAAATCGGTCAAGCCGTTTCGGAGGAGTATAGCAACGAAAACTGTGACACGAGAATTTTATATATTAGATTAGGATAATTTGAATTTTTTGTTGGTTTGGTAACACTGCTTTTTGAAAAAGTTTTCTAGTAAGTTAGACCTATGTATGGGTATGAAGTTTCATTAAAATATGTTCACTGTTCAGTCATTTCGAAAAATAAGGAATTATACGAGAAAATAATAGCCATAGGTCAGAATTAAGTACAGTTATTCATGTACCTACTTACACTGATTTCATACAGCGAAAGAAATAAAGAGGATATGCCCCAAATCCCGGAATTACTTTAAAAGAGCAGGAAAATCCCGTGATTTATTAAATAAAAAGTTATTTAGGTACTATTACACATCACCAGCTGACAGCGTTGAGGATGAGTTTTTCGATGCTCTTTATTAGTGTAGTTTAATTGGTTTTATGTCATAGTTTTTTATTTGGTAAATATTTAGGTTTAATTAATGTATTATTATTGTATTGTTTTTAGTAGTGTTTATTTGTAGGCTTAATTACTGTTATCATTAAAATATTTTAAATTTTTGAATAAAGTAACGAATTAATTACACAATTTATTTGTCTAATCTGTCTCTGATGTTTTTATTATTATTATTTATTTGAAATACCGGCGTTTCCCACACGAGATTGTCTATTAGAAATCCCGGGAAGATCCATATTAATATCAACATTTCGATGCAAGTACCAAAATAACTCTACCTAATTCCGACCTCTGATACCTAATTAATTGACAGTTTTTATGGAATTTTGCTCATAAAAGATTTATAAAAAACAATGCTTTTTTTACGTGCTGTTTTGCTAGTAAAAATAAAGTAACTAAGATCTTTTCTTAGCGTGGTAAAAAAACCGGCCAAGTGCGAGTTGGACTCGCCCATGAAGGGTTCCGTAGCAGCAAGCATAGATTAGAGATATAATTATATTGAGATTAGTAAGTAATATACACAAACAATAAAAATAACTTTGTTTTTCATAGTATTTGTATGAATGGCAAAGTTATATTTGCGGTTTTTGAAAATGTACTATATCTCAAAAACTGCTAACTGTATCTCATCCAAACCAATTTTCGTTGGTAGTTTTGGTTGAGGTCTACATTATATATTTTTTTTAGTTTTATCATTCTCTTATTTTAGAAGTTACGGGGGGGGGGACACACTTTTTACCACTTTGGAAGTGTCTCTCGCGCAAACTGTTCAGTTTAGAAAAAAATGATGTTCGTAACCTCAATATCATTTTTAAAGACCTATTCATAGATACCCCACACGTATGGGTTTGGTGAAATTTTTTTTTTGAGTTTTAATTCTAAGTATGGGGGGCACCCCCAAAATTTGTTTTGTTTTGATTTTTGTGTGAAAATCCTAATGCGGTTCACATAATACATCTTTCTACCAAGTTTCAACAGGATAGCTCTTATACTTTCGACAAAAAGTGGCTGTGACATACACGGACAGACAGACAGACATGACGAATCTATAAGGGTTCCGTGTTTGCCATTTGGCTACGGAACCCTAAAAAGTTACAGCCTGGGTGGGACTGAGGGACCGTTGCGTTCCAGCGCCCCGGTGCTCTTTAAAGATAGTCCCGCGACCCAAGAATTTGTAGCTAACGGACGAAAGCAGCATTAATCATGCTTGCTGAAACCGCTATTTCAGGCCATAAAATCCCCAATATCTTTGTCCCACAGTAATGAGGTCACTAAACCATAATATCCAATCTCTTTTTCCATAACTTTGTGAAGAATAGATAGATAGATAGATAGAATACTCTTTATTATGCACACCATACAACAGGTAATTACATTACAAATTTTAACTTAAACATAGGGTGACACAATGGGCGGTCTTATCACTAAAAGCGATCTTTTCAAGACAACCTTTGGATGGATTAGGAAGAAAGAGAGACATACTGTTGGTAGTACTGTGGTGTACAATTTTAACCAATTAAACAAGATAAAAAAATATATAAAAATATATAAAAATACATACATACACATACAAACATAAATATATATATACATATGTAATAATCACGAAAACAAAGAAAAGAAGCATAATAGTCACATGGTTAGGGAGAGAGGTAGTGCTTCTTGAGCAGATTTTTAAAAATTGACTGAGTGACTGAGAATTGAAATTGAAATTGAGAATACCCCCTAGTAACGTCCTAGACCTAACAATTATTAGGTCTAAAAGCAATTGTGAGCTCACTCCACAAGATACTATGGCTGCGCCAATTTAGACCTTAATTGTATGCAATTAAGTGTTATTAATTTCAAGGCTGGGGTTATGATATTCCCGTAGGAAATCATGTTAGTTCAGGCTTTTAGTGCGGGTAGTGTAATAATATTATTATGTTGTCATGTTGTGAGGTACACGCCAGCACATTAACCTACCCCAGTCTGCCATATTTCTATAATAGATTTTCAATTTTATCGCCAAAGTAGAAAGTTCATATTCGATTGGTTTTAAGAAAATGCAACATTAGCTATATATTTTCCAGTATGTCCTGACAGCGCAACATACAGGCTTCTCGTTCAGTGAGAGATCAGCTTACAATGGACATGTATAACTTGACTAGTCGTTTTGTGATGTTGGCCTAAAAACTCAGCGTGAACCGAATTTTCGAACCCGCGACACGTTACGCCATCAATCGCTGCCACTGCAAGCGCTGTCACTTGCCTCGCCTGAGACACGTCTCTTGTGGACGTATCTCGGGCGAAGCAAGCGCGCTGCCGCGGCCGAGTGACCGAGCGCCCGAGCCATCCAGTGTTGACTTTTGTTTTGCTCGCGTATATTGTTTCGTGGCTCGGACGAAAAACAATAGACGAGCCCACACAGAGCAAGCAGCCTCGCTTGTCAGCTTCCTCGCGCGGAAAATGCCTCGCGAGGCTGCGCGCTCTGTGTGGACGCACCTAATGAAACATGGAAACCGACTCACCGCACGAAACTTCTAACAATTGCAAAAACCTTGACAAACATCTGACCTAGTTAGTTTTTTTTTTTTTAATTAGCGAGCTAACTGGTTACGCGTGCTTTGAGCTTGAAACTTCTTAGAAAAAGGTTACATTTAAGAAAAAGTTTTACAAAGAAGTGTTTTTTCATAATTTCTTAAAAGACGGACACGAGTATCGACACGGAAACTTTGAGCGTTCAAAGTGTTCTTGTTCTTTCAAAGTTCTTGCATAAGACTATGTAATTAATCAAAAGTCGATAGTCGAGAATTTCAACTATTAAAAGACAAAGTTAGATATGCTTATGAGAGTTACTCCACACCTATGGACGTCGAATCGATGTGACCCGGACAGAGAGCTTTCTGTTCATGAAAATGTGAGCCGTGATCTACATACTTTTGCGGCTTTGTGGATGACACAGGGATACCAATTCTAGGTACTAGGTTATGCCGGTGTCCCCACAATGGTCCCCTTTCGAAGTTTGGTTAGCTATTGCTGACAAAATAGTTAATTAATTGCCTACCTTTGTCCCAACTACATTGGGGTCGTCTTCCAGTCAAAACCAGATGCAGCTGTATATCAGTATTTTACATGGAGCGACTGCCTATCGGACCTCCACAACCCAGTAACTGGATAACAATACCCCATGGTAAGACTGGTTGTCACACTTTTAGAGCTTTTGACTAACAGTAACGACTGTCAAAGATCTGCAAAACGACAACCGGGAACAACGGCTTTATGTGCTTTCCGAGACACGGAGGAAAATCTCTAGATGACAGATGGTCACCCATCCGCAGACCAACCACGGCAAGCGCGGCTTAACCTGGAAGATCGGCCTGTGTGGCTGTAATTATTTAGCCACGAGCTCCACAAAGTAATTAGCCCAAAACTTACTCAAAAGCAGGGGCCGTCCACGATCACTGCACAACAGCACGGTTTGTGCAATGGTTAGACTGGCTGCTGCGGCGGGTTCGTTCGATTCTCGCACGATTTCTATGACCTAAATGTAATTGTTCCGGGTCTGGCTATTTGTGATTGTGTATGTGATTATAAAAGAGGAAACGCCGGGTGAAGTGCTTCAGAAGGGCCCTTTGCGTAGTTCTCGCAATCGGTGTATGATCAGATGTATGGATGTACGTATAGATGAAAACGAAAGGAATATGTAAGGCAGGTGCTCTGTAGTTTGTACCTACCCTCATGGGAAGAAGGCGTGAGTTTATGAATCTAATATATAAAAATCAATGCCACTTTTCGTTGTATATGTTATAACTCAAGAACGGGCTCACTTATCCAAAATCAAAATGTTTAGGCTTTGTTCGAACTATTTAGTAGATGCTGACGAGTGGTTCTTAATATACCCGTGCTAAGCTGGGACGGGCCACTAGTGTATTATAAAAGTTTATAAACGCTAATGGAAAAACCCAACTACACCCACTGCCTGTGCCTGATGACCTGGGAATAGAATCCAAGACTTTATACTCAGCACTCGCACTTCTAACGACTACACCAACAAGGCTATCTGATGGCCAACTACATATGTAAGCTATTTACTTTATCAAACTATTCCTATATTACCTTTATAACAGCGTACCTCATTGAGGGAAGGAGGTAAAGCCCAAATGTAAACAATCGCCTACCCTCCAAGTTACAAACATTCCTTTTGTTTAAACCTGTCAATTACACGAAACATAACAACGATAATTTGTAAAGTGGGTAGTGTTTTGTTTACGTCAAGTCTTTTGTTTCTGGTGAGTGCTTCGATGTTCAAAATTTTGTTTTTGGAACGTGTTATGTTGGTTTTTTTTTCTTTTTTTTATATTTTAACTAGCGGCCCGACCTGGCTTCGCACATAGCCTATGTTACTCAGGGTGAATGTAGCTTTCTAAAGGTGAATTTTTTTTTGATTTTGGCACTGTAATTTTTGAGTTTATTCATTTCAAACATACACAGATAAAAATACAAATGTTTCCTCTTTATAATATTGAGAGAAATTCCTAGTGTGGAGCAAGGAATTTCTCCAGAGTCAAGAGTGCTTTAAAAATTAAACTATCCAAAGCTTTTCTGTGGAATAAAAATTCTACTCCGAGCAATTTTTAACGAACGTCTTTCGGAACACTGCTACAATAGGAGGCGTAACGTCACCGAAAGACGTTTAAAAAAATGGAATGAAAGATTCGACGTCGCCGGCCATGACAGGTTGCGACAGGTTGCGTTTATCAAATAGGCTATCGCCTATTTGATAAAGCAACCTGCAACCAGGTTCGAATCCTGGCCTATGCAGCTGTTATTTATGTAGCCATAAGCTCGTTCTTTAGTCAAAAAAAAGTCAATCTTTTCAAAGCTTTCTGGCAATCATTCTACACGTGCAGTCTTTGAACTAGTTTTACGCAGAGGTATCAGCGACCTGCTTGTCCAATATAATAACGCGTTTAGGATATTGTTGCTGCGTTGAGTGAGTCCATCAGTCCACTATGTTTACGGAGGCGCGCACAGATGATTTTTACGCTATAATCAGAAAAAGGACGACCTCCCTAGCTGGCCGGCTATATTTACAGTGTCTTGAACGTGTTCTCAGGTCCATACCGTCTGATATTTGTTATAATACTTAATTTGTCTCCTTCACAATCTCGATATATTACTAACTCTATTCATCAAGTTGTACTAACACAATTTGAATCCTCCTAGCCAGGAGTTCGTCCACAAGAACACAAAACATCCCTCAAATATAAGTCTTCTTTCTTCTTCTTCCTGCCCTTATCCCATTCTACTTGGGGTCGGCGCAACACGTTTTCTTCTTCCATTCTCCCCTATCAGACGTCACAGTATCATTTACTCCTTTTTCTTTCATATCATTCCTTAGACAATCCATCCATCTTTTCTTTGGCCTTCCTCTTCGTCTCCATCCATCAACATTCATACTCATCACTCTCTTAGTCATGGGTGTCATCCCTCCTCATCACATGTCCATACCAAGATGGACGATTCCCTTTCATTTTTTCTGTAACAGGCGCCACTTTCAAACTTCCCCTTATAAACTAATTCCTTACTTTATCCATTCTTGTCACTCCAGACATCTATCTCAACATCCTCATCTCCGCTACATGCAATCGTTTCTCATCTATCTTTTTCACAGCCCAGTATTCCGATCCATACAATACGATAGGTCTAATCACGGATTTGTATATTTTCCCCTTTAACTTGAGGGGCATCTGTGGGTCGCAAGTTGTTCCGGTGACCTGTCGCATTTTCATCCATCCCGAGTTGATCCGGTGTGTTATGTCCCGGTCTACATCGCCGTCTCCTTGGACAAGGACAATCCATCAAATATAAGTAAATCATTTAATTCTTTATAAACAGATTCCTATGCAAAATAAACAAGAACAACACAATTTTCGTTGGCATTTTTAACATCAAAGTCAAAGCAATCGTTTCCATTTGCCGAGATAATCCGCTAAAAGTCTGTATTATTATATTTCCCTTGATCTCTTTGAAGTAACGTCATGGAAATTTTGACTTGAAATGTATTGCTGAATAAGTAATGCCACTTTTAAGCTTCAGATGAAGAGGAAAGCGGTAAAATAGTCCACGAAATTTAAGTTTTTATCTTATAACATAGCATTCTAATCCCCCAAAGGTTGCCCCTTTTTTTTTCATGGTAAAATAAATCATCAAATGAGTCCTCCTACCCAGGGCGGGACAGGAAACCTCCACGTGCGCCCGTGTACTGGAGTTCCCTCTCGGATACGTTCGTGGGGAAGACCAGTTTTTCGGGCCGGTGCACCCTGGGATGCGGGCAAAAACTCTTCCTTAGGCACTGTGTGCCTAAGAGGTCTCTTTGCCCGTATGCGAATAGCGTGTCGGGTGGACGCTCCAACGCGTGTCCCTCTGAATAGCAGAGGGCACAGCGGCGGAGCGGGCTTGCGGACGGTGAGTAATGGGTATGCTCGCCGTCCGACCAAGGACCAAGCCCGGGTCGCCTCCCCGCCGGGGCCCCTTATGGGGCCAAATGCCTGCTGGGGACGCGGATTTTTCTTAATCCAGGATACCGTGACCCCGGAACGTAAAGGGCATCCGAAGGAACACGGGTGGATTTTAGTCAGTAAGAGTCTGACAGTCCCTACCGCCCCACCCAGGGCGGGAGGATCATTCGATGATTTTGCCACCCAAAAAAAAAAAGCATTTCAATATTAAATATAATTTCGTCCTTGAGCTTTTCTTGTTGTGTAGAATAAATAGTTTTTCTTTCTTTTCTCTATGCCCTTTACTTTCGCCTCAAGAAACAAGGTCCCCATTAAATATTTTAAGTTGCGTGAAAGATTACCATCGTGAAAAACCGTGGATATAATTATAGCTGTTGCCATATTGAAAATAAATTGTACGTCTTTAAATATTACATTTGTTGGACGGAATTTATGGGACGTTTGGTGGGTTATTTGTTTTATGGCTAATTTTAAAGTTTTCAAACATTTTAATTTATAAATATAGGTACTATGTTTCAAGAAGCGGAGAAATTGGTTGCCAGTGCTTTTAAAATAAAGTCTAGTTTGTGAATATTAAGAAACAATTTAAAGAATTTATGTTAGGAACATATTTTCGTTTTTATTTTACTACATATTTTAATTACCTATTATTTTCAAAGTTTTTTTTGCATTCAAACTTTTTGTAAATAGATCAATAAATGGAAACTATCGAGTTATGTGATCTTTATAATAAGCTGTTTTAAACTCTATCTTATGAAATAGCGTTAGAAAACACACCATTTACCAAAAAAAAATCTTTGCAAGAAATACTAGACTAACCACATCACGTAATACACAATTTGTAAATGTTTCTAAGTAAACCCCTGAAAAAAACTTGTAGAAAGAAAATCAGCCATTTCGTTCGAACGTGCCACACGTTCAAAATATATATAGAAATCTGGTTTAACCCTTAAAAGGTACAAAGGTATAAAATAAATACGTGAACAAAACTTTCGAAAATAAAGCTGCAAAATACTTCCATTTCAAAAACAACCAACAGCCCTCACAAAACGAAATTGCTTCATTTACCGAAGAGCATAAACACAAATAACATCACAAAAGCGTAGACAAACAAATTAAATACGCCAGAACAATACAAACATTAGAGCGTATTAGAGCCAAATGTCGTAGTGCTCCACATTGACCTTTTGTCGTTTTTATCTAAAAATACGCGAGACTACGCTGCAGTTTTCTGCTAGCTACCAGAGTTACTGGAAATCGTATTTTAATGCCCTTAACTCAAGTCGGCTCGATGCCAAGCATTTGGAGGCTAAGAGAGCACTACGCAGTTCGGCTTTCTTTTTAAACATTTTAAGGAGGATTTCTTTTCTTTTCGAGTTTTTTTCTCGTATTATGAAGAACTAAGGTTCTTTGTTTAAAATAAGGTTTGCTTACGGCTATAGAGGTTTGAATGTTTCTTTTTAGGCTTTTTTTCGTAGTAGGTATTATTGAATTATTTGAATTTCGTATTCATGTACTTACAGGCCCTATAGCCAAACGGCAATCAACAATCGCTAACGTTCAGCAGTCGCTAATACATTTTCAACTTTATACTTCATTAAATAAAGTTGAAAATCTTTTAAAGATTTCAAATCATTTTCGTTCGTTTCGTTCGCTATCGCTCAGCAGTCTTTACTAGATTTTCAACTTTATGCGATGGGATATAAAATTGAAAATGTATTAGCGACTGCTGAACGTTAACTAAACTTTAAACGCTTGCCGTTTGGCTACAGGCCCTGTACGATAAGCCTCACGTCAGTATTAATAAAACTTGCATAAGCTGGCCCCTTTTTCTATAAATGTTAACTGCGATAAATAGCCAGCATATCAACCTACCTTAAGCTGTCAAAATTCTTTAATACATTTTCAACTTTATCACAAATCCAGAAGTCTTATATTCGATTAGGAAAATTTGACAGATTGGGTTAGGTTGTTGTGCTGGTGTCTTTACCTACATAAGTAGGGGAAGACCGGGCAATGGGAGTCAGCGGGTAATGGTGGTCACCAACTCATCTCCAAAAGTATAAACGATAGAAACACGTTAAAGGTCTTCCCTGCCCCGCTCCGAGCCCCCGCAGTCACTGCGAGCTCGCCGCGTCAGTGCGTCGACGGTCTAGAGAACGAGAGGTGTATTTTGTTTTTGCGGCTCGCCGATGTAAATTTTTACCGACGAAAAATAAACAGTAAGTGTTATAGTTATTGATCTACTTGTCTGTTACTTTTTTATGTCTTTACTTGTACATTCAGTGTTATGATTACATACTTAAATTCCGAGTGTTTCCAATATATATTTCGTGTTTATTTTTTTTGTTTCATAACGGACTTGTGGGTAATGAGAATCGGGTGACTCCCCGAGCCAAGGAAAGAAGACGAAAGTGCCGGAAAAGGGGACCAAAAGAGTAAAGAGAAAGGTTTTCCAGGAATCAAACGATACCTCTGTATCAGACGTGGGCACAGATGATTTGTGTCAAGATGATGAACTAGATGATGCTGACGACGCAAGAAATGTACCTATGCTTAATCTGCAACGAATTTGGCAAAAATAATGAGGTTTGGTACAGGTGCACCTCGTGTGGTTTATGAGCTCACGCAGATTGTACTGGGTGGGAGTCTGCCAAGGACTATATTTGCGATTTGTGCTAGATTTTTCTATGATCCTTACTGCCCACAAGGTGACCTCAATTACCCGTACCTCAGGGCAATGGGAGTGAAAACAGTTTTTTTTTCATACTTTTATATTTCCCAAAAAATGATGATTATTGTAATAATTATTGATCTCCAATTATAGCTAATTAAGTAAATTTTGTTATGAGGTGGTTGCAATAAAGATTTTGTTAATTTTAACTTGTGTATTCTAATTCTTGCTTAAGTGACCCCCATTACCCCTTTCTACCCTACGTGCAGTTATAATTTAAGAATAACAGCAGAGAAGCTATTATCTCTTATTGATTAACGTTTATTTTAGTGGACCAATTATGTGCTTTATGAAGACAGCGGTGTATCTTATAGTACACCCAAATTATGACAATATGTAAAAGTCTTGTGTTATAGGGAGCTAGCCTATTGCAACCAGGCATAAATCTCATGATGGTAATCAGGAATTCCGCTGGAAAAACTCAATAACACTTTGTCTGACCTGGGAATCGAACCCAAGACTCAGTCACGCTTGCGATCACAAGATCAAAGAAGACAGTAATTAATAATTTTAACATAATATGCCCATTTTTACCAACGCTAAACCATACCTAAATGAATGCCTAAACAAAAGCGTCTATTTGGAATTTCAATACTACACGAAATATCGCAATTCCAATATAGCAAAATTATTCATATCTCGCTTAATATTACACACTACAATACCTAACAGGGAATGTCTTAAAAGAAAGGCCTTAAGGTTCAATTTCCTTTAATATTACAACCAGTTCCTTGAACAAACGGAAATCCAATAATATTACCTCTTCAATAAACAAAGAAGCCCTTAGAAATATCGAGAAGAGATTGAATATGTCGACTTATTTCATATTAATATTACGATATTGGCAAATCCGAGCGAAAAGAAACCCTATCTCTCAGTTCACAAAGTCGTTATTCAGTTTCCTAAAATATATTACTTGTGTGTGGAAATATTTGTCTTCAACAATCAAAGGAAAATAAGAAACAGCCGTGATTAAATAAATTGACTTCAAGATAACAAACTTAATGATTTTCGTAGACTCTCGTAGCACGCGTAGCAAAGTGCTACGAATCTCTACGAAAATCTTAGAATTTATATCACGAAAGTCGTGTTTGGCTACGCGAGTGCTACGACATTTGTAAGAAATTGGTACGTAGACTTTTTAACGGTTCTAAGTACTAATTTGATTTATTTTTACTAAAGCTAAAAGGATACTTATAATATTAATAAGATAATTACAGTAGGATATACTGTAGGGCAAGGTCTCTTCTATGACAAAGTCCAAAATTATGATTGCACTGTTGTAATAAGAACTCTTTACGCTTAACTAAGAGTCGCAAATAGAACAGTGCTTTTATTGACGTATAGTCGCTGAAAGCTAGAAAATCGACTATACTATTGTAAGTACTAAAAATAACTTTCTGCACTTCTTTTCATAAACTGAGGCCAAATTGCGTACTCATTCAACCTCGTGATTTTCGTAAAAGGGTGTTCAAAGTTTTTACATTTACATAACTGCCGTTTAGTGTTATTGAAAATAACAATCTACCCAATGAAAAAACAAACGCAGTAAGTACATAATTATGCCAAAAGGAAGTTGATAAGGCCGGAATAAACACATAAAGCGGACTGTCTGACTTTGAAACCCACATTATCTGTCCTAATAATGAACCGGATTATATGAATCACTCGTGCACGGAACTTCGAACCTAATATATTTACAGAATACCATAGATATGACTAAGCTTTGCGCGATTTTTGTTGATTCAAGGACAACTGCCCTAGTCCCCTACGCCAAATGGCCTTGGGTTTTTAGCTGTGTCGCAATGACGCTTAGGCCTCTTGATTTTAATGAAGCCACATAAATGAAAAAAGAAGTACAAAGAATAAAACCTACTTGGTGAATTTCTAACACATAAAGATCTAAATAAAAAAGAAAATGCACCCACGCCGAGAAAACTCGGCTTTTGAAGTATTTTTATCTGCTCTCACAATACATAAGAGACAATTCAAAAGAAAATCCAAATAAAAAAATTGTGTCACGATCTTTTGTTACGATTTGGAGAGGTTGTGGTAAGAAAACCGTACGCGTTATGCTTACTAAATATATGAAAGGGGAAAAGGGGTTGGCAAAACACATAGTACTTATCTACCCTCTCCTACAACTAGCTCCATGCTAAAAATAGACAGAGTATACCGTAGAAAATGTCTACAGACTGGTCTAAATATAGCTAAGGCACTAGATTTTCTTAATATAGTTTGCCGAAAGTCGAAACGACAGTCTTGACCTAAAAAAATTGGCAAAGCATTGAGTACTTCCACATAATAAACGACAAACATAAACCTTGTTTTAAACAGATCCAATGACCTCAAATTTTTGAATAAATAACACCCAATAATATTCGACAAAAAAGTATTTAGTTTTTATCAAAATTCACACAAATTAATCTAATGCCGCACTTCCTATATACATAACTATGTATGTCTTGCTTATAACTTACCTCGTTACATAAAAGAAAAGAAACACACACTGTGTAATCGTCTTTATAACAAAACTGCGCTCCAAGAAATACAAAATCCAATTTGTCGAACAATAATTCGATTTAAAAATAGTTTATAATTGCAAAATTAACTTACCCTCAACCACTTCTTTTCAGCGCGAACTCTTTATTAATAACAACGTCTATTCACACACTGGCATTACTTTAAAATTACTTTGATGAATAAAAAATATCACGTTTTTTGACTAAATTCTATTTACAATTTTATTTACAGTTTTCCGTAATTTTCGGAATGATACTGGGGTTTGTTGAAACGTCAGTGGTGTCGCATATGTGGTACGCATGCGCGGCGCAAGATGGCGGACGCGAGGCGGGTCGATAGCGCGCGATAAGGTTCCGAAGGCTGCGCCACCATTGCCGGGTGACATTGTGCTAACGGGGTAACATAAAAACGAGGTCACCGTTTCATATTAGCCCGCGCTTCCGTGCTTCGGTGATACCAGCATATTTGTTGCCATTACAAAAATGAAAAATATGTTTTTAGTAAGCCAGTTTCGGGTTATATTTACTCAGGTTGTGGATTTAAATTGGAACTGGTCTAGGTAGCCGCTGTTTTTTATAAATATAGATGTTTTATTAATCCAGTGGAAGCGCTATTTTTTCAACATATAACAACGTGACATTTGAATGTGGCAAAAACCTTCGACACTCTAATACATGCAGTAATTTTTAAATCTTACTTTATATTTTATTCTGGAAACTTCTTACTTATATTAAAGCCTGTTATGTTTTCAAACAAGTAAGAGTTTACTTGAACTGAATGTCTAAATGATAAGTGAGAAGGAACTAGTAAGGTGTCCCTCAGGGTACCATCTTTGGACCATTTCTGTTCCTACTTCATTTTTATGACACTTTTGCTAGCTTTGTTTATTAAGTAGCTAATTTAATGTCATGGTTTTTCTAAATAAATAAATCAGCAACATATAATTAAAAAATAATTTATTCATCTTCAAGATCGACATCGGACTTAAGGTAATGTACTTCAGAGTCATTAGTAGCACGGCCACGGAGACGCGCAAGCGCAGCCACTCCTCGCGACCGCGACGCTTTGTAGGCAACCCACAGAGCTCCACAACACACCACTGCAACTAGCAATACTATTGTTGCTACTATTCCTCCACTCATACCTGTAAGAAATGAAACGTTAGATGTATTTAAAGGCGAAAATAAAAAGTGAGTTAAGTATTTATCAACTAATGCGAATGGTTCTACACAAAAGGTTATTCGACGCGACCTAAAAGCGCTCAAGTTACGTTATAAACTCTAGCTGACGTGGAATCATGAATGTTTTTTTTTTTCTTTGTGTTGGTTTAAACTTGGGATATCAATTTAAAGTTTTAAGACCAATCAACAAAAATGTCCCTAAAAGACATTTGTCCCCAAGATACAGGGTGATGTTAGGTCGATAAGTAAGAGTGACAATAATTCCAGTTAGATTTCACAGAAAAAATAAATTACCTCCAGCTTTCTTCGCGACAACTTTATCCTGTATCCCTTTCTCAGCAGTTTTCTCTTCTTTAGGTTTAATTCCATCATCATGAATAGTGGTTCTCACAAAGAAAATGGTTGAAGCCGACATCGGTGACACTTCAATTGTCAATGTAGTTGATTTACGTGTGAAGATCGGTTTGGTAGAAATGGTGGTAGTGCTAGTACTAGTTTTCTTAGGTACTGTAGGAGTCGGTACTCGCGTAGTAGGATATATTTTGTTTGCTTTAGTGGTTGTAGGCTTAGGTGTAGGCCTTTTAGTAGTCGTAGTAGTCGTAGTTCGAGAAGTTGGTCGTTTAGTAGTAGTACTAGTAGTAGTTGTTCTAACTGGGGGAAGTTTTTTAGTAGTTGTAGTGGTTGTAGTAGTTGTAGTAGTCGTTGTAGAAGGTGTGGTCGTAGGTGGCAATGTCTCAGTGGTTGTGGCGATCAATTTCTGCGTCTGCGGTTGAGCTATTGTTCTGTTCGCGATTGAGTAGTCATCTGGCGTCGTGTCTGAAATAGAAAAATACTCAGTTAAAAGCATTAATTATATCGAAATTGTATTCCTTGCATTGCCTCTAGGAATAGCTTCTTTATTGTGGTTGCGTTTACAAACATTTTCCGGAACAACTATTTGTATACCATATAAGTATTTGTTCCGTGCGGTGATCGATCTGCTCCAACCGTGTCGTCATTGCTATTTTAGTCTGTCTAACGCTTGGAAGCTCGATTACTGTGAGGTGGAGGATTTTTTGATCTCTCTCACACATTCCGCCCCTCTTTCACTAGCATTATACTGCTTCAAAGAAGGAAGTGACTGTTTTTGCTACGTAACATGGCCTGAACCAGTGGCTTGATGATTATACCTGAGGTATCCTTGTTGTCAAAATCGCAAACGTCCAAGATGTCAGGGCAGCAGTTGTGGGTGACCACGCAGATGATGCTGCAACTACAGCCACGGTAGCCGGTAGCCTCGTTGAGCAGGTCGCAGCGCCCGACGCAAGACTCCTCTGAAAATGAGACGAGGTTTATTAAACGAATTATTTTCAACGTTCATAATTCTTATAAACTTACGTTTTAAAGTTCCATGGTCAGGTAACTTCTTTGAATTATGTTTACCTTCAGTACGACTTTCGACATGTACCATGTAGGACCAAAAAAGAGAGTACAAAGGCCTCGGATATGGCTTTGGACTTAAATTGATTATTGATATCTAGAAATACCTAATGGGGCGTCCATCACAGTTACGAAATGGGACGCAAATAATGACGAGGTTAATTTAATGAATAATTATAACAATATCATTGAATATCATAATATTAAATACTGTCGGATAATTATACTAGTGAATAATATTGTTATAAGCAGAGTACATCCTGTTTTTTTTTAGATACGTTGCCCTAACGGAACAACTACTTGTAGGTCATATAAATATTTGTTCCGTGCGGGGATCGAACCCGCGACACGCTGCGCAGCAGTCAATACCTCAACCACTGCGTCAACCATGTTGTTTTTTTTTCTGACTTGAAATTGACTGTCAACGCGAGCAAAGTTTTTCTGTCACAAAATTCAACTTACGTAATACGCCCGGTGGTGTAGTAGCCTGCGTGATGGCCTTGGAGCAGTTCTCACCATGCTGGATGGACACATCATCAATAGCCACGTCACTCATGAAACTTTCACCTCTGATTCCCTCAATCACGATCTGTTGAAGAAAAAAACCCATATATAATAATGGCATAACGTATTCAAATATACCATCGTGTCCCTCGACAGACGCCCGACAAGCTTTGAATAGTGAGGACTTATTGTGTACAGTATGTGCTCCGACGAGATCACATTGTTCTCCTCGGGTGACATATCAATCACCACTGGGTATTGTGGACACGGCAAAGGTGGAGTGTAACACCGCATTTTCACTAGGGGACATTTGTCCCACGACTCTGTCGGTCGATACAAAACACACTGTCGCCCGACGTCATTGGCGACATCTATGGATCGCGGGACTTGTCGTAAGTCGACGCTAGTACAGATACCGGCATGGATCTTGAGCGCTGACCTTCACCTGCGCAGAAGTGAGTTATTAGGTCCCTTTGGTAGATGACGTGAGGAAGGGGGGCGGGGAAAGTGTAGTGATTGGCCCGCGTAGCGTGCCGTAGCGCATCGCGTCATAGCCGCCACTCGGGATTCGTTGTTTTGTGCGTTTTATTTGTTTTATTGTGCGTTTCATTTGTCGATAAGTGTACGATGCGCAAAGCGATCCCCACTGTTACACCGAGCGCTCAAGAACCGTGCCGGTATTTGAAGTCTTTGTCGTAGTGTGAACAACACAAAATGTCCAGCGACTTTGTCCCCCGAAATCGCTCGGATATGTCTCGTAAAAGTCCGACACGTTTCTGCGACATGTCCCCTAGTATAAATGCGGGTTTAACACAATTTGCGAAATCATGCACCTCTAGTGAAAAGACCGAGACTTCAAAAGCAAATAAATAATTAAAAAAAAAATGTCGGTCAGTTGGTTTTTTTTTAATGGAAATTGAGATACTAGAGAGAGAGAACTGGCCGACTAATTAAATTTTTTCGGTCCAATATTTATCCTATCTAGCGTTTTATTTAGGTACGTTTCTCCGAGATGTTTTCCTTCACCTATGAGTGATGATGAAATAAGTTACCTACACAAAGTAATGCAAGCAATGAAGCTTTACAATAAAAACTTAGTTAAAATATTTCATCTCCCTAATCCAAAGTTTCAAGTCTATTTGTTTTTTATTTATGAAAACGTTGCAACACAACGGAACAACTACTTGTAGGGCGTACAAATATTTATTCCGTTCGGGATCAAAACTGCGACTACGTGTCGCATCAACCACACCGTCAAAGTTTCTAAACCGAAGAATAAATGATGTCGAATGTGGACTAACCTGGAAATCTTCCCCAAAATCGGACAACATGGCAACGGCGCTATACCACTCATTGCCCTGGTCCCCCCACTGTTGGAAGAGAGTATAGGTGTGCACCTGCGACGGTAGCAGCAGTTGGTTCATAGAAACACTGTCAGGCTTCTGGTAGACTCGAAGACCACCCATGCTCCTGAAATTAACATTTATTTGTTACTTGCTGTTGTCACCGGATTCCCTCGCGTTTATGTTGAAAGTTATCCCACGAGTATGTAATACAAGGATAAATAAAATTGTATCCTATGTGTTATTTCAGACTATAACCTATCTACCAAATGTCATTCAAATCCGTTCAGTAGTTTCGGTGTAAACGAGTAACAAATATCCACCCACATAATGTTTTGCATTTTCAACAGTAAATACGAGTAGTTTAGATAATAACTAGCAAACCCGGCGAACTCCGTTTCGCCACCAGATGGCTTCGTTTTATGTAACATTTCGTTTGGTGATTAAAGGAAGAAAAAAATTTTTTTTTCCTGAATTTTCTTTGCTATAAACCTCACGCCCGAGACCTTTCCAACGAATGCAAAACTGTGGAAATCGGTTCGTGCGTTCTGGAGTTATAGCGTCAGGAAGGAAAACCAGACTTATTTTTATATAGTAGAAGATAATATTAGTAAGTAACAGATTAAAATTATGACGAATTAAAACAAGCACTACGAGTAGACTGATGAGAAATTACTAAATTGCGTGTCTATAGTAAGTATTTGTCAGGCCTGTTGGTCTAGTGGTTAGTGACCCTAACTGCTATGCCGGAGGTCGTGGTTTCGATTCCCACCCAGGACAAATGTTTGTGTGATGAGCACGATCATTTGTTCTGTGTCTGGGTGTAATTTATCTATAATATTTATGTATTTAGAAATATCTAGTACCCATGACACAAGCTCTGCTTAGCTTGGGACTAGATGGCGTTGTGTGATAGTTGTGGAATATTATTATTATTAGTATTTGTGCTTTTTGTATTTTATACGCAATTTAGTAATTTTTTGGAATTATCTGATGTTTCGGAACATCTTATCATTCATTTGCTCCTATTTCATGGTCTGTGCCGTCGGCTTGACCTATGAGATTACCTCTCCCGATTTACCTTTAGATACGTACGTGTCCTAGCTTCCCGTGCCGTCTAGATGCGCTCGACCCCGCCCGCGCGTCCCACTCCGCCTCGCGGAGACCCTGACGCGCGGGCGGGGGTTAGCGCGGTGCATGTCAGTACGCTTTCGATTGACCTGCGATGCACGCGTGTCCCTGCTATAGCGCAGAATACCCACGTATTTAGTTACGAATTACGATAACGACGAGTGTTCGTTCGAGATCCTATAGTGCGGATCGTCAGTGTTTTTATTGTGTAACGGATTGACATTGTATCATGGTAAGTTTCTTCTTTATTTGTTGTGCTTATATTTTTTCTAGAAGTATGGTAACTTTACGTTATCATTATAGTACTATTTATGTTATTACAAATTTTTATTTGATCATATTGTATCAACTTCACTCCCTCGTACAGGATGAAGTTATCACACATACATTATACAATCTGCGTGCCACTCAGCCCAGATTTGTGAGTTTATCCCAATATGTTATACCATGGAGTAATACCATAACATACATTTGGGTGTAACCAACGGCTCAACTCCGTTAACCGTTGGCCATACGGGTCAATCCTGTGAGCCTTACGGGCCGGAATTATGAGCCGTACGGGCCGATTCCGTGGGCCGTACGGGCCGATCTCGTGAGCCGTACGGGCCGATTTCATGAGCCGTGCGGGCCAATTTCGTGAGCCGTACGGGCCAATTCTGTGAGCCGTACGGCCCAATATGAGCCGCACGGACCAAATCTATGAGCCGTACGCGACTCAACCTCACGGGACGAATGACTCTTTTTCATGAGCCTTACGAGCTTAACTCATGAACCATAATTATAAACTAGTGGAATATTATTCTGAAGCTATTTTTACTTGTTTTAGGCTTCATCCTCTGCGGACATGCATACTCTGGAGTCATTACTCAACTGGGAACCAGAGGATCCCGAGGACAAACTAATTCTCAAAAGAATAATAAGGCTAATTAATGGACACCTTCCGCTAGGATGGCAACAATGGAAGATTAGAGTTCTGGACAAAGAAGATTTGCTGGGAATCGAACTAGACCCCCAGATTCTTAATAAAATTCGATTTGCCATTCCTACTGTTGGACTAGCAAGGGCTTTTTCACCTGTCTGCACGTCCCTAAGGGAAAGACTTAAAATAAAACCCAGTTGTGAAAATATAACGTCATGAATTTTATTCACCACAAAATGACAGACAAGACACCACAAACTACATAGACACTCAAGGAGGTCGCACATTGTTTTTATCCTATTATCTTCTCTCAATGAAGACCAATTGACTTTAAAAGCTTCTGCAACCTTGCTCTGGTTAAGGCCTTGGTAAATGTATCAGCAAGTTGATCTTCAGTCGTAACTTTGCTTACATTTAGCTGTCCTTCTGTGACCATCTCCCTGACAAAGAAGTGTCTAATCCGGATATGTTTAGTACGTTTGTGGTACTCCGGATTTTCAGCTAGTTTGATTGCAGCTTCATTATCTACCCGTAGAATAGGCACACCTTTCAATTTGGTCATGTCTCCAATAACTCTCGATAGCCAAATTGCTTCTCGAGCGCCTTCACTGGCAGCTACAACCTCTGCTTCAGTGGTAGATATAGCCACGCTTGTCTGGCGCTGGCTCATCCATGAAACGGCACCTCCAGCATACATGCATACTACGCCAGTAGTGGAACGTCCCGTATTCATATCACCACCATGATCTGCATCTGAATAGCTTTCCAATATGCCTGTTTTGTAATGCCTTTTGTATAGTATGCCCTTTTCTGGCGCATACTGCAAGTACCGCAGTATCCTTTTCAGTCGGACGCAATCCTTTTCGTTCGGGTTTTCAAGGCTCCTCGAAACAATGCTCACTGCGAATGCAATGTCGGGCCTCGTTCCAATCATTAAATATGCTAAAGCGCCAACAACTTGTCTGTAATCAGTGATTAAACTGACATCGCGTGACTGGCTAAGACATTCATCATCTTTTGTAATTGGCGTTGCCACCGGCCTGCAAGACTCCATTCCAAATTTTTTAAGCAATTTCTTTGTGTAAGATCCCTGAGATATTTTGATACCACCATCAGTCTTCTCTATTTCAATGCCTAGAAAATATGACGCTGCCTTTGTAGTTATTTTAAACTTTGTTTTCATTTGTCCTATAAACTCGTTAATAAGGTCCTGGCTTGTAGCAGCCACCAGTCCATCATCAACATATAAGACAACAATAAGTTTACCTCCAGCCGGTGTCATCCTTACAAATAAACAAGGATCTGAATGACTAACTTTGAATCCAATTTCTTTAAAATAGTCCAAGATCCGCCTATTCCAGCATCTTGGAGCTTGTTTCAAGCCATAAAGACTCTTTTTCAGTAAACACACCCGACCAGAACCATCATCATAGCCCTCAGGCTGTTTCATAAAAATCTCCTCTTCAAGTGTTCCATACAAAAATGCCGTCGAGACGTCAAACTGCATCATTGACATGTTCTCATTGGCTGCGATAGCCAATACACTTCTGACTGTTGCCATCTTAGCCACGGGACTAAAAGTTTGATCATAATCAATCCCTTTTTTCTGACTAAACCCCTTAATGACAAGTCTGGCTTTGTATTTATCTACGGAACCGTCAGCATTCAGTTTAACTTTGTATACCCATTTACATGGTATAACCTTTCTATTCTTTGGAAGTGACACTAAGACCCAAGTCTTATTCTCCATTAAAGAATTGAACTCACAGTCCATTGCTCTTTCCCAAAGATCCCGTTCAGTGCTTTTAATAGCATCCTTATAGCAACTTGGTTCTTTGTAACCACATCTAGCCATGTTTAAAAACATAGTCCTTGAGTTTTACAGGTGGACGAAGTAACGATCTGTCTCTTAAAATCCTTTCTCCATGTCTAACAATTTCTTGTTCAGGAATTTCATCTGTGGTATGATCTTCATTTACTTCCCTTATATCTCCCCCTAACTCAATACTATGTTCAGAAACATCACTCCTAGCATCATCAAATGCATCCAAATCTTCAACTGGAACATCTTCTCTACCAACAAACTCTGTGTTTTCATCTGTTATAATTAATTCAGTATCCCTAGTTTCAGTACCAATACCTTGAACATTCTCCTGAATAACACTTTTGTCAAAAGTTCCAGCATTGAATGGAGTATCCGCATTCTGATTATTTTTATGTGTCTGTTGCAAGTCCAAAAGAATTTCAAATTCAGTTTCTGTAGAAACTTTCACAGGAGTTTCCGCACCCAAGGGTTTTTCATCGAAGGTTACATCCCTAGACCTTACCAGCACGTTATCTTTACTATTCCAAAGTCTATATCCATCGTCATTATCATATCCAATAAGGACGCATCTCACTGCTTTCTTATGTAGCTTTTTCCTTTGCTGCTTTGGTATATGTGCATAGCAATGCGATCCAATGATCCTTAACTGCTTAATTTGTGGCTTCTTACCAACCCAAAGCTCAAATGGCGACTTGTGTTCCACTGTAGTTGGACCTGTCCTATTTAAAATATAGACGGCAGTATTCACCAACTCAGCCCACAACATTTGAGGCAGTTCTTCATGTGCATGCATCATTGCTCGCGCTGATTCTACAATCGTGCGATTGTCCCTTTCACTACAGCCATTTTGTTCAGGCGTGTATGGCATGATTAATCGTTGTTTTATACCCATATCTGTTAATACTTTTCGTACCTTCTGATTGTCGAATTCGCCACCATTGTCACTCAATACTTCTTTCACTGTATGACCAGCTACCTTAGCAGATGCCAACATTTCCTTGAGCTTCTCATGTACCTCTGACTTTTCTCGAAGAAAGTACACAAACCTATAGCGCGTGAACTCATCCTTGAACAGTACAAAGTAACGATATTTCGATATCGACAAAGGGAATGGACCACACACATCCGTGTGTATGCGTTCTCCAGGCTTTGTGGCTTTTTCCCGTACACCGAACTTCAGTCTGTGGGACTTTCCAAAAACACAACCTTCGCATAGCTCTCCAGTTTCCTTTGTTTTTATGCCGAGTTCCCTCTCGATTAGACTTTTCACATGTCTTTTATTCTGGTGACCCATACGCTCATGATAGAGTTGCAGCAAATCTACTTTCTGTACCAAATTCACAGTTAACTTAGATGGCGGTACAATCTTACAATCAAGCCTGTACAGACCTCCATACCGTTCTCTATGTCCTGTTACTGTAATTTTACCATCAATTATCATTGAACAAGTAGTGATCCGCGACTCGAACAAGCTTCCTGGATTTCTATCATGTGTCGACAATACAGAAAACAAATTTTTACTAATTTGAGGAACATACCAAACATCTCTCAACATTGACTTGACAACCTTTTTGTTAACTACAGCTTCAATGGATAGTGAACCTTGCCCTTGTGCCTTTAACACATTTCCATCAGCTGTTGTTACAGTGTGATCCACATCAAAATATTTAAAATCTTGATACAAATCTGCTCGCATCGTCACATGATTTGTAGCACCATTATCTACATACCAGTGATCACGATCTATCCCAGATTCTGCTGAACTCACCGTCGATAACATCATGTTAACTCCTTTATTGTCATCTACAACTTGACGAGATACACTCCTCTTAGGGCAATCTTTCTTTATATGTCCAACTTCCTTACAGTTGTAGCATTTAATCTTTTTATTTGTCCCTGGAGTCATGTCACCTTTCCTAGTAAATTTCTTCGTTTTCACCACAAGAGCGTCACAACTAGACTCACCGTCTTTGCCGTTGTTACTTAGCGCTTTTTCATGTGCACACAATTGACTCGTAATATTTTCAATAGTCCGATCCTTTTTCGACATTAGCAACCAGCTCGCTTTAAATGAAAAATATTTTTCAGGTAATGTATCTAAGATCTTGCAAATTAATAGTATATCTGGAAGTTCCTTAACTCCTTCTTCTTTTATTAATTCTTGTCTTAATCTATACCAGACATTTTTCAACTTTGAGATGTGCGTTACCATATCATCAACCGGATCCTTTTTGTAACTGAAGAATTGCAGACATAAATCATACAGACGATCTTCACTGACGCCTTCATATAATCTATGCAATTCATCCCATACTTCCTTGGACGTTGAAAATCTTATGACCTTGTCTAACGTTTCATCCGCAATATTGTTTGTTATAATTAATAAAGCCGTGCTATCCAACTTGTTGTACTTGCTCAAATTGTTCTCATAAACGACCAAATCTGCAGCAGCTGCATCGCCAGCCCCACGTACAGGTTCTTCAGGTCTTTTAATTTTACCTTCTACAATATCAACCAAACCGTCTATTCCTCTTAGAAGAGCGGACATTCGGTATTTCCATTGCATCCAATTTGTGCCTTCAAGTTTTGAAATTTGCACTTTTGATAGCTCCATAATTACTTATAACGATTACACAATATTATTTCTCGGGCTTTCTGGGGCTTTCTGGGGCTTTCTGGGCCCATGACCACTTAAAATAAAACCCAGTTGTGAAAATATAACGTCATGAATTTTATTCACCACAAAATGACAGACAAGACACCACAAACTACATAGACACTCAAGGAGGTCGCACATTGTTTTTATCCTATTAGAAAGAACTTACAGGGATATTAAACTAAAACTGTTGAATTGGCCTATATGCCTTGGCCTCATTACCCACCCCATATCACTGGCTGCAAGGATTCGGGGTTCGGCAGTTCAAAATGAACTGGTTTTAGCCTCGATAGCGGACATGAAACCTCTCTTAAAAAGCAGAGAGGAGGCAAATCGTGAGCTAATAGGACAGACTGACCAATCTGACGACGACGCTTCCATTCCGTCCACACAAACCTCCTCTGGGAAAGCAAAAAAACCGAGTCGCCTTGACAGACTGGAACAGAGTCAGCACAAGCTAGAAACAATGATGGAACAATTTATTAAACAATTCCAACCACAAGGGGATACCTATTCGGGTTCCGAAGACGAATATGTTTCCTCAGGATCCTCAGGAGATGAAGAGAATATCCCCCCACCTACTACGGTATCATCAAAACCCTGGGAACCTCCAGCTTCGTCCGTTGATGAAGAGTTCGATTGGACCCCCGCTACAAAGCAACAGGACCCGCAAATACCGGCCCCTAAACCGCACATAGCCTCACAAGGAACTGAGTGCCAGCGTTTAGGCGACATAACTTTTAACCAAATCAGATACGCTGAAGTCCAAAAGAAATTACATGCTAGCCCTGTCTTCAATTCCTTAAAAATTAATCCTATCCTAGCTACCTACGGGTCTTCTTCTAATCAAGAACACTTGGCTCGTATGGACTACACCTTGGGCACAGTTTCTCACGGCTTACTGCTTCAACGAGAGGCTTTAACAAACACATTGAAGGATTTAGCCAATAAGTACCCAGCCATGAAGCAGGATCTAAAAGACATTTTAACAGACACAACCTTGAAATCTGTATCAGATGATTTGCTGCAATATGTGTGCGGTAGAAGAGCGGAGGTAATTGAACAGAGAAGGAATGCTTTCCTTCCAAAAGAGGAATATCAGGCAGCTCTTCTTAATGCAATCCCTCCATCGACCACACATCTTTTCTGCGAAACAGGACTAGCAGAACTGATGAAGCAACCGTCTCAACAAACTTTTTTTCGCCAACCGAATAAGAAGCCCTTTCATCCAAAGAGCTACAACTCCTATTCCTCACGTCAGACCAGACCTTCAAATAAGGTGTCCAAAGCGTCCAAATTTGTTAACCGACCACGAAAGTCTTTCTCCGGCAAAACGCAAGAAAACTTCAAGCGTCCGTCCAATACCAAAAACAAGGACCAAGGTCAATCTTCATCCCGAGGTAAGTCTTCTAAGACCCCAAGAAGAAATAGAAACGATTGACAGGTTCAAGGGAGGGCGGCTTTTGGAATTTGTAGACATTTGGAAAAAGGAGGGGGCACCAGTAAATATCCTGAAAATAATAACAGGATACATTATTCCATTTGTCAAAAAGCCACCCCTGATACCGTTTCGTCCAAGAATATTAAAAAAATTCGAAACAAGAAATCTAAATACAGAGATTCAAACTCTGATACAACAAAAAGTCTTAGAAGAATCAACATTTCAGACAGGATTCTTATCAACGATGTTTCCAGTTCCGAAACCCAACAAGAAGGTCCGTCCTATAATAAATTTGAAAGGTCTGAACAAATACCTTACCCCAAAGAAATTTCGTCTATTAAACCACTTCAAAGTACCTCATTTCTTGCAAAAGGGAGATTTCCTCATAAAAATCGATATTTCCCAGGCATATTTCCATATTCCAGTAGCCAACCGTCACCGAAGGTTTCTGTCAATCGTTTACCAAAAGAAAATATTCCAATTTACATGTCTCCCGTTCGGTTTATCAACGGCCCCACTGACTTTTGCAAGGGTGACAAATTGGATAGCTTCACGGTTACGGCAGCTAAATATAAGAGTTATTGTCCACCTCGACGATTTTTTGCTCGCCAACCAGGATCCAATAAAGTTACAAACAGATGCCGCCATGACGATACAAATCTTAACAAAACTAGGCTGGATAATCAACATGGACAAAACTCTACAGAAGCCATCACAAAATATAGAGTACCTAGGAATACTTTGGGATACATTTCACAATACAAAAGCACTCCCAAGACAAAAGATATACTCCCTAGAGAGAGACCTCAACAAAGTCCTTTCAACGCAAAGATGGAGTTGGCAATCTTCAAAAAGCTTGCTAGGCAAACTAAACTTTGCCTCCTTCGTAATACCGCTAGGAAGACTTTACTCCAGGGAAATACAAAGAGCAGCCAACATTCTACCAGAGAACTTAGCCCACAAAAAATATCCCATTCCGGAGAAGGCATTCCAACAATGCAAGTGGTGGATTCAAAATCTCGAAGAAAAGGACATTCTATTCAATTGCGCCGAAACTATATTCATCACGTCAGATGCGTCAGACAAGGGATGGGGGGCACAGGTGAACGGAAAACATATCAGCGGCACCTGGACTTCTCACCAGTCTCAATGGCACATAAACAAGAAAGAATTATTTGCTGTGATTCTAGCCATAGATTCCGCGAAAGATTCGATTCGAAACAAGAGAGTTGTCGTTCAGTCAGACAACCGCACTGTAATAGCTTACATAAGAAATCAAGGCGGGACAAAATCACCACAGCTGACAGATCTGGTCTTTCAACTCTTAACATTGACCAAAGAGCTGAATGCAAAAATTTGCCCTCAATTTATACCAGGGATATACAACGATGTAGCCGACAGCCTATCCCGACAGATACGCCTAGCGGATTGGCACCTGTCACCGAAGATTTGCAACCGGATATTTCAGAAATGGGGCATTCCCGAAGTAGACCTGTTTGCATCGAACATTTCGAAAGTGGTTCCAATTTATGTTACTCGGGATGCAAGGGACAAGGATGCTCTGTTTATAGACGCCTTCAGCAAGATATGGGAATTCAAGTTAGCATGGATCTTTCCACCCCCTTCGCTGATTCCTCAAGTACTAGCACACCTCAATCATGCCAAAGGCTCATACATCCTCATCGTTCCACGTTGGGAGAAAGTATTTTGGAGGTCAGATCTAAAATCTCGAGCAACAGACCATCCATTTCAAATACGGAACCTACATCATCACCTCAAAGACCTATCAATACCAATGAATCCATCGAAAGTTCTAAGCTTACATTTGGAGGCTTGGAGGGTACGGGGTGGTCTTTGATAACAAAGAACTGGGCCCAGGAAGATTGCAATCTAATTCAAAAAGCATGGCGTAACTCTTCACTTAAAACGTATCAAGCTCCATGGAAAACATGGTTAGCAAGATGTGAAGTTCTTGGCCTTAATCCCAATAAACCAGACGCAGCATCAATAGCACAACATTTAAGTTATCTCTATAGAATAAAAAAATTGTCACCTAGTACTATAAAATTACACAAATCAGTAATTGCTACATTTGCTGATCCTACTATTAGAGATTCTGTCACAGATAGTCCAGTCGTTAAACAAATTATTAAAGCTATTGAATTGTCAAAACCTCCATTAAGTAATAAGCAAATTTGGAATGTTAAGGACCTAATTAACTGGATGAAAAATGTTACAATGCTAGAGGAAAATCTGTTTCAAACATCGCGCCATCTGGCTCTATTACTACTTTTAGCATCTGGTAGACGAATACACGATCTCACCTTACTTAGAATCGATAAAAACAGTATGGTAATGGAAGACTCTTCGATTACATTCTGGCCGGAATTCGGGTCTAAAACTGATAACCACTCGCATAGGCAATCTGCTTGGAAACTCTTGCAACTTCCAGATGAGAGACTTGATCCTGTCCGATGGATAAAAATATATATGTCTGTGTCGGAGTCAAGGAGAAATGCTAACGGCAATATAATAAATTCCTTGTTTGTTACTTCTAGAGGTCGGGTAGCACCTGCATCAAAAGCAGTTATAGCAGGATGGATAAAATCTGCGTTTTCAGAAATAAATATTAATTTTTCACCAGGGAGCATAAGGGCAGCTGTTGCTTCTTCTAGAAAAGATAATAATGTTCCTTTAGATATAATAATAAGAAATGGTAATTGGAAGAGTGATAAAAATGTGATTAGACATTATTTCAAAGAAATAATTAATACTCCATCCAAAGATAATGCCACTGACTTAAATTTAGTAAACACTAGCTTTACTACTATGTGATTATAGTTCCTAATTAATGTTAGTTACATGACTGATTTTAAACAGTATTTCTTATAATTAATAAATCTAAGAATGATATTGGATGTTTCATTTAATTTAATACAAGCACTGACAATTACTACCAATTACAATATTAATAACCCTTATATTTTTCTTCACAGTACGCTTTACCCGTGTCGTCAGAACCCAAAAAATTCTCATAGGTCAAGCCGACGGCACAGACCATGAAATAGCAAACGTTTTTCCCCCGAAGGGATAAAAACGATATATTTCATGTCTTGCCTAGGCTTGACCGGGTAAACCCTTGACGACTACAATCTCAAGGTACTGACATGCACCGCGCTAACCCCCGCCCGCGCGTCAGGGTCTCCGCGAGGCGGAGTGGGACGCGCGGGCGGGGTCGAGCGCATCTAGACGGCACGGGAAGCTAGGACACGTACGTATCTAAAGGTAAATCGGGAGAGGTAATCTCATAGGTCAAGCCTAGGCAAGACATGAAATATATCGTTTTTATCCCTTCGGGGGAAAAACGTTTGCTATTATTGTTAATTTTTTACCTCTCAATATTATTAACATACTGTGCAAAAAGACGAAGTTCTAATGGCTCCATATTGTGACGCCATGACGTGGTTTCAGAGATTTTATAAGGATTTAGGAGAGATTTTAGTAGTTGCGTTTCCCAGCCGATGATTCATAATGCAAAAAATAAAGCCCAGCAAGAAATTGGAAAGGAATTGTGTGGAATCAACGACGAATCTCAGCAGTGTAACGCGCGGTATCAATCGTACGATGTTAAGGTGCGGTGTTATCTCATTATTCCCAATCTTAGAACGTCGAGTATGACGTAATGTAATAAAAATAAGTAACGCGAATAATACAGTGAACAGAGAAGGGTATTAAGAAGAATTTAAACCGAACAGAATAATAAATAATAGTTTGATATTCCCAATAAAAAATTGGGAAGTTGTAGCACAAAAATAAACTTTGACGTCGAAGATCTCTGTACTTATTTCCAGCGATAACAACAGTTTTTTTTTTTTAAGAATTGAGTAGGTTTTCCATTTTTTTTAAACTTTAACCAAACCATTATTTAATTTTATGTCTATATTTTAAATAATCTAAAGAAAAGCAGTAAAATAAATGCCCATTCGCAGCTTACGTCACATTTCAACACAAATATTTTTTTTTTCAATTTTCAATCTTATTGACGCTCCATAGTGGTGACAATAGTTTACGCGGTCATAAGCGATTAAAATCGTAGTCAGTCCGCGCCTTAACAGCGCACTGCCCAGACCAAACCAACCTTACCTTCCATACATGTGGTACCAGAAGACGAAGCATCCATTCTTGACCTGATCAGCTCCATACACCGGTGATAACAGTCGAGCGGTTTCATTGACGACCCGTCCTGTACTTTCTACGTACATGTAGTATCCTGAAATGGAAAATATAGAGCATTTAGTCTTTAACAACACAAAAGTCTATCTTCAAGGGTAAGCTGTGCTTGTCGAGGTTCGTCTGTGGATGAGTGATCGTCTATCATAGTATTCATAGTGAGTGTCTTGCACGCAGCAGTCCATACCCGCATGGAACAAATTTTTTATGTTTTACAAGTGGTTGTTCCGGGTCTGGGTGTTATTAGTATCTGGGTGTTATTATTGGCCGCTTAGACGCACCTTTAGGTTCACCTTTGAAAAAGTTTTTTTTTAAATTTTTTATCTTTGCCCCACACCAGGAATTGCTCCAGTGTCGTGGGTGCCTCTACAAACATATAAACTCAAACACAAACGCCCAGACCCGGGAAAACTACTTGCAAATCATATAAATATTTGTTCCGTGCGGGAATTGAATCTGCTACATGCAGCGCAACAGTCCAATCGGTCAGCCACTGCGCTAACCGTGCCATCAAAAAATAGTTTAAAAAAAACTAGTTAACATTGTCTATTGAGTTATTTTTTTTTCAAAGATTCTATATTTTTTGGGGAATCCAATTTTTTTTTCAAAAAGTATCTCATTCTACCTGTTGGTGTGTTTAAAACGCGAAAGAAAGCATCGTGCTACAAATCATTCAGATCCAGCTTGCCCCTTGCTGTCCTCCCTCAATAACGGCCTCAGCCGAGGTTCATACCCCACAAGGGGTGCCCTTAGCGTGTGGTCACTTAGTTTGTAGTTTTTTAGTTGTAAGCCCCTGGCTGGAGGCCTTAGAGTCATTAAAGCCATCCACAGAAAAGTCTAAGCAGCTCCTCTAGTGTCTCTCTCACCTGCGAGATGGGACTCAAAAAAAAATTGAGCTACAAAACCCAAAATCTTACCTGATCCATTCTTCCCATAAGTATGGTCGTATGAAGGTCCAGTCTGCAGGAAAGAACTTGGGGTCTTCTGATTCAGCCGTCTCCAGTCGAAGTCGTGGTATTCATCCGGCTTCCAACCGCAAATGTCGGGCTGTTCGAAGTCGCATGACGTCTCTTCATGTTTCGTTGAAGTATCTGATAATGAGATAGAGAAATTATTTTATTTTATTTTATCGTTTAGCCCCCTTTCGCAGGCGAATTAAAAAAGCAGTGAGTTGGAACAAAAAGGTAAATTGAACTTTTTCACCGCCCAGGTGGCCTACCACGAGCTTTTAACTTGATCCAATTTACGCTCAGGGAACGAGATGGCGCTAGACCGTCTAGCGCGTCTCGTCTAGCCTAGACGAGTTGTATAGCTCTGTCTCTTTCTCACAGCCTAAACTGGATCGCGTTAAGAGCTCGTGGTAAGGCCTCAGGGCTCAAAATCAAACACAGTTCGAAAAAAAGCGCCGCTGTTTAGGCGATTCTCACACGGCACCGCATACCGCCGCGGTAGGCGGTGAAGAGAATCTCATGTCGCATTGGTCTCTAATAAATCCGTAGATGCCTAACACACGTACACCGCCCAACCGCGCGGACGAGCGGTGCTTTCACCGCCACCCCCCCCCCCCCCCCCTTACACACGGGGCGCCGCATAACCGCGCGGATCATCATGGGTGCACGACGCCGACGTGTTGAATGTCCCATTTAGAGTTCTGCTTCTTAAAAATGGATGAACCCAATATCTTCTTATTTTTTTCTTTCTACGCCTTAAAAGCCAGATTGCTGCCACCATTTCAGCGTCCATTCTTGCCAGTGTCTGTGATCAAACTGGTCAAAACCGTGTTAAATCCATCCGTCCGTGTCCGACCATGGTCCCATGGACCATGCGGGTCGATGCCTCGACGGCACGTCCTTTTACACGCGCGCCTCAAAGAGCTGTCAGCAAAATGACGAAAAGCCAAAGCCTGCCAGAGTCGCGGGAATAACGAGTAACCGTGGCTTCGGAACGTGGGCTATTGAAGGACATCGTGGATTTAAGTCAGTACAAGTATGACAGTCCCTCCCCGTCCTGCCCTGGGTGGGAGGACTCGTTTGATGATTTTACCACGTTAAAAAAATCGTGTCCTAGTCGCTGCACCGCCACAACTGGCCACAAGGCTGCGTTAGATAGAGAATGGCACTGCAGGAATATGAAGATTAACAAATTGATTGAGTATGACTGCACCGGAAATGGGCGGTTTGCGCATTTTATCGGATTGATTTATTTTTCTAATTATCCAGTACCTAAAAAATCATTCAAATAACACGCATAACTTAATTTTGCAGATGCATTTATCCTTTTTAAAATAATACGTTCTACTTTTTCACACAACAACTTTACAAGGGTCTTTTGACTTGGTCGCGGGACTTATTACCGTGACCCCGGAACATAAAGGGCTATCGAAGGACACCGTGGATTTTAGTGTGAGCACTCATTTTTTTTTTACCACGCTAAAAAAAATGGTCTTTTGACTTGTGGCAAAATTGGAACGTAAGTCGCCATAATTATTATTAAAAAGATAACGATAAGTAAGAACTTTGTTTCAACTTTTTTTGTAAGTACATGCTTTCCTGTATTATTAAAACTTTTTTAATAAGTCATAACAATGGCAGTGCAAATTATTGACATTATTTGATTCGATTTTTATAAAATAAAACCCTTATATTATAATGTTACCAGCATACATAAGTTTACCCCGAAGATGGGTAATTTGCAACAATAAAATATTAGCTCATGGAAATAAATTCGAAGCACAATGTGTTTGTCCTGTTGTGTTAATATTTTATGTATTAAACCATCATCATATATTACCAATACAAGCAGGTGCTGTTGAGTTCCATTGTGATCCATCGCAGTAAATAGCCGGTGAGCCCACAAGTTGATGTCCAGGCAAACAGAAGAAGACAACCCAAGCGTCATTATGTGATGTCATATTCACCGCATTCTTGACTTCTTCCAACTTTGGGCAGCCAGTTTCTGTTAAAAAATACGGAAAACACAACTTTTTAAGATATACTATATAATACGCTCAGATGCAGTTTCGGCCAATTTTTTTTTTTGGAACAGACATGGGCGGGGCCATCAAACAAGGGCGTACCAGATATTAGAATGTTTTAAGCGAGGAGAGTGAGCTCAAATAATGTAGCATCCCACCTCAGGTTCTTGAGATTTAACATTACAGAATTTTTTACCTATTTTTGATTGGATTTTTAGGTAGACTATTGAAATATTTGATATGTTCGATTCTCAATCGTCGTGATCCATGTGACACAGACCTAACCACAGTATAGTTTTCAAATATGATGACTAGAAATGCAGATTAATGGGCAAACCATTAAAAATAGGCAAAATACAAATAAAAATAAAAGAAGTAGCTTTCAGCTTCGTTGGAAGCGTTTATAAAAGTTAAAAGACTGGAAAATAATTGATACTTACTGACACATACTGGTGGAGGCACATCCCACTGTCGGAATCCACACGTGGCGTACTTGTTACCCACTAAGGTATAACGAATGTTACAGGTAAACTTCACAAACGTCCCTCTCTGCCTCAATCGAGCTCGGCCGTTCTTGATCCGGGGAATTGGGCATTGCGAGGTTGTACGACGGTAATAGGAGTATTCTACGACAAAAATAACCTTGTTTAGTTACATAAATGTTTGTTATAAACTTAGCAACAATGTCAATTGATATCCGGTGGTGTTATTGCGTACACTAGCAATCTAAAGCTATTCATTTTCTCAAAACAACAATATAGATTACGAGTCACTGGTACGCTGTCGACAATCTGCATGAACGTTAGTAAGACTGGATATTATGATAGCTAATACATTACGCAGTTGAAATGTAGCCTTTCGCAAAACGCTAGCAAGCAAGATAGAGATATGACTATCTGGATCGAAATCGAATCTCAGCGTATGTGAATACGCGGGCTCGGCAGGTCTCGTCGAGACCGTTTTGTGTAGCGATTTTTACACGTTGTTTCTAAAGAAGGTTGTATTAGTAAGCAATAAACACACGACAATCTTATTTTTTCAACCTAAGGGACTATAATGCCACCTACGCTGTTATTTTATTTCCATGAGGACGGAAGTTTGATGTCACGCATACCGTCAAGAGCGTGCGTCCGGCTGATAAAATGTATAAACCATGTTTTTAACGTTTAGATAAGTTTATATTATTGTTTATTAATAATGTTCCATGCTTAAGATATGTTTCCTGGGTTCATTAATTCACAATACCTTTACTTATTTTAACAACATCTGTGAAAAGTTAACTTTTTTCCTGTCATAATAGAGGCTTCCAATATTTAAATATTTTTCAGAGATTCAGTTACCTTAAAATATTAAGTTCCTCGAAGTCTATCAACTTCACAAAATAATTCTAATATCAAGTCCTGTTGCTAATATAGCATGCTAATTTGAACAAATACTCTGCTCCATAATATACAATTAGGTAGGTATATAAATCCATCACTGCATTGCACATTAAATCACGTGTTAAGTGCTAACCAGTTACTATATTAAGAACAATAACAGGAGGATAATACAATTTTTCCTGGACCCATAATTACTATTTTGTGAAAATATAACAACTACATATATATAAATCGCAGTAGCCGTATAATTAACTGTTCAAAACAAAACCATGATGTCATCCTCTGGAAGAGGCGAGATACTCATAGTAACTTGTATAAGGACAGTTTCATAGTCTACTGAACGATTTAGGTAAGTTTGATGGTGGTCGATTTGGATACATGAAAGAAATAATAATTTGCGAATAAAGTTTGCAGCAGCCTACTTAAATGCGATAAGTATTTTTTTTAACAAATGGTTAAAAATTATAGCATAAGTGCTGGATCAAACATCTGAACCCTAGCCTTAGCTATTTAGAATTTTCTAAATACCACCTGACGATACAAACTCCATGTTACAATTTCATGTTTATCTAAAGATTTTGTAATGGCATAGGTACTTTGGCAAGAGTACGTTAGTACAAACAGGTAGACAATGGTCAAAATTTCTGACAACCAATCTTACCAAAGCGTATTGAGACAGCAGAAAATTAACGAGAGATTACCACCTCCTTCCATTTTTATCCGCAGATGACGCACCAGGCGCTAGAGTGCGCAGTCGCAGGTTGCCACAAGGAAGACAGATAAGGGAGTCGGTCACCTGAATAGACATAGGCCATAAACGGCGGTGCAAGAGGAACTGCAAGTGTATATGACCGCAATGAGTTTTAAAATCCGCATGTTAGTATGTGGGTCAAAATGTAACCAGGTGAGTGTGACAAACTTCGCAAGTTCTCCAGCTCCTCAGCCAAAGGTAGTCTAAGAACACCGTTTGGTTTCAGTCAGAAGATTGGACAAAATAAGACAAGAGAAGAACATCTGTGAGGATTTCCAACCGGAAGAAATTCAGTTGCTTTATTTAAATTCTGGTAAGTATGCAGTTAAGTATACGTATTCGCTTAGAATGGAAGCTGTTGTTTATTACCCGACTACGGCAAAGCCAAAAGGAGGGTTATGATTTTGTTTTTAAAAGTTAAGTGTGTACAATGTATTTTCCTTAATAGTTGCTGTATTTGCATACAGCAACTATTAAGGAAAATACATTGTATTAACACACTGATCCATTTTAATGAACACTAGCTTTATTAATTAAAATTATTTAAACAATATTGTTATCAATAAGCCAATTACCAAATGTTCGCATACGACCTATGGTTTTTCTTTATTTCGATAACGAATAAATCAAAAATACTCATAATTATTTACTATGAAACCACGGGTTCTATTTTTCGATAGTAAAAACTATTCTTGAAGTCATTACGTAGGTAGGTACATGGGCAATAATAATTAATTTAGTACCTACATACTAGACATACTAATTTAAAACTATTGCATAAAATTAAGCTTTTCTAACCTAAGAAATACCTGTGTGCTGCTGGGGAGTCTATTTCACGACTCTTTCCCAGCTGAAACACATAAAGTAGCGAAGGGGGAATATCATTTTGGATGGTTGTGTTTTGCATATTTATTTAATAAATAGTTTACTTTGATTTTGACCTGTAAATGGGCAATGGCCTTTGAAATGAGCAAAAATATTTGTATGATCTGCAAATAGTTGTTCCGTCTAGGCGTTTGTGTATGTGAGTTTATATGTTTGTAAACGCACCCACAAAACAAGAGTGGAGCAACGTTTAAAAAAAATAGCTTTATTATTTTTAATAACCATATTTTTCTTTTCGTAATGAGAAATACTCCCACATAGTCACTACTTCACTAGCGGATGGACATAACCGAGATAGTAACGGATGTGAACAGAAACCAAAAACTCGCTATATGGAGGTTGAAGATATCAAGTACTGTAAACACATAAATAGCTAGCTACTTAACTACTGTTATTATTTATGTAATGCTATTATTTTTCCTACAATATGACGCAGGAATATAAAAATCGGTAAAGATTAGACTAGCTAAGAGAGGTACCTATATGCACTGTGCCACTGTGCAGTGAGCTCTGGCTGAGGATAAAAAATATTACTAAATATACAAAAAGTTAACATTAATTTAAAAAAATAATCGTAAATCAAGACGCGAAAGTGACTGAAATATCGTAGAATATCAGGAATTGGTGCTGATGCAGATAATCACCACAAAACGTTTACATACTCGCTTAGTATTTTCAGCCTTTATATCCGCCATGCACTTTGTGCAATAAATATTGCACTGATAAGTACATATTGGCTGCAATTCAAAAAAGTTAGAGACTACAATGTAATAAAAAATATCTTAAAAAAACTTTTATCTAACAGAAATATTTTTTTTTGCCAATTATTATGTGATAAAACATAATATTCAGAAGCTAATATAAAATATGTTAGGGAAAAAAATAAATATTATATGAGGGAGTTTAAATTATTTAAAATAAATACCTGCTTCCACAAAACTGAGTACAAATAACAATAATAAACACTTCAAAAACATTTTTCACTTTTAAAACTATTCCGATTTAACACAAATATTACTCTGTTATTTAAAAATATTTAAAATAAATAATGTACATGTTACTTCGTATTTTAGGACTAGACTGGATGTCGTTACGTACACATTTTAAATGTTGTTTCATTTAAATGGTCGTATATTATTCACATCGAACCAGACATAGAATAAAACAGAGGGTGTTTCAGATTCATATAATGCCTACACGACTCAGAGTGCACCAAAGAGGAAAAATAGGAGCACAGAATATAATTGAGAATGAATATTTTTTTTCAGTTCAATAAGACGCCCGAAGTCGTAAAATGTTTGTGATTAGAACTGATGTGATTTTTACAATTAATTTTCTTAGTATGTGCAGAATAATGTACCTATATTTTAATTGGACCGTATAATGTCATGAAATAAATTCTCTTCTAGCACTACTAACTACAGCTCACTTATTTAATAAATGTCCCAATATCCTTTGAAATTCCAGTTAAGGATAGAAAATTAATTATTGTTGTAGGTAATAAAAAAATCTTAAAAAAGAAACACTGTCCTCTCTGTTAATTTTTGTAATCTTTGCGCTGGACGGGAAGTACTTTTATCAGAGGACGCTTCCTTTAGACTTTCCACCGATATTCCATTGAATACTATCAACCATCCATGGTATTTTGTAAAAACAGATTAGTGTAGTAGCCAATTGTCATCTTATCACAAAATAATAACTTCTAAATTATTTCGCAGAACTCTCTGATTCACTTTGTTTTTTTTTTTGTAATTCCAATTACTCATGAATTGGTCAGGAAGTCAGGATGCGACGATAATTGAATGTTTTAGATTAGGTTTTGCAGTAAGTAGATAGGTACCTACCTATTAATTACTATCTATTTCTAGTTCATGGAGTGGGCGCATTGTAGATGCTAACTGTATCCATCACAATACAATATCGGTATGTTAACATCGCGCCTTTAACCATGCTGTCTAGAGCAATTTCAATTTGAACTTAATGCCATACCTACAGTATCTATCCACTAAAGACACTGCTCATGCTAATATCCGGCACGGGAGAAGAAGATCAAATAGTTCGTACAAATCGGTGTATTATTACATTAGGTACACAAAAATAATCATATCAAGGTTCTCAATATTAGGAATTCCTCTCTGTAAGAACTGGTGGGCTCTAATCTACTACGCAGACCCAGTGCGGGTTGGCAGAATTCTTGGTTCTATATTAAATATAGGTATTTTTGCATGACCATATAGGCATAATAAATTTTATTATACTTAAGAGTATAAGGTCATGCAAAAATAGGTACCCACCGCAACTTGGTTAACGTCTCGCCCGGTTTAGGTGCATTGTAATGGACAGCCAAATCCGAAACTATGAGGAATACTGAATAATACTGAAAATATAATTTAATGAAACCTAAAACTACATCATTGGAATTTTGAAAAAAACACACGCTGTATTATAAAACCATCAGTTAGTGTGAATAACAAGTTAAACTCCTTGGTGAATAACAAGGGTCAAGTACTGGAAAGTAATAGATAATAAGTATACCTACGGATCATTACCATCCTCCAGCCCTTATCCCATTTTACTTGGGGTAAGCGCAACACGTTTTTTTCTTCCATTCTCCCCTATCAGACGTCACAGTATCATTTACTCCTTTTTCATTCATATCATTCCTTAGACAATCCATCCATCTTTTCTTTGGCCTTCCTCTTCCTCTCCATCCATCAACATTCATACTCATCACTCTCTTAGTCACATGAGTCTCATCCCTCCTCATCACATGTCCATACCAAGACAGACGATTCCCTTTCATTTTTTCTGTAACAAGCGTCACTTTCAAACTTCCCCTTTTAAACTCATTCCTTACTTTACCTATTCTTGTCACTTCACACATCCATCTCAACATCCTCATCTCCGCTACATACAATCGTTTCTCATCCATCTTTTTCACAGCCAGCATTCCGATCCATACAATACGACAGGTTTAATCACGGATTTGTATATTTTCCCCTTTAACTTGAGGGGCATCCGTGAGTCGCAAGTTGTTCCGGTGACCTGTCGCCATTTCATCCATCCCGAGTTGATCCGGTGTGTTATGTCCCGGTCTACATCGCCATCTCCTTGGACAAGCGAGCCCAGGTACCGAAAGTCGGAACAGACTGGTATGGGCGTTACGGCAAGAGTAATGGGCACAGGACTGGAGAGATCGCCAAAATCGCAAAACAAATATTCTGTTTTGGTTATGCTCAATTTCAGGCCAACGTTCTCCAGTCTTTGCCACCACACTTCCGATCTGCTCTGGACCTCTAGGCCGCTCTCGTCAATCAGCACAATGTCATCGGCAAACAGCATGTACCAGGGGGTCTCTTCCTGGATGTCCGACGTCAAAGCATCCATTATCATCAGGAAGAGGTACGGGCTGAGAGCCGACCCTTGGTGCAAGCCAACCGCGAGGTTGAAACTGCCGGTAGTGCCCGCTAAGTATACCTACGGATAACTTAAAGAAATAGTTAATGATAATAATGTGCCATTACTGATTGAAATGATAAAATTTGATTGTTTCGATGTTTCACTGGGTTCGAAATCTCGGCGATCGTGTGCTATTAGTCAAATACGAAAATATTGAGTTTCGAAATTTGATCCACTCCAGGGTAGTGAATCAAATACAGCGTGTCTATTACAAAATCAACGGGTTCGATTCCTAGCCAGCATTTTAGATTTTTTCGAAAACCAATGATGTAGGTATATACACACATCAAAAGTGTCTAGGGATCAAGCATTTTTATGCGGATTTCTTGAGATTGAGATGTGGCTTTGTAATAAATTTATGATTTTATAAATTTATATGGATCCTTTTTGGTGCATTTCATAATTTGAATCAGGAACTGTGAATCAAATTCGAGTAAAAGATGAAAATCAGCTGTCAATATTTTCCCTATAAAAACATACAACGCATTGAAGACATTATTAGTGCTACTGTTTCCCTACTACTGATTAAAACCAACGTTATTATGGAGCGGCGACGTCATTTAAGCAGGGAAGAAATGCTCAGAGCCGTGGGAATGATAGAAGCTGGTTCCCGGCAACGTACTGTGGCTTTAGCTCTGAATACAAGTCAGAGTGTTATCAGTCGACTTTGGACACGTTACCGAAGCACTGGTAACGTGGCTGAGCGCCATGGAGGACGGTATCGCTGCACCACACGGAGACAAGACCGATACATTCAAATCTTAACTCGAAGAGCTCCAACAATAACCGCCATGATGTTAGCCGTGAGGCTTCATCACTCTTCAGGGAACTTAATTAGCGACCAAACAGTCAGAAACCGCTTGCATGAAGTGAACCTTCATTCCCGAAGACCGCTACGGGTACCACCTATAGCAATGCACAATCGTAGGATTCGATATCAATGGGCTCTTGAACACAGAAATTGGGCAGAAGAACAATGGCGTTTCGTGTGCTTTTCTGATGAGTCTCGTTTCGGTATGAGACCGGATACAAGACGTATACGACACTGGAGAACCCCTGGACGCCAACAGCGATTAAAATCCTGCCAGGAAGTCCATCCTTATAGTGGTGGAACCATCATGGTATGGGCGGGTATTTGGATCGGCGGAAGAACTGAGTTGATTTGGATCAGAGGCAACCTCAACGCTCAAATTTATGCTGAGACGATTGTATCAGACGTCATCGTTCCTCTACAAGTGCAAATCGGTCCCTTATTTCAGTTAATGCATGATAATGCACGACCGCACACCGCAAGAGTTGTAAGACAGACTCTCGCCGCAGCTAACATCAATGTCCTGCCCTGGCCTGCTCAGTCGCCAGACTTGAATCCGATTGAGCATGCATGGGATATGCTACAGAGAAGAGCTCTGCCGAATATGGAGGGTATCCAGTCGCAAGAAGACCTTTTTTTGTTGTTGCAACGAACATGGGCGGCCATTCCACAGCGTGATTTGGATGAACTCATTTTGAGTATGCCAAACCGATGTTCTTGTATTGTTAGTGTTCGCGGTAGAAACACGGATTATTAATTGTTTAAGTTACCCAATAAAATTTTAAAGAAAACTGTTATTTCAGTCTTTTTTTCGAACTTTTGTGTTAGTGGTTCAAATGTCAAAAATCCCTTTATTAGGAAAATGGCAAATTTCTTTATTAATGCAAAGGTGACTTGGTTTATCGTTACTGTGACAAACGAAAACACTTTATTTGATGAATCCTTAAAGAAAATTTTAATTAATATCAATCAGGAGAAAAGTTATTGCAAAAATATATGTTGATCCCTAGACACTTTTGATGTGTGTAGTTTTAGTTTTCATTAAAATCGGCATCGAGACTCCTCTTAATAATTTTCGCTATTTTTCAGAGATTCGGATTTAGCTAACCACGCCCAGTAGGAAAACTCGTTCTGTATAAAGCCAACCGTCATTGGGTTTATTCTAGTAATAAACATTCCATAACGATTCAATTAACGTCCGCCATAAATAATAACAAACTGACTGAATTCACAGGAAAATGCTTGTATATAAACGAGTAATTATTTGTATTTTAGGGGTAATCCTCAGTTCATTTATTGCAACATCTACCAACAGTTGTCATTAAAATTGGGTCTTTCAAGTTCCAGCGACCACTAGTTCTATTTCATTTTTCTGCTTAAAGTTTAGAAAGAGAGAACTGCATGCAATGCTATATTCTGAATTTCTCCTGTACCTGGAACGCTCGTTTGACAACAAACATTAACAAACATTTCGAATCGTGCGTGAACGAGGTTTATTTTTGTTTTTTTTTGGATTAAATCAAATAACTTATGTAAAAGAAATTCACAGAAATATGGACAAAATATGCAGATTTTGTTTAAAATTATCTGTCAAAAACATGTGCAGTTTACAAGAATGCGATATACTTTTTAACTTACAAAGATTTCTAAAGATACATGTAAGTAGATACCAGAGTTTTATGGCCAGGTTGTATGTTTCCTGTATAAATAAAAATCATGTCTCTTGTTTATAATAAGTAATTAAAATTGTAGATGAAACGCCAAATGAAGTAAACTCCTTTCTAAAATATGATTTTTAGACCCTAACCTCACTAATTCAAAATAATAAATATTAAGACCAGTTAAACATAAATTTTAAATAACCCCCGACGGAAAAAAGGCTCTAAAACCGACAGAGTAGTTTTATATAATTATTATTTAGTTGACAAAAAAAAATTAAAACATCAGGCTTCTTCTGTGTAAGCTATCTCCAATCTCCATCATAGACTGATTATTCCACAAGAACAACTGCCGGGGTCTGAACTGTCTTGAAAGAGCAATATCACCCTTAACTTACATGTATACTCCAAGTAGAGTGTTTGTCTTAATTTTTTTTTGTCTTTTTCAGATCCCCACAAATGAGTATTTTCCCAAAAAAATATGCAAAGATTGCTTTAAAAATGTATCACAATTCATAAAATTCTGCTTAACTCTCAAAGACAATGAAGACGAATTACAAAGTTACGCAAGAAATGGTTTATTAGAAGATTATTATGCTAGAATTACACACAATGTATTTATTAAAGATGAGTTTGAAACGCCAGAAAGTAAAATGGATACTTTTGTAGTTAAAGTTGAAGATGAAATTGACACAGATTACTGTGAAGAGTATGAATTTTTAAAAAGTGAAAGTACGTCTATGGAATTTAATGAAACCTGTTACGATTCTGATGATGAGGCAGCACTGTCATCCATAAAAAAGGAGAATAAAATAAATATAGAAAAAGAAGCAGAATTCAAAATAGAAGAAAATCCTCAAATAACACAGTTCGAACCTGTTCCTGGTCTAGATAACTTTAAAAGAAAAAGAAAAGAAGAACCACAAATCTTTGAATTCGTAAAACAATTTACATGTCTATCGTGTTTAAAAGAATGTGAAAATCAATCAGATTTAGCTAAACATTACTATGCGGAACATTACAGTAATCCAATGCCTGTTAAAAGGTATACAGAAAATAAATTGGAAGATAAGATTACGTATACTTGTGATATTTGTGGGGAAACTTTTGATTTGAAGAAGGATATTAGGAAACATGTGACGAGCCACTCTGATGAAAGACCGTTGACTTGTAAAATCTGTGGTAAGTTTTCTTTATTTTTCCCTGACCTGGGGGGGGCTGGGGGCACTGGGCCTTGGTTTTATCCAACTCACCCTTTCCCAAAGTGGGCGAAAACGCCCCCTTGTGGGCGCTGCAGGCCTAAAGGGGGGTGGTAAGAGACCCAGAAAAAAAATCGGGGCGTTGTGTAGAGGCTTCGGCGGCGATTTGTAATTTCATCTAGCTAGGAGGACTCTCCGACTGTGGTCTCGAGTCTCAGCTATAACTTGTGAACATCAACTAATATTAATTAAGAGTCGGACTTGGGACTCGGTTTGATATTTCTCTCCACATAGTTTTATTTTTTTTTTCAAAACTTTGCCCCACACTAGGAATTTCTTACTGTATCGTGGGTGCGTTTACAAACATACACAAACACCCAGACCCGAAACAATTATTTGTATATCATACAATAAAAATATTCGTACCATGCGGGGATCGAACCCGCGACACTCTGCGCAGCAGCCGATCGTTCAGCCATTGCGCCAATCGTGTCGTCAAAGTTCATGTATCTGTCCTGTTTTATTCAATAAAAAATCATGTCAATCGGTCGTCGCTCCGTTTCGAAATGAAAGTATACACAAAGAAACAAATAAAAAGGCAACAGACACACTTTCGCATTTTAATAGTTATTAGTATTCCTAGATAGGTAATTTTCGTCGACAATAGACCGCGGGCAATCATGTTTTAACAAGTAAATATAGCTCACCACAGTTAATTAATTTAATTTGAAGTTATAATGGTTTTTAAGTAGCTGAAAAAATGGGGGCGCTAAAAATTAATTTATTCTCAAAGTGGGCAGCAGACAAAATAAGTTTGGGAACCTCTGATCTAGCTCATCCTGCCATCGTCAAACGTCAATGGCAGATCCTCTCTTGCAAAAGTGGCCAGTTCTATTCCATATTATAACATCACCTAAATAGGGTAGGTGTTTGTCTGAAAAAATCTAGTAAGTACGTAAGTTAGAAAAAAGTATCAAAAAATATTTGAAAGGTATTTTTTGTTACGTAGGTAAACTAAAAATGACGCACTCTGAAACATAACTCCGACGAACGTTTCTCCGCTGAACGATTCGCCGACACAACGATTCATTCATAGGCGATTCGACGACAAAATCTTTCAACGAAGAACGATTCGTCGACAAAGACATGGTATGACATTATAATACTAGTAACTAAATCCGACATCAGGGGCACCCCGAGGTTCGGTTAGTTAGGTTCCTTTAAACCCTGAACACAGAAATGGAAACCCGCGCAGCGGGGCTTCGTCTAAATGGCTTTATTTATACAATACTTCATTAACGTTCGTCTTGGAAAGGTTCTGTCGTCGAACCGTCCAGGAATGAATCGTTGTGTCGCAGCGGATAAACGTTTGTTGGAGTTATGTTTCAGAATCAAAATGACGAAGATACGACACTCTCATAATTGCCAATACGTCATAAGTAAGTGCAGTTTTCACTTCTGACGTCACGAGCCCTCTAGAATTTTGATGCGATAGATCTTTGTAAATAATGCCAAAAAAAAAACTTCCTGACGGACTAATAAGATTTGCTATGTTTTGATGCTGTAAACATGTAATTTCTTTCTTCTACAGCGAGAACGTACAGGACCGTTCCAGACATAGTCCGGCACGCGAGGGCACACAACGGTATCAAGCTGCAGTGTCCCTACAACTGTGGCTTCTCCACCGCTTACCCAGGAGCTATGAAGGAGCATACGAGTAAACACCTAGATGAGTACAAGGTATGTGGGCATTCCCAGAATGTACTTATAATAAGACTAAACTACTTTTAGGCTACTACTTCTAGGCTCATCATCATCTCAGCCATAGGACGTCCACTGCTGAACATAGGCTTCCTCTTTAGATCTCCACACATACCGGTTGGAAGCGACCTGCATCCAGCGTCTTCCGGCGACCTTTACAAGGTCGTCTGTCCACCTCGTTGGTGGACGTCCTACGCTGCGCTTGCTAGTCCGCGGTCTCCACTCTAGCACTTTTCGACCCCATCGGCCATCTGCTCTGCGAGCAATATGGCCTGCCCATTGCCACTTCAGCTTGCTAAACCGGTGGGCTATATCGGTGACTTTAGTTCGTCTACAGATCTCCTCACTTTTTCCTTGCCAAACAAAATTTGGAATAGGTCGACCAATATGCATGATGTAAATGTATAATTTATAGCACCCACTCAGGAAGTCCAATCGGATTCGACGCGAAGAACTTTTTACTGTGCTCCGTCGTCACCAGTTCCTTTTAGGTGAGCTTACTCTATATCTATAGGTCTCATCTTTGCCTCTGAGCTAAATTGAGGACAAGCGTAAACCTATATCAAATAAAAAAATTTGGCCTCAGAACCAATGATTTTAAGTGCTTTCAGAGACAAGGCGGTGTTACACTGCCAACTTCCGAACTCTGGACTGCCATAGTAACATAATTATTAATTTTGTACTTTTTCAGTACACCTGTGACCAATGCGGCAAGGGTTTCAACACGAAGACGTGGTTCGAGCAGCATCAAAACCTTCACACAGGAGAGAAGCCGTTTGTCTGCGATATTTGTGGAGTCGCCTTCCCTATGTCCAGGTTTGTTCTAGTTGTACAACAGATTTTTTTTAACTTTGCCGCGCTCTATGAATTTCTCCTGTATTGTAGGTGCGATGACAAAACATTAAAACTCACATATACAAAAAGCCAGAGCCGGAACAACGAATTGAAGGTCATACAAATATTTGTTGCGTGCGGGAATCGAACCTACATTAGCCGCAGCAGTCGATCACTCAACCACTGCGCCACACGAAAATGAGAAATATCGGAAACTTAAAACAAATAATAAATTAAGTGAAATGGCAGTTGGGTCGCAGAATTGTCTTATAAGTGCACTGCGGCCCTGGAACGTAAAGTAGGAACAGGTTAGATTTTAAGTCAGTAAGAGTCTGACAGTTCCTCCCGTTCTACCCAGGGTTGGAGTGCTCATTTGATAATACTTACAGCTCAAAAAAAATCTAAGTTTCAAATCAACTTTTGGCGAAACAAACTACGAAATTCACCAATACTCCCCTGCTTGTGGGCATGCTGGCGGCGAGTAATGGGCAACTCGCCGTCCGACCATGAACCATGCCCGGGTCGACGGCGCGCCTCAAAGAGTGTCTGCATAATGACGGGGCCCCCCTTTAGAGGGCCAAAGCCTGGAACGTAAAAGCCTACTGAAGGACATCGTAGATTTTAGTCAGTACGAGTCTGACAGTCCCTCCCGCCCTGCCCTGGGTGGGAGGACTCATTTGATGATTTTAACTCGATAAAAAAAATTAATTCTCCCCTGCTTACCTCACTGAGGACATTCAAGTATGATGCAGTCATACGTTATATTGTTTCCAGATATCTACAAACCCACAGAGCTGCTAATCACCCGCAGTCATCTAACTTGAAGCGATACAGATGTGTACATTGTGGCGAGCAGTGTGACAGTGCTAATAGTCTTGCTATACATATGCAGGTACGTTATAAACATTTATCTATGAATTATATTTATTTATTTATGAACGGTTTCACCTGCTGAAAGGCTCCTATTAGTCATAGCATGATGTTATTAACCTTCCTCGATAGACGGACAATCCAACAAAAATATATCTTCAAATCGAACCAGTTGTAGTTTTAATTTTTTTTAGTTACAAGCAACAGTCGAACTAATTTTCTTGATTTTATAGTGCGTGAACGACCTGATGATGTCAGTCAGAGTCTTCGCAGGGCTTCGTATGGAATCAGGGAATAAAATAATAATATTCCACAACTATCACACAACGCCATCTAGTCCCAAGCTAAGCAGAGCTTGTGTTATGGGTACTAGACAACTGATAAACATACTTGTATATTTCTAAATACATACATTATAGATAAATTACACCCAGACACAGAACAAATGATCGTGCTCATCACACAAACATTTGTCCTGGGTGGGAATCGAACCCACGACCTCCGGCATAGCAGTCAGGGTCTCTAACCACTAGACCAACAGGCCTGTCAAAAATGACATGCCCCTGCTCCAATAGCGTATATTTTCAGAAAGAGAATGATGCTCTTTAAATTGGCCTTATAAACTACTTGGGGGCGAATTTAAACACCGAAATCTACAAAATTGCACAGCACCATCTATCGACGCATTGTGTACTAATATTCAAGTAACAGTGTGCCTAAGACATTTTCCCTTTATTAGACGTACACGATCAAGGTTAAACAGTGCGAAAGTAAAAAAAATGCATATTCCCTATTAACCATAGATACTTAATACTTTCATCATCATCATCATTTCAGCCTATTGCAGTCCACTGCTGGACATAGGCCTCTCCCAGGGAGCGCCACAGCGCACGATCTCCAGCTTTTTTCATCCAGCCACTGCCAGCCACCTTCTTCAGGTCATCGGTCCATCTTGCCGGGGGGCGTCCCACCCTACGCTTACCTACACGCGGTCTCCATTCGAGAACCTTCCTACTCCACCTATCGTCGGTTCTGCGGCAGACATGACCAGCCCACTGCCACTTCAGCTTGCTACAGATTTGGACAATATCTGTAACTTTGGTCTTATGCCGTAAGACCTCATTCCGGATTTTATCCCTTAGTGAGACCCCAAGCATAGACCTTTCCATAGCACGCTGCGTGACATGAAGTCGGTGGGCCAGCTTGACTGACATGTTCCACGTTTCGGCTCCGTAGGTTAGGACTGGAAGGACGCACTGATTGAACACCCGGCTTTTCAGGCACTGCGGCAGTGGCGACGTGAGGATATGACGCATTTTCCCAAATGCTGCCCAGCCCAGCTGCACTCTTCTGGCAATTTCTCGCTCGAAGTTGTCTCTACCTAGCTGTAATACCTGTCCGAGGTAGATGTATTCTTGGACAACTTCGAGTGTTATGCCTTCGACGGAAATTGGTTCTGGGATGACATGGTCATTGAACATGACCTTAGTCTTGTCCAGGTTCATCCCAAGACCCACACGTCTCGAGGCAGCATTGAGACTGTTCAGCATTTTTTGCAGGTCTTGCAGCGATTCCGCCATAATAACTATATCGTCGGCAAAACGAAGGTGCGTTAGGTATTCACCGTTGACATTGATTAGTACTTTAACCTAAACTAAAGGCTGAAATATCGTCTGATTTCAGGACCATGGTATAAAGCATGAAAAAGATTTTCTTTGTGACTTTTGCGGCAAGATTCTCGCGACTGCTTATCAACTGGCGTACCATCATAGGATGCACATGGGAGTCAAACCTTATTCCTGCCAGTAAGTATCTTACTACTCTATCAAATTATTAATTTAATATTATTATTAATTAATTATTTGAGGCCTCGGCTTCGACTTACGAGTTGTAGGTCGTGGGTTCGAACCCAGCCAGGCGCTTTACTTTGTGTAATTTATTTCATCACCACTGCTCTCAAAACGGTGAAGGAAAACATCGTGAGGAAACCGGCATGTCCTAGAATCAAAAATTTCGAAGACATGTGACATCTACCAACCCGCACTGGGCCCGCGTGGTAGATTATGGCCCACTCCCTCTCACAGAGAGGAGGGTGTTCCCACTGTGTCCCAACAGTGGGAACATTTATAGGCTGATGATCAATTTATTTAAAAAAAATACTAACCAAAAATGGGTAGATTGATGTGCTGGTGTCTCTATCTCACTGAAAGATGGTCTATGTCCCAGCTGTGGGAACCTTATACTCTATGTGTGAATATGGTAGGACTATCAAAACAAAATTAAAAAAAAAAACTACCCCAACATAGATGTGAACCAACTGACACCCGCAGAGTGACGTACCTATGTGTTTTTTTTTATCTTGGGAAAATCATCAAATGAGTCCTCCCACCCAGGGCGAGGCGGGACGGACAGTCAGACTTGTACTGACTAAAATTCACCGTGATCCTTCAATAGCCCTTTACGTTCCAGGATCACGGTTAGCTTGTAAGACAGTCCCGCGACCAGAGTGATGTATGTGTCCTGTTTAAGGTGGACGCACATTTTTCCGAGCCGAACGCGCCGAAGGAGTCTAACGAAACAATTTTAGAATTCTGTATATGAAATCTCATGAAACCTCGTAAACATCCGGATCGGACGAAAGGATTTTTAGATTTCTTATACAGAATTCTAAAATTCGACTCCTTCGACACGTTCGGCTCGGATAAATGTGCGTCATGTGCACTACAACTTTTTTAAGTACATACCTACTTTTTAGGTTTTGTAAAAGTTACTTTTTATGAAATTAATAAATCGTATTCACAGTATATGCAAGAAGAAATTCGCGAAGAAGTACAACGTACAACTGCACATGACGATCCACTCCGGAGATAAGTCCCATGGTTGCAGTCGTTGCGGCAAGCAGTACTCGCAACGAAGCACCCTGCTCAGACACCTTAAAAGGTACTCTTTAATGACACGCCATTTTTCAGATTTAATTCGTTCAATTTTGGAGCTCGTAGCTAAATAATTACAGCCGCACAGGCCGATCTACCGATTTAGGGTGGGTTCATATCTGACGGAACATCCGTCGCGGATCATCGGTCGCGGAACGCCAGAACAGACAAATGTATAGAAAAACACTTGACCGTTCACACTTGACGCACAAACGGATCATCCGTTGAGTGTGAACGGTCAATTATTACCTGACTGCGCGATGCAAAGGAGGGTAATGTGTTTATCAGTCTATGTATGTTTGTTTCTATGTGGCGTTCTACAGACCAAACACGTAGGCCGTATTTTTTTTTTTCTCCGTATACATTTGTCTGCTCTGGCGTTCCGCGACCGACAATATGCGACGGATGTTCCGTCAGATATGAACTCACCCTTAAGCCGCGCTTGCCGTGGTTGATCTGTGGATGGGTGACCATCTGTTATAACCAGTTTCCTCCGTGTCTCGGAAAGCACGTAAAGCCGTTGGTCCCGGCTGTCATTTGTAGATCTTTGACAGTAGTTACTTTTAGAAACTCTAAAGTCTGACAACCAGTCTTACCGTGGGGTATCGTATTACCCAGTTACTGGGTTGCGGAGGTCTGATAGGCAGTCGCTCCTGGGAAAAGGGTAGGCAGATGATGAGGTTTGTGAAGTCCATCCAAAGGTTTACGCAATTAAAACTAGATATTTACCGTGTTTATTAGTTATTTTTAAATATTATACGCATTAACTCAAATGAGTCGCGAATTTCAAATATTGTTTATGGAAAAAAAAAACATATTTAATAATGCCAAAAGAGCAGTTGTTGTGATCCAGTGGTATCCACCCATATGGTGGGCTTGAACCCAGGCAGGCGCATTATTTTCACAATTGTCACAATTGAGATTTGATGGTCTTGAATCCCCCAGCAAAATTAACCAGAATAGAATAAAGGCGAAGAGAAAAAAACCGGTAACGGAAAAATCCTTTCACAACTTTCCAGTGTTACAACAACTGAGAAAAGCAACCGATTCCATAACAACATTTCGTTCTGACTGCAATACTTATTTGTTACAGATACCATCCCGATACCTCGTCAGAAAACAATGGAGAAACATAAATGTTTCGTAGTTGTGTATGAGACACTTCTTCGTGGTATATTTTATTTTATTGGCCTAAAACTTCGCCACTAACACAATTCGTCGATGGAAGCTCATAGGTACGTCCACACAGAGCGCGCTACCTCGCGAGGCACTAGCTGCGCGAGGAATCTGACAAGCGAGGCTGCTCACTCTGTGTGGACGCGTCTATTGTTTTTCGACCGAGACACGAAACAATATACGCGAGCAAAACAAAAGCCGACACTGGATAGCTCGGGCGCTCGGTCGCTTGACCGCGGCAGCGCTGTCACTTGCCTCGCCCGAGACACGTCCACACCAACCGAGCTGCTTCGCGCGGACAATGCCTCGCGAGGCTGCGCGCTCTGTGGGGACGCACCTAATGATAATTTTGGCTGTATCGCGAATTTAGCCAGTGGCGGCACCTTGTGGCGTGTTCCAAACATTTCTAAGCCTTCGCTCAGTGTTACCACTGTGAGCGATGACATGGTCGTGAAGGGGTCGTTAGCTCATGTGTTTTTTTATTAAAGTATGTTGATTCTTTTTTTTTTGTTTACAATAAGATGAGATACCTACTTATGTTAAAACATTAAAATTGATTTAGAATGTAGTAATGATGATTTATTCAGTAATAATAAATCTTTATTCTGACTCTGATTTTTTATGTGTTTTTTTTTCAATACTATACCAGCAATCGAGAAGCATAAAACGCGCGCTTACCCTAAAATCAATTAGCCTAAGGGCAGGAGATAAGACCGAAGAAGGACTATATTAGAAATATTCTGTACCACTGGAAAGTCACGTTGAGGGCACTAGCGGACTAAGGTCCGCGGAAGGGGCGGACCGCCCCGGGCCTCCGCTCAGGCTCTGGTCGTTTGGACCTCCAGATGACCAAACAGGCCTTAAAAAATACGCTCACCTAAGACGCAGATTGGAGTTTGAGGCCCCGTAGAAGATAGATTTAGGGGCGATCAGAGGCCTCCGTGTCGCAAGTAACATCTCGATTATCAAATGCTACATTACTTGTGAAATACGAGTGCTTCGATTATTGATCGAAGTATGAGTGAGGGCCCCTTTTGCAAATAGGGGCCCAATATGCATCAGAAGAAAAAATATCGGGATGGCGGAAGTTGGTCAAACGCAAAATATTTTTTCATGCAATTTAAATTCCGATACAATAAAATGATCCTTACATGAAACAAAGTCGAAACCTAAAAAGAGTTAAAAAGATATTTTAAAAAATGCCACTAAAGAATTTATCCTGTATTATGCGTTTACTTAATACATACATAGAAACTCACATACATAAACACCCAGACCTGGAACAACTACTTGCAGATCATACAAATATTTGTTCCGTGTGGGGATCGAACCCACGACACGCAGCGTAGCAGTCGATCGCTCAGCCACTGCGCCAACCGTGCCATCAGGTTCATAGAAAGTTTTTCCGTATCTCAGGATGCGAATTTCCCCCTGTTGGCCAGCCAATTTAAAAGAAAGACCCTGTATAATAATAATAGATATATCCCGTGACGTTGCCCGCAGGGATCCGTTTTTGCTTACTTCATCATTAGCCTATAAATGTTCCCACTGCTGGGACACAGGCCTCCTCTCTGTGAGAGAGAGTGGGCCGTAATCTACCACGCAGGCCCAGTGCGGATTGGTAGATGTCACATGTCTTCGAATTTTTGGTTCTAGGACATGCCGGTTTCCTCACGATGTTTTCCTTCACCGTTTTGAGAGCAGTGGTGTTGAAATAAATTACACAAAGTAATGCGCCTGACGGGGTTCGAACCCACGACCTACAACTCGTAAGTCGAAGCCGATACCACTGAGCCACCACTGTTCACATACCACTGGGCCACCACTGTTCACTTGCTTACTTAGATTGTAGATTTTCAAAAACACCCCTTAAAAAAAACTTGACAAAAAGTGTGAAATAGTCGGTGGCAAAAGTCGATAAAATAAAAAACAAAGCCACCGACTTTTGAAAGAAAAGTTATTGTACACTTTTTGTAAACATTTCGAGGAGCTGGCAATCCTGATCAAATGTCATTAATGTCAATGTCAAATGTGATGTCATTAATCATAGACATTATAATCCTATGGACTGGAAATACCTACACCAAAAACGTGGATACCTACAAGTTCGCATGGCACATAAAATGGCGGCCAATGCTAGGGTTGTGCCAATCTAGAAACATAGTGTTACTGTAACGAGTATGGATACTAGTATCCCTAGTACTTTTAGGATTACATAATAGTATTACGACTAGATACCATGATTAAATTATAATCCATGTAGTTACGTAAAAAAAATGAAAATTTTCACATTTGCGCTATTGCTTGTAATTAAATATTATACATATATTTATGTGTTAGCGTTAATTTAAAAAATTGACGATTAATTCGGATTGTACAGGTAAACCTTTGGACTTGTTAATTTGTCTTTTTAAAAAGTCTTTTGGTCCCGTCAAGTCTTCTATCACAACAGCCTTCAAATCAGCAATTTTTTTTTGCTTCGTATTATTTCATTGAGGCGTTTAATTGTTTTCTGTTGATTGACGTATTTTTCTTTAAAGGCTTTAATTTTTCCAGTTTGTAAAACCTGTAATAGAAAAGATAAATAGTTAAATCAAATCAAATTTATTTCAACTAGGCCAATAATTACACTTTTGAATGGTCAAAAGACATAAAAATAAATCAGTACAAAATTGTTATGGTGCTACAGTTCTAGTCACAAGACATAATAACTGTGAAAGTACCGTAGGTGCCCATTCCAGAGCGAAGATCTCTATGGAAAAGAACGGACAAGAAACTCCATGGACACTCTTTTAACACTCAACGTAGCAAGTTAAGTGTACAGCTAATATTAAAAAATAATAATAATGAAAAATTAAAATAGATCGTGGCAGCTAAGAGATGATCAGTCCCATCTGACAGCGCCTTTTCACGAACATGCCAAATGTATCAGCACTATTAACCAATAACTTAACAATGCACCGTTAAAAAATAATTTGCATATTGCATTTTATTGCTAAAAGTTCTTTTCAAGTGACAGTTGACAAGTCTTTGACAGATTGCGGCGCTTGATGTGCTGCCGTCTGTTTGTCAGAAAACGGTTAAAAATTCAACATCTACATACCTCTTTGTGCACTGTTCCCACAAATTGATGGGTCAACTGCAATGGTGCCTCCATTACACTAGATGGTTCATCTATTACGGTAGATGGTTGCTTTATTACAGTAGATGTACAAGAAATCAGATTCTTGAGTGTTGCTTGTTTCACAGAATACAAATGACTCTGGAAGTTGTTTTTTGTTGGATGTCTGAAAAAAAAAATGAAATATGCATTACTATCCATATAACTTAGGCTAAAAAACCAGGCTGTTATTTAACAATCATTTTAATACACACTTACCGAAAATATTGTGGGTACAGAGTTCTCATGTAACCTAATAACATCAAGTGTTCTGTTAAAACATTTTTCTACAAAGTGAAGTGAACACATAAGCCAGTCTTTACTTCGAGAACAAATTTTTTCGTCACTGATAGAGTCCAACCATTTTTTCTTCAATCTTTCATTTTTGGGAAACCTATAAATGATTAGTATTTTTTTATCAATATATCATTTGGTAACAGTTTCAGTGTAACGAAGGACTAGTATCGGGAACTATTACAGCAACGGTACAGCACTATTATTATTGTAAACAAACAAACGAAAATAAGAAATGAAAAATATTATCTGTAGGACGGAAATAAACCCAAATATTAATACTCTAACCATGAAAACAAGGTCACATAGCGATTTCTTTACCGAAATTGTTCTATTTCATGTAGTTTTGCATGAAAACGTGTTACTAACCTGTACAAAGTCAATTCAGGCTGATTTTTCTTTTTCCTGGCATGACAAGACACAATGGAACATCCAGGCATGTTGAATTACTGTTTCCTAATGGTAACACGCACTTTTAAAAGAAAACACTCCGTAATTTACTCAAAAATCTTAATTCAACAAAAAGTAAACAACTGTTTGACAGCAGAACTACCACGAAACTTGGCACATAAAATGGCGAAATGGGCACGTTTCTGTAACTGTGGGAAATATCCCAACAAAATATTCCATTTTGAGCAACAACCGAAATATTGTTGTCTCTTTTGTCAAATATGATTACTGCATTAGAAGGAAAGAGACAAACCAATATTTCACTCTCTGTCTCATGTTTGACTCATATTTGTATAAGCAAAATGTATGTATAGAACATCGGGGCATCTCCATATAACTTCATCTCAATGTCATTAATGTTGAGTAAGTTTATTATTCCTGTATTTCTGTGATAATAATCCAGTGATAATCGCTGTGTGCTTTTAAATATTAGTAAATTAACCTGTTTTGAAATATGATTGTGTCGTGAAAATCTGTTGTTTTTACACTGTTGTCAAATATTTGCTATGGCTGAGGCACAACGCAGTGAAAAACGAGAAACGATGACTCTTCACAAGATCTTATTCACTGTTTTTGCTGTTTCCCTTATCTACAAATACTACAATACCACGACCCCTAATATAATTCGGATAAAGAATCCAAAATTCAGTCTTCTAGGTCCTTCTAACACTACTCAAATAACGGTCGAGGATAACTACACACAACTGATAGATATCAACAGTTTTTCTTTTAAAATTAACCCACAACCGTGTAAGGAATATCCTGCAGGTTTGCTGTTAATGATAATTATATCATCGAACCCAAGTAACCGCGAAAATCGAATGGTTATAAGAAATACTTGGGGTCGAAATCATGATTGGACGAAAGTCGTATTTTTGATGGGTGAGCCCGAAAATGTGACTCTAGCACAACAAGTACAGAATGAGAGTATGAAATTTGGAGATATAGTCCAAGGAAATTTTGTGGATGTGTACAGGAATATGACATATAAGCATGTAATGGGTTTAAAATGGGTAGCGCACCATTGCCCAACAGCTAAATATGTCTTGAAAACTGATGATGATGTGCTGCTGAATTCTCGAGAGATGACACACTTTCTAGCAAGAGAATTGTCTCCGTGGGGTGCTAAGGACCTGATCTCATGTCAGGTGTTGGAGAATGCGAGGGTTCAGAGGTCAAAGAAGTCCAAATGGAAGGTGACGACAGAAGAGTATGGGGCGGCTTATTATCCAACTTATTGTGCAGGTTTGTGTTTTAGTTTATTTGAAGTAGATGCATTTTCTAAACTCGTAATTTTACTGGTTGAATAACTTTACCTTTCACTGTTACTTAATTTGAGGTACAATATGAATTTATCCCGTGACAAAATTGTGACTTAAATTTGACAACAGTTTGTGAAAGTTGAGCAGCTACTCAGCCTATGGGTGAGACAGATTTTACTGCTTTTGTAATATTAGTGTAGTTGAGAGTGTAAATATTGTGGCACTGACGAAAAACACTTAAATCTTTTCTCCAACTCGCCATTTGTCTTAACAACAACTTAGGGTACCCAACCTAAACCTAAATCTCATACTTACATAAATCTTTAAAAATTTTCAGGTTGGGCCATCCTCTACTCTCAAGACGTAATACCTCGGCTACTAAAAGCAGCTCAGTCTACTCCGTACTTCTGGATCGACGATGTCCACATTACAGGAGTAATTGCTGAAAAGATTGGCGTAGCCCGCACTCCATTGTCCAGTTTAATATTGAGCTCTATCAGTGTGAAACAACTGAAGGTATTTGGGCCGAAATACGTTGGTCCATTTGTTCTTGGTCCACCGGATCTGAGTACGGGGAAAATCATGGAGATTTGGACCATGATTCCTGCTTAATTTAGGTTAGAGGTAACTTGCACTAGTAGATGTATTATTGGAGACTTATAGCATAATATCAGTTTCATACACTTCGAAGTAACTGTTGCCAGAGTGTTAATGTTCATATTACATTAATCACACAACATGCTTATTAACACAGTGAGACTAACTGAGCGTATTCCCAGATTGGGTAAAATGTTAGGTTTTTCCAACAGGAACTTCTCAGTAGAAGCTGTAGAGTCTGGATTTGTACCCGATAGATGGAAATAGACTTAAATGTAACTAAAAGAGAAGAATGTGGAAACATCCACATTTCTACACCTCTGGATATCCTTCCGGGGTTACAAGTGTATTGTTATTTTTATTATGTGTTGCAAGTATTTAATAATGTAATAACCAAAGTATAGATTAAGTTTAAATGTATGTAAGTACTAAATGTTGTATTACTATAGTGATATTGTTCATAAAGTATTATCAGTTATTTTCGCACAAATGTTAAAAGGCTAGAAATCTATTTAGCCCGTCAGTTAAATTATTAAGAAATATTTCACCCATGTTTTCTACGCAAACCAAAATTGACGAAGAAACAACGCTTTTATAATTCACAACATGACAAGGTTAGTAGCAATTAGGTGCGTCCACACAGAGCGAGCAGCCTTGCGAAGCGTTTGCTTCGCGCGGCAAATGCCTCGCGTAGCTGCTTGCTCTGTTTGGACGCGCAATTGCTTCTCGACCGAAAATACACGAGCAAAACAAAAGCCGACACTGGATGGTTCGAGAGCTCGGTCGATCGCCCGCGGCAGCGCGCGCGATTTCCTCGGCACGTCCACACTAACAGAGCTGCTTCGCACGGTAAATGCCTCGCGAGGCTGCTCGTTTTGTGTGGACGCACCTATGTATGAGCTAGGAATTTATTACGTCACGAGCCCCCACTTCCGAGTTTTGATGCGTTGTATCTTTGGCAATATCTGTGGGTTAAAAAAAATACTGTATCCATTATTTTACAAAACTGACTTGCCAAATAGATTTCTAAATTATTGATGCTATCAACTACCGTTTTGGTAAAATACAGAATGTTGGAAGTTTTTTGCTACTACTCTAGTACTATTCTCTAGGGTCTAGAGTTTGGGCGACTCGCTGCCTGATCATGGACCATGCACGGGTCGACGCGACGGCGCGTTGCGTTCCACGCGCGCCTCAAAGAGTGTCAGCACAATGACAGGCCCCCCTTAGAGGGCCAAAGCCTGCCGGGGTCGCGGGACTTACGAGCTACCGTGACCCCGGAACGTAAAGGGCTATTGAAGGACACCGGAAAAAAAGGGTCTAGAGTGTATTGTTTCTCCATTGTTTATTATAATACCAAAGATCCTAAGTATAATCTTAAATACTATTATGGAATTTGTATCTTATATGTAGGGGTTTAAGCTTGTTATTTAACTGTTTTTTTATTGGTTTATTGTATCTTGAAAAGACGTTTACAGGCTGTGCTTTTAACTTGTTTTTGTTGCAAATCTCTGGATGATGTTGTTTAATTGAACTTGAAAAAGTTTTTTGAATCAAGAATATAGAACAAATAATTTTATTTTACGTACATGCCGACTAGTTGGCTGGGTCTATTGATTTCAAAATATAACCTTTACAATAATAATTCATATTTGTTAAAGGTGTGATGATACATTTCGGTCCTTCGAGCCGGATTAATATCTGAAAGAAAGAAGTCGCTTTTCGTCTTTTTCTCCTAAGCAAAACCACTGTTTTCCATGCAGTATTACTATCATTTGAAATGTTTATGTGTACTACTGTGTACAGTTCAGACTTGGGGGTCATTCGAGACCCCCACCAACCCCTGTTGGTGCTTAGAAGAGGGTTGGTGGGGCTCTGCTTATTTTTTTATGACATAGGCTGGGAGTCTGGATGGTGGTTACGTCAGCTTATTTATTATTTTTGTTGTTTTTTTTGCATTTAGTAGGTTTTAATTTGAACAAATATGGCAACTCTACCAATATTGATGTGAGCATAGGGGAGCAGGGGGAAGAATGCTGCTCACTTTCTCTGACAAATAGAGGGGATGTTAAGTAATACTAAAGTTCTTACGTAATAATTGAATTATTTCTTGCTTTTTATAAAGAAATGTCGATGTTTGTTTAAGTTGTACCTATGGAAAGAAGACAGATTGCTTGTTATTTTATGTCCAAGAAATACCAAAAAATAAGTATTATTTTTAGTTTTGTAAGTATTCATGATCTTTCATTTAATTTATGAAACTGATATTAATATTAAAAAGTTATTTCATTTTTTTATTAGGAATGTTTAAATATTTTTCTATATATTAAGTTTAATATTTATGAAACATTGATGTGCCTTGAGAACAAAATAGAAGTAAATCAACTAACAATATTTTTTTCTTTATTTTCGTACAAAGACCTGATGATGACTGAAAGTAGCTTTATCTTAGCTGCGTCGCTCTTTATCCGAAAATGAACCTTTAATCATACCACTAATGTTCTTATTGGTATGATAAGCTTGGCCGCAGTCGTCTGTCGGAATATGTGATTCAACTTTTTACTCATAATGTTCATTTTTGGATGAAGAGTAACTCTGCTAAGACTCAGTAGATTTTAGACCTTAGCGCCCTTACTCATGAAACGATTCAATAAGTCGCCAACCAGTCGTCGACATAGCGAATCGTTTAAAATGAAAAAAGTGAAAATCATCCTTAACACTTACGACATAAAGACGTTGCCAATTTAAAATAGTTTCTTGAATCAGAAATAATAGCTGAACAAACTTGTCACGTCGATCCAGGGCCGTAGCTAGGTAGGGCATCGTGGGTCAATGTGGTCATTAATGACTTAAAATTTTATTTTCAACCATAGTACGGCCCTGTGTCGATCCCAAGTAACTGGCCACAGGCATGATGATTGAAAGGATAAATAAAACGAAAAACATATATCAAATCTATGTCTATTTGTACAATATTGACATCTTAAAAGTAGTCTATAAAATTCACGTTTGTTCGTAAAAATATTCTATTTGGGTTAATATTAAGACTAAAAAGTATTTTTAATCTCACTAAAAAGAATTGAATCGTTAAGAAAGAATCACAGCAAGTTCAGCAAGATTTCTAAAAATATGGTTTGTTTCGAATTACTTAAAACTAGTTTTAGTACTAAGTATTGCAAGTTAGTTGAAATGTTTGTTTTAACAAAATTTTACTCTTTAATCTTATAAAAGTTGCGTTGTTATGTCTTTTAAATTATATCTGGTGGTTCTTTGTTAGGTACTATTAATGGTGCTACACTTTTCTGTACTCGATTTTGATCCTTAATTGAACATATTCGAAAATACATAATCTTATTGTTAAATAGGTACCTAGTTCGCAATATTCTAGTCTACTTGGATACAAAAATACCCTGTAATTTTAAACTAAGAAAATTCGTACGTATTTTTGGTACTTTAAAAGCTTAATACAAAACGCCAGGAATGACTTGAGTATACTAATTACCTACAACACCCTCTTCTTTTATAATTAGTTTCATTTGTGCTTCCGGATCATTACTTTTCTTGCCTTTAAAACTATCTTCTATATCCTGTAATGTCCTATCTTTAGTTTCAGGCAGTAATACATACATTATACTTAGGAACACAGTCAAAATCGCTGAATAAACTAAGTAAGCACCTTCGACTCCCACTGAAGAATACAAATACGGTGCAGATTTCATAGAAATCACGAAAGAAGGAGTTAAAAATGACGTGGAAAGTGTTGATCCTAAACTTCTATAAGCTAAAGGAAATACTTCTCCACATATTACCCAATTTAAGGCTGCTAAGCCTAAGCAGAAACATAAAGTGTACACAACCATTAAAGCCATCGGAACGATGTCCAACATCCACGGTTGAGTAAAAACTTCTGCTCTTCTTAAATATACGAAGACTGAAATCGCTGTCATTGATAGAATAGTCATCACACCACTTGAGAACAAAATGGTCCTTCGTTTAAAGTATTTTAGTAAGAATATTGCACAGAATGCACACACTGTTCTCAATAAATCTATCACTGTGAACTGCCAAGCGACGTCTTTGACATCTTTCTTGTCCAAAACCACTTGAAGGATTATATTTCCGTACGCAGCAAACATATGTGCTCCACCGAACTCAAAAACAACCAGCATACTTATAGCAATGATAGCAGGTTTATAAAACTCTTTCTTCTTGAAAATCTTTACAACTTCACTGATAGCTTCAACGATTTTCTTGAAAATGTTGTTGCAGGCATGAGTTTCAACGTATTCTGGCCTTTTCTCTGCCTTTTCCATTTTCTGGGCGTTAATCATGGCATCTAATTCCTCTTGCTGTTCCGTCCCTTCGCCTCTGACCCATTTGAAGGCCTTTCTAGCTTCAGCAAACTTGCCTTTAGAGACTAACCAACTTGGTGATTCGGGAGACAGACTTATAATTGCCATGGCTATCAATGGAAACAGAGAACACACAGCAGCAGTCATCTTCCATGTCATATGCGCTCCCCATAAATGCGACAAAAATATGCCCATTCCGAGAGATATCGCGAAAGTTCCCAGAAATGCTCCTCGGTACTTCGGATCGGTGTATTCCGCGACTAAAATGGCTGCTAATGGAGTCCGAAGTCCTAATGCAAGTCCGTGCAAGAGTCTGGCCAGTATGAAGAGGGGCACAGAGTTGCCGAAGATGAAGACTATCCAGCCTATGAGGGCCGGTAAGGTGGAGATGAGATGGGCTCGCTGACGACCGAACCTGGTCATCAGAACCGGGGACACGAAGTTGCCCACGATGCCCATCACGCCGACTACGGACGCTGAAATAAAAATATTAAGGATGAGTGATGTAATGGAATTATGAAGCTCATTTGCTCATATTCTAATTTGGACCTTGCAATCCATGGTCTACAATGATAATACTCAGAAAGTCAATAAAACACGGTGTTCTGTCGGACTAGTCGCGCTATTTAATTTGGTCAATGAGCGCACGCGGTAGCAGACTTGGCCATCAAATGTTACACATCGTATGCGACTACTGTAAGGCTCGTTTCTTTTGATAACTATTGGATTGCAATTGACGACGAATAGAGAGACGCTTTGGAGGACTCCAAATCGTACACCATTTTTTTTTCGAACAGTTAATTATCCACGAAAAAAACAAGAAATTGCGATCTCTGTCGTGACAGGAAAAAGCTTTTTTGTTAGCAAATAATCATGTGGTGTCGCCTACTTTTTGTGCAAATAACAAAATACTTGCAAATAGTAATCTCGTTGATAAAAACTCGTTTAAAATAAAAACCTTGACAATCAGAAACCTTGAAGAGTTCACGGGTAGGTGTTGACCGTACTTCATCTAGTTATATTTAATTTATACTTGCTACTGGTTCAATCCAATCAAAAAGGGGTTCTTCAATTTCTTGCCCGACATTTTTAAACCGTGAAGTTATTTTTTTAATTGTACTCAGTGCGATTCAGTTCATCTATTTTTTGCTTATTCATAGTAGGATGGAATTTTGTTGTTAAAAGGTATGGACGACTGTATAAATAAGTTCAATTTACTTAGGTATACGCCTCATTTCATTCTCTAAAGACGTAAGTACTTAACGGAATATTTCCATAACATGCTGATTAGTTTGTATTTGTGATCGTCTAAATTGGCAAGCCGTTCATTGACCTATAGAGAGCCAGTGATTGTACAGAAATTTAAAAAAAACTAGGTTTAAGTTTGATCCAGAAAATGGTTCTCAATTCTCTTGAAAATAATCTCGCATTCGGAAAAGAGGTCCCTCTCTCTATTAGATTCTATTGGCTAGTGACTGTTTTGTGTTCTCATTATAGTAGTTCGATCGGAGTGGCATAATTTAGTCACAGGCCCCTTCTCCTTATTTTTTATTTGAGATGGCTTTGCTCTTGACTTTAATCTACATAGGTCAAAGGAGACAGAGACTAAGCCCACGATCCTATAGAGGTTACCCCGAAGAAGCCTGTTCACTCTGACTCTGGAAAGATTGGGGTTGTATGCGTTCGGAAACCCAGATATAGGTAGTGAGTTCCACTCTTGCTATGCGCTTTATGAAGAAAGATCGAAAACGCTTAGTACGAATAGATCGAATGGCGACTAAGTTTGTTCATTTAATAAGAATCCCAAGCTTACCAATCCAAGAAGTGTCATGATCTGTCAACGTGACAGGCCCGCCATCTCTGTTGAGCTGTGCAAACAGTACGGCTGGGTAGCCGTGTGCGCATCCATGTCCTGCTATGTTCAGAGCCGCTCCGCTCACCACGAATGCCTGGAACGCAAAGTATTGTGTGTTGTTAGTAGGTAAGAAGTAAACGATGAGCAGGCCGCAATCGGAGTAAGACCTGTCTTTGAGGAGTGGCTGAAGAGACGCCACTGCGTCCTCGCCTTCTGCCTCGACACGGTAGTTTTGGGAAGTTTCTTTATCTGGAATCGCTGGGAAAAAAATCCTGGGTGTCACTACTGTGAGAACCGGAATACACGTTGGAGGTCTGCCCCGATTTGTCGGAGCACCGGCAGTAGCCTCAAATTCGTGAGGTGATAGGCGGTGAACTTTCGCATCTGCCACTGGTTCAGGCCATGAAACGAAGCGATGGGGAAGCAGCCACCTTCTGCAAAGTAAACGCGGTACTCGGGAGACATCCAATAACATATCACAAGGCGTTTTCCGGGCACAGTAGACGCGAGGTGGTACTAGCTTTCTCACGATGTTTTCTTGCACCGTTTTGATAGCAGTGGTGATAAACACAACGTGCCTGGTTGGGTTCGAACTCACTACTTATAACTTGCAAGTAGATTCCGTTACCACCGGGCCACCATTGCTCTTTATGTAAACACGGACTACGAATCCAATGGGAATTGCCAATTAGAAAAAAAAATCGGAAGATTCTATCAAGGTAATAACATTGACTCTGTTGTTACTTTTCCTGCGCAGTTAACTTAGAATGATTACCTCAGTAGCTAATTAATTAATTGTCTGTAAGAACCTAGAATCTTCTTATGCAATGAAGTGCGATGGCCTTTCTTTACAAGCAAGATGAATCATAATAATTAAGGTACCTACTTATAGTTGTGCACGGATATTTTGGCGTGTGGCTGTATTGAAATCTCTAGGGTCTGCGCCCTGTGCTTGGGCACCCGTGTTTGCACACCCATTTTAAGCACTGGCTGCCTTTAAGGGTTATTTCTAATCTTGATACAACAGACGTGATCTCCAAAAGGTTTGGCAGAGCAGAGGTTTGCCTACGCCCACATTTCACTATAGTTGTGTTTAAGTTTTAAGTCCATATACTGCCAACAAACTGGCACGAATCCAGACACCGTGACGGCTATTGACAGATTCCCGATGAATATACCTCAATAACGCTGGGAATTGAATCCGGAACCTAAACAATCTTGTATTTAAATAAATTCATTAAATATATTTACCTGCTTTATAAAAGGCTTCATTGCACTGCGGCTTCATGCAGGAGATTGAATCTGTAACAACAAAAAAAAACGTTATGATCCAATGACCCAGTAACTACCTATACGCTTTGCGTATACCTATCTGTTGAAACACAAAGGGTTCATTTTAATTTGACCATTACAGGCACTTTTGAATTGCCTATCATGTAAATTAATCTACCCAGTCACAAGGCATAATAAATTGTAAGTAGTGTAGTTGCCATTCCCAAGCGTAGAACTCGCCTTTTTTAGATTACTACCTAGCAATAATGGCGTCAAGTCATCGCACCAGCCATTTTACAAAAATCGAATAAGTTTTTATTTTTTCGCAGTTGGTGTAAAAACTATAAAGACTACAGTAGGTACTCTCGTCGAGATAAATAAAGACGCCTGTGTCTTATTCCTCTCTACACTAAGGATTTTTAGCTTAGGTAACCCGAGCAAAGCGAAAGACTAGCTCCCTCGCCAAGCTCGGGGGTTCAATCTCTGAATCCTTAGTAATGCTGCGCCGCGGGCTTCAACATAAAGCACTGCTTCATCCCTTTGATGAATAATCAAATCACTCGGTTTGTAATAGTTGCCCATGCCGCATCCACTAATCGATATTGGGCAGCGCGTGTTTACCTTGAAAATCAACCTGTACGTAGGTACAGTTTCCCAAATAAGAATGTACCTATTATTGTAAAAATAGATTATTAATTATTATCCAAAAACTACAATAGGTGACTAGGTACATCGTACTAAGTAATACTTTTTCACAATACCAAAGCAACCTTGGGTTTCCCAGTGCCCAGTGCATTTCCGTACTATTCATTGTCAGAAATTAATGTCGGCATACTATTTTTTATCATGTTTGAATGATTTAATTTTGTTTTAAGTGTTTGCTTTTAAGATTAAAATATTTTTTTACTTATTTTGATGAAGCGATTATGTATTTGTTGCGAACTTTTTGTGTAGTAGGTACCTAGTACACGTGGCGACTTTTTGTAATGCATCTGAAATACTTCAGTTTTCAGTCGTGATCTTGAGAAACAATAGCCCAAAAGGTACTTGCTAGCGGAAAACCCTCGATTACTTATTTAAAATTTTGAGCTTTGTGAACATCTTACCACTTAAAAAATATATGTTTGCCTTGAAAATTATTTTTTTTTTTCAAATATGCATCATCTCGACGTCACTACTCGTTTTTGATATGTTGAAAAAGCATTTCAACCACAATTAATATCGCATCTAAAATAAATTGTAGGTAGTAAACTGTTTTACAGCTTTAAAAGTGTAGCTTAGATCAAATGACTTCCTGTACTTCATAAAAAATACGCAAATCAGACAAAATGGGGCAAAGATTTTTACTTTTTGGCTTGTTTATTGGAAGCCGGCAGGAGGAAACGGTACGGCTTCCAAAATATCTTTGTCAGGAATTAAGCTAATCTAAGTGTTAGAAACATGTAATTGTTTGTTTGTTACTCAACCACCTCAGAATGGCTGAACATATCTTGATGTACCATCTCAAAATGAATGATGGTACAAAGGTTTTGTCATAATTTTGGCGAGAGTATCCATGGAGTTTCTTGCCCGTTCTTCTCCATAGAGATCTACCTACTCCTGGGAATGCCATCTACGGTACTTTTACAGTTAATGACTGGGACTGTAGCGCCATAATTTTGTAGTAAGTACTCGTATTTACATAATTATATGTATTTTTATGTCTTCGACAATTCATCAGAAGTGCCTGTAAACTGGTCTACTTTAAATAAATGCTTTGATTTAATGAAATTTGGCTCAGAAATAGGTTATAGTCTCTATTTCCACATAGAATACCGTGTATCCCGAATATTGCGCCACCATGGGTTCATTTTCTATAGTTACAGTTAAACAAGGGCGAAGCCGTTGAAATCAGCTAGTAGTAGGTATTAAAATTAAGATGTCCTTCAGAAATCAATGTTTAATAGCACCCATTTAAAATAGCTGTAGGAAGTAAAAACAGCGTCTTCAATAAAAAAAAATAAACTCGATGATTTATTTAACGGAATAAAACAATTAGATCGTAAAAAGGTTTATCAATCTATAAAAGAACGAAAAAAATTAGGAAGCTGTGTCTATTAATGGAGTAGATATAGTTTTTTCAGAGCGATGATACCGATCGATGAAGTGGTCGATGGACCAATGATTCATTGCCGATTGACCTCGCGCCTCGGTCTAACAGCAACCGAGTGCCGGGGAGCTACCGTGACCCCGGAACGTAAAGGGCTATTGAAGGACACCGTGGATTTTAGTCAGTACAAGTCTGACAGTCCCTCCTGCCCTGCCCTGGGTGGGAGGACTCATTTGATTTTCATCATCATCATCAGCCTATAAAATGTTCCCACTGCTGGGACACAGGCCTCCTCTCTGAGAGAGGGAGTGGGCCGTAATCTACCACGCGAGCCCAGTGCGGATTGGTAGATGTCACATGTCTTCGAATTATTGGTTCTAGGACATGCCGGTTTCCTTACGATGTTTTCCTTCACCGTTTTGAGAGCAGTGGTGTTGAAATAAATTAAGTACACAAAGTAATGCGCCTGACGGGGTTCGAACCCACGACCTACAACTCGTAAGTCGAGGCCGTTACCACTGGGCCACCGCTGCTCTACATTTGATTTTACCACGATAAAAAAAACATCAGAGACGACGAGAGGTGATGAGGACTAGAAGAAAGAAGTTATTGCAAAACGTCTATAATATCCAGGCAGGCAATGCATCAAGGAACTGTCAGTAAGTAACGGGGCCCCAATGGGAACTGTCAGTAAAGTAACGCGAGGGCCAAATGGGAACGGTCAGTAAACAGACTGGCCTCATAAGGCCAAATGGGAACTGTCAGCAAACCGACGGGCCTCAAAGGGCCAAATGGGAACGGTCAGTAGGTACCTAAACAGACGGGCCTCATAAGGCCAAATGGGAACTGTCAGCAAACGGACGGGCCTTAAAGGGCCAAATGCCTGCTGGGTTCGTTAGAAGCTCGAATGTCTTAAGAAGTGTTCATGGAACAATTTGTAAGTATGGCAGCTATAGGATCTGATTTTGGCTGTTTGTGTATTTGGGCACATTTGGGTTTAAATGTTTGTAAGCGCACCCACGATACAGGAAGAATTCCTAGTGTGGGGCAACTTTATTTTTCTTCAAGTTATAAAGAAAATATCTTGTCTATTAAACACACAGCTTCTAAAAACGAACAAAGACAACAATTACCTTGCTTGTTAGTTGATTAATTACTTATGTAAGCACTGCGCACTCTTAACGAAGTTCGTGACAAAGTAACAGAATATATCTGTCGAGTTTACCAAGATTTTGCAGCGATACTTTGTTTTTACTGGATTTTCAACTTTAAGCTCTACAAGATAAAGTTGAAAATGAAGACAAACTGTAAGTTCAGTAGCGGAGTTTTTTAGAAAATAGTACTACAGGTCTGCTCGGCGCCGTACGGACGAAGCGTGATGTTGTTAGTCAATAGTTTTTACTTAAAAGTGCTGACGTCCTAATTAAGCATTTGATTGCACATTATAGCAATTTAAGGGTAATGAGTGCAATGACATTAAGCCGCCTTTACATTAAGATGCCTTTGAAATTAATATCTTTTTTTTTTAGCGTGGTAAAATCATCAAATGAGTCCTCCCACCCAGGGCAGGGGGCGAGAGGGACTGTCAGACTCGTACTGACTAAAATCCACAGTGTCCTTCAATAGCCCTTTATGTTCCGGGGGCACGGTAATGAGATAAGTCCCGCGACCCCGGCAGGCTTTGGCCCTCTAGAGGGGGGCCCCGTCATCATGCTGACACTCTTTGAGGCGCGCGTGGAACACAACGCGCCGTCGACCTGGGCATGGTCCATGGTCGGGTGGCGAGTTAGAAATTAATATCTGAGGTAACATTGAATGTGGCATTTTGGCGATTTGGCTCTTTTTCATCAGATATTTTAAAAGTGATGGTTAATTATTTTAATGATATTATGTAGTTTTTCACTTTCCTTTGCGGAGCTCGTGGCTAAATAATTATAGCCGCACAGAGGCCTTACCACGAGCTCTTAATGCGCTCCAGTTTAGGCTGTGGGAAAGAGACAGAGCTATACAAGTCGTCTAGCGCTAACTCTTTCCCACAGCCTAAACTGGATCGCGTTAAGAGTTCATGGTAGGCCACCAGGTCGGTCTTCTGGGTTAAGTCGCGCTTGCCGTGGTTGGTCTGCGGGTGGTGACCGTCTGTGATAGCGAGTTTCCTCCGTGCCTCGGAAAGCACACGTAAAGTTGTTGGTTTCGACTGTCATTTGTAGATCTTTGACAGACCCGAAATATCGGCTTGACTGTGCGGCTGTAATTATTTAGCCACGAGCTCCTTTGCTCATAGCCTTTCAACAGCATGTAACAAAATGTATTCGTCAGCTGATTACGTTGTCGTAGCTAATTCAGCTATTACTATTATGAATGACGAAACTACTGGTAAATATAACTTAATTAAATCGTGCTGTCTTGTTATTCATAATGCTGAGAATACAATAGAATTATGAAATCGTCACAATCATGTACACACGGCTACACATGAAGCTATACAAAACCAGTTTATCGTGGTCTTGTTTTGTATGATCCTTCCGCTCAAACAACGGTCAGCTTATACTGGTTTTGTATAGCTTGATGTGTAGCCGTGTGTACTACCTACCGGAACGCAATATTTACAACACATTGGTTTATTAGGGATCAGTGAAGAAGATGAGGAGATGCAAAAACCGATGGAAAATCAGGATCACAGATATCAGGATACCTAACGAGTTATTTTTTCTAAGCAAATAAAAACTTAAGTGTCTGTAACATCAAAATAACGGCAGCTTTTTTATTAAATACATAAATGTATATTTACGATAAATACAACAAAACAAAAAAAAATGTCTGTCTATCAGACTGTCTGTTTGTTTGAAGTTATCTCAGAAATGACAGGCAGGCAGGCAGGTATAAAATGGTAGCTGAAAATTGCTAACCATACTAAGAAATTGCTTTATTTATTAATGCCGTACCCTGTTCCCGATGCTAGAGTGTCTGATTTAATTTTTATTTTTTACTTCTTAAAAATAGTAATCGTGAGATAAAAATAATAATAATAAAGACACACACGTCAGGTAATTCCCACAGTAGAATAAAACTACATTTAAAATTGACACGAAAAAAAAAACAAAAGTTTTAACTGGTTCTGAACTTGCAATTACAAGTTCAACGGAACCTAAAGGAATTAATAATACCTACAACATATAAGTACGCAGTACAGTAGTCAAGTACTTATTTAGGGTAAGTCCGGGGTAGATGGCCATAAGGGAGAGATGGCCCGCTCAAATAATTTAAGGAGTCGTTGACTAGATGTCGCCAGTTACAGTCAGTGTTGCCAACTCAGCACTTTGAGTGCTAGATTTAGCACTATTTTCATGTGCCTAGCACTGAAATTTAAGAAACAGCACCCAGCACTAAATCTAGCACTAATTTTGATGTTGTCTGTTCGCTCACAAAATGCAGCTGTGGCTGAAGTAACAAAACGCAAACTAGTGTAGTCTGTAATCTGCGGCATTTCGGTAGGGGATTCCCGTGAACATGAAAATAAAAGCGTGTATGGCAGACGAGGCGAACAGTGCTATGTTTGTCTTTTTCTCTAAGATAACTCCTTCTTTGTCTAACCTTGCTTGTTTTTCGTTCATTTTTGTTTTTCATTCATCGTGTCTTTGTGCGCAATAATTATCTGATTAATAGTATTAATCATTTTATTAACTTATATTTGTTTTGTGTTCGGTGACAGTGAGACGAAAATGGATGTTCCTTTACTTAATTAAAAAGGTACTTATATTCAAAATTATAGAAAAGAATGGGAGGAAGATCCAAAATACAAAAAGTGGCTTAGACCTGTGCTAGGAAATAGTTCAATAGCAATTTGTTCCTTCTGTAAAATAGAATTTAACGCAAGAATATTTGAAATCAAACGGCATTCGGAATCAAAAAAACATAGATAAAATTGAAAAAAAAAAAAAACAAATTTTTAGCACTATTTTTGAAACTTTCTAGCAATTTAGCACTATTTGAGATGTTACTTAGCACCCAACCGTGGCATTGAGTTGGCAACCCTGGTTACAGTTCAGTGCGCTTGGCATCGTGCGCGGGAGCCAACCTACGACCGCCATTTCGGCGAAAAAAATCCAAAAGTGAGTAAAAACCTTGTTTATTGTTTGAACTAGTTTAAAAAATTATTAGAGGTTTCGTGTTTTACTAGATTGTGATATTAGTTTCATAAAATAATAGTGTTTTTTGCATTTGTTGTCAAATAAACAGTCAACTTATTGTTCTAACCTCAAAATTACTCGTGTTGTGTTTTGATTCGTTTTTATATTAGGCATGGTCATCTCTCCCGGAAAAAAGGAGAGATGGCCAGTTGAAATCGGTATGTGATGGCCATATGGCCAACTTATACCGATGGCTTATAAATGAAGTCTTATTCAAATAATTTGTGTTATTTTTTTACAAAAATTGTCTTCTTCTTTAGTAATCTTATTCAAATAATAGTTTATATTCTATAAGTATAAATATTTGTTTTAGATGTCTAATAAATACAAGAGAAAGGCAGTAGCCGTCAGAGGTAATTGATCAGAAGAATCTCTGAAAGCAGCTATTAGTGCAGTGCAGAATGATAGTTTATCTGTACGTGGTGCAGCTGTGTAAAAATTTTCGCCCTCTCTTAAGGGCATGGAACGTGTGAACAGCACCATAAATATTAGTTCCCCTTTTCCCCTTATCCTATGAGTGTCGCTTCAGTATTTACATAGGTTTATTATCAGAAAAAATCACTAATGACCAATTTTAATTTTTTGATAGACTTTGCATTCCCTGGTTTGGCTTCTTTACATAGAGTTAGTTTTAATAAAAACATGAAATAATAATATAAATATCTCAAGGGGGTCCTTAGTGATAATCTATGAAACTAGGGTCCATGTCTGTAATCTATGGTCTTGTAGAACTGTCATATGTCAATGTCAATAAAAATAAAATCCCTCTTCACGTGTGTGTCGTACAGAAAAGTTATTTTAATTTTAAAACCTCGTAAATCCACACGATATTTCAAAAGGTTATCGGCCCAGACATAGCATACGGCCTAATAATCGTGCTGGATTAGTTGTTTTATCAAGAAACGCTGCGGTCAAGCGGCAAAACGTCGGTCAGCTCGGGGCTCCGGTGGCGGTCGGCGGTTTGGTCGGTAAAGGCCAATATATCAATAAAGCACGTGAAACGGGTGATTGCGGTAAAGCAACAATAATACGGCGATGGATTCCGTCGGAAATATGGCTTCTGGACAAAGCTATCAGCAGCTTCAAGGTGTTGAAAACTGGACAGCGTGGTGTTTCAAAATACGAGTCCTCCTAAGAGCTATGGATCTGTTAGACGTCGTTGAAGGCACATTCGAGCCTAAAGAAGATCAGGTGAAATGGATGCAGAAAGATGCGAAAGCTCAAGGTATGTTGGTAACAAGCATATCTGAAAAGGTGATACCACAAATATTAGGCTGCAAAACCTCAAAAGAAATTTGGGATAAGCTAAATACAATATTTGAACAGCGAGGCGAGCTGTCTGTGCATATACTACAGCAGAAGTTCTTTTCAATGAAATTTGAAGAGAAAGAAAGCGTATCAGAGTTTCTGGGACGGTTCGAGTCTCTCCTGAGTAAACTGAAGAATCTCAACGCTGAAGTGAGTCAAACTATGGCCATCACAAAGATAACTTCATCTCTCCCATCACAATTCCAGCACTTTGTGTCAGCGTGGGAATCGGTGCCAGCAGAAAAAAGGACCATGGACGAGCTAGCGGCGAGATTACTGATAGAAGAGCAACGTGCTTCAACCAAAAACAAAGAAGATGAGTCATCTGCATTCGTACACAAGTCTACAAGAAAATGCTATCGGTGCGGCAAAGTAGGACATCTGAAAAAGGACTGCAAATCAAAAAGTAAAGGTACAATAATTAATAATACTAATTGTAATTTTTGTAAGAAGAATAATCATAAAAGTTCAGATTGTTGGTTTAAAAATAAAAATGAGAAAAGTCAAAATGTAAACAAAAGAAATCAAAGCAATGCATTCTCTGTGTTCGAGCTATCATCATTGTTTTACAGTCAATTAGAAAGTGATAATTGTTGGGTAATGGATAGTGGAGCTTCAGAGCACATGTGTCATGATTATAATATGTTTATAGACTATAAAAAACTAGAATGTCCTAGATCAATAGTTATTGGAGACGGCAAAATCATACAAGCCATTGGTATTGGAGTTATTTCTTTAGAAGCATTTACAGGTAAACAATGGATAAATACAACATTAAATAACGTTCTACATGTTCCTAGCATCAAGATGAATCTATTTTCAGCAAGTTCAACTACAGATAGAGGTTATGTTTTAACAATTACTAGTAAAATGTGTTATTTCAGGAAAAATAAGAATAACAGTGTTTGTGCACTAGCATATAGGAAAAATAACTTGTTTATAATGAAGTTTAGGTCTAATAAAGTTCAAAATGCTTGTGTTGGTAAATCAAGTGACAGTTTGTCTGTATGGCATGATAAAATGTGTCACCAAGATATTGAACAGGTGAAAAGCATGCTAAATAAATGTAATATAGATTTCAGTGTTAGTAAACAAGAGGAAATAACATGTGAGCCATGTCTTTTGGGTAAGTTACATAAGAAACCATTTCCTATAAGTATAAATAGGGCAGACAAGCCCGGTCAATGTTTACATATGGATTTATGCGGACCAATGGAGACGGTGTCATTAGGTGGATCCAGGTACTATCTACTCATAAAGGATGACTTTTCAAAGTATAGAACGGTTTATTTTCTGAAAAATAAGTTTGAAACATTTGATAAAATTAAAACTTTTTTAAATTTTGTTACTAAAAACTTAGAATATAAAATTGAAATAATAAGATCAGATTGTGGTTCAGAATTTATGAACAAAGAGGTGAAGTCTCTCTTAGATCATTTAGGTATTGTACATCAAAATAGTGCTCCGTACACACCGCAACAAAACGGTTGCATAGAACGTGAAATGCGTACAATAACTGAAGCGGCTAGAACAATATTATTATCAAGTAATTTAGATAAGTCTTTATGGGCTGAAGCTGTCAATACAGCTGTTTACGTTATAAACAGAACTGGTAAAAGTAGGATTAAAAATGTAACTCCATATGAGCTCTGGTATAAAAAGGGATTATATGATATAAATAATTTAAAAGTGTTTGGTTCAAAGGTAGGTGTACACATTCCAGATCATTATCGCAAAAAATGGGATAGCAAAGCTGAAATAGGATACTTTGTAGGTTATAGTGAAACAACAAAAGGTTTTAGAATTTATTTTCCCCATAAAAATGATGTTTTGATTAAAAGAGAGGTAACATTTCTGAAAGGCAATTTTAGTAGTCAAAAGCTAGGTAATATTTTTCAAGATCATAATAATATAACCCCATTATTATTAAAAGAAGAAATAAATAATAAAGAGGATGAAATAAGAGAAGAATATCACAGTTTTAATGAGGAAGGTGAAGAAGATGTAACACAGTTATCAGATCTTGATGAAAATACAGAAGTACAAACAGAGGAAATTCTAAACTCAGAAGAAACATCCGAGTCAGAAGAAGAAGAGGCAGAAGAAACACCTCAAGTATCAACACATTCACGGAGAGGCAGAGTAATAAAGAAACCATCAAGGCTAGATGACTACGATACAAACCTTCTATCCATCGGTACAGAGCCAGCTACTCTTGAGGAAGCGCTTGACTCTGAAGAAAAGGAAGAGTGGAAGATTGCTATGAAGACTGAGCTAGATACTCTGATAGAAAATAACACATGGACAGAAGTAAATAGCGTACCAGAGGGGAATAAAGTAATTTCTAGTAAATGGGTTTTTAAAGTTAAACAAGTAGGTACTAATAAAGTATATAAAGCTAGGTTAGTGGCAAGAGGCTTTGAACAGTCTGATTGTGATTTAGAAGTATACTCTCCTGTGGCTAAATTGCCTACTTTTAGAGTTTTTATAGCAGTTGCAAATAAACTTCAACTTCCAGTTCATCAGATGGATGTTGTAGGTGCTTTTTTACATGGTGACATAAATGAGAGTGTATACATAAAGTTACCAAGCGGTGAAACTTGCAAATTAAATAAATCATTGTATGGTTTGAAAAAGTCTCCTAAATATTGGAATAACAAGTTTGATGACTTCATGAGTAAAGAAAATTTCAGTAAATCTAAAAATGATCATTGCTTATATTTCAGAAAGGTAAATGAATGTATGCTATACGTTTTGCTGATTGTTGATGATGTTCTTATGTTTTGCACTGAAAACAAGGTTTTGGAAGATTTTAAAAGCGAGCTAAGCAGTAACTTTAAAATGAAAGACTTAGGTTTAGCCAAATGTTACTTGGGTATCGATATTGATCAAAAGAAAGGTACAACGGTAATTAGTCAGAAAACATATCTTACTAAAGTTTTAAAGCATTACAATATGTCAGATTGCAAACCAGTTTCTACTCCAATAGACCAAAACTTTAAGTTTGAAATACTAAAAAGGGAAAAATCAGAAAGTCCAGAAATAGAGAAAAAGTGTAGACAACTCGTAGGCAGTTTAATGTATGCAGTTTGTGGCACAAGACCAGATCTATGTGTATCAGTTTGTTTCCTCAGCAGGTACCAACACTGTGCTAGTATTATGTTATACAAGGCATTGAAACGTATTCTAAGGTATATAAAAGGTACATTAAATTACTCTTTGGTATATAATAGCACATCCACAGAATTGCAAGGCTTTGTTGATGCAGATTGGGCCGGTGACACACAAGATAGAAAATCTACCACTGGTTATTTGTTTAAAATATTCGATTGTACTGTAGTATGGTGTTGTAAAAAACAACTTAGTGTGTCATTATCCTCCACTGAGTCTGAATATATTGCATTAAGTATGGCTATTTCAGAAGCATGTTGGCTGAAAAACTTGTTGTGTGACTTTGATGTTGTCGGTAATGAAGTGATCTTGTATGAAGACAATCAGTCAGCAATAAAACTTGTTTATAATAATGAAAATAATAAAAGATTAAAGCACTTGGATATTAGGTATCACTTCATTATGGACAAAATAAAGGATAAGTGTATTTCAGTAAAGTATATTAAAACACAGGATAATTTAGCTGATTTATTAACTAAGCCATTGGGAAAAACTGTTTTTGAGAAGTTTGTTAAGTTAATTTTTAAAGAATATAGGCTATGCACATAATCTATGTAACGTTGGTTATGCATTTTTAGTTAAATTCTTTTAAAAATAAAGGAGTAAGTTTGAATGTGTCATTAAAAAATGCATCACTAACAATCTAGTACTAATTAGCTTAATGTTTATGTTTTAAACAGGGAAAACGGGAAAATATTATGTTGAGGGGTGGTGTAAAAATTTTCGCCCTCTCTTAAGGGCATGGAACGTGTGAACAGCACCATAAATATTAGTTCCCCTTTTCCCCTTATCCTATGAGTGTCGCTTCAGTATTTACATAGGTTTATTATCAGAAAAAATCACTAATGACCAATTTTAATTTTTTGATAGACTTTGCATTCCCTGGTTTGGCTTCTTTACATAGAGTTAGTTTTAATAAAAACATGAAATAATAATATAAATATCTCAAGGGGGTCCTTAGTGATAATCTATGAAACTAGGGTCCATGTCTGTAATCTATGGTCTTGTAGAACTGTCATATGTCAATGTCAATAAAAATAAAATCCGAAAAAAAAGGGCGGGAAACTTATCGGGCAGACGCGTCTTTTCGATAATAATTACTTTTAAATTTTTCAAATACTGTAATTTTGGATCAATAGTTGTAGTTTTAGTGTTGTAGTGTAAATATTTATATTTAGTATTAGTGTTTTTAATCTTCTTTAGTGGTAAGTGTTTTTATTTATAATTATATAAAGGTCAACATGAATGACCCGCCTGACCCGGGGGACACAGTTCCCCCGGCAGGCAGTTATGTTACTATTATGTCCAACGAATCGGGTATGGAAACAGATGGGTCATCTGCGTCCAAAAAAGCTCTAAAACGAAGCCGTGTACATATTTGCAAACACTGCAATAAACGCCGACGCACTCGCAAGGGCCACGGATCCGAAACTTCGGGTTGTGGTTGTCCAGACACGAGCGTGACTATCGAGCAAGAATTTAATGCCCGGAATGACCTTTCTACCTCATTGCCAGTTACTGTGACCCCGCCATTTCAGATTCCAGTTCCTTCTCAGACTCCAGTTCCATCTCAGATTCCAGTTCCCGCTCAAATTGGAAGAAACATGTACAGTAAAACGGACATTGCACCTTTTATAGTACATATACAAAAGAATATTACAGGTTCTAATGATGGAACCATACTGCACCCCATTACATTTGGCAAGTTTTTAAAACAAAATAATTTCCAAAATGTTATAAATGGCAGTGTCAAAAAAATTGGGAGGAATAAGATAAGCCTTTCTTTTTCGGATTTTGAAAACGCAAATTCTTTTATTCAGCATGATAGCCTTGAAAAACATAATTTTAAAGCATTTATTCCCACATTTAATGTCACTCGAATGGGCTTAGTACGCGGAGTTCCCGCGGAATGGTCTCCGGAGGAAGTCATCAGTAACATATCAGTTCCAATTGGTTGCGGACCCATTTTGAAAATCAGGCGCTTAAATTTTAAATCTATTGTAGAAGGCAGCACCACATGGAAACCATCTCAATCTATAGTGGTAACTTTTGATGGACAGATCCTACCAAAGAGAATTTTTATGTGTTATAATGCTCTTCCTGTAGAGCTTTATATATTCCCTACAGTACAGTGTTTTAACTGCTGCCGTTTTGGACATACAAAACTGCAGTGCAGGTCCAAACCCAGATGTTTCAGATGTGGCCAGGGACACACTGGGGATAGTTGCGAAACAGATCAAGACAATGCTTCTTGCTGTCTTTGTGATGGTTTTCATTTTGCTACTAATAAGTCTTGCCCTGAATTTTCAAGACAAAAACTTATTAAAACATACATGGCTCAAAATTCCGTCTCATATGCTGAAGCAGCAAAACTTCATCCTGCTGTTACTAGATCGTATGCTGACACACTTTTATCTTCTCCTAAAAACATTCCTTCCATTTCTTCCTCTAATAACAAAATACCTACTACTACAAGCTATAAAAAGACTGTATTTCTTAAACCACGCTCCCCGCCTAAAGTTGAACAAGGATACAATAAACAAGCTCATAATTCCATAATTCAAGATTTTAATTCTCACCAACCATCAAATGGCTGTGCCTTTATTAATCAAAATATTGAAGAAAAAAATACAGTTTTTTCCCTTAATGATTTTCTTTCAGCATTAAATAGTCTTCTGTCTCAGTTCAACATTTCACCGTCCAACGCTGCTTCTTCTTTTAATGTACCCCAATTTATTCATAATGGACAGCACATCCAAAATAATCCAGTGGAACTGTCGCAGTCTAGTAAACAAAAAAAGTGATGTTATATATTTATTAAACAAATATGAACCATTTGTCTTTGCTCTTGCAGAGACTTGGCTCAAATCCTATCACATTTTTAAAATTAATGGTTATTTAACCATTAGAGAAGATAGATCTGATGGGTATGGTGGTGTAGCCATACTTATCAAGAATTCTATCCCTTTTTCATTAGTTACACTACCTCCTCACAGTGAGGAAATATCTATTGTAGCTATACAAGTATATAATACTTGCTTTGTATCTATATACATTCCTCACCCTTCTTCTTCTGTGCTTCAAGAGATGAACAATCTCTTTTCGTTTCTTCCAAAACCATTCCTTATACTGGGAGACTTTAATTGTCATCACCAATCATGGGGTTGTTCAATATCTAATTCTTATGGGGAAGAATTACTAGATATTATTGACATTCATAACTTATGTATCTTGAATTCAGGAGCACCCACTCGTCGTTCAGATCCTAATCAGAACCAAAGCGCAATTGATCTCTCTATCTGTTCACCAAATCTGGCTTCTTCATTAACTTGGTATACCCTGGCCTCTACTTTTGGTAGTGATCATTTTCCAATAGTAATCTCTTATCCTCTCTCTAAACCAAATTCACCAAAAAGGAAATCAAATCTCATACATAAATTACCCAATAGAAATAGTAATGACTGGGAAAAATATAAGGATATTGTTGACAGAAAGGCTTGTTCATTGCCTGTTATTTCTGATGATAACCAAAATAGTTGTGCTGAAGCTCTGGCATGCATATTGATAGAAGCGGCGAATGAAGTTTTTCCTAGGAAAAATAAGAATGTTAGTTCAATTCCATCACCTCCTTGGTGGGATTCAGAATGTAGTGAAATAATTAAAAAACGTAAAAGGGCTGAATACAATTATAACCATGATATGTCAGATATTAACTTTGAAATTCTTACTAACTTAATTACAGAAACTCGCAAACTAATTAAGAAAAAGAAATTTGAATCTTGGCGTAACTTTTGTTTATCTATTTCACCGAATACACACCCCTCAATTGTCTGGCAACATATTCGTAGATTTAGATCCATTTACAACAACCATTCTCCTATCCCTGATTCTTTAGCCAGCGACTTTTTAGACAGGTTAGCTCCGCCTTGGGTTCCTGAAAATAACCTGTCTCTCACACTCAATAACCAAAATAGTAATTCGACGCTAGATTCTTTGTTCACTCTGACTGAATTAAAGGCTGTTATTAACAAAACTAATGATTCAGCCCCTGGCATTGATGGCATAACTTATTCTTTTTTTTCTCATTTAAATGATAATGTTCTCAGTTATTATTTACAACTCATTAATTCTGTAATGAAAACAGGAAACGTCCCTAGTGAATGGAAACGTCAAATAGTGTTGCCATTCCTTAAGCCAAATAAAACGCCTTCTGATGTTTCATCATATCGTCCTATAGTTTTGTCGTCAATTCTCATAAAATTAGCGGAACATCTAATTAAAAATCGACTAGAATGGTTTGTGGAAAGTAAGGGCCTTCTGTCCGAATCACAATATGGCTTTCGGAAAGGAAAAAGTACCACTGACTGTTTAAGCATATTAACATCTGATATTAGAATATCATTTTCTAATAATCAAGCTACCGTTGCGGTTTTTCTCGACATAAATGCAGCGTATGATAATGTGATTTTGTCAGTCTTACGACATAAATTAAAGACCTTGCAGGTTCCAGAAATCTTGCTGAATTTCATTATTAATATTCTGGCTGAACGGTCCGTCAACATGTCAATAGGGAACTGCGAGGTTTCTCAAATTGTATGGAGAGGTCTCCCACAAGGTTCTGTACTCAGTCCGATTTTATATAACATATACACATTTGATTTAGATTCATCATTATCTAAACATGTTAGTGTTGTTCAATATGCCGATGATTTGTTGTTATACACTTCCAACCAATCTATTGAACAAGCTAGTTTTGCCATAAATTCTGCACTATCCGATTTGTATTCTTGGTTACATCTTAATGGTTTGGAGCTATCAACATCTAAAAGCGCAGCTATGCTATTCACCCGAAAACGAAACATTCCCCACATAAATATTCTCTTTAATAATACACCCATTCCAGTCACAGACAATTTCAGATATTTAGGTGTAATTTTAGATTCAAAACTAAGTAGTGTTCCCCATTGCGAGTTTATCGCTAATAAATGCGAAAAGCATCTAAACATGCTGAGATGCCTTTCTGGAGTGTGGTGGGGTGCACATCCTTTCTCACTCAAACTAATTTATAATGCAATAATTAGAAGCTCATTAGATTATGCATCCTGTGTTCTTGAACCAGGTAGCGTTTTGGCTTTTAAAAAATGGGACCGCATCCAGTATAAAGCATTAAGAGTCATTTCAGGTGCGATGAAATCTAGTCCCACAAATGCTTTACAAGTGGAATGTGGAGAAGCCCCTTTACAAATTAGAAGACAATATCTTTCTGATAAATATTTGTTCCGGATTATACAGTTTTCTGCTCACCCTCTCATTCCTAAACTGCACCTTTTAGTAACGCTGATGGAATCTTCAGATTACTGGTCACATAAACGTGCTCCTTGTTTAGTTATTAGCTACAAAAAATACCTTTCTTTATCTTCTCCAATTCATCGATCTAACAAACTCCCCATATTTAACTGTAGTTATGATAGTTTATTGTTCAGGCCTAATATTGAATTCAACTGCGTAAGTAAATCCGACCCCGACGTTTGTTTAAATTTTAATCATTTTCTTACTGATCATTTAGACTACCATAACATTTTCACTGACGCTTCAAAGCTTTCTCCAACGAGTTGTGTTGGGGTAAGCACTTTTCATCCCCAGTTTAACATCGTGCAAAAAGTAAAACTCCCTCCGGAGACTTCCGTTTTTACGGGAGAATGTTTTGGAATTTTAAAGGCTATGGAATACATCCAAGTTTTTAAACTTAAAAAGGCTATCATTTTTACAGATTCCAAAAGTGCTCTTCTAGCTATCGATAAATGCCTGTTGGGAGATAAGTCCCATTATCCCATAATTTTTTCAATAAAGGAATTTGCGTACAGAATGTTTTCCGAGGGAATTGACTTACTTTTTGTGTGGGTTCCAGCCCACACTGGCATTGAGGGTAACGAAATGGCGAACGTTCTCGCAGCAGATGCTGTGCAGTGTGGGGACATAGTTCCAAATAAAATTTTTTGTGAGGATATTTTAGAACTACCCAAAACTTTTCTACGGGACACCTGGAAGGTGGCTTGGGACACGAGCAGTGCACAGAAGGGTCATTATTTTCACTTGATTCAACCCGATGTTTCGGATAAACCGTGGTTTGGCAGGGCTAAGTTTGGCAAGATGGAGACTTCCACCCTCATTCGTATGAGGCTTGGTCATGTTTGCTCTCCGGCTCATCTTGCCAGACTTAAAATTATAAACGATCCCAGTTGCTCTTGTGGTATGGATGTGGGTGACCTAAACCACATTTTTTTCTCCTGTCCTCTATATGACCGTTCTTCCTTTCTTAGTGACCTTATATCTCTCCATATTCCTTTTCCTACCTCAATATTATCTTTACTTTGTACAAATAGTTTACCTGTATATAAATGTATAGTATCATTCATTATCTTCCATGACATTAAATTGTAATATTTTTTTTTTTTTTTTTTTGTTTGTTTTGTAAATACGTTTGTCTATTTTAGTTATATTATCTTTGTACCTTTTGTATACCTACTGATCCTTTATCACAGTCCTATATCCTAAATTCCGTGGTTTCTGTTTTTTATAATATTATAATATCGTTTCCCTATCTTTAATGATCAACGTTAAAAAACTTGATATTGGTTTAATGCACAAACCGTGCGAGCCAAAGCGGGGAAAAAAAAAAAAAAAAAAAATAAAATCCCTCTTCACGTGTGTGTCGTACAGAAAAGTTATTTTAATTTTAAAACCTCGTAAATCCACACGATATTTCAAAAAGCTGTTCAGTTCGGAATACCAAGAAAAACTTTAGAAAGAAGATTAAAGAAGAATAATTATAAAAAGGGCCTATGGGGCCATCTTCTTTATTTGGTGAAGAAAACGAAAAGAAATTGGTTGCTCATATCAAATCAATGCACGCCAGGGGCTTTCTCTTGACAATAGATGACGTAAGAAAAATAGCTTAAGAGTTTGCCGAACAGTTGAAATTAAAGCATCGATTCATTAGAGAAACCCAGAAAGCAGGAAATGACTGGTTGCAAATGTTTTTAAGCAGAAACAGAGACATTTCACTAAGAAAGTCTGAAGGTGTCTGCTTGGCTAGAGCCAAGGCCATGAATAGATCAGAAGTAAATTACTACTACTATTATTAAGAATAGAAATTAGGACGAAAAACTATGTTAAAACTAGGTTTAAGTTATGGCCATCTGACCTCTAATGCTATGGTCATCACACCCGGATACCCCGGGAGAGATGGCCAATTGTGATTTTAAAAAAAATGTTTTTTTAAGGCGATCTCATTAGTAATTGTTACTTTTGTGCTAAGTATATTATAGTTGATTGTTCAAAGTTTAATTATAAACAAAAATTTCTGTAATAATATGTAAGATTTTTTTTTAGCAATGCTTAAGGAAAACTATGGCCAACTACCCCGGACTTACCCTAACGAACGCATAAATTAAATGTAAGTCGTGGTTAAGACTGAGTCATCAAGTTGAGTGCCTAGGCACTTAGACTGCACGTTTTTATTGCAAAAAATACAAATGATATCAACAATATTTTATTAAACTAGAATGAACTATAGTATTGCATGTGTAATAAAATGCTGAAATGTGTAATTAAAAAATGCTAAATATTAATAAATATTTTGATGTTAAAATCAAACAATTAATGTGAATGTTTTATAAAATCTTGGTTCCTTTAACCGTACAGACAGCTGTGTTGCTGGGGAATTTGTTCCGCCACTTCTTCTTCCCAGCCAAAACACTAGGAAGTGTCGAAGGGGGGGCGCTTTGGGGGACTGTCTTATGTAAAAAATTGATCTTCAAAAAGTGCTGATAAATCAGCTTAATTTGAACAAACGACTTTTGATTTTGAGACACGCCGATTATTTCTAGTTGTCTGAAAAATTATCCGAAAGGACATGGTTTCTGAACACTTTAAACCTCTGATCGAAACCGTTATTTATTTACTTAGCCATGAATTTGCTCGTATAGGTATACTTAGTGTCAATCTAGCCCAGAAATAGCATAAGGCCTAAGATGGAGCGAGCTCACCTAGAAGGAACAGATTAAAATCTGTATAGCGGGACGGGAGGGACTGTCAGACTTGTACTGACTAAAATCCACGGTGTCCTTCAATAGCCTTTTACGGTCTGGGGTCACGGTTACCTGATGAAACGGTCCCGCGACCCTTGCAGGCTTTGGCCCTCTGAGGGGTGTCCCCCTTAGAGGGCCAAAGCCGTCAGATTGCTGACTGCATGCTCTTTGAGGCGCATGAAAAACGTCGCGCCATCGACCCGGGCATGGTCCACGATCAGACGGCCATTAGTCGCCGTCCGCATTTCCGCGTCACAGAGATATTGAGGAATTAATTTCCTTTGACATTTGTATGTAATTAGCTGAAAGCGATGTACAATTTGTATGTACTATAATACCGACTTTCACTAACACAGATACACACATCAAAAGTGTCTAGGGATCAAGCATTTTTATGCGGATTTCTTGAGATTGAGATGTGGCTTTGTAATAAATTTATGATTTTATAAATTTATATGGATCCTTTTTGGTGCATTTCATAATTTGAATCAGGAACTGTGAATCAAAATCGAGTAAAAGATGAAAATCAGCTGTCAATATTTTCCCTATAAAAACATACAACGCATTGAAGACATTATTAGTGCTACTGTTTCCCTACTACTGATTAAAACCAACGTTATTATGGAGCGGCGACGTCATTTAAGCAGGGAAGAAATGCTCAGAGCCGTGGGAATGATAGAAGCTGGTTCCCGGCAACGTACTGTGGCTTTAGCTCTGAATACAAGTCAGAGTGTTATCAGTCGACTTTGGACACGTTACCGAAGCACTGGTACCGTGGCTGAGCGCCATGGAGGACGGTATCGCTGCACCACACGGAGACAAGACCGATACATTCAAATCTTAACTCGAAGAGCTCCAACAATAACCGCCATGATGTTAGCCGTGAGGCTTCATCACTCTTCAGGGAACTTAATTAGCGACCAAACAGTCAGAAACCGCTTGCATGAAGTGAACCTTCATTCCCGAAGACCGCTACGGGTACCACCTATAGCAATGCCGATCGTAGGATTCGATATCAATGGGCTCTTGAACACAGAAATTGGGCAGAAGAACAATGGCGTTTCGTGTGCTTTTCTGATGAGTCTCGTTTCGGTATGAGACCGGATACAAGACGTATACGACACTGGAGAACCCCTGGACGCCAACAGCGATTAAAATCCTGCCAGGAAGTCCATCCTTATAGTGGTGGAACCATCATGGTATGGGCGGGTATTTGGATCGGCGGAAGAACTGAGTTGATTTGGATCAGAGGCAACCTCAACGCTCAAATTTATGCTGAGACGATTGTATCAGACGTCATCGTTCCTCTACAAGTGCAAATCGGTCCCTTATTTCAGTTAATGCATGATAATGCACGACCGCACACCGCAAGAGTTGTAAGACAGACTCTCGCCGCAGCTAACATCAATGTCCTGCCCTGGCCTGCTCAGTCGCCAGACTTGAATCCGATTGAGCATGCATGGGATATGCTACAGAGAAGAGCTCTGCCGAATATGGAGGGTATCCAGTCGCAAGAAGACCTTTTTTTGTTGTTGCAACGAACATGGGCGGCCATTCCACAGCGTGATTTGGATGAACTCATTTTGAGTATGCCAAACCGATGTTCTTGTGTTGTTAGTGTTCGCGGTAGAAACACGAATTATTAATTGTTTAAGTTACCCAATAAAATTTTAAAGAAAACTGTTATTTCAGTCTTTTTTTCGAACTTTTGTGTTAGTGGTTCAAATGTCAAAAATCCCTTTATTAGGAAAATGGCAAATTTCTTTATTAATGCAAAGGTGACTTGGTTTATCGTTACTGTGACAAACGAAAACATTTTATTTGATGAATCCTTAAAGAAAATTTTAATTAATATCAATCAGGAGAAAAGTTATTGCAAAAATATATGTTGATCCCTAGACACTTTTGATGTGTGTATTTCCTAACAATAATTATTACATGCATGCGCTAAACTCGTAAGATTCGCATTTTATCTAATTTTTACGGTGCGGAGTCATTGAACTCTTGAGAAATTATTCTTGAATTTAATATTGAAGGCAGCCTTAACATTCACCTTGTGAGATTGCAATCGGCAATCAGTCAAGGTTTTTGTTGAAATTGTGCGTTTATAGAACTCGACTTACTGAGATAAAGAGATTAGGAGTCGCTGGTAAAATATTGCTCAAATTCATCTGCATCTGGATAGACTGGAAGGCGATCCCAATATAGTTGATTAAAAGCTAGTCAATTAATGACGCACGCGTTTATATCTTTTGGTAGAAATAATGCCAGCCATACACCATTCAGTTTTCCTTCAAATTGGTAGCGTGTTGGAAGAGGCGTGCGATAAACTGGGACGATGTAGACGCGTGAGGACTAATTTGATAATTTTATCACCAATCCAACCAACGTACCACCCTTAAATACATTATCTATACTACCTAATATTATAAAGTTGAAGATTTTCTTTGTTTGGGTGAAAGCTAATCTCAGGAACATTAGCGCCCTCGCTCGTCTGGAGCTTCTAAAACTCTGTCTCGGGACTAAATAAATTACTTTCACCCCTAGGATAACAATGTACTGTTGGTGTTGGATAGTCTATTTATGGGAGAAAGCCGTACGATAAAATAACCATGCAACGGGGGTGAAACCATGGGTATATATAGCTAGTCCAAAATAAAATGCGATATACCTACCGTTCCATGAAGATGAATGGACGTTAAATCAACAAAAAAAAAAACGACGAATAACAAACCCAAATCAACTGAACCGGGAAATTCATTAAAACTATAAATAAATCAATTTAGGAAATAAACTGACCGATTTGGAAAACTACTAAAATGAATGAACAATTCTTTAGATCACGGATGAAGTAAGTAGAGTTCGCGTCACGATTGAAGTTCTGCGGAAAATTCATAATGACATTATAGACACTAGCGCCGCTGCCAAAAGGTCATGAGCATAGGTCGGAATTAGGTAGTACGTAGTATTAATAGTACTGATTTCATACAGTGAAAGAATAAAGTGAATCCCGGAAATCCCGGAATTACTTACTTTTAAAAGCAGGAAAACCCCGTTATTTATTAAACAAAAAGCTATTTCATTATCATCATCATATCAGCCATAAGACGTTCACTGCTGAACATAGGCCTCCCCTCTAGACTTCCAATAGGACCGGTTGTAAGCGGCCTGCATCCAGCGTGATCCTGTGGCCTTCATAAGATCGTCTGCCCACCTAGTGGGTGGACGTCCTACGATGAGCTTTCCCGTGCATGGTCTCCATTCGAGAACCTTACGGACCATTGGCCATCAGTTCTGCGTCCTATATGGCCTGCCCACTGCCATTTCAACTAGCTAATTCGTTATTTACTTTTAGGTACACAATTTATTTGTCTAATCTATCTCTGATGTTTTTAATTATTATTATTTATTTGTAATACTGTTTTCCACACGAGATTGTCTATTAGAAATCCAGGGAAGATCCATATTAATATCAACATTACGATGCAAGTACTAAAATAACTACCTAATTCCGACCTCTGGTAATAACAAAGACACTAGCGCCGCGTCAAAAGGTCATGAGTATTCGTGGCGTGGACTCTATGTCTTCTTCTTCTTCCTGCCCTTATCCCATTCTATTTCTGGTCGGCGCAACACGTTTTCTTCTTTCATTCTCCCCTATCAGACGTCACAGTATCATTTACTCCTTTTTCTTTCATATCATTCCTTAGACAATCCATCCATCTTTTCTTTGGCCTTCCTCTTCCTCTCCATCCATCAACATTCATACTCATCACTTTCTTAGTCACATGGGTGTTGTTCCTTTGTACCACATTTTTAATGCAATTTGATTTAATGACAATGACACAGCGCATAGCGCTGTCTCAAAAGGACTTCAATCGTATCGTGGTGTTCTATACCAGTATATCGACATGGTTGGCGCAGTGCTGAGCGAGGAGAGGAGCTGCTACGCTGCCTATCGCGTATTTGATTACCGTTAAGGAACAAACATTTGTATGGATTAGAGGTAGTTATGTTTGGCTATTTGAGTATGTGAGTTAATTTAAATGTTTGTGTAACGGACCCTGAATACCTACAAGGGAAAATCCTACAGCGACAAGCTAAAATAAAAGTATAATACATATTATTATTAGAATAAAGATTCCACGATGCAAGAAATTGCATGCTAGAGGCATGCAAGTTTGACCAGATTCTTTTTTTTTAGAAAAATAACGGCGCCCCCCTCTAAGAATTTCTCCTGTATTATCATGGGTGTATTTACAAACCTAGAAAACACAAACTCCCGTGTACATTGCGTATTATTAACGGATAATGAATTCAGTTGATCAAACATTAATACTCCAATGTAGTTTTGCAGGCAACTGGCATGCAATTTCTTGCATCGTCTAAATGAGGCTTTACATGTAATGTAATGAGGCTAATGTATGTATGTATGTTAATGTAATGAGGCTTTACATGTAAAGCCTCATTTAGACGATGCAAGAAATTCATCAGGAATGACTTTTTATGTTATTTTTTTGTTCCTGAAGCTTTATGAACTTGGAGGGTTGTATTGGTGATTTTGATGATAATAATTCTGTTACTACATACGTCTTACAGCCGCGATCAATATTTTAATCAACATACAACCTAGCACTGGCCTGCAAATTGCAAAAAACCCAAGAAATTTTGAATTTCGCGGGCTGCCCTGGAGCATTCACCTTAAGAGGCCTGGATTTTGAAAGGACTATTATGCGATTGACTGTAGGTACCAATTAAATCCTGCAAATGACCATCATTATTACTGAATTTATTAGAATAATTACATTCACGAACATTTTGCATAACATTTAATTAATTGTAAAAAAAATCGTTGTTTTGCATCGATTCTTTTGCTAATTGGACAGGGATCGAACTTGTGTGTCAGTGTCATGTCAGGCTATTGTTTTTTTTAATTAAGAGTGATGAGACTTTGTCTATGAATTCATTAAAATTATGAATCTTTCATTTTCATTAATAAAACGAAGTCTCGAATGATCTGAATAACTGTTGTAAGATAGAACAAATTCTGGGGTACTACTATCTAAGCACGAAACTCGAAGTGACGGCCGTAGTTTCAGGCGTTGCATATTCTTTATCACTCACGGAGATCAGTTAGCGGTGTGAATTAAAATTGGTGACAACATGATTGAACTATTGTCCAACTCGCGATGTATTGTCAAAACTTTGAATTTAGAACTACCTAATAGGGGTTCACTCAAAAGTTTAGAGCTTCTTTCCTTATTTTCGTTGTCGGACTAAGAGAGTAGACCCCCCGATCCGTATCAAACGGACGAACATTTTTTTGTTTTTAGGGTTCCACTCCCACGGTTATTTTTCCATCCATAGCCTTCATCCCCCAACGAGCGCGTCATCCGTCTAGACTCTTGATCGTGTAAGCGACGCACTTAAAAGACACGTGGGTAACCATGACTGTGATTCCCATCAATGTCATTTTCCATTCCACAACAACAATAACAACATTGTTTCATCAGTGCCGCACGAGCTATCCTTGTGATCGGACGTTTCATTATTATTTGTGATTTTTTATTGAGCGCGTAATTCTTATCTTGTTTACGCGCAGGCCAACCGGTTTCTCCGGTCGGGCCCTGCGACTGTTGCTTTGTGCACATGTCGGAATCTAATATAATTAATGAAAACATAAATTCTTTGTCGAGCGCTGACGAGTTAGAGGACGGTACAAACATGGAATTTGAGGACAATACACAACAGGGTGATTCGGAGATAAGTGGAAAAAGGATAAGAGATGGAAACTCTTCAGAAGAAGGATGGAGCGTAGTGAATAGAGGACGAAGCAAACTTATACGTAGTGGGGAAGAACAAGGTGAGCGGGAAAAAGAGAGGATTCAAGTGCACGTGACGTGTAAAGAACCTCTGCCGAAACAATTCGCTTTAGCACGACTATTCAAGACAAATAACATCGACAGCGGTAAGATCTATAAAATTAAATACGTACACCAGAATAAAATGTTAATTACGTTTGATAATGATATCGGTGCAGAGGAATTTATAAAATGCTCGGTGTTTACTGACATGGGTTGGTCTTGTCAAAAAACATCGGAAGTAGGTGTGTCGTACGGACTCATTAGAGCCATGGACTTGGACATCCCTGATGAGGAACTCAAAACTAATTTATCAAGCAGTGCTGAAATTATTTCGATAAAGAGGCTAAATAAACGATGCTTGGATGACACTGCCGGTAACGGCTGGACTCCGAGTGAAACGATTCGGCTAGGATTCAAAGGCCCTTCGCTGCCGCCGTATGTCTACATTTACAACTTGAGGATTCCAGTGGAGCAGTTTGTATTTCCGGTTACTCAATGTGCTAACTGTTGGAAATTCGGTCATTTAAAGATAAGGTGTCCTTACAAAAAACCTGTTTGTCCTAAATGCTCACAAAAACACGACAATTGTAAAAATACATCATTTACTTGTGTGAACTGTTCAGGTCGTCATATGGCGCTTGATAAAGTATGCCCATTTTACAAGAAGGAAAAGAAGCTTAGGGATATCATGGCAGAGTTTAACTGCACCTACAGGAAAGCACTCACCATGTACGTCCCTCCTTCCCCTGCCCAGGCCCCACAAGTGGTTACTGATCCAATATCCTCATTCACGCCACTTCCAATAGATGGAAACGTCGGAACACCCTATGAAGTGGACTACCCAGGTTCATCCACTACAAATATACGACCTAAGCTTCAGGCTAAACGTATCTTAAAGAAGCAAATTCCCCGACCAATGACCCCTACGCCCAGTGAAGACATACTATCGCATCATAATTCTGAATCTTCAGACTCCTCAGAAAAATTGGACACACCTCACGTTAATAAAAATAAACATAAGTCGTTCCATAATTTAAATTTTTGGCATCTGATTACTAAAATAAGAAATATTATAAAAAGTAAAGAATCTCTTCAGATTAAAATCCAGCAATCTATTTCCATATTTACAGAGTGGCTGACACAAAAAATTGTAAGTAGCTTATCGATGGATTCGTTATTTGATCTATTTGTTAGAAATGGCTAATAATAATTATTGTACTAACTTAAACATTATACAATGGAATTGCCAAAGTATAAGGCCCAAATCTCGTTCACTCGAATTACACTTAAGTCAAGAAAAAATCCACATTGCCGTGTTGAGTGAAACTTGGTTGGAACCTGAAAGTTTTTTTACAATTAGCGAATATAACACGTATAGACGAGACAGAGAAGATGGTTACGGTGGCGTAGCCATTATGACTCATCGCTCTGTTAAATCTATTATTTGTACAACACAAAGTCGGAACCCTGGTATTGAATTATTACATTTAAGAATTCTGAATTGTCAGCATATTGAGAATATAGTTTCCATCTATTGTCCTTCGACAGTAAACACCACTCAAAGCGATTGGGACGCGATTTTTTCTATTGGGAACAATAAAACTCTTATCTTGGGAGATTTTAACGCTCACCACTCTAACTGGTCTCAAAGAACTGATCGGCGCGGCTCCGAAATTTTTGACTCCATGTTGGATTATAATTTTATTCATTTAAACGATGGTAGCTTCACTAGAATTAGATTGGTTGATGGAGTTCTTCAACAATCTAGTCCCGACATTTCATTTGTTTCTTCAGATTTGTCCTTATTATATACGTGGAAATCAACAAACGAATCTCTCGGAAGTGATCATTTGATTATTAAATTAAACTGCCTACTTAATATTCGTCGCGATTATCAAAATAAAAGAAATTTCAAAAAATCTGATTGGTCTTCGTATACAACATTTATAGATGAAAAATTACAAAACTGCGTAATTCCCCAGGATCCTCAGGAGTCATATGACCGACTACATAATATCATGCAAGAAGCTGCTGACAAGTATATTCCATACATTAAAATCCCTCAAACCATTTGCAACAAATTTAAGCCAAAACCATATTGGTCAACGGAGTTGTCCAGGGCTGTTGCGGAGCGGCGCTTGGCTCTTGCGAATCTGAGAGGTTGCCCCTCTTCAAGGAATTTAGATATCCTCAAAGAAAAAATAAGCACTGCTCAACGACTGATTCGTAAGGCCAAGTGTAAATCCTTTCAGCAGTTTTGTACATCTATTGATGAAACCTCTTCGGCATCCGAAATGTGGCGCAAGATGAGGTGGCTAAAAGGTCGGCAGACTCCCAACTCCTGTGTAGATAAAGAAAAAGCCGAGCACTTGCTTAACGACCTCACTCCAGATTTCGTATGTCCCTTGCAACCTACTTTTAATTCCAATAATCCAATGTTAGAGTCCCCAATCTCAATGCCAGAATTAGTCAACTGTATTAAATCTACCGATACAGCCCCTGGGTCAGATCAAATTTCCTTCTCCATGATCAAACACCTTCCGTCTTCCGGAAAACATATGTTACTTCTAATATATAATCAATGTTTCTCTGTAGGTTTTGTTCCTCTACAATGGCGTCAAATCAAAATAGTCCCAATCCCCAAACATAGTTCTTCTTCATCCTTACGTCCAATTTCTCTAATATCGTGTATTTGTAAAATTTTTCATGCTATATTGGCCAAGCGAATAGAATGGTTTTTTGAAAAACAATGTCTTTTCCCTGAGGACATGGTGGGTTTTCGTAAGGCACGATCATGTCTAGATAATCTTACACGATTAGTATCCGAAATCCAACTAGGATTCTCTAAAAATATGGTTACAGCAGCATGCTTTATAGACATCGAAAGCGCTTATAATAATGTTGATATTCCTTGCCTGTTACGTATTTTAGATCAGTTTGGAGTTGGGTCAAAATTTTGTATCTATTTGTGGTCCTTTTTATCAAATAGACATCTGCAACTGGCGACGCACGATTGTGAAATGGTTAGATTTACTGGCCGTGGGTTAGCTCAAGGAGACCCATTGGCTCCACTTTTATTTAATATTCTAACATTACACATATGTAATAATATTAACCAGGTTAATATTTCTCAATATGCTGATGATTTTGTGTTATATTCAACCAAAAATAATTTAGATTTAGTTTTTGAAGAGCTTCGGTCTTCCTTACGATATATTAAAGTGTTAATTGATAAATTAGGTTTAACAATGTCTCCAAATAAAACAAAGATCTGCGTATTTAAAAAAGGTTGCTTTAGGAGATCTATTAACTTTGATTTCGATGACATTTCAATTGATGTTGTTAATAATGTGAAATATTTGGGTCTGTGGCTGGATAGCTCGTTAAGGTGGGGTAAGCACATTAATGAAACCGCACAGAAAGTAATGAAATTCATTAATCTACTTAAAGTTTTATCCGGTCCAGGATGGGGAGTCCATCAAAAACACCTTAGACGTTTATACATTTCTTTAATTCGAAGTAGAATTGACTATGCCAGTTTCTTGTTTGATAATAGTTGTAACTCTAAACTAATCAAATTAGATCGGGTTCAAAACCAGGCGTTACGTACTATCGGTGGATTTATACGGAGCACCCCGATACACGTCATGGAAAGTGAGCTATGCCTGCCGCCACTTCATATTCGTCGGAGATACCTAGCCAGTAAATTTATTTTAAGATCAGTTTCTTTTGTTAACAATAAAACAATACATTCACTAGAAAACCTTTCGCTTGTAACAGGTTCCAATTATTGGCAGAACAAGAAGTTACCGTTACTTATCGACATCTTCTCTCAGTATAAATCTGTTCCAATATACTCAACTGTTCAACTTGGAATGTTTTCTCTAGATAAGTGGATAAGTAGTATAGATTTGTCTCATATAGTAATCGATAAAATTCCTAGTATCTCTAAAGCTAAACGCCATTACAGTATCTTACAATTAAAACAATTATGTACTTCATACATCCATGATCAATATTTAGATTATCACAAAATTTTTACTGACGGTTCCAAAGATAAACATTTGGGGGGTGCAGCCTTTTTAGACCCCAACCTTCTGAATCACATGAAGATTAAAATTGATTCAGATATTTCTATTATGCACATTGAACTGATTGCGATATTGGAAGCTTTATCCTATATTTCATCAATCAATGGCGATAAATTTGTGATTCTGACAGACTCCAAAAGTTCGCTGCAACACTTGGCTCGGAACACTTCTCACGTGCGAGGTATTCCGACAGCCTACGTCATATATGAATTACTTTTAAAACTTCAATCCGATTCCAAAACGGTGCGCCTCCAATGGATTCCATCGCATGTACAATATGAAGAAAACGATGCTGTGGATATGCTCGCCAAACAGGCATGTGTTGATGGTGTTCCTATGAATGTCACCCCACTGTATTCGGACTATTTCGGAAAGGCCAAGATCAAGTGTTTAGATCTTTGGCAGGAGTATTTTGATGAAAGATCAAAAGAAAAGGGGATATGGTATCGAACTATCCAGCCAGAGATTTCTCGGGTTCCATGGATTGATTGTAATCTTAAAAAAACATTAATTACCATAGCCTTAAGGCTTCGCTCCGGACATATTCCATCAAACAAATTTTACTATTTAATGAAAAAAGTTTCATCACCAAATTGTGATTTATGTGGAGTGGTTGATGATGTCTTTCATATCTTGATGGAATGTGTTCGGAATGAAAATGTTAGGGTGAACATTTTTGGACCGTTTAATATGAATAATATTGGCATTTGTAACGCCATTCTTGCTTTTCCAGGTTCTGATGAAGCAAAGCTTTTGTACAAACTTGTGATAAATAGGTCATAAGCTATTCATAAGTAACGTATTTGTAATTTATCATATTTGTATTTTCCCGCACTGGGCGATGTGGTCTCTAAGAGACAAAGCCCTTTAAATAAATTAAAAAAAAAAAAAAAAAAAACATTGTTTCATTATAATAATACCTATTGTTGCAGGTTGGGAATAAAGGAAGGGTTCGTCAGATTACTGCGTTGTGAACTTGTGACATATTTGACAAAATAGAGCAAATCCATGGAGGATTTGCTCTATTTTGTCAAATATGTCACAAGTTTGACAAGGGTGAATCCTTATCTCAAAAGGTCAGGGGTATATTTTGTGTGAATGCATTCCTTCATGCTCTAAAGCCTTAATTAACTAATCTCAACCATCTCCGAATGATTGAAAGATGGCAGAACCAGGGCCTTCATTAACCTATTGAAGGCCTAGGACACTACCTATGTAATAATGTTGTCCAAGTAAGGTGTAAGAGCGAGTGAAGACTAAATAAATTGCTGGCTCGAAAAAATGTTTGTACTTATAAAGTGTTGATGGATGGAGAAGAAGAAAATGAAAAAACAACCTGTAGATACCTACTACAACATAATGATGGCTAGTTTACCTATTACTTATTTTACGAAGACAATTGAAAACAATCGTAACATTGAAATTTTTACAGCAAATTAAAAATCATTATGAAAGAGTTATAATTGACTTTTCAGTAATAATTATTATTCTTTAACAAGATTTATTAATTGTTAAAGGAAACTAATTATATAATCGAACAAAAGATAGCATCTGTTTCTGTTAAAAATAATTACATTGACAGTGACTTACTTTCCTAGATCAATAAACTATTACTGCTTTCTGGTCAGGCCCTTGATCCAGCTGCCTAACGAGAGCCTCCTTAGATCTTGGTTGAGGCTCTTGGCAATTAAGCCATGAGCCGACACGACTATCGGCACAGTGATCGCTAAATACTTTATTATTCAGTAGACAAGACAGAAGTAACATACAGGCCTTTGGGCCCTGCGAGCAATATCTAAATTTCTCTCATCAGAAACTATGATCTCTCTTTAGCACTAGGTAGTATGTTAACACCTTTAACACGAATAACGCCTAGTCTAGTACATTAATGTGCTATAAACGCTGAGATTCCACCTAAAAATATATGCATGTCCAAAAAACAGGCAACCCAGGGGCCTGTTTTCTAGACAGTCACACACTGCAATCGAAAATCGAAATGGCGCGTATCAAAATCACACTATCCATCAAAATGATCACGAATGCACCACAGCCATTTCTTTCGAGTGTCAATTTCAACGCGTCTTTCATACATATCGCAATAGCATAGCCATTACATGCCTTGCATTGCCCATGCGCCTGCGCAGTCCATTCTCTCACGTGACGTGTATTATAACGACCCCAGGATTTCCTCATAGAGTATAACATTATTTTTTTTCGAACAGATTAATGTCACTACAGGTAATTGTAAAATAAGCCTAGTCATTTTGACGTTTGCGATTTTCAATGACAAGAATTGAGTCAGAGGTTGAAAAAAGAAGAAAAAATGTATTGTAGTGTTTTTAGGGTTCCATACATCCGATTGAAAAAACGGAACCCTTAAGATCATTCATGTGTCCGTCTGTCCGCTTCACAGTCAACTTCTTCCGAAACTAATTGACCGATTAAGTTGAACTTTGGTAAACATTTCAATTTCTGTGGCCCAAAGGCGTGCGTGTATTTTTTGTAAATTTAAAATAATCAGTCTCTAGTTTTAAAATGACCATTCCCTCCCCCTTACCTCCGAAACCACTGAGTCTACAATTCTGAAAATACAGACAATAGTCCTTTGTCTACAGATTAAAGAAAAATTATAGAGATGTCTATGATCTTAGAATAATATGGTTATCGGGGACAAGAAGGATAACTGTGTGACTTAATTATCAAATGAAAAGAGCTGATAGAAGGACGGTAAATGTTTATGTAGGTACTCGTAGTTTAATTGTAATTTTTGTTCAAGTCCGACTTGCACGTGGCCGGTTTTTTAATGTGCCTTATTTATTATATATATAACTTTATTGAGGGCTATCGCTAATTTAAAATGTCACTTACGGGATATCTTCCGTGATTATTTATTATTTTGAGTTCCCGATATTTTTAAATTGTGAAACAAACCGTGATAGCCTAAAACACTATCGCTAATATTCGGTAAAATGTCAAACTTCACTGTTTGTGGGGTATTGAGGGATTTGTTTTTAAATAAATGTTGTAAATATTCTGCAATACTTCAGATTGATATTCGAAATATGAGTTATAAATGTTAAATATTAATGTTATTTCTAATGGCAATGATGGCAAAGCTGAATAGCGATATTCCGGGCTTGAGCCCTGCCACCCGGGCCCTTCCGGCCTAGTTCGACCCTGGGGAACTATCTATGAAAGTTTCACTCAAGTAATAATAAGACCGATAGGCTATAGTAGTTTTGGATAGGTCTCGGGACTTCCGAGAAAATTATAAAAATAAGGAAGAGGTTTTCAACTTGAATTTACATTGTTTTTGTATGTTTGTAACTTGATTTCTCAAAGACCTGAACCGGTTTGGAAAATTCATATTTTGTTTAAAAGGGATTTTTGCGATAGCAGCAATCACGGATTGCTTGATTTACTGTAATTTATTGTAGAGTTCCCTCGATTCCTCCAAGATCCCATCATCACATCCTGAGCAGATGATCAGAGACCTGATGACCTGGAGAATTTACCGTTTTTAACCTTTAATACAGAAGAAGATTTATGTTTGTTTTGTAGTTTAATTAAACATTTAATTATTAAATAAAAAACCATTAAAATGAAGGCAACTGTTTCATTGTGTAATTATGATTTATTTAATTTCAGATTGTATAAGTTCCTGACTTCTGAAAATTTTATAGTTTAAAAAATAAACCATATTCGTGTGGGGAAAATAAGTGGTACGGTTTTTTTATGAAATGGCTTTGATAAGTATATTTTTTATACCTTTCGTTAGGTACCTATAAACATATCCATGATGTAATTCCTTTTCCATTCAAATAAATTTAAAAAATATGACCAAAATAAAAACACTTGCCTACGTCAATTATGAAAGAAAAAAACTTACCTGGACTAGATATCACTGTATTCTATTTTTAAAATTCAAAGACTCATCCACCGAACCAATAGTGATCGACTAAACCAACACTGACATGCGCAGGCGCTTTTAAGCCGCAAGCTTTTTCATAAAGTATGACCCTGACATTGTAAAATGACTATTTTATTAAGACCTTGGAATGTACGGAAACAATATGACGTGGCGGGTCTATGCAGGTTGGGTGATTGATTGCGTAAACTATCCATTTTTGCCTTATAAAATGTACTAGGAATTAAATCTATTGATATCCGCTGTTGGATTTGGGTTAGTAGTAACAGCCGTTCTGACCGATTTTCAAGGTTTTTAACACAAGCCCTTTTCTATTGTTGTAAAATCATCAAATGAGTCATCCCACCCAGGGCGGGACGAGAGGGACTGTCAGGCTTGTACTGACTAAAATCCACGGTGATCCTTCAATAGCCCTTTACTTTCCAGGTTTACCTGATAAGATTGTCCTGCGATCCGGCAGGCTTTGGCCATGTAAGGCTCCTCAAAGGCTGGCCCCGTCAGATTGCTGAAAGCTCTATGAGGCGCGCGCTAAACACGAGGCGCGGTCACCCGGGCATGGTCCATGCACAACTAGTGTTGGACCATGCCTTCCCCAAGGTTCGGTTTTCCACTTATATTTTGGCGAATAACTCCGAAACCTGACGCTTTAGGACATTATGCCGTGTTTATTATTTTTTGTTTTGTTTAAGTGTCTTCTATCTAAATAAATGCCATATGTACCTATTATTGGAATCAAATATAGCAGCTCACAATTAAGACCCATTAATATTAGTAGTCATTTTTACCCGTGGTGCAAGGCAACTGTGCTTCTCCTAGTTGTAATGTCCCTTTGTGCCTATTGGCCTTTTCTATTTTGTTCTGTCTCCTGCTTGCATGGAGGGAAGTGGAAACATATTTTTCCTACTCCTCCACTATTCTTTTCTGATTAATTTCGTGCAGGATCCAAGACAGATAAATTCATTCTCCGGGACACGACGAGCTTCATTGTCTCGGCGCTTTTCTGGTGGTTGCCACTGTTGATTCTGGCTCTCAAGAGTTGCAGTGGTTTGGGAATAGTGTGGTGGGTTTGTCCCAATAAAAAAAAATGTCTAAATAAATAACTTTGGTTGTGCACCGCGATTCTGAAAAAAAAAATGACGTGCAACCGAGGGCCAAATCCTTCAAAGACCTTTGCAATTTATTGATGCTGTCAACATGCCTATTGCAGCTGTGCGATAGCAATGCGGGTTGCTAGACTCGCTAGTGACCAATAACAAGGGCCCAAAAAAAAACGTGATTAAAATCATAGCATATTTAAATTTAGAAACAGTCCATCAAAACCAGTCGTACCTATCAGTCTTATTCACAAGACCTTCAAAAAAAAGTTAACTGAAATGAATGACAAAAGAAAATACCAGCTTAACTAGACCTCCCACAGCATCAAAACCACTAGAAATATAAGTACAACTTACACTGGGTACAATTTGCATGCTTGCACGTCTCTATTACTTATCTAGGAAGTTGTAGGAACTCATTTATTGGTACAAAAGATCTTTTTATATCGATTGTTAATTGACAGGGAAATATTTACGCACGTATTTGATATAATTTAAATGGCGGAGCGTTATTAATAATCTGCGCACTTATAAAATCGTGGCTCGTTGAAATGGAGTCAAATGCAGGGCCCGATCTAGCTATTTAGCCGATACTTTATGTAAACTATACACGCTACGGTTTAACGGAGGTTTATTTTTTGAGATTTTACTTTCCAAGACAAAAATTAGACGCAGTGCCCTTTCTGCCTCATTATTGCGGCTCTGGGTATTTGCCCGGCTGGCTCTGGTTATAAGTTGACAATTATTGGATATGGCACATGAGTCATGTCTACTTGGTCCTGATAAATAACTGACATGCCCTGCTAGTCCACTTGGTTATCACGACCACTAGGGTAATGAGCTAACTCAGGGTTTCTCAAAGTGGGGTTCGCCATTCGACGGCAGGGGGTTCGCGACAAGATTTACGTAATGGTGGCTTGATAATTGCCAGGCATGCAGGCAACATACTTACTTGAGAGTGGGTTTTCACACCAGGTCATAATAAAAATTAAATACGTACAGAAATCAACTTGATACCGAATCAGAATTAAGGTAAAAATTGTCCAAAATTACTTCTAAAATTGAATACATTTGCAACAAGAAACAAGCAGACCCATCAATAATAACTTATTACATGAGAGAGAGAATATTATTTACATGTTTTGGCACTTTATTTGTTACCTTTCCTTTTACTCAAATAAAAATCTTATTTTCTTCAACTGTCAATTTCATTGGTATTTTCTGGGGGGGGGGGGGTTGAATTAATTATAGTTAGTTAGGGGTTCGCTCTTACCTGGATAATTTCCAGGGGTTCGTGGAGCCGAAAGTTTGAGAAACCCTGAGCTAACTCAACTGGACTTATTATGAAAGGTCACTTATCGTTTTCGTAGATACTCTTAATAGTCATTAAATAAAGGAAGTATCTAATTAGCTAATTGTCATTTTGTGTACAACTTAATCGTTATCTGTGTGTTCGAAAATTATGTTTGTGAATCACATAGATAAGTTGTAAACTATCCCACGGGGACACAAAAATGCCCGAATTACCGCTGCAGGCGTAGCATGCCGCCGTAGAAAGGGGTTTTGTCGACGGAAGAATAGACAAAATGACAGAACGTAGAAATAATTTTAGCGTTTTAAGCATGGTAATGTAAAAAATATAGAAAATAAACGTTCTATTCTTCAATAGTGTACGAATGGTGTCATATTTGTGCAAAAAAACAGTCGATTTGTTTAGAAATAACGATGAAATAACTTTGTCTTTTCTTCGTAGAATAGCTGTACCTATTATGGAGGAGCAGTGGTAGCCCAGTAGTTGTAGGTCGTGGGTTGGAAACCAGTCAGGCGCATTACTTTGTGTAATTTATTTCATCAACACTACTCTCAAAACGGTAAAGAAAAACACCGTGAAGAATCCGGCATGTCCTAGAACCAAAAATTCGAAGTCATGACATCTACCAAACCGCACTGGGCCCACGTGGTGGATTATGGGCCACTCCCTCTCACATAGAGGAGCCCTGTTCTCAGCAGTGGGAACATTTATAGGCTGATGACGATGACGTACGCATACCTACCATGCGTAGTCTACGTTAAGAAAATAAAATTCAAAGGCTTTATCTGTCAACTGTCACTTGAAAATTAAGTTAGGAGGCGGGATGCGTGAGGGACAGCAGTGCTATTCTCAATTTAACTCAATTAACACAGTCTTATGACTGCGCCGCATCAGCGCTTACGTTAGGTGTCTTTACCAATCTTGCGGCGCGAACGTTGAAAGCTCGAGCTTCACGATTGGACGATCTCAAAGTCGAGGACCACATCGTGAGTCCAGCGATGGGATATCTTATTGAGAATAGCATAGCTGGGCAGCCTCCACCTCACGACCCAGTCGCCGCGGGAGACGTCCATGGCATGAGGAGTTGCGAAGGTAGAGCTTATGTTTCCTAACAAAGTTCAATCTCTTAAGGATTTGGATTTCTCATGGATTTGCCCCTGTTGGCATGGCAGCTATTGAGATATTAGCACATTTCGCATGTAAACGTAATGATAAATGAGCATTTAACATAAACAAATCGTAACTAATAATTATTAGCAATAAAACATTATTTTAATAGTTAAAGGAGCATTTTATAATAATTCAAACTGGGCAATAAAGGTATATTGTGTGACGACATGCCTTGTTATGATTGTCAATGTCAACATTTGTTACAGAATAATCAGCCTGGAGTCAGGGCCGGATTAACCCAAGGCCCCTAGGCAATGCAATTCTCGGGGCCCTTTACTTTATCCTTTTTTCAGGGCCATCGCTAGCGGTTTGTAATGCGATAGCACTACAATTATTTGAGGTTTCAAAAATAGTAAAGTTGCTTGCTTATCCACTATAGTATCCAGACCATTTGCCCAATTAACCTTATTAAATTGATTTGTGTCATCCTAGATGCATGTTTATGAAGAAAGGATATTGCTAAGTTTCTCTTGAAGCCTCGACCAAAACAACAAAGATGAACTATACCTATAGGTATCATTAAAAAGGAGAACAATTATAGAATTTAATTTAATAGTTTAGTTTTCCATAAGTAGTAGACCGAAAAAAAATGTTGTATAGGATTGACCACTCAATAAGTAAGTAGGTAGGTACTTCTAACTTTAACGTTAACACACAGGTTAACATAAAAGAAAATTTTAAATGATTAATTAAATTCATGATTTTTGCATATTATTCTCGCATAATTACAATGTTTTATTGTTATATGTTATGAATTATCTTCAATATAGAAAGTCTGTTGAACATAACATGAGTCGCGCCGATTCTTAATAATTCTAAATTCGAACAGTATTGGAATTTGGACGAAAAGAGAATACAGAAAGTTTTTACATTCCTGTTAATAACGAAGTAAGGTCCTACTAATCGATGGATAAACCGTAAGACCGTAGGTGAATTCTCCTTTATGTAGGTATTCCGTTTATTAGTTACTAGCAGTTCGCCCGCGACTTCGTCTGCGCGTATTTCGAACTTTTTATCTGTGAATTTCTACTCCCGGCCACCCTCCTTATGGGATACTTTTGGAAAATCTAAATCAATATCCAAAAAAAATCAAAAACAACTCCTCGTGGGTTCAAATTTCGCAAAATCCCGCCTGAGGTAGCACCTATGTACTAAAACAAACCCCTAAGCAAAATTTGAAACTCCTATCAAGAACAAAGTCGCGTCTTAGTAAGCATCTTTTTTTTAGCGTGTTAAATTCATCAAATGAGTCCTCTCACCCAGGCAGGGTAGGAGGGACTGTCAGACTTGTACTGACTAAAAGCCAATTCAATAGCCCTTTAAGTTTCAGGGTCACGGTATTCGTTAGTCCCGCGACCCCGGCAGGCTTTGGCCCTCTAAAGGGAGACCCCGTCATTGTGCTGACACTCTGTGAGGCGCGTGTGGAACATAACGCGCCGTCGACCCGGGCATAGTCCATGGTCGGACAGTGAGTCGCCCATTACTCGCCGTCCACATGGCCGCACCTACGGTGGCCAGAGAAATTCTAGATTTTTAAATTTGGCACTAAGGTCCCGTCCCCATCAGTTCCCTTGAGCGCGTGGAACACGATGCGCCGTGACTTGGGCCTTGTCTTTGGTCGGACGGCGAGCTCAGCGAGCCCATTACACCCCATCGGCAAGCGGTTGGATATGCTCCGCGATTTCCAACGCCCTGGGCGTCGTCAACGGTGGCTGGGGCGAGAGGTGAAGGATGTCCTTTCCCTCACGCGTTCTGACTGCTCCCCATTCCTCTCGCCTGCCGCCGTATCCCTGACATAGTTCCCGAAACAACCGTGCCCGGGAGGACTTGCGTCAGGTTGAAGGTGATGACGCCTAGCTCCTCTCCAACCACTCCTCAAAGAGGGATCTTTGAAAGATGTTATATAACAATGTTGTATAACATGTTATATGTTACATAGTCTGTACGCACCTTTAGGTGTTGAATTTTGGAACTAATTTAATACGTTCCTCATTTTGCCATAGCAAAAAGACAAAATAGTAGGAAGTCTATGGGCCTAGGCTGTATGGGCTTAAGCCCTTTGCCTTTACCGTTAGAAGCAAAGAAACTCAGAACAAGCAAAGAAAGATACCAAAAAAAAACTATGGGCCTGTTGCCTAGCAACCAATGCTGTTGATTAAATAAGTCACAAATATCTTGTTAGAGCCCACGATAAATCAATTTTAGCACTCCTCAAAGAGGGATCTTATCGCCGCAATTGTGTCATGCCCAGCCCGTAATTTTTTTTTGCGGTAATATTTTAAAACTGTGATTGGTATCTCCTAAGATATTCATTGAAATCAAACGATGTCAAGAGCATTTCGTTCAAAATTAAATGCTTGTGATGATTAACGAATTTATTTGGATAAGGATTAATATCATGTTAATGAAAATACCTTCGCAAATAATGCATTATTTTAAAACAAACTTGATTTCCATAAAAAAGGTTATAGTGACTTAACCTTAAAAGATAGATATATCCTCTCGCGGACTTTATTTTAGGACTTTTTATGAGGAATAATTCCGTAATACATATTTTTTGCGTAACTCTAACCGTTTACGCAGCGCACGCAACGGAAGCTCTCGAAAAGGAATACATTTTCCCGATTTTGAAACATTTGTCATTGCTGCTCCGCTCCTATTAGTAATAGCGTGATGTTATATAGCCTATGTTACTCGCAGATAATGTAGCTTTCTAATGGTGAAAGAATTTTTAAAATCGGTCCAGTAGTTTTTGAGTTTATCCATTATAAACAAACAAACAAAAATACAAAGTTTTCCTCTTTATCTTCTTCTTCTATATATATAAAAGAAAGTCGTGTTAGTTACACTATTTATAACTCAAGAACGGCTGAACCGATTTGGCTGAAAATTGGTGGGGAGGTAGCTTAGAACCAGGAGAAACATATAGGATACTTTTTACCTGTTTTTTTATTATTTTTTTATCCCGTTTTCGTGGGACATGACATAAAATGTGGTACTTATAATAAAACGCAACTGACATGGAATGACAGCAAAATGAAAAATGTATCAATCAAAACATCAATTGACCGGTCGATGTGTTAGTATTGAGTTTCTAAGCTTATTGTGCCGATATTATCATAATTATCAATGCCATGTCGCCACCAAGACGATCAAATTTTTATCCTGTTTCCGTGAGACGTGACATAAAACGTAGTAACATGATCACGAAGAAGGTGTTGGTGCCGAAAATGAATAAGGGATCTGAACAAAGAGTACTAGGAAAACATGAAGAATAATTATGTTCATGCCGCCCAGCGCCCACCGGTCTTCAATGCTAAAAAAAAGTATTTCGGTGAATACTGAATACCCAAAAAATGTACTAGAACTGCATAAATTCAATACGACGAAGAAACGCCTGGGTGTCGCCACTGCGAGGATCGCCCGGAGCGGAGGACACGGTGGAGCATACGGTGCAGGACTGCCCCGCTGTTGGCAGAGCACCGCCGTGTCCTCACGGCGACGATAGGCGGAGACCTCTCGCGCCCGGCATTGGTCGAGGTCATGCTGCGGGGCGAGACGGAATGGGAAGCGGTCGCCTCCTTCTGCGAAGCAGTCATGCTATGGAAGGAGGAGGCGCACCGCGTGAGGGAAAGGTCAGCGTCCGCCCTCCATCCCAGCCGCAATGGTAGACGCCTACGGTGACGGACGTCGGCAGACGATCTCCAGCCACCGTAGGCTCGGGCATGCGGGCGGCGAGTAATGGGTGACTCGCTGTCCAACCTTGGACCATGCCCGGGTCGACGGCGCGTTGCGTTCCACGCGCACCTCAAAGAGTGTCATCATTATGACGAGCCCCCCCTCTAGAGGGCAAAAGCCTGCCGGGGTCGTGGGACTTACGATTTACCGTGACCCCGGAACGTAAAGGGCTATTGAAGGAACCGTGGATTTTAGTCAGTACGAATCTGAAAGTCCCTCCCGCTCTGCCCTGGGTGGGAGTCATGGAAGTTTCGAATCTTCTCCCGCATCCAGTGGTTTTCCCGTCCCCGGGCTCTTAGAATTTGACATCAGACGTTTCAGATCTTCGATTTAGACGACCGCGTTGTCGCTGGCATAAGCAACAGGATCCGCGTACGAAGTCGCGGGCAGAAGCTAGTAATATTATATATATATGTATATATATATATATATAGTGTAGAAGTGTAGATTAGAAGAAAATGAAGTTTTTTGAACCCCAACTGATCGAGTGATCACATTTTCTGATACACGAAAGTATACCTACCGACTTTCGATTGATAGTAAAAATACCAGGCTTGTATAACATCGTAGCAGGAATTCGGTCAGGTATAATAAAAAATTATGTAACCGTGCAATGTTATAGACTTTAAAATGTTTATTTAATAAATAATAAATATTCGATGATTAACATTAATCGATTCCACTATGATCTCATCCTTTCTAAATACTAATAATAATTTGCCTAATAATCTAGATTATTAGGTAAAGGTAAAGAGGGTGATAGGATTTGAAAAAAAAAACCTTTTGATATTAGCATATAGCAACCCAATTGAGACTCCAAGTTATCGGGGTAATTTCGAAACTAAGGTTTAATTTCATCAATTTGGATATTTCCAGCAGGAATTCGAATTTCTAAGTACAACACACGGGGACTGCATTTGTCAGATTTATGATCCTTTGTTGGTTATAGACCCGTCCTAAATTATATAGGGGCTAAAACAGGACAAACGCCTACCGGGGACACGGGACTGGCTGTAAAGGTAACCATGACCTTGAAACGCAAAGGGGATGAAGGAACAATGTGGATTTTTAGTTTGTAAGAGCATAACAGTCCCTTCCAGTCCACCCAGGGAAGGAAATCATCATTTGAAGATGATTTTGTCAACCAACAAAAAATAAGGTCAGAGTCCTGTGGTATTCCTAGAGGTGAATTAATTAACTCTCATACAAGAGGGTGGCCACTGGCCACAGACTCATACGAGACAAATTAGTCATTAAAAAACCATGTTTTTAAAAAAAACAAACTTGTTTTGTTAAAAAATACTTACGATAGACTAAGTACTCGTCAAGACGAATCAAACGAGTCTAAACTCGATGGGTTTGCGATTGGGTTTGTGGTTTAATAACAGAGTTCCTATGGCCACCTTCCAGCTCCATCATGCTTCATGTCATCATAATATTACATTGTCACGCGATATACATTTACACGCAAAATTTCAGATCAATCGGAAACTGGAAAGTGGATCTTTAACTAAGGTACAAGATTTGATTACAAACAGGTGAAACGGAAATTAAATAAAAGCTTGTAAAATAAAGAAAGACTATGCGTTCATATTTTAAAAAAAGTGACCATAGTTTTTTATGGCGGATCTTCTGCATAGGAATCATCTACTAATTGCATGTTTTTGAACCTTGCAAAATCAAGGTCGTATGACATGGTGACCGACACTAGGTCGGCGAAACGACCTTGGCTCCAAAATAAGCAGGTGCTTGCTGTTCCTATCCATAATAAGTAGGCAATTAGGTAGGTATATTACTAGCTGTACTAGCTTCATTTTTTTTTTCAACCGACTTAAAAAGCAGGACCTGAGTTTCTCAATTCGATTTTTTTATGTTTCACCGATTACACCGATTACTCCGTGGTTTCTGGTCAGATTTACATGATTTCTTTCCGAAGTTGGTGGCAAAAAGTCAATAAAATAAAAAACAGAGCCACCGACTTCCGAAAAATAAGTTATTTTACACTTTTGTTAAAATATTCACCCTAAATTCATGTAAAATTGTAATTTATAAAACAGCCGCTCTTTTTTTTTTTGCTTTTAACTGATAAAAAAATGCTTAAGTGTAGGTTGTGATTACCTACCTGATTTTTTCTTATGATCCACCGGTGGATCTTGTGGACATTTGAGGGGAAACGTTGTCCCACACATTTTATTGTTTTCTTTTACTGTGGATTTCTTGAGGTACTCCTCACGCCACATAGGGCATCCGCTGACAATGGCACCTGAGCTACTGGCACCTTATTTATTCCACATAAGGCTCTTGTCAATTTTTTTCGCAGGCGCCCTATGTGGAGATGACCAAAACTCACATACACAAATAGGTAGGTACGGAAAACTACCTTAGGCCATACAAATATTAGCTCCGTGTGAAATCGAACCCGCGACACTCAGCGGCAGCGGTCAATCACTCTGCCACTGTGCTAATCGTGTGTGCGTGCCCTTAAATAACCATAATTAAATTATGGTAGTTAATGGCTTACGGCAAAGTCAACATATTATGTACTAATAATGCTTACAAACTTTAAATAAATACATTGCGTCTTAGTAAATAAGCACACATTTTGAAGCATAATTTAAAAGAGAATGTGATCCATGTTCGAGATCTAAATAATTCTGGTTACAGATAATGCTGTGCAAGCAATATTTTCATTTCTTTTCGTTCACGATATAAGTACCATAGACAACTTATAAAGGTGGTGCCAATAGCAATATTAAAATAAATATTCTATAACTATTCGTATGGTTATGGTGGGCAATCAGGTTAGGTAGTAGGTACGCTTTCCAAACGCCAGTGCATGGTCAATAAAATTGAATTCTTTTCATTGCATACAATCATTTAATGAAAAGTTAGATACTTATAATTTTAAAAAGCTGAATAGTTTGAAAGTATTTTTATTTTTTACCAACATGTGCAGCGTGTAGCAGTTACATTATTATGTTAACATTATATAAAATTTAAATATACCTGAGATTAACTGCAACTTGACACGAACGTAGTAATATTTTATAGTTTACATTGTGTAACAGAATGAATGATGCAACCATAAATAAAAATAAACATGGTGCTTGAAGCTCTTCTCAACTAAACCATCATCAATAAATTATTTAAAAAAAACTTACATCAATCAAAAATTCCTTCCACATTTTTTAATAATTTGTCACTTGAGTCCATTTTATCACATCAACAATCAATAATTATTTAAAATAAGAACACGTTTAAATTGAACAATTTAAAAATTTAAAAGTTCAAAAGAATTTATTCGATTCATATTTTAAATTTCGAACGATTTTTTTTTAAACTCGCGGTACCTAGTGCGGGGAAAGCGGACGCGTCGATTTCTCCCTAGCCTTAACATCGACTGACTTCGTCGAGTTGTTACGAAACCCCGTCTTTCATTTAGTGATGCTAACTTACGTATTATTATTGTTATTACCACGTTGACGCGTCTTTTTTTTTATTTTACTGCAATACAAGACTTAAAAATAACCTACTTATTATAGATACATAATTATCTTAATGTCTATATGATCTGATTAATGAGTAAAGAATAAGTAATTTGAGTAAAAGTAGTAGTATTTTACATAACTGCCCTACTTAAAGAAATTAAGTAACAATTTTTATATAAATAGTTAACAACTTTCCTTGAAGAATTTTAAACGCTTACAATTATCGATAGTCGATAGACTCAGCAGCAAAAATGCACATCACTAGAGTTAGCTAAATAGAGATGGTTTGTTTGCCCCTCTTGTCACGTAGGAGACATTGTGCAAATCACAGGCCTCATGATTTTGCACAACACGAGAGGCAAGGTGACATAACTATGAATAACGACTTATAAAACTTATAACAGGGTACAGTCAGCTGGGAATAGTTGCGATAAATCTGTAGTAAGACAAAAGGTTTCGATTCTGACGACACAACATTATTGTATCGTAGGTCAATGTTTGCAATGATTCCCGAGATGTCCACCCCCAATTAGACATGTTGTATAAATAAATTGCAAATATAATAGGTAAGTCCGTCAGCTAGAGTTAAGAAAAATAATGGTCACGTTTTTCGATGGCCCCTACGTACAAAAACGGACATGTCAAAAACCGAGGTTTACAGGAGAGCGTTTTTAGGGTGCCGTAGCCAAATGGCAAAAACGGAACCCTTATAGATTCGTCATGTCTGTCTGTCTGACTGTCTGTCTGTCTGTCTGAATGTCTGTCTGTCTGTCTGTCCGTCCGTAGGTATGTCACAGCCACATTACCGTGACCCCGGAACATAAAAGGCTATTGAAGGACACCGTGGATTTTAGTCAGTACAAGTCTGACAGTCCCTCCCGCCCTGCCCGGGGTGGGAGGACTCATTTGATGATTTTACCACGCTAAAAAAAAAAAAAAAAAAGCCACTTTTTGTCGAAAGTACCTATAAAAGCTATCCTGTTGAAACTTGGTAGGTAGATGTATTATGTGAACCGCATTAGGATTTTTACACAAAAATAAAAACAAAACAAATTTTGGGGTGCCCCCCATAGTAGGTCTCTTCAAAAAAAAATGTGTACTTAACTTACATAGAAAATTCTATGTGTACTTACATAAAAAATTCTATGTACACATAGATTTTTTTCTAGAGCGGCTTCTTTTGTAAAATCAATGCATATTTACAAAGATAAAACGCATCAAAATTCGGGAGTGGGGGCTCGTGACGTCAGAAGAAAGTAAAAACTGTACTTGCTTGTGACGTATCGGCAATTTAAAAGTGTTTTATCTTCGTTTATTTTGGGTTACGTAACAAAATAAAAAATATGTGTTAAATAATTTTTGATAATCTAACTGTTGGACTAAATAATTAGATTTTTCAGTCAAACAATTATTAGGTAGGTAAGTATATAATTAAAATGGTCTCTGATTAATAACGTTTCTTTAATCTGAGATAATGATGTGATATGGATCCGCGGCATGATGACTTTCTGACAACTCTCATTTACAGAGAGAAGGTCTGTGTTCCAATATTGGAAGCACTATAGGCTAAATAGCTTGCAGGTGGCCATCACTGTGGGAACGAGATGGCGCTAGACGACTTGTATAGTTCTGTCTCTTTCCCTCTGTGGAACTAGGACCCCTGAGGTACTTGCAGTTGCAATACTTAGTCGGTGCCCATCATTAAAAGACCCATCACATACTGCAGAATAATGTTAAAGTCGGTCAAGTAATGCTGGCCTTGACTGTACACCACGACTATAAATTGTAAGTATCTCTTACTTGCAGTCACCTAGGTACCATAAATATTGCAAATTTTATATTTACACAGAAAACAAATAACTTTAAGACGCTCGCTGACTGTACAAAGGTATGCCTCTGGCATCCGAAATGAGAAAGCGAAGGCTCGACATTTCATTTGCCATCCATTGCAATGTTAACACGGAGAATTTTAGACATGTCTTCAATAAATGTGAAATGAAACGCGAACAATTAATTTGTGTCTTTATTTTTTTTTCACTTAGTTGTCTTAACTCAGTTGTGGTAAACAGTTGATACATAAAGTCGACCTTCCAGTGCAACTGTTTTTTTTTTTTAAATAAACTGCCCCACACTGTAGGAGAAATTTCTAATTTATCACAATATAAAAGAAACTTTATTTTACACACAACAGGAGAAACACATAATTTCTTTTTCATTACTCATACTCTGAAAGTAGGTCATTACATGTCTGATTAGCCGTTTGAAAGTTATCCATTGCCGCCCTAGGGAAAATAGCTTTCAACTGACAGCTGCTAAATTTAAGAAAAAAAAAACTAGTTCTATTTTGACATTTCTATTGAACCATGTTCAAACTTTTATACAGCCACTAAATTACATAGCGATTTAAAATTAAAATAACATAAAGTTAAGTATTAAGAAAATAAATAATGACTTTATAATAATTTATGTTCAACTATTTCTCTAAAATAATACAGATTTCGACAAAATCTTTGCCATTTTTTAAATAATGAACAAGAAAAATCCTGGCTGTATAGCTGGACGACCACAGCACAAAAATTAAAAAAAAAAAACAAGCGGCAAAGTGACAATCCGATCTACACTCATTTTTTCTTTATCTAGAATTTATGTTGTTAATTTTACTTTCCTCGTATTCGTAATGAAAAGCACAGTGTTTACCTCGGGTAAATTACTTATTTAGTCCCTCGAACTATTGGCGCCCTCACTACGTTACGGGCGCCAAACCCCGTCTCGGGACGTAAATAAGTAACTTTCACGCCTTGGATAACAATGTACTATTAATGAAGATAATTCGGTTGACACTGACCTTATTGGTGAAGTGCTTAAGAAAGCCTAGTATTCGCAATCGTCGTGCTTGTATGACTAGGTGTATGAAAGTGGATGAGGCGAAAGGATCGTATATAGTAGGTGGCACTCTGTAGTTTCTGCCTACCCCCATGGGAAGAAGGCGTGAGTTTTTATGTATGTATAGTTGCTTTAACAAACATTTAAACAACTAGACCCGGAACAACTATACCTATAGGCCACATAAATAATTGTTCCATGTGGGAATCGAACCCGCGACACGCGGCGCAGCAGCTATGTATTACGCCACAATAATAGTGCCGTCAAATATAAATATAGGATTAAATAGGATGTGCTGTGCACGGGGAAACCGTCCATGCGTAGTATGGCCATGGGTCGCATTGAATGACGTACAATTTCGTACTAACCACGTGCATGGGATGCGACTTCCGGACTTCCGGTGAGCCACACATGCGCTTGCGCATATTACTTGTTTATTTCCTTCGTGTGAATATGTAGCTTCACTCGTTCTTCTGGTACCTACTTCGATCCTATAGCGAAGACCTCGCGCCCGCCACCACTATAAAAATTTTGCATAGCTTACCCCAGCCAGCTTATAGCCATAGCTAACAGTGTAGCAGCACCTTTAAACATAACCACTAAAACAGGCTTTTAAAAAAATAACTAGGTAAGTAACTAGTTGTCTTTGGTAACTCGGTAAAAACCCTACGGTCGAAGAGTCATTGCATTAATGATATTGAAAATAAAAACTATTAAGTTGTAAGTACTGGGGTACTGGTGAGCAAACCGGCATGTCCTAGAACCAATAAATTCGAAGACATGACAAGTTACATCTACCAACCCGCACTGGGCCCGCGTGGTGGATTATGGCCCACTCCCTCACTCCTCACAGAGAGGAGGCCTGTGTCCCAGCAGTGGGAACATTACACGCTGATGATGATGATGACTAAGGTCTTACAGGGGGCGTATTACGACTTACGAGTTTAGGAGGCACATCAGTTAGGTAGGTAGTAAAGAGCGAGCATATTACAACCAGGCACGAATCCAGAATTCGTGGTTGCTACTGAGAAAATCCGTAGATATGGAAATAACAAACATACTGATCTCCGAAATGGGAATCGAACCACGAACGTCTACGCAGCTGTTGAACTTGCGGCCAGAGTAGTGAGCTTGCTCAAGATTTTATTCGGTTTTTCCCTGATAACTAGAAACACGTATGTACTAAATTATTTTTACCGAGAACTCTGAAAGAACGACAAGAAAAAAAAGATAATACCTAACTATGCGTTTACGCACGAATACGCACAAACTGGAGCAGTCTTAAAACCGGTGAAGTGACAGGTGTTTTTTTTTTTACATAATGCAAAACTTGTTATTATTTCAAGTTCTGTGGTTTTTAAAGTTACTATTAAACTTTGTACAGATGCCAGCACATCAACAACCTACCACAATCTGCCGAATTTCTTCAATGGGGAAGGCCGGCCAAAGCTAATTGTAGATGGCGCCACCATAGCTAAGTCCTAATCCGACCAATGAGGTAGTACTATTTTGAAGTACCTATAACATTTGAGCCAATGACGATGCTTGGAACAAGCCAGAACAAGCTATACTAGCGCCATTAGTTCTTCAGTTGCCATCCCCATAGATTTTCAACCTTATCACAATAATGGAAGGTTAATGTTCGATTGGTAAAATTTGTCAGTTTCGGGTAGGTTGACCTGCAGCTTGCGTCTGTCATCAAACTTTAAAAAAGCCACGAAGGTATGCCGTACCTATATATACCTATAGCATGGACTGTACCTTCCCTAGTCAAATGTTCATAAATAATTATAATGTATCTAGGTAAGTATAATCAGCTTAAAAAAAATCTTTCTCAGATAACCTAGATAGTTACTAATTTGTAAGAAAAAGACAAAAAAAAATGTTTTAGTTTAAAAGCAAAAGATAAATAAGGCCGATTATAACCAGAGACAACTAAGGCAGATAATATTCCATAGCAAAAATATTTCTATGTACCATGTTCATTGGTTGAAATCCACGTGGAAAAGAAAAATAAATAAATACGATTGGCACAAAAAAAAGTTGACTTTTTTAAATGAATAGTAGTGAGCAACATGGAGTCGTTTTTAGACAATTTCTTGCATGATTCAACATCTTACGAGATCTCTACAATAACAAAATGACTTTGTATACACTTTGCTACTGAACGTTTAATTCAGTCTAGAACTAATAATAAAAACTCGGATCGAACCGATTCGGAACTGCGTGATGGGTTCCGTAAGGGGTATACCTTACCTACCAAAACGTCTAGGTTATAGCTTCGATCAATAAGGTTATAGTTATTGTATACTTTATTGTAATCGAGATATAAGTGTTAGTAATTTAACACATTGCCAAGTATAAGGGTGCCATCACGGCGCGGGCATGCGGGCGGCGGCCGGCGAGTAATGGGCGACTCGCTGTCCGACCATGGGCCATGCCCGGGTCGACGGTTCGTTGTGTTACTCGCGCGCCTCAAAGAGTGTCAGCACAATGACGGGGCCCCCCTTTCGAGGGCCAAAGCCTGCCGAATATGCTATTGAAGGACATCGTGGATTTTAGTCAACTCAGTACAAGTCTGACAGTCCCTCCTGCCCTGCCCTGGGTGATACGAGTATTAAGGGGGGTCTATTTTGCCTGCTCGACCAGGACAGACCGACGACTGAACTGAAGTCCTTTTGACGCGGTCTACCACAAATCCATCAGGTCGCCTTCTTTTGTGACGCACACTCTACCTACCAGCTTGTCTATATCGACGACGTATATGCTCTATAAAAGCACCTAGGCTGAAATCTATACAACAGATTTTATTTAGCACAAGATTCATCCGTCCGAAAATAAATTACAGTAAGAAGTTAAAAAATAATAGGAATACTTTATGGTACATGAACAGTTTCCCGCGGTTTCTACCCGCTGCTCGGCTCCTATTGGTCGTAGCGTGAAGTTACATACTCAATATCTTTCTTTATTGCATTCCACAATGTAGTTAAGTAGGCTTAGGTGGTAAACATTTTTCAAAGAAACAGAAAACAATCGTGGACGCTGTCGGGCACAGCAAAAGAGACAAAAAAACAGGCTAAGCCTTCCTCGAAATATTCGTTCAACCAAACAAACAAACTCTTCAACTTTTTAATATTAGTATTGATATTAGTTTAGTTTTAAAAAAACCAAGATTGCCGCCAATAAACACTAGCTTTAAAAAAAAACAACCTTTTGGCGCGGAACACTAAAATTAGCGCGAACTTTAAATTACGTCACATAGTAATGCGCCACATAACAATCAATTTATTTTCATTGTTGAATAAAATAGAAACGATTCTGCTCCGAAAAATCTGTAAAAAAACGATTTAGTATTAAGGAAGTGATTTGAGTAATATACCTCATTCAAGGTTGCGGTCAGTATTTTCATTTTTAGGGTTCCGTAGCCAAATGGCAAAAACGGAACCCTTATAGATTCGTCATGTCTGTCTGTCTGTCTGTCTGTCTGTCTGTCTGTCCGTGTATATCACAGCCACTTTTTGTCGAAAGTATAAGAGCTATCCTGTTGAAACTTGGTAGAAAGATGTATTATGTGAACCGCATTAGGATTTTCACACAAAAATCAAAACAAAACAAATTTTGGGGGTGCCCCCCATACTTAGAATTGAAACTCAAAAAAATATTTTTCACCAACCCCATACGTGTGGGGTATCTATGAATAGGTCTTTAAAAATGATATTGAGGTTACTAACATCATTTTTTTCTAAACTAAACAGTTTGCGCGAGAGACACTTCCAAAGTGGTAAAAAGTGAGTCCCCCCCTCCCGTAACTTCTAAAATAAGAGAATGATAAAACTAAAAAAAATATATAATGTAGACCTCAACCAAAACTACCAACGAAAATTGGTTTGGATGAGATACAGTTAGCAGTTTTTGAGATATAGTACATTTTCAAAAACCGCAAATATAACTTTGCCATTCATACAAAGACTATGAAAAACAAAGTTATTTTTATTGTTAGTGTATATTACTTACTAATCTCAATATAATTATATCTCTAATCTATGCCTTCTGCTACGGAACCCTTCATGGGCGAGTCCAACTCGCACTTGGCCGGTTTTTATATAACAATAATTGCTTTTTTTAAAGAACGGATCAATCAAATCATAAAAATAATTGTAACAGTTATGCAGTCATCGCGTCTATTCATAGACGATTTGTTTTGATGTTAGGTATATAAAATAGATTTAAAAAAATCTAAAAACCCACGTTTTTAAATGTCCTAAAAATAAGAAAATAACCCTACGGGGCTGAGAGAGGGGCCACTCAAAACGTGGGAGCGTATATTATTTAAGGGATTATTTATGGGATATATTTACATGACGTGTAATAGATCGTGGGTGTAACTTGCAAAGATACGCCCCCACGTTTTGAGTGGCCCCTCTCTCAGCCCCGTAGGGTTATTTTCTTATTTTTAGGACATTTAAAAACGTGGGTTTTTAGATTTTTTTAAATCTATTAATTATTTTATTATTTTTATTTTTGTTCATCGGGTTTGAAGCTACCCTGAAAATTTCAGCCTGCTAGCTTATCGGGAAGTGCCTCAAAGCCTGTCCGCCATCTTGGACGTCCGCCATTTTGGATTTAAGTCACATGACTGTATTTTTCGTATTTCTGACAGCAAACCCTTTCATTTGATACCCATAACATGGGGATGGATTTCAAACAGCCAGTCTGCCATCTTGGACGTCCGCCATATTGGATTTAAGTCACGTGACTATTATTTTCGTATTCCTGACAGCAAACCCTTTCATTTGATTCCCATATCATAGGGGTGGATTTCAAACAGCCAGTCTGCCATCTTGGGGAGGCCGCCATATTGGATTTGTTATGACGTTTCTTAGCTAGTCATGTATTGTCATCAGAACTTAGAGCGTGTGCAAAATTTCAGCCTGCTAGCTTATCGGGAAGTGCCTGAAAATTGAGTTGCAAAAGTCCAACCGGAACGACAAACAAACAAACAAACAAATAAACAAACAAACAAGAAAAGTGAGTGTATAAAAACGTGGGAAAGCTAGTCATGTATTGTCATCAGAACTTAGAGCGTGTGCAAAATTTCAGCCTGCTAGCTTATCGGGAAGTGCCTGAAAATTGAGTTGCAAAAGTCCAACCGGAACGACAAACAAACAAATAAACAAACAAACAAGAAAAGTGAGTGTATAAAAACGTGGGAAAATTCTCGTGTCACAGTTTTCGATGCCATACTTCTCCAAAACGGCTTGACCGATTTTGATGAAATTTTTTGTGCTTATCCGGTATCTATGAGAATCGGCCAACATCTATTTTTCATCCCCCTAAATGTTAGGGGTAGTCAACCCCTAAATTTTTTTTTATTTTTTAGACAAAATTTTTAATTTCTATTTTTTATGGCAAAACAACGTTTGCCGGGTCAGCTAGTTTTTTTATAAGATCAATCAAAAGTAAGATACTTACCTATCGATTATTGGGTCAAAGATTACTACTATTTTACCTATTTACCTACTTAGTTTAAGACGCTCGAAATAAAACTTAGGTCACTGTTCGGAAACATAACAAAATGTTTATTTCTTTCACTGAGATAATTAGGTACTTATTATGTGACCGATGTGGTCTGAGAGAAAGTAAATAAAATAGTAAATGTTTGAGGATTAACGCTTAGGACAACAGGGTAAGTTTTAATCTAGAGGAGGTAAATAATTTGATTATTTTCCACAACAAAAAAAGGACACTGCAATGATGATCGGCAAACCAAAATGCGGCTGCAGAGTAGGCGTGCCAGGAGGTGGGTGAGAGGAAAGTGGCCGAGTTGGCCCCGAAGTTGTTGACCCCGAAGGTGATGGCCCCGAAGGCGATGGCCCTGCAGGAGGAGTCTCGCATCCCGACAGTCTAAAACCACTCCCGCCTCCACAGTTTCTTCGGGAAAGGAATCGAAGAGGGAACCAAAAGATCCTCCAAATATGCTTCATGTGACGCGCCCTTTTTTATTGTGGTAAAATCATCAAGTGAGTCCTCCCGCCCTGGGTAGAGCGGAAGGGGTTTCTTCAAAAACCCCCTTGAAGCGTTCAGAAATCTGGCAACGTCTCGCCAAGGGTTATTGTATCACCGAGTTAGCACGCCGTGAAACCGTTGTCAACGCTACGACGACGCAACGCACTAATTGGAGCCTCTGTCATATTGGTACTGGGTTGTGGAGGTCAGATAGGCAGCCGCTCTATGTAAAATACTGATAGGTATTTAGATCCGGTCCTACATAGTTGGGAAAAGTTTAGGCAGATGATGATGATGAGGTCATCTGGCGGCGAGCTGGGCAGACGCGATGTTGCCATCATTGCGATGAGACTTGGTGGTGGACGAGGTGGCGCTAGATGACTTGTATACCTCTGTTTCTTTTTCACACTGGAACTACTCTACCTTAAAGACGTCATAGTTAGGCCACTTTGATGAGGCGGGCAAAGCAGATTGGAGATTGGCACGTACAAAGAGAGACCTAGGTACCTTGCAAGCAAAGTGTGAAGATGGGTTGTGGATGTGGATGATAAATAAGAGATTCTAATTTGCAATACAATAATATTCAATCATTATTATAATTTCAGCTGTGTCCAGGGGCGTAGCTACCGCCGTATCAGCCGTATCAATTATACGGGGCCCCAAGTGTCAAGGGCCCCCGACGATTGGAATAAAAATAAAAACATAAAATGTTTCTCATAAATAGAAACTTATCGCGGCCATAAAGCTTCAATTTTCAAGCTCGTAACATAGCTATTGAGCTATGTTACGAGCTTGAAAATTGAAGCTTTAGTTTTAGGCTATAGTTTTCATAAACGAGCTACGATCAGTCGATCAGCAATTTCAATTTTTTAGCTCCATTCAAAATTCTCAGTAATAGCATTAGGTATACAAGTCAGGATGCTATTTTCTTTATTCTACAAAACAATGCACTTAGGTTAGAAGGGCCCCAAACATGTTTTGATACGGGGCCCCCGTAGCGGCTGGCCTAGCTACGCCACTGGCTGTGTCATTATTATTAATAGAAAAAAATACCTTATAAATAAATCAGTGATAACATCTCTACAAGCACTTTATTTAATTAATATACTTGTAATAATTTTATTGTCGAGTAACATCTTATTATTTGCAATAAATCTAAATTTTGTCGTGTGTTAGGTATCGTTTATTTTAATTTAAATGCGTTAACAGTAAGTACGTTATTGGTTTTATTGCATTGAATATTAATCGATTTATTATTGATCGTGTTGTACATGCTAATAATCATAATAAAATCTAGTTACTACCTTACTTGTTTATCTTTATTATTTTAAATTAAAGATGAAGAGACATTACCCAAGCTGGGAATGTCTCCTGTATCGCGGGAGTGTGTTAACAAATATTTAAACTCACATTCACAAACACCCAAACACTGAAAGTGGTACTTGTAGATCATACTAATATTTGTACCGAATGGGAATCGAACCCGAGGCGCGCAGAGCAGCAATCACTCACTCAACCACTGCGCCAACCGTGCCATAAATTTGATTCCCTAATCCCAAGAAAATATCATTGAACTAGGAGAGTATTATAACGATAATGACAAAAATCTGTGAGCCGAGTTCTGCTGTTCGAACCTGTCATATCAAGGCTTCTGTTCCTTGAGATCAGTGCCGTTACTAGTGATGTTTTAAAAATGAACTGGGCTACTGGCTGAAAACATTAAAACCGAAGAGAGACTTTTAGATAATTACGTATCACGTTATACTAGCTGCAGTAGGAGACGCCCACGACAACAGACTTCGTAGGACGATTTCCGGCCACCGTAGGCGCGGGCATGCGATCGGCGAGTAACGGGCGACTCGCTGTCCGAACATATTATGGACCATGCTCGGGTCGTCGGTGCGTCGTGTTCCACGCGCGCCTCAGAGAGCTGTCAGCAAAATGACGGGGCCCCCTTAGAGGGCCAATGCCTGCCGGGCCCGCGACACTAACCAGTAACCGTGGCCCCGGAACGCAAAAAGGCTATTGAAGGACACCGTGGATTTTAGTCAGTGCAAGTCCGACAGTGGGGTCGGAGGACTCATTCGAAAAAACACGTTAATAACTGCTGTTATCTATTTGTGTCCACAAACAAATGACGCTACTGTGTGAACTGAGAGCGCTGCGTCCCCATTGTTACATGCTCCGTGCCCATTGTAAATTAATAAATATGTGAATATTAATCGACAGCATCACTCCTCCAGTACACAATTACACAATCTCCCCACTTGTTGCTATTATTATAATCTCAGGCGTGACGTCATTTAATTTGTTACTCAGTGGGATTTTGATAGGTATATCGTTTGTGTCTATGGTTGAAACATTTTTTTTTCTAATAATTGTGTTCTAAAATCAACTGTGTGAGACTTTTTATTATTTTGTTAATTCATTGTAATTTTTCATAACCATCTATAAATATTACAACATAGAACATTGCGCTGAAAATGTGGTAAAGAAAAAAATATTTTTTTATATGGCAACCTTAAATCGACGTGGTAAGAAAAAAGTAAGAACTTGTCTATTCGCCATTAAAATGGCGTCATCGAAGGAAACCTATTGTTTGTGTGGTCAACCTTATAATATTGGACAATTTATGATAGAATGTGATTGCTGTCGTGAGTGGTTTCATGGCAGGTAATGTGGAAAATATATAAATTTCATAGTGAAAATTTCGTTGTGTGTTAAAAAAAATACAATGAAGATTGACAGTGTATGCGCGTTCGGCCATCACTTGTATGCGAATGTTTTACTCAATATTTCTAACTTTTCCGTTCTCTGGCATGATTTTCAATCATTCTTAGGCACGATACAGCTTGTTATTGACTATCCGGGATTTCTACGACGTTTTACAAGAGTTCTTGTTTGTTTACATGTGTGGTCGCCATGGGTTTATCAGAATGCGCTTTTCTACCGTGCATTCTTTGTGTTTATTTATATTATTTTATGCCTGATAACGTGTTGTTAGTGGCAGAATCGTACATGTGCAATATTTGTTTTACTATTGCTTTAGTTTAGTGGTGTTTTGTACGCAATAGAGTACCTTATAGTAACTGTTGTGAAATCCGTAGGACCCTATCTAGATGCCAAAGAAGGCAGGGTCTAAAAAAGTGCTTAAGAACTTTGGCCACATCCTTCTTTCTAGCTTTAATATTTAAATTTGAACATGAAGTGCAAACTTATTCTACAAGTTAGTATTTTTTAATGGATTTTTGTGGTAATTATGTACTCTGTGGTGTTAAATTACTATGTAAAATGGACATAAAACCTTCATTTGCATAAACTCAACTCATAGATGGCAATTAATGCAGGAAATGTTAATATTATTGTTGTAAATATTGATTGATGATGTTTTTACATGATATAAGTTTATTTTAGCTTTACCTTAACCATACCGCTGCTAAATTCTACAGGTGGGTTATTTCCCATAGAAACATATACCTCAATAATTTGACAATCATCATCATATCTGCCGCAGGACGTCCAGCGCTGAACATAGGCCTCCCCCAAAGATTTCCATAGAAATAATATAAATTAATAATTTGCCAGGTACCAGAGACACCTCACAACATTAAAAGTATTGCTAACCATATAGATATTTGTAAAGGGTTTGCAAACTCGCACTGTCATAATCTTCATTCACACTTTCTATATATTTGTTTCAGCTGTATTATTTACAGCTTCTTTATCTTTGTTTCAGCTGCGTTGATGTCAAAATATATCATTCGGATGACATAGACAAGTATCACTGTCCAAAATGTGCACAGACTTATGGACCTTCAGTATGTAAGTATTGATTTATTATTAATTACAAAGCTTACTTAGAAGATACCTTAGAAAATGGGCTTGTAGAACTAATTTTAGGTGATTATAATTATGGGATTAACATTATACAAGATTGTAATTCCATGAGATTATGACTGTGTGAGTATGTTACTCCTTCATCCAATTGACTGAAACTGACATCTGATTGACTTCTCTTTAATACTTTTTGTACGACTACATTAAAGTGGTTTATGTTTTTCATGCTCATGCATTCTTGGTATAAATAGGGACTTTTATACTGCAGAGGTTTTGTGGTTGTAGTTGCAAGCATGACTGCTGAGTGTGGGGTCCTAGGTTCTATCCCCGGGTCAGGCAAAAACTTGCTATTTTGTTTTTCTATTAAAATTTCTCAATAACTAGAGGACCAGAGTTTGGAAGTTGGCAGTATAATAACCATGTGACTTGGAAATAGGGTTGCCAGATACGAACTTATCAAATCCGGGACAGTTCTAAAAAAAAACAATGTCGGGTCGTGGCCATAATAGAAAATATCATATATTTTTTTTTATTTTCAAAGGATTCATATTTATATTTAAAAGATGAAATGCCATTTTTTCAAAAAACATACTTTTATTAGCTGTAGGTATGTAATTAGCTTAAATTGGTAAATTAAAACTTGGTAGACAATTACTAAATTACAAATTAAATAGTAATAAACTGAAGAAAAATAAACAATAATAATAAGATACTACTATGTACCTTAAATAAATCTTATATCAATAAATTCCTAACTTAAAAAACAATTGGTACCTTGCTTTTTGGTACATAATGTTTTGTTATAAAGCTTTGGTAGGAAATCAGTACAAACAAATTATGTATCTTCTAATAAAAATAAAACTTCTTCTGATGGAACGTAAATAATAATGTTAAATAAAACGGGATCAAATCATTTATTGAAATATTTTTCACTGGATTTTGCCATTTTTATTAGTTTTTTAAGCAAAACACAACTAAAAGAGTGACAGCGGACGCGGGCGAGAGAGAGGGGGCGGCGGACGCGGGCGAGTGAAGTAAAACTATTGCACGCACTCCCGTCCCGCGCGCCTCCCGCACTCGCTCACCGGCAGCCATGTCATTCCATTCGTTGCTAGTTTATTGTGTTAAAAAATAATAACTTTTCAAAATCCGGGACAATGAGCGCTAATTCCTGGACACGGGACAAGAGGCAAGATTCCGGGACAATCCCGGATTTCCCGGCGGTCTGGCAAGCCTACTTGGAAATCATGTAAAGCTTTTGGTCTTGTGCCTAGATCAGGTACAAGACTAAGCTAAGCTGTCCAGTCATGTCGGATTGGCGTCACATCGGGCTATGACTGTAAACAACAGAGAGTGCACTTGAGCCTGCAGACACACACTTATGAAGATATAATAAAGTGCAAAAGTGTGTGTGCAGATACACTTGTGCACTTTATTATAATTATCTTGTGTGGATGGCTAATCTCCACTGATATAGGATGCTGTGGATAAAATCGGTCAGGAGACTACTACTCAACGAACGAAAGACCTATGTTGGGATTGACTCCAAGTCCTGTTTTTGTCCAAACGCAACTAGTACCGTATGAGTATATGCCATTGAAGTTTGTGATATTAAATTATCTCTGGGGTTAGCATGGTAATGCCCAGGCACTGCTTTGCTTACACACCAATAGGCAGTAAATAAACTAATATTATATCACTTACCATTATAATATTCTTCATTAATTAATAATTTTAGTAAAAATCCCAACAAACAACCATCGTGCGGACCGCTACGAGTTGGGTGCGGAGACTCGTCCGTCACAGGTGGGTACTCCGGCGTGGGTGCGAGCCCTGGCGGCGCGGCCCCTGCGCCCTGCCCCGGCCGCGCTGCAGCGCATGAGTCCCCACCAGTTCACTGAGGAGTTCATCAGAGATAATGGTAAGTAACCAACTGCCTTGCTTTTACCTAACTGTGCTTCGTAACACTAACAGCTGTTTATTGTTCCCACATAGTAATTTCAAAGACCAATTCTTAAAAAGCCTGATTCTCAAAATGGCAAGCTTCTCGAAAAGCTTAATTCTCAAAATGGCAAATGCTTAAAAGGAAAATTATCTACAAATGAAGCATAATCTTCAAAATAAACGATTTCTTCAATTAACTAATTTGTTTCATGTCATGCTAGAAAATCTTATATTTACAAGAATTATACTCCCAATTGTAGAAAAGTTTCCATGTTGGTCATTTGCCATTTCGAGAATTAGGCTTTTGGAGAATTTGTCCTTTTGTGACTCAGTTGCCAGTTTGCGAATCAGTTTTTTTTGCGTCCAAACCGTTTTTGGTAGTGTGATTTATTTGGAACAGGAGGAATTGATTTGTAATTTACCTGTTACAGCCCACCTTTTATGTGTTGAGTTACAGTGAAATGGGATGCATTTGAATGAATATCAGTATTTTACATAAATCATGTGCTTGTCTTTCCTTCACAACCCAATTATTTGGTAACAGTCAGCTTCACGATGTGGATACCCCTTAGTGTCTAAACACACTATGCCGAAGTTACGCGACCGAAGTTCGGCGGCTGATTTCACGTTCCGACGTAGGTATTTGGCTGATATGCGACGTATTGCAGGCGTAATTGTGCTGAACTTCGGTCGCGTAACTTCGGCATAGTGTGTTTAGACACTAAGTTGCCACTGAACTTACGCCCGACCGAAGTTACGCTGTACGCTATGACGCGACGTAATTTCGGCATAGTGTGTCGTCAGTAATTCAAATAGCATTGCAGGCGTAATTGTGCCGAACATCGGTCGCGTAACTTCGGCATAGTGTGTTTACACTTAGAAGCACCTATCGTACATGTAACTTGTGTGATTAGACATTTGACAAATAAACGATTATAGAAGGGTGATAAATGCAATTCTATAAGCTTGAATTTCAACATTTGGAAGATTACATAACCAGAGGAGTCTTAAAAGTTAATGAATTGATTCTCTTTCTAAACAGGATTCACGCGACCAGTCACATTCACTACTTCAGATGGTTTGGACTTGAAGACTCCTAACCCAGGCACTTTTACAGTCAGATCCGTGCTTAGGTTCTGTGGAGCACAACTTGAGGTAATTTTTAATAGATTAGTAATATTTCAGTAATGTAAAGATATTAATCTTTTTGTATCTTCATAATGTTTTAGTATGATAACTTGGAAGGAGAAATGGCCGTGACTAAGTGGCGCATTTGCTTCCTTTATTCTTTTTTTTTTGAAAACAAACATTGCCTCACACTAGGAATTTTTCCTGTATCGTGGGTGCAGGAAACTCATATATACAAACAACCGGATGCTGAACAATTACTCGTAGGTCATTCAAATATTTGTTCCGTGCGGGGATGGAACCGACGACACGCTGCGGAGGCCATAGCTTAGTCACAGCCAACCGTGCCGTCAAAATCTTTAATTATGATGCCCATATCACACACAAGCAGAATATTGTGGTTTGGAAGGAGTAAAGGTAGCCCGTGAGGAGAAAGAGGCGCGTTTTTTTCACAGAGATGAGGCCTATGTTAGGCTATCTTCCAACTGTGGGAACATAGGTTGATCATACTCTGCCCCACTACCTGCTACCACAAAAAAGTAAACATCTCTTGAACGCTTGTCTAAATAAAGTGTAAAGCCTCCTGCAGACACACGCGATTAATCGCGCTGCGACAACGAGCCAAGCTAATTTCCACTCTAAAAATACTGCGAATGGACCGCGACATGTCGCCCGCGCGATTAAACGCGTGTGTCTGCAGGAGGCTTAACTGCAGAACGACCCTTAGGTATATTTTTATTTATTAAAACTGCACAAAGAACAAAGGCGGATTTAAAGTCATTTTCTACCAGTCTACCTTGGGGTATAGGGGTTATATCTACATGCAATGCCGTTTTGCCGTTTTTTTTTTAGGCAAGTGTTCAACAGTTTTAGACATTGTTTATCTTTCTTGTGGTAAGTTTTTTTTAGCGTGGTAAAATCATCAAATGAGTCCTCCCACCCAGGGCAGGGCGGGAGGGACTGTCAGACTCGTACTGACTAAAATCCACTGTGTCCTTCACTAGCCCTTTACGTTCCGGGAGCACGGGTAATTCATTAGTCCTGCGACCCCGGCAGGCTTTGGCCCTCTATAGAGGGGCCCCGTCATTTCTTGTGGTAAGATGGACTAACTTTGAACATTATACCTCTCTAGGTGGAAGTAATAGACGTTCGCAAGCAGTCAACTCTACGCATGTCGCTGGGAGACTTCGTGGATTACTTCGAGACACCACCAGAGCACCGTGATGAGAAGGTGCTCAATGTCCTCAGTTTGGAGTTTAGTGAGACCAAGTGAGTGATACTGTTTTATTGCGACCATTCCGACGTGACGCTGTTTCCTGTAATTACTGGTTATTTTTAACTTAATTCCAAAAAAAGGAGAAGGTTTTGAATTCGTCGTAACTTTTTTTTAATTATTTGGAAAATACTTCTTTTATTTGAAATGGTATACTTCACAGATGGTCCCATGGTAATCAGGATCTGAAGAAATCGAGGAAACTCTTAAACAATGACAGTAATACATCGACGATTACGGCTAATATCTATGCTTGTTTGACGCACTCACACAACCATTATAGCAAACATAAATCAATGCATATTTTCAAAGAAATAATACATCAAAATTCAAGAGTGGGGATCGTGATCGGGAAGCGAGTAAAAACTACTTGCTTGTGACCTTTTGCCAATTTTAAAAGTGTCATATTTAATTTTGGTTTACGTAACAAAAGAAAAAAAACGTGTTAAATATTTCTTGAAAATCTAACTCACGGACTAATTCGATTTTGACAGTCAAATACCCTGTTTTTTTTTTATTTGACACGTTCAATGCCGCGGATACGCTTAGCGTGTTATTCTATAACTACGCCTCGAACACGCCAGGCGTGTCCTAAATGTTTCAGTGAAATTTCAAAAATTAGCCAAAATTGCCTTTTGGAATTCTCAGTACATAATCCTCTAGCAATAACCTAAGGATTTTTGAGGTGGCCCCCGGAAAAATCTCTTGATTTGTTATTTTTAAAGTGATTATGTAATGCCGACAGATTTAGAATTTAATTCTATCGAGGTGCCACTGGACACGCCTAGCGTGTCCATGTTTAACTGTTGAACTTCAAAAAAATTGTGGTGGCAGTTCGCGTTTGACCACTATCTCGCCTGATGGTAAGCGAATATTTGGTCGGTGAAGCACGCTTGCCTAGAAGAATCCTGTTCCTCTGCCCCCAGCATGTCCCGCGCCGTGGAGCCCCCGGCCGTGGCCCGCTCGCTGGACTGGGCGGAGCGCGTGTGGGCGGCGGCCCGGGAGAGGCCGCCCGCGCCGCAGGTCCGCAAGTACTGCCTCATGTCGCCCGCCGGGGCCTACACTGACTTCCACGTGGACTTCGGGGGGACCACCGTGTGGTACCACGTGCTGCATGGACGGAAGGTAACATTACATGTAGCTTTATTATGATAAATAGTAGTAGGAGCAAACAACAATTTATTAAGGTTCGCACCTATGGTTCGCGCAGTAGGAATACTGAATAGGGTCTCTCGGCGCTTAGACTTATTTTCTTGCTCTTTGGCGGAATTCCAGAGGGTGACACTTAGTGAGTTGACCACTACGTAACGTGTACTTCTACTCAGCCCAGACCCGTTACTTGGGACTGGGCAGACAACTAATTTATGACTACTTTTGTTAGCTTGGGTGTTAGCTTGGGTATTACCTCTAATAGCAATTGTATGTGTTAATGAAATAAATAAATAAAACTATTTTAAAAAGGCAAAAGTGTTTTTTGAAACCAGAGCGGAGCGAGAGGTTTTTACGTAAAATCCGGAGTGCAGCGAGGGATTCAATGTATTTGAGCTTAAAATAGTGTTACTCCTGGGCAACCCCAGGAGTAACACTATTTTAAGCTATTTTTACCGACTTCAAAAAAAAGGAGGTTATCAATTCGACCCGTATGTATGTAATATTGTCAGAACTGCCCAGTTTTCATATATGTTAGTCTATATCAGCGTCTGAACAAATGTGCCAAATTTCATAAGTGTATGTATGTATGGGGTGCTAAGACAGGAAAGGGGTGCTAAGACAGGAAACCTCCACGTGCGCCCGTGGACTGGAGTTCCCTCTCGGATACGTCCGGGGGGAAGACCAGTTTTTCGGGCCGGTGCACCCTGGGATGCGGGAAAAAACTCTCCTTAGGCACTGTGTGCCTAAGGGGTTTCTTTGCCCGTATGCAAATAGCCTGTCGGGTGGACGCTCCAACGCGTGTCCCTCTGAACAGCAGAGGGCACAGCGGCGGAGCGGGCTTGCGGACGGTGAGTAATGGGTATGCTCGCCGTCCGACCAAGGACCAAGCCCGGGTCAGTGGCGCGTCGTGTTTCACGCGTCACCGACGGGGCCCTTATGGGGTCAAATGCCTGCCGGGGTCGCGGATTTTTCTTAATCCAGGATACCGTGGCCCCGGAACGTAAAGGGCATCCGACGGAACACGGGTGGATTTTAGTCAGTAAGAGTCTGACAGTCCCTCTCGTCCCACCCAGGGCGGGAGGACTCATTTGATGATTTTGCCACCCTAAAAAAAAAAAAAAAAAGTGTATGTATGTAAGTATGTATGTATGTTTTTATGTTTGTGCACGCATATCTCCGGAACTACAAGTTCGATTTAAGTAATTCTTTTTTTGTTGTACTAGGTATTGTTCAAGTTAGGGTACACTGCAAGTTTCATCAAAATCGGTTAAGTAGTTTTAGAGATATTTATTTTTTTATGTTGTGACGGATTACAAGATTAGTGCATATGTAAGAAAATTTTGTATTTTACAAGAATTTGGGTTGACTATTTAATAAATAAACTAAAAAGGGTAAAATAAAAACTTTTTCAAAAAAGTAGCCGACTTCAAAAACAACAACAAAACAAAAAGGGTGAAATAACCTAATTAATAACTTCTTTCGGAAGTCGGTGGCTAAAAATCAATGAAATACTAAAAAATAAAGCCACCGACATCCGAAAGAAGTTATTAATTAGGTTATTTCACCCTTTTTGTTTTGTTGTTGTTTTTTAGTTCATAACATTGTGTGAAGAATGCCATCCAGATTTTTTTTCTTACCAAATACAATGAAATGATTTTTACAGGGTAAAGAGTCAAAAACTTAAAAAAAGGCCTATTTTAAACTTTATGTGGATAACTCACACTTGACTAAAATAAGAAATATGGCAAAATAATTAAAATTATTTTTTTCCGTATCTTATGAATACGGATTTACCACAAAGGGCCAAATTTAAAAAAATACCCAGTGTCTTATGTATACTGCAACTTGTAAGTAAAATTATAGATTATCATAACATTTCCACTTTATTCTTCCAGATATTCTACCTAATCCCACCAACGGCGACGAACCTAGCGCTCTACCAGCAATGGTCTGCAGCCAATAACCAAAACGAGCGTTTCTTCGGCGACATGGTGGAGTGGTACGGCACGGCTGAGATCAGCGCCACACAGACACTGTTCATACCCAGCGGGTGGATACATGCTGTGCTGACTCCTTGTGACTCGCTTGTCTTCGGAGGGAACTTCCTGCATTCTTATGCTATTGAGATGCAGTTGCAGTGAGTGGAAAATATGTTACATATTTGTCGTTTCATGAAAATATTGCAAGAGTTTTTTTTTTCAATAGTGCGTATCAAGTCATCTTACGGTGACTCTCTTCCTGTGGTCCCAAATCCCACGCGAGATTGATTAAAGACTGAAAATGAGATTGACGGCGCAGTGGCTAAGTGTTTGACTACTATGACTATTCTGCTCAATGTACCCCTTTCAAACATAAATCAGATTATTATTTTATACATGAAACCCCCTTTTGAGTGACGAGTCAAGGGTTCTAAAGACCAGTAACAAAATTGTAATAAAACATTACGACATAATTATTCCACATCTATTCCATTTTACGTTTTTTAGACAAAATGACATAATCTAAAAAGATTTTTCTATTATATTATTGTCATAAGCGTAACGATGTTTCAAAATGTAGAAAATAATTATAATAATAATAAATACAGCCTTGTGGAATCGGAAGTGCCGTACTACAGGTATGAGCCCGACCCAGTTCTTGAAAGTGGCGATATCACACTGTACTGGGATCAATCCATCATCACTGACAGGACTATTGTAGCCAATAGACCTGATATAATGGTGGTGGATCGATCAGAGCGGCGCACAATGATTGTTGACATAACCGTCCCGCATGATGAGAACCTCGTGAAAGCTGAAAAAGATAAGCAAATTAAGTATCTTGATTTGGCTCGCGAGGTTGTCGATATGTGGGATGTGGATTCAGCGATCATTGTGCCGATAGTCGTGTCGGTCCATGGCTTAATTGCCAAGAGCCTCGACCAACATCTAAGGAGGCTCTCTTTAGGCAGCTGGATCAAGGGCCTGATTCAGAGAGCAGTTCTTCTGGACACGGCGCGCATTGTCAGGAGGTTCCTTTCTCTGGAGCCCTGACCGTCGGTAGCTTGGACCCTGTTCCCGATACCGGTGGGCCACTATTATTTATATTTTTAAATGTTTTTTATTATTTTATTTTTGTGAGGCCTATGTTCAGCAGTGGACGTTTTCCGGCTGATGATGATGATTTAAAAATGTATATAATAAGGTAAAAAATGAATAAAGAGAATAATAATAATAATAACGTTTATTTGCGCTTTAAGGCGTTTACAGACAAATATTTACGAGCAAAGAAGAACATACAATAAAATAAGAAAATAAAATTAAAAACATCTCAGAAGCATCTCAGAAGGTAGTGTCAATTATGCAAATATTTGTATGAACTCTGGTACCCAAGGTAAAGATTTAACTTGTGTTATGGGTACCAGCATTCTCCAATGTAGATACACTCACTGTGACATTAGATACAACGATTAAAGAGTAAATAACTACATATTTTAGTTTTTAGTAAAAATTACAACATATTATTTGAGTTTAGAAGTAGACGCCTGTGCCTGACTGGGTGTTCTGTATGTGTGTCTGTATGCTAGTGCCTGGATGTGTGTGTGTGTGTGTGTGTGAATGTGCCTGCATTACCTGCATGCAAAGCGCAAGCATGTGTGTGTGTGATTGTGTAAGTAGTGGCATAAAAATATGAGCGAGCGCGAGCCTGCATATGTTTGCGTGTGTGCGTTTTTGTATTGTGTTCGTAAGAGTAGAATTGGATGTAAAGAAGAGTGTATTGGATGTATAGGAGTTATATTTTTAATAGATTTTCAGTGTCCTCGTAATTCTGCGTTAGTAGCCAACTATAAACTTTCCTTTTACATTCCCGCAAAGCATTAGAATATATGGGGCAGTATTTATTGATTTTATTGTAAATGTGACTCCCAATCCCATAGAAATGTCGTTCAGCGAAAGCCGTTCTACAACGTTGAGTAGGGCATACCCTATAGCGTTGATGTTTGCCTTGAGAGGTATGGTTATATTTTAGGGACGAATGTTTACGTAACACAGTGTGAAGTACAAAAAGTCGCCTAACGGACAAAACTTGACATTCTTTATATAGATCTGAAGTAGGATATCTGAAGGGTCTGAAGGACATGACCTTCAGGACAGCCCTTTGCGCACGTTCAACTTGAAGCAAGTGAACTTTGGCGGCACCTCCCCATACACTGACACAGTAAGTAAGTAATGACTGACACAAAGCGTAGTAAACAGTCTTCAGTGTAGTGCAATCAGCTGTATGCCTTAACTTTTTAAAAATATAAATAAGCTTCCTGACGCGGGAAGTAAGACTATATGGCATTTCCAGCTTAAAACGCTATCAAACTGGACCCCCAAATATGTAATAATTGGCGATCTTGTTAAGAGTGGGCATGAGCATTGTAAGTCGGGCGTAGTTAGAGAGCAAGAGTGAGCTTTTAATGTAATGGAGTCCGGGTCGGGTAGGGTGGCGGCTTGCAAACCAAAGGGTAGAAAAAAGGTTTTTGATAGGTTAATGGTAAGAAGGTTATCGTCTAACCAATTCATTACTGACAAAAGGGCTAACTCAGCATAGGTTGTTGTCTCAGACCAGCTGTCACCATGTATTAGTAATGCGGTGTCGTCAGCATATGCAAAAATGGAGCAATTTTTTAGGGACATACTGCATAGCTGGTTGATATACACTAAAAAGAGTGTCGGGCCCAAAATTGAACCCTGAGGCACACCGAAGCTTACATCCTTGCTGTCGCTGACCATTCCATCTATCTTGACACACTGCGTCCTATCAGTCAAATAGTCTTGGAATATCCTAAGGGTATCACTTCGAACACCACTTGCTTCCAACTTTGAAATTAGGTGCGGGACAGACACAGTGTAAAATGCTTTGGTAAGGTCTAGAAAAATACCTAAGCATTTCTGTTTGTTGTCTAGCTTAGCCACTACATTATCAACAAAAGAGCCAACGGCATCTTCCGTAGATTTGTTTTTTCTGAAGCCGAACTGATTGTTAGCCAAAAGATTGTATGATTCCAGAAAGATAGTCAATTTACTGTTTAAAATTTTTTCTAGAATTTTTGATAATGCCGGTAAAACAGATATAGGTCTATAATTGTTAACACTGTGTCTGTCCCCACTCTTGAAAATTGGATGCACAAGGGCTTTCTTAAAAGCTTTAGGAAAGCACCCTGTTTTGATAGCACAGTTTATGACATGAGTAATGACTGGTACTAACTTCTGTGAGCATGATTTTATAAGGAAAGCCGGTATTCCGTCCCACCCTGTTGCAGCATCTGATCGCAAACCTTTGATAGTTCTATTGACCTCAGCTTCATCGGTTTCTAAAAGAACGAACGAATTGGTAGGAGAGTCGCGCAGAGGAGTTATGATAGGAGAACGGGGGGTAAACTTTTCAGCTAGATTTTTGCCAATGGTAGCAAAGAATTCGTTTACTTGGTTAATAGACAAATTCCTATCAGGAGACATAGCAAGCAATTCTATGGGGGAGTTAATCAATTGGTGTTTATGGGTAACGTTTTTGATGACTTTCCATGTAGCTTTGGGATCCTTTTTGGCTTTTTGGAATTCTGCTTTTTCGTATGCAATTTTTAGTTTCTTAAGTAGCTTGTTACAGAAATTGCGATATCTGGTGAACGTAAGCTTAAGGGTTAGGTTTGAAGGGTTTGCCGACAGTTTGCTCATCATTTGGTCCCTGTTCCGAATACAACGCAGTAGGCCCTTTGTGATCCAAGGTTTCATAATTCTGTTCTTGGAGGGTATACGACTAGATTTGGAGTGCTTCTTTATAAGTGAGCCAATTCCGGATATCAAAAGATCAGCAGCTATATTCGCGTCGTTTGCTTCAAGAACTGGGTGAAAATCCATGTCATTGATATCAGAAATGACAGCTGTATAATCAACCACAACCCGATTTATTTTAGGTCTAAACGATTTCTTAGCAGATTTAATGTTAAGAAGTGTTGGCTTATGGTCGGTTATGTACGTATCAAAGACTAGCGTAGTAGTTCTTAAGTCAGTTCTGGTCATCACATGATCTAAACAAGAGGAATCACGAGTAGGAAATTGATGCGAGGGGAGAAGTCCATGACTAGCGGCTAGATTAAGGTATTCGTTTGCTTGATGATTTAGACTAGTTGGAATTATATTGATATTTATGTCACCCATAACAACAACATTTTTATGAATAGACGTTGCTGCAAGTATAGTGTTTAAACCGTTAAGGAAATTATCAATAATCCGAACAGAGGGTGAACGATAAATGGCAATTACACATAAATCTATATTCTTTAAGTGACATAACAAACAACTAGTCTCAGGAAATTGGGGTTCGGTAACTACGTGGGGCAGATATGTTTTTACGTAAACAATGACACCGTCGTTTTGGTTTATAGGCGCGCTAGAATGGTATTCAGTGTAACCCTCTAGTGTCGGAATAGTCATCAACGCACTTAGCCAGCACTCCGATAAAATTATAATATCGCATGTCATAGTAATGCTGCTTAGGAATACTCTAAGACTATCAAAATTGCAAGAAACGCTACGAATATTTAATTGTAATATTTTGATAATTATTTCTACTCTTCATTTTTGTACCATATCATACTTGGGAGAAAAAAACTCGAATTATCTAGAAATAACTTCGTCTTTTCTTGGTGGCAATATTATATTTGTTATTGAGTTGGTTTATTATATTTTGTTTCACAGGATCTACGAGATAGAGCGTCGCGTAGAAACGCCCACAATGTTCCGGTATCCGTTGTTCGAGGCAATGCACTGGTACGCTGGGGCACATCTACTCACTATGTTGCGCAGACATAATGAGGAGACACAGGTATGACTGTAATGCCTCATCATCATCATCATCAGCCTATAAATGTTCCCACTGCTGGGACACAGGCCTCCTCTCTGTGAGAGAGAGTGGGCCATAATCTACCACGCGGGCCCAGTGCGGGTTGGTAGATGTCACATTTCTTCGAATTTTTGGCTCCAGGACATGCCTGTTTCCTCACGATGTTTTTCTTCACAGTTTTAAGAGCAGTGGTGATGAAATAAATTACACAAAATAATGCGCCTGACGGGGTTCGAACCCACGACCTACAACTCGTAAGTCGGGACCAATACCACTGGGCCACCACTGCTCTCAATACTCTTGTATTATTTACATAACATTTTTTTTTTATTGGCTTATGTTCAGCAGTGGACGTCTTCCGGCTGATGATGATGATGAAGAGGTGGTGCCAAATCAAATCATTTATTTTAAGTAGGCTTACAGGCACTTTTGAATTGTCAAAAATAGTTGTGGTGCAACAATCCCAGTTACAAAATAATTATAAAAACTGTGAAAGTACTGTAGGTGCCCATTCAATGCGTAGATCTCTATGGAGAAGAATGGGCAAGAAACTCCATGGACACTCTCTCCAATTAAGTATGATTCCTGTCTCCTGGCTATTACTGAGAATATTTTTGACAGAAAAACCCAGAACAGTTTACCAGAACTGTTGAATTTTTCCGTATTTTTCTATAGTACCCTTATAGTTTCTCCATGTCCGTTCGCTCCGCGTGCAGGAATTATTATTCGTGTGCATTTTCCAAGTTTTTTAAGCTCGTGTCTAAATAATTACAGCCGCACAGGCCGATCTGGGTTAAGCCACGCTTGCCGAAGTTGGTCTGTGTATGGGTGACCATCTGTCATAGCGAGTTTCCTCCGTGCCTCGGAAAGCACGTAAAGCTGTTGGTCCCGGCTGTCATTTGTAGATTTTCCATACTGTTAGAAGCTCTAAAGTCTGACCACCGATACCATGGGGTATTGTATTACCCAGTTACAGTCGCTCCATGTAAAATATTGATATTCAGTTCAGCTGCATCTGGTTCGACTGGAAGCTGACCCCAATATAGTTGGGAAAAGACTAGGCAGATGATGATATTTCTAAGTTTAAAATGTTACTTATTTTATAATTGTTATGTTGTACAGGACGAAGAGTTCACTCTAAGCGAGAGCAGTCCTCGCCTGACTCCGGCCGCACTCCCTCCTCTGTTGCTGCGCGGGATCAAGATACTAGCTAACGCGCTCAAGGAGTGGCATGCGCTCAAAAGTGTACGTATTATTTGTGTTAAACAGTTTTATAGTCCGGTCAATTTAGATATAAAAATAGTGGTCAAATAAGGCTAAGTTCAGATGAACGCGCGACGACGCGCGCTGCCGCGCGATTCACCTGTTCAGATGGCGGGTGGCTTGCGCGCGACAGTCTCGCGTGAACATTCAGTGAGAATGGAGGTGGAGGAGGCAATTTGCTTGTGGGTTTTATACCGCAAACTACGACGTCGCAGTCGAAAGCAAAGGCGATACTGGGGGCACCCTATTTTAAGTCAGAGACTTTCTTTAAAGGCTTACCACCACAGTCCACCACCACTGTGACTTTATATCCCACACTAAGACTACACGAAGATCGATTTGTCAACTATTTTCAGGGTTGTCTTCCTCCATTTTTTTCGTCGCTCCTTGCGTCCGTCCGCCTCAAACCGCGCGGGTCAACTGAACAGGTCGATACAGGAGTGTAGATCTTAAACCGGCCGTCACCGCGGTGGCGCGCGGGTCAACATCTAGCGCGCGGTGCATGGCGGTGCGCGCGGGCGCGCGCGGTTACGCGCGGTCATACACACAACAACATTGATTTGTTACAATCTTAAACCGCGCGCCGAGCCAACCGCGCGTCGTCGCGCGTTCATCTGAACTTAGCCTAACTGTAATTCTCGGAAAGCCAAATATGTGCATATCATCCATAATGTGACACGAAAATATTTGTATGTTCTACAAGTAGTTGTTTCGTGACTGGGTGTTTGTGTATATGTGTTTCTGTGAAAAAAGTAAATTCAACTACATAATAAATCGTAAAAAAGTTGGTCAAAAATAATTAATTAATTAAATTAACTAAGTCGCCTATTCCATAATGCAGATTATGATGTTTCCAGACGTTCATTAAAATAAACATTTTCGTGTAAAAATCGTGGTCATGTTGAACTTTCAATCACGTCGCCATGGTTTAATACTGAAAGAAAGAAAAAGCTTTATTGGACTCGCACAGGACTGAACAACAACATAACATTAAAAACAAGGAAGTAAAAATTAACTAAAAGAAACTTAAACAGTTAAAATAAAATAATAAATAATGGTCCTGTGCGAGGCCAAAAGGCCCCTATCTCAGCATGAGGTGTGACATTTAGAAAAAAAAAGTCACAGCGCTGATACTGACCATTACCGTGGATTTTTGACCCACAGAAAACACACGGATAATTTTTTTGGTGTGTGTGGGCGATCATCAATTACTTTTTACGCTTTGGGTGGAGCAGGAGGGAGTCAACATTAGAATACTTACCTAATAACTTAAAACCTATGCTGTTCTTTCAATATTTCAAAGACGAAAGACGGAATTCTAGATTATTTTGTAATGTTTAGCACTCAGATTCATCTTTATCTTTATAAAATTCATTTGTTATTGCAGACCGACACAGCGAAGCGTGACAATGTACCCAAATGTCTAAATTCTGGTCAACTGGTGCGGGAGCTGTGTAAGGAACTAAGGACCTTGGAGAAAAGGTCCACCACCACTGCTAATAAAGATAAGGTAGGTCCATTATATTCCTGACGATGGCCTTAGAGGGCCAGACCCTGCCGGGGTCGCGGGACTGTCTCATCAGGTAACCGTGACCCTGGAACGTAAAGGGCTATTGAAAGATCACCGTGGATTTTAGTCAGTACAAGTCTGACAGTCCCTCCCGTCCCGCCCTGGGTGGCAGGACTCATTTGATGATTTTACCACGGTAAAAAAAGCTCTCGTTGATGCTTTTAAAATTCTTGAAAGACTGTAAATATACTTCAATGTTTATTTATATCAAACCTCAGCAAATCATTAAAAAATTAAGTGACAAATGAGTTTTTATTTAAACCGAACTTTCAACAAGCTATGTGCTTTTTTTTTTTAGCTGGTAAAATTATCAAATGAGTCCTCCCGCCCTGGGTGGGGCAGAAGGGACTGTCAGACTCTTACTGACTAAAATCCACCCGTGTTCCTTCGGATGCCCTTTACGTTCCGGGGCCACGGTATCCTGGGTTAAGAAAAACCCGCGACCCCAGCAGGCATTTGGCCCTATAATTGGCCCCGTCAGTTTGCTGACAACTCCCCGAAGGCACGCGCGAAACACGACACGACGCGCCACCGACCAGGGCTTGGTCCTTGGTCGGACGGCGAGCTACCCATTACTCGCCGCCCGCATGCCCGCGCCTACGGTGGCCGGAGATCGTCTTGCGACGTCCGTCGCCGTGGGCGCCAACCACCGAAGAAATTAGGCTTACAACTAAATTTCAAAATTGAAAGCTCAAATATCATTTAAATTCGCCTTTTGCGAACTGACGTAAATAGACAAGAATACTATTTCCTGCGTCTGTGTTCCCGAACGCATACAACCCGAATCTCTTCAAAGCTAGAATGAAGATGCTTCTGAGTACCCGCTCCATTTTAGACTTTGTCTTATTCACTTTTGACCTGGACTAGAATCAAGAGCAAACCGTCACAATAAAAAAAAAATTTTTCTCCTTCCAGGACTTCAAAATAAAGAACCACTCGTCCCCCACAAAGTCCCACTCGAAGAAAGCAGCGAATAACTCTAAGAAGTCCCTCAAGCTGACTTTACCGAAGCCTATCATGCACATGGGACAAAATGGAGAGTTTGTGGAGGACAAGGTGTACGCTGACAAGTTTTATATTGATAACAAGGTAAGTAACAATATAACCATGCCTTTAATACACACAGGATAAAGACTGCGTGGCTGCGTGATTTTATTGAAAAGCTGCCAGTTGCGGGGGTGGTAAAAACAAATAAGTCTGGATGTAGTGGAAGGGACTGTTAGGCTGGAATAAAAGTTTACCCGGTTTCTTAGGTTGCCCTTTGCGTTCAAAGACCACGGTATTTACTTTGTGTTTTAAGCAAGATACCGTTGGTCTTTGAATACCATTGCCTCACATCAATTTTTCCTGTATTATATTTTATATGGCCTTATTTATAAGCCCATAAGAAATAACATGCTTCATGGAAATACTTCTAATTCCGTATATCTATCCCCAATACGTTGAGTCCCAATAATGTCTGTACTAAAATTTATCAAAATTTATCCAGCACTTTAGGCGTAGCAGTGTATCAAACTCACTTTCGTAATAACAACATCAATTAAGATTTTCTATGCAGATGTAGATTTTTATATCCAAAATCTTTTCTCTTCCACAGGAAGTAGTATACCAAGAAAGATACGTAACATCACAAGACGTGAAATTCGCAAACGGTATACCAGAGACAAAGTACGTAGTGGAAGGCAAAGAGATGGTTGTTCCGGAGAAAGGGTATGCTTATCAGACGTATGAGGAGGTCTCCTTCCCGGAGAATGGCTCGTATGTCGAGAGGAGTGATAAGAAGACCACTTTGAAGATTAAGATGAAGTAAGTTGATGATTTTGAAGATAAAATTCCTAGTAATATATCCATGCTTGGTTAAGGTCCAATGTTGCAGGTAATGCTCATCTACTATATAAAAATAAGTCGGGTTTTCCTTCCTGACGCTATAACTCCAGAACGCACGAACCGATTTCCACGGTTTTGCATTCGTTGGAAAGTTCTCGGGCTCCGTGAGGTTTATAGCAAAGAAAATTCAGGAAAAAAAATTGTTTTCTTTTTTCTTCTTCTTTTAATCACCAAACGAAATGTTACATAAAACGAAGCCATCCGGTGGCGAAACGGAGTTCGCCGGGTTTGCTAGTCTTTGATATAAATAAAGTAGATAGTAAATATTGTTTCTTTTTTGGCGGTAAAATCATCAAATGAGGTCTTCCACCCTGTGTGCAGCGAAAGAGACTGTTCGACTCTTACTGGCTGAATGATAACTCCACCCCGTGCCTTCAGTTGCCCTGAACGTTCCAGGGTCACGGTTACCTTTACATATGTTGCCACAAAGAGAGTAGGTACTAAAATGATCATTGTGACTTATAACACAAAGCCTGATGTTGAAAACCGAGACAATACTCAGGCCAGAAAGTTTATTATAATATCTACAAGTGAAAATCATCCTTACTGTACGATTCTCAGAGGGTAGAGCGAGATAGTTTTTATGTACCTCATCATCAGCCTATAAATGTTCCCACTGCTGGGACACAGGCCTCCTCTCTGTGAAAGGGAGTGGGCCGTAATCTACCACGCGGGCCCAGTGCGCATTGGTAGATGTCACAATGTCTTCGAATTTTTGGTTCTAGAACATGCCGGTTTCCTCACGATGTTTTCCTTCACCGTTTTGAGAGCAGTGGTGTTGAAATAAATTACACAAAGTCATTACTTTGTGTAATTTATTTCAACACCTTCAACAGCCCTTCAGGCGCATTCGCCTGAAGGGGTTCGAACCCACGACCTACAATTCGTAAGTCGAGGCCGATACCACTGGGCCACCACTGCTCACTTTTTATGTAGTTCAGACAGTGAACGAAGAAAACATGGAAGAGTAACTTCAAACAAAATCTTTTTGATAGACGGCCCACGACGTTTGTTTTCTTTGAACAGCTAGTTTGTTCTCTATTAACATCACGAAGTTATGATTGGGTAGGTTGTCAACGCTCGTCTCTAATTGGCTAAGCAACGCATAGTAACAATGACATCATTGGCGCTAGAAATGAACACATGACATTAATTTGACGGCCTGCAAGAATTGTCAAAGTGGACGAGTTATATAAAAAGTAGCAATGAAAGATTTGAATATTTTTTATTATGTATTTTTATTTCTTTTGCATTTGATGTAGATACATAACAACAAAAAGTTCACGTTTATATTTACATAAAATGGCTCATACGACTATGTATATACAAAGAAAAAAAAAGAAAGAAAGAAAACATATTTATTTGGCACATGCCACCTACTGTGAGCTACGGCCTCCTTAGAGATTAACTAGAAAGTCTTATTGTCTTTTTATTAAAAATGAATAACAGAAATGGCTAACATAGCTTGCTTTACCAAAATGTCAAAAATGTTGGATAATTGGAATAGCGTTTGTTTTGAGCTTCTGGTATCCTTTTTTCGTCATATAAAATCGTCATCTTGAAAATGGACTGAACAAATTATTGTTGTTTTGCTAGGGGACCAGTCGTTTTCCTGTCTCTCCAAGCGAACTGATCTCGTCCATTATTCTTTGAGATTTGGATCTTGTGGAAATCTGTCAAAGGAGCAGAGTGTTTTATAATGTAGCAAAAAGAAAACACAAACATATTTTACTTCAAACATTCAACATTAATTTACTTAGTCCATCGGGCATAACACCATCCCCATAGAAAAAAATTGATCCATGTTTATAATTAATATAAAAATAATGAAGTAGTCTAAGGGCTACTTACAGGTGATAACTAATTCCAGCATTTTTATTATGTAGATGAGATCGATTTATACACCATTTCACTGCGCAAGAAGGCATAATTTATAGTTTTAAACTGAATAAAAATACGAACAACGACATGTGCCGTCACAGCCGAACTAAACTCCTCCGAGGCACGATTGATAAGCCCCGCCTACCGGGGCACGATCTGCGTTGGGTCATTATCGGGCTCTAGGAATGCTTCTATGTTTTCTTCGTTCACTGAGTTCAGAAATATTAGGAAAAACAACTTGAAGCTTTAAAAAATTACAGCCAGTACTGACGTCTAGGGGGATCAAGAAACAAGATGGAATACATCATTAACTTTCTGCATAGATCAGGCTTTTGTTCAGTAGCTTCATTATTTCACAGAAAAAAAAAGTTGTTCAGTCAACTAATCTAAAATTCTTCTGTTACAGCAACTCCCCCTCTTCATCACGAGAAGACGCCCCCCCTCCATACTCCCTCCCGGAACATTCAATCCTCAAGTCCCACCTCATCCGTTCAGATAGACCTCCAGTCTTGAAGCCTATACATCAGTGGACCATCTCCAAGAAGGATATAGGAGACTACCATGAGGAACAGATTCTGTTCACCAATGAGAACACCCTTCAGGCTAACGTGAGGATGGATGGGCAGGAGATGAATTACGGACCTGGTGAGTTTGTTGAGATGAAGTTGTTTTTGCATGCACTAATTTTTGTATTCCAATCCAAATCCTGATCGGTTTTCTTTGACGGTTGCTTGTGGTTGGATGGTTTGTTTGGTTGACGCTTCGATCAATAATAGCTCTAGATTAAGGATCACGAACAAAAAAGAGTTGCAAAAGTGGCCACAATTGCACAGACGTAAACATCTACATTTCTTAGAAAAATGTTCAATAGTATGAACAACCTCAATTTATTACAAACCTTAACACTCAAAAATAAAGTTTAATTACCATTGCAAAATGTGTTTATTTAAGTTCTTTCATCCGACAAAGGTTTAATGTTCACAATTTAAAAATGTTTCTTGAAGATAAAATGTCATCAGTACAAAAGTAGTCATTCTAAAATGATACTTAAATTCTAAATAATAAGGATTCGAAATATGGTCACAAAACCGTTTGTGGTGGTATTTTTCGGGCCGTTTTTGAAGCTTTCATCGGGAATCTAGTACTTTTATTGATCGAAGGGTTGACGGTTGATTGGTTGCAGTGAAATAGTGACATTGATAAGGAAATTATGAATCATTAACCTGTTGTTAAATTTGGGAACCCTTGAACAATCCTATTAAATCTGTCGCACCTATTTCAGGAATGTATTCCGCAGAAGACATACAACAAGACTATCAATACTCAGAGTCAGCCAAGCCAGGTTCCTACCAGCCAGCTGTATACAGCTACCAGCAACCACAACACATAGCGTACACCAACGTGGACAACTATCACAGATATGAGGAAGTACCCTCTGTGCATCAGGTAAGACATAACAAAGAAGATATAAACAAACTAATAACTGTTGGGGTAGACGTTTCCTGGGTTTAGCAGAACTGTCAGACTGTACGACTCGTACTGACTAAAATCTACTGTATTCCTTCAATAGGGTAAGAGCCTGTCCAGATGAAACGTTTCACGCGCGAGTCCACTCGCGCGTAGGCACTCGCCCGTTCTCGAGATACTAGAGCGACATACATCCCGTTCAGATGCTCTTACGAGTTACCTCACACTCGCGTAAAACGCTTGCAATGAGCGGGACTCTCGACTCGTTCGTTTTACGCGCGTGCGCCGCGCGGGTCGAGATACTCCGGCGCCGTTGCTGCGTCCAGAACTACGCGCGTGTCCGTAGCGGGTGGACGTATTTAATTTCAAATGGTGCGAGATAACTTCGACACGGAACTTGTGATTGACGAACTTGAAAAAAGAGTAGCCGTATGGGATATGGAATCTTCAGCCTATTCCAATAGAGTCATAAAAAGGGACAAATTGGTAAGAAATTGTCGAGATTTCTTGTGAAGCTAAATCGTCGACGTTCTCTTCGTTTACGATTTTTCCGTCGACGTGCAAGCCACAACACAACCGCTGTTTCCGAGTCCATGTTTGTAACTGGCTGAATCCCTCCTAGCGTAGAAACGCGCGTAAAACGTGCTATCTGGACGAAATACTCGCTCGTAAAACGCCTTATCTGGACAGGCTCTAACGGTTACCTGTTTACACTGTCCCGCGATCCTATCACAACAGTCCCCACCGGGGGTTTAATGGCCAGGTGGAAAGATGACCTGCGAAATAGCCGACAGAGAGTTGACAGTTTTTGGTCTGACAAACAGACGATATAAAAGTAGTCTTTCAGACTCCGCTATGGCCTAAACTTCGTAACGTCATATAGGGCAATCTTAGCGAGAGAAGTCATTGATAGAATGAGGGGGAGGACATCCTCCATCTCACGCACCAGCCACCCCCGAAAACGCTGTCGGCGCACATCGCGGGGCAAATTCCGGTCATCGTAGGCACTGGCTTGCGGACGGCGATTAATGGGTAGCTCGCCGTCCGACCAAGGACAAGGCCCGAGTCGATGGCGCGTCCTGTTCCACGTGCTCCCCGAGGGTACTGCTATCAGTACCCTCGGGGAGCACGTGTAAGTATAGAGGCCCTATGGCCTCCATAGGGGCAAACGCCGTACATAACGCTGATGAAACCGCGGACAGAAGCTAACTGTTACCATAAACGATGAGTCTACTTCAGACTCGCTAAAGTAGACTCATCTTTTATGGGGTACTGTTTAAAATGCTATAATAAAATTCCACAAAGTATTCTTGAACTAAATGAGACAAAATTTAAATCATGCATTGAACGCACACTATGTAAGCAGGCATATTACAAATTGGGCGACTATATCGCTGATAATAATGCTTGGCTCCATGCTGGTCCTGCTCCATAGGACAGGGATATATTCATTGATAGCATATTTAATAGGTACTATTTTCGGAGCTGCAGAAGATTGTAAAACTATAATTGCATTGTATAAATTCATATTTCTTTGAATTATATATATTTTTTTTATTTTTTTTTTTAATTTTATCTGCAATCAGTTCCACTTTAAGCAGATTTGATGTAGGAGCATGTCACGGCGAGTGTGATCTCCAGTGAGACCATCTACTCCTTATGTTTATCAGACTCAATCACTACTGATTACATCTTTCCTTTTTAGCCTTTTTGTGTAGCTTCGACATTTTAATTGTGAAGCAAGAGGATTGGGGTGATTTTGCAGCCGTTGCTGGTAGGTTTGCGTTGTGCTTTTGATTTCATCTTTCACAGTAGACATGTTGAGGTTATCATGTATTTCATCGTTAGTGATGAACCAAGGTGAGTTGCTAATAGTGCGGAGTATTATATTCTGCATTCTTTGCAGGATAGTTATGTTCGAGTTACTGGCACTTCCCCAAAGCTGTATGCCGTACATCCACACGGGCTTCAATACTGTCTTATAGATTAGAAGTTTGTTATCTACGGAGAGTTTGCTGTTACGTCCGAGCAACCAGTGGAGGTTTCTGTATCGTATGTTTAATTCTTCTCTTTTGGCTTTGATATGGCGCTTCCATGTCAGTTTTCGATCTAGGTGCAATCCTAAGTACCGAACGCAGTCAGAGTGGGGTAATATGGTGTTATCTAATGTTATCGGGGGGCAGTTTCCTTTTCTCAAGGTGAAGGTTACTTGTACCGATTTTGACGAGCTAGCTTTGATCTTCCACTTTTGGAGCCACTTAGTAATTTCATTTAGTCCATTCTGGAGCATTTCTGAGGCACGTGTTGGGTCAGTACTGCTGGCTAGTATGGCTGTGTCATCAGCGAACGTAGCAGTGGTGATACCGTCTACTTGCGGGAGATCCGCTGTGAATAGGGTGTATAGGAGAGGTCCCAGCACAGATCCCTGCGGGACTCCAGCCAGTATGTTATAGAGCTTTGAAGTTTCCTCACCTTCCTTTACTTGGAATAGCCTGTCTGCTAAATAGGATTTTAGTAAGCAATAATATGAATGAGGGAGGTATGATTTAATTTTGAACAGTAAGCCCTTGTGCCAGACCCTGTCAAAAGCCTGCTGGATATCTAGGAAAGCTGAGGAGCAGTATTCCTTGTGTTCGAGTGTGTGTCTTATCTTGTTATAGACTCTGTGCACCTGTTCCACCGTAGAGTGTTGCTGGCGAAACCCAAACTGGTGGTGGGGTATTATATGATTTTCCTCCAGTATCGGCAGGATTCTACGTAACAGGACCTTCTCAAAGACTTTAGATGTAATTGGTAGCAAACTGATGGGTCTGTAAGATGTAGAATCATTAGGCGACTTTCCCACTTTATGCACCATTATTATTTGCGACACCTTCCATAGCTGGGGAAAATATTGCACTCGCAGAATTGCGTTAAATATAGTAGTTAGGAGCACTATTGCCTTCCTAGGTAGTTGGATCAAAATCTCTTTAGTTATCAGGTCAAAGCCCGGAGCTTTCTTATCCTTGAGTTCCCTTATAGTCTTCCACACTTCTCTCACTGTGACTGGTTTCGGAGGTAGTGATAGCTGCATATCTTGATTAAGAGTCTCAGTGACAAAAGCCTCGTGAGAGTTGTCCTGCGTATCATTCGGAGTAAAGACTTTTGATAAATGACTAGCAAAAGCGTTAGCTTTTTCTTGATCCGTTTTAGCCCAGCCATTGCCTACTCGAATTGGTGGCTTTGCCTGTATTGGTCTATCGTAGTTCTTGGTAAATTTCCATAGCGAGTAGCCAGTGGAAGCAGTAGCAGTGAGCGTTTCCAGCTTTGTCTCGAGAGTTTCATTGTGCCAGTCTTTGATCATATCTCTATGTTTCGTTGACGCTTCGTTAAATTGTGCTTTATCATGTGGATGTCTACTTTGGTGCCAGATGCGTCGTAGTTTCCTCTTGTCTAGAACGGCATTCTTTATTTGTAGCGGAACATTGAGAACTTTACTCTTCGATTTCAGAGCAGGAGTGCACTTCCAGCAGGCTTCTTGTATTAGAGATGTAAATACCTTTACCTGATCTTCAATATCATCTGCGGATTTTAGAGGTACTTTGAGTTCTAATTTACTGTCTATAAGCTCTCTGAATGAAGTCCAGTCCGTATGTCTGTTGCACAGTGTCTCAGTCTTCTTACGATCTATTAACATAGTGCTCACTGTCAACAAGACTGGTGTATGGTCTGATGAGCTATCCAAACAGCTTTCTGCTTTTGTATAGTGTCTACCTAGGCCTCTGATCATAAAAAAGTCTAAGAGGTCTGGAGTTTTATTTATATCAGTCGGCCAGTATGTGGGCTCGGCAGAAGATACCCAGTGGAGGTTATTGGATTCTGCGCTTAATTTTAGTTGTCTTCCTCTAGTGCTGGTAAGCCTAGAACCCCACGACGTATGTTTGGCGTTCCAATCACCTCCAGCCACAGAGCGACTACCAAGTGTTTGGAAGAAGTGATTAAACATAGGTTCCGTAATTTTATATTTTGGGGGGCAATAAACCGCAGACACCAATAAGCATCCACAGTGATCTTCCACTGCAATGGTTGTTGCTTGCAAGTGGTTGTATTTATACTCTGGCATAAGGTGATGTTTTATAGTTTTCCTAATAATAATTGCAGTACCTGCATGGCCTTGAATCAGGCGCGGGCCCTTCATAGAGGCATTTAGGCACGGCCTACCTTACCATAACAACGCACATATAAAACAAAACGCATTTATTGGAACTATGTAATAAAATAAAACAAAAACATTAAAAAAGTGAAAACTCCTAATAAAAAGTTCATAGCAACTTTCACAGACGAGAATTTTACTCTCTACTCCGCTGCTCCGTTCGTAGAACTATTGCCTACAGTCCATTGATAAATCACGTGACTTTTGGTGCGCGGCCGTGTATATGAAATGCACACATGTAAAGATGAGCGTAAAATATGGGCGGGGTTTAGGCCAGGCCTAAAACTTGCCCAAACGTGCCATTGGCTGGCTAAAAAAGTATGAATGAATGCCAGGGTGGCAATTTGTTGAAAATTCCCTTTCTTTTATTTTAATGGTAAAAAAAAACCAGGGTGATATTGTAATTTTTGCACCACCAAAAAAGTTTAATTAACCAAAAATTTAAATAAAAACTGCATGTCTTTTTTACTTTATTGTTTACCCAAGGATTTATTTCAATTGAATTATTTGAAAGTTCGCTCTTATTTTTTGGGAATTAAGAAAATATGTCCTGGCAACCCAAAACCGTACTGTCATGTCACTTGTCAGTAATAACCCGGCAGATTAGTAGATATTTTATTTTGGAAGCCCCTATGTTTGTTTACAATACAAGTCGTACGAAAAGATCGCTAAAATTTTTTGCAACTAAAGTAGTGTGAATGTATCAGCTAATGTTTTGTTTTTGCACGAGTGTTTAAGTTTACTTTCAAAATTAGTGAGGTTAAGTGTTTGTTTATTTATGTGTTCAAACGGCGGTAATAATGTCTGTGTTCGAAGATATAAGCAGTAAATATTCGAGATTTTCGTTTTTGTGATAAGATTGGAGCTAGAATAACCCGGAAATATGACAACTCAACTTATAAAAACATGCGGATCGTCTGAAATAGTCGTCGAATCTTTGTTGAATTAACAATGAAAATCGTGATAAGCTTAGATGATAAGTTTGGTGAGTTCTTGCATTTATATTTTGTTTTCTTTGTCTTATACTATACTGTTACTTACTTTTTATCCTTATATATTAAACGAACAATACATAATTGTCTAAATGTATTTTAATGAAATTTTTGCGTTCTCGAAAACTGTTCAAGGAGTTAGTTTGAATTTGCTGTATAGAGGTTTGTGGGGGTGAAAAAGCGATCTAGCTTGTTCCCATATCTGGGAAAACTCGTTTTATTATATTTTCAAAATGCATAAAGATTTACAACAATATAATCGTCAAATTTCGTCGCCGAAACTTCAACCTGCGTGTCCCGTTATTTCGCTGAGGGATCAATCCCAAACTTAATAATAAAATGTTTTTGTCGGTTGTTTTTAGGGGGTTCCTATTTTTTTCATTTTTTTATTAGCTTGTATCGAACGCGATACAACAGTGACGAAAGAAAACAACGGTTTTCTTTCATCAGTATGTCTGGCCTACGTTGTGCTGTAATCTACCGCACGCTCGTGCCTTGAATTATATAGCTGCATTATATTGTGTGAGTTCTATGTGCACAAAGCTATTCACCAGATAGGTACCTACTTCTTAATTATTTTTTTTTTTACATGAATGTGCTCTGGCAGTTGGGAGTATGTCATGCTCACTTAAATGTCTCGCTGATGGTGGCGCGTGTGTCGGATCATTTAGTTCCCTTCAAAATGGTTGAGCTGAATGGTGCTGATATCATGCGTCATGTTCGTGAACGGGCGCTGTCAGTTGAGACTGGTCATCTCTTAGCTGCCATGGTTTATTTTAATTATCAATAATTTTGTTTTTGAATTGTCTTTTTTATATTTCCTACGGACACTTTTTACTTGCTACATCGTTCTCACATAATGTACCATCTCAAGTTGAATGATGTAACAAAGGTTCTGTAATCATTTTGGCGATTGAAAAAGAGTGTCCATGGAGTTTCTTACCCTTTCTTCTCCATGAGATCTACGCTTTGGAATGGGCACCTACAGTACTTTCACAGTTTTTATGTCTTGTGACTGGGACTGTAGCACCGTAACTATTTTTTAAACTATTTTATTTTACTTTTGACAATTCAAAAGTGCCTGTAATTGGCTTATTTGAAATAAATGATTTGATTTGATGATTTGATTTGATTTGAAACATAAATCTTTTGTTCAAAGCAAACCGCAAGTTACAGCAATGTGGCAGTACAGGAGCCAGTGAACGGAGACCAGTATCATCAGAACCAACTACCCTCATATGATGCGGCCATCGCACACCAGTACACAGCAACTACCAATTATGTAAGTGATATTATAGATAGCTATGAAATTCTCTAAAACAATATGAGACGGGCTTGTTATATTTTTAAAGGAGAGTGCTCAAAAAAAAACCAGCTTCGGACTACTATTACAAAGTACTTTTTATAATGGACGACTGATGGTGATAACATAACTGGCTATTTTTATGTTTCCCAGTAACGATCCCGATCATACCCGGTTATTATTTTATTACGATATTATTGTGAATAAGATACAACTCGTTATTGCCGGAACTGGGTTATTTTTCTACGAAGCGGGAGCATTTGTGCCTTTGTGCTTTTGAGTATAAAGTTGAAAATGCATTAAAGACTGTCTCAACAACGAAGACCGTTACAATAACAGTATTTTCATGTCAATTTAATGATCTCGATTGTAAAGTTGAAAACTCATTAAAGACAAACCGTTTATCGAATATCACTACACTACCCGACGATAAAGAATGCATGTGAACCGCGCCCTTACGGAGAGAGGTAATCGGCAAGTTACTGCTTCGAAGAGCTTTATTTTGGTAGGTTTCAATGTATGTAACGGGGCACTCGAGAAAAAGACTAAGGCCGTGCGCTGAGTTAAGCGGGCGTCCGTCGCGGGTGCCCGCGTGGCGTGCTGTTTCATGTAATCTCTATGATCAGCGCAGCGTGCTGCGGGTCGGCCGTCGCACGCGGCGCGGGCGGCGGATTTTCATTTTTAGTTACAAGACATAGCAAATCGCACGAATCGCGTCATGAGAAAGCTCCCTAATTCGGACAAGTTCGTGGGTGGCTATTTTAATTGAAACAACCCAGAAATAGAAGTCCCGCGGTGCGAGACTCCGTCGATATTACCCTGTTTCGTATCCACTGTACTTCGCTGTGCAATATTTATTGCCTGTACCTGTTATACTATGTACAATCTTCACAGGTAAGGTTAGATAGTGCGTGTTTGTGTTAAACCACCAAGAAATAAAAGCCCCGTGGTGCGGGACTCCATCGATAGTGCCCTGTTTCGGATCCACTGATCTTGCTACTACTGTTATGTACGATCTTTACAGGTGGTAGAAGAATCTAAGCCCAGTGTGTCCACTACGCCCCCCACACCAGTCCGTCGCTCAGAGCGGCCCGTGCGGCGACGTGTGTCAAACACCTATGACTATGAGGACTCCGACCTGTACATCGACGACACGCCCGCACCGCGGCCCCGGAAGGCGAAGCATAATAAACATAGCGCTTATAGGAGGAATGAGAGTAGCAGTAATGGTGAGTGTGTTTTTTAAGCGTAGTAAAATCATCAAATGAGTCCTCCCAACTAGAGCAGGGCGGGAGGGACTGTCAGAGTTGTACTGACTGAAATTAACGGTGTCCTTCAATAGCCCTTTACGTTCCGAGGTCACGGTAATTCGTTAGTCCTGCGACAATGGTGAGTGTGTTAATACAAATTAGGGATGCATCGATACGCCTTTTCGCCGATACGATACCGATACCGATACTCTTATAAAAATATCGGCGATACCGATTCCGATACCGATACGCTTATTATGAATTTAAAATTATGATGAAATAAATAAATCACAAGTCAGATGTAAAAAGTAGTGACATAGGGTTATATTAGATACATTTTAGTAATTAAAATTAACATTTATAAGATTTTTGTTTAAAAACAAAGTAATCTTAATTTTTTCGGAGAAAGGCGATTTCACAAGGCTGTATAAGACCTGCGCTGGAAAATAGTCTCTCTGATTCCACAGAACTCCTTTGGAAACTAAAGTACGAATGGATCTGCATCTCTCGATATATTGGGAGCCCTTAGGTATCTCTCGACTTACACTACATTTCTAAATTAAAAAGTATCGTTGAATCGGTCATAAAATATCGTCGATACCGCTATATCGGCTAACCCGATGTATCGTCGATATATCGGTATCGGATGCATCGCTAATACAAATATTAAACTAGATTTGTCTTTTACAAAAATCTAATTAGTCCATTAGTCAGGCAGAGCACACGTTGGACACATGTAATCTGTACATGGAAACTCTAACTAATCATATATTCTTTTATTTTAACTGCTTCACTGGACCTTGAAACAGATTCAGCAATCAGTTATTCAAGTAAGCAAATTCAGAAACTTCATAATGTTATTTTTCCCTATACTCATTTCATAAGATAAGCCAACCTAAAAATATTGCACCATTGAATTTTATTTCAGTGTCAGCTTATGATAATGAGTTGAAATTCTAACTGCAGTAATAGTTCGTTCAAAATAGACAGTTCTTCTTAGACCCAGCGCACACCACTGGAGGCGCACCAGAGCGCAATTTAAGAAAACAATTTAATATAAACCACTAGCAAACCCGGCGAACTCCGTTTCGCCACCAGATGGCTTCGTTTTATGTAACATTTCGTTTGGTGATTAAAAGAAGAAGATTTTTTTTTCCCCTGAATTTTCTTTGCTATAAACCTCACGGAGCCCGAGACCTTTCCAACGAATGCAAAACCGTGGAAATCGGTTCGTGCGTTCTGGAGTTATAGCGTCAGGAAGGAAACCCGACTTATTTTTATATAGTAGATAGACCTTGATATACGGTCGCACGCATTCTCTTGTGGTAGCTTGAGGGCGCTCCGAGCACCGTGTCCGAGTTTATTCTTATATTGACTGTATATCAAGGTAGTTAAGGTTTATATTAAAATGTTATCTTAAATTACGCTCCGCTGCGCTTCCAGCGGTGTGCGCTGGGCCTTAGTTTACCCAAGGTATGTATCAAAATTCAGCTGTTTCGGAGTTTTTGTTATTTGATCATTATTTTTTTTTGTTTAATTTGGTTGGCGCATAGATTGAGTGAGAGACTGCTGCATATCGTGTAGCAAAAACAGGACTTAGTTTAGAGAATATCTGTTTATTTCTTTCATATCTAATTCTATGTATTTGTTACAGCCTCCACAAACGTAACAACGAGCAGTAGTTATAAGCAGGTAGCGGCGAGGCCGGCACCCGCGAACGGCATCGAGTCTCTCATACAAGCGTCCGTGTTGGCCGAGGAGGAACAACCTGTGGCTGAGACGTGAGTAATAAAAATAAGTCCTTTTAGATATACACATTTTGCCACTCAAAGCCAAAGAAAATATATAAAAAAAAAACAAAATAAATCTGCTTCACCAATCGTCTGTCTGTCGACATTTCGAACAATAAACTGTTGATTTCCAGCAGTAAATAACTCATTATCTCATTTTTGTCAGCCATCACATCATTAATTACTTCTTATTCTTTCATTTATTTTATTACACATTCAATCTTTTTCTCTGGTCTACCTCTTTTTCCATCTATAAACATCCATTGACATTATTAAAGGTTATGGAAAATATTTAGTTTTAATTCCGCGACAAAAATCGAGGCTTGGATGCAGGATCCCAACTTTCCTTCCTCATGCATATGCACACACGCAGGAAAAGCGAGAAAAAAAGTTAACATGCCAGGCAACCAAACCTATATTTGAGATGTCTCGGGAGGGTTCATCTACATCTTGCATCCAAGCTTGGATTTATGTCGCAGAATTCTAAATATTTTTCGTAACATTTACCGTGTTACCACAAGAAAGATAAACAGCTGTTGAACACTTGTCTAAAAAACTGTCAACGTCAAAACAATATTTTACGTTGATGTAATGGCCATGTTGCAGTTATACTTTTTATGTTTGATGGGTTTGCTCTTGACCTTAGTCTAGGTCATGAGTGACTAAGACAAGGTCGACGATGGAGTGAGCTTACCCAGAAGAAGCCTGTTCACTCTAACTTTGAAGAGATTAGGGTTGTATGTATTCGGAAACACAGACGCAGGCTGAGAGTTCCACTCCTTCGCTGTCCGCATTACAAAAGACGTTTGGAAACGCTTAGTGCGAATTGGTGGTATAGCAGTGAGGTAAGGATGGTAATTTGCCGTGCATCTAGATGTGCGATGATAGAAGGGGGCTGGTGGGATGAGGTCGTGGAGTGGTCGTGGAGTTCTTGGGCACACTCTCCGAAGTACAATCTGTAGAAGACCGACAGGCAGGCAACCTTGCGGCGATGAGTCAAGCTATGGAGCTTGGCATTCACCAGTTTTACGTCGCCAACGAGCCTCTTAGCTCTGCGTTTTTAGACAAGTGTTCAACAGATGTTTATCTTTTTGTGGTAAGGCGGTTATTGTCATTCTATAATTTATTATGATGATGATTATATTTCATCCTTCGTCATCACATATCCAGCAGCAAATAACTATTGATTTTAAACCAACTCATAATCCTCTCCCAGTGAGCCAGAAGACGCGGCAGTAGCAGGCATGTTGTCCATCAGCTCACGGTTCTCAGCGCCCGCGCGGACCTTCGGTCTAGCCAGCGACTCTCCGCAGCCCTCCTCCTCGCGACACGACGGCAAGCGCGCGCGCAAGCCGCCGCCGCAGGACCTCGCCGAGGAGGAGGACGTTATTAAGGAGGTGCATCGAGATGATGAGTATGGTGAGTAGACCTCTTGCCCATTCTTCGTCATAGAAATTACGCTTTGGAATGGGCACCTACAGCACTTTTTTAGGAGCACAAAAAACATATTTCTGTGATACCCAAATAGGGGTCAAAACTGTCTCTCCTCAATACAGATTAGTATTATATTCACTTAGTGATCTAGTTAGGAGAGCAGGAGCGTCACCCAACAATTTCGTATATATGTACACAATGTCATTATAATTATGCATACCTGACTAAATAGAATAACTGACTAAACTGCATTTGTACTGTGTTAACTACCATATTAAGGTGAATATTTACTTGTTCCAGTGTATCCATCGTTAGAAATGAGTTCAGATGAAGATGAGGAATGGACGGCGTCGAAGCGACGACGAAATTCACGCAACAGGGTAGACTCGCGGTCCAAGGCGGAGAAGTAAGTTATATTCTATTTAACGCAGTCGACGGAGCCCCGCGCTGCGGGACTCCTATTATTAGGTGACATAAATGAACAAATTATCTCGAAATAACCTGCCCGAAGTGGCTTTCAGGGTGCCTAAAATACCGTCTTCTTGGATATTTTTGTAGGGATTATTTTTAACAGTATTATTAACTTGCGTTTGTTTTCTCTCAGAGATGAAGCTTGGTCTCCTCGAGCCCGACTAGGTCGTCTGTTACCGCGACTGCGCGTGGCGGCACGTGCGGGTGTGCGACGCGAGTGTGTGCGTGCGGCACTACACGCGGCCTCAACGCGCACACCTGCGACACACGCCGCACACAAACACGACACGCCCGCACACCACGCGCCCTCACCGCACCTCACTGAGAAGGTCAGTACCACAAGTTGTGTACTTAGCAGTGTACCATGTAATGTATCAGATACGGTATCAAGTGAGTACGTAGCACTGACCTCTATAATTATTACCACTGGACAGGCTGCTGTCAAAGTGCTTTTGTGCCCGTTTGATATTCGCCATTTTGGCGCTGTCTGTCGTAGCGGGGGTTTTTGGTACTAAGACTAGTGATGTCGTCAGGGAACAAATATTGATAACTCTTGTTAATAAGTGCTTACAATAAATAAATGTATTATCATAATTACTTACTATATTATATTAACAATTTACAAAACACTTCCTAATCATTAGAAATTGCTTAACTTTATGTAGGTAAATAGAATATTAAAAATAATGATTAAAATCTGACCTCAATACGACATTATGATAAATTCATTTTCTTCAGTCAATGTTTTTAATTTTTTTTTAAACAGGCTAACGAAACTGAAACGTATTTACGTTTCAGATCCTAATCACAAAACCTGCTATGTACCCCATACATTGCTTCGATATCAATATTTCGTTCACATTGTTTGGTACAGCCCTTCTCTCTCGCAGCCATTTGCAATTATACGTCATAATTAGTTCTGTGAACTCTCGCTAGTGGCGCTTCAAATAGGCACAGTTACAATAGCTGTCAAACGTATGGAACAGCCAATCCAGTGGTAATTATAGAGGTCAGTGGTACGTAGGCACGAGCCCGCTGCGAACCACTCGCGTGTGGAGCGCTGTATCGCAGTGACCCGCCGAGTGACGAACAGAACACAAAGGGGGCTCGCAGTGTGTGAGTGGACGGCGACGACGTTCGTGGATACGCACGTACGTTTTCCCAGCGTATTCACATTTGACAAGCCGTCTCTCGCCACTCACGTTTACAAAATTTCATACATACAGTAGACTTATACGATTCATGTGTGTATTGTTACAGCCCAATGCAAAGCGAGCAGTGTTAGCCACTAAAAGCAGACGGCCCCCGCCGCCTGTACACAATACGCCAAATAATAAGAGTAAGTATACTTTTTTTGTTGACCTTCTCTGTCCCACTTCTGAACTAATACCTCCTTCACTTCTTACAAAACCGCGCTTCCTCCTTCCAGTTCTGAGGCAACCTGTCTTTCTATTTTAATATGACTTATGAACATTTTAAACTTTCAAAGTAGGCCTCACTCAAGGCCTTTCCTTTAAAAAGGCCTTGAGTTTTTTTTCCACAATTTTCGAGTTCAATTACTGTGATTTTATCAATCTTGAAATCAAAAGTAACTTATTTAAAAGAGGCTGATATAATCTGAATTTTTTGACAGTTAATTTAACATTAGAAAGTCTCCCAAAGCGCTCGCTCTTAGATTATAAAATGTCCAGATTCCGTATTCAATACGAAACGTAACGTTTTGTATTGAATACGTGAAGCCACTTTTTTATAAATGTTTGATAGCGCCACGCTCACATTTAAATGTCTACCTTGGAGTTGTTCACATGTTTTTGTAGGAATCGAACAAAGGGGATAATAATTGTTATTCCTTTTTTAGGCTTCAATTCTTGGTGGCCTACTAGGAATCTGGACATGCTATAATCTAGTTTTAGCTGGGAAGAAGTGGCGGAAAGAATTCCCCAGCAAAACTCACAATGCGTCTATGGTCTCTTTAATTCCCCAGCAAAACTCACAATGCGTCTATGGCTCTCTTTAATTCCCCAGCAAAACTCACAATGCGTCTATGGCTCACTTTAATTCCCCAGCAAAACTCACAATGCGTCTATGACTCTCTTTAATTCCCCAGCAAAACTCACAATGCGTCTATGGCTCTCTTTAATTCCCCAGCAAAACTTACAATGCGTCTATGGCTCTCTTTAATTTAATTATTGATTTTTATGCAAAATTGTGTTATAATGTTTATAATAAGATATATTTTTTTCTAAAATCCAGACAAAATTCCAGATGCAAGACTGAAGAAGGGTATGAAGACCGCAAAGCAGCGGCTCGGTAAAATCCTTAAGATACACAAAATGATATATTAATTTTAATTAATTAGTTTAGTAGATAGCGCGTGACCGACGGACGTGTGTAGATGTATATTTTATATAATATATATGTATTGTATATAAGCACGGACCAATACGTGACGTGATCGTAGGATCACTAGTACACTTTATGGATCTTTTTATAAGCGATATAAAAAGTGGTCACAATAAATGAGGAGGTTCTTTTCAAAATTTGACTATTTCACTTTCTACAAAAAACGATTTTTAGTAATTTATTTTTAGTTTTTTCTTGGGATCGTGTGTCAGACTACTGACAAAAAAATCCTGTTCAATCGCCCTTTACGTTCCAAGTCTGCGGTACCTCCAAAGACATTCACTCTGCTTTAGCTGGTAACATTAAAATTTGCACGCAGCGAAATTAAGTTAACCAATGGGTCGGTTTCATCAAGTTGTTCTAACTAAATCTACTTTCTCAAATTCTGAAACCGGGTTTTGCAAAGCACCTCCTCATTTATGAATCTGGCCACATTCTTCTGGTACATCACTTTATTGGAGAAAATGTTGCATCATTTTTAATTTGTGGTGGGTGTAATTTAAATATTAATAACGCATAATATTTTTACAAATGCATCAAAAGTCGGGTGTTTATATCGCATAAATTTTTGTAAACGCATTAAAGTGCCAGGATATTGAGGCGTTTACAAAAATTTATTGTGAAATAAAATTAATGACATGCACGAACGGCCGTACTCGAAACAACGATTTAAGCTCCATGCAAATGTTTCTGAGAACTGAAGTTATGTGTGTGTATATGTGTTCTCGCTTGCACGTCGATCGTTGTGGTCGGGTGCGACAGAGATTCACTCTTCGAAGCCGATACTAGCCGATTCTCTCTCTCTAGAGGTCGGTACGCAATATATTATTTCATTGGTATCTGTATGATTGATTTAACTATTTTTATTATAAATGGTGCAATATTTTTATTCATTAATATAGTTACTTGTCAGGTGGAAATTGAAACTTGGTTTTTGTTGTAAATCCGGTTTCTAAAAATGAACTTTTTAGATAGAAATTCATCTAATTGATAACTTAGTATTATTGGTTGCAGTTATTTAGTTTTTATTTTTATATAACGATCTATGGAAGTATAATGGTTGAAGGTTCTATGTGCTGAAAAAATAAGTAATTGATGTTTTTTTTTTCTTTTATACTAAAACTGTCTATCACATTATTTTGTGTGCTACTAAATAATGCTTATATTTACTAATGAATATCACAGTCCCAGTTACAAGTCATAATAATCTGTGAAAGTACTATACTTGCACAATGTAGTTTTCGCAGAGTTTTTCGGGACAAATGAGGGACTTATCTCTTGATTTCAATTTCTTCATGATTTTTGCGGGAATGTTTTAAAGGGTTACGTCGCCCCCTTTAAGGGCATTTAAGGAACAGGGTGGGTTTTAGTCCACTCCACCCAGAGTTCAGGTTTTGTAAATTACCCACCTAAAAAAAAACTTTTGTATAATTTCCACCTGATTTTTAACAAACACACAATTTTGAGTCTTAGCAACCCAGTGATAAGATCGAACTGCCCAAAAGCCGCGTAAACATTGATTTTAGTTCGCGCACATGTGCTAGTCACTGCTAATCAACAAATACGCATAATATCTTAGGGTGTTACCACACTAATCGAGCGATCGTCGATCGATGGTAGAATGGATTAGTCGACGTCGATCGGTAGTTTCTACCACACCAATCGATCGATAGCCGATAGATGCCATCGATCGATGGTAGAATGGATTGGTAATGGATCGGTATCCAATTTCGCAACTGAAGGAGCCACCATATTTAAGAGATTTTCAATAACACTGTTACTCATTCGAAAAGCATCCAAAAAAACACTATTTAAAATGTAATTTGCAGAATGTAAGCGATCTTTGGCTTTAAAAACGGTCGCATCGAGAGTTATCTGCGTGTGCGTCTCCGTAATGATAGTACGAGCAACATCGTACTGGCCAACAACAACGCGTCCTCTTGTGAATACATTTCGAAAGAAACTGATGGAATATAGCCGGGGTTAATCGATCTACGTCGACCGATACATCGACCGACAATCGATCGATTGGTTAGTCGACCGGTATCCGTCGATCAATGGGGAAGGCCAGTCAAAGAAAATGTAGATGGCGTGACCATAGCTAAGTCCTAATCCGACCAATGAGGTAGTACTATTTTGAAGTACCAAGAAGTAGATTTAAACCAATGACGATGCTTGGAACTAGCTATACTAGCGCCATTCGTTTCCCAGTTGCCATCCCCATTGAAGCTACCACACCAATCGATCAATGTCGACCGATGTCGATCGATGGCATCGATCGATTGGTGTGCTAACACCCTTGTTACTATACAATAGGCTTGTCCATTTAAAATCTTATTAGTCTGTCAGTATTTTTTCTTTGGTTACCGTAAACTAAAACTGACGAAGATACGACATTTTTAAAATCGCATTACGTCACGTCGTGGTATGATTTTAGTACCTTCTGATCTGACGTCAAGAGCCCCCACTCCCGGAATTTGATGCGTTTTATCTTTGTCTGTATTAATTGATTAAAAAAAAATGTGTCTAATATTCTTCACTGCTGTAACGGACGAAATAGATTCGCAATTTATTGGTGATGGAATATCTAGCCTACCTTATTATTATTATATTGCTACTGAGACTATAAAACAAACCATGACATATAATTTCCTCTGTATTATTAATGAATACTTACAATCTCACACGATGATAATAGGCTATTTGACTAAAAATTCTAATTAATCCGTCAGTTAGATTATCAAATAATATTGGACCCGTATTTTTTCTTTTTTTACGCAAACCAAAATTGACGGAGATATGATGCTTTTAGAATTGCCAATACGTCACAATTTAGTACATTTTTTACTGAATTCTGTCGTCACGAGCCCCCACTCTCGGGTCTTGATGTGTTATATCTTGGTAAATATTCATTGATTTTACATAAGAAAAAATGTGTCCGTTATTTTTCAAAACTCTAAATAACGGACTAATTAGATTTATAATTTATTGATACTGTCAAATAGCCTATTGTTACGGTGACTGGCTCTTGCGCGCGGCCTAAAACATGATATAAAGAACATCAGTTTGAATGACAAATTATCTCTCGCATAAATTTCAATGACCGGCTCAAGATATTTGCCTGCTACCAAGGTATGCCTGGGTATAGAGTGCGCTGGTCGTAAACCCATTGTATCAACAGGTTAAGTCATTTTCAGGCATATTCTTTTCTTATAGCAAGCACTAGTACGGAACGAAATAGCATATTAAGCAGAATAGTTTAATTATAATTAGTCTGTAATGTTTCCATTGCTGGGGCTTACTATGAGAGGGACGCGGGCCCAGTGCGAGTTAGTAGATGTCGCAGTCTTGTCAACGGTTTTATGAAATGTCAGTTCCATCATGATCCCTTTATCGTTTTGCGAGCAGTGGTGATGAATGAACGAATTTTTTTTACGTCTTAAGGATTTGTCACACTGGATGCGTTCTGCGGGCTCCGGTCAGGTCAAAGCGAACGCAGCCCGCATGATGTATGAACAATATTGTCGGTATCAATATATTTTGTATAGAATGCAATCTGACCGTGCGAGCACAACCAAAGAACGCATGTTGGCCCGACAGGGCGGTAGGGAGGGAAGGACGCGTCCGGACCGGTTGGCTGCGGGCACGCGGGCTGCGGGCTGCGGGCGGCGGGCTGCGGGCTGCGGGCGGCGGGCAACGGTCAGTTTGTTGATGTTCGTCAGCGTGTTTTCTTCTTCCTCGGTAATCATTTTCCTCGATCAAAACCCAATAATAAAAGAACTGATTACCAGCACCACTGATACACGCACTCAAATAACTGGAATAAGATGGCCGCTGTTTGGCCTGCCCGCATCGCCCGGACCGCTGACCGGTTGCCCTGCCCGGATCGCTGACCGATTGCTCTGCCCTGCCCGCAGATCGATTGTCCCGACCGACAGCGTTGTTCATACATGATGCGGGCTGCGTTCACTTTGACCTGACCGGAGCCCGCAGAACGCATCCAGTGTGACAAATCCTTTAGAGTAGGTTCATATCTGACGGCACATCCGTCGCGGAACGCCAGAACAGACAAATGTATAGAAAAACACTTGACCGTTCACACTTGACGCACAAACGGATCATCCGTTGAGTGTTTTCTATACATTTGTCTGCTCTGGCGTTCAGCGACCGACAATACGCGACGGATGTTCCGTCAGATATGAACCCACCCTTACAATGTAGGCAAAAAAATTTTTTTTAGCTTTTTTATTGACCTGTATTTAGCCCGCATGGTTGAATTCTAGCTAATTCCCTCCCACAGAGAGAAACCTATGTCCCAGCAGTGGGAACATTCACACTGGTTACTGGTCAATGAGAACCGATTTTCAAAACCGGATAATATCGGTCATTTATCTTTTTGTCAGTGTTTACGCGGCTTTACAAGTGCACACAGGTTTAAAATGTGATTTTATATTTAATAACGAGAGATCGGAATAGATAGTTTTATTTGCTAAAACTTCAAAGAATTAAGTACCATGGATAATATCAAAGGCTTAGGCATATTAAAAGTATATTGTATTCTAAAGTCTGAGCGAACTGAAATAAACCTTATTGGGCTACCATCAATGTTCTTATTCGTATGATAACATTCGATTTTTCAACTTAAAAAGTTAGTTTTCGTTATCTGTTACATCCTTCTATGAATTTGAAGTAAATAAACTCTTCTTTAACCGATCTCTATTGATAATAACTTTAAAGCGTATTTTCTCATTCAAGTAGCTTTTTGAGTGTACGGCGTACGAAGAACCATACACATTTTCAAGTCATTAGTTTTCGAAATCACTGAACCGATTTTAATGAAATTTCGCACACATAGCAGGAAAAATAAGAAACTAAAAATAAAATTAATATATAGTTTCACAATTAATAGTAACACACTTTTTACACATAATTATGTATCCTGCTTACGGGTTCGAAGTTTCATTAAACTCTGTTCAATCGTTTCGAAGAATAAAGACTTGGTAGTTTGTATGAAATCTATGATTGATTTAAATGTTTGTAGTTTAGTGGAAAGTCTCTTTTTGATAATATCAATGAAATAAAAAATCTCGAATACTAAGTACGTTATGTCTCCATGATTTAAATGCATTTATTTTCATTCATCATAATAAACATTATACACTAGAATATTTTCTTTTTCGTTCGGCATATGGCGCCAAGTAAAGATGGTGGTTTACTTTTATGTGCATTGACATAAGGTTTGGATTTCAATGATTCAGTGCGGTCGTGAACAGCAACAACCATAGCTTTATACTTTTTACTTATAAATCTAAGAAATAAAAGAGACTTTCCATAGACTATGTTTGTATTGAGTAAGATCTGATTTCTCACTTATTTATGTATTATGAAATTAATATTTGATTAAATTAAGCTAATAATTATCTGTCTTATTATAAGAGTTGTAGAGACATGACGTAATTGATTCTAAATTAAATCCATTTTCTACATTATTAATGAATAATACTCGACATTTGATTTGTTTCTGTTCAAAACATTTTGAAAATTATTGAATTGAAAAAATATAAAAAATATAGAAAAAGACATTATTTTTCATTAAAAAAAGAAATGTAAAACCAACCACCGAATATTAAATGTAAATAAAAATGAATTGAAAAAATAAACGTAAAAAAAAAAGAAAAAAATATTGCTTTAGCTACTTATGGATTTTTTTTTTTTTGTTATGTTTTTAGTGATAATAGTACATAAGGTCGTGTTTTCAATGTTATTTTGTTGTATCAAAATAATACAGATGCAGAATGAATTTATATTTTTATGAAAAGTAGTGCAATAAAATTATATGGTATTCTATGTTTATCAAAGGACTTGAACTAAATTTGATATAACAACCCTGCTTTATACTACACTTAGTAAATTATAAAAAGAAACATGATTTAAAAATATTAATTAGTAATAAATATTAATGAGCTTAAAAAGAGATGGTTTTGGTTATTTGTTATTTTTTTGAGTTACCGATATTTCGGTACTGTTTCAACAAGCTCAACATTTCTTCAAAATTATTGATATTCAATATCAAAGAAAATTTCGGTTTCCAATTTTATTGTTCATACAATTTTATTGCACACAAATAGTTTTGCATCTGTATTAAAAGGCTTGTTCTCATTTGCAAAAAAAAACAGGGTGTGTTTTTCAAATAATATTTTATATTTCATAGATGTGCCGCGTTCGTGTGAAACGTCCATATTTTTTCAATTAATACGTTATTTTGTAACATATAATAAATAAAACGAATTATTATATAATATATTTATTATCTGACATGATCTAAAATTGACATGAAAACGTAAATATTTTTCTACGGCAAAGAAAAATCAATTTGATTGAAAAACTGTATTATTTTATTATATGTTACTAAATTACTTCTACTCTGTATACACAACGACCGGGATTTTTTAGGCTATGATTGTAAAACCTCAATATCGCCCGGTCCTTGTCTCTAGCATATTTAGATATGGATCAGTCAATGTACATTTACCCTTTAAAATTAATAACCAAAAACCAATGTACTTTTTAAATTAAAATAATAGTTTCTGTGGACACTGATAGTTATTATTATAGTATTTCAAATAAGTCAGTGATATTTTAAAGGGTTAAAATACATTTAATTTCTACAAGTTTTTACGTATAATGCACTATTCAGTCATGATAGAAGTCGACTCGTTCACTATAAAAAGTAATACTTATAATTTTTTTTTAGTACAGTTCAACCATTTTATCTTAAAATGAAAGATACATCCTGTACCTGGATAAACTGTTGGTTTATCTGTAGCAGTCCTAAAACTTTATAACAAAGGATTACAAAGGAACTAAATGAACAAACTCGGATCGGTTCGGGCTAGCTTCATTCATTCAATCATCATTCACCGATTTAATTATTTTTTTCATCATTCATTATTTCATTCATCGCTAGCCTGATACCGTTCTATTTATCGTTGAATTTCCTTTTTAACCAACTTTAAAAAGAAAGAGGTGTTTGAATTGCTTCAATAACTTTTTCAGAATTTACGTTTGTGTTACCCATTCATTCATACATCACATTCAACGCAAGCGCAGGTTTTGAAAAGGAAGAATTAAACATTTCAAGCACATAAGTTAATCTTATCTAGAGTTTCAAAGTTGCTGAAAATGCCTGCCGGGGTCGCGGGACCGTCTCTAAAGTAAATCGTGACCCTGGAATGCAAAGGGCAACAGAACGAACAGGGTGGATTTTTAGTTAGCAAGAGGTTGACAGTAGTTTCCGCTCCACAGGGAGGGAGAACTCATTTCATGATTTGTCAAAAAAAATAACAGTTTGCTGAAGATAGGCATCGCGGATTAGTGTTTTTTTTTTACTTTTTCTAGTGAACGAGTCGCCATTGCCACATTATTTTGTAAGCCTTTGATGTTAATTAACTTATTAAGAATGTTTTTCTTGTAGAAGCACATTAGATTATAAATGGAAGCGCCTTCACGGTTTTAATTAGCGTTTTATTGTATATTGGTGATGTGTATCGGTTACTTAGGTTTTCTATTACTATCCATTATTTAGCAAAATTTGTATATTTAGAGAAGTAAATTGTCCGATTTCACTAACACTAAACTCAACTTAAGAGAGAGTATAAGCCTGCCGGGGTCGCGGGACTGTCTCATCAGGTAACCGCGACCCTGGAACGTATAGGGTTATTGAAGAAACACCGTGGATTTTAGTCAGTACAAGTCCTTCCCGTCCCGTCCTGGGTGGGAGGACTCATTTATTTTTAAATTGGATGGTAATAATAATATTCCACAACTATCACACAACGCCATCTAGTCCCAAGCTAAGCAGAGCTTGTGTTATGGGTACTAGACAACTGATAAACATACTTATATATTTCTAAATACATACATATTATAGATAAATTACACCCAGACACAGAACAAATGATCGTGCTCATCACACAAAATTTGTCCTGGGTGGGAATCGAACCCACAACCTCCGGCATAGCAGTCAGTGTCACTAACCACTAGACTTGACTAGACCAACAGGCGTGTCATTTGATGAGAGATGTATAAATAAAACCCGACTAGTAAATTTTCAACTCTTCCCTATGCTTTAGACTTTCAACTTTATGGTCTAAAACAGAAAATCCATTGAAAATAAACCATAGCTTATAGCGCTAACGCGGTATCTGAGTCTTAAAGATAGCAAAAATGCACTATTGGTCAGTGTATAGAGTCGAATTTTCAATAGCTATAATATTTAGGTGTCACTTAGTGTTAATGAAATTGGACAATACTCACCAGTTTAAGGGTGAAGGAATTTGATCGTTATATTGAAGACCATTGAGGCATATTTAGATAGAAAACAGTTTATTTATAGAACGAAAATCAATATTTAAGAATATTAGTAAATTAATTTCTTTTTTTATAGTTTAAAAATTGACATAATAAACGTTTATTTTAATAGTTCATAGAAAACTTAAGTTATCGACAAGTATGAGCGATTGATATATACATATAGTATAAAAGATATATTGTAAATTATGAATAACAGTGAATGTATATTGTTGTGACAGAGGAAACAAGTTCTCTAGACAAAAAAACATTTATTTATTCGTTTTATTTATACCACCTTACCACTCCACTGTCAAGGGTTTTAAAAAAAGCCACTTTAGCAGACTAAGAGAAAAAAAATCTAAATTGAGATTAGTCTACCCTTATTTGTCAAATTACGTTAAAATCCGTGCAATCTAACACTAAAACAGTCTGAGTTAATTATAAAATTAGTTATTTTATTGTAACAGATAAGTACCTAGTCATTGGCGCAGGGGCGTAGCTACCGCCGTATCTGCCGTATCAATTATACGGGGCCCCCGGGCCACAGGGGCCCCAACATGCGTAAACAAAACTTAATAAAAACTTAATGATTTATTAATATTAAATAAGAAAGTTATTTACTTTTACACAATTTATTTCTCTAATCCATCTCTAGTGTTTTTATTATTATTATTTATATGTAAAACTGTTTTAAGCACGAGATTGTCTATTTGAAATCCCGCGAAGATCCATATTAATATCAACATTTCGATGCAAGTATTAAAATAACTCTACCTAATTCCGACCTCTGGACTGATCAGTCGCATCTTGAATTTTTTGATTGGATTTTTTTTTTCTTGAGTGATAAATCTTTTCCCTACCTAAGGGAACCAAACAAATTTTTATACGGGGCCCCGCCAAGGCACGCTACGCCACTGCATTGACGTATGTTCTAAATCTAGACCAGACCATATTGTACCTTAGTAACAGAAAATGCTGTTTTAGTTAAAAAGTGTTGACCTAAGCTTTAACAAGTGTTACAATGAAAATAAACAATAATTATGACTCAATACTGCAAACTGCTGATTTGTAATTCTTTCATTTTGATACAAAGTTCAGTATTTTATTTAACGCCACTAGTTGTTTTATGGCAAATGACCGTGAAGTTATATGTGTTACCAAGTGGAATATTCTAAATGTTTTAGTGTTAATAATAAAAATAAATATGATTTGGTCATAATCAAGTGAAAATAAAACCAAAGTAACATCATAATATCTGCCTGCCCTTATCCGATTTTACTTGGGGTGGATGCAACACGTTTTAATCTTCCATTCTGCCCATCAGTTGCATCAGTTCTTTTCCTTTCCTATCATTCCTTAAACAATCCATCCATTATATGGTCTTCATCTAGAAAAATCCACCACAACAAAATGAATATAATAAAAATAATACTCCTACTTCAATGCACTCTAATTAATGGAATAAATATAACAGAAACGGACAAAATCAAATCAATTCTAACTAATTATAAAACTCATAGATACACAAGATGTGGTGACTTGGACAATACAGAAAGTTTTGTAGCTAAAACAATTAAATTGGTCGAAAAGCATGCAGGGATGGAGGAGTTTCTCAAAGGTTTCAATGTTAGCCAGTGTTCTTTACATAAAGGCGCTGAGTATTTGAGAAAGCATATACTTGAGGGATTGATCGTACATTCTGTTCTACCGGACTGGCATTGGCATGAGTATAAGGTAAGCGATTTTTTTTTAAATAATTACTGGCTTTTGTTAGATTAAGATATTGATAAATGAGGAGAAAGAAAAAGGATAGAGAATGGCACGGTTGGCACTGGTCGAGCGATGACTACCTACTGCTCTGCGTGTTGTGGGTTCGATTCCCGCACGGAACAAATATTGTATGATTTGTAAGTTGTTCCGAGGCTGGGTGTTTGTGATCGAGTTTGAAGGTTTTTTTTAACGCATCTTTGATTAATAGAAATGCCTAGTGTGGGGCAACGTTAGGGACAATGTGCAAGTGGAAATCTGACTTAGAAGTCAAGTTAATTAGCACGAGATTTTGACCGAACTGGTTTTGAGTAACGATATTTCGCCCTTCGTCCAAATGCAATGATTAGGTACCTACGAATGAACATGGGATGTCGATTAAATATAATTGATACTGGGAATAATAACCGTATCGTATTATAATAGTGAGATGGCTAAATATGAATATTGCTATTGTAAAACAGTAAAGCAGATCATCGTGGGTAAATCTGCCCCAAACACATGTCGTTTTACCAAGTACCTACCCACTCACACTGGGCCCATACGGTGGATTACAGACCAATTCCTCACAGAGAGGAGGCCGGAGGGATTATAGGCGAGCTGATTTGATGAGTTCAAAACAACGATATAAAAAGGTTCCCCCATTGCTCCGATTTTCAGGCAGTCCACAAGAAAGCTTATGCCACTCCTCATCAGGAATTAGAAGCAATAACCAAGTGGCGAAGAAATCTGCAGATTGTGGCGCAACACAACCGCGACTTTCTGATGGGGAAGCAGTCTTACTCGCTGCATCTGAACCTTTTTGGAGATCTGGTAAAATAAAGTTCTTATTGCTTAGATGATGAAGGAAAGATGAGAGCTGTGGTGACCCAGTGGTATCGGCCCCGACTTACGAGTTGTAAGTCGTGGGTTCGAACCCAGCCAGGTGCATTACTTTCTTTACCACTGCTCGCAAAACGATGAAGGAAAACATCGTGAGGAAGCCGGCAGTGTCGTGCGGACAAGGATGAATGCAAGTGGTGGATTGTCGCTAGATGAGGTGGTCTAAGGGGGAGGCCTTTTTTTTTTAGCGTGGTAGAATCATCAAATGAGTCCTCCCACCCCGGGCAGGGCGGGAGGGACTGTCAGACTTGTACTGACTAAAATCCACGGTGTCCTTCAATAGCCCTTTATATTCCAGGGTCACGGTAATGATATAAGTCCCGCGACCCCGGCAGGCTTTGGCCCTCTAGAGAGGGGGCCCCGTCATCATGCTGACGCTCTTTGAGGCGCGCGTGGAACACAACGCGCCGTCGACCCGGGCATGGTCCATGGTCGGGCAGCGAGTTGCCCTTTACTCGCCGCCCGCATGCCCGCGCCTACGGTGGCCGGAGATCGTCTTGCGACGTCTGTCGCCGTGGGCGTCCACCACAAGGGGGAGGCCTTTCTTCAGAAGTGGATGTCTTTCGGCTGATGATATCGTGAAATTAGCTCAGCTATTACAATTTTCGTCTAGCAAGTGCGAAAAAGTAATAAGCGCGGTCAGGTGAAGGGATGAAACGCAGTGGGTCGGCGGCCTAAACTTCGCACGGAGTCGCGGGCAAAAGCTGGTTTCTAAATATGTATCATCAAGTTATTTTCCTTCATTATCTAGCTATTTACCTACTTATTAACCACGTCATTGCAACGTACTCTATATTAATGAAGCCGATATAGTTTACTAGAGGCTTAATTACTACGATCGAGCGATAATTCCATAAATTGTATAGCAGTTGTATCTCAGAGCTAATTTAAATGAATACGTACAGTTTGATTAGGTTCTGGTCTATTATCGATTTTGTGCCTTGAGAATACGGTCTTTTTTTGTGTGTTTTAAAATGGTGTCCTTTCCTGGGTGGAGCGGAACGGACGGTGATTCTTGCTGACTAAAAAGTACATTTTTCCTTTAATTACCCTTTGTGCTCGAGGGCTAAGGGTACCCTGTTTGTGTGAAGGATGCGAGACTACCAAGGTGCTAGAGTGTACCAGTGCGCTGATCAAGGAGGTGGGACTGTGAAGGCGGCTATAGCCGTCTTTAATCACGACCTCGATGTGACGCAGTGCCCGAAACTCACCACCAACAACATCACGGTGGTGAGAATCCGTACCAGCGCCTGGGAAATCGCAGTAGTCTCGTTCTACTTTGAACCAGACCAACCCATACGGCCATACCTGGAGCAACTCATGCAGATTCGCGAGGAAATGGGCCCCACAAAAGTGCTAATGGGCGGGGACGCCAACGCCAAGAGCGCCTGGTGGGGCAGCCTGGTAACAGACGCCAAGGGCGAAGAAATGTCGGGATCCCTGGAAGAAATGGGCTTGCAGGTACTCAACGTCGGCAACACCCCGACTTTCGACACCGTCAGAGGTAACACCCGGTACAGCAGCTTCGTTGATGTAACCGCATGCTCGGCGGAGCTGCTGGACTTGGTGGAGGACTGGCGGGTCGACGAAGGCATTACGAGCTCGGACCACAACGGTATCGTCTTCAAAATTAATTTGGAAAAAAGTAGAGGTTTTAATATAAACAGGACCACAAGACTGTATAACACCAAAAAGGCAAATTGGAGCCAGTTTCGTGAGAAACTGGCTCAATTAAAAGCCGATAATAATCTAAATTCAGACAAAATTAAAAATATTCAAAACACTATACAGTTAGAAAATAGCATAAATAAATACACAGAAATTTTAATACAGTCTTGTGAAGCAACAATGCCAAAAATTAAGAAAAGCAATAAACTTACCTTGCTCATTGGACCACCACGGTACCGTGGTGGTCCAATGAGCTCGCTGCCCTGAAGTCGGAGGTGAACACCCGGAGACGCCGCATCCGATGCGCTGCACCGGTCCGGAGGCAGAAAGTCGTCGATGAGTACCTGCAAGCAAAAGAAAAATATGAGTCCCTGGCCAAAAAGGCGCAGACAGAAAGCTGGAAGAGCTTCTGCGAGAGGCAGGACAGAGAGGGATTATGGGAGGGAATATATAGGATAATAGGGCGGACCGCCAAGAGGCAGGAGGACTTGCCGCTGATGAAGGATGGAGTGCCGCTAAGTGCACAGGAGTCGGCTATGCTGTTGGCCGAGACCTTCTACCCGGCAGACCTAGAAGAGGGTGAAACCGAAGACCACCGTCGGACACGAGAAGCTGCCTGTTGTGTAAACGACTGGGAGCATGATGAACAACATGACCCGCCGTTTACGCTTCAGGAGCTGAAGACCGCGGTGGACAGCTTCAACCCCAAGAAGGCACCCGGGGCAGATGGTCTCACAGCCGACATCTGTGCACGAGCCATATTCCAGGACCCAGAGACCTTCCTTGCGCTGGCCAACAAGTGCCTGGAGTGCGGGCACTTCCCTGGGGCCTGGAAGGTGGCTACGGTGGTAGTCCTCCGAAAGCCCGGCAAGGAGTCCTACACCACCCCTAAATCCTATAGGCCGATCGGCCTCCTACCGGTCTTAGGCAAAGTCTTTGAAAAGCTAGTGGTAGCTAGACTAAAGTGGCACCTGATACCGCGGTTTAGTACTCGCCAGTTTGGCTTCATGCCCCAGAAGAGCACCGAGGACTCCCTCTATAGCATGATACAACATATCAAGCAAAAGCTGAGTCAAAAGAAGCTGATCACTGTTGCGTCGCTTGATATAGAGGGAGCCTTCGACAGCGCATGGTGGCCGGCCATTAGAACCAGACTGGCTGAGGAAAAGTGCCCGGTCAATCTACGTAGGGTGCTGGACAGCTATCTGACCGGTAGGAGCGTCAACGTAAGGTATGCTGGCGCTGAATGTTCACGCGACACCAACAAGGGGTGTGTGCAAGGATCCATTGGCGGTCCGATCCTTTGGAATGTCATCCTGGACTCTCTTCTCAAAGGCCTGGAGGAACGAGGCGACCACTGCCAAGCCTTCGCCGATGACGTGGTGATGATCTTCGACGGTGACACAGCATTGGAAGTTCAGAGACAGGCCAATGCCGCCCTCGAGTATGTTCGGAGGTGGGGCATCCGAAATAAGCTGAAATTTGCGCCACACAAAACTTGCGCAATGGTAATAACCAAGAAGCTAAAGTACGATGTCCCACTTCTGAACATGGGCGGGGTAGACATTGGCATGTCTAAAGAGCTGAAAATTCTGGGGCTCACCGTCGACCACCAGCTCACTTTCAATACCCACGTCGCCGATGTTTGCAGAAAAGCTGCAAACATCTACAAACAGCTGGCACGTGCGGCCAAAGTGAGCTGGGGCCTTAACACGGAGATCATCCGAACCATATACACGGCGGCAGTGGAGCCAATAATATTGTACGCGGCGGCCGCCTGGGCGCCGGCGGCCCGAAAGATCGGAGTGCAGAAGAGCCTGAACACGGTCCAACGAGGATTCGCCCAGAAGCTCTGCAAATCCTACCGCACCGTTTCGCTGAACGCGTCTCTGGTGCTGGCTGGGATACTCCCACTCGACCTCCGAATCCAGGAAGCAGCTGCTCTATGCGAGGCAAAGAGAGGGGTGCCTCGGCCAGCGCTTGCGGACAGGGAGGTGGAGCGGGTGGTGGGATTTGCGGAGACTCCGCACCCGGCGAAACATATGGCCATGGGGTTCGTGTGCCTGGATGACCGGGCGCTTGTGGAGTCCCACAACCGCCAGGCAGTCAGATTATTCACCGACGGCAGCAAAGTCGAGGGCAAGGTAGGGGCAGCGCTGACACTCTGGGACAGTGCTGCCGAGATCAAGTCGATAAAACTTTGTCTGCCGTCATACTGCACGGTCTACCAGGCGGAACTCCTGGCCATATGCGTAGCCACGCGGGAGATCCTCAGGCGCGGGGAGGGAACTTTCGGTATTTACAGTGACTCGAAGGCCGCCTTGGAGACGGTCACAAACCATGGTTCCCTCCACGCGCTGGCCGTGGAGGCTAGGGCGAATGTTGGCGCGGCTCTGGCCCAGAGCAAAGATGTGTCCTTGTTCTGGGTCAAAGCACACGCCGGTTTTGAAGGCAACGAGCGCGCCGACCACCTTGCCAAGGAGGCTGCACTCCGATCCAAAAGAAAGCCGGACTATGACCGCTGCCCGGTTTCATTCGTCAAACGACAGATCCGTTTGGAGTCGCTCGACGAATGGAACCGGAGGTACCAGGCTGGCGAGACAGCCTCAACTACAAAAATCTTCCTGCCTAATGCCATCGACGCCTACCGCATAGTGAGGAAAATTAACCCAGCTGGAATCGTCACACAAATCTTGACGGGGCACGGTGGGTTCTCAAAATACCTGCATCGCTTCAGGTGTAAGGAGAGCCCATCGTGCATCTGCGAACCGGATGCGGAGGAGTCGGTGGAACACATTTTGGTGGAGTGTCCGGTGTTTGAGCGGGAGCGGTATGACGCCGAAATCAAACTAGGTACTAAAATAAAGAAAAACAATTTAGGCCACATCATAGAAAATAGAAAACAAAGAGACATATTTTTAGATTACGCCAAGAAGATAGTTACAAAAGTAATAAACCGTAATAAGAATACCTGATGTTTTTGTATTCCACTTTATATGGATATTTCTACTTGGAAAGGATATGAAGACTGGAGCACAAAGTCATAAGAGCCTAACTTAAAAAATTGATAATAAAGCCGTTAGAACACATAATATCCAAACAAAATTCAACTTCTTATAAAAAAGTACCTAACAAAAATAAAACTAAGCCGAAGAAGCAAACATGACAACAAAAGGTCTCTGACCACGTCAGGGGGCATCAGCAGAGCAGGAGTGGGTTTTAGCGGGTTCAAGTCCCGCACTATCTCGACTGTCTCACAATATCCGTGAGATAGTCGAGATGTCCGAAGGGATTTCCCACTCCTGCCAAAAAAAAAAAAAAAAAAAAAAAAAAAAAAAAAAAAAAAAAAAAAAAAAAAAAGGGTACCCTGTTTCGGTCCTGCGACCCCAGGCTGGCATTTGGTCTCAAAACCTCTATAGAGCCTGCCGTCAATTTGCTGACAACTACAAGACGCATGGAACACGACCCGCCGTCGACTCGGGTCTGTTCCTCGATCGAACGGCGAGCTGCCCATTACTCGCCATCCGCTAATTTTACTTAAGACGAAGAAGTATGTGTGTCGAAGGGGATGTGCATAGGGGACACCCTATGCAACCCCCCCTTCGACTATTCCTTGTGTTTTGGCTAGGAAGAAGTGGCGGTACAAACTCCCCAGCAACACATCTGTCTGTAAAATTAAACCGTAAGAATAACTCGATTTATTAAAATAAACGATCGGACTCAAGATTTTATACCGCTGACATCGCCTTTATGTCGCAGCACTAAGATCTATTTTTGCGTTTCTTGTTTCTTTCAGGATGTTAAAGAATACTTCGAAAAGTTTCTGAAGCTATTCCACACGTTTCCATTGTTCGACCCAGCAGAGGATCCCCATAAGACTGCATACCGCAAGAGTTTGCATCGCAGTGTTCCTGAAACGGTAAGCCACTGAGACAAATGTTCAACAGGTGTTTATCTTTCTTGTGATAAGACTATAAGCATTTTGAAGTTACTTTCATTGTGCACAGCAGTGGAATACAATTTTACCGGCATGGATCTTGAGCGCTGACCTTCACCTGCGCAGAAGTGAGTTATTAGGTCCCTTTGGTAGATGAAGTGAGGAACGGGGGCGGGGAAAGTGTAGTGATTGGCCCGCGTAGCGTGCCGTAGTGCATCGCGTCATAGCCGCCACACGTGATTCGTTGTTTTGTGCGTTTTATTTGTTTTATTGTGCGTTTCATTTGTCGATAAGTGTACGATGCGCAAAGCGATCCCCACTCTTACGCCGAGCGCTCAAGATCCGTGCCGGTATTTGTACCCTGCACAACTGCACTGTTACAACCTTGGGGTCTTCAAGTCTTTGACGGCACGGTTAGCGCAGCGGCAGAGCGATTGGACTGGTGCGCAGCGTGTCGCGGGTTCGTTTCCCACACGGAACCAATATTTATATGACCAACATATAGTTGTTCCGGGTCTGGGTGTCTATGTATGTGAGTTTATATTTTTGTAAACGCACCCACGACACAGGAGAAATTCCTAGCTCAACCGTGAGCCTAACTATAAATAGAAAAAAAAATGTGCTCTTGCGCAGGTTGACTGGCGCACAACCGGGTTCAAACCTAAACTGGAAGAACAGCATCACTGTGGAGCATGCTACGCCTTCGCTGTCACACACGCGTTGCAAGCACAGCTCTATAAGAAACATGGATTTTGGGGAGAATTGAGGTAATGCTTTATTGTACTTATAAAGCTATGCATATCATATGAGAACAGTGGTGGCCCAGTGGTATCGGTCTCGACTTACGAGTTATAGGTCGTGGGTTCGAACACCGCCAGGCGCATTACTTCGTGTAATTTATTTCATCACCACTGCTCTCAAAACGGTGGAGGAAAACATCGTGAGGAAACCAGCATGTCCAGAATCAAAAATTCGAAGACATGCGACATCTACCAACCCGCACTGGGCCCGCGTGATGCATTATGGCCCACTCATAGAGAGGAGGCCTATGTCCCAGCAGTGGGAACATTATAGGCTAATGATGCATATCATATTTCATATATTTTTTAAAACTTTATTTACAAAGTATAAATGCTGAAAAGCAACGTCATTGAAAACTAACCCTTTATATTTAGGTACTGCTCATAAAAAAATTGAGCCACCCGTGTTTTAAATGCAATTAAGGTTTTTAGTTTTTTTTTTTTATATCTCAAGTAATAATAAAAAAATTACACCACTACCCTAGAAGCCGATTCTAATATTCCCTACTAGAATAATGAGATGGATAATGTGTAAATGATGATGCCATGATGCCAGCTTTAACTTGTGAGATGGAACTGCACAATTTAATTCCGTTTGGACCTTTCCATCATCCGGACTACAAGACATCCGCGTCAGTGGACATACCACTCTTACGTACGAAGCGCTTTCCCAATACTTTAATTTTGCGCGCAGCTGAGGAGTGAAATTTCCTGCTGAGGTCTTTGTTTCCTGATAGCTACAACATTGTCTCTTCAAGTCAAGATTGTATATATTACGCCAGGCGAGTGGTCAAACAAAGGCCTATATAAAAATAAAAAAAATACATAAAATTTGCAGATGATGATGTTCTTTCAACTTCCTTTCCTTACTCAAGTAACCTTGCTTCCTGATCAGTCCCCAGCAGATAGTCGACTGCAGCTTCAAAGATGGGAATGCAGGCTGCGACGGAGGCTCACTCCGCGGCGCGCTCCGGTACGCAGCCAGAGATGGACTGATCACAGAGACACAGTATCCTTATGTTGGGAAGGTTGGTAGATCTTTATGATTATCAATTACCAGTGGCGTAGCTAGACGGGGGCGAAGCGGACCCTAGCCCCAAGCCTCGCAACTGAAGGGGCAGGGGAAAAAAAGAAAAAATCTTGGCAACGGAGATGACAAGTTAGCAGTAAGTTTCCCGAAGAGTACCTATAAAATAATGTAAAATCTCGTTTAGGTCTAATGCACTGTTCATTCGGGGCCCTACGTTGCGAGATAACTTAAAACAGCTGATAATCACATTTGGATAAACCATTTTAATTCACAAGGGGGCCTCATGCGAGCAACGGAGGCAAGTCATATTTTCGTCTTGAAAGAAGAGGGCTTCGCAGATGCCTCTTGCCTTTTCCTAGATTCGGTCTTGCTATGCCACTGTCAATTACAGGATTTTTTAACCAGTGCAAACATTTTAATAGGCTCGTGGCTAAATAGCAGTCGCACTGGTCGAATTTCAAGTTTAAGACGATAGTCTACCGAGCGCTCGTCTCGTGAGAAAGCGTGATAACCAGTCTTACCATTGGGTATCGTACCAGTTACTGGGTTGTAGAGATCAGATAGGCAGTCGCCCATGAAGATACTGATATCCAACTTCATCCAGTTCAACTGGAAGCAGATGGGGTCGGCTTTCAATCGAACTGGATGCAGCGTTAAAATTCAATTAAATTTTTCATCAAATGAGTCCTCCCACCCAGGGCAGGGCAAAAAGGTACTGTCAGACTTGTACTGACTAAAATCCACACGTGTCCTTCAATAGCCCTTTACGTTCCGGGGTCACGGTATTCTTTAGACCCGCGACCAATCTTTCAACCTCTGTTGTTTTCCAGGATGGTAGTTGCAAGTACAACAGTAACCTCGTGAGGGTTCGGGCCAGAAGATGGGCCACCTTACCAGTTGGTGATGAGGCCGCGATTGAGAAGAGCCTCGCGACCATTGGGCCACTAGCTGTAGCTGTTAATGCTGCGCCGTTCACCTTTCAATTGTACAGGTAAATCAAGAATTGAAATGGTAATGAAAGAAGGTACCTATAATAATTTTATTGTGCGTACTTACTTAAAATTTATATAACGCATAATGTACTCGTAGGTATATCACATAACAATGCAATATTGTGATAAAATAGAGCTGATCTGATGATGGAGCTGGAAAGCAGCCGTAGGGGCTCTGTCATGAAACCAGAGGCGTAGCTACCGCAGTATCAGCCGTATCAATTATACGGGGCCCCCAAATGGGAAGGGCCCCCGACGATTGTAATGAAAATAAAAACATATAAAGTTGCTCTTAAATGAAAACTTACCGCGGCCATACAGCTCCTATTTATCGAACTCCTAACAAAGCTCGATTTTCAAAAAGGCTATATTATGTACTTAGTTGTCATAAATGAGCTACGATCAGTCGATCAGCATTCTTAATTTTCTAGCTCCCTACAAAATTCTCTTAATGACATCAGTAATAGCATTAGTTAGGTACACGAGTCAGGATGCTAATATTGTCTTTATTCAGCAAAACTATACACTTACCCCCTTACTTATAAAAACTTGTGTTGCTTAGCTACCGATTAAATATCACCTGTCCTTGTCATTTCTATTTTAATGAATAGAGATGGCAAGTGACTTAAGAGCTATTTAAGATAAGTAACGTCTAATCAATGTTTATAAGTAAGGCCCTTAGTTTAAAAGGGGCCCAAAGAAGCCCTAGCTACGCCACTGCATGAAACAACGAAATCCCATCGAGTTTGGACTCGTTTGATTCGTCTTGATGAGTACTTTAGATACTTGTCTTGATGAGTACTTCTTTTAATAAGTATTAAAGGGTTTTTTAAATGTTATACGCATTACCGCATGAGCGTCAATTTCAAGGAGCGTCGGGATGTACTGGATCCAGAGGTTGCAGGTTCGAATCTTGCTCGCAGTCGAAATGTTGTGTCCACAGATAATCTTTTAAAAAGGGTTGTTTAAAAAAACTGATTAATTTGTTTATAAGTCAATTCATGTTTACTATTTCGCAATCAGGAGCGGTATCTACGACGATTTCTTCTGCACGTCTTGGACACTGAACCACGCTATGCTGCTGGTCGGCTATACCCCAGAATACTGGATCCTACTCAACTGGTGGGGCAAGAATTGGGGCGAAGATGGATATATCAGGTTAGTTATTGTTCAAATAACTTCAACCTTGGAGTCTTTAAGTCCAGAGTAAATAGGTACATATTTCTAAGCAAGCGTGCTTCACCTTCTATGATCAGGCGAGATGGTGGCCAAACACAAGCTTATTTTTAATTAAAAAGTTACCACTGGCTTCAAAGTGTAGTATGAGACCATAAACACAGTTGTTGTCTATGGAAAAATAGACAATATTAGAAAATGTAAAAAGATTTTTAACGTAACAAATAAAGATTTGATTGATTGATTGATTGATTGAACGTCCATACAGGCGCGGTCGCAGCCTGAAATTTTGGGGGGGTCACTCACTACACTAATACAAAATAGGTACCTATCTGGAATAAAATAAACATTATTGCACAAGACATATTGCACAAGATGTCAGCAAACTATAAATTTATCGACGTTATGGGATAGTAAGGCTGCTTTTCCACCAGAGATGCGCTATGCTACGTTGCTGCGGATGCGTTTGATATCCACCAATCATATTCACTGGTTTACATAGCACAGCATTGGTGGAAACGGATTCTTGTGACAGCACATCTTCGTAGCGCAGCTACGCATCTTCATAGCGCAGCTACCTTGTGACAGCACATCTTCGTAGCGCAGCTACGCATCTTCATAGCGCAGCTACCTTGTGGCGGCGCATCTTCATAGCGCAGCTACCTTGTGACAGCGCATCTTCGTAGCGCAGCTACCCATCTTCACAGCACAGCTACATAGCATAGCATCAGTGGAAACGGTCACACAGTTTCGTAGCTCAGCTTTTACATCCTCGCAGCACAGCTACATAGCGCATCTCTGGTGGAAAAGCAGCCTTAGCCTTTTATTATTTGGCAAATTTTTGAGATTTTTCAATGTGACTTTAGATTTTGCGGGGGGGTCATGTCCCCTGTGACCCCCCCCCCTTCGGACCGCGCCTGCGTCCATAGCATGAAGATGTTTAAATATATTTTTTTTTTCCACAACTATCACACAACGCCATCTAGTCCCAAGCTAAGCAGAGCTTGTGTTATGGGTACTAGACAACTGATAAACATACTTAAATATTTCTAAATACATACATATTATAGATAAATTACACCCAGACACAGAACAAATGATCGTGCTCATCACACAAACATTTGTCCTGGGTGGGAATCGAACCCACGACTTCCGGCATAGCAGTCAGGGTCACTAACCACTAGACCAACAGGCCAGTCAAAAGTCAAATATTCTTTATTGTGTACTAAAAATACTTATAAATAATAAAACTTTTATCCAAAAAGGTGACCCAACCAGTAAGACTAATTTAAAGGTACGAAATAAAATAATACATAATGGAGACAAGGTTTAATTTTTTTTTCTTTCTCATGAACTAATTAGATTTTTCAGTGGACTTGTCTATTCTGAAAACAGACAGCCAGTTCGTTCTCACACGAAAAATAAAGAATAAAACATGTTTATTTTTTTCTTATTTCAGGATCAGAAGAGGTCTCAACAGATGTGGAGTAACGAATATGGCGACTTACGTCGAATTATGATTTTGATGTAAAATAAAGTTATTATTTTAATTGAGGAGTTTATTTTTTTAAATAGGGAATAAGTATTTAATTCATAAAAATAACCAATGTAGGTAATCCCCCCATGTTGCAATACCACTGCACTGCAACGTAAAGGGCTATTGAAGGACACCGTGGATTTTATTCAGTACAAGTCTGACAGTCCATCCCGTCCCGCCCAGGGGTGGAGGACTCATTTGATGATTTTACCACGATATAAAAATTCTATACAGGGCGTCCCACGTCGATGCCACATGGAGGGAAAGTACCTTAAATATTGTAGATAGTAGAGATGTTACGAATATTCGCATTCGCAACATGCGAATATTCGCATATTTTTAGACATTCGCATTCGCAAAATTCATGCGAATATTTAGCGAATACGAACGACTAAAAAAAATACCAATATTTGGTACTCCTTCTTCCACACACTCCATTCATTCTTTTGTCATCCTCTCCATTCATCTTTTGTTCAATCTGCCTTTATCTCGCCATTCATCAATATTAATGTTCATCAAATCATTCAACGTGTTTCTGTCGGTTTTTCTTTCACTGACGCCACTCTTAGAGCTACTCTTATACAGAGTGAATTTTGCAATGGGGTGTGGATGGCTATATCCGAAACTATGAGGAATATCGAAAAACATTGAAAGTAGTCTCGAGGCCGATTTTGACGGAAACTAAAACTGCTTCATTGGATTTTAGAAGAATCAGTAATTCTGGCCAGGAATCGAACCAGCTGGAGCAAGGATCAAATTCTGGTGAAGTAAAAATATATGGCAAACTTAAGGAAAATGTTAAAATTAAAAAAACCGATCAAACAAGGCAATGACTAAATTTGAAACATATTAAGTCTATGAGCATAGTAAGCTCAGTAGAAGATTTCTTTAAGTTTGCCGTATACTTCCCATTTGATCCTAATTAGCAACACTATCGAATGGTGTAATAATACAGCGTGTGTTTTTTCCCAAAATCAGCGGGTTCGATTCCTGGCCAGGATCATTAAATTTTCTAAAATCCAATGATGCAGTTTTAGTTTTCATCAAAATCGGCCTCGAGACTCCTTTCATAGTTTTTCGACATTCCTCTTAGTTTCATAAGGCCATCCACGCCCAGTTAAAAAAATCACCCTGCATACTTTTTCCATTCTCGTTACAGACAGGAAGTAAAAAAATAAATAAAAATAAGTTATAAAGTTACATTAAAAAGTGTTTCTTTTTTGTATTTTCTAAATTAACAAACGTAATTTATTTAAAAGTGAATATTCGCATTCGCATTCGCGAATATTGGAATTGAATATTCGCATTCGCGAATGTCAGAAATCAGATATTCGCAACATCACTAGTACTAATAGATTTTTAAATAATTACATGGTTGAACCGGGAATTGAACACGCTACACGAGAAAAAAATGATCCTGTAGTTTTATCATAGGTACCGATCGAAAGGCTTCATCGTAAGGATTCTTTTTTTCCTACATAATAATTATACCGCGAAATTAAACTTCCCATTTTATAACGTTAGTGAAACTGAAAATAAACTTTTTGTGAACAGCGCACACTGCACAGAATAACACTAATTCAGCTGGTCGCGGGAGGAGTTAAAATCTTAATTAATTTAGAACAGTTTTCTCTATTCGCCCGCAATGGATGGTGAACTATTTTGCGCGTTCGTTTGAACATGGTTTGTGGTTTAAAAGAAAAACTGTAGCGATTTCTGGTAAGTACATCATTTCTTACATAATTATCTTTTTTAGGGATTGGAATTTATTTTCTTTTTTCAAGAACAACCATTTTTAGTAGTCTAAATTTTACCTACATTATTTTTTTCTACCTCTGTCAACGAAACAGGAATTCAAGCCTAATGGCAAATGCACATGATGTCGACGTATGGCGCACAAAATCTAGAGGAGATTATCCAGTGCTAGTGTGGTACTAGTTAGATCTAGTAACTAGTGCTAGCCCGCTGTCTCCTACAACTCGCACCAACCAGCTAACCTAATTGAGTAGTTGAGGAAGCGGTCAGTGAGGCACAAATGCGATTTATCTGTTCGCGGGTCATTCACTGACTCAGTGCGCAAAGATCTCACTGCTTACACACAGATATCTTAAGTATTTTTTTTAAGGTTCTATTTCTATCTAGCTAGGAGATCAATTCTCTTAGTTCGTCGACGAAAATACGGTACGATAGTACCTAACTGGAAAATCTGCTTACACACAGATATCTTTTTTTATCGTGGTAAAATCATCAAATTAGTCCTCCTACCTAGGGCTGGGTAGGAGGGACTGTCAGACTTGTACTGTGTACACTACACGGTGTCCTTCAATAGACCTTTACGTACCGGGGTCACGGTAATTCGTGAGTCCCGCAATCCCGGCAGGCACACAGATATCTTAGTATTTTAAGGTTCTGGGGGTCAAATCTGTCCGTCGATGAAAATACGAGTCCGAAACTCTTGAGTGAACCCTACTTCATATCAGTTCTAACACATCGTGAGTCAGGAAAACTGTCCATATTGTTGTCACCAATTTTTAGTTCGTATCACCAACAAATCTTACGTCCGTAAGTGATAAAGAATAAGAAACGCATCGGGTTTACTAGTATCTGCACTGAGTTACCGTACTTAAAATTTTCAGAAGTAAAAACTTTACTTGCTTGTGACGTTTTGCCAATTTAAAGTGTCGTATCTTCCTAAATTTTGGTATACGTAACAAAAGATCCGTCACTTATAATATTATCATAAAATATTATAAGTGACGGATTAATTAGATATTTGCAGTGTTTTCTAGCTAAACACGGGCAAAGCCGCAGGCATCGGCTAGTTTCAGTTCAGAAAACAATAAAAAAAATGCAGTACTGTAACTTACAAAGGGAATTACAAATGTAAGAACCTACAATAAGTAATAAAACAGTCTAAGTCGAGTTATTATTCTGGCAAATTAAATTTTCCAAGCTTGTGGACTCTGAATTTATTTAATAGGTAGCCGAAAAGATACGCATTCTAGGTTTCTTTGAAGTCTGACAAGAATTTATTCTTATGAACGTTGTCTGTATAGAATTAGGACATTTATTTACCTAGGAAAGTTTTTATGAGCTAGAATATGGATCTAGTTTTTTTCATGGTTTCGCCGCCCCGGTAGAAGCCCAGCTATTATTTTCTATAGAAACTTCATCACTGGACGCTACGGTGATGTGCTCTACGATAAGGCGGCATTGAGATTGTGCAACTAGAGCGGTAAGGGCTGGTGTCGATGTCAGTAACTTACAGTGTTACCAACTTAGTGGATTTTCCACTAAAACTGATGGTTCGACTCCCCTTTTAGTGGCGAAATGTTGCTTTTAGTGGCTGGTGGTTTTTTCTAGTGGTTTAGTAGAATTTACTTACAGTTACTAAAATGATATCACTCAACCTAACTAAGCTACTGAAAGTTACGAAATATGTTATTTGATTGTCAGGAGAATTTACTTTTATTGAAGAATACGCTGTGGTTTAAGATTGGAAGGAAAATGCTGCAAAGATTATGAAATGCCAAAAAAAGTTATAAAACAAATCGAGACCAAAAAATCATAATGTGTAACAGACGATGGGGCAGACAAAAATTTACCTCAAGAAGACGAATTTTTGAATATCACTTTATTTTTGTAGTTATTGTTGTAATTAATTAATTTTTATATTCCTCATCTTGACTTATTGTATTTTGTTACGTAATGAAAATGATTTTTTTTTTAGTAATATATTATATTTTTTTACTAAACAGTAAAAAAAATAAAAGGGGTTTGAAGATTTTACTATGGAGCGTGGCATACCTACTGCCGCCATTTTGATTTTTTTTCAAAATCGCGGCCAGCCATGAAACCTTTATAAATCGATAGCTGACATCAATAACAATAAAAAATATTATGACACCAACCCTCGTAAAGTGTCCGGTTTCTGAGATAATAACCGTGAAAGTTGATCACGTGACATTCACAATTCTAAGCTAGTGTATGTGTTCGAATGTATCAAGATGTTAAAAATAATAACTTTTTGAACGTAATATGTATGTTGCATTATATCTGGATGTTATTTAAACATTATACGTCTGACCTATTCTACTTTTTGAACTTAATAACTTATTTTTAGTAAAGTAAAGTGTAATTCTCCCTCGTAAAGTGTCCGGTTTCTGAGATATAAAGTGTTAAAGTTGACCACATTAATTTGGAATAACAAAGGCTTTTTTTTTTTTTTTAGGGTGGCAAAATCATCAAATGAGTCCTCCCGCCCTGGGTGGGGCGGGAGGGACTGTCAGACTCTTACTGACTTAAATCCACCCGTGTTCCGTCGGATGCCCTTTACGTTCCGGGGCCACGGTATCCTGGATTAAGAAAAATCCGCGACCCCGGCAGGCATTTGGCCCCATAAGGGGCCCCGTCGGTGACGCGTGAAACACGACGCGCCACCGACCCGGGCTTGGTCCTTGGTCGGACGGCGAGCATACCCATTACTCACCGTCCGCAAGCCCGCTCCGCCGCTGTGCCCTCTGCTGTTCAGAGGGACACGCGTTGGAGCGTCCACCCGACAGGCTATTTGCATACGGGCAAAGAAACCCCTTAGGCACACAGTGCCTAAGGAGAGTTTTTGCCCGCATCCCAGGGCGCACCGGCCCGAAAAACTGGTCTTCCCCCCGGACGTATCCGAGAGGGAACTCCAGTCCACGGGCGCACGTGGAGGTTTCCTGTCTTAGCACCCCGAATAACAAAGGCTTAATATTTTTTTATAAAATATTTTAGTAATTGATAATCCTGGTCTGGGAGAAAAAGAAAAACGTAGAATGTGCCAGCTGCTTCTCTTCCCGGGCAGACCGTAAAAGTCGGTCGAGGGATAGGGCAAAATGTAAGATCCATAGCCCCTCAGCTTAAAAGTCTTTCAATGGGCAGCAGCGTTGGAAGACTAATAAGCTGAAATAAATGTGCTCGCCAACCCGCCTGCCAAGCGTGGCGAGTATGGCAATAACCATCCAATGGAAAATCCTTGGGTGAGGCCTTAGTCCAGTAGTGGACTTTCTACGGCTGTTATGATGATGATATGCCTTATGATGTTTGTGCTTACTGTGGCCATCACACCAATATATCTGGATAGAAGCAATATGTTCTTCAATTTGTATCTAGACGAGCGAGCGTGTCATATTTTGCATAGATATTTTAATGATATAACTGTAATTTAGTATACAAACTTCGTCATAGTCGTCCCACTTCTGTATATTGTTTCTACAACTCAATACGGCACAATTAGGCATTTTTTACTTTTTGTATTACCTCTGACTGCGAGAATATTCGAACGCGGACTCATTAAAAGAAATCAAAATATCTCCTTTTTTTACACGCGAAGTAAATACACTTCCGGTACAAGCCAATCCAAGTCTTCGGGCCGGTGCACCCTGGGATGCGGGCAAAGACTTCCTTAGGCACTGTGTGCCTAAGGGGTCTCTTTGCCCGTATGCCAATAGCCTGTCGGGTGGACGCTCCAACGCGTGTCCCTCTGATTAGCAGAGGGCACAGCGGCGGAGCGGGCTTGCGGACGGTGAGTAATGGGTAGCTCGCCGTCCGACCAAGGACCAAGCCCGGGTCGGTGGCGCGTCGTGTCGTGTTTCGCGCGTGCCTTCGAGGAGTTGTCAGCAAACTGACGGGGCCCCTTATGGGGCCAAATGCCTGCTGGGGTCGCGGGTTTTTCTTAACACAGGATACCGTGGCCCCGGAACGTAAAGGGCATCCGAAGGAACACGGGTGGATTTTAGTCAGTAAGAGTCTGACAGTCCCTTCCGCCCCACCCAGGGCGGGAGGACTCATTTGATGATTTTACCACCTAAAAAAAAAAAAAAAAAAAAGCCAATCCAAGTCTGTAGTGGTCATAATTGTTGATGATAGGGATACAATGTAACGGCTAAGTTATGGCTTCAGGTACAAACAAGAAAATTCGATATTTAAAAATGTGGCAAAATCTAACCATCCCTACCAAAATTGCAAAAAGTAAAGGTGACATGCCATTGCAGCTGTCAGCTTAAATTGTGAATGTCACGTGATCTACTTTCACGGTTATTATCTCAAAAACCGGACACTTTACGAGGGTTGGTGGCATAATATTTTTTGTTGTTATTGATGTCAGCTATCGATTTATAAAGGTTTCATAGCTGGCCGCGATTTTGAAAAAAAATCAAAATGGCGGCGGTAGGTATGCCACAAATCTTCAAACCCCTTTGTTTAGGTAGTGGACATTTTAGCGATTATTACAATTTTTTGGAGTAGTGAAGTAGTAGGTATTGTTAGTGATTATTTGGTGGTTTTAGAAGTTGAATCTGGTGGAGAGATTGGTTTATCTGTTGGCAACACTGGAAACTTAATTAATAGCCAACTTTAGTAACAGCGTGGCGTGAGCGTTGCGGGGCCGCACTGCCACAACGGTGCTTTAGGCCGGGACTCCACCAAAGCGGAGACAAGAGATGTGTTTGAATAACCAATCAGAAATCCAGATCTCCTCTCCGTTTAGCTTCGGTGATGGAAATCTGTTTGGTTATTCAAACACATCTCTCGTCTCCGCTTTGGTGGAGTCCCTTAAAGAGAATATCATTGCTGGGCGGCATTTTTAGCCACCGCACTTGCGCGCGACGTCGAGCTTTCGGATAGCGAGTAATCGGTCGCTCACCGTCCGGAATGACCGGGCCAACCCGCTGGCAAAAGGTAGAGTAGGAGTCAGGAGTATACAGAGTATACTGTAGGTTAGTAGATGGCTGCATATCCCATCAGATATTATAGGCGTGACGTTGTTCAATTCCCAACGACCTAAATATCTGCAGTTGACACAAACTACAAACGCGTTTAAATGTTTCCGCAGCCGACGCACGGATAGTTGTGTTTTCTAAAAGTTTCACAAAAAAATGTGTTGTTTTTAAAAATGGCGGGCAGTCCGTACAAACTGACATATTTCATACACGACCCGACTGAAAATATCCGGACATATTGGGTACTGGGACAACGGAAAGCGGGAAATGGTGTTAGTGGTAAGGGTTCCGTATAGTTAAAGGACATAGGATCTCAGTGCCCCCTTACACGGGTGAGTTAGGGAACGCCGCCGGGGTAATTTCAGTCGGTTGAGTCCGACACGTCTTTTCGTCTGCTCCGGGCGAAGGAAGTCCATGAGGATTTCCACCTCTGAAAAAAAGCTGATTATTACAACGTACTTACTAACCTAACCTAACACTACCTACCTAGATTATAAAATGTCTGACAGTCTATGATTTAAGGTGAATGCTCCAGGGTAGCCCGCGAAATTCAAATTTCTTGGGTTTTTTGCAATTTGCTGGCCAGTGCTAGGTTGTATGTTGATTAAAATATTGATCGCGGCTGTAAGACGTATGTAGTTACAGAATTATTATCATCAAAATCACCAATACAACCCTCCAAGTTCATAAAGCTTCAGGAACAAAAAAATAACATAAAAAGTCATTCCTGAAGCTTTATGAACTTAGAGCGTTGTATTGATGATTTGAAGAAGAAGAATCTTCTTCTTCTTCAAATCATCAATACAACGCGAGCTACCCTGGAGCATCCACCTCAAGCTTTCGTCGTATTAAAATGAAATACCTACCTAGTCACTAATCACGTTCCGGGTCGAGAGGATGTAACCGCGGTCCTGAGATGCAAAGGGTAACTGCTTGAAGGAACAGGGTGGTTTTTATTCAATCAAGTCTGACAGTCTCTTTTGTTCTATCTAAACCTGGAGGACTCATTTGATGAGTTACCACCCAAAAAAAATGTCTGCAGTGGTTTTAAAACAACATTCTACTGAAGGCGGACCCCTAAAAGTCTACAACTGCACGCAAACTTCAGTTTTAATAAAAACGGGTAACGAAAAATAAAGGAATTGTATCAGAGCTTTCAATCTGGGTTTCGACTTTTTTATTTTTTGGTAAGGAATTCTAAAAACCTTTATCTGCTTTTAAAACCATACATTGTTTTTGTGCGAGCTCTATGTGGTTGTTATTTCGTAACTCTGTGGTCAACAATATTTTCTTTGAAACAAGAGATTTAAAGTGATAAAACATGTTGAAAACAATGTGCCTTTTTCCCTTTTTATTAGTGTTACTTTTGAATGCCTTTTAAAACATTATTTGTAATATTCTAAAAGGATCTTATTTGGATTAGGTACTAGTTGTCCCTAGCAGCTTCGTTCGCTGCAACTCAAAAATATCTCACGAGAAGATAAAATTGGGATGAAAAGTAGCTAATTGTTGTAATTAAATGAGATTGTAAACACAAATTTGAAGCAGTATCAGTTTGATCAGTAGGTACTACAAAAAGTTGGAAATTAAAACACAATTCATATAATGTAGATACTTAGTTTTATTAGATACCTAGGTATCCTATTTACGAAAAGGTAATTACCAATTATTTTGTTATTGTATCACAAGCAGCTTACACAGGTACCTACAGATTTAATTTACATACCTAGATGAAATAACACAGGCGCGAAAAAATTGTTTGAAATTGAATAAAATAAAATAAATAAAAATAAAATAAAGTTTATTTGGAACAACTTTGGTTTACAGTTTTACAAAGGAAAACGATGATAGCTACAAAAGTAAATAACTGTGGCGCAGCTATCAACGCCCAACTCAAAATTATGTACACGGACATTGTTCCAGACTTCGCAAAGAACGTTAATTAATTAATATAGTAAAAGAATATTTTTTGTTGACATAACAATAAGAATCTATGTGGAGGTCACCTTAATACAATAGTAGAGAAATTGGAGGTGGGGTGAAGCGTGTGTGTTTGTTGTGTAAGTGTGTGTGTGTGTTGCGTGTGTGTGTGTGTGTGTGTGTTGTGTATGTGTTTTGCGTGTGTGTTTACCGTAATTATGTGACCATAAGTTGCTCAGTCTCTTCATACGACAAAGAATGAAGCCAGTCAGTCACACTTTTCTTTAAGAGGTTTTTAGTCATAGGGTAAATATTAATACTAATATTTATGGTGTTATAAAGTTTAGCGCTAATATGGTTGAAGTGTCGACTAACCAAGGCTAGCCTACAGTGCTCCGTCTTACAAACTCTATCGGCACGTCGCTTCTTTGCTAGGGGCTGAGGATCGTAAGATAGCACCAGATGTCTCTTAAAAACTGTTTGTAGGATGAACAACTGCCTCACGGTGAGGACCTCACAGAGTGAGTACAATTCCGAGGTCGGAAGTCTGATAGGTTTTTTTGATAGTACCTTCAAGACTGCTCTTTGAGTTCTCTCTAGCCGCAACATGGTGGTCTTGTGGGTTCCTCCCCATACAGCTATGCAATAACTGAGAACTGATTGAGCGAGTGCAAAGTAGACCATTTTTAGGGTTTGGAAATCAGCAGACGCGCGAAGGTTTTTAAACAAGTATATCAATCTCCTGACTCGAACCACAACAGAGTTAACATGTTTTTTCCATGACAGGAGACTGTCCAATATAACCCCAAGATACTTAATGCTATCTGTTCGTTCTATTTGGAGACAGTTACATGTGTTGGCTACCGTACATACATGGGCTCTGATCTCAAACGCCGGTGGTGGTTGACTAAGAATACTCGGAGAGAAAGAGACGAACTTGGTCTTGGAGATATTGAGCGTAAGTAGATTCGAGGTCAACCACCCCATAACCCGAGAGAGAGCCAATTCTGCCTTCTCACGAGTCTCAGACCAATCCTTGCCATGGGTTATTAGAGCTGTGTCATCCGCATATGTGATATTTTTTGTGTTCGGGAGAGACAATTGACACAGCTCATTGACATATATAAGGAAGAGGGTTGGTCCAAGAACACTGCCCTGAGGAACCCCAAAAGTCAGATTTTCCTCTTTACTGATGTATGACCCTACTTTCACTACTTGTTTTCGCCCCGAAGTGTAGCTACGAAAGATTTCGAGAGCAATGCCACGTATGCCAATTTGTTCCAGCTTGTCAATTAGTTTAGGTACAGAAACGGTATCGAAAGCCTTCGACAGATCTAAGAAAACACCAAGAGGCTTCTGTTTGTTATTCAGATGTGCGACTATAGTGTTTGTAAGATCAAGAGTAGCGTCTTCTGTTGATTTACCCGCTCTGAAACCGTATTGATTTTCTGCCAAGATGTTGTTTTTAGCGAGGAATTTCAAAAGTCTCGTGTTAATAGCTTTCTCGAAGATCTTTGAGATGGTTGTAAGGACTGATATTGGCCTATAATTCGAGACAAGATCCCTCTCGCCTCCTTTGTGAATAGGGTGGACTATGGCAGTTTTGAAAACATCCGGAAAAATACCAGAGGATAGGGAGATATTAAAAATGTGGACAAGGAGAGGGACAATAGTATCTTTTGCGGCGAATACATTAATGAATCGCCTTGAACTTAGTGTTAGGTCAAATTGTATTTCAGGTTTTTTCTTACATTATTACATTAGTAAAACTACCGTTTCTTAATGCTAAAGTTTATATCCTAAAAGAAAGAATACTTTATTTTAAAAATGATTCAATCTAAAATGATTTAACCACTAAAAACACGACTTTTTTGGAAATGGAGGGTCAGGCAAGCAACGCCCTTGCTATTTTGATAATAATTATTATTTCAAGTTTCTGAACGCAGTTTTCTGCTTCAGCGTGTATCGAATGCATCTAATTAATATTGTTTCATCGAAAACTTTCTTCGAATAAAACAAATAGCGAGCAAAAGTATGGAATCACTAAGATATTTTTAAAGAAACGAAAAATTCAGTTGCGAGCAGGGTTCGAACCTGCGTCTTCTGGATAGGTACTCCAGACGCCTTAACCACTAAGCCATCGCAACCATTACTCGCAAAGCTGAATTTCTCGTTTCCTTGTTTTTAGAACGCTGTTTACACGTTGCGCCATCCATTGGTAGTGTTTCAAACTACTTACCAACCAACACGTCTGATATTGCAATCAAATCAATGTTGTATTAGATAACGACTTCTAACCTAAAGTTATATTTTTTATACGCAATCAAAAAAAAAAAAAATATATATATATATAACTTTAGGTTAGAAGTCGTTATCTAATACAACATTGATTTGATTGCAATATCAGACATGTTGGTTGGTAAGTAGTTTGAAACACTACCAATGGATGGCGCAACGTGTAAACAGCGTTCAAAAAACAAGGAAACGAGAAATTCAGCTTTGTGAGTAGTGGTTGCGATGGCTTAGTGGTTAAGGCGTCTGGAGTACCTATCCAGAAGACGCAGGTTCGAACCCTGCTCGCAACTGAATTTTTCGTTTCTTTAAAAATATCTTTGCGAAGACGCGACGCAGGCGTGATTGCGTATAAAAAATATAACTTTATGGAATCACTTACTCCGATTCCGCACGATCTTGAGTACATAATAAAAAGTTAAGATCACTTAAGAATAATAATTGCTATTAGTTTAAAAAAACACGCTTTTAGCACGCACTAAAATTACAATCTTCGTAGGTACCCATTCTTCTCGTCGACCCTTATTGATTGATAATCTACCCATGACATGGTAAGAATGGTTCACTCTTGTTTGGTATTTAACAACTTTTGATCGAATGTTACTAATGCGAACAACGTTTAAGAAAATAATCAATTTGTATAATTTCGATTAACATAATTTTCATTTCATAGAATACTTATTTGCGGTAACAACATTTGCGCTATTGATCAAAAGGTTTAATGTTCGTTTGATGTAATGTTCAGCTGGTATAAAATTAGTTTATCGAATATTCGATTGGTGTAATGCAGAAAAGAAAACATTGTTAATATTTGTTCCATCGATCTACCTTGGTAGGTGGTAATCAGCAATTGAACTGAGGATGCAAGAGCGAGTGAAGCGAGCTCGGGTCTTGGGGCACTCCGACTCGGACAGGTTAGGTTAGAGAAAACAGAAATAAGAGCCCCGCTTCGCGGGGCTCCTATTTCTGTTTGCAAGGTTTAAAGTAACCTAACACGAACCTAACCTGTCCGAGTCGGGGTGCCCCAAGTGCCGAGCTCGCTTCACTCGCTCTTGCATCCTTAGTGTTAGAAGACAACAAATATTATCTGTGGTCTAGGATGTTTTATATCTGTAATGTCTACAACACTGTTCCATCCTGTGACGTCACCTCCCTATAATTAAGATGTCGAGTAAAGACGTGCTGCTGTTGAATTTCGTTATTTTATTTTCCACAATAGCCTTCCATCCAAAATAATTCAACAGGTTATGGGCCCAGTCATGCTTATAATCTTTGAAAGTGTTTGTTGGAGGTTATTGTGAAAATACGGTGTGGTAAAGCATCGAGTAAAGTCGTGGTAAAGCGACGTGTAACAGGAGCGGCCATTATTGGAGCAAGCGCGTGGTTCGGTGGTCAGAGTACTCTCATCGCGTGGTTAAGCTTGCGTGCAGAGTCGTGCACATTATGGAGGTCAACAACGAGGTTAAACTTCGTAGCCCGGAGCAATGGGCGGCGTGGAAATACCGCGTAAAGGTACTTTTAAGGGCGGCGGGAGTCCTAAGTATCGTGGACGGTTCCAGTCCAAAACCAGATGAGGCTAAAGAAGAGTTCGCGGCGTGGGCAGATAACGACGCCAAGGCGCAGAACATCATTGTAGCCAGGTTAGCTGAGAAAACCATTAACCAAGTTTTAAGCTGTACCACAGGGAAACAAGTCTGGGATAAGTTACACACAATTTTTGAACAAACAGGGAACCTATCAGTTCACATCGCACAAGAAAAGTTTTATAATCTCAAGTTCATAGAGAAGGAGACCGTGGCAGACTTCTTAGGTAGATTTGAGGAGACCCTAGCAACTTTAAAGTCATTGGGTGTTGAAATTAGCATGAGTATGGCGGTCACCAAAATCACGTCATCACTACCTTCTTCGTTTAATCATTTTGTATCGGCTTGGGAATCTGTTCCCACTGAGAGGCGCACACTAGAGGAACTATCTTCGAGATTGCTGGTTGAAGAAATGCGGATGAAGACTGATACTAATTCTTCAGAAGCGTTCCAAGCAATAAAGAAAGGGCGAAAATGTTTCAGGTGTGGCAAAGAAGGCCATTTCAAGTCTCAATGTAAAGGTAATTTTCAAAGTAATAGTAATAATAAACATTGTACTATATGTAAGAAGCCAGGTCATTTAGTAAGCGAGTGTTGGTTTAAAAATAATAAATCAAAAGGTTCAAAAGGTATGTCAAGTCATAAAAATAAAACTAGTAATGTGTTTCATGTGTGTATGTCCCCAGCCTTGAATGCACAAATGTATCAAAACAATGATGTGTGGATTATGGACAGCGGTGCTTCAGAGCATATGTGCCATAATATTAAATATTTTAATAATTATGTAAGTTTTCCTTCACCGAAGGAGATAATTATAGGAGACGGTAATGTCATTGAAGCAGAAGGTATAGGGAATATATACCTAGAGGCATACAATGGTTATAAATGGATAGAAACAACTTTAAAAGAGGTATTGTATGTTCCAAACTTAAAGCTAAATCTTTTTTCTGTCAGTTCAGTAACAGATAGGGGTTATTTTATTCATATGAATAAAGATAAATGCATTTTTAAGAAAATTTATAACAAAGAGCCAAGTGCAGTAGCTAACAGGAAAGATAAGTTATATATAATGGAATTTAGGTACAAAAAGAGTGATATGGCTTATGTAGGTAAAGTTAATGACAATTTGTCAGAGTGGCATAGTAAAATGGGTCATCAGGACATTGAACAGGTTAAAAATATTTTGAAGAGAAGTGATATCAATGTGTCACCTGATAGTAGTGAGTCTACATGTGAGGATTGTTTAAAGGGTAAGTTACATAAACAACCATTCCCTATAAGTGAGGTCAGAGGTCAACGACCCGGTGAAATTTTACATATGGACTTATGTGGACCCATGGAAGTTGGTTCATTAGGTGGTGCATATTATTATTTGTTGATAAAGGATGATTACTCTCGTTTTAGAACAGTCTTCTTTTTATCTCATAAATCAGAAACAGTAAAGTGTGTTCAGAAGTTTTTAAAATATGTCATAAATAACTTAGGTTATAAAGTAAAAATAATTAGATCTGACAACGGTAAAGAGTTTATTAATCAACAGATGAAATCATTATTGGATAATTTAGGTATCATACATCAAACTAGTGTAGCATACACTCCTGAACAAAATGGATGCGCTGAAAGGGAAATGCGTACTATCACCGAGTGTGCTAGAACAATGCTTTTGAGTAGTGGTTTACATAAAAGTTTGTGGGCGGAAGCAGTTAACACTGCAGTCTATATCTTAAATAGGACAGGTAAAAGTAGGGTCATAAACAAAACACCATATGAGTTATGGCATAACAAGGATTTATTTGATATTAAAAAATTGCAAACCTTTGGTTCCAAAGTAGCTGTATTAGTACCAAATCAAAGAAGATTAAAGTCGGATGCTAAATCTAAAACAGGTTTCTTTGTGGGATTTGGAGAGACAACTAAGGGATACCGTGTGTTTCTACCAGAAGAAAATGATGTCCAGATCAAAAGAGAAGTAGTTTTCTTGAAAGAAACTAAGGTTAGTACCGAGACAACTGAAAAGAAAGACATAGAATATGTTTCAGAAGAATCTGAATGGCCTGTGGAACATTTGGAAGATGAATATCATAGTTTCTATGAAGAAGAGATGCATGATCAAATAATAGAAGAACAGTTAGAAGAATGGGAAGAAGAACAAGAAAAGCAAGAAGAAACAATACAAAAAGAACCAGAATATCTACAAAGTAGTCAAGAGAAGAGTAAATCAGATAGTCATGACCAAGAAGAAAACAATCAGAAAGTACAAGAAAACAAACCATCAAGAAAAAAGACAAAACCACAGTGGTTTGATCAATATGAAACAGGTTTCATGGCAACAAATAATGAACCGTTGACTTATGAAGAGGCTATGACAAGAGTTGATCAAGAGAAGTGGCAAGAAGCAATCAAGAAGGAAATGGATACACTAAATGTGAATAATACTTTTACAAGGGTGAGTGAAATACCAAAAGGGACAAACATAATATCTACAAAATGGGTGTTCAAGGTAAAAGACACTGAGGAAGGAAAAATGTATAAAGCTAGGTTAGTAGCTCGAGGGTTCGAACAAAAGGATGAGAACTTAGATGTGTATTCACCCGTTGCTAAACTAGGGACATTTAGAATTTTCATGGCTGTAGCAAATAAATTAAAACAATCTGTTTATCAGATGGATGTAGTTGGTGCTTTTCTACATGGAGATATACAAGAAACAGTGTACATTAAATTACATACAGGAGAGATATGCAAACTTAATAAATCTCTTTATGGTTTAAAGAAATCCCCTAAATACTGGAATGAGAAATTTGACAGTTTTATGATAAAACAAGGTTTTAAAAGATCTAACAATGATTCTTGCTTATATTTCAGAAATATAAAGGGTAAATATATGTATGTGTTACTCTATGTCGATGATATTATCTATTTTGGATCAGAACAACAGGAATTACAATGCTTTAAAGATCAGTTATCTCAAAATTTTAAAATGAAAGACTTAGGGTTGGCAAGAAATTACTTAGGTATTAATATTAGTCAAGAAAATGGTGTTACTACCATGAATCAAGGAAAATATTTAATTTCAATATTAAAGAGATACAAAATGTTGGATTGTAACCCTGTTTCTACCCCCATAGATCAAAACTTTAATTTTCAAATTTTACAAAGAGAAAGGTCAGAAAGTAGTGAAATAGAAACAAAGTGCAGGCAATTAATAGGTTGTTTATTATATGCAGCATGCGGTACAAGACCAGATATTTGTGTAGCAGTCAGTTTCTTGAGTAGGTTTCAGCATTGCGCCAGTCAGTCGCTATATAAATCTCTGAAAAGGATATTAAGGTATATAAAGGGCACATCACAACTTTCCTTAGTTTACAACTCTAGTAATGTGTTAGTAGAAGGATATGTTGATGCAGACTGGGCTGGTGACATACATGACAGGAGATCTACATCAGGATATGTATTTAAACTATTTGGAAGTGTAATTTTATGGTCTAGTAAGAAACAGATGTGTGTAACTCTATCTTCAGCTGAATCTGAATATGTCGCTTTGAGTTTATGTATTGTTGAAGCAAATTGGTTAAGAAGTATTTTGTCTGATTTTAATATTAACTGTAATAACATAACCATTTTTGAGGATAATCAATCTGTAATTAAATTGGCAAATAATTCAGAAAACAACAAAAGATTGAAACATATTGATATTAAATACAGGTACATTGTTGAACAAGTAAATAAAGGATTAATTTCATTAAAGTATATAAATACTTCAGAAAACATTGCAGATATACTAACTAAACCTTTGGGTAAAACATTGTTTGATAAATTTAAGATTAATATGTTAAAATAACACTGTGTTCTGTTAATTATAAGTGAGTAAAAAGTGTTAGTATAGTTATACAATGTTCTTTGCTAAATAAAGAAAGGAGTTTTTAAAGTTTGTTTCAAAGATAATAGATAAGTTTATTTTGTTTTGTGTATACATAAGAGTTAGCAAGCTCTATTGTAAGGAAGTCACAGTAGCAACTTAAAATTTTATAGAAATTCCATAGCTTATTTAAAGTAAAGAGATTACACTGAAAGTTGTAAAAGTGTAGTGCTTAATATAAGTAGTTTTTTGATTTTGTCTTGGAAACGGAATTGTAAGAGTGTAAACATGGTATTTATATAATATGTGATCATGATATAAGGGTAATGTTTAAGTTGTAAGTGATAAACTATTTTGAAAAATTCCAACTTGTAAATTAGTTGAGAAATATTTGTTGAGGGGGGGTGTTAGAAGACAACAAATATTATCTGTGGTCTAGGATGTTTTATATCTGTAATGTCTACAACACTGTTCCATCCTGTGACGTCACCTCCCTATAATTAAGATGTCGAGTAAAGACGTGCTGCTGTTGAATTTCGTTATTTTATTTTCCACAATAGCCTTCCATCCAAAATAATTCAACACTTAGTAAAATTGCTGATTACCACCTACCAAGGTAGCTCGACGGAGCCCCTTTTATTAATAGACAATGAAAGGAAACGAATTATTAATTAACTGAATATTCGATACGATATTTCGACTAAATCTACGACTAGATTTATTACGAGTAGTCTAAGGAAACACTAGTTTAAGCAGGCCTGTCTCACTCCGCGGTGTAGGCATAAAACTGCAAGTAGTTGCGGGGCCATTTTGTCGTGGCCCATTCACTACGGCTGCCACGCGCCACCCGTTCCGCACGCGCTCCGTCTCCTTTATATTTTTGTTACGTTACGTGTAGTTACGCACAAGTTTCTTGCTTTTGGTGCTTTTGGAAAATTAATAACACAATATTATTATGAAGAAAAAAAAAATAGAACATTTATTTAATAATGATCAACAAAATTATCTACCTGCTTGTGAAGTATGGGCTTAACTGATCATGACAAGGTAGGTTACAAGTTTGGAAATGAGGCGAGATACTAGGGGGGGGGGGGGGTGAGCCTACTAGACGACCAAGATAAAAAGACGAATAGGTATCAAACCTTACTACGAATTAAGATCGGTAGAAAGTGGAAAGATGTTTGCGTTGTTGTTTAAGCACGTTCAAACGCAGAAAATGGCCACACTACGCATTCAAGGTCAGCGATCGTAATTCGCTGCGCGACTTTTTTACCTACCTGCAAAGACACGCAACAGCAACGCGGGGCCTGTGACAGTATGCGTTATTAATTGGTCGGTTACTAGGTTGAGTGCAAAATGATAAGGACTGGCTATTTTGCCATAGACGATAACAATCTTTTAAATATTATTCTTCTTTTTTGTAAGATGTAATTTTCAAAAATATAACAATAATATGTAGAAAAGATAATATTATTATAAATATTATTCCTCACGTAAGGTGCCGTGATGATAAATACAAAATTCCTTGAGGAACATAGGTATTTATGGTAATAATGTAATTTAACAAATGCATAAAATACGCATAGGTACCTACCTATTTGTGCCTAAACTCGCAAGTTGCAACCCTATTGAGCTTGACCCATAGCACAGAATACTTAATAGTACTATAGGTACAGAAGTCATACTCCCAAAAACAATTTAACAAATGTAAAATCTATGCACGAGAGAATGAAGTACATTTTAACTGGCAGCCGTACCGCCCACCTACTTTTATAATAGCCTAAACTTCCCGTGCGCAAGCAAAAATGTACTGAATGGTTACGGCCGAGAGTTTATTTTGGTTTATCTGACGCCAACGACATTAAAAGGTTACTATGGGCAGGCCTGTCTCACTCCGCGGTGTAGGCATAAAACTGCAAGTAGTTGCGGGGCCATTTTGTCGTGGCCCATTCACTACGGCTGCCACGCGCCACCCGTTCCGCACGCGCTCCGTCTCCTTTATATTTTTGTTACGTTACGTGTAGTTACGCACAAGTTTCTTGCTTTTGGTGCTCTTGGGAAATTAATAACACAATATTATTACGAAGAAAAAAAAATAGTACATATTTAAGGGGGGGGGGGGGGGTGAGCCTACTAGACGACCAAGATAAAAAGACGAATATCAAATAAAAAATCTGACTTATGGGACAAACGATCGCAGCGTCATCTACGAATAGCTTTGAGTTGCCATCCCCATTGAAAAACTGTTCTATGTGTAGCATACCTGTGTGTTATTTTCCTTTATTTACTTACTAATAGTAGTAAATAAAAAATCGTTCATCGTTACACCAAAAATATAATAAACTTAAATACCTAATAACATTATAAACACAGACAATAAAACACCATTGTGAAGTTTGTATTTTTGTATTATTGTATTCATTTTATGTACCTATCCCTAAAGCGCATCACACACGGCTAAGATACGATAATATTTTATCTTAAGATGTTATATTAATATATCTTAGGCCATCACAGACGACGAAGATACGATACTGTAATATTTTATCTTAAGATGTTATCTTACGATATATTTTCTATCTTAAGATGGTATCTTACGATATATTTTCTATCCTAAGATGTTATCTTACGATATATTTTACATCTTAAGATACGAATATCGCTCTCTATCTTACGATACGAAAATATGAAAGATATCTTATCTTCGTCGTGTGTGACGGTCCATTGAATAGTATGGCGAGCGATATGGTATCTTAAGATAAAATATTATCGTATCTTAGGCGTGTGTGATGCGCTTAACTGCTGCGTTCTGTAGTCCGGCGAAATCTGAATGTTCATCGTCGGTTCATCGTCCAAGTCCAAGACCAATATCGTTGCGTTAGGTTGCGTTATTTTGTTTCACTTCAACGCGCCTGCGTTCTCCTCACACTCACGTACTCCTTCTCGCTCACACTTTTCCACCATCTTATTTAAATCTACTGTGTTGCTCACAGCGTTGCCAGACCGTACCAAAAAGTACGGTTTTTCGTACTATACATCACACAATTGTACTACAACCGTACCTCAGTGTAGACCGTACCTTTTTCGTACCTTTTCTATACTAGTGATTTGTTTTTCACAACAAAGGGTAAAAAAAACCTATTTTGGAATGAAACAAAGCATATCTACAGACAGAGAGACACTTATCACATTATTGGAGCTTCAAGCATGTGTTAGGAAGTAATTTATTTATAAACTCGTGGTAAGTTAAATTATTATTTTACGATTACAGTCTGTCGAGAAACTAATAGAAAATAATTAGACTCATTCTTTCTTCAACTTTCTGTCACATTTGGCACTACAATATGGACACAAATTACTTAAATGGAACTTTCTTAGTTACTAAAACATTATTTTCATAATTTTTTGGCAAACAGCTTGTTTTCGCTGTAGAATATGAGTGGACTATAGCATTTTTCAAAATTCTAGCAAGAGAAGAAAAAAACTGATCTAGTTCTTGCAGAAGTATTTCGACCCAACCGGGCAACCGTACCTTGAAGTTAGAAACCGTACCTTTTCAGAAAGCCAACCGTACTTTTTTTGGGATATCATACTGGCAACACTGGTTACTCGTTTGTTTTGGGACGAGTTATTATACGTTTGACGTTTAGACAAACAGAAAAATGCAAAATTCAATTAATAAATTGTTGCTAATTAAGTCAGTGCAAGCAAGACCAGCGATATGGGATAAAGGTTCGGCCGACTATAATTGCAAAGACGTTAGAAGGGAATGTTGGATAGAAATATGTCGCATTGTGATAGAAGGTTATGACGATTTCAGTGCTGTGGAAAAGGAGAAATATTGTGAGTATATGTTGAATTACTTAGAAATAGAATATTTTAGAATGTAATAGCTTAATTTATAATATCATTGTGTAATAGGTACTGTATAACAATGATAATAATAGTAACATGAGGCGGTTCGAGCTGAGGCGCCGCCGCGAGCGAGACAGAACACACGTAACTATGGCAACCTAGAAAGAGATGAAGCATTAAGTTGTTTGTACTCTGTTCGATTAAATTTTAACTTTGTGTTGTAGCAATAATGTCTATTTTATGTACGTCAGGATTGAGGAGCCACATCAGATTTTTAAAATCAGATTTCACCATTATTTAGCAGCAATGTAGCTGATTTTGCAGCACAAATTCTAGATTTAGCAGCAAAATATATCACTAGTTATATTAATGCAAAAGTGGCTCCTCAATCTAAACGTTTGAATTGAGGAGCCACCTTGGATCTCGGTAAGTAATAGATGCACATTGTTGAAACTTTTGCAGCATTTAGCAGCAATTGAGCATATTATCGTCTAAAAATTTGGCTACTGTAGCGCTAAAATCAAAGAAAATACAATAGTTTTAGTGTGGCTCCTCAATCTAGACGCAAGAGCTGAAATTATATTGGATGTGAGCGATCAATTAAAATATTCAACATACTGATCATTTAGCAGGTGTTGTGTTTGTTTATGCAGTATAGGAATAAAATGGTAACACAGAGTAATTTTTTTAGATGAACGTATTTTCTTTGGCTCCTCAATCCTGACGTTCTAATTGTATATTTTTGACTGTAGCTACCTGAGTTCTCAACGGAATCTAAAGCCAGATATACTAACATTTAGCAGAAATGTCTGCTAAAGATATCTGCACAATTCAGCAATGTACATATTTTGGATTCTGAGAAAACAATACTTGACTATTTTCTTGTAAATTCAGTGTGTAGGGTGACCATGTTATACTCGTATTAATGAAACCAGTATAAGTAAATTATTAAATGTTTCTTTTCATAACAGGTTATATCTATCGTACCTATGGATGTGCCGTTACCAGCAATATTGCCCAAAATGGGAATATAAGTGGCAATATTGCCGGAGTGGAAATATTTGGGAATATTGCCTAGTTATAAACCAAATTACGTACCGGAAACATAAAACTGATGTACAACACTTAAAGTTTGCATTTACAGGCAATCATCTATATTATCTATACATATAATAAATCTGTAGAAGGGTCAATTCTGTACATTGAAAATATTGAAAAAATAAATAGCGGGGGTTGTTGCTGGATCGACACCAAACCCAAATATGTGATTAAAAAAATTTTTGTCTGTCTGTCTGTCTGTCTGTCTGTCTGTCTGTCTGTATGTGCAGGCATCACGTGAAAACTAACGGTTCGATTTCGATGAAACTTGGTATAATTATACCTTATTATCCTGGGCATAAAATAGGATACTTTTATCCTGGAAAAATACGTAGAAAAAAAAATCTGTAACAAACCTTATTATGGAACCACTGGCGACACCTATTATCAAGTAGCCGCTTTGAAGCCTCGAAAATTCACGTAGATCACGGAAAGTGTTTACTCATCGAAAAAAAAATGGCGGGAGCCGCGCGCCAGGTGGTCCTCTATGATAAACACGTTTTGCCGGTCGCTCGGCGTACAAAAGAGCATTCAAGTGTTGTTTTTATGAATAGTTATGAATGGTCCCATTCATTTTTAAAGATCGCGCCATTTCCAGAATGGTAATATATTACCATGTTGCACTCAACGGTAATATTCAATGGTAATATATTACCATTTTGCATTCGAGCGGCCGTAGAACATTACGCCACGCCTGCCTCCATTGATTTCTAAAAAGGTTCCACCACTCACCACTAGATGGCGTTGTGCCTATGACGCGCGCTGGAGTAGTCGCTGCGTCCCCGCAAGGGGGCGCGGCTGGCGGGTATGGACTTCGTCCTTTTTCCCGCGGGATCAATGTTATGCCCGCAACGGCGGGCACACGCGCTGGAGCGGCATATAGCCTTAAAATCCTACGGGCGCGCGCGCTATGTGACGCGCGCCGGGGTGTGTGGCTGCACATCGTTGCTTACAGGCGCGCCGCGGTACTGTCGGCAGTACCGCTTGCTTCACTGCGCCCCGGCGGTCTGCCCCTGCCAGGTGAGACCCCCAGTTGCCTGGGGGAGGCCCGGCAGAAAGCGACCAGCGGCAGGGACGCAGACTTACGACGCACCTGCAAGGAAGAGTGGCTCTCGCCTGCCCCGTTTTCCAGAGCGAGCCGGTAGCGGCGCAGGCAGAGAGCCGGTATGTGTGTATGAGCGGCATTGTGTGTGTAACGCCGCTCATGTATGCAGGTGAGAGGCGAGCCCGCCGCACAGTCACCGCGTGAGTATAGCGCTTGTGAAGTAGCGAGTGTCAGTAGTGACGTACGCCGTGCCTATATTAACTTAGCACACGGCGCACGTCATGTATGTCATGCATGCGGAGTCATTTTGTTGAGCAAGTCCCGTGTAGCCGGGAATGAGACTTACCCGGTGTCGTCAAGTCCGGTGGTGGGCGCTGAAACTTCAGGCGGAGGCGGAGGAAGGGGCGGCCCAAGGCCCTTCAGGGCCGCGGCTGTCCGATGTGTGGGCCTCGGCGGGCTATTCGCTGCAGATAGACAGCAGCGTCTGGAGCCCGTCGAGGACCAGGTCCTGTATATCCTGCCCCTGGCCGATGGCCCTTATCAGGTCCACCGACAGCTTGACGGCGCAGGCAGTCAATCTTTTCTTCCGGCACTCGTCCATGGGAGTGCCGGCGGTGTCAGGATCACGGCGCCGCTGCTGAGCGCGGGCGCCGGTGGTTGTGGTTGAAGTGGCGGCTTCGGACGCCTCCGGGTCTCGGGCTGCTTGGGCAGGCTTCGAAGCCTGCCTGACCCGTTTCTTGCCGGCGCCAGCAGCGGCGTCGGTGGGCTCCGTGGTGGGGCCCTTTTCTGCCTGCGCCTGTGTAGGGGCAGGGTTCTCCTGGGGTAGGGGCGTGGGGGACTCGGGCTTACCTCCCTTCCTTCCCCCACGCTTTCGGTTTCTTCTATTCCTCCGCCCTGTGGCGGGAGCGTCCTTACGTGCGGGCCCGTTCGCTGCCGCCATCAACGTAGCGCTGGGGGCCTCATGGTCCTCGGCGTTCGTCGCTGGCCGGCGCTGTTGTCGCGTGAGGGCGACAGTGCCCGCCCGCCTGTTCTTGGCCTCCCGTTGGAAGACGGGGCATGCGCTGCTGCACGCCGGGTGGGCCCCTGCACAGTTTGCGCAGGTGGCCGGCTCCGTCTTTGGACGTGGGCACTCGCGAGCGGCATGCCCCTCTCCACATCTGACGCAGGCGAGCGGGCGGTGACACTGGTGCGAGCTGTGTCGAAACTGCTGGCACCGGTGGCACTGGGCGGGCCCGCGTTTGCTCCGCCACGCCTCAATACGGACACCACGCATGTTCAGGAACTGCGTGGTGTCGTAGATCCGCCTGAAGTCAGGGGTCCTTGCAATGACCGCATGGAATAGACAGCCGGGGCGTCCGCCGCGCGCATTAATATTGCGCACGTATTCCGGCTGAAATTCCATGCGGTGGAGTTCGTCCGTGATGTCGGCGACGTCCGTGTCCGCCGGCAGGCCCCGAATGGCCACCTTCACGCTCCGCTCCGCTGGCGGCGTGTAGGAGAACCAATGTAGGCCGCTCTCCTTCTCCAGGCCCGTGAGGTAGCGCTGGACCACCCTGTATTCCTCTTCGCTCTCGGGGAGGAAACGAATCCCCCCCTGGAAAGGCCGAGCGTTAGGAGGGTGGCCCAGTTTGTCCCTCAGGGCCCGAAAGTGGGCGGCCCAGTTTGGAAGTCTTTCTACCACCAGCGGAGGGTAGCGAGGCTTCTTCTTGGTTGTGGCGGTGGCGGTGCCCGTGTTGGTCCCAGAGTTAGGTTTAGCACTCACCGCTTGGTCCGGGGCTGCGACAGCGGCGGAGGCCGTGTCTCGTCCGGGGGTCGTCGTAGTCGAACGCCGGGCTGCCTCGGCGAACGTAGGCGGGCCGGCTCCAGCTCGACCGCGCGGTTCACGCTGCGGGAGTGGGGAGCCGCCGCACATGCGCTTTGCCTCTTCGGCGGCTTCGTCGTCCGAGCTGCGGGGACGACGCTGGGCCCTGGCCTCAAGCAGCTGCTCGAGCTCGAGGCCCAGGTCGTACTCCTCGTTTGAGTATTCCATCGAGCCGGCCACGGAGCCGCCCGATCGCATCGAGAGGTCGCTCGCCTCCCTCGACGTGTAGGGCGTCATGGTGGCCGGCGAGTCCTGTGCTGAGATGCGCGGCGGTGGCGGTGAAAGCAGCCCCATGGGGGCCGCAGCTGCACGTGGTGTTGTTGTCATCGCTGGCGGTGCGGCGGTCGAGCCCGCCAGCATGCAGCGCGGGACGGGCGACGCGGTGCGCTCGGCGCTAGTGGAAGCCGTCGCGGCAGCGGCGCGTGCGCGGGGAGCGGAGCGCGCAGCGCTCGCGGGCGCAGTCGCGGTGGCCGTGGGGCGGGACGCGGCAGGGGCGGTGGGGCGCTTCTCGCGCGCCGGGCGCGGCTGAGCCAGCGGCAGAGGCGGTGCGGCAGCCACGCGGGGCGCGGGTTGCGGGGGGCGCGCGTGCTGTCGGAGCGGCGGCGCGGGCCGGGGTTGTGCGCGCACCTTGTGCGCGAGTTGAGCTCCCGGCAGGCCCCGGTGCCTGGATGGGCACGGGGCGAAAGGCCGGGGGGCGGACGGGGACCGCCGGCTGGCGGCCCGACGACGGCGGCGGCGAAACGCGCGCAGTCGACGGCGTCGTCGGTGGGCCGGAGCCGGCCGGTTGGGTTGTAGGCGCGGCTGCACCTCGGTTGGTGGTGGCGGAAACACCGGAGGGACGCGGGGCGCCCGGCGGCGTAGCCCCCAGGTACGGGAGCGACGTCGCCCGGCCCTCCGCGTGGTCCGGTGGTGAGCTGGCGTCGGGCTCCAGCGAGCCGCGGGCGCCTGGCTTCTTCGGCATCTTCTCAACTGGGCGAGGAGCTCCGCGACCGCATCGGCGTTTGGGACGCCGGGCAGCGGGGTGTGTCCCCCCCCTGTGCTCGCACCAGCTTCAGGCACTGGCGCGGGCACAGAAGACGAACAGTCAGTATGGTGCGGTCCGGGCGGGTAAAAGTTTTTTCCGTGTACCCACTATTGTGTTCACTTTGGCACTCACTGCACTACACAGGAAAAACAGTAGGTGGCGTCCTCGAGCCAATCCCTATGACGCGCATTTCTGAACTGACCTCTTATACTTTCACCGGTAACGAAACCATAGCGCGATCTATCTCGACGCCAACGCCATCTATCGAGTGCGGTGACAACTCTTGACCAAAAGTGAATATTAGATCACGCTATGATTTCGTTCTAAATCCCAACATACCGCCCACCAAGGACAGAACGCGAGCTCAACAGCAGTAGCTCAATATATCTCCTTAATTATTATAGGCTTAGCCGTATTTGGGTCCAATAGATATTTATAAGATGTCATTGTCAGAGTTACTCAAAATGGAGAAATAAACCATCCACGCGAAGACCGACATCCGCGCGGACGGAGTCGCGGGCGGAAGCTAGTATACAATAAAATATGGTTTTGGGTAAAATTGCCAGTAATGCAAGCATTTTGGAAATATTCCCGATATTTTACCGGCAATATTGCCCGTGTTGGCGCACACGATATCGAATATAAGAAGTTACAAATAAATTTTACGATAAGAATTTACGATCGTTGTATAGGTATTGAATAAAAGGCATAAATATTGTACTTGTTTTTCATGCAAAATCACATGTATAACATGAAAAATACAAAGTTCCCAAATATTTCCACTCCGGCAATATTGCCACTTACTATATTCCCATTTTGGGCAATATTGCTGGTAACGGCACATCCATATGTACGATAGATAAAACCTGTTATGAAAAGAAACATTTAATAATTTACTTATACTGGTTTCATTAATACGAGTATAACATGGTCACCCTACACACTGAATTTACAAGAAAATAGTTAAGTATTGTTTTCTCAGAATCCAAAATATGTACATTGCTGAATTGTGCAGATATCTTTAGCAGACATTTCTGCTAAATGTTAGTATATCTGGCTTTAGATTCCATTGAGAACTCAGGTGGCTACAGTCAAAAATATACAATTAGAACGTCAGGATTGAGGAGCCAAAGAAAATACGTTCATCTAAAAAAATTACTCTGTTTTACCATTTTATTCCTATACTGCAAAAACAAACACAACACCTGCTAAATGATCAGTATGTTGAATATTTTAATTGATCGCTCACATTCAATATAATTTCAGCTCTTGCGTCTAGATTGAGGAGCCACACTAAAACTATTGTATTTTCTTTGATTTTAGCGCTACAGTAGCCAAATTTTTAGACGATAATATGCACAATTGCTGCTAAATGCTGCAAAAGTTTCAACAATGTGCATCTATTACTTACCGAGATCCAAGGTGGCTCCTCAATTCAAACGTTTAGATTGAGGAGCCACTTTTGCATTAATATAACTAGTGATATATTTTGCTGCTAAATCTAGAATTTGTGCTGCAAAATCAGCTACATTGCTGCTAAATAATGGTGAAATCAGATTTTAAAAATCTGATGTGGCTCCTCAATCCTGACGTACATTCTATTTTTGTAGCTCACTCGCAAACTCAAAGTGATGCCCAGATTAGTGCTCATTCACAATAATCCGTCAAAGTCAAAGATGATTCGTGTTTTTTGACGAATCGTCTTTTTTCACGAATCGTTATTTTGATTTGTATGGGCGGCTATACATTTTAATTTCCCGTGTTTACACTATTAGGGTCCCCACATACATCAGTTTTCCTGATCAGGAATCCTGATCCGTTTTCTATACGAACACAGTGAATTCTTACAAGTGTGTGTGCATGTTTTGTGTGTGTTGATCACATTTTATCGTAGGTATATCATTCATCATTTGGAATTCCGTTCGGAATTCCTGATTAGGAAAACTGATGTATGTGGGGACCCTTACGGACTCGTGAAATAGGTACGTCTTAAGGCCGATACGATATAGGAATGCAATTAGAACACTGAATTTGATGTTGTAACCGTTTCAGGTGTGTAAAAAAATGCATTTGACAAGTGTCCAAATACTTTTTTTACATCTAAAACCAATGATTTCAAAAGGAAGGATACGCCCTTCAGAACATTTCGACGCAACATTCTTTAAAACAACTAAAAGTAGCGCCATCTATGATAAACCATACGAACTACGTTCAAGTAGCGTTACATAAATTGACGACTTATGGTCAGTAGTTCAGACCGAGACGCGAAGCGACGCGACGATGCGTGAAGAGGCCTGTCATTTCATTTGCAAATGGCGGCCTCATAGTCCAGGGGCTAGAGGTAGTTGAGTAGGTATGCAAAATCCGAGTGACGGCAACTATGACCAAATTCATAAACATAATATTATTATGCGCTTTATCTGTCCCGCAAAAAGCTGTGATCTGATTTTTCTCTAAATTATTACGGAAATAATCATTAAAATGATTTTAAATCATGTACTCAATACATTCCGTTTACGATTAAGAGAAGAGGGCGAAAAAAAATTAACCAAAAAATTGACCGGCAAGTTCTACATTGTTATTCTTTGACCTTTTCTTCACTTAAATCGGTTGGCGAAATTCGTTACTCACAATTATGCATACTCAGTCACCTCTAGCTCCCGGTCTTCACCTCGCATCGTGGAGCGGCCGCGTGCAGCGTCAAGAGGCGCCGCGCTGCGTCGTGAGGCCTTGAGATGCGCAGCGCAGCACCGCTGCCTTGAGATGCGTCGCGCTGCGCCACGAGGCGTCGCGCGGCGCATCGCGGGGCATCGCTGCGCATCTCAACGTATTCTAAATTCTCAAAACGAAATGTGTATCTTTTGAGGTAGAAAATAAAGTCGTATTTTGAATGGCTCTTAAAAGTGTGCGCGCATCGTCGCGTCGCTTCGCGTCTCGGTCTGAACTGACCCTATGACCGAATTCATAAACATAATATTATTATGCGCTTTATCTGTCTGTCTTTATCTGATTTTTCTATTAATTATTACGGAAGCAATCATAAAATGATTTTAAATTATGTACTCAATACATTCCGTTTACGATTAAGAGAAGAGGGCGAAAAAAATGAACCAAAAAATTGACCGGCAAGTTCTACATTGTTATTCTTTGACCTTTTCTTAACTTAAATCGGTTGGCGAAATTCGTTACTCACAATTATGCATACTTAGTCACCTCTAGCTCTCGGTCTTCACCTCGCATCGTGGAGCAGCCGCGAGCGGCGTCATGCGGCGCCGCGCTGCGCCGCGCTACGTCGTGAGGCCTTGAGAGGCGCAGCGCAGCACAGATGCTTTGAGATGCGGCGCATCGCTGCGCATCTCAACGTATTCTAAATTCTCACAAGGAAATGTGTATCTTTTTGGTGTAGAAAATAAAGTCGTATTTTGAATGGCTCTTATAAGTGTGCGCGCATCGTCGCGTCGCTTCGCGTCTCGGTCTGAACTGACCCTTAATCTTGTGACATGATTTTTAATCGGAATTAAGAATGTTGTAAAAAAAACGTAAGAGTAAAATAAATGAATTTCAACAACTTATTGCTATAATTCGTTAGTACGTTTTTGAACATTGATTTAAACATACAACCAGTTTACAGTTGGTTTACAGGTGATTCCTACGCACGTAGTAGTCCGCGAAATACAAATTTTCTGAGAATGGAGCAAATGTTTTGGTACATTCTTATATTTAAAGTTATACTTGTTATTGTCGCGAACCATATTTTCATCAAGTCACAACTTGTCACTGATAATGCAAATTGCAAAAAAAAACATGAAAATTTGAATTTCGCGGGCTACTACGGAGGAATCGCCCTAATATAGCACGCTTATAACTTTGTGATTTTTCATGATACAGTTTTGAAATTTTGTGCATAGATTCTTTACACAAAAATCTTAGATAGATGTAAAGGGTTTATATTGTCGGGCCTAAAATTGTTGTAAATTAGGTCTAGTGTCATCCATTTCAAGGAATGCACTTAATTGCCAAACACTCTCACCCTTATAATAAAGAATTATATTCAAAATGACTTGCAGTAAGTCTGTAATAAATTATTATAATTATACTTATTACTTCTAACGTAGGTGCCGTAGTACTATTAACATTATGACGTGCTACCATGATGACGACATCGATGACGAAACCAAAAAGATATAGGCTGATGACAAAAACAAAATTCCTTGAGGAACATAGGTATTTATGTTAATAATGTAATTTAACAAATGCATAAAATACACCCACCTACTCCTACAACCTTACCTTATACCACCACCACTACACTAACTGTGCTTAAATCGCTAGTCGCAACCCTATTGAGCACGCCGATCGTGACCTTCAAGAGTCGTTAGCGTCAGATAAACCAAAACTCTCGCTCGTCACCATTCAGTACATTTTTGCTTGCGCACGCGATGTGGAGGCTATTAAAAGGTGTGCGATGCGGACGCCAGTTAAAATGTACTTTATTATCTCGAGCATAGATTTTACATTTGTTTGATTGTTTTTGCAGAGTGACACTTCTGTACGTAGTACTATTAAAGTATTAAGTACGCTGACTACGCTGTGTGTGGCATAACAATGACTTAAATATGTTTGACGGGTGCATCATGGAGATTGAGGAGAAGTTAATCTTCTTTGTGCAGTGCTATGAATGTTTGTATAATATAACATCAAAACAGTACAGTGACAGGAATACAAACAATAATGTGTGGGATAAGTGGACAATTGGGTTTATCGGGTAAGTAATTATTTTATAAATATTACAAAATAAACGGTCAAGGGAAGGCAACTGTCAAAGTGGCGCTGCCTAAGATAATTCCAAAATAACTGTCACAACAAAGGAATTTTCTGTAAAAAACGTTTTATTGATATACACACATCAACACGGTCTAGGGATATTTTTAAAAAAGCGAATTACTATCAATGTGTTAATTATTTATATGACACTAGCTTCTGCCCGCGACTTCGTACGCGGATCCTGTTGCTTATGCCAGCGACAACGGAGTCGTCAAAATCGAAGATCTGAAACGTCTGATGTCCAATAGAGCCCGGGTAAATAATAAATGGGAGCTCTGGCCAGGTCCTGCAGTCTCGACATTAAACAGCAACAAAAATCGGTCGCTAAGTCGTATCGTTATCAAATTCCTTTAATATATTTTCAACTTTATTGAATTACTTTTTTAGCATTGAAAACCGGTGGGCGCTGGGTGGCGTGAACATTCTTCTTCTTCTTCATGTTTTCCTAGTACTTTTTCAGATCCCTTATTCAATTTCGGCAACAACACCTTCTTCGTGATCATGTTACTACGTTTTATGTCACGTCTCACGGAAACAGAATAAAAATTTGATCTTCTTGGTGGCTGCATGGCATTGATAATTATGATAATATCGGCACAATAAGCTTAGAAACTCAATACAAACACATCGATTGGTCAATTGATGTTTTGATTTTCGTTTTGTTGGCATTCCATGTCAGGTGCGTTTTATTATACCACGTTTTATGTCACGTCCCACGGAAACGGGAAAAAATAAAACAAAATGAAAAAAGGTAGAAAGTATCCTATATGTTTCTCCTGGTTCTTAGCTACCTCCCTACCAATTTTCAGCCAAATCGGTTCAGCCGTTCTTGAGTTATAAATAGTGTAACTAACACGACTTTCTTTTATATATATAGATGTATATATTTAAAAGATACGTTATTTAATATTCTACCATTTTTTAATAATGTGTGGGTATCACCAACAGGAACAGGAACAGGTCGTAGCAGAATAACGATGCACTTATTAGGGTATAAAACTGTCTTATATTTCTTTACAAAACAAGATCACTATTTAGTATTCGGTACAATTTTTCACCGTTTATTACTATCACTCAATAACTTTGCACAGCTTATAGCGTCGAGTCCGATAACAGAATAGATCCGCAACCAGCCAAACGTTTTAAAATCAACTCCCAAACGCCCCCGTTTTAGCGCGAAGAAACGAGACTGTCATTGATTCCCGCCATTTTTTTTCAACCAATTACAGAGCGACCATAAATTAAATAAAACGGTAAAGTTGCCAGCATAAAATATTATTGTAAATTTAAAAATAGTGAATGTTAATTAAAACAATAGATTAGCGGAAATCAAAACGCACAAACCCTAACAAATGGTTAAGGTATAGATTAAAATTTCAGGATTTTATGGAAAAAAAATGAAGCATAGACGGAAACCGTATATGAATGAACTTTTAATTTGTGAGTAAAAACTGAAAAAAAAATGAAAAATCATTTAATTTGTGTTTATAAACTTGAAGTTAGTAGTCTGAGAAAGCGCCCATGATGTTCATAACACATCGGCAACGATTCGGCATGCTCAGAACAAGGTTGTCAATGTCTTGCTGCGGAATATTGTCCCATGTCCTTCTGAGGTGCGCAAAAAGTTGATCTTCTGTAGCCAGATTTTCAGGAACTTCCTTCAGAGCTCTTCTTTGCAGCATATCCCACGCATGCTCAATGGGATTTAGATCTGGTGATTGAGCAGGCCAGTCTAAGGCCCTAACATTATGTGTATGTAACCAAGCTGCTACCGTTAATTCTCGCCGTGTGTGCCCGAGCATGGTCGTGCATGAGCAGGAAATGTTGCCCCATTTGTGTTCTGTGGGGCAAGATTACGGGCCCCAGCACCTGTTGGACGTATCGTTCTGCCGTCATATTGCCCCGCACCCAAACGAGATCCGTCCGTCCTCCAAGACGAATTCCTGCCCAAACCATAATTGTTCCTCCTTGGTATGGGTGAACTTCCTGAGGGTTCTGGAGACGGCTCCATCGTCCAGGAACTCGCCAAACACGCGTCCTTCGTGAATCTGGATGGAAGCCGAACCTGGATTCATCCGTGAACAGCACATTGGACCATTGCTCACGGCCCCAGTCCACGTGGTTCCGAACCCATTCTAATCGTCATCCACGATTGCCTCTCCGTAAAGGTGGGACCCGGAGTGGTCTACGAGAGCGTAGATTGCTTTCATGGAGTCGCCTTCTTACAGTTTGGTCACTCACAAGCACTTGGTGTTCCACTCGCAGCCTTTGGACCAATTGAGTCGCCGTTGCATTTGGTTGTGCTCGCGCAGTAATTTGCAAAAATCGGTCTTGTCTGGGGGTAGTGATGCGACTTGGCCCCCGGTGCCTCTCCGCTACTTCACCTGTGGCACGATAGCGTGTCCACAATCTTGAAATTACATTTTGATGGGTCCCTATGGCCTCAGCAACATTACGCTGAACAGATCCAGCTTCCAGCATTCCCACAGCTCGTAAAATCTCCGCCCTCGTCAAATGTCGGCGTTGCATGGCTACAATACCTCAATTTTAACTTTATCTTTCGTTTAAAAATGAAAAAAAACTGTAACTAAACGTAATTCGTATTGTTTTCTAAATTTCGCACAAATGAAAATTCCCTCTCCTATACATCAAGACATTTTTATGCCACCGAAACAAAAGAATTTTCAAAAATTTGGATTTGGAATTAGTCTGAGATAAATTACAAACAAATCGGTGTATAAAAGATTCCAATGCGGCCAGTACTTTTCGAGTTATTTAATTGAGTATGAAATATCCCTAGACCGTGTTGATGTGTGTATTATGGCTAAATTTTGTGTAATAGGCTGCAAACATGTTGAACACACTTTTCGGTGATTCAAATAATGGGTAGCTGCTGTGAGAATAAAACTTGTATTGTAATATCACTGAGGAGCAGCTATATTAGGGTGCGTCCACATCTGCACGCGAAGCATGGCGATTCTATCTCTATTCTACCAAGAAAAAAAGACAAAGCTCTTTCTATCCCACTTGATAAATGTCTTCTGCCCGAGCATGGCGCGGCCTGTAGACTCGCCTTTCTATGAAAACAAAGACATAAGATTTCTTTCCATAGCAACGGCGAATGACTGAGCTGTGAATGAACTAAAACGTTTAGTTAACCAAAAAAACGTGTAAAATTCTCAAGTTTTCAATACATTAAAATGATTTATTGGAATCAGACAGAATTATAGTCAGTACAAGTCTGACAGTCCCTCATTCTCAGAGGACTCATTTGATGATTTTACCACGCAAAAAAAAAGTGTCAAAAGTAGAGAAAATATTGACGGCAAGCTTGACGTTGTAGACTTGTTTCTATCGTAGAGAAGAAACATTTCTTTTCTACGTGACAAACATCGCCATGCTTAGGACGACAGAGATCTTTCATCAATCTGCCAGTTTGTCGATTCTCCCGTCGATATAACTCGTTTCTACGGTGGTCATGCTACGCGTGCTGGCGAATGCGCAGCTCGCGCGCCGTCTGCGAGCTGTGAAAATGCGCGCTTGAGCGCGCATTTTATGCTCTTGAGTCGCTCCTGCGCCGCTCGCGCGCCGATCGCGCGCACTCTACGCGCCGTGTGTACGGCCTGCGCGCTTCACCTACTTGAAAGCAAACCGAACGGTAAGCACGGGAACTGCACGCGTGCAGACCGCGAGCCGCGCGCGCGCCTTTTGCGAGCCTTGCGTGAGTGGCGCTAAAGAGGCGCACCACCAATCCACCATTGCCGTGACTGCGCGCGCTCAGCTCGCAAACGGCGCGCGAGTTGCGCATTCGCCAGATATCGACGCACCCTAAAACAAATATGCTACCCGTGCCGTGCGAAGCCGGGATAGGCGGTTAGTTTAATTTATTTACATATCTCTTGCTCTGTAAGTACACCCTTACACCCCTGAATGCCGGGGTGTATGACTATCATTACAGCATAGGTTTTGGAATTTGAAAAAAGAACTGTCATACTCATACTGCACGAAGAATATTTTTAAAAAGTTAATTTTTTTTTCTCGGTATCGATTAATTACTCGAATCGGAATCTAGACAATTTATTTTATAAAGATTTTGTTTTAAATATGGAACTATTTGTTTCCACATCGTATGTTAGATGGAATCGATTTAAAAATGAAACTGGCCAGCAAGATTTGACGCGCTTGCGTGCGTGAAAAAAAAAAGGCAGTCTACTAGTAGGCGCGAAAGCATCGCGAAAATAATTAATTTTCTTGTTTGAGTTCTTTTTCAAAAGTTTTAAACATGTCTAGTGACGAAGACATAGATCTAACGCCCGATTTTATTAAAGAAAGGGCAAAAACAGTTGTCGAAAATATATTACCGCCGAACTCGAAAGAAAGATATGTAAAGGCATACGACGAATTTATGAAATGGCGGTCAGAAAAAAAAGTGAAATCTCTTTCTGAAAGTGTTTTTATATCATATTTTGATGAATTATCTAAGAGGCTACAACCTTCCAGTTTATGGTGCTTTTATTCCATGCTAAAATCTACAATGATGACAAAACATGACGTGATTTTGAAAGATTTTTCTAAACTTACTGCTTTCTTGAAAAGGCAGTCTGACGGCTTTAAAAGCAAGAAATCGAAGGTATTGACTGCAGAAGAAGTACAGAAATTCTTAAATGAAGCTCCGGATGAAATTTATTTAGCAATAAAGGTACCTACGTATTTACTTGCCCTTTTTAATAAGTTACCAAAATATTTCACAAAAATACTATGCGAATTTGGTGCCTTTAATACAACTTATGTCTTTTTTACAGGTTGTTCTAATTTTTGGGATATCGGGAGCCTGCAGAACCGTGGAATTGACAAACTTGACAATAGAAAATGTAGAAAAACATAACAAATTACTACTCATAAAACTGCCGAACACGAAAACTAAAATTGACCGGTCATTTGTTGTGCATGAAGAATTTGCAAATTATGTTGAAAAATATCAAGCTCTTCGGCCTGAAAACGTGGATACAAATCGTTTTTTTCTTAATTACAGTAAAGGAAAATGCCACAGACAAGTAATAGGAAAAAACAAATTTACAGGCATGCCAAAGCAAATAGCCACATATTTAAAACTGAGTAACGTAGAGTTATACACCGGGCATTGCTTTCGCAGAACATCAGCGACTCTATTGGCTGATTCGGGAGCCAACCTCACTCTGTTAAAAAGGCACGGCGGCTGGAAGTCCAGCAAAGTGGCCGAAGGTTATATCGAAGATTCGATGGCAAACAAAAGCAAAATTACTTCTAAAATAACAGAAAATATAAACTTAAAATCACCACGTCAAAGCACATCATCTGAGCCATTTTTTAATGAAGAAAATAGTACCAGTCAACTGCCGCCATTTACGATGCAAGAACCTCAAGTCACTCAAACTCAAGTCTTATCATCACAAACTCATATTCAAACTATAAATATACCTAAAAAGAACGTGACCATATCTCTTACAAATTGTAATAATTTTACTATTAATTTTAATTAAATACACATTTTTTTCTTCTTAATAAATGTTCATTGAAACCTGCTGTCTTGTTGTTTACTTACCTCACCAAAAACCTCGTATGCAATTGATGTCATACAGCCCTTGGTTAATAATCTACTATTATTAATTTCTATTATTATACCATAACTAAACAATCGAACATACTTTTCAAAATAATAATATATCTCGGAAGACAACGCGCCGTTGACTCGGGCCTTATCCTTGGCCGGACAGCGAGCTACCCATTACTCGCCGTCCGCAAGCTGATGCCTACGGTAGCCGTTATTTGCCCCGCGATGTCCGATGCCCTGCGGGGCTATTGCATATCTCGGTGTCTATAGGGTTTTCATCAAATAGCTGTCAAAAGGTAATTTTTTATTGTCATTTGCAATGAAACTGATAAATGTAAATGTTCCCTAAAATCAACTATTCTAACGCTCTTGAGGCACTCCACTCCTCAACTTAGCCTCATAACAGTTGTCAAGCCATCCAAGTTCAGTGGACAACCGTTGGTCAGTGACTAATTGACTATCAAGTTAGCCAATAGCCCTGCTGGACGTCTTCGATAGTGGCTGGACCGTGCCGTAGAGCATGTTCTTTCCCTCACGTGTCCCGACTGCTATCCATTCCGCTCACCTGCCGTTGAATTCTCTCGATCATGTGAGACTTGGTCACTGGGAAAGGGCCGCTTTATATTTAGAGACTGTGGAAAAGCGTCATCTCCTACAAAAACATGGTGTGCCCGACAAACATTTATTGGGAAGTAGTCTTAGTTGTTTTGTAGCTTCATTCCCACTTTAGAATTAGACGAAATGCCTCCGTCGTTGTTGCGCTCATAAGATTCTATGTCAACTACAACAAATCTTTACTTTTCGTCTACTATAAAACAGTGGCTGAAGTGTTTTTTGTATTAAGTAATGTTACGTCGATCGAATTGCGAGACCTATCTATAAGCTTCTCGAAAGTTCCACAAGGTTCTCGACAATTCTACTGAAGATTGGTCAAGAAGTTTCTAGAAAATTCTACCCTGTTCTACATGTTTCGAGATGGTTCTGGAATGTTCCAGAAGGTATGGGACTATGTCGAAGTCTATGGATGTTTCCAGAACATTCGACCACCTTCTAGAAACATCTAGTGGGTCCGGCCGGGGTATAAAAAGGGCGCCGATCGGGGAGCTGAGTCAGTCTGGTTTTGACTACGATCGAGGCAACTCGAAGTGAACTGGAAGCGATCTCTAAGTGATTTTTACGTGTGATTAAGTGAGTTTATAAGTGTTTAATTGTTGAGTAGTGTTAAGTGTTTGTTTTAATTAGTGATTCGTGTGTGAATAAAGTTTATTTGGTTTTAATTGGTGTTAATTAATTTATCCCGATACCCAGCTCGTAACAGTAATAATAGAAGTACAGCTTTTCCAATGTGCTTTTATGTGGACGTGCTTTCCGTTAATAGCTCGTATGCAATTAGGAAAGTTCCAGATACTATCGAAATCTTTTTCTATCGACTTCCATAGCTCTCGTGTGCTCTCGTGTTGGTTTTGGCATAACCATACGTTGCAATGCTTTCCAAAGTGCATCACAGGTTTCGTGAATAATTATTGTTAAAACAGTACTGTAACCCATGCTATATAGCTTTGTGCAACAGACTCAGATCAAAAAAATAGGCAGATAGAACGTGCGCGAACAACAAAGTGATGGCAGTTTTTATTTATGTGGGCGCGGCAGGTAAGTCGCGCCGTGTACGAACACGTGCATCTGTGTGCGTTTACGCTTGCCAGATATTGAGAAATACTCCCACATTTTTGTTCAGTTAAATTGTTCTCAAATATTGTACTACTATTTTTTTAATTGGAAACGCGATTTTGCTTTATGGTTATACCCAGAGAGCAAAAGCGTGTAGTATTTATTATTAAACAGAATAATAATAAGGAATAAAAGTTAATATGCGTAATTACTTACTACCTATTTAATTATTTTATAACAGACCAGATAACACTTCATAACGCTTTTTGGTAATTTGTTTAATAAACTATTTAAGGATAGGTTTCATCACACACACACATTCCCCTAATTCAGGGTAATTTACCCGTCATAAACTAGCAACACAGACGATTTACTGTTAAGGTTTTGTGTTTCAAGTGAGCCGAAAATATTTTATGGAAAATAAATACCAAAACAATAAAAATAACAAGAGTTACGTGTGGAAAGATATTCCATCTTGTTTTCTTTGTTTTTGTGAACAACTTTTGCAGTGTTTAAACACACAAGACGGCATGTTTTGACATAAAATGGCAAATCACTAGTGACGTGTGAGCGAGACGATGCGTAGCTTGGTACTGTCGTCGCGAGTTTGTATTAACTTTTGATTTTGTATTAACTTTGGTCGACACACTCGCGTGTTCTGAGCGCTCTATCTGGCTATTTCTTTGATCTGAGGCAACAGACTTGAAGCTCATTGCCGTATAATAGTCCAGTCATTTTAGGTTTATCTGCGGAAAAAATCCTAGTGAGCTGAATTTTTGTACACACCTTTATTACGGCGTTGTTGTGAAAAATCGACATTAATATCGTTCCGGCTAAAAAAGTTATCAAGGTCAAAAGGTCACGAAAATCAGTTTTTTGCAAATATCTTGCGACCTATGCTCGGAGGTCTGGTTATTTAAAATTGTTTGTCGTGAAATTATCAACAAAAACCGGCCAAGTGCAAGTTGGAGTCGCCCATGAAGGGTTCCGTAGTAGCAAGCATAGATTAGGGATATAATTATACTGAGATTAGTAAGTAATATGCACAAACAATAAAAATAACTTTGTTTTTCATAGTGTTTGTATGAGTGGCAAAGTTATATTTGCGGTTTTTGAAAATGTACTATATCTCAAAAACTGCTAACTATATCTCATCCAAACCAATTTTCGTTGGTAGTTTTTGTTGAGGTCTACATTATGTATTTTTTTTTAGTTTTATCACTCTCTTATTTTAGAAGTTACAGGGGGGGGGGACACACATTTTACCACTTTGGTAGTGTCTCTCGCGCAAACTGTTATTAGTAACCTCACTCTATTGCTTATTTACGGACTTAAAAAAAAGGAGGTTCTCAGTTCGACCTGTATGTTTGTATGTGTGTATGTATTATGTTTGTAATGTATGCATGTTTGTCCGCGAGCAAAATCAGCTCAATAAGAGTTTTTCTGCAGATTGGGGTTTAAAGTGTCTAAAATGACTGGGCTAGTAGTCAAAAACCTGAAAAAGATTTTTGAAAATATAATTAGAAAAATTACTACAATTTTAAAAGTATAAAATAACAATTCGAATTAGTCGTTTCCGTAATCTTGTATAACTATTATTATTATAAAAAATAAAAAAATATTATAGAAAACTAGCGACCCGTTCCGGCTTCGAACGGGTGGATACCTATGATATAGAGGTATATAATGTATAGCCTATGTTACTCATGGTGAATGTAGTTAACTAGTTAGCTTTCTAATGGTATAAATATATCGTATAAATAATATTTATACGATACTCACGTCACTGAATTGTTTTGCCTTCCCGGAACGGATAAAGTTTAAGTGTTAGTGGAGGGGTTCCTCCACTAACACTTAAACTTTATGGTATTGTATTAAAGTTCAAATTGACTTAAGTATTATTACGAATCTTTTGTACGGGAATATAGAAAAATGTTGTTTTTAGACTTCTTCAGGCATTTTTTTAGAAATTATTATTAAAAAAAAAATTACCGAAATCGGTTCAGCCGCTCTCCAGATTTGCGCTTAGCAACACATTCAGCGATTCATTTTAATATTATAGTTTATACAATAACTTTTTCTTTTATTTCAGCACAAGATTGTCAAAAATACTGGAAAAAAATCCGTGATAGTTACAGAAGATCATTAAATTTAAGAAAAGATGGTAAAATTAGTTCTAGAGCGAAGAATAAACCCATAAAATATGAGAAAGAATTGGAGTTTCTAAAACAATATATTGAGCAAGAAGTTCCCCAGGTCATAAATGTTGATGACTCATCTGCACACTCTTTAAATGATGATTCGCAACCTGCAGAACCACCATATCAAGCAAATTCGCCAGTATCACAACAGCCTAGAGAGCCACAAGAGCTTAGAGACACAACATCCGAAATATTATCCCGTTACCTTGAGGCTCAAAAGGAAGAAGACTCCACAGATTATTTTTTTAAAAGCATGGCAAGCAAAGTAAAAAGTATGCCTAATAAAATGAAGGCAGAAATTGAACGCAAGATCTTCCAGATTGTTAATGCCGCAGAATTAAAATTGTCAGAACAAGAAGAATTGAAATTGTTATATTCATCTCGTGGTCAAAGTGTTATGACACACACGCCATCATCGGTTGGTAATGATCACACTAAGACAGTCAAAGCACCTTCTGCTAATTACAAATCAGGCAAAAATAATAACCCTGTAAACAAATACGAGATTTACACGCCGTCAAATTGTAGTGATGAAACTGATATAACGGATCCTCTTTCCAATTTTGAAATCCGCAGAAACAAAAAGTTTATAGATAAAAACAAAACTTACACGCGCTCAAAGCGCGCAAGCAGATCATTACCATACACATTTACGCCGTCATCTGTTAGGAATGATAAAAACTATGCACTTTTTACTAATTATGAAAGTAATGACGACATGTTTATGCCGTCGCCATAAACCAAATTAATAACATTTTGACATTATTTTATGTTATAACCGGTGTTGGTGACCCAATAATATTCCGTAAAATTTTGTTTCAGTGTGGTGAAAATATGGCAAATAAATCATTTGGCAAACGAAAAAAGTTGTTTCGTAAATCGGTGAAACATAATTCGGTAAAGTAATCCATACACATGTATGATACTTCGATGATCTTAAAATTTGTCAAATAATGCATATAATTATAATTATAGCAAAAAACATGGCCGTCAACAGTTTTCGGTAAAATGAAATTCGAACAAAAAATATTTGGAAATGTGATCGGTTCCCATCAATAAAAAGTATATCAAAATCGAAGTTTCATGAGATTTTTCACTTGTTGTTTACTTATTCAGGCTCAGATATTTTTATTAGGTCTAGTTACGGAGATACAGGTACCCCTCAAAATCTGCTCTCCAGGCGACTGTTGAAACCGCTATACCACAAAATTTTCTTGAATTGAATGAGACTAAATTTAAATCATGTATTAAACGCGCACTATTGTAACCTTTTTTTATCGTGGTAAAATTATCATACGAATCCTCTCGCCCAGTAAAATCCACGGTGATCCTTCAATTTAGCCAAAAAATAAGCCCTTTACGTACCAGGGCCATGGTTACCAAGTGAGACAGTCCCGCGACCGCACTATGTAAGCTGGTTTATTATAAATTGGGCGATTATATTGCTTGACTCCATGCTGATCCTGCTCCACCTGACAGTGTAGGAGAAATACTGATAGCGTTTATTTAATATTTTAGTTGGAGCTGCTGAAGATTGTACAACTGTATTTGCATTTTATAGATTCAATCGTCCTAGTATTATATAGTTTCATTGTTTGTGCATTCTGTGAGTACTATGTACCTCGGAGCTATCATTCACTGAGTACCTACCTACGTCTCTTATTGACTTGAATGACCCTGGCGGTTGAGAGTATGTCATGCTCACTCAAATGTCTCGTTGATGGTGGCGCGTGTGTCGGATCATTTAGTTCCCTTAAAAATTGTTGAACTGAATGATGCTGATACATGTGTCATGTTCGTGAAAGGGCGCGATCAGGAGGGACTGGCCATCTTTTATCTGACACGGTTTTTTTTTACTTATTGATAATTTTTCTGTAAGTAATAATTTTGTTTTAGTTTTTAGTGTTTTGTTTTGGCATCTACGGTACTTTCACAATCTGTTATTAGTCTTGTGACTGGGATTGTAGCACCATAATTATTTTAAATTGTCTACTATAGTTTTAATTTTAGTTTTTTGTCAATTCAACAGTGCAACAATGGCTTACTTGAAATAAATGCTTTGCTTTAAAATTAGTTTCTGTTCTTTTTTGAGCGATGTCGTCATTTGTGGCGAAAATGCTTTTCTTTTTTTTAATCGAAGGACTTGTAAGTACTAAGACTTGTGAGTACTTTCAACATCCATTAGAAACAAACAAAAAGCACTATTTAATTTTAGAAAGCTTGTATTTCTTACATTACATATTTTAGATTATGCGTTCGATCTAGGGATTGAGCTCCAGAATTCCGGAACTGGTATAATTTCGGAATTCCAACATTGTTTCCAATTCCGGCAGAGATGTCGCTACTGTTTGCATCCATAGCCATCCATAGCCAACCAGCCTAAGCCAGCCACTCGAAGCAAGCCATCCAGCAAAAGCCAAAACATAGCCAAAGCCTTTTTAGCTAGCCAGCTGAATCGATATAGCCATGCCGTCACATCCTTCCACGAGTTAGAAGACGGGAGTTATGGTTTCCTGTCAGTCAGCCATATATGCCCCGTTGGTCTCGTGGTCGCAAGCGCGACGGCTGAGCGTGAGGTCCTGGGTTCGATTCCCGGGTCGCACAAAAAGTCCTATTAGGTTTTTCTAAAAAATATTTTTTCAGTAGCTGCCCGGAGTTAGAAAGTTGGCGGTATAATAACCCTGTGCCTCGGAAAGCACGTTAAGCCATTGGTCCTGCGCCTGATCTCTCTGGTATGTCAGATTGTCGTCCCATCGGAACTATGAGAATAAAGGAACAGATATCTACCTGTGCCTGCGCACACACGCGCTGCACTATAATATTTCCCGCGCAGTGGCTAATCTCCGTTGAAATTGGGCTCCGTGGCCGAAATCGGTCAGGAGGATTATTTAATTGTGTGCCTAGCATGAGTCTCTTCATATTTATTAAAGCAAGGAAATACAACTGATTGCATTTATACCGTCTACAATTATTTACCTCGACATTATACCTGAGTACAGTTAGGTACAGACCAGCAGGTCAACATACCCGAATCTGACAAAAACCAATTAGCCCAGTCAACGAATGCTCAAAATAAGGTATAGAGGGAAAATCTTGGAACACAATTTTTAACTACGCAATTTTGTTTGGACTAGTTAGGAGGTGAACATATCAAAAGTCCCCGCCCCTAGCCCTTGAGCTTTGGGGGAGGGGGGGGTTTGAAGGTACCATTTTTTGGTTTTTCGCTTATATCTTGGAAACCATGCGTCCTAGCGGCATAACATGTATGAACGAAATAAAAGCTGAATAAATTCCCCATAAGTTTAATTCAGTGAACATTTCGATATCTTGTATAGTTTTCGAGGTATCTGCTCTTGAATGTCTGCAATTCGGGAAAAATCATTTTTACCTTTTCACATTTGGAAAGTTGTATTTAATATCGCCAAAGATCCAAAAAGCAGCAGCAGTCTTTTCAGGCCCTTCCTTCACCACCTACGGTGCACACAGCCAGATGAAACCCTGCATGTTGAGCTGGTATGGGGCTCCAGCTAAAAAATCTCTCTCAATGCCAACAAGTAGAAGTCGGTGGCCACGATCAAGCTTGATATCTGTTGTCTTCCTCCCACCGAGGAAGCAGTAAAAAATAGCGCAGAAACTCGTTTTAGTTTGTATTAGGTTCATATACAACAGTCGTATTTCGTTAGATTCGAGTCGTTTCATAAGATTTGGCCCACTTCTGTTGCCCAGATATTATCCTTCTCATACAATGAAATTATCCTAACATGACACTAAACCAAATAGCATCATTAACCTCTAGAGCCTCAGCGGCACAAATTTGTGCCACCAAACCCCGACCGATTTAATAACTGTATTTTTAGTAAAAATAAGTCTTAAAATAGTTTCTGAAAGAATATTCTAGGTGATATAGAGCGATTTTTTCGTTCATACAATTTGTATGAAAAAATATTTTGCTTTTGACCAACTTCCGCCGTCCCGATTATTTTATTCCATTAACATAAAATGACCCTTACCTGAATGAAAGTCGAACGGCATTAATAAAAAAAAATTGGGCAACTTATTTTTATGGACAACTCACACTTGACCAAACATTAAATATGCCAAAATTGTTAACAAAAAAAAAGCTAAAGGTTCCTAAGATAGTTTTTCTGTAGCTCTTATGGATGCGGAAATCTCCCTATTAGTCAACTTATAAGCATGACCCTGTACTACGTTGGCCGATAGTACATGTATCTAATAATTATAATCTAGAATGAGTTTCTGGGCAATATTTACTGCTCCCTCGGTGAACGGAAGACAGGAGATATCAAGCTTGATGGTGGCTACCGAATTCAAGAATTACTTATACCTATGTGCATTGTAAGAGACCCCTTTAGCTGGAGGCTCACATCACCTCAAGATGCAGGTTTCACTTGGGTTTGTTCATTGTAGGTGGTAAAGGGTGGGCCTGAAAAGATTGCTGCTGCTTTCTGGATCTTTGGCGATATCAAATACAACTTTCCAAATGTGAAAAGGTAAAAATGATTTTTCCCAAATTGCAGACATTCAAGAGCAGATACCTCGAAAACTATACATGATATCGAAATGTTCACTGAATAAAACTTATGAGGAATTTATTCAGCTTTTATTTCGTTCATACATGTTATGCCGCTAGGACGCATGGTTTCCGAGATATAAGCGAAAAACAAAAAAATGGTACCTTCAAACCCCCCCCTCCCCCAAAGCTCAAGGGCTAGGGGCGAGGACTTTTGATATGTTCACCTCCTAACTAGTCCAAACAAAGTTGCGTAGTTAAAAATTGTGTTCCAAGACTTTCCCTCTATAATCGTTCGTTGACTGGACTAAATCGAATGTTAACCTTCCACTATTGTGATAAGGTTGAAAATCTATTAAACAAATTGACAGATTGAGGTAGGTTGATGTGCTGGCGTCTGTACATTAAAATTCACTTAGGTACCTAAGACAGAGAAATAACCGCTCATCGATCGAAATAGTGGGTCTGTAATTAGTTTTTTAGGGTTCCGTAGTCAACAAGGAACCCTTATAGTTTCGCCATGTCCGTCCGTCCGTCCGTCCGTCTGTCCGCAGCTTAGCTCAGAGACGCCCAGCACTAGAAAGCTGTAATTTGGTGTAAATATACGGATTTGTTGCGTCAAAAAAGTGGTAAAATAAAATCTCTTAAAATATTTTTTTTTAGGGTACCTCCTGTACACGTAAAGCGGGGATGTTTTTTTTTTTTTTCTCGCGTACCCCTTAGTGTGGGGTATCATTAAATAGGCCTTTTTTTTTTTTTTTTTTTTTATCGTGGTAAAATCATCAAATGAGTCCTCCCACCCCGGGCAGGGCGGGAGGGACTGTCAGACTTGTACTGACTAAAATCCACGGTGTCCTTCAATAGCCCTTTATGTTCCGGGGTCACGGTAATGAGATAAGTCCCGCGACCATTAAATAGGCCTTTAAAAAATATTGGTAGTTTCCATCAACAATTTTTTGATAAAAAGATTCGTTTGTGAAATATTAAGCTTTAAAGTGCTAATTTTTGCCCTACTCGAGTGTCCCCCCCCTCTACCAGCTAAACGGTTATGTTTGGGGGTGTGAAAAAATTTACAATAGTAGTATATATAACGAAGTTTAAAAGAAAATTATCATGACTAAGTGGGCTTTACATGTTTACGAGTAATAGTTGACCAACTTATAAAACGTACTGGGATAACATTTTCCTAAACAAAATGTATCGGAGAACAACTGCAAATGTAAGTTTGTCAACTTCATTTTTACAGCTATAATAGGTAGTGGAGTGGAGTGCAGTGGAGTGGAGTGCAGTGCAGTGGAGTGGAGTGGAGTGGAGTGGAGTGGAGTGGAGTGGAGTGGAGTGGAGTGGAGTGGAGTGGAGTGGAGTGGAGTGGAGTGGAGTGGAGTGGAGTGGAGTGGAGTGGAGTGGAGTGGAGTGGAGTGGAGTGGAGTGGAGTGGAGTGGAGTGGAGTGGAGTGGAGTGGAGTGGAGTGGAGTGGAGTGGAGTGGAGTGGAGTGGAGTGGAGTGGAGTGGAGTGGAGTGGAGTGGAGTGGAGTGGAGTGGAGCGGAGCGGAGCGGAGCGGAGTGGAGTGGAGTGGAGCGGAGTGGAGCGGAGTGGAGTGGAGTGGAGCGGAGTGGAGTGGAGCGGAGTGGAGTGGAGCGGAGTGGAGTGGAGCGGAGTGGAGTGGAGTGGAGCGGAGTGGAGTGGAGCGGAGCGGAGTGGAGTAGAGCGGAGTGGAGCGGAGTGGAGCGGAGTGGAGCGAAGTGGAGCGAAGTGGAGCGGAGTGGAGTGGGGTAGTGTGGGGTGGAGGGTCGAAAATCGCTTGAACCTTTTTAACAGGTTCATAGCGATTCGACGTGCCTTGACACCTCTCAAGTTTTTTTTTTTAATACGTCATAAATCGTAAACCTTTCAAAGTTGGAACCAACTACAAGAACTTTTATAGTATGTTATTACTTGCTGCTACGGAACCCTTTGTGGGCGAGTCCGACTCGCTCTTGGCCGGTTTTGTTTATTTATGTATGGCCGCAACAAATTCAATAAGTTTTGATTTTTTTATAATCCATTTTATAATAATCATAAAAGGAGAACATCCACGCTCTGTACATTTTTGGGCCTTTTCTGAAAGTACCGGCCAAAGAAAAAAAATTGTAGGTACCTATGGGTAGTAATAGTCATTTGGAGCAATAGTTACTATGGCGTAAAAAATGTAGGATTGCTATCGGCCAAGTTATACAAGTTCGAAGATTCGTAATTTTCATTACATTTGTTGATTTTTGCCAGTTATTGCAAAATTTAAAGTGCTGAGAAAAATAAACTAACTAACTAGCGACTTGCAGCAATTAAACGTAACATAATTCACGCCTGTAATCCAAAAAGGGTTGGGCCTGACGCCTCGCTCTACGCCGCGGCGCAGCGATGCATGGCGCAACGTATTCTAAATACTCTCAACGTAATGTTTATATTTTCGTGTAGAAAATAAAGTCGCATTTTGAATGGCTCTTTCTTTCTCGCGCGTGGAACACAACGCGCCGTTGTCCCGGGAATGATCCATGGTCGGACAGCGAGTCGCCCACGAATTACAGAGCTAAGCTACGCAAGGAGGTGAACGCGTAGTTTTGCAAGCATTCGTCCAATATTTCGTTTACATTATTTGTATCACGCTCGTCATTATACGACGTAGTTTTCGGTGTGAACCCAGTTTAGTCACCAACAAAACTTCGCTTAGTATAGAATAGTTTTACTTGCGTCACTTCGCTCGCTGGCGGTGCACCGGTGTGGCCTGCGCTTTACGCAATCGCATCGCTTGCTTGCGTACAACATAATGTTTATGTCCTACACATTATGTACCTAAGTATCTATATTAATTTGACCAGTATCATAATTACTTATTTTCCCTAAACTTACAGATGCTGCAGGCTGGGTAAGAACTTTGAAAATGAATCAAATAACTAAAAAGTCCGGATTGCGTCGTAGCTTATACAAATATCACAAACAAATGTTGTTTATGACAAAATCAAGAAGTAAGTTCTTCAAAATAGACAATGATGACAGTGAGGAAGAAGAGCATGAAGAAACGACTGCTGAAGATTGTGAATCTGATGCTGCTGCAGATTCTGATAATGAATCAAATGAAGACTCAAAGGAAGACATTGATAGCTCAACTTCTTCAAAAATAAATAAGGGCCTTCAAAACGAAACTACAGATGACCCACTGAATACCCCCAATACTAGTATACCGGACGATGTAATGATCGCGAAAATGGAAGCCTTCTTGCGTGCTCATACTGAAATAATGAAAAATCAAAATAATAACATACAAGAAAACCACAATGTGAATAATCAAAGTTTGCCAGTAGAACGACATGTAAATAATGAAAGTATTGTACAAGAAGACCGATATGTAGCTTTTTTTAAAAGCATACATCCATCTTTAACTTCGCTTAACGATGATCAAACTTTGGAACTCCAATCGGGTGTTTTAAATATTTTGAGGAATATTAAAAATTCGGGAAGGTTTGGAAATTTTAATAGCGACCAACCTTATTCAAATGTAAGTTATTTTGTTCAACCAGCTTCAGCTGCATCGGTTGTTATGCAAAAACCAGTGGTTGCTCCTGAAGCGACACAATCTAATTCTGTTGGATCTAGTAGAATACAGACCAAGGATGCAAGAGTTGTACTAAATCCATTGATCATTGATTGAAGGTGTTCAGTATTTAGTACTGAACGTAGTACCTATGTAACAATTTTAAGAATTATCAAGATACGTTTTGGTATAATTATCATGATAAATATAAATGTTGATTCTTTACTTAAAAATTAGAATATCATTACTAAAGTAAGTAAGAATCTTAATCTTATAAAAGATTACTTCACTCGCGAGCAAAATTATAGAATTATACTTGGATTTAGAGCATACTTGGATTTGACCCGGACCTGGGATAGCTTCTTAACCCTTTACCGCATGGAATTTTTAAATTTTTTCAAAAAGTTATATGTTACTTTATAGGCTTTATAGTATGAAAAATAATTAAAAAATATATATTTTTTCAGAATAGTTACAATAAAAAAACCGTTAGTTCCGAATCTGGAACAACATGCAATACAGCATATGTAAAATAAGGTTCCAGATTCGGAACATCATGCAGTTTAGATCGTTTGGAATTGGTAGGGTACTTACAATTAAAAAAAAAAAAAACATTATTTTATAAAGAACTAGTGGCCCGTCCCAGCTTCGCACGGGTATATTAAGAACCGCTTTTGTGCAAACTTCACATAAAGTATTTACTAAATAGTTCGAACAAAGCCTAAACATTTGGTTTGGATAGGTGAGCCCGTTCATGAGTTATAACATTACAACGAAAAGTGTCATTGATTTTTATATATTAGATATAATAGAACATTTTAGATATTATGAAACTGAGTAAAACAATTACGATCTTTGTTAAGGCACAAATAACATTTGCACTTTTGGCAATAAATTTGGGATTTTTGCTTACATCCCACCATCTAACACCTTTGACGATCAGACTTCCACTCGGGCTAGTGGTTAAATCCATCCACTGCGACTTCGATTGGAAGTCGAGTAGACATCTTATCTGTAGTAAAATAATAAACAAGTTACTTAATGCATGATGTTCCAAATATGGCCATAAGTATTTTAGTATGTATTTTCCCCGAACTGCATGATGTTCCATATTTGAAAACAAAAAGAACATGCTATTTGTAATTTGGAGCAATATGAGTTTGTGCTAAATTTGGAAAAACATGCAGTGCATGTTGTTCCAAATTTAGCACAAACTTCGAAACACATTACAATCAAGATAGTCATTTCATTACTCACGTTTTTTTTCCATTGAATTTGGTATCAATTTAAAGTTAATTAAATTGGTACCATTTTTATTAAATTATAAATGATATTTATTTTGCAAATAGGTTTTCGCAAACACTATTACAAGTCAAAACACTTTTTTTATAGCTAGATGAGGCCGGTGTTTCATACCTGACTACTCTGAGAAGAAACATCCGAAACAAACTCAGAGGTCATCGTCTCTTTTAAAGTCCAGACATAAAATTGGTTAAGTCATGCGAGGACCCTGCAGGTTTGTGTCTGAGATGGTCTTTTGAAGAAAGAACCAAACAAATTTGAGTGGACCTGTCCAGTCAGTGCAAGCATTTGTCAGTTATCGTGAAGCTCGACTCATAACCCAAGGAGCTCAACGACACGACGAACAATACCAAAGAAAGGACATTTGGGTAGGCCACATAAATAACTCAAACTGTCAGACAAACGCAAATGTCTTCTTCTTCTTCTTCTTCTTCTTCCTGCCCTTATCCCATTCTACTTGGGGTCGGCGCAACACGTTTTCTTCTTCCATTCTCCCCTATCAGACGTCACAGTAATGTACCGGGCGAAAAATAGAAAGCGTGACCCACATAGATCCTCACATTCACAACAAACTTAGTATTCTTATCTTGTTATCGGAGTAACTAATTCTATACTTTTGCTCGCTAGGGTAGGTACCTACCTATTTGTTTTAATCGAAGATACATTTGATGCGTTCGATACACGCTGAAGCAGAAACCTGCGTTCAGAAACTTGAAATATGTAATAATTATTATCAAAATAGCAACTCAAAAGGGCGTTACTTGCATGACCCTCCATTTAAAAAAAATGTTATTTTAGTGGTTCAATCATTTTTTGAAAGTAAATTTATTTTAAATTAAGTAGCTATTTTTTATTTTAGGATTTATTCTTTAGTAAGTATTAAGAAACGGTAGTTTGACTAATGTAGTAATTTTTTTTCTTTGGAAAGAAAAATTTGAACTGCGTGCAATTTTTTTTCCAAAGAAATTCTTTGAAATTCGTTACGCGTGCGTTAATGCGTTTTAATATTTATAAATTATTAATGTTAAAAAAACCTAAACAATATATGATTTGAACCAAACACTAAGTTTATGGCGATTCATTAATGTAGGTATTCAATTTCAAACAATCTTTTCCTGCCTGTATTCTTTCATCTATGTAAATTGACCCTGTACCTGTGTAAGCGCTGCTTGTGATACAATAACAAAATAATAATAATTACTTTGTTACCTTTTCGGATAATAGGATTCCTAGGTAATAAAACTATCTAAATTTATGAATCGTGTTTTTATTGTCGACTTCTTGAAGTACTGGTAACTCTGCTCAGTGCTTCAAAGAGCTGTCAGTATAACTGAAAGGGACCAACAAGGCGAATCTCACCTACCCCAAAAAATCTCTTTTTAGAGTGTTAAAGGAAGTAGGTACGGCATTTCATTTTTTAGCACATTAACAGACCCGGTACAACGGTAGCCCATACGAAATCAAGTTAGTCATATTATTATGTCCATTAAAACTCCGAGATTTAAGTAAATCCGTTTATTGAGCTGAGTAACATGGCACAGTACAAAACAATGACGTGTGTAACGCCAACCTACCCTCGACTTAGCGAATATTTTAATAAAAGAATCTTACACAAGATTGAACGTTAATATGACATCATAAAAAAAAAAAACTTACACTAGACAAAGTACCTACTCATCAACACGAATGAAACGAGTCTAAACTCGAGTCAACTTGAAACTAATACTTAAAATAGATTATAATAAAATTATTCCTAATCACAATTAAAGCAATTTATGCATTAAATTAAATTCATCAGGCCACGTGCAGCCTGAAAAACCTACCCACCACTGGCGATACTGGTCTATCTGCAATCATCCTTAGGATTCCGTTACCACTACCTCTCATTCTTTGAATAATTGAGGCTGACTTTTTGCGCATTATAGCAAAGAAATCATCCACCCTCGTCGGCAAACATGCCAGAAGCACTACAAAAACGAGGCAGTCGCAACAAAATCCTAAAGCCGTTGTTATATTGAACTCTGAGAGCATTGTAGGCGCGCTGCGTGTAGTTTCTCCATAGGGCGCTGGTGTAGAAGCTTTGGCAGTAGGCTCTAAACAATGTTACCTTTACTTGTGCTGAACACCGAAACAAAGAAAAACAAAAATTAAATAAAAGAAAAACAAAAGGTAAAACAAACAAAAAAAAAAACAATTTAGTCTGGTCCTGTGTGAGGCCAAAAGGCCCACCTCAGCATGTACTGCGACAGCTGCGACAATTTTAACTGTCAATGTCACAGCGCTGGTTTTCTGGTAGGATATGTAGAAGTTACTCTAAAATAAGAGTGAAACCGCGAGCAAACTTTAGTATAGAGGCGATAGATATTTTATCGAAACCATAAACCAGAGGACCATAGAGAGCCTTTAAAAATTTGATAGCCGGAAGTTGCGTCAATTTCCCCTTGCATTTCCGGTGTCCACAGGCCGCCGGCGAGACTTCAATTATTCCGTTATACCAACCTCCGCTTTCAGGAACTAACTGAACCGTTTTGATTTAACGGACTGAAAAAAAATTAGTTTTTGCTAAAATGTTTTGTGGTTACCTTTTAGACCCACATTATGCAAGGGTTTTACTGGGGTCGCGGGACTGTTTTATCAGGTAACCTTGACCCTGGAATGTAAAGGGCTATCGAAGGAACACCGTGGATTTTAATCAGCACGAGTTAGGCAGTCCCTCCCGTCCCGCCCTGGGCGTGGACTGCGTGGAGGACTCATTTGAAGATTTTGCCACATAAAAAAATAGGATACACAGGTCTAAGGATAACATAGTCTTGGATAAGTAACCTCAAAAAAATTTAGTAAATAGCTACGTGTGTCACTTTCGGTTCAGTATAACATTAAATCAATAATAAAATAAAGCGAATTCGGTTGTTTATGAAATTAGAATTATCCAGTATATTGTGAACGCTTCTGAAACATGACAGTAAAGTATTACTTTCCGAAGTACCTAAGGGCCGAGTCACACCGGAATGGCAGCGGCGCGGCGAGCAATTTCAGTGTGAAATAATTTTAAACTTTAACTATATACTTAAAAGACCAGTATCGCTTGAAAAATCGTGAGGCCTACCGCGGCCGACAGCGGGCTGCCAGCAGCGCCGCGAGGCCGCCCGCCAGCGACGCAGCGAGCACTTTCGGCGGCCGCTGTGACTCGGCCCTAATACTTTTGACAGATAGGTACTTAGCAACGACTATTTAGCTCAGCCTTAGAATTTGAGTTTTACCTCAAGATTTGCAGGTAGCAAAATAATGGGATGGAATTCATTTATTTTTATAGGACTTTTGACTAATTTAACCTTTATTTATTTAAACACTATAATACAGGGTATTTTTTTATCGTGATAAAATCATCAAATGAGTACTCCCACCCAGGGCAGGGCAGGAGGGACTGTCAGACTTGTACTGACTTAAATCCACGGTGGCCTTCAATACCCTTTACGTTCCGGGGTCACGGTAATTCGTTAGTCCCGTGACCAATGCAGGGTTCTTTGTAAAACATCAACTTGACCTCACTCATTGGATATTACCACGTAAAAAAAAAAGAAATAGGTACATTAGAACAAATCTGTTTATTAATAAAACTAAGTACGTATAGATACTTCATTAGTTCCATGTAATGCGGTTTTCCGGTGTTTATTTTATTCACAAATCACGTCACAATTCGTTTGTTATAATTTTTTATTTAGGTAAATCATGTTCATGTGTTGTTGTCATTTTGACCGCATTCCAGACACATTATTAGTTTTATACCTACGTCTGAACTCAGTTAATTTAAATAAATTTCGATGATTTGTTGTTATTTTATTCCTGTTTGACATATAGGTGAGGGGTTGTGAAAATATTTTTTTTGATTTAGGGATCCGTTAGTGAAAAAATAAGCATTAAAGTACTTGATTACTATTTTTTTAGTAAACCAATGTTGTTATGTTGAAACGTACAATACAAAGGCTCTATCTTGACCATTATTTTTACCCTACTACGGCAAAGCCAAAAGGAGGGTTGTTATTTTGACCGGTATGTATGTTTGTATGTGTATGTATGTCTGTTCCCTCATAACTTTTAAAGTACCTATTTATCATTACATGACAAATGAGGTGTCGTTAGAAGCGTCTCAGTTGTCCGCTGGTTATAGGGTAGGTGACGTGTCACCAAATCCAATATGGTGTCCTCTAGGGGATGTAAAATCGTAACCGAAAAAAAAAATTTTCGCACAGTATCGATCGAAAGCGGATACCTACACCCGCTCACCCCCCCCCCTCCTTAACCTATATTATTACTCAATGATAACGTAGCATTCTAATGACGAAAGAATTTTTGAAATCGGTCCAGTAACTTGATACTTACTGGCACTGATACGTAGCGTATTTATCATAGTTTTAATAGCTATCAACTAACTATATGAAGTAACAGTTAAAAAAACATGTGGGCGTTTTTGATAATATGAGGTACTGTTTAGAAGCATTGGTGGCCAAACGCGACCTCGTATGAACTAATGCTCTCAAAACGGTAAACTATAGAAGAACCGAAAAGTGACATGTCCTAGACCAGGGGTCACCAATTAGTTTCGTTCGGGATCCGTTTGAAGACATGGAATGACCATCGCGGTCCGCAGAACATTTTGTAGCCAAAAAATTTACGGAATATATACAATTAGAGCAAAGGTATTTTTTCACATAAACAAACATTGAAACAAAACGAGGACTGCTGGAAATGTGTTCTATTAATGGCGTGGAACATCAGAAAAAAAACCGCTCTACAACGCCAAAAACGCTCTGAAAAATAACAACTTACTCGTAACTAACTTTATGTAACTATAACTAGGTAGGAAAAAGCGAAATAAATTGTGACAAGCGTTTATGAGAGGGGAGACACGCACAGTAAATTAAGAAATCATCATCATCATCATCTCAGCCATAGGACGTCCACTGCTGAACATAGGCCTCCCCTTTAGATCTCCACATATACCGGTTGGAAGCGACCTGCATCCAGCGTCTTCCGGCGACCTTTACAAGGTCGTCTGTCCACCTCGTTGGTGGACGTCCTACGCTGCGCTTGCTCGTCCGCGGTCTCCACTCTAGCACTTTTCGACCCCATCGGCCATCTGCTCTGCGAGCAATATGGCCTGCCCATTGCCACTTCAGCTTGCTAATCCGGTGGGCTATATCGGTGACTTTAGTTCGTCTACGGATCTCCTCATTTCGGATTCGATCACGTAGAGAAACACCGAGCATAGCCCTCTCCATAGCTCGCTGAGCGACTTTGAGCTTTGAGATGAGGCCGATAGTGAAAGACCACGTTTCGGTGCCGTAAGTCATCACTGGTAACACACATTGATTGAAGACTTTCGTCTTGAGGCACTGAGGTATGTCGGACGAAAAGACATTGCGTAGCTTCCCGAACGCTGCCCAACCGAGTTGGATTCGGCGGTTGACCTCTTTCTCGAAGTTGGACCTACCTAATTGGACTACTTGTCCTAAATAGATATATGAGTCAACAACTTCGAGTACCGAGTTTCCAACAGAGACTGGGGTGGGCACAACATTGGAATTTGACATAATTTTCGTCTTGTCCATGTTCATTTTCAAGCCCACCCGTTGTGAAACTCGGTCGAGGCCATCGAGCATCATGCTGAGTTCCTCCATCGACTTTGCCATGACTACGATGTCGTCGGCAAACCGAAGGTGAGTGATGTATTCGCCGTTGATGTTGATGCCAAGTCCTTGCCATTCCAGGAGTTTGAAGGCGTCTTCCATTGCGGCAGTAAACAGTTTAGGGGAGATAACGTCCCCCTGTCTTACGCCTCTTCTCAATGGAATCGCCTTCGTGCTCTGCTCCTGTACTCGGACCGACATGGTGGCGTTATTATACAAACACTTCAACACCTCGATGTACCGATAGTCAATACGGCATCGCTGGAGTGACTCAAGTACCGCCCATGTTTCCACCGAATCGAAGGTTTTCTCATAGTCCACAAACGCTAAGCATAATGGCAAGTTATACTCTTCGGTCTTCTGTATAACTTGCCGCAGCGTATGGATGTGGTCTATGGTACTATAGCCTCTTCGGAAACCGGCTTGTTCGGGAGGCTGGAAGTCATCAAGTCTGTGTTCGAGACGGTTCGTGATAACCCTTGAAAACAGCTTATAAACATGACTCAGAAGCGTGATGGGTCTGTAGTTCTTCAATAGGCTGTTATCACCTTTTTTGAAGAACAACACCACCTCACCCCTGCTCCACGTTTGAGGCGTTTTGCCCTCGGACAGGACGGAATTAAAGAGTTTTTGGAGGACTTTAAGTATCGGTGTTCCACCCGCTCTCAGAAGCTCTGAAGTGATTCCGTCCTCGCCCGGCGCCTTGTTGTTCTTAAGCTGCTTCAGGGCCATCCTAATCTCGTACAGACTGATGTCCGGGATTTCTTCGGTATAATGTCGGGACAGCTTGGCTCTTGGATCTCTTACCAAGCTGTCAACGGGCTTTGCGACCGAAGTGTATAACTGTCCATAGAACCTCTCGATCTCGCCTAAAACCTCTGCTTTGGTCGACGCTATGCTGCCATCCTCCCGTTTCAGCATTGTCATCCGGCTTTGCCCAATAGACTTGTCCTTTGCGAACACTTTGGAGCCTTGGTTTCGCTGTATGGTCTCTTTAACACGATTCGTATTAAAGAGACGCAGATCGTGTCGCAAGGACTTAGATATACGTCTATTGAGCTGCCTATATGACTTCGCGTCATCGGAAGACTGCAGCTGTAGCAAGCGTCGTTCAGCCATGAGGTTTAAGGTTTGCTCGGTCAATTTCTGAGGTCTATCTTTACGGCAGGGTCTAATAAACTTAGAGCCTACCGTGCGGACAGTTTCCACTAGCCCGTCGTTGATCTCGTCCACTGAAACTAAGTTCTCAAGGCAAGCAAAGCGATTAGAGAGCTCGAGTTGAAAGCTTTCGGGGTTTTGAATATGGGACCGAGTAGGTCGGAGCGTAGACTTCATCAGGCTGGACCTTTCAAGTTTAACATTGATATTCAGCGAGCCTCTTACGATTCGGTGATCACTACCGGTTTTTACCCTGTTGATCACAGAGACATCACTGAATATCCGTTTCTTGTCGGTCATGAAGAAGTCTATCTCGTTTCTCGTGAAACCATCGGGACTCAACCAGGTCCATTTCCTGTGAGGTGGCTTCTGGAAGAAAGAGTTCATCATGAAGAGTTCCTCTTTCTCCAGAAAGTCGGCCAGCCTCTGTCCCCTAGGGTTCCGTTGCCCATACCCAAATTGCCCCACTCTCAACTCATCACCGCTTTTCTTGCCCAACTTTGCGTTAAAGTCCCCCATAACAACAGTGAAGTGGGTTTTGGTACTATGTATGGCCCTACTTACGTCCTCATACATAGTCTCCACTTCATCATCGGAGTGTGACGAGGTCGGTGCGTATACCTGAATGACCTTCAGCGAAAATCTTTTGGATATTCTGAGTATTAGGTATACCACCCTGCTCGACACACTGTCGATGGTTATTATGTTGTTTACGAGGGACTTGTGAACGAGAAACCCGACACCACCTTGGGACTGTTGGTCGCCCTCCCGGTACTAGAGCAAGTTACCAGACTTCAGGGTTACGGTGTCCTCCCCCTCTCTACGGACTTCGCATAACCCTATAATGTCCCAGTGTAACTTGCTCAGCTCCTCTTCCAGCTCGCAGATCTTTTCGTCAGTCCTCATTGTGCGTATGTTGTGTGTTACCAGGGCCAGTCGTCGTGGGGGTGGGTAGCCGGATCTCTTCCGGAGATTCTTAGCACCCCCTGCTCCGCCGTTACCTTGACCGCTACCCGCGCCAGGGATAGCGGAGCTGCCGGGGACTGGGGCCTGGTTTTTGTGCTTTCGATCATTTTGGGGGTAATTTGCCTTAAATCGCCACGCTTGGCAGGCGGGTTGGCGATCGCAGTGAGGATGTGCAGTAGGTACACGGAGGACGCTGCTGCCCGACCTCCGGTTTGTCCCTTAGTCGCCTCTTACGACACCCACGGGATGAATTGGGGGAACGCAATTCTAAGCCGGCGCCCCACGGCGGAATTAAGAAATACAATCTGCATAAATATTTAATCAAAAGTTAAAGGTATAGGTTGAGGCACCAACACACAGTACATACTCACGTAAGCAACAATAATAACCACAGAAAAAACACTGTTAATAATGTTCGCGAATTTTGTCCAATCTTGACTAAAACGTTTGATATCAATTGTATCATCTTCCACACTCCACAAGGGGATTATAAAATGCTTTCCAACACTTTCATACACAACGTTGTTCATAGAAATTATGTAATTAGGAGGTGTTGACTTCCACTTACATAAAATACGTAAAAAGAATGAGAACAGAATAATAATAACAGTTAAAACCACTGAGCCTCGATAGTAAAGTAACAAGTTTGGTGGCTCGCCAGTCTGCTTAGGAATATCCACGGCTAGCTCCATCAGAAACTTATAATGGCCAAGCACACTGAAGCAAGCTATAGCCAAGCGTACGAAACGCCTCACATCCAGAAACAGTGCTGTCAAACTGAGAACTGTCAAAATGACAGCTGGGTAAACGACAATGGCCGCCAACCCTTCAGATTCCCGCTCCAAAGTGAAAGTCATCGTCAACTGGCGATCAGAACTGTGATTAGCTACTTGTTTATAATCAGAAATGAACCATTCAGCGGAATACTCACTCCCAAACATGGTTATAGCACGCGACGTAAAATTCATAGTGAAATGGGATGATTTTATTGTCCACGCACCAAATATGAGACTGCATTCTTGCTGGTCGTAAGGCCACTTTGTGAGGTTGACGTTGCATATCGCTCTATGGACATTTTTAATTACGCAGAGGACATTCCCAGTATGCTTCAAACGACACCTTTCGTAGGTGAATCTGTCGTAGTCGTTAGAATCCACGCTATTGAAAAGTCTAAAAGCCGGAGTCCAGAAATAAATACTCCACATTTCCGTTTCATCGATGCCGTAGTATTTGTCTGGGTCCCACTTGAGTCTCTCGTCATGCCAGTTTATGAACATCCAAGTTTTCATGGACAGTATTCCATCATCACCAAAGTTGAATTGTTTTAAAGCGAACCTGAGGTTGACGGTGAATGCCGAGTTATTATATGGTGGCTCAAACGCGAGGTGTTTGCACTTCAGGTCTTCTGCCAGCTGTTTCTCGAACGCTGTACGTTCTGGCACATTGTTGATGATACAGTCTTCGGCTAACGTGATGTTTAGGAGGGCTAGTAGTATGATGTATGTGGATAGGGCCATGGCTCAGTCGGTACTGGATAGTGTTTTGCTATCGGTCTTCGCGTCTAAGGTAATCTGATCCTGGTACGCCCACTAGTTCATGCTGATTGCGTTGCACTGATAACGGTTGGAGCAACAGTATGTAGTTAGATAGATAGAATAGGAATTCTTTATTTTGTAGACCACATATTACTAATGATTATATATGTGGTCGGTGCTGGTCTTTGGTTGGCACCCTGCAGTGTGACCGTCAAGTTAAGTGCACGCCGCTTCCAGCGTGCTGCAAGCTTAACGGTGAATGAGATCCTGGTCTCCAAAGATATTTTAAAGTATTATGAAAGAAAATCAGTAAAGGATGCCGTTACGCCGACCCCAAGTAGAATGGGATATGGGTAGGAAGATGATGGTGATAATATTTTCAGGACCATTTATAAATACAACCTTTTTAATTATTGTATAATAATAATACTTACATAGTGTAGTGTATCGATACGGCACAAATAAAACACTCATAAAGGCTTAAAAAAAATGTAATTAACATCTCTATAATTTAAGAAGAATATAGTTACAAAATATTTATAAAACTAAATACCTACAAACTAATAATTACAAAAAAGAGACCAAATTTTTTTTTTATACTATTTATACGCAGTAATACTTGCTTCGTGAATTATAATGCTTTTTTTGTGGAAAGAAAAATTCGACTACGAGCAGGCAACAACACCAACTCGACATTTTTGACAATTTTTCAAAAAGTTAACAACACCTATGACGTTAATAGAACGAAGAATTCAATAGTTGCGAGTATGACTACGATAGCGTGGTTGGCAGTCGAATTTTTCTATCCACAACTGAAACTAAAAAATAAAACCTTTTCATGCTACTTTTTCAAGTTCAAAGGTATTAACGAACTTTTAATCTTTTTTTCGTAGTATTTCTTCCACACATTACGATTTAATCTAATGATAAAAAAGTACAGATCCATTGCAACAGGTTGCAAATAAACCAGCACCATTGCTAAATAAGGTGGAAATTTTACTTTGAGCCTTAACATCATTATTAGAAAGAGAGTTCCACTGATTAAGAATATCATTGTGGCCACTCCAAAACGCTTAAATCTATCATTACTATCATGAAAATCAATCTTAAACAGAGCGTACAACACTCTTATATAAATTAACAAATTAATTACTAAAGGAAGGAAAAGTGTTGAGATATAACATAGAGCAGGTATTTTGTCAGAAGTGACTATGTGTGGCATTACGAATACATCGAATACAATGATTATTAAGGACAGTCCCCAGACAAATAAAGTACTCTTTAGGTACTTTTTTTTAACATCACTATCGAACACTTTCACAAGTTCTATATAGAACACGTAACACAGAACCAATAACCAACAATGAATGCTCATTTTAAAAAACAAAAACATCAATCCATGTGCATATTGTGTCGCATCACTATTACTTTTCTTCACATCCTCAAAAAACAATTCCAGCACTATAACCAGGACATTGTTAAGAATAATATTCAGAAACAAAAAGTTCTTGAAGTGCCTGAACTTCTTTATTAATATCCACGAAGATATGCCGACGATGAATGTGAAGGTTGATAGCGTAACCACAGCAATGGACACGTATCGAACTGCAGTTAACCTTCTAATATCATCAGAAGACGAAGAGTTGGTAAATGTGGAGTTGACAACACTGGTGTCGTTATCAGACATCGTGAGTATTAAAAAGCTGTGCTGTTCACGTACGACGTGTGGTCTCGACGGCAGTCAATGACTGACTGGCAGGAATTCTCAATCACACATATTCTGGATTTTTTCATTCATAGGTATACGTAAATTTAAGGAAACTATTTTAAATTTATTATTAATATTCCCTTTATTCATTTTTATCCACGTAAATTACCTATTTAAAATTAACTAGCGACCCGCCCCGGCTTCGCTTGTGACCTGAACACACGAACTGGACACCGTGGATTTTAGTCAGTACAAGTCTGACAGTATGGGCTGGGAGGACTCATTTGATGATTTTACCACGAAAAAAAATTAACCCATTTTCATCTTTTCACCCGACTGCGCGACGCAAAGGAGGGTAATGTGTTTATCAGTCTATGTATGTATGTTTGTTTCTATGTGGCGTTCTAGAGACCAAATGCGTGGGCCGATTTTGATAATTCTTACGTCAATCGACTCGTCTTAACGATGTCTTAACCTAACGAGTGTCACTAAAGACATGACAGTAATCAAAATTCACCACAGCGACAACCAGACGCCATATTGTCAAAATGAAAAAAATAAAAGTCGATGAACTATGTCAAGTGGGGTGTCGTTGAATAGGTATTTTAAAATCATCTTTAGGTTTCTTTTATCATTTTTCATTTTAAGTAATAGTTTAGGATATATAACGATTTTAAGTTGTTTGACAGAACAATCATTCTCGCTAATTTTAGTATAAACGATATACAAACAAAAAAAACAGAAACAGAAAATTAGCGAGAATCGCTAATTTTCTCACCTATTGATTTAAGTTTTTATTTCAAGTATAAACGATATACAAACAAAAGAAAACAATGAATCGTAACTAAAAATTATAAAATAAAAAAATATTTAAAGAAAAACAAAAAACCCGACTGCGTAAAACTAATTTTGGAAAATACGTGAAAAAGTTAACTTAAATAGAAAAAACTAAAAAGAAAGAAACAAGCCCAACGACTCACAGTCGGGGCCCATTCAAATTTTACCAATCAAATCTTCCCAAGGGGCCCCGACTGTGAGTCGTTCTGTTCTGCTTCTTCCTGCTGTTCTGTTGGGCTTGTTTCTTTCTTTTTAGTTTTTTCTATTTAAGTTAACTTTTTTACGTATTTTCCAAAATTAGTTTTTACGCAGTCGGGTTTTTTGTTATTCTTTAAATTTTTACTGACTGATGAAAAAAGAAATAAAAATATAAAAAAAAAATCTAAAAACCCACGTTTTTAAATGTCCTAAAAATAAGAAAATAACCCTACGGGGCTGAGAGAGGGGCCACTCAAAACGTGGGGGCGTATATTAATTAAGGGATTATTTATGGGATATATTTACATGACGTGTATAGATCGTGGGTGTAACTTGTAAAGATACGCCCCCACGTTTTGAGTGGCCCCTCTCTCAGCCCCGTAGGGTTATTTTCTTATTTTTAGGACACTTAAAAACGTGGGTTTTTAGATTTTTTTAAATCTATTAATTATTTTATTATTTTTATCTTTGTTCATCGGGTTTGAAGCTACCCTGAAAATTTCAGCCTGCTAGCTTATCGGGAAGTGCCTCAAAGCCTGTCCGCCATCTTGGACGTCCGCCATATTGGATTTAAGTCACGTGACTATTTTTTCGTACTCCTGACAGCAAACCCTTTCATTTGATATCCACATCATAGGGGTGCATTTCAAATAGGCTGTCTGCCATCTTGGACGTCCGCCATATTGGATTTAAGTCACGTGACTATTTTTTTCATATTCCTGACAGCAAACCCTTTCATTTGATACCCATATCATGGCGGTGGATTTCAAACAGCCAGTCCACCATCTTGGGGAGGCCGCCATATTGGATTTGTTATGACGTTTCTTAGCTAGTCATGTATTGTCATCAGAACTCAGAGTGTGTGCAAAATTTCAGCTTGCTAGCTTATCGGGAAGTGCCTCAAAATTGAGTTGCAAAAGTCCAACCGGAACGACAAACAAACAAACAAACAAACATACAAACAAACAAACAAACAAACAAGAATTGTGAGTGTATAAAAACGTGGGAAAAATAGCAGTCCACCAGCACCGGGAACAGGGTTCGGGCTACCGGTGGTCAGGGCTCTTGAAAGAGGAACCTCCTAACAATACACGCCGTGTCCAGAAGTACTGCATTTTGAATCAAGCGCTTGATCCAGCTACCCAGCGAGAGCCTCCTCAGATGTTGATCGAGGCTCTTGGCAATTAAGCCATTGGCAGAAACGACTATCGGCACAATAACTGCTGTATTCACGTCCCACATGTCAACAACCTCGCGAGCCAGATATAACTACGCGATCTGGTGCAAAAATATGAAAGAAAATGGAATACCTTCGAATATATGTACTAATAGCAACTTGGGGCGCCTGTGTGATAATATGCCGCCGTACAGGCGAACAGGCGCCACAAGTTTGTAAAAGTTGTTAAAGTATAAGTATTCGTAGGAATTTAATTTGAGTATTGGAGAAGTTTTTTTAGTTAGTATCTAAAATAATTGCACATTAGCTCTCCGGGTTTTCCGACAAGTAGGTCACCTGAAAGTTCCAATGGTCATCACGGAGCACAAAAGGTTTTCAGCCTGCAGTTTTCAGTCAATGACGTAGGTATATTCCGTCAAGTTTGCAAAAATAAAAACTATTGGAAAACAACTTTATTTTGAACAATAGTTTATACGACAGTTGCATGCCAACAGGAAAAACAGTCAGAATCACCTTGACCAAATAATCTTGACTTACAGCAAAAAGAATAAATGAATAAAAAACGAGAAAAAAAGTGAAATAAGTTAATTGTAAGTTTATCAGAAGAACCGGAATGTTGTTAATGTCACATTTAATCGTAGGTCAATGAGCTTACGACAGGTTCTTGACCTTACTCAACAAGAATGGTGACGTATTTATGTAGAGGGAATGTTGTATTTAGTGCTGTGGGTACATTTCTGAAGTGAGTAAATGAGTAAATCTACTAATCGATAGGGTGAGGGTAATGTTGTAAAAAAAGGTAAAAAATGTAAACTATTTTTTTTTGTACTTGTGGCAATGCTCTTATTTTTTTTTATCGTGTTAAAGTCATCAAATGAGTCCTCCCACCCAGGGCAGGGCGGGAGGGACTGTCAGACTTGTACTGACTAAAATCCACGGTGTCCTTCAGTAGCCCTTTGTGTACCGGGGTCGCGGTAAACGTGTGTCCCGCGACCCCGACAGGCTTTGGCCCTCTAGAGGGGGGCCCCGTCATTATGCTGACGCTCTTTGAGGCGCGCGTGGGACACAACGCGCCGTCGACCCGGGCATGGCCCATGGGCGGACAGCGAAAATAATTCCAGTGTGGGAAGGAGACAGAGCTATTATATAAGTCGTCTAGCGCCACCTCGATCCCACACAGAAATTAAGAGGTACAGCGATGTGGATTCGATTTATTTGAAAGACCTGAGTTTTATTAGCTTGCTGCCTACCAGATGTGTATACATATAACTAGGAGGTACGAAAGAAACGAACGAGTGTCTGGTACAAAGGCTAGTTTAATACTGCTCGCACATAAGTAGTCAACTGACAATATTAACAATTTAGAACGTGTGGGTAGGAGGTTGGCACATATGCATCACTACCACCATGAAAAAGGATCTTGATAGACAGACAGACATTCAGATCGACGGAGACGGACAACAAAGCTATCCTATAATACAATTTTTGTTTTTATTTGAGGAACCCTGAAATGGAGATACGTTCATCCAAACTGGTGTTTTGTCTTTTGGGATTTCCCCCGACAGTCAATGTAGAATTTAAACCCGCTCACGAAGGTTTTGACTTTTACTTCTTCTACTGCCCCAATCCCCATGGATGTCCCTAGTTGTCTTGTAATTGACAAAATTTATGAGCATTTTTTTTTATGAAGATTAAGAAAAAATAAAACAACGCCTGCGCCGCGCGCCGCGTTATCGCGGCGTCTGCGCTGCGCATATGTTTATCGAAATGTTCTAAAAATATATATAAAATATGGCGATCTATAGTTTTAAATAGTGTAGGTATTATTTATTAAAGAAAAAAATATCAGGAGAAAAAAAAACCATAGATTTATTTGATTAATAAAGATTTGGCCGATACGATGTTATTATATGGCCCATTAAACGGCAAGTTATTTTTAGCACAGCTAGTTAAAATGACGTAAGCCATACGTAGGTACATACAGCATAAAGAAGGTACCTTCGCGATAAGACTGGTTCGAGAGACGCAATAAATTGCGGTCGGTAATGTTGAGACTCAGGAAATACTGTAACTGATTCTTTGTATTTTCCCAGTCTTGTTTTGTGGCAAAGATTTGGTAAATCCAAAATCAGGATGTATCATTTGCTTTTAAAACTATTATCATAAATAATAGCATAGCTTGACGGGGTCATAAGTTGTTGAGATTTTAACGTCACCTATCCTCCTAACACTGGTTCTCATCGGACGCGGTTTTGGGTGGTTTGTGTCGGATACGAATGCAAAATACCCCTGGCACAATTGTTGCTAGGCTATGGTGGTGTCTCAAGCTAGCTAGCTAACTCGCCGTCCGAACACGAATCAGGGGTAGGTACTACTATCTAAGCACGAAACCCGTCACTATTTAATATTTAGTTGTAAGTTTTCTTTTAACATTTTGTAATTATATTACATTATTTTGTAATATTCTGTGTACTTATATATGGCATGTGATGTGTCAATAAACGTTTTTCTTTCTTTCTTTCTTCTGTAACTTCAGCCGTAGTTTCTGGCGTTTCATAACCTTTATCAGTTACGGACAGTGATGCGAACTAAAAATTGGCGACCACATGATTGAACAGCTGTACAGAGTCCCGGTGAGTCAAAATTTTGAATTCAGATTAATTAATTAATAGGGATTTGGGTTCACTCAAAACTCTCGAGTTTCTTTCCGTATAAATTGATGGACTAAGAGAGGAGACCCCCAGACACGAGTACACGGCGAGTCGTGTTCTGCACTCGGAAATTGACGGTGACCGTTAGGATCAAGTTAGTCACTAACTCATTACTAATAAAGTGACAAGGAAGAGCCAGCGTCAACCAACCTTTGGATCTAGTTTCACAATAAAATTACTAATTTCTGAGTAAAAAGGATGGTCAATAAATTCTCATTATTCATTGATCAATATGACGTATGAATCCTGTCTATTTCCATTTGATCCCACAAAATATAAGTACCGGTTCAGTTTTTGCTCTTGTAAATAAATAATTGAACGGATGAATGGACGTCATAACATATGGATTGACGTAGTAACAAAGGAAGTTTAGTATATGGATTATTTGGTTCTTTATAATAAAAAAAAGGTGGGTAAACAATTATTACGTAATAAAAAGGGCGATAATTGGGGTTATTTTTAACTCCTGACTTTAAAAAGATTTCTGTCTTCATTGTTACACAAATAGCTATTATTTTACTCTGCAAAGGGAATGAAAAGCCTAATTAGTCTATAAGTTAGATTTTCAAAAAAATATGTGACATTTTTTATTTTTTCACGAGAGCTGAAATTCAAGACGATGTTTTTAAATTTCGCAATACGTCACTCCTAGATATAGTTCTCACTAGTTCTGACATCAAGAGTCCTATTATTGTCAATATTAATTGATTTAAAAAAATCACAAAATACATATGTGTCGATTATTTTTCAAAACTCCAACTGACGGACAAATAATAATAAGATTGCTGTCACCATGCCTATTTACTCAAATAGTTGTAACTTTAATAGTTCTAACTATTTACTAAATAAGTTGTGCTAGCTGCTAAAAATAAAACAAATAAAACATCGTAACAAACATCTTGTGAATAATTAAAATAATGGTGGACTCATTAAACAACCTTGAAGAGCACCCCATTTTTAGAACTTAAAATATCGATTCTATGCGTAATGTATTTTGCATATTTAGCATTATTAATTTCTAGACATACTTACTTTCTAATTTATAATTATTTGTTGCATTTAACGGCAAAAACTTTTCCCAGATTTGTCGGCAATGTATGGTCAACTTTATCAAAGGTCTCACCCACTGCACGACACAGGTTTACCGAATTTCTTTCCACATCTTTCTAATTTAAGCTGCTGCGTTTAGCGTTTATTTACTATACCTTCTTTGAATTTGTGTTCAATGGTTTGTTCTATTAACTAGCTTGGATGAGTCGAGTACATAAATATGTAAGCACTTATGTGTTAAGTCCAGAATATACTTATATGTATATATTCAAATGGAGCGACCATTTGAATATATACATATAAGTATATTCTGGAGCGAATACCAAGTGTTTGCAACCATTTTGTCAATAAACAATTACAATGTGCGATCCACGTAGGTATATGAATGCTGGCTTGCCTATTTCCACCGTTACGATTTTATTTCAACATCCTGTTAACTTTCGCAAATAATTGTGCAATTTCTACTTGTTTTTTTCTTCGTTTGATTCCTATTGGTCTTTTTCTATAAAGACCAATTTATTAGACCGGTTTTTCATTTCCTTCCCTATCCATGCTTTGCTTGTAAGTTTGATTTCAGAGAAATTATAGTTTCATTGTTTTTTGTATAAAGGTTAGCTAATGACTATTCTTGTTCTTTGCTCGTTAGCACAACAATATTTCACAGTATGCCATTCTCAATGCGTCGTCGGTATTGCTATCAACGCACCTTACTCTAACTGCTATGTTTTTTTACTGGAGGAGATTATTGTTTCATGTATTGTTCACTAGAACCATAGAACAGATTTTGAAAATATTTTCATCATTAGAAAGCTACATAATTCTTAAGTTGCATAGTTGCACCTCTGCGGTGCTAGGACGGGTAGCTGGTTTTTCGCTCACTATTCAGGTATAAAGACATTTATTTATCATAAAAACATTGGTTCACTTAAAATGAGATACAAAGTTTATTGGTAACCTAAATCGGCAATTCAAACGATTATTACACTCAACAGGTAGGTAACATAAACGTTTGATTTCTGGTTTTACCCTTTGAGTTGAAACATCTATTTAACATGGAAATCAAACCTTGTAACCCCAAAGTAGTATAAGTACATATCATGTTAAAGTGGAAGTTGGAACCACTCAGGGTTCAGAAAAAGCACGATCTCGACGTGCAAAGAGTGCGGAACCCATACTGGTCATTCCCCCTGCTAAGCAAGTTCTACCTACACTGGTTTTTCCTGTGGCTCGTATATATTAAGTTTTTCTTAGTCACCACGTCACCAGACTCCATTTGTGAGTGTATCGCAGAGACGGCGTGGTCGTGTTTCGATCTACAGCGTTTGGCGAGAAAATCAAAATGTCTGATGATGATGTGCATTATAGCAAAATCCTTGTGCCTAACACAACAGCCTTTCGACCTCCACTCGTGTCTATCTTAGTGGAGTATTTCGTCTTTGCGCTGACTTTCGCAGCTTTCGTTTATGGCGTGACGTCGTGGTGTCTTATCAAAAAGTTCCGACACTTTAGAAACTTTGTGTACATCAGTGCAGTGATGTCCAGTTTACTGCGTCTAACAACAGTGTCTCTCATCATACCTGGTGTTATGCAAATTATCGTGATTGACGATAAGAAAATCATGGACATTTGCCGCTATATTTGTACCTACTTCAGTGCAGTGCAGAATTATTGGATGTTGGTGATATGTTACATATTCTACGTGGATATTGTGAAAGTTTTTCGAGGACATGTTAAGAGGAAGTATTTAAAGTGTTGTCTGTTCGCTTGGGGCATACCTTTTGTGATATTTCTGTTGTATTACGTTTTTTTATATTTCAATGAGATAACTCATTTGTATTTAGCTGGCTCAACGTTGGATCAAATAGCTAATGGTGTGGAAGTTTTTATAATAGTTTCACCTTTGATGATTAATTGTTTTTTATACGGTGCGGTTATGTATTCTCTGTGTAATTGTTGCCAACCGAAAGCACCTACAGCAACTAATAATTGGCGTCGATTCTATATCGCTACGTTGTTGTTTCTAATGAGCGATGTGCTCGTGTTATCTTCATTATTTTGGGACTCAATGTCTGTAACATTTACATTAAGAGCTGTTATGTCTAAGTTGCAACAGATAGCTATTGATTTATTTCTTCCTTTAGTAAGGAGTAATAGAGAGTTATGGCATCAATATCACGTGCAAAGAATGGCCAAAAACATTCCATGATTACGATGCATTCAAACAAGTTGCATCATTGGATTTTTTTTCGTCCGTGTCTAAATTGACATGAGTTACAAAATTCAAATATAAAAGAAGGAAGTTCTTTTTGACGTGTTTGTTTTTGTAAAAATAAGAGGCTTGGAAGAATAATAAATGTTCGTTGAGTCATGGAAGTAAAACCCAAGATTTGTTTACCTAAAGCTGTCGGTAGGTGTAAATGTAAACATTATTTTGTGTTGTATACAATGTTCATAATCCTACTTGTGTTTAATGTTTGTTTGTATTTATGGATGTTCCGTTTTTGTGAAATTTTGACCACCTCGGTCCAAGTCACTAGGTTTGTCGCATTACGTCGCCTGCTCGCGCTTCTGCTTTTTCCGACTTGTTAGTCAAAGATTGTGATATCTTGGCTAATGTGGATGATAGAAATATAATTTATAGCATTTAGGAATATACATCAGCTTCCTACCAAAATAAATAGAATTGTGTCATAAGTACCTGCGATACTAACTAATTTTACTTCTTTTTAATATTATTAACAGATTGAAACAATATACTGGTTTCGCATATACTTAAATATGCCTAATAAACATAGGTCGAATTGGGTAGAGTTATTCATGTAGGTACTCACACTGTTTTCATACAGCGAAAGAATAAAGTGGATATGCCTGGATATGCCCCAAATCCCGGAATTGCTTTTAAAGAGCAGAAAAATCCCATGATTTTAAATATCAAAAAGTTATTTACTTTTACACAATTTATTTGTCTAATCTATCTCTGAAGTTTTTATTATTATTATTTATTTGTAAAATACTGTTTTCCACACAAGATTGTCTATTAGAAATCCCGGGAAGATCCATATTAATATCAACATTTCGATGCAAGTACTAAAATAATTCTACCTAATTCCGACCTCTGCTAATAAATAATATTAAATATGCCTAGTAATAAGGTAATTATTGAGGCGTGAAAATAAAATATGAGTATTTTTAAACTATGTATAATAGTGTTTAATTAAACCTTTGCATGCATTTTTGTGTTCGTGTAGTATAGGATGGTCAACGAATTCTCATTTTACATCGATCAATATTACTTATGAATCCTGTCTATTTCCCTTGGATACCACAAAATATAAGTGGATGAATGGACGTCATGCATATGGATTGACGTAGTACCTACATCACAGAGGAAACTAAGTATGTATTATCTGGTGCTTTAATACAATTAAAACAAAGATGGGTGAACAATTACGTAGGTAATAAAATGGGCGATAAATGGGGTTATTTGGTACTTACTTGACTTTAAAAAAAAATTCCGCCTTCTTTCAAAAATAGGTAATATCTAGTTTAATCGAATCCAAATGAAGAAATTTATTACTTTTAGTTACTCAAAAATTATCACCAGAATTTCTTCTTTTGTTACGTAGGCCAAAATTGACGGTCGCAGGAATTTTTCGTCAGGTAACCTGGAACGTAAAGGGCTATCGAAGGATCACCGTAGATTTTAGTCAGTACAAAGCTAAAATTGACGAAAATACGACGCTTTTCAAATTCGAAATACGTCACTCCTAGGTATATTCTCACTAGTTTTGACGTCACAAGCCCCTACTCTCAACTTATGATGCGTTTTAACTCTGTCAGTATTCAGTGATTAATAAAAAAAAAAACATTTCCATTATTTTTACTGACGTATTAATTAGATTTGCAATGCAATTTACTGGCGCTGTCAACATGTCTGTTGACTCAAATACATGTAGATACAGTATAACTTTGAGCAGGTCAGTTCTAGTTGATGCAGGCAAAATAAACCAGGCAAAAGAAACAGGTTGAGACTAGACTGATTCTCCGGTTTCTTGATACGAGTTTTACTTACGACTCCTACAGACCTGTCTGTAAGGAAAATATTCTTTAGCCCCCCCTGACCTGACACACGGTGACTGTGTAGCGATGCTGTCGCACGTTTACAAAACGCGCTACTAACGTGCGTTAGTCGAATTTATCACGCCACAGAATCACCACTCAGGGACTTCACTCATGGCGCGATGCGACGCGACGCGATTCGTGCGACATCGAGTCGATTGCCGATTTAAGTCGCACGTATTTACTAATGGAGCGATGCGATGCAATTCGACCGTAAACTACGATAATCCACCTTACTACTACAACATAAAGACGCTGCAAACAAAAGACAAAAGATGTCACCAGTGACGAGCAGATGCGCAATCGAATTTCGAACACAGAATCATATGCATTGTCATTAGGACGTACATGCAATACGATATCGAGCAGATCTGTGAGCGATATCGTCAATCCATGCGACTTCATTAGCAAACACTAGCGATTGTCCATACATTTTCTTCGGCCGGACGCTTGTGTGATATTTGACCGATATCGTCAATCGATGCAATTCGATATCACGTCGCGCCATGACAAATGCGCGATCGTGTCTGACGTCATGGGGGAGAGAACGGAGGGAGGATGGCGCGTGAGTGGAGGACGAGTTACTGAATCGCGTTTGCATCGTGACAGAAGCGTGAGGCCCTAAGTACACAACGCGGCGCAAGTCTCCGATACCTTATAACTTTGGTAGGTATCCACTGACGCATGCATGACGAACCTCTATGGATTTGTATTGTGATAGTCACCTGGATGCCAAAGTCGTAAAGTATCGAAGACTTGCGGCTGACAGTACCGCGTTTTCATCGCGGCAGAAAACCGTGTTGTGGGCAAGGGCAAAAAGCTAGCGACCGCATCATCACTGTATCGATCCGAACGCGCGACAGCATCGCAACAAAAAGCCGCCGTGGGCGAGGGGCCTTATACAAGCATCCATACTCGTACGCCGGCTGCGTGTGCTACAAACCTGAACCATCTATAGTACCAACTAGGACTTGACAATGATAAAAAAAAAGAAAAGATCTTAGCTACAGATTGTTTTGCAACAATGAATATTTGTACTAGGAACTGCATCATTATAAACTTGTTTTTAGCTAGCCTTGGACACATTTTTTCTAGTTATTATTTATTATATGGGTCGTTCTCAAAAAAGTGGCACAGTAACCTGTCAGGCAGTTTTTCATGGAAAAGTGCTATGTTTTAAAAGCTTTTCATTAAATTTTGTACAATCTACTGAAAGAGACTTTTGACGCAGAGGCCGAGTAATACAAATAAAACCAAAGTGATATACTTAGAATAAAATAGAATTGTAGTATCTGTTTTTCAACAACCTGCCGTCAAGAAGAACAAGGAGACACACTTTAAATAAACATAAATACATAAAGCACAGCTTATTGAGACCACTAGCTGGCTAAGACTTTACCTGTTAATGTTTGGTATCGAGGGCTGGGGTGCGACCGCCTGCCATTACCTTCACTCCGGACCTGGTTGCCTATTTCCATCGTTTTTTTTTACCCTTACGATTTTATTTCAACATCCTGTTAACTTTTGCTAACAATTGTGCAATATCTACATGTTAGCATACGGTGCAAGACTGCCCCGCTTGGGCAGAGCACCGACGTGTCCTCACGGCGGCGATAGGCGGAGACCTCTCGCGCCCGGCATTGGTCGCGGCCATGCTGCGGGGCGAGACGGAGTGGGAAGCGGTCGCCTCCTTCTGCGAAGCAGTCATGCTCGCGAAGGAGGAGGCGGGCCGCGTGAGAGAGAGGACAGTGTCCTCCCTCCGCCCCACCCGCAGTGGTGGACGCCCACGGCGACGGACGTCGCAAGACGATCTCCGGCCACCGTAGGCGCGGGCATGCGGGCGGCGAGTAAAGGGCAACTCGCTGCCCGACCATGGACCATGCCCGGGTCGACGGCGCGTTGTGTTCCACGCGCGCCTCAAAGAGCGTCAGCATAATGACGGGGCCCCCTCTGTAGAGGGCCAAAGCCTGCCGGGGTCGCGGGACTTATCTCATTACCGTGACCCCGGAACATAAAGGGCTATTGAAGGACACCGTGGATTTTAGTCAGTACAAGTCTGACAGTCCCTCCCGCCCTGCCCGGGGTGGGAGGACTCATTTGATGATTTTACCACGCAAAAAAAAAAAAAAAAAATATCTACATGTTTTTTTTTTCATTTGATTCCTATTGATCTTTTTCTATATAGACCAATTTATTAGACCGATTTTCCATTTCCTTCCCTATCTATGCTTTGCTTGTAAGTTTGATTTTAAAGAAATTATAAAGTTTCATTGTTTTTTTTATGTATAAAGTTTAGCTAATGACTATTCTTGTTCTTTGCTCGCTAGCACAACAATATTTCACAGTATGCCATTTTCAAAGCGTCGTCAGTATTGCTATCAACGCACCTTACTCTAACTGCTATGTTTTTTTACTGGAGGAGATTATTGTTTGTATTTTCATTAGAACCATAGAACAGATTTTGAAAATTATTTCACCATTAGAAAGCTACATAATTCTTAAGTTGCATAGGCTAGGCATATAGGCTAGGCATATGCTACTTTCAAGTTGAACCTCTGCGGTGCTAGGACGGGTAGCTGGTTTTTCGCTCACTATTCAGGTTTAAAGACATTAATTTCTCATAAGAACATTGGTTCACTTAAAATGAGATACAAAGTTTATTGATTACCTAAATCGGCAATTCAAACGATTATTACACTCAACAGGTAGGTAATATACATACAGGTTTGATTTCTGGTTTTATACCCCTTGAGTTGAAACATCTATTTAACATGGAAATCAAACATAGATAAGTAGTATAAGTACATTTCATGTTAAAGTGGAATCACTCAGGGTTCAGAAAAAGCACGATCTCGACTTGCAAAGATTTGCAATTGAGTGCGGAACCCATACTGGTCATTCCCCTGCTAAGCAAGTTCTACCTACACTGGTTTTTCCTGTGGCTCGTATATATTAAGTTTTTCTTAGTCACCAGACTCCATTTGTGAGTGTATCGCAGAGACGGCGTGGTCGTGTTTCGATCTACAGCGTTTGGCGAGAAAATCAAAATGTCTGATGATGATGTGCATTATAGCAAAATCCTTGTGCCTAACACAACAGCCTTTCGACCTCCACTCGTGTCTATCTTAGTGGAGTATTTCGTCTTCGCGCTGACTTTCGCAGCTTTCGTTTATGGCGTGACGTCGTGGTGTCTTCTCAAGAAGTTCCGACACTTTAGAAACTTTGTGTACATCAGTGCAGTGATGTCCAGTTTACTTCGTCTAACAACAGTGTCTCTCATCATACCTGGTGTTATGCAAATTATCGTGATTGACGATAAGAAAATCATGGACATTTGCCGCTATATTTGTACCTACTTCAGTGCAGTGCAGAATTATTGGATGTTGGTGATATGTTACATATTCTACGTGGATATTGTGAAAGTTTTTCGAGGACATGTTAAGAGGAAGTATTTAAAGGGTTGTCTGTTCGCTTGGGGCATACCTTTTGTGATATTTCTGTTGTATTACGTTTTCTTATATTTCAATGAGATAGCTCATTTGTATTTAGCTGGCTCAACGTTGGATCAAATAGCCGATGGTGTGGAAGTTTTTATAATAGTTTCACCTTTGATGATTAATTGTTTTTTATATGGTGCGGTTATGTATTCTCTGTGTAATTGTTGTCAACCGAAAGCACCTACAGCAACTAATAATTGGCGTCGATTTTACATCGCCACGTTATTGTTTCTAATGAGCGATGTGCTCGTGTTATCTTCATTATTTTGGGACTCAATGTCTGTAACATTTACATTAAGAGCAGTTATGTCCAAGTTGCAACAGATAGCTATTGATTTATTTCTTCCTTTAGTAAGGAGTAATAGAGAGTTATGGCATCAATATCACGTGCAAAGAATGGCCAAAAACATTCCATGATTACGATGCATTCAAACAAGTTGCATCATTGAATTTTTTTTCGTCCGTGTCTAAATTGACATGAGTTACAAAATTCAAATATAAAAGAAGGAAGTTCTTTTTGACGTGTTTGTTTTTGTAAAAATAAGAAGCTTGGAAGAATAATAAATGATCGTTGAGTCATGGAAGTAAAACCCAATATTTGTTTACCTAAAGCTGTCGGTGTAAATGTAAACATTATTTTGTGTTGTGTACAATGTTCATAATCCTACTTGTGTATAATGTTTGTTTGTATTTATGGATGTTCCGTTTTTGTGAAATTTTGACCACCTCGGTCCAAGTCACTAGGTTTGTCGCATTACGTCGCCTGCTCGCGCTTCTGCTTTTTCCGACTTCTTAGTCAAAGATTGTGATATCTTGGCTAATGTGGATGATAGAAATATAATTTATAGCATTTAGGAATATACATCAGCTTCCTACCAAAATAAATAGAATTGTGTCATAAGTACCTGCGATACTAACTAATTTTACTTCTTTTTAATATTATTAACAGATTGAAACAATATACTGGTTTCGCATATACTTAAATATGCCTAATAAACATAGGTCGAATTGGGTAGAGTTATTCATGTACTCACACTGTTTTCATAGAGCGAAAGAATAAAGTGGATATGCCTGGATATGCCCCAAATCCCGGAATTGCTTTTAAAGAGCAGAAAAATCCCATGATTTTAAATATCAAAAAGTTTTTACTTTTACACAATTTATTTGTCTAATGTTTGTTTATCTCTGAAGTTTTTAGTAAAATACTGTTTTCCACACAAGATTGTCAATTAGAAATCCCGGGAAGATCCATATTAATATCAACATTTCGATGCAAGTACTAAAATAATTCTACCTAATTCCGACCTCTGCTAATAAATAATATTAAATATGCCTAGTAATAAGGTAATTATTGAGACGTGAAAATAAAATATGAGTATGTTTAAACTATAAGAGTGTTTAATTAAACCTAACCTTTGCATTATTTTTTGTGTTGGTGTAGTATAGGATGGTCAACAAATTCTCATTTTACATCGATCATATGCGCAAATGCCTCGCGAGGCTGCGCGCTCTGTGTGGACTAGGGCATGCAAAACCGGGTCCGGTTCCAGAATTTTCAGAACCGGTTCCGGAGGCGTTAGGAACCGGGTTACCCGGTTCTACCCGGTTCCAAGTGAACTAAATGTTTTCTTTTTATTTTTGATTAGGATTCGTCTGCTAATTGTGAATAGGGCTTGGGGACAATCCAAACACTGTGTATATTATATTATTATTAGTTATTTTATATATTTTAACAGTTTTTGTTTTATTAACAATAGTTGTGGAATATTATATTATTATTAGTTATTTTATATATTTTAACAGTTTTTGTTTTATTAAAAAAACACTAGTTCAATTTTTTTAAGTTCCAATTTTCTCTCTACTTTGACCTAGATAGCATTAATTTTTAAGAACTGCATATATGGATAATAAAGACAACTTAGAATATTTTTTTTAAAGTTCATTCTATGACTGTTGAATCGAACCCAATCGTAACTTGTGTTTTGGCACATTTTACTGAAAAGATTAACGTTGATAACGTTAATACTTTCACTTTTTATAAAACCAATACATATTTCAAAAGTAATTGAGCAATTCCAAATAAAAAATTACGATGTGCCCTACGCTTCTTTATTTGGTAGCTAAGTTGAAACTATCGCTATATATTCCAAAAAGATCGCAAGCAATGACAAATGAAAGCTTGTAATATGCCTTTCACTTCATTCATTGGAAGTTTTATTTTTACGTGGTAAAATCATCAAATGCGGACGAGAGGGACTGTCAGACTGACTAAAATCCAAGGCATCCTTCAATAGCCTTTTACGTTCCGGAGTCATGGTTACCCCAGCAGGCTTTGGCCTTCTAAGAGGAGCCCCGTCAGATTACTGACAGGTCTTTGAGGCGTGCGTAGAACTCGGCACGCCGTCTACTCGGGTATGCTCCATTATCGGACGCCAAATCACCCAGTACTCGTCGTCCGCATGCCTGCGCCTACGGTGGCCGGAAATCGTCTCGTGTCCATTGTCGTGGAGGTCTCCCACAGCGGCTGGGTCGTGAAGTCCGGGCTGTCCTGCCTGTCCCTCACGACGCGCTTACTTCCTCCTTCGCTAGCATGACTGCTTCACAGAAGGAGCCGACCCCTTCCCATCCCGTCTCACCCCGCAGTATGGCTTCGAACAATGCCGGGCGCGGGAGGTCACCGCCGCTTATGGCCTCCGTGAGGACACAGCGGTGCTCAGCCCAAGTGGAGCACACTTGCAACGTATGCTCCACCATGTGCTTCTGTGATTCTGCAATTTTGACACCCAGGCGTTTTTTCCCGCCCGATCAGGCACAGGAACCTCCCGAAACAAACACAGGATCTGCGTCAGGTGGAAGGTGAGGACGACGTGGCGCCTCTCCAGCCACTCCTAAAAGAGAGGTCATACCACCGCGATTGCGGCGTTCCCGTTCTTTGGCAGCTACGTCGAAAACAAAAGTAAAAATTATGTTTTGGCACATTTTAACTAAAATATTATTATACTCACCATTTTCTTATAGTACTAACACTCCAAAGCACTGTGAGTGTGTGCCACGCCTAATGAAAGCTTACAATGTGGCCTTCCCTTCATCCCATGGCAGCATTCATAGCAATTCGATGCAGTGAATGCAAAATTATTACATACTTATCGGAACCGGGTCGACCCGGTGCCATCGCTCTCAGAACCGGTTCCACAGACTTACTCTAATACCCGGGTATACCCGGGTTTTTCGGAACCGGGTAGAACCGGGTGCATGCCCTAGTGTGGACGCACCTATTGATTAATAGAATAAAAAAAAACGTTTCCATTATTTTTAGTGACGTATTAATTAGATTTGCAATGCAATTTGCTGGCGCTGTCAACATGTCTGTTGACTCAAATACATGTAGATACAGTATAACTTTGAGCAGGTCAGTTCTAGTTGATGCAGGCAAAATAAACCAGGCAAAAGAAACAGGTTGAGACTAGACTGATTCTCCGGTTTCTTGATACGAGTTTTACTTACGACTCCTACAGACCTGTCTGTAAGGAAAATATTCTTTAGCCCCCCCTGACCTGACACACGGCGACTGTGTAGCGATGCTGTCGCACGTTTACAAAACGCGCTACTAACGTGCGTTAGTCGAATTTATCACGCCACAGAATCACCACTCAGGGACTTCACTCATGGCGCGATGCGACGCGACGCGATTCGTGCGACATCGAGTCGATTGCCGATTTAAGTCGCACGTATTTACTAATGGAGCGATGCGATGCAATTCGACCGTAAACTACGATAATCCACCTTACTACTACAACATAAAGACGCTGCAAACAAAAGACAAAAGATGTCGCCAATGACGAGCAGTTGCGCAATCGAATTTCGAACACAGAATCATATATGCATTGTCATTAGGACGTACATGCAGTTCGACATCGAACAGATCTGTGAGCGATATCGTCAATCTATACGACTTCATTAGCAAACACTAGCGATTGTCCATACATTTTCTTCGGCCGGACGCTTGTGTGATATCTGACCGATATCGTCAATCGATGCAATTCGATATCACGTCGTGCCATGACAAATGCGCGATCGTGTCTGACGTCATGGGGTAGAGGAGGGAGGGTGGCGCGTGATTGGAGGACGAGTTACTGAATCGCGTTTGCATCGCGACAGAAGCGTGAGCCCCTTCGTAGGTACACAACGCGGCGCAAGTCTCCGATACCTAACGCCTGGTATCCATTGACGCGCGCCTGTGTACGAACCTCTATGGATTTGTATTGTGATAGTCACCTGGATGCCAAAGTCGTAAGGTATCGAAGACTTGCGGGCTGACAGTACCGTGTACCAGAAAACCATGTTGTGGGCAAGGGCAAAAAGCTAGCGACCGCATCATCACTGTATCGATCCGAACGCGCGACAGCATCGCAACAAAAAGCCGTCGTGGGCGAGGGGCCATAAACAAGCATCCATACTCGTACGACGGCTGCGAGTGCTACAAACCTAAACCATCTATAGGACCAACTAGGACTTAACAATGAAAAAAAAAGAAAAGATCTTAGCTACAGATTGTTTTACAACAATGAATATTTGTACTAGGAACTGCATCATTATAAACTTGTTTTTAGCTAGCCTTGGACACATTTTTTCTAGTTATTATTTATTATATGGGTTGTTCTCAAAAAAGTGTCACAGTAACCTGTCAGGCAGTTTTTCATGGAAAAGTGCTATGTTTTAAAAGCTTTTCATTAAATTTTGTACAATCTACTGAAAGAGACTTTTCACGCAGAGGCTGAGTACTACAAATAATTAATAATAATGTTTTATTGGCATAGAAATGAAGTACAATTATATATATAGGGGAACAGTGTATAAGACGGGGACGCGAGGTATGATGGGAAATCACACACCTAAGGCAAACTTAACACAAAACTAACGTAGCATAAACGCCAACAGGACGCCATTTCCGTCTGGCCGCTTGCAAATGACGTCCTGATGGCGCTTGCTCTACGTTAGTGTTGTGTTAAGTATGCCTAAAGAGTGTATGTCCCCATTATACCTCGCGATTATTAACGTCCCCGTCTTATACACTGTTCCCCTAGGGCTTCCAGCCCTGGCTCCTGAGCTAGGTGAGATTGATTGTAGGATTGATTGATTTGTGATTAAATAATTGGAATTCCCCTCCAATGTATAAAGTATAGAATATGCATGTAGAAGGCAAATTTTATGTTGACTAATTGTAACATCCTTCAAATTATGTAAGGATGATTAAATAATTTGAATGTGCTATCACAACTTTCTTCTTTAAACATCTACATGTACCAAATTATGAAGACGAGATTACGGAACATATTTATAAAGATCGGACTAACTTACCACGTGACGTCCGATCCTCAATTATGTGAAGTAATCTCGTCTTCATCCATTCCCGACCCAACCCAGAATATGTTTCAGATTCTAACCCTTCATAAAAGTTGTGAATTCTGTGAAACAATGACAGATCAGCAAGCGAAATTGGGTAGAGTTATTCATGAGGTACTCACACTGTTTTCATACAGCGAAAGAATAAAGTGGATATGCCTGGATATGCCCCAAATCCCGGAATTGCTTTTAAAGAGCAGAAAAATCCCATGATTTTAAATATCAAAAAACCGGCCAAGAGCGAGTCGGACTCGCCCATAAAGGGTTCCGTAGCAGCAAGTAACATAATATAAAAGTTCTTGTAGTTGGTTCCAACTTTGAAAGGTTTACGATTTATGACGTATTAAAAAAAAAACTTGAGAGGTGTCAAGGGACGTCGAAAATCGCTTGAACCAATTAAAAGGGTTCAAGCGATTTTCGACCCTCCACCCCCCACCACCCCACTCCACTCCGCTCCACTCCGCTCCGCTCCGCTCCGCTCCGCTCCGCTCCGCTCCGCTCCGCTCCGCTCCGCTCCGCTCCGCTCCGCTCCACTCCGCTCCAATCCGCTCTACTCCACTCCGCTCCGCTCCGCTCCCTTCCACTCCACTCCACTCCACTCCGCTCCGCTCCACTCCACTCCGCTCCGCTCTACTCCACTCCGCTCCCTTCCACTCCACTCCACTCCACTCCACTCCACTCCACTGCACTCCCCACTCCACTGCACTCCCCACTCCACTCCACTCCACTGCACTCCACTCCACTGCACTCCACTCCACTACCTATTATAGCTGTAAAAATAAAGTTGACAAACTTACATTTGCAGTTGTTCTCCGATACATTTTGTTTAGGAAAATATGTAATCCAAGTACGTTTTATAAGTTGGTCGACTATTACTCGTAAACTTGTAAAGCCAACTTAGTCATGATAATTTTCTTTTAAACTTCGTTATATATACTACTATTGTGAATTTTTGCACACCCCCAAACATAACCGTTTAGCTGGTAGAGGGGGGGGACACTCGAGTCGAGCAAAAATTTGCATTTTAAAGCTTAATATTTCACAAACGAATCTTTTTATCAAAAAAATGTTAATGGAAACTATCAATATTTTTTAAAGGCCTATTTAATGATACCCCACACTAAGGGGTACGCGAGAAAAAAAAAAACATCCCCACTTTACGTGTACAGGAGGTACCCTAAAAAAAAATATTTTACCACATTTTATTTTACCACTTTTTTGACACAAAAAATTCGCATATTTACACCAAATTACAGCTTTCTAGTACTAGGCGTCTCTGAGCTAAGCTGCGGACAGACGGACGGACGGACGGACGGACATGGCGAAACTATAAGGGTTCCGTGTTGACTACGGAACCCTAAAAAGTTATTTACTTTTACACAATTTATTTGTCTAATCTATCTCTGAAGTTTTTATTATTATTACTTATTTGTAAAATACTGTTTTCCCACACAAGATTGTCTATTAGAAATCCCGGGAAGATCCATATTAATATCAACATTTCGATGCAAGTACTAAAATAATTCCACCTAATTCCGACCTCTGCTAATAAATAATATTAAATATGCCTAGTAATAAGGTAATTATTGAGGCGTGAAAATAAAATATGAGTATGTTTAAACTATAAGAGTGTTTAATTAAACCTTTGCATGCATTTTTGTGTTGGTGTAGCATAGGATGGTCTCATTTTACATCGATCAATATGACTTATGAATCCTGTCTATTTCCATTGGATTCCACAAAATATAAGTGGTTGAATGGACGTCATCCATATAGATTGACGTAGTACATAGCAGAGGAAACTAAGTATGTATTATTTGGTGCTTTAATACAATTAAAACAAAGATGGGTAAACAATTACGTAATAAAATGGGCGATAAATGGGGTTATTTGGTACTTACTTGACTTTAAAAAAAAAATTCTGCCTTCTTTCAAAAATAGGTAATATCCAGTTTATTCGAATGCAAATGAAGAAATCTAATTAATCCTTAGTTACTCGGCTCGGCTCGGACGACGCGATAAGCCGATTCCGCGTCGATAAATGTGGGGGGACCCTAATGCGACGCTTTTTAAATTCGCAATACGTCACTCCTACCTAGGAGTGACGTAGGGGCTTGTGACGTCAAAACTAGTAAGAATATACCTATATTCTCACAGTTTTGACGTCACAAGCCCCTACTCTCAAGTTATGATATGATGCGTTTTAACTCTGTCAATATTCAGTGATTAATAAATAAAAAAACATTTCCATTATTTTTACTGACGTATTAATTAGATTTGCAATGCAATTTACTGGCGCTGTCAACATGTCTGTTAACTCAAATACATAATTATACAGTATAACTTTCAGCAGGTCAGTACTGGTAGATGGAGGCAAAATAAACCAGGCAAAAGAAACAGGTTGATACTAGACTGATTCTCCGGTTTCTTGATAGGTACGAGTTTTACTTACGACTCCTACAGACCTGTCTGAAAGGAAAATATTCTTTAGCCCGCCCCCCCTAACTGTACCCCCAAATGTAAAAAATGGCCACAGTTTGAGATTTATTGCAATAGTGCACCACAAACAATTTAAATAAATTATATTCTCGTTAAATATACGCGGTAGGCGATTTTTTTTTTTATAAAAGAAATGGTTTGCAATAGCTTCACCGTGGCAGTCTCCGAGTGCCACATGTATTTTTTTTAAAGAAATAATATGATGAGATGACGATACTCAAATTATTTATTTTCTTCTTTTCTACAGTCAGACTTAACATTTTGAACCAGTTTACGTAAAGGTGATGCAGTCACATAACACAGTAGGTAAATCATTTTTGTTTCCTGCATTTAATTTATATGATTGGTCTGTAGATTATGGAACCGGTTTCCTTTTATTTTTATTTTTCAGTGAATCATCTTAAATAACAGCTGTTTACGGAGGTCAAAATCAAATACCATTGAGCTCTGTTGTCGCTATTTTGTGCTTATTTTTAATATTGAAATATTTATCGTTGTGGTTGTGGTTGGCAGCCTAAATGGCAGTCTAAATGGATACAGCTGAATGTTTTTTTAAGATTAAGACCACTTATCATCTTAAACTTTTTTCCTGACCTTCTTAAAGACTTTTTGGCTACATTGGTTTATTATTAAAATATCCTTATATATTTAGATTTAATTACATTGTATAGTTGTAAATAGTTTATAATGAAATTATAAAACATACCAAGCAGTTTTTATGTGCGTATTCGTTTGGTGTCAAAGTTCGATACGAAACCAGCAGCAATATCATGCTCTTATCTACTTAAAATAAAGTCGCTTTCTGTGTTTGTGTTGTGTGAACATTTTGTTTTTCTAAACTACTCAACATAGTTTTCCTTTCCCATCATAATTTACCCAAATGTGTTTACTATAGTAATATTAATTTAGACATTAAACAAATCTCGACTATAACGTAAATAACATCTATGATTTCATGGCATATAATCGTGTGAAGCAAGATCGGGTCAATAAAAATAAATATAAATATACAAATAAAATATCATAACAAACATCTTGTGAATTAATTAAAATAATAGTGGACTCAGTATACAACCTTGAAGAGCACCCATGTTCTTGCATATTTTGCTGAATGATGCGTAATATTTTTTGCATATTTGGCATTTTTAATGTCTAGACAAACTATCTAATTTATAATTATTTATTACAAACGGTAAAACTTTTTCCAGATTTGTCGGCAATGTATGTTCAATTTTATCGAAGGCCTCACCCACTGCACGGCACAGGTTTACCGACTTTTTTTTCCATATCTTTCTAATTTAAGTTGCTAAGTTGAGCGTTTACTTAATATACCATCTTTGAATTTATGTTCAATGGTTTTCACTTAGTTGATAGTAGAATCCATTGAACATAAATTCATTTGGATGATAATCCAGTACATAAAAAGAAAGGCACTTAACTTTTAAGACCAGAACATAATGGGCTTATAAATATTCAAATGTTCGCTAATAACAAGTGTTTGCAACCATTTTGTCAGATGACATGATATAACAATTATATTGTGTAATACACATTATACTATAAACGCTGGCCTGCCTAAACTCAATTTTCAGTCCAAGGCAAATGTGGAACTGGGCATTAATCTATAGAACGGATTTTAAAAATTATTTCACCAGTAGAAAGTTACATAATTCTTGAGTGACATAAACTTTTAAATTGCACTTATGCGATGCCAAAGTGGGTAACTGGTTAAAGATAAATTAATGAAAATAGACACGGAAAGTGTCGGTCGCCATTCTGGTTACCTATTCGGCAATTCTAACGAGTATTACACTCATCTGGTCGGTTATATACAGGTTTGACATATTATGTTTTGGATACCATACTCTTTGAGTTGTAACATATAATATTTAACATTCAAATCAAACATGAGTGCATATGATGTTTAAGTGGAAACTCGTAGGGTTCAGAGAACGCATGATATTGACGTGCAAAGATTCGCAATTGTGTGCGGAACCCATACTGGTTATTCCCCCAGCTAAGCAAGTTCTAAACTGGTTTTTCCTGTGGCTCGTATATATTAAGTTTTTATTAGTCATAAGCCTCCATTTGTGAGTGATCGCAGAGACGGTGTGGTCGTGTTTAGATCTACAGCGTTTGGCGAGAAAATCAAAATGTCTGACGGTGATGTGCATTATAGTAAAATCCCCTTGCCTAACACGACAGCCTTTCGACCTCCACTCGTGTCTATCTTAGTGGAGTATTTCGTCTTCGCGCTGACTTTCGCAGCCTTCATTTATGGCGTGACATCGTGGTGTCTTATCAAGAAGTTCCGACACTTTAGAAACTTTGTGTACATCAATGCAGTGGTGTCCAGTTTACTTCGTCTAACAACAGTGTCTCTCATCATACCTGGTGTTATGCAAATTATCGTGATTGACGATAAGGAAATCATGGACATTTGCCGCTATATTTGTACCTACTTCAGTGCAGTGCAGAATTATTGGATGTTGGTGATATGTTACATATTCTACGTGGATATTGTGAAAGTTTTTCGAGGACATGTTAAGAGGAAGTATTTAAAGTGTTGTCTGTTCGCTTGGGGCATACCTTTTGTAATATTTCTGTTGTATTACGTTTTCTTATATTTCAATGAGATAGCTCATTTGTATTTAGCTGGTTCAACGTTGGATTATGTAGCCAACGGTGTGGAAGTTTTTATAATAGTTTCACCTTTGATGATTAATTGTTTTTTATACGGTGCGGTTATGTATTCTCTGTGTAATTGTTTCCAACCGAAAGTGCCTACAGCAACTAATAATTGGCGTCGATTTTACATCGCCACGTTGTTGTTTCTTTTGAGCGATGTGCTCGTGTTATCTTCATTATTATGGGACTCAATGTCTTTAACATTTACATTAAGAGCAGTTATGTCTAAGTTGCAACAGATAGCTATTGATTTATTTCTTCCATTAGTGAGGAGTAATAGAGAGTTGTGGCATCAATATTACGTACAAAGAATGTCTAAAAATATCCCGTGATTATGATGCATTCAAACAATTTGCATCATTGGATTTTTTTTCGTCCGTGTCTATATTGACATGAGTTACAAAATTCAAATATAAAAGATGGAAGTTCTTTTTGAATTGTGTTTGTTTTTTGTAAGAATAAGAGGCTTTTTTTAGCGTGGTAAAATCAACATATGAGTCCTCCCACCCCTTACTGTCAGACTTATACTGACAAAAATCCACGGTGTCCTTCAATAGCCCTATAAAGAGGCTTGGAAGAATAATAAATCTTTTTTGAGTCATCGAAGTAAGAAACCAAGATTTGTACCTATATAAAGCTATAATGTGTTGTGTACAATGTGCAGACGGCAGGTCAACCAACCTTAATCTGCCCAATTTTAGCAATCCAACATAAACCTTCCACTATTGTGATACGCTTGAAAATCTATTAAAGAATTTGACAGATTGAGGTTGGTTGATATGCTGGCGTCTGTCGGTAATCCTCCTCAATATTATAAGACGTCAAAGTGTATAGATAATGTTCGTTTGTATTTATGTATATTCCGTTTTTGTGAAGTTTTGGCCCCCAAGGCCTAACTCACTGTGTCATATTACTTTTTCCGACTTGTTTGACAAAAAATTTGATAACTTGGCTAATATGGATGATAGAAATATAATTTGTATTATAACACTCAGGAATGTAGTTGTCATTAGTTCCGGACATTTGCCTACAAACTAGTTTTACTTCTTTTTAATATTATGTACAATATGAATATTCCAACTGGGCGCGAACTACCAAATTCGAAACTATGAGGAACAGAGAAAAATACTGAAAAGTGTTAGCATCAGAGTATTTTTGAAAAATCAATATTTCTTCCCAGGATTCTGATATCAAAAACACGCGCTTTATTATTAAACTATCCATTTGACTCGCTAAAGAGGATAAAAATATGGTAAGTGATAAAAATGGTAACGGATTTAGCCATTTATGTCCAATTGGAAAATTCATTCTATATACTTTATGCCTAGTAATAAGGCAAATATAGAGGCGTGAAAATAAAATACGATTATGTTTAAACTACAAGAGTGTTTAATTAAACCTAACCTTTGCAAGCATTTTTGTATTTGTTTAATACAAAACATAAAATAGTAATAAGTAGAAGAAATAAGTCGATTTAAAACGATTGTAATAGCCACACTAGTTTTAGTTTTTTTTTGTTGACCACTCCGGTGGATATTTTTTCCATTCACTCTTTTCAACTGTGCTATGAGCAGTTAGTTTGGTTTCCATATAAACTAAAATAAATTAAATAAAAATTCATTAGCCTTTTAATTAACAGTATTGGTGTAAATTATTTTATTAAAGTGTTACAAGATTTTTTGGCGCTTCCTCGTCACGGCAGAAGTTCTTGTGTTAATTGTCTAAACTCTAAAGAATGGGTATAGTTACTATTTATTTTGTGTATTTATTTGTCCTTTTCATTTTTGTGTGAGAGTGGCCACTGGCTACCCTTTAGTATCACAATTTATTTAAGCATATCTGGGAGCCGAGCGTGACAGCTACGCAGTGCAGTAGTAACGTGCGTGATAGCTACGCAGTGTAGTAGTAACGTGCGTGATAGCTACGCAGTGCAGTAGTAACGTGCGTGATAGCTACGCAGTGTAGTAGTAACGTGCGTGATAGCTACGCAGTGTAGTAGTAACGTGCGTGATAGCTACGCAGTGTAGTAGTAACGTGCGTGACAGCTACGTAGTGTAGTAGTAACGTGCGTGACAGCTACGCAGTGTAGTAGTACAAGTAGCGGCACGTAAGTTTAGCGCTGAACGATACGCGGGGGGGTCGCGCGGGGAACAGAATGCGACTGGAGAACCAATCGGCGCTACGCACGCTCGCCCTTCATCCCGCTAGCCCCAATCAGGTACCTTAATTTTAACTTCGCGCAATAACGATCAGCGCTAAAGTTTCGTGCCACTACTTGTAACGTGCGTGACTAACTACACTGCGTAGTTGTCTTCCGAATTTCTGTAGTCCGAATATTGAAGGAAGGATGCTGAAAGTGCTGATGGCTTAAAAAACGAAAATTGTTCAGTTTCCCCTTAAATATACTTTCTTCCTACATACTATTTCGAATAATTTTTCACTAATGGTGTGCGAATATTCGGATTACGTTATCATAAGGTTTATTAACCATTACGACTGATAAGAAATTTATCAGAATCGATATCAAGTACGCTAAGTGCACAAAACCGATTTGATGACATTAGTCCGTTCCGATCCTTGTTAACATAATGATCGGTCTGAAACATTTACTGTTATCCACTGTGATAGATGTTTGTTTCAAAGAAATAGGAAGTTATTGCAATGTTTGACTGTCAGTGCCAAGTTTAATCTCTGCCATGGCTTTTTATGATCACGTAGTCTGCTCTACTGTGAACGATTGTTACCTGGATCCATCAGTTGCTCCCAGATTTGTGATCGCTCACTATAGTCTCTTTGCCTTGTGTTTTGCTACGTTCATATACGGAGTGACATCGTGGTATCTCATCAGGAAATTTAGAAATTTCAACAATTACGTGTATCTCAGTGCAAACTTTGTGAATATATTGCGTTTAACTGTTGTATCAATAACTTTAATACATTGTCAAGCCGCGACCATTGATTTTAGATACTGTATCACTACCTCCTGGTTTATTGTCTTCGTTTATTTAACTACTGTGTATAACTTTTGGTTGTTAGTGATGTGTTACATGTTTTACGTTAATATCGTAAAAGTTTTTCACAAAAATATCGAAAGGAAGTATCTTAAAAGTTCTATCTTTGCGTGGGCCGTGCCTTCGGTAATTTGGATCATATGTTCATTGTGTATGGTTATTATAAATGTAGTAAGTGAAGGTAATAAGGAAAGAATAACATTTTTGTTTAACACCATAAGTTCTATAATATTTTGCAATGTTTTACCTTCGCTTACCAATTTGGTGATTTTTATAAAACTTGTGAATTCTTTGTTTTTTTCTAAAGACACAAACACAAACCCCAGTGCTGTTTCTAAAACAGACAGAAAGAGGGAAAGGTTCCGCCGTTTATACATATCTACGGCAATGTTTGTTTTAAGTAACGTTGTTGTGTTAACATTTGTTATATTTGATATATTAAGACTTTCAATAGAGGTGCGATCTGTTATGTTGAGCCTGCAAATAGCAGCCATGGCCTTATTTGTGCCTTTATTAAAAAGTAGTCGATCGTTCTGGCACGAGTATTATTTGAACAGATTTAAAGGAATATATTGTGGTTTTTGTTGTGTTAGGAGTCGAAAACGTCAGGTTGATGGATAAAAGAAAGTTCAAAGATAATAACGCTGATATAAATAATGCTGCATACAGCTTAAAGCGCTTGAAAGCATTAGTCCCGATTTGATCGTGTATACTACAAGAATACTTGCATAATTTAATATTAATAAATGTTTTCAATTTATTATTGTATTTATTTTACCTGCTTTAATATGATACGTGCCAGTCGCCCGAGTAGCCCGAGTCGCGCCGTACTGTCATTCCCTTTACCGACAGAGCGTGATCCGTTCCGGCGATCCGATCTGGCGATACGATCTGTACCTACCCATGCGACCTCTGTGACCTATTGATGTTCATATAATATGTGCTTTTACACTGCCAATGCCGCCTTTAGGCCTCTTACGCACTAGCGGTTAACTGCGGGGGCGGCTAACCGCGCGGTTAGCCGCTTTTCCAGTTTAATATGCAACCGCTTATGATTGTACGCACTAGAGGCCTAAGCGGTTGCATATTAAACTGGAAAAGCGGCTAACCGAGCGGTTAGCCGCCCCCGCGGTTAACCGCTAGTGCGTAAGAGGCCTTACAGAGATCGCATTCGATCAGATCGCATCGCCAGATCGGATCGCCGGAACGGATTGCGCTCTGTAGCTATAGGCTATTGGGCGCACGGGGTTCAGCGCGACTTGTAATATTTTTAGTAGAAGCACAGAATACTTAATAGTACTAGTAGAAGCCAGCTTTACATGAAACATGAAGGCTTGGCTAATTTTGTATATAATAAAAGCGAAGATTTAATGTTTTCATTTACTATTTATTTTCCTGTTTGAATGATTAGCCATAATAGAATGATGATGTAGGTAAGTAATTTAATGGTTGACTCTAGTGCACTCTTGCTTGGAACCTGTTTGTTTTAGACTTGTATGTCTAGCAAGGAAATAATATTTTAATAAAACTTGTTAGAAGTACTTATATTATTTTATATGTATATATTTATTAAATAGGTGCGTCCACACAGAACGAGCAGCCTCGCGAGAAATTTTCCGCGCGAAGCAGCTCGGTTAGTGTGGACGTGTCTCGGCCGAGGAAAGCGTGCGCGCTGCGCGGGCGATCGACCGAGCGCCCGAGCCATCCAGTGTCGGCTTTTGTTTTGCTCGCGTATATTGTTTGGTGCCTCGGTCGAGAAACAATTGCGCGTCCAAACAGAGCAAGCAGCTTCGTGAGGCATTTGCCGCGCGAATCAAATGCCCCGCGAAGCTGCTTACTCTGTGTGGACGCACCTATTAGGTACTACCAAGACGCGTCTTCGTCCGCGCAGATTTAAAAATTACAGGGTATATTTTATGTTGCGCGGATTTTTTTTCTGTGGTTCTACTTCAGTAATAGAACATCTTTTGTAACCTTTTCTTTTAGTTTCTTCGTTTTTTTTGGGAAACTGGGTGGAGTGGAGTAAACTTGATTTGTTCAAAAAACAACATTTTTTTCAGTTGTAGTTTTTGTTCCAGAGCCACGGTGTCGTTAAGCCCTGAAACCTCAGCCAGACGTACTGATGTACGTCAGTACCACGTGTCACACGCGCGTGGCAAATAAAAACTGTTTTCAAAATAAACGTTTTTAATAATAATTAATTTTAGTACCTTTTGGTGAAATAAAAACTATGTCTTTCTTAATTTTTGCTTAGCAATAGTTATTAATTCTAATGCTTTCCACGTGAAAAATTTTCAAAATCGCTTCAGCAGTTCCAGAGATTAATTGCTACAAACAAAATTAAAACTTTATAACATTAGTATTAGATTAGAAGAGTTGTAAAGCCCTGAGCGTCTAGACAAATGACATTTGAAACAAGGACTTTGCAGTCTCACAATGTAAGCTATGCCGATGACACAATCGCTCTTAGAGAATTTGGTGATTATCAGGGGGCACGGCAGTGCCCCCGCCAAAGTCGAGCGCAAAGCAAACACTGCCGTACCATCCTTTACTTTTTTTTTTTTTTTAGCGTGGTAAAATCATCAAATGAGACCTCCCACCCCTTACTGTCAGACTTGTACTGACTAAAATCCACGGTGTCCTTCAATAGCCCTGTGTGTTCCGGGGTCACGGTAATGAGATAAGTCCCACGACCCCGGCAGGCTTTGGCCCTCTTGGGCGGGGCCCCGTCATCGTGCTGACGCTCTTTGAGGCGCGCGTGGAACACAACGCGCCGTCGACCCGGGCACCATCCTTTACTGGAACCATTTCGCCGCATTTTCACGCCCCTATTTGGGAACCTCTGGATAGGACCAGAACGCAGAAATTATGGTCGTCCAGTAAGCTATAATCACATACTTAAAATCCAAAATTTCAAGTCTGTAGGTCATTCAGTTCCGAAGTTAAGCGAAAGCAAAGTTTTGCATTTATGACACTCACTCACTCATGATCATTAAAATAGAACTAGTACTTGCCATAAACTCACAGTGCTGAAATTTGGTACAGAGTTAGGGTTTAATGGCCACATCAAGGGAAATCTATAAAACTAGGATAATCGAAGATCCGGAGTACCTGATGGTGACCCTGATTAGAAAACACAAGAGCCCAACCAAACTATTGGAGATCGACATATTATTATACCGCCTTTACAAAAAATATTCAACTTGGTGGGCCGCTTCATTTGACGTCAAAAAGAAAAGGCAAAAAAAACATTTTTTCCACGTTTTTACAAAAAGAAGTGAAATATCACCAAAAACATTACAAGATACAAAATATTATACACAAGATACATGACACTATTGCACCAATCCTGACTTGTACCCACTAACCAACAACGGCCAAGTCTCACAACATTTAATAATAAAGAAATCGCAGTCAGGAACCTTAGACTTTTTTTTTTTTTTTTTTTTAGCGTGGTAAAATCATCAAATGAGTCCTCCCACCCAGGGCAGGGCGGAAGGGACTGTCAGACTTGTACTGACTAAAATCCACGGTGTCCTTCAGTAGCCCTTTATGTTCCAGAGTCACGGTAATGAGATATAGACTTGGCACGACTTTGTCTAGATTTCATTACTTTTTAGAGATAAATAAGCAGCTCTATCGAGATTTTGGCTAGTTTATTACAGAATATTTTTGGTGGGATAATAATTACGTTTTCAAATTGGGTCTTTTTTTTTCATCGTGGTAAAATCATCAAATGAGTCTTGCCCAGGGCGGGACGTGAGGGTCTGTCAGACTAGTACCGACTAAAATCCACGGTGATCATTCAATAGCACTTTACGTTCTAGGGTCACCGTTACGTGATGAAACAGTCCCCGGCAGGAAATTTCACCTTTAATAAAATAAAATTAATATAGGCGTCGAAAAACTCCTCCTCAATGCTGTAATCTGGTAATGTGCCCAAGACTGGCGGCGTTGCCACATTATTGTAAGGAAACTGAGCCCTTAGCACGAGTTTTCACTATTTTACTTTCAGCGTCTTTCCAATATTTATAGCGTTTCTTGTATAAAAAATGGAACAGCGTCTCTGGTGTGCGAAGAAGGAACTAATTTTTTCCTTGAAAATTGTCAATTTGAAATTGTCAAAGTTCCAGTTTACTTTACGTCTCAAATACTGAAAACTCGTGCTAAGGGTACTGTTGACAAATTTCAAGGGAAAAATTAGTTCCTTCTTCGCACACCAGAGTCGCTGTTCCATTTTTTCATACAAGAAACGCTGTAAATACTGCCAATACTGGAAAGACGCTGTAAAGTAAACTAGTGAAAACTCGTGCTAAGGGCTCTGGCCAAGGTCAGCCCTTGGGCTTGAACTGGTCGTTTTGGCTGTGAGCACTCTGACCCCAAACGACTTGTAAATATTATATTTTTACACTAATTTTACTAACCTCACAAGCAAAAATATGGAATCGTTTGCTCCGATTTCGCGCGATCTCTCATACTTAATAACAACCTAGTTAAGTTTAATAAAATGGTACCATTTTAAAGGTTTAAAACCGTTGAATTTAAGTTGTTACCAAATTCAAAATCACAAATCCCGGATCAATTCCAAGTAAGTGATTCCTTACTTTTGCTAGCGGGTGTTTATTTACTCTGCTTGAATTTCTCAGCGGCCGCATTGGTATCGCCATCATGGCAAGTTCAAGTTTTCACACATCTATACGTAGGTAACAATGGCATTGATTTTTATACATATATAAAAATCAATGCCATTTTTCGTTGTAACTTTATAACTCAAGAACGGGCTCACCTATCCAAACCAAATGTTTAGACTTTGTTCGGACTATTTACAGTTACCGGCACGGTTCTTGAGCGCTCGGCGTAAGAGTGGGGATCGCTTTGCGCATCGTACACTTATCGACAAATGAAACGCACAATAAAACAAATAAAACAACGAATCCCGAGTGGCGGCTATGACGCGATGCGCTACGGCACGCTACGCGGGCCAATCACTACAGTTTCCCCGCCCCCGTTCCTCACTTCATCTACCAAAGGGACCTAACAACTCACTTCTGCGCAGGTGAAGGTCAGCGCTCAAGATCCATACCGGTATTTGTAGCAGATTATTTATGTGAAAATTGAACAAAATCAGTCAAGTGGTTCTTCATTTATTAGGTACATTTTTTGTAACACGTAGCGAAGCACGGGGCGGGCCGCTAGTTCAATGTATATTCAAAAGTTTTACTACTGTTATTCCTTTGAACATCACTATGTCCACGCTCTCAGAGCTAATAAAACCGGCCAAGAGCGAGTCGGACTCGCCCATAAAGGGTTCCGTAGCAGCAAGTAACATAATATAAAAGTTCTTGTAGTTGGTTCCAACTTTGAAAGGTTTACGATTTATGACGTATTAAAAAAAAACTTGAGAGGTGTCAAGGGACGTCGAAAATCGCTTGAACCAATTAAAAGGGTTCAAGCGATTTTCGACCCTCCACCCCCCACCACCCCACTCCACTCCGCTCCACTCCGCTCCGCTCCGCTCCGCTCCGCTCCGCTCCACTCCGCTCCAATCCGCTCTACTCCACTCCGCTCCGCTCCGCTCCCTTCCACTCCACTCCACTCCACTCCGCTCCGCTCCACTCCACTCCGCTCCGCTCTACTCCACTCCGCTCCCTTCCACTCCACTCCACTCCACTCCACTCCACTCCACTGCACTCCCCACTCCACTGCACTCCCCACTCCACTCCACTCCACTGCACTCCACTCCACTGCACTCCACTCCACTACCTATTATAGCTGTAAAAATAAAGTTGACAAACTTACATTTGCAGTTGTTCTCCGATACATTTTGTTTAGGAAAATATGTAATCCAAGTACGTTTTATAAGTTGGTCGACTATTACTCGTAAACTTGTAAAGCCAACTTAGTCATGATAATTTTCTTTTAAACTTCGTTATATATACTACTATTGTGAATTTTTGCACACCCCCAAACATAACCGTTTAGCTGGTAGAGGGGGGGGACACTCGAGTCGAGCAAAAATTTGCATTTTAAAGCTTAATATTTCACAAACGAATCTTTTTATCAAAAAAATGTTAATGGAAACTATCAATATTTTTTAAAGGCCTATTTAATGATACCCCACACTAAGGGGTACGCGAGAAAAAAAAAAACATCCCCACTTTACGTGTACAGGAGGTACCCTAAAAAAAAATATTTTACCACATTTTATTTTACCACTTTTTTGACACAAAAAATTCGCATATTTACACCAAATTACAGCTTTCTAGTACTAGGCGTCTCTGAGCTAAGCTGCGGACAGACGGACGGACGGACGGACGGACATGGCGAAACTATAAGGGTTCCGTGTTGACTACGGAACCCTAAAAATGGTCGTTTAAAAGATGAGTCAACAATACGATGAAAAGAAGACTTATCTGTTTAATTAAAACTACGTAATACAAAACAGGATAAAACTGGTATTTATATAATTGAATTTCCGCATAGGAATGTGGTAAGCATTGCAAGTAGTTAGAACGCTTTGTTCAAGTGTACATAAGGTAATCTTCATAATTAGGGAAAAACTAAATAATACGCCTTAGTTGACAAAACGCCCCGCCATTCTAGCACTCAAACTTAAGAGTCGGTCCCACGCGAAGGTGGCCACTGTTAGCGTACAATATGGCCGAGGCCGAGGGCCATTATGTAGGCCAACAGTGGCCACCCTCGCGTGTGGTTCCGAGCAGTAAGTTTGAGTACTAGAATGATGGGGCGTTTTTTCAACAAGGGCGTATTAACGAGTTTTACCCTATACTTACATGTTCGACACCAGCATAAATACGTCACTTCATTTCGATAGAAGAATAGAACAGAATCATTCGCTAGAGATACGGTTTTACAATAGCTGTTATATTTCGAGCGACTTTTGTTTTGATCTCATGTTCAGAAACTCTTGCCACAACTAGTGCCGGTTTTAGCACTACCAGCGCCCTGGGCGAGATTTCTACGGCGCCCCCTAACTGCAATTCAATCCCATATGAAATAAGGAAAACGATATAATGAAATTAAACTAGTAAAATTTTACTTTTCTAGCCTTCGAGGTCGAGGTTATCAACTATTTCATTTCGATTTTCGATTGAAAAAGTTGCCAAGTTTGTCAAAATTCAACCAGTTTTTATTTAGAGATCGATAATGTTTTTCTCTATGGTCCAGGATTTTCGGTAACGTAAACTGCTATGCATGCAGTGCAGTGCTCCGAATTTGACACTGAGTTCCATTCTAATCTTGCCACCATAACGATTTTTAGGGCATTTACGGGAATTAAATAGACCTGTGGCGGCCTTTTATATGTATATCCGGCGCCCTGGGCGGTCGCCTAACCGCGCCTTACTCTAACACCGTTACTGGCCACAACTTCCTATTACTTACTCTTTTTTGTAATAAAATATACAGGTAAAGCTATTGTGTTTAAAAAATCTCCTAGTTCTTCTATTACATCAATTACTAAAATCTGTGTTTCTGTTACTTTTGGTAAAACGTATATCGCTAGTATAATACTGAGTAAAAATATAAGCGATGCTATATAGAAGCGACGCCATTTATTAACAGATATATTCGTACTAGCATCACTACCGTGGTACAGAGAGTATAGCAACACTACATAAATAACAAGATTTATCATCACAGGTATTATTAACATTAAAAGTAAAAGAATACTGAACACGTCGACATAAAGGTCTTCTTCCTCGTCCATAATGTAGATTAAGAGAAAGGTAGGAAAAACAATTAAAAAGTATTGCATTAAAGGCACACCCCAACCAAACAGGTCACTCTTCAGGTACCTTCTACGAACATCCATGTTGAAAACCTTCACAAAATCAACATAAAATACACTTCTGGACACATCTATTGGCCCACCTTGTATTTTCAGTTTCGTTTGGTCCTAGCTAAAATTTTATATTAGGTCGAGCAAAAAGCTTTTATGCAGTTTTGAACCTGGCACATTCACAATTTCATTCAATAGTCTTTTTTTGAATTTCGAACACAGAATTTTAAAGAAACAAAAGACAATTTGGAGCCTGTTTGTTGATAGCAAACAATCGAATACTAAGAAAACTTGGTTTTATTGGTTTACTTCGATTTAATTCTTGAAAAAGTGATTGATATCTTTGGTTTTGCAACAAACATTACTTATTCTTAACATTAAGGTGAGGTTCTGTCAATTATAGCACAACACTAGTAACCAACAATTAAACGATAATTCACAATACATTAATAAAGATAAAATTATACCAAAATTCTCTAGACTCTCGGTGGAGAGTCTAGAGAATAATATGACATCAAATAATAGACTTGGCATTCTTGCTGTCAACACACTGAGGAGCACATAGTTTTGGAAGTGACGGAATTTCTTGGTAACCCACCACGCCGTCACTGCATATACAACCGCGGCCATAGATGGGACCAACAGAATGCCACACGTGATGATAAGTGCATTGTGTCCAACCAGCTCTTCAAAGCCATGTGTAGTGGTCACATAGGTGTCGTTATTGGCCATGGTGAGCGTCGATTGCAGTACTGCCACGAGTCCACACTGTTGTAAGTCGCACAACGTTATAAAATGTTCCTTATTGTATTACATGTTGCTGACATAATTATGACGCAAGTATATAAATTCCTGGTATTATCTCGTATGAGCTTGGAGCGTATTAGAAATGAGATAAAACTAGTTATAGTCTTGATAAAGTTCAATTTTTTTTTATCAGCTTATGCGCTAGCAAAAACTTTTTTTGATGTGTGTATGGTTACTCTACACTGCGTAACAGAGGCCTTATCATGAGTTTTCAGTTAATGTGACGTAAAGTAAACTGGAACTTTGACATTTTAAATTGACAAACAAGGTAAAAATTAGTTCCTTTTTCGTACACCAGAGGCGCTGTTCCATTTTTCCATTTTCTGTAAATACTGGAAAGACGCTGTAAAGTAAAATAGTGAAAACTCGTGATAAGGGCTCTGTCATACATCATATTTTTACACTGTTTAGCTATCATGCACGTTACTACCACGCTGTATAGCTGTCACGTCCTGTACACTGAGAAGCTATTAGTAACACACTTTGTACCATGAAGTATGTAGTGTGATGAAAACTTTGTTTGCTTACCGCAAGCAAAGTTTTCAATATTTTGTTTTTTTTTTTTTGCGAGGGTGGATAGCAGGCGTTGAAAGTTCAGCGTTGTGCTTACCATCTGCCGTCTATTCAGCTAAAAAATAAGTAGATTACTGGCTGAAGGAAACAATTTTGAGTTCTTAAATAATTTATTAGACTACCAATCACAGAGTTACATGTTAAGACTTTCTTAACAGTCAGCTAACGATGACAGAAATGACACCGACTACAAAACAGAAACTTTCATGTCATGAAATGACGCTATTCTTTCGATTCAAATAATACTCGTGCCATAATGTTCGGTTACTTTTTACTAAAGGAACAAATAACGAAAGAATGATCGTCTGAACGCTAAATGTAACCGCCCGTAATGGCAGAATATCATAAAAAACGCCATAAAATAACATGACCAAAATATTGGCGTTCGACAACATAAACATAACTATTGCTGTACCCAAACGACGCCACTTTTCCTTTTTTCTTTCTCGTTCAGGGATTTCACATGCATCCTCATTGTTACAAAAGAACAGGGAACTAATAAGTTTTATAAAAAATACTAGGTTTATTATCAAAGGCACAGCATCACACATCACTACCGTACCAATGACGACAATTAAAACAATAAAGTAAACCTTTTCATATTCTACAGCTAAGTTTATAATGAGTATGATCAATATAGCAGTGATCGATACTGCCATAGGTACTCCCCATGCCAAGAGAAAACTTCTAAGAAACTTCCTTTTTATATTGCCTTCGAATACTTTCACAACATCAACGTAAAACATATAACTCATAACTAACAACCAATAGTTGAATACTGTTGAAAAAAACATAAAAGTAAAAAATTGTTTTATCGTGTTAACAGTTTCAAGGGAGTATTCTTTAATTATAAACACTAAAGTTAAACGAATAATATTCACTAGGATTGCATTGAGGTAGACGTAGTTGTTGAAAATGCGAAATCTCCTGATGAGGCACCACGATGTTACTCCGTATGTGAACGTCGCCAAAGTCAACGCACACTGAATATAGTGTCCAATCGTAAAGAAAACAACTATTGACGAGTTTTGATTAAAATCACTCTCAATGACTAATGAGTTAGATTCACTAGCATTGCTTTCACGATTAGTGACAAATGCACTGCTAACACTCAACTGGTTGGTCATTTTCTTGCAAACAAAAGTAAAGTCCCCGATTTGAATCTGGACAATCGATAAAACGAAATTTTCACATCGAACATCACGATGAGCGAAGCAGGAGTAAACTAATGTGATTAAACCAGATTTTGGTTGTTATCAAAAATCGATTTTGCTTTCCTTAACTTATCTTGTACTGTTAGCAATGCCACTAGTAGCCAGTAATAGCTTTTGATAACAAAGGCTTAGGTATAGTGTAATAATATCAAGCGGTTGGGTTGATCTTAAGCTAATTTAACTAGCACGGGTCAGTTTGTGGATAACTGAATATCAACTTCATATGAGCCTTAAGAAAGCTGTGAGCCAGTGTAGTAGTAACGTTGCGTTACCGCTATGCAGTGTAGTGGAAATGTGCGTGACAACTACTCAGTTTAATAGTTGTTTGAGTAACAGCTACACAGTGTAGTGTTACTCAAACAACTATTATAATAGCACGCACATTATAACAATAATGTGCGTGTTTCCAGTGGTAAGTGTGTAACACTATAGAGCTAAGCAATAATGTCGATATATCAAGGCTACATTATTATATATTTCTAAAGTTCAGCGAACAGATTTCAAATTAGGTATCTCCTAACAAGAAAACCACTTTGAGGTTTAAACAATGTTTATTTTAAACAATCATAGGTGTAGAAATTAAATAAAACTTCGTATAGTATTTCAATAGCTTGTAAATTAGTTGACAATGATAAACGAAATCACAATTAACTTATAATCCTATTATACTAGTACATATTGTTTGTATCAGAATGGGGTACATTAATTCATCTTTTATTTCTTATAGTGTTTCATTATCATTTATTACCCTTGACTCAATTCAATTGGGGTCGATGCAGCATAAATCTTCTTCTTCATCACCTGTCTATTTCTCGTTGTCTTAGCATCACCTTCATCCTTTAAGAGCAGTAATGGCCCAAAGGTGATGGTCCTAGCTTACGCAAGTGGATTCTTTAGGCATCCACGAAATCAGTCACATACGTCTACTGAATTCATAAGCTTTTATAAGCAGTTAGTAACAAATAACTCAATTATTCCCATCTGCCTAACCTTTTCCCAGCAATTTTGTGGTCGACTTCCAGTCAAACCAGATGCAGCGTGAGTATCATTTCGGGATGATAAATAATGATCAAGTTCCTTTTAATAAATTATTTAAATACTCGCCCCATAGCTCTCGATTACTCTTCAACAAAGGGAAAAACAAGGCTAATGCTAAGATTTGTAAGTACAATGTAAAAGCACGAAATGCAAATGCAGATTTTAAACCCTGGAATATAACTAATGTTAACACATTGACGTTAATTAACATAAACATAGCCGTCGCTGTACACAAGCGACGGAACTTTTCATTCACTCTTTCATTATTGGGAAGAACAATAGCATTATTGCTTTCAGAATAAAATAATGAATACACAAGTGTTATGAAAATACTGAAATTTATAATCAGAGGTACAAGATTACACGAGACGAAAGTGAACAATCTGAACACGTGAAGAAGTTTTTGTTCTTCATCTCCTTCTACTGTTAATTCAATAATAAGGAAAATAAATCTCAATAAAATAACAACTATAAAAGGCATACCCCAAGCAAAGAGGGCAGATTTCAAAAACTTCCTATTGATATCTTTATGAAAAACTTTAACAATATCAACGTAAAACATGTAACAGATGACCAACAACCAAAAATTGTACACAGTCGCGAAATAAACAAAGAAAAAGAAATGAGTTTGGGAACGAAACTGTTCATAGCATACAACGTCAGTAACTGTCACTAGTGTCAAACGTAATATATTCACAAACACAGCACTGGAGTAGACGTAGTTGTTGAATGTGCGAAACTTCTTTATAAGAGCCCACGATGTCACTCCATAAATGAACGAAACCATTGTTATGGCGAAATGGACATAGTGTACGATGGTATATTCTTTGCAATATGAGTTCACTTCACTTCCACTCACTGTCGAGTTTTGTACACCGTTATCGGTATCAGCCATGTCGGTTTACAAACTTGTTGCTATCATCTAATTTTTATTGTTGTTTCTTGGAAAAAAAAAATCAGCTAATATGGATTTTACTGCCTCCTGTTACATGGTTAGACGTAAACTAATATGATTGAACCAAATGTTCAACCTTTGATGTAATCGATTATGTTTATCTTGTGCTTGTGATAACGGCAGTGTTATTGGGTACCTACAGACATATACAATTATACATAAAATAAAAACAACTTTGCATGATGAGTAGAAAATTGTGGCCCACTAGCTCTTTGAAGCTAAGCTACTCTGACACCGCGTGAGGGTCACGTGCGCTATTATTACACTGCGTGACTGTTACGTATGTTACTATTACACTGAGTAACTATCACGTGCGTTACTATTACACTGAATAACTGTCGTGTGCGTTACTATTACACTGCGTAGCTGTGACGTGCTTAACTAGTACACTGAGTAACTGTCACGTGCCACAATGTCGCGGTCTCCTGTCTCGATCTCCAGTCGCGGTCTCCGGCGCGAACCGGCACCTTTACTATTACACTGCTTACCTCTGACGTGCGTCACTATTAAACTGCGTAACCGTCACGTGCGTTACCGTTACACTGCGTAACCGTCACGTGCGTTACCGCTACACTGCGTAACCGTCACGTGCGTTACCGTTACACTGCGTAGCTGTCACGCCAGTGACTACCAGAAATACGACATTGTAATATTTGAAGACGTATACTAGCATTCGCACGAGTGCATGGACGGGTCCTATTGTCAATTATTTTTTAATTCCGTTAAATGCGCACACATATCGTACAGGGAATAGAAAAATTTTGTCAGCCTATTTACCAAGTAAGTAATAAAAACAAATATGCAGAAAATATTAGATTATAAACTATTTATTTCATAATTACAATATTACAGTCACTAAGGAGAAAGGCAAAATTGTTACATTGATTTAATTAGGATATTGTCCTATTCTTTCGATTCAAATAATACTCGTACCACAATCTCCGATTACTTTTTACTAAAGGAATAAATAACGCAACAATAATTGTTTGCATGGTAAATGTAACAGCTCGTAACGAAAATGATGTAAGACATAAAACCCATAGTAAAAATATTACAACGTTTATGTTAGTTAACATAAACATGGCCATCGCGGTGTAGAGACGACGCCAGTTTTCCCTCACACGTTCTTTTTTGGGAACCTCACTATTTTCTTGGCAAAAGAAGAGAGAACGGACAAGTTTTATAAAAACTACCACGTTTATTATTAAAGGCAGACAGTCGCACATAAATAGCATGCAAAAGAAGATGAAATAAACAATAATTTTACCGTTTTCATCTTCAACTGCGACATGGATAGTTATTAAAATCAACATACAAATGATTAATCCTATCACAGGTACGCCCCAAGCCAAGAGGAAGCTTTTAAGAAACTTCTTTTTGATATCACCATTAAAAACTTTTACAACATCAACGTAAAACATGTAACAAATTACTAACAACCAATAGTTGAATACTGTCGACAAAAACATAAATATTACAAAGACTTCGAGCGACGTCGCAGATGTGGCTGAATATAATTTAGTTATTGATATTATAATTAAACGAATGGTATTCACTGTGATGATATTGAGATACAGGTAGTTGTTGAAATTACGAAACTTCTTGATGAGGCACCACGATGTCACTCCGTATATGAATGTAGTCAAAGTCAGGGCAAATTGCACATAGTATCCGATTGTAAAATAAATGACAGTTGATCGACTGTGGTTATCGCTATCACTTGTAGCAGTATTAAGTTCACTTGAATCAGCCATAACGATCATCAAACGAGGTGCTAAAACTTTGCTCTTGTAACAAAATATGGCTTTGAAACCGACCAGCCAAAACGTGTCAAACACAACAGAAACTGAACAAAACTAACGTGGGGGAATGTTACTGTCTATCTTATCTTTTGCAATTTGTTACGGCTTTAGCAGTCAATAATGACCAATAATATGTATAATTTTATGTTATCGAATTATTTTTTTGAAAATGTGATTGCAAATATGATGTTTTTCCGTCACTTCATCATCATCATCAGCTGGAAGACGTCCACTGCTGGACATAGCCCTCTCCCTTAGATCGCCACGCCGAACAACGAGAATTCGCGGCTAACATCCATCGATTGCCCGCGATTCTCACGATGTCGTCGGTCCACCTAGTGGGCGGCCTGCCTACGCTGCGTCTTCCGGTTCGTAGTCGCCATTCGACAACTTTATTTCTTCCCCATCGGTTATCAATTCTACGAGCGATTTGGCCTGCCAATTGCCACTTCCCTCACCTCAACAGTTTTCAATCACCCTTTTCGAAATGATTTCTTGACTCACAGATAAATCGTGGCCCATTGTAACTGAGACACGAGAAACCTGTTAAGTAATCAGTAAGACAGTTATGAAGAGTAATCATAATATTATACGTGACAGTTACGAAGAGCAATCATTTTGTGCGTGATGGTTACTCAGAGTAGTAGGTATGATCGTGCCACGCAATAACGCCATAATATGTGGCCATGCTATAGAGAAATCTGTAGTATGCAGAAAAAAAACTTTGACATCTCCAATGATTTATTTCATACAAAAAACAAGAACAAAGATTCTAAATTAAAGTTAAACAGTTTTTCATTATTACATATCTACTCTTCATTTCGATTGATTTTTATAATATTCGTACCATAAAACCCGATTACTTTTTAACAGAGGAACAAATAACGCAAGAGCTATATTTTGCAAGCCTAATGTTAACGCTCGTATTGAAAATGAAAGTTCAAACAAATCCCATAAAGTCATAGCCATGACAACGACGGTAGTTAAAATAAACATAATTGTTGCAATAAATAAACGACGTACATTTTTCTTCATCCTTTCTTTTTTAGAAATATCACTCTCAGTATCTTTGCTAAATATTGAATGTATAAGGTATATAAACATAATCATGTTAATTATCAAAGGTAAAATGTTGCACGTCACGAAAGTGCTAAAAGTGATAAAAATAAGAAGTCTTTTTTCTTCAATACCATGTGAAAGCACTTCAATAATAAACGTAGCTAATTTGCAGCCTAGCAATATAATGACAGGCACACCCCACGCAAATAGTGTACTTTTAAAAAAGATTCTTTCGATATCTTTACGAAAAACTTTAACAACATCTACGTAAAATATGTAGCACATCACTAACAGCCAGTAGTGATACACAGTCATTAAATATATAGAGAATAAAAATAGCGTTGAAGTAAAATACCTATGTTTGCCATGAAAAACAGTCAGCGATACAGCAGATAAACGGATTATGTTCACTAAGATCACATTGAGATACACGTAGTTGTTGAAATTGCGAAATTTCCTGATGAGGCACCACGATGTCAATCCGTATATTAATGTAGCCAGGGTCAGGGCAAAGAGCACATAGTGTCCGATCACTACAGAAGTAGCAACTGTCGGGTACGGATCTCCAACAGCAATGAGAGAGTAGGGTATAATGATGACACTGTCAGCCATAGTGATCATTAGATAAGGTGCCGACACTGTAGACTTTGAATTCTTATACTCTTGAAATTCAAAATGTAGATGACACGCAACACAGCCGTTACAAAGAAAGTTTCAGACTGAATCTTTATAATAATGTGGTCGGAAACAAACTAATATGTTTAATGAAATTTTTTGCACTTACCTCACTAATCTAGTCTGTTTACCTTGCTTTATCAGTACAACGTGTATTGATTACTAGAAGTAGTTAATTAAGGCCTTTGAGTTTTGCATATAAATAATGTGTTTCGTCTGTTGGTCTGTATGAAAATATTGACTTCAGAGTCATCGTTGACTAGACATCTACGTCTTTTATTGACTTGAAAAACCCTAGCGGTTGAGAGTTTGTCATGCTCACTGCAATATCTCGATCATGGTGGCGCGTATGTCGGTTCATTTAGTTCTCTTCAAAATGGTTGAGCTGAATGGTGCTGATACATGTTCCATGTTCGTGTACTGTTAGGTGGGACTGGTCTTAGTTGCCATTGCCACAATTCATTTTAATTACTAGTAACATTGTCGAATATTGTCTTTATGATATTTCCAATGGACACTTTTTTTTAACTTGCTTCATCGTTCTTACATAATGTCCCATCTCAAGATGAATGATGTAACAGAGGTTCTGGAATAATTTTGGCGATTGAAAAAGAGTGTCCATGGAGTTTCTTGTCCATTCTCCTGTATGGAGATCAATGCTTTGAAAAGGGCACCTACCAGTACTCTTTCTTGAAATTAACTCTGTAACACATTTTTTTTTCTTGCTGAAAATTCAAAACTAACTGGCCTACTTGAAATAAATAGGTATAATTTTTTTGAATTTTAAGTTAAATTTTCATATTGCTCGGCTCCCTAAGTACATCGTGCTTCGTCTCTTCCAGTGAGAGAATAATGTCTCATAGTAAAGTGAGATGCTAATGAACGGGCGTCTACAGGTGATTCCTTCTAGCGAATTGTAATCACTTTAGACAAGAGACGTTATGAAGTTTTCTCGATTAATTAGTTTGAACGCTAGTGTCGCACTTTGTCTTTTAGGCATATCACACTCACACACATTCATAAAATAGTTCTTAGTTTTAGTTCTTAGTAAGAAGTAAGATCATGGGCGTAGTAAGAAAGGTGGGAGGGATAAGTTAGCTGCCCAGCCTAGAATAGATTGGTGCCCACCCCAGAAAATGTTACTAACAAAAACTTAAGGCTCAATTAAAAAGATCTGTAATAGCTAGAGTTGAGAAAGTTTAGCATTTTGTGAAACATCAGAAAAAGGTGTATAGGTAACGTTTTATACGTTTCCTATACACCGTTTTCTGATGTTTTATTGACTTGAAAAACCCTTGCGGTTGAGAGTTTGTCATGCTCACTGAAATGTCTCGCTGATGGTGGCGCGTGTGTCGGTTCATTTAGTTCTCTTCAAAATGGTTGAGCTGAATGGTGCTGATACATGTGCCATGTTCGTGAACAGTTAGGTGGGCTGGTCTTAGTTGCCACAATTCATTTTACATAATTACTAAAAAGGTATATAGGTAACGTATAAACGCATACACGATCATATTCATTGTTTCTAAGATACCACTAGAGTCCGGGATCCCTTGGAAAATATCTCTAAATACGACCATGAGTAAGATTTTCTCCCTAAATAAACATAAGCCTGTCCTATAATCATAAACCTCGTACCTACTGTTGTTTACTCATAGGTATCCGTTTGATTCATGTTTTCCAGTTAACCTGACGTTATCATTGTCACAAGATAAACATAATCGACTCCATTAAAACATTAGTTTGTGACTAACCACGTCACGGGAGGGAGTCAAATCTGTATTATCTTGTTTCTCATCATCATCATCATCAGCCTATAATTATGTTCCCACTGCTGGGACACAGGCCTCCTCTCTGTGAGAGGGAGTGGGCCGTAATCTACCACGCGGGCCCAGTGCGGATTGGTAGATGTCACATGTCTTCGAATTTTTAGTTCTAGGACATGCCGGTTTCCTCACGATGTTTTCCTTCACCGTTTTGAGAGCAGTGGTGTTGAAATAAATTACACAAAGTAATGCGCCTGACGGGGTTCGAACCCTCGACCTACAACTCTTAAGTCGAGGCCGATACCACTGGGCCACCACTGCTCTTCTCTTCTTCTTCTCTTCTTGTTTCTAATTTCATATAATTTTAACACTTTAAACAAAAACTTCATTGTCAACAACGAGTTTGGCAATCAACTGGTTGATACTGAGTACGGTGTATAAAACTTGACAATGAGTGAAAGTGGAGTGAACTCATCCTGCAAAGGATATGTCATAGGACACTATGTCCATTTCGCCATTACAATGATTTCCTTCACCTACGGTGTGGTATCGTGGATTCTTATAAAGAAGTTTCGCAATTTCAACAACTACGTGTATTTTAGTACAGTGTTTGTGAATATATTACGTTTGACACTAGTGTCTGTTACTGACGTTGCTTGCCACCAACACTTTCATACACGGACTCATTTCTTTGTCTTTGTATATTTGACGACTGTGTACAATTACTGGTTGTTGGTCATGTGTTATATGTTTTACGTTGATATTGTTAAAGTGTTTCGTAAAGATGTGAAATGGAGGATTCTCAAAAGCACTCTCTTTGCCTGGGGATTGCCTCTCGCAGTGGTGATTATTTGCAGACTGATTTTACTTATCATCGAACTAGTACTAGAAGGAGACACAGAGAAAAGAATACTGCTAGCTATAACTGCTTTCACTATCATCTCTTGTAACATCATACCCTTTATTATAAACTTCATCATTTTCATTAAACTTGTACATTCTTTGTTTTCGTGTAAAAGCAATAGCGCTAGTGTTGTTCCGAAAAATGAAAGAATGAAAGACAACTTGCGTCGTTTGTGTACAGCGACAGCAATGTTTATTTTGACAAACGTCAATGTTTTGACATTAGCTCTATGGGAGGTTTTGAAGGTTTCATTTATGTTGCGAGGTATTACATTGTACTTACAAATTATAGCATTGGCTTTGTTTGTCCCTTTCTTGAGGAGTAACCGAATCTTATGGGGGGAATTTTACAGCAATCGAATAAGAAAACTGTGTAGTGGTAATTGTGGTTTTGATTAAACTGTCAAACTTTTTTTTTGGGTTGGGAAAATCAAAAAAGTCCTTAAGGACTCAACAAATGAGTCCTACCACCTGGTTGCAGCGGAAAGGACTGGTAAACTCTTACTGGCTAAAAATTCACCCAGTTTTTTTGTTGCCCTTTGCGTAGCAGGGCCATTGTGTCCTTTAAGACCCGTAACAGTATCTAAGATAATGGGCAGTACTGCTATTTACTTTAAGTTTAATTTACTAAGATTACCAAATGTGATCGTAATAATTTGTTTTTGATCATTAAGATCTGTCTAGATATTAAGAAGTGATATTTATTAGTATTTTTGTAGTTGCAGTTGTATAAAATAAATAATTGAAAAGCTCAAATTTATTTTTTTGTCAAAATATTTCCCTTTGCTTAAGGGGTGGGCTTGAGGAGTGTTTGTGTAAGTGAGTTTAAATTTTTGTAAACACACCATGATACAGGGGGAAATCCCTAGTGTGGGACAGCTATGTAAAACACATGATTTAAATATGACTGGCATGATGAAGTACAAGGTATAAAATTCTGGTTAAATATTTGCAATGATTAAGCTATATTGTATAAGCTAGCTACTATAATGCCATTATACAGACTGAACCAGATAAGAAGTAAATCAAAAATCGATTTTAGATAATACTCAAAGTCTGGTTTAATCACATTAGTGTACTGACCCTGTTATTGTGTTGTTCGACTTGCACACTTGGGTCAAATAGTAGTCCTCCATATTTTTATATTATCGCTTTGAAAAAGGACAGCCGCATCAGATTGTGAGTCCATGTTCATCAAGTTTTATGGTGTCATCAGTGTATCAAATTCTACAATGAGTGGAAGTGACGACAGAAACTCATCATTCGTGTTTTTCGCAATCTTTCACCATGTTCCATTTGCCATGTCTCTGGCTACATTCACATATGGAGTGACATCGTGGTGCCTCATCAGAAAGTTTCGCAGTTTCAATAACTATGTGTACCTAAATACGATTTTAGTGAACATATTTCGTTTAATTTTTATAACAATTACTGGATTGCAGTTCGATGGAAATTTTAATTCTATCATTGACTTCCTAATCTACATGTTTTTTTCAACTGTGTATAACTATTGGCTATTAGAGATGTGTTACATGTTTTACGTTGATGTTATCAAAGTTTTTGACGGAAACATTAAAAGGAAGTTTCTCAAAAGCTTTCTTTTGGCTTGGGGCGTGCCTGTGATAGGATTGATAATATTTTCTATTATCATGTTTCTTGTTATTGGACGAGTAATTAAATGTGATAGAGACAAAATAATTCTTTTAAGTGTCACCATTCTTACTATTTTGACGAGTGAATTAGTGCCTCTGATTATAAACGCAGTGGTTTTTACAAAACTGGTTCGTTCTCTGTTATTCTGTAAAGACGAGACGGCATGTGCGGTTCCTAGAGAAGAAAGTAAGAAAGAAAAATGGAGTCGTCTTTCTACAGCGGTAGCTATGTTCATGTTGACTAACATAACCATTGTAATATATTTAGTATGTTGTTTCTTAAGTTCACAAGTTTTAATAATGACTATTTTATTTAGCTGTCAAATAGTATTTCTTTCGTTATTTGTTATTTTACTAAAAAGTAATCGCTGAGTATTATGTGAATCGAAAGAATAGGAGCATTTTGTGATTATTTTTTAATTATATTGTGGTGATATTTTATATATAATTTGCTTAAAGGGATATTTCAAAGACTGTTATGTCAATGATTTTAAGATAAAAAAAAAATATATTTTGTTTTTAATTATGGACTTGTGATAGGTAAGTAGGTAGGGATGACACTCATGCAACTAAGAGAGTGATGAGTATGAATGTAGATGGATATTTTTTTTTTTGGGACAAACCCACCACTCTATTCCCAACCACTGCAACTCCTGAGAGCCAGAATCAACAGTGGCAACCACCAGAAAAGCGCCGAGACAATGAAGCTCGACGTGTCCCGGAGAATGAATTTACCTGTCTTGGATCCTGCAACGAAATTAATCAGAAAAGAATAGTGGAGGAGTAGGAAAAAATATGTTTCCACTACAATGTAGATGGATAGAGAATTGGAGAGGAATAATCGAAATTGAATTGATTGAATCGAAATATCGGCCTCGACTTACGAGTTGTAGGTCGTGGGTTCGAACCCAGTCAGGTGCATTACTTTGTGTAATTTATTTTAACACAGTGGTGTTGAAAGAGCAGTGGCTCTCAAAACGGTGAAGGAAAACATTGTGAGGAAACCGGCATGTCCTAGAACCAAAAATTCGAAGACATGTGACATCTACCAATCCGCATCACTGGGCCCGCGTGGTAGATTATGGCCCACTCCCTCTCACAGAGAGAAGGCCTGTGTCCCAGCAGTGGGAACATTTATAGGCTGATGATGATGATCGAAATAGTGTAAGAAATTATATGAAAGAAAAGGGATTTAAAATAATGCTGACGCAAGACGCAGACATCATCATAATAAACCGTGATAGAAGAATGTAACTTGTTGCTCCGACCCCAAGTAAAATGGTATAAAATTAAGAAGGTGATCATGATTATTTATTTATGATAAAACGTTTTAATATTGCATCCAATGTATTTTTTTTTCAAATTCAAATTCAAATATCTTTATTGCGAACTAAGTGTAGGTATACAAAGTTTGAAGGTGTTAATATTAGGTAGGTTCTAGGGACACTTAGGTTAGTTGCCTGCTAAGGCATTGCAATTTATACATTAGTTTTATATATATTTTTTTAACAATAGAATCAAGCAATGTTATAAATACACAATTAAATTATATATGTGAATATGAATTTTTTCAAGATATTCTCTTACTCCTTGTATATACTCGTACATACTGTCACCCATGAGCTGGCATTTCCTTGGCAAAACGTTGCCATAAAAATGGCAACGCTGCCAGTCTAGGCGGAAACCTCTCGCGCCCTGCATTGGTCGAGGCTATGCTGCGGGGCGAGACGGAATGGGAAGCAGTCACCTCCTTCTGCGAAGCAGTCATGCTCGCGAAGGAGTAGGCGGGCCGCGTGAGGGACAGAACAGCGTTCTCCCTCCACCCCAGCCGCAGTGGTAAACGCCCACGGCGTCGGACGTCGGCAGACGATCTCCGGCCACCGCAGGCGCGGGCATGCGGGCGACGAGTAATGGGCGACTCGCTGTCCGACCATGGACCATGCCCGGGTCGACGGCGCGTTGTGGTCCAGGCGCGCCTCAAGAGGACTCATTTGATGATTTTACCAAACTAAAAAAAAAAGCTGCCAGTCTCATGGGCACATAACCAGCTGGCAGTGTTGATATCATTTTGATGCCATTTAGTAGGTACTTTATTGTTAGTGTAATTCAATCAATTTAGTTTATTTTGGTAAGTCAGTTGTAATAATGTACTTTGTACGAAGAAATTAATGGTGAAGTAAATATATATTTTTTTTTAATTTTTTTTTTAATATTCCACAACTATCACACAACGCCATCGAGTCCCAAGCTAAGCAGAGCTTGTGTTATGGGTACTAGACAACTGATAAACATGCTTATATATTTCTAAATACATACAAATTATAGATAAATTACACCCAGACACAGAACAAATGATCGTGCTCATCACACAAACATTTGTCCTGGGTGGGAATCGAACCCACGACCTCCGGCATAGCAGTCAGGGTCACTAACCACTAGACCAACAGGCCATATGATTTAAACTTTGAAATAATGTTGTTTGTATATTTTCGTCACAGCTAACACTCACTTTACTACAGTGGCTGTGATGCCTGTGTTACCCGGATCGGACTCCACCCACCCCAAAAATGGCTGATTAGGTTAAACAATGGATTCAGTACCTACCTGTTATCATTATGCTTTTATTAACTACCACCATTATTGTGATCCGTACAGATAAGACAAGGAAAACTTGATTATTTTTATAAAACTTATACATTCTCTATTTTGTAAAGATATAAATATGAGTGTGGTTTCTAAACAAGAAAAAGTACGGCGCATGTCTGCAGCAACAGCAATGTTTATTTTAAGCAATGTTTTTATGTTTACATTTATACTTTGGGATATTTTTGATCTTTCAATCTTTGTTCGGAGTATTACATTGAGCATACAAATGCTGCCCTTGACCTTCTTCGTTCCCTTAGTAAAGAGTAACCGGACATTATGGTACGAGTTTTATAAGAATCGATCAACAAGGAGTATGTAGTGTTTTTTTTTAAAGTCCCACTTTAGGAATAGTTTCTGTATTGCACGTAAGTGCGTCTATAAACATAACTCACAAACACACACAGCCTTAGTACAAGAACTTAAACATCTGTTGAACACTTCGTCTAAAAGAAGTGTGACTGCAAAACGGACCTTATTTCAACGACATAATCTGAAATTTTTTTAGACAAGTGTTCAACAGACGTTTAAAAGTTTTTGTGGTACGACGGTTAGAATCGGAACAACTACTTACGTAATTGTGGATCATACATCGTTGTACACTTGTGGATTCGAACTCGCGAAACACTTAGTCCCTCGTACCTACACTAGGCGGCGCACTTGTCTAAAAACTATCAACGTCAAAACGACATTTCACGTTAATTTATGGGTCGTTTTGCAGTCACACTTTTTTTAGACAAGCGTTCAACAGATATTTATCTTTTTGTGGTAAGGTTAGTGTGTTATCTTTAATTCTGAAAAGGACAATTTTCGTTGATATATTGTAGATCTAAATATTTTTTAGGAATTGGTGATATGTAAAATTTAGGTACATGTAGTTAATAAATAATTATTAAAAAATTCGATATTGTTTTTATTTACCTTGTGTTTGCCATTAGCAAATACCTACTATCGAGTCGTACTTACGAGTTTTCTGTAAAATAACATACAATGCAATTTTTTCAAGTTGGCCAAAAGCGGGACACAAATAGTATAAAATATGTTTTGTTTTGACCAACTTCCACAGTCCTGACTTTTCTAAAGATATACTGGTGATCCCTACATAAAACAGATTAAATTACATGAAACAAATATTTTTGTTTTCTCACATTTTTTCTCACATCCTCAAAGTTGATAATAAAAGATATTGTATACTCATTTAATTTCGAATGACTTTTTATAAAATCTGTTGTTTAAAAACTCTCTCCATATTGCTCGATTACTTTTTAAAGCAATCAAATATACAACCAATGCTATTGTGTTCAAGTATTCTCCTAATTCGCCAATAACATGAATGGCCAAGATCCTGATTTCTATTAATTCAAATATAGCAGTTAATACAATAACATTACTTGGTATAAAAATTAAAGTTGCTAAGTAGAAGCGACGCCATTTTCCAATAGATGTTCTAGCACCAACTTCATTCACGCGGAATAAACGATATAAAACTATTATAGTATAAATAATAATACTAATAATCACAGGAATTAGTAACATTGAAATTATGAGGATTATCAACGCTTCAAAGGTTAGCATATTCTCCGGGTCGAAAACGTAGAAAAACAATTTAGGAGAAAAGAGAACGAAGTTGGATATAAAAGGTAAGCCCCAAGTAAAAAGGTTACTCTTCAGGTACCTTTTATGAATGTCAAGACGAAAAACTTTAATAAAATCTAACCAGCAATATAACCAGCAATGAAAGGATAGTGCACAATACAATAGAAAAATTAGAGTACCTACAAAATTGCACTATTGGAAATTGCATCAGCTCCTCATTTAACAGATAATGGCCTTACTACAAAAACTTAAACATCTGTTGAACACTTGTCTAAAAAAAGTGTGACTGCAAAACGGACCTTATTTCAACGACATAATCTGACATTTTTTTAGACAAGTGTTCAACAGACGTTTAAAAGTTTTTGTGGTACGACCGTATATGTTTAAAATGTAACACCGAATTTCTCGCTATAATTGCACTGAGAATCACATAGTTTTTGAAATGCCGGAACTTTTTGATGTAGGTAATACCAAGAAATCACTCCGTAAATAGACGCAGTGAGAGTTAGGATGAACAGAATCCAGGCTATTATGACCATTACGTCATCACCGACTAGTTCATCAAAAAGTAAACCGTAAGTTGTTTTTCTTACTTCAGTCATAACTCATAGGTAAACGCTTATGTGTGTGAAGAATCGTAAATATGTGTATAATTATTTAAAAACAGGTTGATAAGAGGAAGTTGTTTCGACAAACAGTGATCATGTACTCGTATATATACTACTAGCTGACCCGGCAATCGTTGTTTTGCCATAAAAAATAGAGATTAAAAATTTTGTCTAAAAAATAAAAAATAAAATTTAGGGGTGGACTACCCCTAACATTTAGGGGGATGAAAAATAGATGTTGGCCGATTCTCATAGATACCGGATAAGCACAAAAAATTTCATCAAAATCGATCAAGCCGTTTCGGAGGAGTATGGCAACGAAAACTGTGACACGAGAATTTTATTTATTAGATGTATATGGAAATCATACCATATTCTAATGTAAATATTTGTTTTGATTAATGCCTGATATTAATAAAATCTGTCTCAATTCAAATCTAGACCCGTTTTGTTGACAGCTGCTTCTGATTCGACATCTTTGAGATTCGGATAAAATTCAATCCTTGATTAATTACAGATGCAGATCGGGATTAAGTGACGAAAAATGAGATGTAGGCGGTCCAAGAGCATAGTTTTAAAATGGAAGTTAGAACACTGGACGTGTGCTTGTGAGCGCGCGTTTTACTCGCTTTAAACGCGCCAGGAATCGCGCGATTCTGTGTCTTTATACTATAGAAATACTATTGTATATAAAGTCTTTAGGTGCCATAAATGTTATGTTTTCAGCATATTTTTGACGGCGTGATTGGCGCTTGACAGCTGGGAGACGTACAAAACATGTAAAAAATCATAATGGACACTTTTTTAAATCATTCATAATATTGACAAAGATTAAATTCCTCAAAACTTGAGAGTGATGTCAGCATTATGTAAAAAATATACTATAAAGAAGTGACGTAAAAAAGAAAAAATACGTGTTGAATATAATTATTTTGATTATCTATTTGTTTATTTATAGGTACTTCATATAGAAATAGTGGTACTTAGGCGGACATAATGCCACAAGACATTCTCTACCAGTCAACCTTTGTAAGACAAGATTGCGGGAGAGTACAAAAAAAAAAAAACAATTATGAATATAAAACATACAATCACTATACACCGTGTTCTTCACGTTATCCATAAACTTTAGCAAATACTTCTATGGCTTTTAAAAATCAAATCCAACAAAGGAAGTAGTACTTAAAAAGGCTTCGTTACAAAGATATTTGTAATTTCATTTAATGAAATTTAATTGAGCTATGCAGTGAGAAAGTATCTTAATTTGAAATCTATCAAATACTATTTGCATTTCATTTGTTTCAGCCCGCCAAATGTTATGAATGAAAATACGACGTTGCCAATTCGGATAAAGAGGCATGCATATCGGGTTATTTACGTCTAGGTATTTAGTTTGTATGAAAATTAACAAAAAATAAAAAATAAGAATTTATTAATGTGTCCATAATGAAAAATGCTTACTTCCGTGGTTTGAACATCTGGTCGAAGTTTATGTATATCGTCCGGAACACGGTGTATAATGTATACTTAAAATATTAACACATGTACACAAATAAAATAAACTAAACAATATTATAGCAAATACAAAAAAATAAATAAAAAGAAAACCTAATTGTATCTATAACTTCACTTTTAGTTGACAGCTGTAGTGAAGACTTTACTATTCTAACTGACGGTTGTTTTCAGTATCTTGGCATATTCTCTTACAATAACAATTGCATTAATTGTAACAGAATAGGGCAAGAATATACAAAAAAGATTTGTAAATATTTTTATTTATGCATTTGCTAAATTACATTGTTTCTCAAGGAATTTTGTTTTTATCATCAGCCTATATATTTTTAGTTTCGTCATCGAATACAATACTTCATGATTACAATTTTATCAATTTAACTAAAACTTGTAAATAAAATACCCACTGGGTTTTTTGAATTATTAGTTAGAACCCTACTTGATCGTTAAAATCGTAGATCGAGGTCAATCGTCTTTAGCTGGTAAGCAGTATAACGTGTTTGCGTTTTTAATAACTGGATTTCTAGACGTACAGACTGACTACTTTGTCCTCAATAATGATCAAGCAGGGCCGGAGCTGGGGGGGGGGGGCATCGTGGGGCAATGCCTGGCTTTTAAATACCAAACAAATAATTAAAAAAAAACATGATTTTCCCCAACATAATACACACTAACATATTAATAATTGGAGCCACGTTTAAACAAGACATGTCGGTATTGCGAGACTCCACTCTTTTGAATACCGAAAATTTATCAATCAACAATAAAACAGTATCAATAAATTATAAATCTAATAAGTCCATTATTTAGAGTATTGAAAAATAACGAATAGGTACATATTTTTTCTTATGTAAAATCAATGAATATTTACCAAGATATAACACATCAAGACTCGAGAGTGGGGGCTCGTGACGTCGGAATTCAGTAAAAAAATGTACTAAATTGTGACGTATTGGCAATTTTGAAAGCATCATACCTCCGTCAATTTTGGTTTGCGTAAAAAAAGGAAAAATACGGGTCAAATATTATTTGATAATCTAACTGACGGATTAATTAGATTTTTTTAGTCAAATAGCCCATTATAAAGCTTGAAAAAACTATTTAAAAAAATATAACCGTCCTCAAAACCCACTAGATAAAAATAAAGAACTTTTCTTTGTTGGCTGAACTCTTTTTGGCTTTGTTTTTTACTTAATTGCCTTTTCTGCCACCGACTTCCGAAAGAAATGTTATTTTATACTGTTTTGTGGTGGTTTTTGAAGTCGGTATCCTTCTGAGTTCAAATATGCAACTCAAATTCATGTCAAATATACATAATTTTCTCACATACATGTGCCCTAGAATTTTGTAATACATAGTACCCACAATAAATAATAACATCGTGAAAGATGATCATGAAATAAAAACTACTGAACCAAACTGAATGAAATTTCATGGGACCAAATGACAGGTATACTGTATCGAACATAAAAGAATGGTTTGGGCCCTGACTTACGGTCGTGAGTTTAACTCGGCTAGGCGCATTACTTTAGGTCATTTATTTCATTTCCACGGATCTCAAAACGAATAAAAAAAATACCGACCGAATTGAGAACCTCCTCCTTTTTTGAAGTCGGTTAAAAACAGCATGTCCTACAACAAAAAATTCGAACACTTGTGACATCTACCAATCCGCACTGGGATCTTGTGGTGGATTATGGCCCACTCTCTGTCCCAAAGAGGAGGCCTGTGTTCCAGCAGTGGGAACGTTACATACTGATGATGATGATGATGAATGCATTTCCATTAACCATCGCTGACATGCCTTGTATTAATCCTAGCTACGGCCCTGTGTTCAAGTATCATATCACCTCATTTCTAGTGACTTTCGTTTAAATCTCTTTGTAAGAAATTCTCTCCATAATACCCTATTGCTTCTCATTACGACTATGTACACTGCCAATGCTATATCATTCAAGTACTCGCCTAGTTCCTCTATAACGTCTATAATCAAGATCTGTACATTTAATAATTCTAGCACAGCTGTTAAAACTATGATATACTAAATACGAAAATCAAAGTAGCTATGTAGAAGCGACGCCATTTATGAGTAGATTTCACACTAGAAGTTACATTTCTAAAAAACAGAGAATATAAAACAGCTACATAAATAAAGAAACTAATCGCAACAGGAATTAACAGCAAGAATATACCGACAGAGACTGTAATAATTTCAGTAGAATAATATAAAAAAATTAACCATCCAATAACAAAATAAGAAAATACAATTGTAAAAGGTACACCCCAAGCGAACAAGCTACTTTTCAAATACCTTCTATGAACATCGAGACGAAAAACTTTCACAAAGTCCACGTAAAAAATATAACACAGCACAAGTAACCAACAATGAAAAGATAGTGAAAGGAATAAAAATAAAGCAAAAGATAATACACGCACTGCCACATTCTCCATCAATTCTTCAGTTAGAATAGTAAAATATAGGATAAACACTAAATACCGTAAAGTATTTGCTATTACCGCACTTAAGAACACGAAGTTTTTAAAAAGGCGAAACTTTTTGATGAGACACCACGATGTCAATCCGTAAATGGCCGCAACAAGTGATGCGGTGAATATAATCCAGGCTACGACATAAAGCGTAGTTTGACCGACGAGGGATACAAATTTATATGGGCTGGCAACATTGTTATATTCACTCGTATCATATTCACTGGTAACATAATCACTGGTACCGTTTTCGGTCATGATGCGCGTGCGATTCGGAGAGCGCTTACGAGCAGTAACACGCGTCTACGCAGATCCGAGGCTCAGAGTGTTATGGTGTTTTTTATACCGTTAGCGAAATGAATATATTTCTAAATACACTTAGGGTGCTCCTTTGCTGTACTTATCACCGATCATCTGTAGACGAGCTGCTCGTTTCGCCGTCGGCCGGGGCGTCGCAAATGGTATTAGTAACACCCTTATGACGTAGACATAAAGGCTTTATTGACCGGCGTTAGCCGATTCCGCGTCGATAAATGTAGGAGCACCCTCATTATAGCTAGTTAATACTTGCGGATTCCAATAATTTTTACACTGTATTATTTTAGTCATTTTTTTAAATTTTGTCACCAGTTAAAATCACCGCACGGTGTGGTAGCTATCGCCAAATCATTATCAATTAGTTTACAAAACAGAAGGCGCGAAATATTTTTCACCTCACACGCTTGGAAAGATTTTATTTGTTATTCGAAATCTGAGCGCAAAACTCCATTTTCCGCGCTAGTTCAAAATTCTAACAAGTCTTGTATTCAATTATTTTCTAAACTGACAGGCGAACCGGTTCAACTACATTTCCTCGCTTAGTGAGGTCACAGGTGAGGTGAAAAGTTGTGTGTTGCGCTCGGCAGTAAAGTTATTCTGCGTCTCGTACCTTTGAAAACTTCGCTACGCTCAGGATTCTATATTTGAACCGCGAGCGAAGCGAGCGGTTGTATCCTGGAATCCTTCACTTGCTCAGTTTTCAAAGTCAAAGTCAAATCATTTATTTCAATTAGGCCATCAAAGAGGCACTTTTAAACGTCGCAAAATTTAAATTATTCTCCCTAATATTATTATTAGGGATGGGATTGATTCTACACCCATTCGCAAAGGTAGGTTGTATGAAGAAGAATGGGCAAGAAACTCCATACTTACTCTTTTTTAAAATGTTTTACAATATTTTTTTTACATCATTTAAAATAAATAATGTGAAAGCAATGTACCTTGAAAATGTACACTAAATATTTAAAACAAAATAAAATAATAAGAAATAAAACAAAAATAGCAAAAAGGTACATGGTGTTCACATTTTAACAAAATATTGCAATTACAGCTCTTTTACAAAATACAATTAAGAAGTATGTGAGCATTCAAATTTCAACCAGCTTGATTCTGTTTAAGCCCTACATTGTACTATGGAGCAGGACCAGCATGTTTCCAAACATTTTTATCTTGGATATAATCTTCTAATTTAGGTATAATATGTTTGTTTACTAAGTGTATTTTTATGTAACTTTTAAATTTTCTTTCATTTAGTGTTAAAATTTCCCTAGGTATTTTATTGTAATGCCGGCTCCAGACTATGGCCGTGAAGCCCCGCGAACAGGCGCGAACGAGAATGTGGATGGTTTTCGCGGGGTTCACGGGTGTTCGCGCCTGTTCCCCGAGAGTTCACGGCGAGAATTCGCGGCGCGAATTCACGGCAATAGTCTGGAGCCGGCATTAACATTTAACACAGTACCCCATAAAAGATTTTTGTACTTTAGCCAATCTAAAATAAGGTTGATCAATTTATTCAATTAAAATACTCACACAAAAAAACAACTTTGCAGCCTTGCATATCAAATACATTAATAAAATATATTAATAGGTATAGTTAGATGTAGTAGTTTTAATTGTTTCAGTACTGTTGTACTTATTCCAACTGCTTCTCCTTTTGACCCAAAGGTTGACTGGTAGATAATGCCTTGCGGCATTAAGTCCGCCTTATCATCAGGTACCAGTATATAGATTTTTTTCTTAAATACTTAATCATCATTTGCTAATATTTGCAATTTTGGCGAAATATCCCTTCACTTTTTAATAGGAGACATCTGGCCCGTTCCACTAAACTGGTCCGGGCGAATCTACCCATGCACATTTTAAAAAGGGGACATCTGGCCTGCGGGCCAGTTTTTTCGAGGACGAGATGTCCCATAACCCGTACCACAATTGTACATAAAAGTGTAAATAAATAAATAAACAAATAACCTTTGAACGACAACGAACAACCAGTTAACATAACAAGCTTATAACTTCCAACCTTACTTTTCTTAATACAGTTTTGAAATTTTGTACATAGATTCTTTACAGAAAAATACTTATCGGGTTCGCATAAACAAAAAATAATTTTGTGTAAATTAATTAAAAAAATATCATTTCAAAAGAACACAGAAAATGTATAATGCTACGCCGATAATAATATAATTTGGTGAAAGCTACAACGTAGCCGTAGTAAGATGTCAGGCTACGGCGTAGCGAGGTGTTAGCTACGACGTAGCATACCAGTGCGCACGATTGTTTTGAAAAGCGCTCCCCCATCGCGAGCATTCTACTAATATTATGTAACGTTACAGATTCGAACATTTTTCATGAGTACCCTTAGCACGAGTTTTCAGTATTTGAGACGTAAAGTAAACTGGAACTTTGACAATTTCAAATTGACAATTTTCAAGGAAAAAATTAGTTCCTTCTTCGCACATCAGAGGCGCTGTTGCGCCTCTGATGTGCGAAGTGTGTGTTGGCCAGCGTTTCTTGTATGGAAAATGGAACAGCGCCTCTGGTGTACGAAGAAGGAACTAATTTTTTTCTTGAAATTAAATGTCAAAGTTCCAGTTTTCTTTACGTCACAATAAGTGAAAACTCGTGATAAGGCCTCAGTGACGGAAGACAGACAATTGAGCATCACAATGCGCACCTTGTATCAAATCTATACTAAACTAGCTGACCCGGCAAACGTTGTTTTGCCATAAAAAATAGAAATTAAAAATTTTGTCTAAAAAATAAAAAATAAAATTTAGGGGTGGACTAGGGGGATGAAAAATAGATGTTGGCCGATTCTCATAGATACCGGATAAGCACAAAAAATTTCATCAAAATCGGTCAAGCCGTTTCGGAGGAGTATGGCAACGAAAACTGTGACACGAGAATTTTATATCTATACTAAATGTACGCGAATGCTCGTCAGTCAGGGAGGTACGAGTAGTATTAATGTGCTCAAAGTTGAATCTATTAATGTTACATTACACGCGAATGTTCCCGGTGAGCGAGCGCCTGAATGGTCGCTATTTGGTCCATTTTAGCTCCTGGTTCTTTAAAAACTAATTTTTTATTGCAAATAACTGCTGGAAACAACTTTTGAGAAAATAATATTTTTAATAATATTTGACTTCAGTTTTTCAATACCTACGAGTAATTTTTGTATTGGAACAATAAAAACCCAACAGCTTAAAAACGAAGTTTGAATAAAAACTGAAATGAAACAAAATCAAATACATAAATAGAAGTAAGTCAGCTTGCTGTTTGCTGAAGTTGTAAAAGTGACGAAAAATAAATTTTCATATATTAATTATGTGGGCTACAATATTGTTTATAGGTATTTTAAATGTTATCCCTTTTCGTCTCCTAAAACTGTTTGTCCGAAAATCATTATCCATAATACGTTCGCTATAAAATTAACCATAAAGATCAAAAATTCTAAATATTATTTTGTAAAACAATATTTACAATTTTTGATCATTATGAATCATTATCATTATTAAAAATTCTAAATATTATTTTGTAAAACAATATTTAGAATTTTTGATCATTATGGTTAATTTAAGATAATTATGTATAATTATCTTCACTTCTAACGCTGTTCTGACATAATATCGAATATCATAATAATTGAATCTCCATCCAATCTCCTAATTTAGTACGAAATAAAGTCATATGTGAGTCCTAAGTATTGTATTACATAATGTGTATTATTCCGAATGTTCAATTAGGTATAGTAAAATTGATATTTCATTAAAATTTGAATTTCAATGTTATGGCATGTGATATTATGTGAAATAAGCTCGTAAGTAAAAATTCGGACAAATGATGATTAGATAAGACAAAAGAAATTATGGCACTTTAGATTATGGATAAAAAAGTTACGTAACACAATAGAGAACCATTTTAAATATATCTTCTCTCTGTTCCAACACATTTATTATAGCTTCATTTTCTATTAATGTAGCGTGATTTTATATAGACTTCCTTGATAAGTAGACTATCCAACGCAAAAATAAAATCTATTGGAACCAATTGCAGTTCCTGAGATAAGCGTGTTCAAACAAACAAACCAACAAACTTACTATTAAGGGGCCATTCAAGTATTACGTAAGCAGATTTATTACAATTATTTACCCCCCGTCCCCCTCGTCAGCATAAGTAAGCAAAGCTCTTACCCCCTCCCCCCATGTTTACGTAAACATTTTTCGCGGGAATCCCCGAAAATGCGTTTCGTTTTCAAGCAAAGACAATGTGAGGGTTGCCATTCGTGTAAAGGTAAGCATCCACAGGCCCACATCGTACGTATCGGACGCATCGCATCAAACGGATTAATTAGACTGCGTCCACTGTATCGGCAGCGATCGGATTGCTGACGCGAGTATCAGCAATCGGATTGCCGATGTCACCTTCATTCGGATTTTTGTAGTGATCGTAAGTGCGGAAAGTGTTTGTGAGAATGGAGGAAAGCAACTGAGAACTTGTAGTCGCGTCCACTGATCGGCATTCCGTATGACGTCATCGGTACGCATCGCATGTAGGCATTGACGATGAGCGGTCCGTACAGGCGAGGCAAACTATAATCCGTTACGTGCGATGCGGGCCTGTGGACGCTTACCTTCAAAAGTAAATACCTAACTACCGATGACGTAATAATCATCTAGACTCCCCTACCCCCATGCCATCCAAAATAAGCAAAGCAAAGACCCCTCGCCCCTCCCCCCATAGTGCTTACGTAATACTTGAACGGCCCCTAAGTAGTAACAATAGTAAATTACCATATTAGTATAGATAATAGATTGATTGATTGCTTGGTAATAGAACAATAATTAAGAATAGATTGGAAAATTCATTAATAATAGATTAGAATAATAATTAAAAATAATGGTTACCAGAGATCGAGGTACCCACAAAGACACATTAAACACAGGCGTATTCGACGGTGCACGCGTCTCTCAAAATGGCGGACGTCGATTTTTACGATGATAGTGAAACACAGACCAAGTTAATAGAAGTTCTCAGCGAGTTGGCTGTAATGGATATAATCGCCTGGATTTTCTTCGCGGTAGAATTGACTGCGGTGCTATTCGGAATTATATCATGGATCGTCCTCAAAAACTTCCGGACATTCAGAAACTATGTGTTAATCAGTACCCTTATATCGAACGTGCTGCTAGCGTTAGTTATGCGGATATGTAACTATTTTATTTCTGTACAAATTGTGGAAAATAATCCGGCCCTTCAATTGATACCATTGGCTTTTTTTGTGTTCTTGCAAATGGTGTACCTATTGTGGTTACTCGTGTTGTGCTACGTTTTGACTGTTGATTTTGTGAAAGTTTTCAATTACGATAGTCGTTTTAAGTATGTATTGAGTACCCTCTTTGCTTGGGGTATGCCTTTCATGACAGTGCTCTTGTATGTGACTGTAGTTTTGGTGTTTTTTAAAAGGCCTGGTGATGATTCCAAAGATATATTTGTAGGTGTTACAGGTCTCTTTCTGTTCTTCATACCTGTTGTGCTAAGTTTTATTACTTACATAGCGGTTGTGTGCCGCCTGTTCTGTGGTGCGTCGACGAACAATAAATGTAAAGGGCTCACTATTGCCACATTAATTTTTACACCCAGTAATGTTTTTGTGGGTATCGAGCTTGCTTCACTATTTCGGAACAACGGTTTAGCTGTTGATATTATTGGAGCCTTATCTGAATATCTACTGATTATAGCATTGATTGTTTTTATGATTGTATTGAAAAGTAATTGGAAATTATGGCGAGATTATTTCAATAAGAGACCGGTAACTGAGTCTGGTGTCATGCTAGGAGATCTGAGAATCTAGTCAGAGTACTGTAAAAATACAGTCAGACGCACAAGTTATATTATGTGCGTCACCTATATCGTAAGACCTTTGAGTTTTAAGATAAAAAGGAGCCCACAATAGTAGTTTATGAAACTGGTACATAATGAGGGGTATTATACACGAGTGTGAGTTTAAAAAAAGAGCGAAGCGAGTTTTTTAAAAGTATCACACGAGTGTATAATACCTAGTTATGTACAGTTTCATACACTACTTTATCTACTTTCATTGAACACGAATTTATCAAATAAAAGATAAAGATTGACACAGTAATATGGCGCCAAAATTCCCGTTATCACCGCGCATGGGCCACAGCGCGCGCAGCCACAGATAAAAAATCAAATGGATGTATCTATGATCTGTAATCTGTATCGTAATGAAAAAAAAATATTATAACATTATTTTGTTAGAGAAATAGTGTCATCATTTAATTTTTTAATTTCATTTCGATATACTGTGTGTAAAGTACGTCATTATAAACTCGTTTTGAGTTTTGTATTTTGAATTTAACGATATGAGAGTAGATAAAATAATTTAATGATTTAATAATAGTACATTACTCTATTTTTCTCTAATGTACAAATAGATACCTAACGTTGATAAATGTGTATCGTTTGTTAATGATCTGTTGGATTGTGTGTCGTTTTGTGGCGACTAGTTTAATAGCATTTCGTTATACGTATTTTAATTTGAAACCATTCAAACTGTTGAAATTTTTTGATCGAGTTATTTTGCTTTAGTGTTTAATTTCTACGAAAATGTATAACATAACTTCATGCTTGCCCGGTCAACGAAGACTGGCTTTGCTGGGCTATCAGTTCTTGGTGATTTAAAAAAATTACTTCGAATCGAACCAAACCTCTCCGAGTCAGGGTGTCCCAAGTCCCGAGCTCGATTCGCGCACTCTTGCATCCTAAGTACTCTGTGCCTTTTTCGACTATGAAAAAATACACCGAAATAACAATAGTCGATAAAAAAAAAAAACACTCTTTGACAAGACTGTTGAAAAATAAATCTGGTTATGAAGTTCATTGAAAGCACCCAATATTATTTGAAACATTTGTTGTGAAACGAAATTCTATGGATCGATCTGTTGTGAATGAAAATAAAAAAATCATTTTAATTTATGTTTTTTATTTGATAAGTTGGTTAATTACAACATTCCTATACATATTTTTTATAAATATTAAACGCATTAACGCATGCGTAGCGAATTTCGAAAGTTCGAATTGCAGGATTCGAACTTCCGAAATTCGGTAATTTTTCTTTTCAAAGAAAATCTTTGAAAAATCGCTAAGCATGCTTAGCGATTTTTCAAAGATTTTCTTTTAATGCGTTTAATATTTATAAAAAATATTAAGTGCGGTTGACGTCATCTGTTACAACATTGATTAAACTGAAATGTTAACATGTTGGTTGTAGTAGTTGGAATACTCTGCAATGGTATCCCTTTTCGTCTCCTAAAATTGTTTGTTCGAAAATCATAATCATAACACGTTTTCTATAAACTTCACTAACCTTATTGTTGAAAAATTCCAAATGTTGTTTTACATAATTATCTTTACTTCTGAAACTATTTTGTCATGATTTAGTCTTCTATAATAACTGTACCTCCTAATTTGTAAGAAATAAAATCACATGACCTAAGTATTGTATTACATAATGTTTATGATTCCGAATATTCATTTGTAATAAAATTGGTTAGTCCTAAAAAAATGCTAAACATTAGGTTTTAGTGACAGAAACGAATCGCTGTAAATCCGATTCCAAGCAGTCTTGTTTGTCCAACTCCTAGAGTGTAATTTAAAATCCCGGAGGGGCGAGGTGGGCCGTGACTTGAGGAGCAGGTGGTTGTAATGCTCGCCGCCGCGGCTGAGGCTGGCCGGCAAGTGCCAGCAAGCCGAAGCCGCGGTGGTGAGTGTTAAACCATCTGCGACGATAATGTCGCGTGGGACCGCCGGAGCCGCGCAGCACCGGAGCCGTGAGAGAAACCATGCATGCTGCATGCCTGCTTGCTTGTTTCATGCTTGCTTGCATCCTTGCTTGTATGCCGCATGCTTGCTTGCATTCTGCATGCTTGCTTGCATGCTTGCATTGCTTGCAACAATACGTTACTTCTAGCAAAACTACACAATAAATGAATTAAGTATAAAAATGTAGGTCGAAGAAAAAAGTATTGTCCGCTATCATGATCTACGTAACACCTGAGAGAAGTTCATAGCAAAATTTTTATGAAGCAAACTTGATTAATTACAAAATTATTAGGATTAATAAACATTAGGTAATTTGAATTTAGAACTTATAACTTTTATGGAAAACATTTTTATGTGTTTTGTGTATTGTGGATTGGAATATTTATAAAAACGGATTTAGGACATTTTGTATGTAGAGATTTCAATGTTATGGCATTTGATATTATGTGGCATTAAGTTCGGGCAAGTTATCATTCGGACAAATGATGATTAGGACAAAAAAAAATGGCACATTAGATTATGGATAAAAAAGTTAGGAAACACAATAGAGAACCCTCTGCAATAGATGGCGCTAAACGTCACCTTGAGACGTTAGAAATAGAATTAAGAATTCGCCGCTGCAGGTAAGAACCACGGTAGCTTGGTTGGAAATGAGCGTCGCCTGCAAGCGGTTCGAATTTGTCTTTCCAAAGAAAATATACCTATACACCGTGTTCTTCACGTTATCCATAAACTTTAGCAAATACTTCTATGGCTTTTACAAATCAAATCCAACAAAGGAAGTAGTACTTAAAAAGGCTTCGTTACAAAGATATTTGTAATTTCATTTGATGAAATTTAATTGAGCTATGCAGTGAGAAAGTATCTTAATTTGAAATCTATCAAATACTATTTGCATTTCATTTGTTTCAGCCCGCCAAATGTTATGAATGACGTTGCCAATTCGGATAAAGAGGCATGCATATCGGGTTATTTACGTCTAGGTATTTAGTTTGTATGAAAATTAACAAAAAATAAAAAATAAGAATTTATTAATGTGTCCATAATGAAAAATGCTTACTTCCGTGGTTTGAACATCTGGTCGAAGTTTATGTATATCGTCCGGAACACGGTGTATATACATAATTATCGTATTAACACACAAACCAATTCATGAATTAAAACAATTACAGATTTCAATACGATCTGGGACCATCATCAAATGATTATTGCACGGTTGATGATTTTACCACGACAAAAAAAACAAAATTTTGTAAAAAACTTAATTCAATTCAATTTATTTATTTCAGATAAAAATCCATAATATTAACATAAAAACCAACAATAAATTAACATTTATCAAACAAAAATAAAAAGATAATAAATAAATAAAAATGAAATCAAAATAAAATTATACTATCAAAATTAAATTATAAAATCAAATTCTAAATTAACAATAAAATCAAAATTAAAATTATACAAATGAGGGACCGCTGGCGTGCAGTTGCATTAACCTCATAAACATTAGTGAGTCCCACCGCTGGGACAATGTGCTCAGAATACCATTCGGGCTGCCACACACACGCATTAACAGCGAGGCGCACCTTTTTCTGATTATTGCGAAAAAAAAACAATTAATAATACAGCTTGTAAAATACGGGTCAAATATTTATTGATAATCTAACTGACGGAATAATTCGATTTTTTAGTCAAAATTAGCTTTTGTATGCATCGAAAGAAAGAAAATAATTTTATTTGGCACGCATTTGGTACACAGTTTTGACACAAGAACACAATAGAAATAAAAAAATAATCACAATAAGTAGGTACCGTGTGCCTCACGGCTGTGCCAAATAGTGAGCCTATTTGGCACAGCCGTGAGGTACGTTCAGCATAAAGCCAGGCCACAGGGTGCCTGCCTGACGCTGGTTTTCAACTGAGCCTTGTGAGACGTTACAAATGTAAATCATCTTTATAGTGTGTTACAAAACATAATTAAATAAGATACAATAGGTGTAGCAGAAAAAAAATGTACAGGTATAAAGAAATATACACCGTGACTTTTTAGTCGTCTTACAAAAGAAGTTCACTTGATGTACCCGACCTAAAATACATCTAGGCGAGTTTAGTTTTTTTTTAATCGTTAAAAATATTTTTTATTATTAATAAATAGGTACATGAGAAATATTAAAATGTTTACGTATCAAGCTGTAGAGTATACCTACCCAGCGCAATAGTCGGGCAGATCATTCCATCTCCATTTTCTATGAGACAAGGGTGTTTTTAACTATTCCTTGCGTCATAATAATGAATTAAAAAATTTATAAATTTTTCAAATCTCTTAAATACCTATTTTTTTATTATAAACATGTTCTAGTCATTGGATACATGAACTGGGCTGCCATTGTAAGACGACTAAAAAGTCACGGTGTATAGTAGATATAATTAACAAAATTATTAGAATTTCGATCATACAATTCAATAATAACTTTCATTCAAGAATTTTCAATCTCGTCTATGTATTTAATATTTATGATAAAACGGCGTCCAGATAGGGACGACCATATTCTGATTGTAATCGTAGAATGGTATATTATAGATACAGGTATGTGGAGACTCACATGAACTCAGTGGACAATCTCATAGCAAAACCATATAGGTATCTTAAGAGCTTTATTTACATTTTTTTTTCAAATATTATGTTGATTTGGGGACAACTTGTTGTCAATTAACACTCCAAGATCTCTCACAGTTGGGCGACTCGCTGTCCGATCATGGACCAAGTCCGGGTCGACGGTGCGTCTTGTTCCACGCGCGCCTCAGAAAGCTGTCAGCACAATGACGGGGCTAAATGTTAATGGGGCTTAAAGGGCCAAAGCCTGCCGGGGTCGCGGGACTAACAAGCTATCGTGACTTTTTAGTCAGTACAAGTCTGACAGTCCCTCCTGCCCTGCCCTGGGTGAGAGGATTCATTTGATGATTGTACAACGCTAAAAAAGAAATATCTCTTACAGTAGATAGATTTCTAAGTGTTGAGTGGTGTTCAGTGCCGAAATATCGGAAACTCAAAACAAATAATAAACATGGTAAATATTTGTAACAGTGTTACTGGTCGGTATAAATTTTAATTCCCATCAGGTACCAGAAACACTAGCTCCTTATTTGCGTTGAAGCTCATTAATAATGACATCATTAGTGTACTTTAAAGATTTATTCTCGTTTTCACGAAGTTTCATTTAAATCGATTCAGTTATTTCTAAATCTAGACATTTAAGATTTGATGAAGTACCGCACGTTGAACAAAGCTATTGAAGTTAAACTGCCGTTTAAAAAAACAATCATAAATAGGAAAATAAATTATGCTTCTTATATTGGAACGACACCAATGTAGCTTTTTATATTGGTCAAGTTCATGTTCGTCTATAATATAATGTTTATTTAGGGCAGTACCTAATCTACATAGTTGTGTAATAAGAGTGACGTGGTGGGGCGCGTCAACTGGCGCGTGGTTAGCAGGCATCGAGGTACCCACAAAGACACTTCAAACACACGCACATTCGAAGCTGCACGCGTCTCTCAAAATGGCGGACGTTGATTTTTACGATGATAGTGAAACACCGACCAAGTTAATAGAAGTTCTCGGCAAAGATGTTATGGACATAATCGCCTGGATTTTCTTCGTGGCAGCATTGATTGCGCTGCTATTCGGAATTATATCATGGATCGTCCTCAAAAAGTTCCGGACATTCAGAAACTACGTGTTAATCAGTGCCCTTATAGCGAACGTGCTGCTAGCGTTAGTTATGCGGATATGTAACCATTTTATTTCTGGACAAATTGTGGAAAATAATCTGGCCCTTCGAGTGATACCACTGGCTTTTTTTGTGTTCTTGCAAATGGTGTATCTGTTGTGGTTACTCGTGTTGTGCTACGTTTTGTCGGTTGATTTTGTGAAAGTTTTCAATTACGATAGTCGTTTTAAATATGTATTGAGTACCCTCTTTGCTTGGGGTATGCCTTTCATAATTGTGCTCTTGTATGTGATTGTAGGATCTGTGTTAATTAACAGGCCTGGTGTTGATTCCAAAGATATATTTGTAGGTGTTACAGGTATGTTACTGTTCTTCATACCTGTTGTGCTGAGTTTTATTACTTACATAGCGGTTGTGTGCCGCCTGTTCTGTGGTGCGTCGACGAACAATAAATGTAAAGGGCTCACTATTGCCACATTAATTTTTACACCCAGTAATGTTTTTGTGGGTATCGAGCTTGCTTCACTATTTCGGAACAACGGTTTAGCTGTTGATGTTATTGGAGCCTTATCAGAATATCTAATGATTATAGCATTGATTGTTTTTATGATTGTATTGAAAAGTAATTGGAAATTATGGCGAGATTTTTTCAATAAGAGACCGGTAACTGAGTCTGGTGTCATGCTAGGAGATCTGAGAATCTAGTCAGAGTACTGTAAAAATACAGTCAGACGCACAAGTTATATTATGTGCGTCACCTATATCGTAAGACCTTTGAGTTTTAAGATAAAAAGGAGCCCACAATAGTAGTTAGTGAAACTGGTACATAATGAGGGGTATTATACACGAGTGTGAGTTTAAAAAACGAGCGAAGCGAGTTTTTTAAAAGTATCACACGAGTGTATAATACCTAGTTATGTACAGTTTCATACACTACTTTATCTACTTTCATTGAACACGAATTTATCAAATAAAAGATAAAGATTGACACAGTAATATGGCGCCAAAATTCCCGTTATCACCGCGCATGGGCCACAGCGCGCGCAGCCACAGATAAAAAATCAAATGGATGTATCTATGATCTGTAATCTGTATCGTAATGAAAAAAAAAATATTATAACATTATTTTGTTAGAGAAATAGTGTCATCATTTAATTTTTTAATTTCATTTCGATATACTGTGTGTAAAGTACGTCATTATAAACTCGTTTTGAGTTTTGTATTTTGAATTTAACGATATGAGAGTAGATAAAATAATTTAATGATTTAATAATAGTACATTACTCTATTTTTCTCTAATGTACAAATAGATACCTAACGTTGATAAATGTGTATCGTTTGTTAATGATCTGTTGGATTGTGTGTCGTTTTGTGGCGACTAGTTTAATAGCATTTCGTTACACGTATTTTAATTTGAAACCATTTAAAGTGTTGAAATTTTTTGGTCGAGTTATCTTGCTTTAGTATTTAATTTCTACTATAAAATAACTTCATGCTTGCCCGGTCAACGAAGACCGGCTTTGCTGGGCTATCAGTTCTTGGTGATTTAAAAAATGACTTCGACTCGAACCAAACCTCTCCGAGTCAGGGTGCCCCAAGTCCCGAGCTCGATTCACGCACTCTTGCATACTAAGTACTCTGTGCCTTTTTCGACTATGAAAAAATACACCGAAATAACAATAGTCGATAATAAAAAAAACACTCTTTGACAAGACTGTTGAAAAATAAATCTGGTTATGAAGTTCATTGAAAGCACCCAATATTATTTGAAACATTTGTTGTGAAACGAAATTCTATGGATCGATCTGTTGTGAATGAAAATAAAAAAATCATTTTAATTTATGTTTTTTATTTGATAAGTTGGTTAATTACAACATTCCTATACATATTTTTATAAATATTAAACGCATTAACGCATGCGCAGCGAATTTCGAAAGTTCGAATCCTGCACGCGGTTCGAATTTTTCTTTTCAAAGAAAATCTTTGAAAAATCGCTAATTAATGCGTTTAATATTTATAAAAAAATATTAAGTACGGTTGACGTCATCTGTCAACGTCAACCTAACCTAACCTAACCATAATGTTGAAAAATTCCAAATGATATTTTACATAATTATCTTTACATCTAAAACTATTTTGTCATAATATTGACTTCGATCTATAATAATTGTACCTCCTAATTTTGAAAGAAATATAATCACATGACCTAAGTATTGTATTACATAATGTTTATGATTCCGAATATTCATTTGTAATAAAATTGGTTAGTCCTAAAAAAATGCTAAACATTAGGTTTTAGTGACAGAAACGAATCGCTGTAAATCAACTCCACGCAGTCTTGTTTGTCCTAACCCTAGAGTGTAATTTAAAATCGCGTTGGCGCGGCTGAGGCTGGCCGGCAACCGGCCAGCAAGGCGAAGCCGCGTTGGTGAGTGTTAAACCATCTGCGACGATAAGGTCGCGTGGGACCGCCGGAGCCCCGCAGCACCGGAACCGTCGTAGAAACCATGCATGCTGCATGTTGCATGCTCCCTTGCATGTGTCATGCCTGCTCTCGTGCTGCATGCCTGCTTGCTTGCTGCATGCCTGCTTGCTTGCTTGCCGTATGCTTGCTTGCATGCTGCGTGCTTACTTGCATTGCTGAGAGAAGTTATAATTTTTATAATACCAACTTGATTAATTACAAAATTATTAGGATTAATAAACATTAGGTAATTTGAATTTAGAACTTATAACATTTATGGAAAACAATTATATGTGTTTTGTGTATTATGGATTGCAATATTTATAAAAACGGATTTAGGACATTTTGTATGTAGGGATTTCAATGATATGACATTTGATATTATGTGGCATTAAGTTCGGGCAAGTTATCATTCGGACAAATGATGATTAGGACAAAAAAATTATGGCACATTATATTATGGATAAAAAAAACTTTTTCAAAAAAAATGTAACCGCCTTCAAAAATATCCATAAAAAAACGGTAAAAAACCTACAAAATAACTTTTCTTTCGGAAGTCGGTGTCTTTGTTTTCTTTATTTCATTGTCTTTTTTTTGCCACCGACTTCCGAAAGAAAAGTTATTTTGTAGGTTTTTTTACCGTTTTTTTATGGTTATTTTTGAAGGCGGTTATATTTTTTTTTGAAAAAGTTTTTATTTTACTCTTTTTAGTTTAAATATTCAACCCGAATTCTCGTCAAATACAACTTGTGCACTAGAATTTTGTAATCCATAACACCGGTAATAACATCGCTCAAGTACACAATAAGCTAATAAAATTCTCTATCTCAAAAACTACTGAAACTTGCAATATTCCCTAAGTTAAATTATACCTAGTACAATAAAAAAAGAATTACTTAAATCGGACTTGTAGTTCCAGAGATATGCGAACTCAAACTAAATCAGTCGATGCTTACTCCTTACCATTAAGGAGTTCTACCTTCCATCATCAGCTCAGCTACATGAAATTATGATTACCATACGCAAGTACTTAAATTACTTCCTTAAATTTGCGAAAAACGGTGTGTCGGCCTATAAAATTCGAGGGTTGCCCTCGATTTCTCCAGGATCCAATCATCAGATCCCAACTTGGTGACTATGGGACCACCTCAGAAGTACCTCCTTTCGAACAAAAAAAGAATTTTAAAAATCGGTCCACAATTGGCGGAGTAATCGCGTAACAAATATACAAAAAAAAAAAAACATACCGTTGAATTGATAACCTCCTCCTTTTTGAAGTCGGTTAAAAAGTTAGAAAACACAATAGAGAACCCTCTGCAATAGATGGCGCTAAACTTCACCTTGAGACGTTAGAAATGGAATTAAGAATTCGCCGCTGCAGGTAAGAACCACGGTATCTCGGAAATGAGCGTCGCCTGCACGCGGTTCGAATTTGTCTTTCCAAAGAAAATATACCCTTATTTACATAATTATCGTATTAACACACAAACCAATCCATGAATTAAAACAATTACAGATTTCAATACGATCTGGGACCATCATCAAATGATTATTGCACGGTTGATGATTTTACCACGACAAAAAAAAAAACAAAATGTTGTAAAAAACTTAATTCAATTCAATTTATTTATTTCAGATAAAAATCCATAATATTTACATAAAAAACCAACAATAAATTAACAATTATCAAAAAAAAAAAAAAACATAATAAATAAATTAAAAATGAAATCAAAATCAAAATATACTATCAAAATTAAATTATAAAATCAAATTCTAAATTAACGATAAAATCAAAATTTAATTATACAAATGAGGGAACCGCTGGCGTGCAGTTGCATCAACCTCATAAACATTGGTGAGTCCCACCGCTGGGACAATGTGCTCAGAATACCATTCGGGCTGCCACACACACGCATTAACAGCGAGGCGCACCTTTTTCTGATTATTGCGAAAAAAAAAACAAATAATAATACAGCTTGTAAAATACGGGTCAAATATATTATTGATAATCTAACTGACGGAATAATTCGATTTTTTAGTCAAAATTAGCTTTTGTATGCATCGAAAGAAAAAAAATAAGTTTATTTGGTACACAGTTTTGACACAAGAATACAATAGAAATAAAAAAATAATCACAATAAGTAGGTACCGTGTGCCCCACGGCTGTGCCAAATAGGCTCAGTTCAGCATAAAGCCAGGCCACAGGGTGCCTGCCTGACGCTGGTTTTCAACTGAGCCTTGTGAGACGTTACAAATGTAAATCATCTTTATAGTGTGTAACAAAACATAATTAAATAAGATATAATAGGTGTAGCAGAAAAAAAATGTACAGGTATAAAGAAATATATAGTAGATATAATTAACAAAATTATTAGAATTTCGATCATACAATTCAATAATAACTTTCATTCAAGAATTTTCAATCTCGTCTATGTATTTAATATTTATGATAAAACGGCGTCCAGATAGGGACGACCATATTCTGATTGTAATCGTTGAATGGTATATTATAGATACAGGTATGTGGAGACCCACATGAACTCAGTGGACAATCTCATAGCGAAACCATATTATTATGTTAAAAGCCTTATTTACATTTTTTTCAAATATGTTGATTTGGGGACAACTTATTGTCAATTAACACTCCAAGATCTCTCACAGTTGGGCGACTCGCTGTCCGATCATGGACCATGTCCGGGTCGACGGTGCGTCTTGTTCCACGCACGCCTCAGAAAGCTGTCAGCACAATGACGGGGCTAAAAGTTAATGGGGCTTAAAGGGCCAAAGCCTGCCGGGGTCGCGGGACTAACAAGCTACCGTGACTTTTTAGTCAGTACAAGTCTGACAGTCCCTCCTGCCCTGCCCTGGGTGAGAGGAAACATTTGATGATTGTACCACGCTAAAAAAGAAATATCCCTTACAGTAGATAGATTTCTAAGTGTTGAGTGGTGTTCAGTACCGAAATATCGGAAACTCAAAACAAATAATAAACATGTTAAATATCCCGTTTTAAACTCAAACATTTGTAACAGTGTTACTGGTCGGTATAAATTTTAATTCCCATCGGGTAACACTATTACTTGATGAAACATTTTATTACCAGCCAGAAACACTAGCTCCTTATTTTCGTTGAAGCTCATTAATAATGACATCAAGTGTACTTTAAAGATTTAAGTATTCTCGTTTTCACGAAGTTTCATTTAAATCGATTCAGTTATTTCTAAATCTAGACATTTAAAATTTTATAAAGTACCGCATGTTGAACAAAGCTATTGAAGTTAAACTACCGTTTAAAAACAATCAGAAATAGGAAAATAAATATATGCTTCTTATATTGGAACGGCACCAATTTAGCTTTTTATATTGGTCAAGTTCACGTTCGTCAATATAATGTTTATTTAGGGCAGTACCTAATCTACATAGTTGTGTAAAAATAAGAGTGACGTAGTGGGGCGCGTCAACTGGCGCGTGGTTAGCAGGCATCGAGTTACCCACAAAGACACTTCAAACACACGCACATTCGAAGGTGCACGCGTCTCTCAAAATGGCGGACGTCGATTTTTACGATGATAGTGAAACACCGACCAAGTTAATAGAAGTTCTCGGCAAAGATGTTATGGACATAATCGCCTGGATTTTCTTCGTGGCAGCATTGATTGCGCTGCTATTCGGAATTATATCATGGATCGTCCTCAAAAAGTTCCGGACATTCAGAAACTACGTGTTAATCAGTGCCCTTATAGCGAACGTGCTGCTAGCGTTAGTTATGCGGATATGGAACCATTTAATTTCTGGACAAATTATTGTGGAAAATAATCCGGCCCTTCGAGTGATACTACGGGTTTTTTTTGTGTTCTTGCAAATGGTGTATCTGTTGTGGTTACTCGTGTTGTGCTATGTTTTGTCAGTTGATTTTGTGAAAGTTTTCAATTACGATAGTCGTTTTAAATATGTATTGAGTACCCTCTTTGCTTGGGGTATGCCTCTCCTAATAGTGCTCTTGTATGTGATTGTAAGATCTGTGTTAATTAACAGGCCTGGTGTTTATTCCAAAGATATATTTGTAGGTGTTACTGGTATGTTACTATTCTTCATACCTGTTGCGCTGAGTTTTATTACTTACATAGCGGTTGTGTGCCGCCTGTTCTGTGGTGCGTCGACGAACAATAAATGTAAAGGGCTCACTATTGCCACATTATTTTTTACACCCAGTAATGTTTTTGTGGGTATCGAGCTTGCTTCACTATTTCGGAACAACGGTTTAGCTGTTGATGTTATTAGAGCCTTATCAGAATATCTACTGATTATTGCATTGATTGTTTTTATGGTTGTATTGAAAAGTAATTGGAAATTATGGCGAGATTTTTTCAATAAGAGACCGGTAACTGAATCTGATGTAATGCTAGGAGATCTGAGAATCTAGTCAGAGTACTTTAAAAATAAAGTCAGACGCACAAGTTTTATTATGTGCGTCACCTATATCGTAAGATCTTTGAGTTTCAAGATAAAAAGGAGCCCACAAAATAATTTAATAATAGAACATTACTCTATTTTTCTCTAATGTACAAATAGATACCTTTCTTTTTTTTTTGCGTGGTAAATTCATCAAATGAGTCCTCCCGCCCGGGGTGGGGCGGGAGGGACTGTCAGACTTGTACTGACTAAAATCCACGGTGTTCCTTCAATAGCCCTTTATGTACCAGGGTCACGGTTACCGAGTGAGACAATCCCGCGACCCCGGCAGGCTCCGGCCCTCTTAGGGGGCCCCGTCAGTTTGCTGACAGCTCTTTGCGGCGCGCGTGGAACACAACGCGCCGTCGACCCGGGCATGGTCCATGATCGGACGGCGAGTCACCCATTACTCGCCGCCCGCATGCCCGCGCCTACGGTGGCCGGAGATAACTTCATGCTTGCCCGATCAACGAAGACTGGCTTTGCTGGGCTCCCAGTTCTTGGTGATTTAAAAAAATAACCTCGAATCGAACCAGACCTCTCCGAGTCAGGTTGCCCCAAGTCCCGAGCTCGATTCGCGCACTCTTGCATACTAAGTACTCTGTGCCTTTTTTGACTATGAAAAAATACACCGAAATAACAACAGTCGTTAATAAAAAAAACACTCTTTGACAAGACTGTTGAAAAATAAATCTGGTTATGAAGTTCATTGAAAGCACCCAATATTATTTGAAACATTTGTTGTGAAACGAAATTCTATGGATCGATCTGTTGTGAATAAAAATAAAAAAAATCATTTTAATTTATGTTTTTTATTTGATAAGTTGGTTAATTACAACATTCCTATACATATTTTTTATAAATATTAAACGCATTAGCGCATGCGTAGCGAATTTCGAAAGTTCGAATTGCAGGATTCGAACTTCCGAAATTCGGTATTTTTTCTTTTCAAAGAAAATCTTTGAAAAATCGCTAAGCATGCGTTAATGCGTTTAATATTTATAAAAAATATTAAGTACGGTTAACGTCATCTGTTACAACATTGATTAAACTGAAATGTTAACATGTTGGTTGTAGTAGTTGGAATACTCTGCAATGGTATCCCTTTTCGTCTCCTAAAATTGTTTGTTCGAAAATCATAATCCATAACACGTTTTCTATAAACTTCACTAACCTTATTGTTGAAAAATTCCAAATGTTGTTTTACATAATTATCTTTACTTCTGAAACTATTTTGTCATGATTTAGTCTTCTATAATAACTGTACCTCCTAATTTGTAAGAAATAAAATCACATGACCTAAGTATTGTATTACATAATGTTTATGATTCCGAATATTCATTTGTAATAAAATTGGTTAGTCCTAAAAAAATGCTAAACATTAGGTTTTAGTGACAGAAACGAATCGCTGTAAATCCGACTCCAAGCAGTCTTGTTTGTCCAACTCCTAGAGTGTAATTTAAAATCCCGGAGGGGCGAGGTGGGCCGTGACTTGAGGAGCAGGTGGTTGTAATGCTCGCCGCCGCGGCTGAGGCTGGCCGGCAAGTGCCAGCAAGCCGAAGCCGCGGTGGTGAGTGTTAAACCATCTGCGACGATAATGTCGCGTGGGACCGCCGGAGCCGCGCAGCACCGGAGCCGTGAGAGAAACCATGCATGCTGCATGCCTGCTTGCTTGTTTCATGCTTGCTTGCATCCTTGCTTGTATGCCGCATGCTTGCTTGCATACTGCATGCTTGCATTCCTTGCAACAATACGTTAATCTAGCAAAACTACACAACAAATGAATTAAGTATAAAAATGTAGGTCGAAGAAAAATGTATTGTCCGCTATCATGATCTACGTAACGCCTGAGAGAAGTTTATAGCAAAATTTTTATAAAACAAACTTGATTAATTACAAAATTATTAGGATTAATAAACATTAGGTAATTTGAATTTAGAACTTATAACTTTTATGGAAAACAATTTTATGTATTATGGATTGGTATATTTATAAAAACGGATTTAGGACATTTTGTATGTAGGGATTTCAATGTTATGGCATTTGATATTATGTGGCATTAAGTTCGGGCAAGTTATCATTCGGAAAAATGATGATTAGGACAAAAAAAAATTATGGCACATTAGATTATGGATAAAAAAGTTAGGAAACACAATAGAGAACCCTCTGCAATAGATAGCGCTAAACGTCACCTTGAGACGTTAGAAATAGAATGAAGAATTCGCCGCTGCAGGTAAGAACCACGGTAGCTCGGTTGGAAATGAGCGTCGCCTGCACGCGGTTCGAATTTGTCTTTCCAAAGAAAATATACCTATATGTACATAATTATCGTATTAACACACAAACCAATCCATGAATTAAAACAATTACAGATTTCAATACGATCTGGGACCATCATCAAATGATTATTGCACGGTTGATGATTTTACCACGACAAAAAAAAATAACAAAATGTTGTAAAAAACTTAATTCAATTCAATTTATTTATTTCAGATAAAAATCCATAATATTTACATAAAAACCAACAATAAATTAGGAATTATCAAACAAAAATAAAAAGATAATAAATAAATAAAAATGAAATCAAAATAAAATTATACTATCAAAATTAAATTATAAAATCAAATTCTAAATTAACAATAAAATCAAAATTAAAATTATACAAATGAGGGACCGCTGGCGTGCAGTTGCATCCACCTCATAAACATTGGTGAGTCCCACCGCTGGGACAATGCGCTCAGAATACCATTCGGGCTGCCACACACACGCATTAACAGCGAGGCGCACCTTTTTCTGATTATTGCGAAAAAAAAAACAAATAATAATACAGCTTGTAAAATACGGGTCAAATATTTATTGATAATCTAACTGACGGAATAATTCGATTTTTTAGTCAAAATTAGCTTTTGTATGCATCGAAAGAAAGAAAGAAAGAAAATAAGTTTATTTGGCACGCATTTGGCACACAGTTTGACACAAGAATACAATAGAAATAAAAAATAATCACAATAAGTAGGTACCGTGTGCCTCACGGCTGTGCCAAATAGGCTCAGTTCAGCAGAAAGCCAGGCCACAGGGTGCCTGGTGCTGGTTTTCAACTGAACCTTGTGAGACGTTACAAATATAATCATCTTTATAGTGTGTAATGAAACATAATTAAATAAGATATAATAAGAGTAGCAGAAAAAAAAAGTGTACAGGTATAAAGAAATACATAGTAAAATATTAACTATATTATTAGAATTTCGGGCATACAATTCAATAATAACTTTGATTCAAGAATTTTCAATCTCGTCTATGTTATGGTATTTATGATAAAACGGGTTCCAGATAGGGACGACCATATTCTGATTGCAATCGTAGAATGGTATATTATAGATAGTATCTGTATCTATTAGATACAGGTATGTGGAGACCCACTTGAACTCACTGGACAATCTCACAACGAAACCATATATTTTAAAAGCTTTATTTACATTTTTTTTAAATATGTTGATTTGGGTACAACTTGTTGTCAATTAACACTCCAAGATCTCTCACAGTTGGGCGACTCGCTGTCCGATCATGGACCATGTCCGGGTCGACGGTGCGTCTTGTTCCACGCGCACCTCAGAGAGCTGTCAGTACAATGACGGGGCTAAATGTTAATGGGGCTTAAAGGGCCAAAGCCTGCCGGGGTCGCGGGACTAACAAGCTACCGTGACTTTTTAGTCAGTACAAGTCTGACAGTCCCTCCTGCCCTGCCCTGGGTGAGAGGATTCATTTGATGATTGTACCACGCTAAAAAAGAAATATCTCTTACAGTAGATAGATTTCTAAGTGTTGAGTGGTGTTCAGTGCCGAAATATCGGAAACTCAAAACAAATAATAAACATGGTAAATATTTGTAACAGTGTTACTGGTCGGTATAAATTTTAATTTCCATCAGGTACCAGAAACACTAGCTCCTTATTTTCGTTGAAGCTCATTAATAATGACATCAAGTGTACTTTAAAGATTTAAGTATTCTCGTTTTCACGAAGTTTCATTTAAATCGATTCAGTTATTTCTAAATCTAGACATTTAAGATTTTATAAAGTACCGCATGTTGAACAAAGCTATTGAAGTTAAACTACCGTTTAAAAAACAATCAGAAATAGGAAAATAAATATATGCTTCTTATATTGGAACGGCACCAATTTAGCTTTTTATATTGGTCAAGTTCATGTTCGTTAATATAATGTTTATTTAGGGCAGTACCTAATCTACATAGTTGTGTAGAAATAAGAGTGACGTGGTGGGGCGCGTCAACTGGCGCGTGGTTAGCAGGCATCGAGGTACCCACAAAGACACTTCAAACACACGCACATTCGAAGGTGCACGCGTCTCTCAAAATGGCGGACGTCGATTTTTACGATGATAGTGAAACACCGACCAAGTTAATAGAAGTTCTCGGTAAAGATGTTATGGACATAATCGCCTGGATTTTCTTCGTGGCAGCATTGATTGCGCTGCTATTCGGAATTATATCATGGATCGTCCTCAAAAAGTTCCGGACATTCAGAAACTATGTGTTAATCAGTGCCCTTATAGCAAACGTGCTGCTAGCGTTAGTTATGCGGATATGTAACCATTTTATTTCTGGACAAATTGTGGAAAATAATCTGGCCCTTCGAGTGATACCACTGGCTTTTTTTGTGTTCTTGCAAATGGTGTATCTGTTGTGGTTACTCGTGTTGTGCTACGTTTTGTCGGTTGATTTTGTGAAAGTTTTCAATTACGATAGTCGTTTTAAATATGTATTGAGTACCCTCTTTGGTTGGGGTATGCCTTTCATAATAGTGCTCTTGTATGTAATTGTAGGATCTGTGTTAATTAACAGGCCTGGTGTTGATTCCAAAGATATATTTATAGGTGTTACAGGTATGTTACTGTTCTTCATACCTGTTGCGCTGAGTTTTATTACTTACATAGCGGTTGTGTGCCGCCTGTTCTGTGGTGCGTCGACGAACAATAAATGTAAAGGGCTCACTATTGCCACATTATTTTTTACACCCAGTAATGTTTTTATGGGTATTGCGCTTGCTTCTCTATTTCGGAACAACGGTTTAGCTGTTGATGTTATTGGATTCTTATCAGAATATCTACTGATTATTTCATTGATTGTTTTTATGGTTGTACTAAAAAGTAATTGGAAATTATGGCGAGATTTTTTCAATAAGAGACCGGTACCTGAATCTGGTGTCATGTTAGGAGATCAGAGAATCTAATCAGAGTTCTTTAAAAATACAGTCAGACGCACGAGTTTTATTATGTGCGTAACCTGTTTCTTAAGACAAATGACCTTTGAGTTTCAAGATAAAGTTGAGCCCATCAAATAATTTAATGATCTAATAATAGTACAAATACTCTATTTTTCTCTAACTGATAATGCTGATAAATAAATGTGTATCGTTTACTAATGATCTGTTGAGACTAGTTTAGTAGAATTTCTTTTCGTAACATTTTTAACCGTGTTTAATAATTTTTATTCGGTGTATTTTGCCATAGTATTGACATGTTAGCTCGGTCGACGACGGAGGACACGCTTTACGAGGCCTCTGGGTGCTTTAAAAAAATAAGCACGAAACTAGCCAAACTTGTACAAGTTAGTGTGCCACAAGTCTCGACTAGGTTTGAAAAAATACACCGAACAAACATTTAGTGGTTTTACAAAAACAAACCACTCGTTGACAAGTTTGTTGAAAATTAAATCTGATTATGAAATTCATTGAATTAAAAAACACTTTTTTAAACTATCACGGTTTGCTTCGAGACTCAAAATGTCACTTACGGGATATCTTCCGTGATGACGCTGTTGCAAGCGCCATGATCACGGGTTGATTCAACCCGCGATCATGGCGCTTGCAACAGCGTCGAAATATATCGGGAACTCAAACAAATAGTTAATCACGGAAGATATCCCGTAAGTGACATTTGAAGTTCATTGAATTGTGTTTCATTGAATTGATTAGTCTGTGAAACAAAAATATTGTAAATAAAAATACAAGCACCAAATATTATTTGAAACATTTTTGTTGTGAAACGAAATTCTATGAGTCTACGAGTATCTAATGTGTATGAAAATAAAAAATTCATGTTAATTTATGTTTTTTATTTGATTAGTTGGTTAATAACAACATATATACCTATACATAATTATCGTATTTACACACAAACCAATTCATGAATTATGGATATCAATGGGCATTTCTACGAAGAGGGCATTTTTTTGTCCTTTTAAAAAAAACATGCTTAGAAGTAACATACTCATCCCAAAAATTTTAAGCGTACGTCCCAATCTATATTCTAACTGATTTTTAACCGATTTCAAAAAAAGGAGGAGGTTCTCAGTTCGGTCGGTATTTTTTTCGTATATTTTTACTCCGATTGGCATGATTCTTTTTTTGTTCGATGCAGTATACTTTCCCATTGGTTCCATAAATTTAATTTCATCCAATTTGGTTCAGTACTTTTTATTTTGTGAGCATTTTTATTGATGGATGATGTGATGATCTTTTCTTTTAGAGTCTTTGCTACGCGATTACTCCGCCAATTGTGGACCGATTTTCATTTTTTTTGTTGTACTAGAAATAGTTCACTTTAGGGAACACTGCAAGTTTCATCAAAAACGGTTCAGCAGTTTTTGAGATAGGGAATTTTATTAGCTTATTGTGTACACGATGTTAATACCGGTGCTACGGATTACAAAATTCTGGTGCACAGTCATGTAAGATGATGATGTATTTGACAAGATTTTAGGTTGGATATTTAAACTAAAAAGAGTAAAATAAAAAACTTTTAAAAAAAATATTTAACCGCCTTCAAAAACAACCACAAAAAAGGGTAAAATAACCTACACAAAATAACTTTTCTTTTGGAAGTCGGTGGCATAAAAGACAACGACATAAAAAAGCAAAGCCACCGACTTCCGAAAGAAAAGTTATTTTGTGTAGGTTATTTTACCCTTTTTTGAGGTTGTTTTTGAAGGCGGTTAATTTTTTTTTTAAAGTTTTTCCTAAAAAAAATCTGAAGTGAAAAAACGAGTTTAATTTTATATCTATTAATCCGCCATGAATAATAGTCAAAACGTGTGATAAAGAAAACTGTTTAAATTCAAACTGTTTTAAACAATGTTTTCAACATGTGTTATAAAACAACTTGTTTTAGCCATACCAACCCAGCTTATTAATCTTAGCGTTGTTAATTTAGACCACAAACAAAAAACAGAGGCCCCTATAATAATATAGGCCTACGAGTATTTTAACAAGTAAATCATCAATAAATAAATTATCATTAATGTAAACGACTGACTATTCTGAGTCATCGGTATTAATTAGCGATGATTCTGTCCCTTTTCCGCATAAACAAAAAGGCGTGTCAGTGACCGAGATAGTTGCTGGCGCCAGTAACTAATTCATTTTTGGAATGCGCGTACCAGTAACTGGGACGGTCAAGGTCATGGCGACTATAAAGAGGCCAGAGTGGGATAGAAAACAATTAATGATGCGTGCTATCCATAAAAATAGGACGACCTAGAAAGAGTACATTAATATGTCCCTTCCACGAGACGCGTGTAAAACAGATCTACAAACTATCAAGGTTCATTAGATACAGCTGGTGACAGACGGACAGACAAAGTTGTGACGTATTTTCAATTTTAGAAGCGTCGCATCTCCGTCATTTTTTGTTTACGTAGCATAAGAAAAAAAATGGCACATTTTTTTTTTCAAAATCAAACTTGCGGAATATTGGGATCGCTGCGTTGGACGAACAAGGAACCGTGGTCCAGGAACGTTAATGGCTATTGGGCGTTCTCCATGTAAAACAAATGTATGGCTCGTTTTTGCACTTACAGCTTGGCAAAAAACAGTAGAAAACCGGAAGTCGCCACTGTCCTCTCGCTACCAGCACTTTGAATGATTTTATTTTATTTATTTTCACTTATTACGTTAGTTTTATGGCACAATAATAAATCTAACAAACCTGCGTCTTTGTTTTCATCAAATATCAAATATTTTAAAACGTTGTCAGCAAATAAAAAGATTAGTTCCGTTTCAAGACGTTCTGGCCAAGCTGTACTGGCGCCGCCGTCGGCGTTCATACATTTTTTTACGCCCATTGAAGGACACCGTGGATTTTAGTCAGCACAAATCTGACAGTCCCATCCCGCTCTGCCCTGGGTGGGAGGACACATTCGATGATTTTACCACGTAAAAAAACTGACGGAATAATTAGAATTTTAGTCAAATACCTAATAGCAAATAAGAATATTTATTGAATTCTATATTTTCTAATCTTTTTCGAATTCACTGTTAATAATTTTTTTTAAAAATTAATAATTATTTTATTCCTATGAAGATAATACAATAATAAATTAATTAAACCTAAATAATTACCAAACAAAAATTAAACTATTAATAAAGAGCATCAAAAAATTCATCCTCAACGCAGTCAGTTGGTAATGTGCCCAAGAGACTGGCGGCGTTGCCTCTTTGTATGGCTATACTTAGCCTCTGACCAAGGTAAAAGCCAGCTCTTGGGTCACGGCACAGAGTACTACAGAGGGGTCTCTATGCGGTGTAGGTATGAAACGGCACGCACACACCCGCACACCGTTCACGGTGCCGTATGCCGGGCCGCCCGTCTCGCACGCGTTCCGTGTCTTGATATTTTTGTTACATTTACGTATGTGAAAGAGAAAATAACCAAAATAAAAAGTAGTATTATTAATTAGGTACTGTGTGAAATAACTTTATATATATTTTAGTTATAAAATATAAGGAAAAGCAAATACTGCATAGCTTTTGGTAGCTTAATCGACAATAGTGATAAGAGCCTCACGTTTCATAAACTACCGCGTCACGTCCAAAGGTGAAAATATCGACCACGTTCAAACTCAGAAAATAGCAGCTACGCATTTAAGGTCAGCGATCGTAATTGGTTGCGCGACTTTTTTACCATTTACAAAGACTCGCAACGCAGAACCTGTGACGTAGGGATGGAGATCTGAGATCGATTAATCGAAGAATCGGTTGTTGGAGCCAAAATATCGATTTTATTAAATCTGTAAATAGTACTGAATGGATTCAGTGAATAGATACTTCACCCTTGAAACGCGACATTCGATTTTAGTTTTTGCTATAAACCATAAAAGTATTTACAATTAATTGAATGTACCCATATTATAAGAGTGCTGCCGGTTATAGGGTTAATTATTCAAAAACTCGCGAGATGGCTGTATGTTTGGATTCCTTCGCCTCTTTTTAATAAAAAAAAGTAACGTTTGTTTGTAATCTTTGACTTAAGGAAAGAAAAATACCAAAAAAAAATCTTTGACTTTCTTTTTGTATTCTGTGACTGACATTTCTTGTTGCGTCATCATCTGTCATCATCATTCATTAAAATTCATTTGTTTGTTGTTTTAGAATCTGTGTGTCGTAAAGCAAAATAAATACTGATTTTTATGTAGTGTTTGTTGCAGAATAATAACTAAGTAGGTAAATGTAAACCAATACATTTAATAAAGCCTATAAACAACATTTCAAATATTTTTAAATAATATTCTTTTTTGTTTTTGTAAGATGAAATGTTTAAAAATATTACAATAAAAGTTCTAATGTAAGGTGCCGTTGGTACTATGTATTAACATTCTGTGCTACCAATCGATAATTTATGTAGAATGTAGGTAGTAACGAAACCAATAAGATATAGGCTGATGATAAAAAAAATCCCTGAAGAACATTTTTGTTAATAGTGTAATTTAACAAATGCATAAAATACACCTACCTACCTTATTGTGCCTCCTAAACTCGTAAGTCGCAACCCTATTGAGATTTACGGATAGCAACAATGTAATCACATTGTAATGTTGTTAGCGTCAGATAAACAAAAATAAACTCTCGCGCGTAACCATTCAGTACATTTTTGCTTGCGCATGGGAAGTTTAGGCTATTATAAAAGTACATGGGCGATGCCGATGCTAGTAAAAATGTACTTTATTCTCTCGAGTATGGATTTTACATTTGTTTGATTGTTTTTGGGAAGTGACCCAACTGTTCTAAACTGTGGTCACGGGAAGCGTCAACAAGTCTTATCGAAATGTCTCTGAAGAGGCTGTGAGCACTCGGACCCCATGGCCCTATAGTTTCAACCCCAAACGGATCAAAAATATAGTCAAATAATTGAATGATGATTTATATATTTTTTTATACGGAGTTATTGGAGTTATTTATACACCAACAGCAATACATACTACTATGTATGTCTATCTACTACTATGTATGTATTGCTGTTGGTGTACCTTATTGTATATATAAATAAAACCGGCCAAGTGCGAGTTGGACTCGCCCATGAAGGGTTCCGTAGTAGTAAGCATAGATTAGGGATATAATTATATTGAGATTAGTAAGTAATATACACAAACAATAAAAATAACTTTGTTTTTCATAGTGTTTGTATGAATGGCAAAGTTATATTTGCGGTTTTCGAAAATGTACTATATCTCAAAAACTGCTAACTGTATCTTATCCAAACCAATTTTCGTTGGAAGTTTTTGTTGAGTTCTACATTATATTTTTTTTTTAGTTTTATCATTCTCTCATTTTAGAAGTTAGAGGGGGACACACACACATTTTACCACTTTGGAAGTGTATCTCGTGCAAACTGTTCAGTTTAGAAAAAAGTGATATTAGTAACCTCAATATAATTTTTAAAGACCTATCCATAGATACCCCACACGTATGCATTTGGTAAAAAAAAAATTTTTGAGTTTCAATTCTAAGTATGGGGGGCACCTCCAAAATTTGTTTTGTTTTTATTGTTGTATTAAAATCCTAATGCGGTTCACATAATACATCTACCTACCAAGTTTCAACAGGATAGCTCTTATACTTTCGACAAAAAGTGGCTGTGACATACGGACGGACAGACAGACAGACAGACAGACAGACATGACGAATCTATAAGGGTTCCGTTTTTGCCATTTGGCTACGGAACCCTAAAAACGCCTTTTAATTGTATGTTAGCAACGGGACGCTCTATTAAGAATTTATTCGCGATAATTTTAATGTACGAGAGAACACAAAGCACCACTATCGAATTAAAACAAACGGGCCAAGAGGCTTCATTCCACGATGTTCTAGTCGACACGACATCAAAACAAGGCAAGGCCTTGAACATCGACACCGAGTTGCCAGCTTTTCGGTTTTTTATTGGTTACTTTTGGAAGTCCACAATTTGTTTCCAAAATATGTTTACATGGATGGCTATGATTAGCGCGTTCAACCAAACAAATAAACGTTTTAGGCGCAAAAAACCTAAATTTTCAACAACTGTTACAAATAAAAAAATCTATTATCTACCTATTCAATTTGTTTTATGTCATGCGAAATAATCTTACATTTCATTTGATCATTTTTGTCTTTTTGTGAATTAGTCTTTTCGCGAATTGGCCATTTTGAGATTCAGGCTGTTTGAGAATTTGCCATTTTGAGATTCAGGCTGTTTGAGAATTTGCCATTTTGAGAACTTGTCCTTTTGCGACTCGGTTGCCATTTTGCGAATTAGGCTTTTTGCCTAAATCAAACAAACGATTCAACTTTTAACTATTAGTAGGTATTTAGCTCAGGTACCTATTTAGTGTACTTATTACTATGGATAATATTAGTTAGGCTAAGGGGTTCTAACTATTGCTCTTCCATCCACTCGCTCCATCTTTTTTTTCTCCCATTCCGGCCCCTATGTCCTTGAAATTCGCACAAACATTCCGAAAATGAATTAGACTGTTGTTACTGGCGCCAGCTACTATCTCGGTCACTGTCACGTCGTTTGTTTACGCGGAAACGAGACAGAATAATCGTAAAAAGCGCCATTTATATGGAGAGATTTCCTCGCACGTTTCGTGGCGAGAAATCGCACGCTTGTATCACAAACAGTAGTCGCCAGATTTTCGTATCAGAATGTCACATGCAGGCCTTGATTAAAATATTATTTTAAGCCTCCTGCAGACACACGCGATTAATCGCGCTGCGACAACGAGCCAAGCTAATTTCCACTCTAAAAATACTGCGAATGGACCGCGACATGTCACCCCGCGCGATTAATCGCGTGTGTCTGCAGGAGGCTTTAATCAAAGCATGCAGGTGAGAATTAAATTATCGCTTACGGTTATGTCATATGAGATTCTCAAGTAAGTTATGTACCTACTGAATGATTACACAACGAAATATTGTAAGATGAACCTTAATTACGAGTTTTCGACTAAAGAAAGAAAGAAAAAACGCTTTTTTATCACAAACCACAAGTGCACATAGACATAGTGTAAGAAAAGAAAAAAGAAGAAATAAAAAAACTAAATAATTAATAATGCTGTGTATCTCACTGTTTCGCCAAATATCCATTTCAGCATAATGCCGAGACAACAAGTAGTGCCCGGCGTTGGTTTTCATATAAACCTATATCCCATCAAAAACATGCCTGTTAAAAAGGGGGCCCCGGGCCAAGTTCCCATTGGCTAATGTTCCCCTAAAAAGGGTTGAAATCCAATCCAATGCCAAGTTTAGATGCACTTCCCGCAGTGGTGGACGCCCACGGCGACGGACGTCGCAAGACAATCTCCGGCCACCGTAGGCGCGGGCATGCGGGCGGCGAGTAAAGGGCAACTCGCTGCCCGACCATGGACTATGCCCGGGTCGACGGCGCGTTGTGTTCCACGCGCGCCTCAAAGAGCGTCAGCATAATGACGGGGCCCCCTCTCTAGAGGGCCAAAGCCTGCCGGGGTCGCGGGACTTATATCATTACCGTGACCCCGGAACATAAAGGGCTATTGAAGGACACCGTGGATTTTAGTCAGTACAAGTCTGACAGTCCCTCCCGCCCTGCCCGGGGTGGGAGGACTCATTTGATGATTTTACCACGAAAAAAAAAAAGGTTAGGTGCACTTTAAAATCAATCATAATCTTATTCAACGCTGCTCGCTCTGTGTGGACGCACCTAATGGCAAATGATTGCCAGTGGATTAGGCTATTGATGAAGTTGATTATGATCGATAATAAAGTGCATCTAAACTTGGCATTGGATTGGATTTCAACCCTTTTTAGGGTTCCGTAGCCAAATGGCAAAAACGGAACCCTTATAGATTCGTCATGTCTGTCTGTCTGTCTGTCCGTCCGTATGTCACAGCCACTTTTTGTCGAAAGTATAAGAGCTATTCTGTTGAAACTTGGTAGGTATATGTATTATGTGAACCGCATTAGGATTTTCACACAAAAATAAAAACAAAACAGATTTTGGGGGTGCCCCCCATACTTAGAACTGAAACTCAATTTTTTTTTTTTCACCAAACCCATACGTGTGGCATATCTATGGATAGGTCTTTAAAAATGATATTGAGGTTACTAATATAATTTTTTTATAAACTGAACAGTGAAAAAATCGATATTCGATAAAGCCAACTCACGCTTGACCGACTTCTTAATTTTTTGTTAATCTGCATATAACACACGACCTTTGTGCCAAATTTCATAATGCTAGGACAATTGGAAGTGGCCGGTTTTGATCCGGTCAGTGAGTCAGTCAGTGCCAAAATAAGCTATTTTCACAGGGTCATGTTTTGAGGATCTTCTGAAGCTATATCTATGAAATTTGGCATACTGCTTAAGTACTAGCATATGATTTCATAGGTACAATTTTATTCCTGTACTTGCAATAGGCACTGAGATACAGGGGGTCAAAAGTGGCTCGAAACGGTTCGTGTAAGGGTGCTCCCACATTTATCGACGCGAAATCGGCATAAGCCGGTCAAGAAAACCTTTATGTCAACGTAATAAGGGTGTTACTAATGCCATTCGCATCGGATCGCGTCGTCCGAGCCGATTCCGCGTCGTTATATGTGGGAGCACCCTAAATAGTGCACGGCATGCGCGCGGCCTTTTGCTGGAATCGTACAAATCGTTTTAAGTGCGATATTTACCATTCGAGTCAGTGATTTTAGATTCTGTTTAGGTATACAGAGACAATCAATATTCAGTTGAGAGGCACTTCAGCAGTTGCCTTCTTTTCAGATTAATTTTTATGTTATTTTTATAATCGTATTCGTATATTCGAGTCGAGAATTCCTCTTCGTCTAAATGGTCCGATGACTCATAGAGGCGAGCCGGTCTTTGACATTAATGCAAATGAATTTATTGTTTATAGAATCTTACATGTAATTATAAGTATATGCCTAGGTTAAGAGGCCCCTATTTTTTATATCAGTCTGCTAAAACTATAAATTAATCACTAGGTACGAAGAGTTTGATGCTGATCCCAGATCACAGAAATTTTATACATATTATTATACATTGTTGTTTTAATTTATGAATTGGTTAGTGTTCTCAAAAAAATTAAATTGTTTGTTAGGTTCGAACCTTATCCGCCTTACTAAAAAAAGATAAACATCGCTTGTCTAAAAATAGTGTAACTGCAAAACGACCTTTATATCAACATGAGATTTCGTTTTGACGTTGACAGTTTTTTTTAGACAAGTGTTCAACAGATGCTTATCTTTCTTGTGCTAAGACCGTATTATATGTATAACAAGATAAATAAGAGCCATATCTAGATATATTATAATTAGCCAGGTTATCAAATAAATAAAAAAAAAACATTTATACGAACATGTAGGTACTTATTTATTTATATACAACAGATAACTATTAACGAAACACATTTATTATTATCATCTATGGAATAGTATTGGTACAATTATTACTTCATAACATTATTATTTGGTGGGCTCAAGTTTATCTTAAAACATAAATATTTAACGAAACTGGTTACATATTAAAACTTTGACTGTATTTTTAAAGTACTCTAACTAGATTCTCTGGTCTCTTAACATGACACCTGATTCACGAGACATTTTCTTATTGATAAAGTCTCGCCATAATTTCCAATTGCTCTTCAATATGACTAAAAACACAAATAATGCTATGATCAGTAGATATTCTAATATTTCACCAACAATATCAACAGCTACAACATCTTTATTTAATGTTAAAGGCACCAATTGAAACAAAAACACATTACTGAATGTAAATATTAACGTGGCAATAGCGAAGCCTTTACATTTGTTGTTCGTCGACGCCCCACAGAATAGGCGACACAGAACCGCTATGTAAGTAATAAAACTTAGCGCAACAGGTATGTACAACAGAGACAGAACGATATTAATATCAAATATATCTTTGGCATCGTCACCAGGCCTGTTAATTAACACAGAACCTACAATCACGTACAAGAGCACTATTAAGAAAGGCACACCCCAAGCAAAGAGGTTGCTCCAGAGATATTTTAAACGAACATCGTAATGGAAAACTTTCACAAAATCAACAGAGAAAATGTAGCACAACACTATTAACCAAAACTGGTACACCATTTGGAAGAACACAAAAAAAGCCAATGGTATCACTTGAATCGCTGCATTATTTTCTACGTCATCTTCAGAAATGAAACGGTCAGACAACTGACCAACTAACGCAAGCAGCATATACGTTATTACGGCACTGAGTACCGCGAAATTTCTGAATGTCCGGAATTTATTGAGGGCACTCCATGATATAATTCCGAATAACACCGCAATCACTGATGCCACGAAAAAAATCCAGGCTATTGTATTGGTTACAACTTCACCAATAACTCCCATTACTTTTGATGGTGAGGAAATTTCGTCATATTCAAATTCGTATTGCGTCATTTTGAGAGACGCGTGCGGCGTCTGGAGCGCGCGGGTTTGAAATGTCGATGCCTCATGCCTAAAAGCGCGCTAAACACGCGTCAAAGTCGACACACCCAACCACGCCAGTTTAATTTTAGCACAACTATAATGTAAATTAGGCACTGTCTTAAATTAAGTTTATAAATATTGTACAAAAACGTGAACTTTTGACCAATACAAAGAGCTAAATTGGCGCCATTTCAATTCAATAAACATGGAATAAGCGCCGTTATTGTATAGCTTAGATTGAATTCCTGTTAGGGGTTAGGGTAAATACTCCAGTGAATGAACATCTAATAGGTACCCCAGTGAATGAACAAAACGGACTTTTTTTTACAAAAAATAAGAAAGAAACGTATTTTTACCCAACGTAGTATTTTTTTTCATAATAGCAAGTCCTTCAAAATGTCGAGCGTTTAAAATTTGCAGTTTGTTGTTACTGTAACTGTGAATTTGTTCGGGCAAGAATTTAGGACTCGGGTAAGACGCATCTTTTCTGTTAACACATTGTAGCCGCTAATTGAAATACCTATGTAACATAAGTTATTTATTAATTTGATAGTTATATTATGTTTCAAATCGATTTCATTGCAATTTTAGCCAGTTTTAAGTAAATTATTAGGTGTCCCAGCATCGGAACTAAAAAACGTTTGAAATCCAGTAAATGAACGACTGTTCATTCACTGGACAAACATAATTTTCACGTTTTTATTAAAAAATGTATTCAATTTTTATGCCATAAGATTCGTAAAAATAAGTTAAGTAATTTTTTTGAATACAGTCCTAATACCAAAATATAGTTTTGGACCATATCGCACAAATGTAAGACACTTTTTTTTTTTTTTTTTTTTTTTTTTTTTTAGGGTGGCACAATCATCAAATGAGTCCTCCCGCCCTGGGTGGGGCGGGAGGGACTGTCAGACTCTTACTGACTAAAATCCACCCGTGTTCCGTCGGATGCCCTTTACGTTCCGGGGCCACGGTATCCTGGATTAAGAAAAATCCGCGACCCCGGCAGGCATTTGGCCCCATAAGGGCCCCGTCGGTGACGCGTGAAACACGACGCGCCACCGACCCGGGCTTGGTACCTGGTCGGACGGCGAGCTTACCCATTACTCACCGTCCGCAAGCCCGCTCCGCCGCTGTGCCCTCTGCTGTTCAGAGGGACACGCGTTGGAGCGTCCACCCGACAGGCTATTTGCATACGGGCAAAGAAACCCCTTAGGCACACAGTGCCTAAGGAGAGTTTTTGCTCGCATCCCAGGGCGCACCGGCCCGAAAAACTGGTCTTCCCCCCGGACGTATCCGAGAGGGAACTCCAGTCCACGGGCGCACGTGGAGGTTTCCTGTCTTAGCACCCCATGTAAGACACTTTGTACGGTGCAACCGCACAATTCTGCACATCAGCAGTTTACGCCACGTACATTAGAACTCATTATAAAATGTTCAGTTCGCGTTGAGCTATCAAGTCAGCCAGGCGTTCTCGTTACAGCCAACAAGGGCCGCGTCACTCACGTCATTTCCGCACCGTCCATTAAGCTCATTTCTACTTTAAGTATCTTTCGGACAATACAATAGTGATCAGTACTTAACTTCTTTTATTCCACATCATCTAATATATGTACGGTCCAGCAAAGGATCATACACACTTTAATATTTTTTTGAAGTTGGAAGATCGCTTAAGTGTTTATGCATTGGAGCACTTACCCTACTCTTATTTCGTTCATGTATCTCGGTCGCAGGTACGAATATTTATGTAAGTACATTGGATGGAAGCGTATAGTGTTAAATCACAAAAGGTAAGTGTAGAAAGTGGTTAGGTTAGTTATATTTTCCCGTGAACGTTTGTTAAGCTATGAACTCAATATTATTATAAAGTTTGAATTAACGCGCTAATCGCAGGAACTAATAAACAAAAAAAATAAGGTTGTAGGTTTTAAGGTTCGATTACAAAAAAAATAAGTTATTGAGGAAGGCTATTTAAGATCACGCTACAAAAAAAAAGGAAAACGAGCAGCGGGGGTGAAACCGCGAAAACAGCTAATAATACCTACTATAGGTAGGTAGGTACAGGTTTATTTGTAAAACATTAACCCATTAGAGGTCAAACAAAAAGTACCAAAATATTTTTTAAATTTTCTTTATTTTCGTATTGAAATAAGAATAAAAAAACACACAATACAAGAAAAATAAACAAAATTACAGTTTTCATGAAGTTACAGGGGTGTACTTAATTGAGTACACTGACCGCCTAAGTATGAAAATTTCCAAACATGCTTATTCGGAAAAAAAAATGTTTTTAGGCATTTTTTACATTGCCAGCGCACTCTTGAATAACAAAGGGCACATCGCACTTGTTTTTCAAATTTTATTCCACCTCACGACCCATCCGCAGTGGGAGACGCCCACAGCAACGGACGTCGCAGGACGATTTCCGGCCACTGTAGGCGCTGTCCGATCATGGACCATGCCCGGGTCGACCACTCGTCGTGTACTACGCGCGCCTCAAAGAGCTTTCAGCAAAATGGCGGGGCTTCCTTAGAGGGCCAAAGCCTGCCGGGCCCCGCTTGTCTATAAGATGAAGGTGAGGAGTGGTTGGATAGGGGTCACGGCGTCTTGACCTACCGCCTGACGCAGGTCCTCACCGAGCATACGGTGAGGACTGCCCCGCATGGGCAGAGCACCGCCGTGTCCTCACGACGGCGATAGGCGGCCACCTCTTGCACCCGGCATTGGTCGACGCCGTGCCACGGGGCGAGATGGAGTGGGAAGCGGTCACTTCCTTCTGCGCAGCAGTCATGCTAGCAAAGGAGGAGGCGGGACGCGTGAGGAAGAGGACAGCATCCACCTCACGACCCAGCCGCAGTGGTAGACGCCCACGGTGACGGACGTCGCAAGACGATCTCCGCCCACCATAGGCGCGGGCATGCGGGCGGCGAGTAGTGGGTGACTCGCTGTCCGATCATGGACCACGCACGGATCGACAGCGCGTTGTTTCACGCGCGCTACTTCCTTATTGCAACGAAACTGAAAGAAAAAAAAAAAACATTTGTTTTACTTACGTATGTTGTCACCGTACTCAAGCGAGTCTGTACTCGCTTGAGTACGGTGACAACATACCTAAGTAGAGAAGTATATAATTGATTATTTATTACTAGAATAAAACTAAGGTAATTCAAATGTTACTGTTAACATTTGAATTACCTTAGTTTTATTCTAGTAATAAATAATCAATTATATTCTTCTCTACAACTTACTCTGACATGTATTTTATACATGCAGAATGAAAAGAATAACTTTTAAGCAATAATTATTTTATAAAATAAAAAATCATTTACTTACTTCCACAGTGTTTCGGTAACAAAACTTCAAGAGACACTTTTTATCAAAAAAAGTTACACTACCCGCATATTATTTATCAATTTACTTAAACAGTGTTATGATGAAGCAAAATAACAAAAATACCTTCATTGACTTTACGAGATTTGTAATTTGCGCTTAGGGATATGGTTGTACTCAATCAAGTACAGTGACCTCTAATGGGTTTCACCTTGGTTTTTACCTTTCATGGGCTGAAAGTATGTAGGTTTTTTGGTTATAAACTTTAGGGGTATGAGGAACAGAGTGTAAAGTTCCTCGCTACCCGGTGGAAGGACCAGACGGGTGTTGTGTCTGGTGGGCTTTCTGCCCGACATTTATAGTCGGAATATTCTGTCTTCTAAGCTCGCTGTTAACTTTGATTGCGCGATGATGTAGACATCTTACATCTTCATTTCTCCGTCGCTTCATAGATGGCGCTAGTGTACTTTTGTAGATGATTATTTATGTAAGCTACAAAACAATTTTTACTATGAAATCTGAAACATAAAAAACAGGTATTTCATACAAAATAGAATATAGGATATATAGAAGATAGCAGCAGTGGTGGCCTAGTGGTATCGGTCCCGACTTACCAGTTGTATGTCGTGGGTTCTAACCCCGCCAGGCGCATTACTTTGTGTAATTTATTTCATCACCACTGCCAGCCCTGTGTAACTTAGAACAATCAGGTCAATGTATGGAATTTATTCCCAATCCATTGCCAACATTCAAAAACACGTCAGAAAATCATATTGACCAACATCACAGTACTAAATAATGATACCACGTGACTAAATTATGGAGATCGAAACAAATATGTCTGCCTTCGTGTTGTGTTTTTCAGTTTGTTTTTCCTTTTTCTGTATGATTTGGGAATATAACTTACAAGAATAATTTCTGTGATTGTGTTAACGTTACGTTGAGTGGAGTGTCTAGTCAGTGCGTCGTCTTAGAAGTGGTTTGCTTTTCAATTTCATCCTCACATATTTTTAACGAGAAAATGAATAATTTAGAACTGTTGAACATAAAACTAGACATCGACTCGAAGTTTGTGGGATTAGGGTCACAAAGGAGTCCTGGCATACTGGAAATAACTTTTTTCCAAGGTTTCCCTGTATCCAAACCGGTGAGTACATCTGCTGATGTGATTTTGTTCTCATACTCTCACAGCACTAATTTGAAATTAAAAGCATCATCAACATCTGTAATACAACCCTCACCAATCAAAATTAGCTGAAACTAGTGAAGAAAAGTTTTAAATATTTTTCTACATAAAAAATTATAATTTTGGTTCATGTTGGTCGAGCCTAAAGACATTATCTACCTGTGACACCATTATACTGCGAATCTATAATTAATCTTAGAATTTCATGTTCCAAGCATAATAATTTATATATTCATTTAGTTATTCTGATAGTGTGCTTTCTTTAAATCACACTTTATAAATTTGCAGTGAAACAGCCAGTGAGAAGTAATGTTTTATATTTTTTATTCCAGCTATTAGGAGAGGCTAAATGCTGTTGGTATTGAAGAATCGGTGAATCTACCAATAGTAAAACAACATGTGCAGCGAAATGTATGTGCTGAACTCTTCGGAAAAAAGGATTTCAATAAATATGGAAACCGTTGGAAGGTATGCAATCCCAACTTTGAATTTGATCGCTTTACCTCTCACTGACAGACAATTATCAAAATTTCCACATCATTACACCTATTCAGAGTCAAAAAGTAAATAATTATAAAAAGAAAAACGTGAATTTTATTAATATGTAAAAAATAACAGACTTTCAAAGATATTTTAATAATAATATGTTTAAAAAGCTGAGTTTCTGTAGCACATTCATAACACTTGTGAAGCCTTACCGCATCACCACATAAAATTATACAACTGTTGAAGGGTTTTCTAAAAAAAGAGTTGAGTTCCAAAACAACCCGTAGATATCAACATGAAATGTTGTTTTGATGTTGACAATTATATTAGGCTTTAGTTTTCAAGAGATATTTATCTTTTTTTAAGACGGTTTGTTTTTATTTTGTAAGTCTTTTATGATACTTTTCGTTTTCCCGAAATATTATTAACAAATTATTATGTTTCATTTCAGATACTTTCCACAAGCCAGCTATTGAGGTGTTTGCTGCAAAGTTGTGCCTTCACTCTGAAGGCTTAGGAGCGGTTTGGTAACGATCGGTTTACCCTTGTGAAGCAAAGGCGGGTCGCTAATAATTTATATAAATTAATAAATGTTGAAATAATATAAATCAGTGTTTTATTTCACCAAGTTTTATTTTAAAATCAATAAATTTTGGAACCTACCTACTACCTGCGTAGTATGCATTTTATCGATATCGATAAACTAAATATCGATAAGGTATGACAACTCTATGATGCGTTGGGCATCCCTATTTCTGTGTATGTGAAACTTTTATGTTGGTAGCCATGTTTTTTTGTTGTGATTGGTACCACTTCCGTTATAAACTCGTTATGACCTAAATGTTCTAAGTTCCGACTCTTAAAATTACATGCTCTGTGACCACTGCTCTCAAAACGGTGAAGGAAAACATCGTGAGGAAACCGACATGTCCTAGAACCAAAAATTCGAAGATATGTGACATCTCATCTACCAATCCGCACTGGGTCCGCGTGGTGGATTATGGCCTACTCCCTCTCACAAAGAGGAGGCCCGTGTCCCAGCGTGGGAACATTATAGGCTGATGATGATGATGATGATGAGAATATGTATCCGTTGATAATGTGTGTGTTGGGTTGCGACTGTACCTCTCTACTGCAGCGGCTCCGATATTTTCGCTGTGGCGCGCACCGATTGCTTCAACGCGACTATGCACAAGCGGTGCGCGTCTCTGAGGTTCTACTTTCTAAATAAGGGCACACACAAAACCGCGAATTTGCATCGCATCGCATGTGTTTGTTGCGATCTCGCACGAATGCATCGCAAAAACTTGCGATCTTATTCGCATCGTGCATTTCTGCGATGTGACGTTATACTTGGTGACAACATTTCAGTCCGCTCTGAGACAGTCTAGTGAATCTCTGAACTATGTATAATTTTTTATGCAGCTTGAATAGAGATATTTTAAAAATATTAAATGTTTTGAATTGTAAATTATTAAAAAAAAAACATTTAAGTAGCTACATAAGTCTCAATAATAATATTTTTTGTTAATGATTTCATGTCAATGAATTTGTAATGGAATGTAATTAATTTAGTTTAATGTATTTTTATTAGTAAGATCGCATGGTTTTATTATACTTAAGCAAAACTAAAAAAAAAATAAGTACCACCAAGTACAAATCTAATATGCATCTTATCTTATCTAGAAGGTATGGTCACCGGAACCTTACGATTAGGCCGCAAGAAATCGCATCGCAGAGATTCGCATCGCATGTTTCTGCGATGCGACGTCGCATCTCATCGCAATTTTGTGTGGGAGCCCTAACTATCGTCAATTTGCGGACGGATACAAATACCGGCATGGATCTTGAGCGCTGGCCTTCACTTGCGCAGAAGTGAGTTATAGGTCCCTTTGGTAGATGAAGTGAGGAAGGGGGCGGGGAAAGTGTAGTGATTGGCCCGCGTAGCGTGCCGTAGCGCATCGCGTCATAGCCGCCACTCGGGATTCGTTGTTTTGTGCGTTTTATTTGTTTTATTGTGCGTTTCATTTGTCGATAACTGTACGATGCGCAAAGCGATCCCCACTCTTACGCCGAGCGCTCAAGAACCGTGCCGGTAACTGTGAAACTTTGGAGAGACGGGCCGCGCCACAACTGAAGTCCTTTTAATGTGGCGCTAGTGTCTGTTATTACATTAAATTGCACAAAATGTAACGCCACGAATTTTCTACCGGTGATGATGAATGGTGGCACGGACCCTAATGAGCGATTTGTCAAATCGTAGGTATAAGCCGGTGCATTGAAGAAAGGAATCTTAAATTGCGGCTTGTACTTGCGTTGACAGATAGTACAGTCAACATTTATGTTGACTGTACTATCTATTTCAAGTTAAAGTTTTTATTCTATTCTATTCTATTCTATTCTATCCTATCCTATCCTATCCTATCCTATCCTATCCTATCCTATCCTATCCCATCCTATCCTATCCTAAAAAATTTTAAAGTAAAATACTGTTTCCTTAACAAATAAAACTTCTATTGATAAAAATAAGGGGCCTTTTTATTAATTTCTAAAAATGCTGTCAACTCCGGAGCCAACTCCGGAAATCCGGATTTGATTGCTCAACATCGTAACTATCACTATATCTATAACTATATCTATATAGCTCTAGTTGATAACTGTCCGAGTTTGAATGCCCTCTATTCGGAACATCTCTGCAGCATCACCTGTTTCGCTAAATGTTTGATAAGGAAAACCCGAATTTCAGGCACAAATTTTCTGCCATTTTTCTGAACTGGGCTTACCTACTTGACGAAGCAGTAGTACCTACACAGTATTCCTTGTTAAATAAAAAGTTTTTCTTTTTATTATGTGTACTTGTGGCTTATTAACATTTTTCGTTATTTCTTTCCTCATATACCTATTACTTAATTTATGTTTAAAAGTCACTCTACCGTACTACTTAATTTATCTAGGAGTTGTGATTTTTTTCAATCTTACTATAATTATAAATGTTTGTGAGGATGGATTGAGTGGTTATTTTTTACTTTTACTTTTGGTAAAGTACACATGGTTTGTAATCTATTTTTTAATCTCTGCCCCACACTTGAAATTTATCCTGTGTCGTGGGTGCGTTTACCCGGAATAACTAATTGTAGATAGTAAAAATATTTGTTCCGTGCGGGAATCAAACCCGCGACACACTGCACAGCAATCTGTTGAATATTATAATTTAACAACATATAATACACCTACTTTTTCCCGTTAGTATTGCTATCACATGGAATACATAGTTACCGAGCGTGGGAATAAACAAGTAAATAATAACAACACTCATTTAATTACACACTAATAAACACCCGCGAGTTTTGTTCACTCACACATAACACTTAATAAAGTCCACTATTAATAATAAATGCACACACAAGTCTATCAACGACGTAAATGGAGGGGAGGTAAAACATTATTTAAATACTAGGAAAACCCAGTTACTACAGTAGAATTAAACCGCTAAGCGACGCGATTCAGTGTGGACGCGTGACACTGCTCATCGAATTACATCGACCTGCGCACGCGTCGCCGATATGACTAATAACAGTACCAGTATTAAGGCAACAGAAAGCTTCATAGGTCTCGTTGGCTTCAAAGTTCTAAGCTACATTGCCTGGAGTTTGTTCGTGCCCACTTTCTTAGCGCTCCTATATGGCGTAACATCATGGTGCCTTATCAAAAAGTTTAGACATTTTAGAAATTATGTGATGCTTAGTGCAACAATTGCAAATACAATGCGTCTATTTGTGTTTGCAGTGTTCATAACTCTGAAAACTAAGAAAATTGTGATACGGAATACGAAAGTGCGATTAATACCTTCATCTTTGTTATTGTACTGTGCGTTGTCTCATCATTGCTGGCTTCTAGTGTTGTGTTATATTTTCTATGTGGATTTCGTTCAAGTTTTCCGCCTTGACATTCATAGGAGGTATCTGAAAAGCAGCCTCTTCGCGTGGGGTGTTCCTCTTGTCTCAATGTCTTTATATTATCTCAGTGGTTGGTTACTACACTTGTATTACTCAAGAGAAATAATAACAATTCCTATCGCCAAAGTATTGTTATTAATACCTGTTACTATGAACTTTATTATCTACATATTAGTGTTATTTTCCCTGTTCCGGAGCAGTAAAACCGGCTCGTCTACTAATGTATGGCGACGGTTCTATATTTCTACTATGATTTTTGTTCTTAGTAATATTATTGTATTAACTTATGTATTCGAACTGTTGCAAGTAAAGTTTTTGGCAATTGATATTTTAGGAGAGATACTAGAATACTTAAATACATTAGCATTGGATTTGTATATAGTGATTTTGAAGAGTAACCGGGCATTGTGGGGAGAATACTTGAATAAGAGATCGAGACAAAAGTCACAAGGAATCAAACCAAACCAAAATCTTCAGAAACATACTAGCAAAACCACAACTTCAATGACTAAATCAGCATCTGCTTAGCTTTTTTCCAACTAAGTATGATGGGGTTTTTAGTCTACCCAGAGGCAGCTAAACATGGGTCTGAAAACCAACATTATTAGAATCATAATATGCAAAGAGATGAAATATTATATCTTTTCTATAGCAATAGAATGAAATATTCCATTTTAGGAATTTTATCACAATTCATACTATGATTCTGCTAAAGTGGCTTGTAGCTTGGCGAAGGCAAGGAATGCCTATCTGACCTACGGTTCACCTACACGGGAGAAACCAGAAAAAGACAATTTAACATAAATTTTAAATAAACTGGTATTTAAAGGTGCGGCTTGTGATATTCAAGATTTTACCATTATTATCTTTGTGTTAGAATTAAATTGTTATTTTGTTCTCTACTGGTTTATTATTTCTAAATATCACAAAAAACAGACACGTTAAGGACGTTTCGAAACATTGACATTAACCGACGTCTGGCGTCCGACTAAAATGTTTGAAGTTTTTTTTTTTGCATTGATTTATAAACACGATCCAAATTAAAAATATGTTCTCTTATTTCTCTTCAACAAATAAAGCCAATCGTTACAGCTAAGTTATATAACAAGAAAATAACAATAAATATTATTTGTGCCAAAGACTGTATTTTGGTATACCAGAGGCCTTAAAACAAGTTTTTAAGTTTCTGTGACGGGACTTAAGGCGATGACAAGAGCTAATGTACCTCTCGCTCGCACGTTTCGACATTTTGAAAGACATAAAATCACTGATCCCATTTTTGAAAAATCGCAATCAACTATTTTATATCTTTCAAAATGTCGAAACGTGCGAGCGAGAGGTGACATTAGCTCTTGTCATCGCCTTAAACGTTAATTTACAAAAAAAAAAATAGTTCCTCGTTCGTACACTAGAGGCGCTTTTAATTTTTTCACACAAGTTACGTCATCATACTTCAAGTACTCTGAACGGCTAAATATGAAGGATTCATGCTAGAGTCTCAGGACCTCAAAACTAACAAGAAGACAATTTCATAACGGCTGTTTATGTATTATATCAGCCTATTGCCGTCCACTGCTGAACGTAAGCCTCCCCCAAAGAGCGCCAACCCTCTCGGTCCTGGGCAGCCCGCTTCCATTCGCTGCCAGCCACATTCTTCAAATCATCGACCCACCTTGTCGCAGGGCATCCTAAACTACATTTGCCCATTCGCGGCTGTTTATGTCGTGAGATTAAATGTTTGTTAACGCAGCGTATGAGCTAAATTCCTATTAAGGCCTACGGTTCAACGCTCAAACAACTAAGAGCATTGAGCGTTTGCAGCACTTATTGTGAGGGACCGGGAACGTACCCAGACGACTGGCGGCATTGCCACGTTGAATGGTAAATATGGCAAAACTGTATTGTATCACAAGCAGGTTACACAGGTACTGATTTAGACTACGTGTTTTTCCTACTCCTCCACTATTCTTTTCTGATTAATTTCGTTGCAGGATCCAAGACAGGTAAATTCATTCTCCGGGACACGTCGAGCTTCATTGTCTCGGCGCTTTTCTGGTGGTTGCTACTGTTGATTCTGGCTCTCAGGAGCTGCAGTGGTTTGGGAAAATGTGGTGAGTTTGTCCCAAAATAAGGTACTGATTTAATTTACGCAGATGAAATAATACAAGAAGTAACAGATAAATAATACACGCACGCTGGAACTTAAAAAAGGGAATCCTGTGATATAGGTACCAGTAATCTTTTTGTTGTCAAAAGTAATACAAGCACAATTTATAGATATAATACAAGCATGCCAAGTAAAATAGCCAATTAAAAGACAAACAAAAATTAAAAGAAAGGAAAATAGATGTGTGTGCCAACTGCTACGTACACATCAACAAAAGATTGCGATCACTTGGAAAAATCGAAATCTTTTTTGTTACAGTAGATGAAATTATGATTTCTTCTTCTTTTTAGATGCTTTATTTAAAAAAAATATATACAACGTGTAACGTTATTAACGCAAAACCTCTCGTGGGGTAACTCAGCCCGAGTTCATCAGTATGAAAACTCATTTTTTTTTGCGAATTTCCAAAATTCTTAGAGTAAACATTGTTCAGTAACAAGGGCTGAGTTACCCCACGAGAGGTTTTGCGCTATTAACTTTACACGTTGTAGATTTAGAATATAAAACAATAAAACAGTTCAATTTTTTTTCAGTTCAAAAAAAATAACAGCTAATGCTAGTGATCATAAACTGTTTTATGTGTGTATGTACTTTTATTATTGAAATGTAAAATGTAATGTACTGTTGCTGTTTCTATTCTAAATAAATAAGTACATTTTTGCGTTTGATCTCTTTCTAAAGAAAAAGAAAACATTTGTCGCGGGTAACTGAGTACCTACTGTGTGGTTATTAGTTGATATTGCTACTTTATTTGTGTTAAAAATCTGTGTTTCTGTGTTATTCACCTGATGACACGGTTGGAGCAGTTACCGAGCGAACGTCTGTTGCACTGCCTGTTGCAAGTTCGATTCTCAGACGAAACAAATACTTTTATTATAGATCTACAAGTAGTTGTTCCACGTCTGGGTGTTTGTGTATGTGAATTTGTAAACGTACCCAGGACGCAGGAGAGATTTATTTATTTATGATTTGAGTAAAGTTTTTAAAATACACTTAGGTATGAGTAAGTATGTGCATAAGTTTCTTAAAATATATATAAGTCTTAAAAATCCTACTGAATTTTATTTTAACATAAACCATCATCATTATCTCTGTATATAAATATGTATGTATAAACTTTGTCTAACTAAACAGGATTATTTGTAAAACATTAACAATTAAAAATAATAATTTAAAGAAAAACAAAAAACCCGACTGCATAGAAACTAATTTAAAAAAATACGTGTAGTAATTAACTTAAATAAAACCTAAAAAGAAAGAAAAAAGCCCAACAGAACAGCAGGAAGAAGCAGAACAGAACGACTCACAGTCGGGGCCCCTTGGGAAGATTTGATTGGTAAGAATGGGCTCCGACTGTGAATCGTTCTGTTCTGCTTCTTCCTTTAATTTTTTTTTATTTTATACTTTTTAGTTACGATTCATTTTTGGGTGCGTCTCATTTCATATAAAGTTATTTGATATATTTTCATTTCAATAACGTTCACGTGATATAATCAACGTGAGATATACCAACGATTGATATAATTTCTATACACATAATGTTTGTGTTACTCTAAAACTCATTTTATATAATTTTATTTGATATAACGTTTATTTAAGCGAAAATCATTATGATAACGTTTGAAACACATAATTTAACGTTTAAACTTATTTTCTTTGATGACTGGCTTATCCTTTGGACTTTGATTGTTTGCCTTCACGATTGCTATTGTTATTAGAAAAATTTAGTATCCAAGAGCGAGCGAAGCGAACTCGGGACTTGGGACACCCCGACACGGACAGGTTAGGTTCGAAGGGGATGGCGGGGTCTGAAAGACCCCGCCATCCCCTTCGTGGTAGGTATAGGTTACTGTAAACCTTGCACGCAGAAATAGGAGCCCCGCGAAGCGGGGCTCCGTCGAGCCAGCACTACAGGTAGTAATCAGTTATTTGACCTAGGATGCAAGAGCGAGCGAAGCGAGCTCGGGACTTGGAGCACCCCGACACGGACAGGTTAGGTTCGAAGGGGATGGCGGGGTCTTTCAGTCCCTTCGTGTTAGGTTACTTTAAACCCTGTACGCAGAAACAGGAGCCCCGCGAAGCGGGACTCCGTCGAGCCTTCATGGCAGGTGGTACTATTACTAGGTACATCAGAGTTAGATTACTTACAAGAAGAAAAAAAAATAAACCAACTAAGTTTTATGTCTTTTGAGTGGCATACAGAACGATTTTATACTCATTGATTGTTATGCTAATAAAAATTAGTCATTATAAAATTATGTCAATCGTTTATTATATTAACAGATCGTTATATCAAATAAAATTATATATTCAGTTGTTATCTCTTGTAAATATTAGAGATTTTGTAGTTATATCATATATTACTTACCCTTCATTTTTCACTGTTTTTTTTTTGTTTGTATATCGTTTATACTTGAAATAAAAACTTAAATCAATAAGTAAGAAAATTAGCGAGAATGATTGTTTTGTTAAAAAACTTTAAATCGTTATATATCCTAAACTATTAGTAAAAATGAAAAAAGATAAAAGGAACCTACAGACGATTTTAAAATACCTATTCGACGACCCCCCACTTGACATAGTTCATCGACTTTTTTTTTCATTTTGACAATATTGCGTCTGGTTGTTGCTATGGTGAATTTTGATTACTGTCATGTCTTAAGTGACACTCGCAAGGTTAAGACGAATCGATTGACGTAAGAATTATCAAAATCGGCCTACGCATTTGGTCTCTAGAACGCCACATAGAAACAAACATACATAGACTGATAAACACATTACCCTCCTTTGCGTCGCGCAGTCGGGTAAAAACTTTTTGTAAAAAAAAAGGAACCGACTTCAAAAACAAACACAAAAGATTTGACTTAATGTATTTTTTTCTTTCGTTATGTAAACCAAAAATGACAAAGATACGATACTTTTAAAGCTGATGCGTCTACGCTAGGAGAACCGAGCACGAGCCGAACACAATTCGTCTAGTGTGGACCGACTTACAAGCCTCAAACAAGCGCGCTGCGAGCATTTCGTTCGTGCTCGGCTGCGTTCCGCCTGTTGTCGGTTTTTGACGAACACAAAGGGATTTGCTTCGCGCCCGAGGACAGTGATCATTGTAGGTTCGTTGAACGTCCACACTTGACAACGCGAACGACGAAGCCGAGAACGGCTCCGCTTGAGCTTCGCTCGTGCTCGGTTCGTCTAGCGTAGACCCGCCTTAAATTGCCGATACTAATCACAAGCAAGAACAGTTTTTACTTAATTTTGATGGAACAAGCTCTCACAACTTTCGAATTTTGATGCGTTTTATCTCTGTCAATACTCGTTGAATTAAAAAAACTGGCCAAGTGCGAGTTGGACTCGCGTGAAGAGGGTTCCGTACGATGTTACCTATCACGTTTTTTTAATTTTTTGCCTGCCTAAATTTTAACCGCAAATAATAGATGGATACGAGCCCTCGTTTTCCCTATTTTCCTGTATGGAGTGGAAACATGGACCATTTTGGCGCGAGAGAGACAGAGGATTGATGCCTTTGAGATGTGGTGCTGGAGGCGAATGCTGAGAATACCATGGACTGCAAAACGCACCAATGCATCGATCCTAAGTCAGCTTCGAATAAAAACTCGCTTGTCAACTACATGCCAACAACGCATTCTCTCTTATTTCGGCCACCTGGTGCACAGAGGCGATGAAAGCTTGGAAAAACTGATTGTGGTTGGGAACACCGAAGGCAAACGATCGCGCGGTCGTTCACCAACTCGATGGACAGATCAGGTGAAGGAATCATCATCCTCTAAATTCTACTCGGTGGTAAAGGACGCGCTGGACAGAAACCGGTGGAGGCGGATCATCCGCTCCAGATGCAACTCCGAAGCTGACCGCGATCCTCAGACATGAGGGACCGACTACAGAGAGAGAATAGATGGATTGAAATTTACGAATAATTGAAAATTGGTACGCACAATGTTGAGTGATTTACTATGTTATTTTAATATCATGGACTTCTGAAAACTAATTTCTGTATTTTTTTTTCAAAATTTTAGGTTCAGTAGTTTCGGAGATACGGGGGGGGGGTATGGTCAATTTTCGTCTATTTTCTTAAATAACTTGGAAAATATTTATTTTAAAATTACAAAAAAATACATTTAAGACCTTCTCAACAAGACCTTTCATTTTATATGTCACACGATGCAGTTTCCAATTATTCATTTTTTAATTCTCCCCCAAAAATTACCTCCCTAAATTACAGATTTCATCTATTCACGTCACACCTCTGTGCTTGGGTCACAGGAATTGATATGTGTACCACAACTTAATCGGTGTAGTAGATTCGGAGATAATTGACTGTAAGCGACAGACAGACGGACACACGAGTGATCCTATAAGGGTTCCGTTTTTGTATACGGACGTACGGAACCCTAAAAACGTGTCCATTATGTTTGAAAACCCTAACTGACGGATTTAATTAGTTTTGTAATTTATTGATGCGTCATCATGCTTATGATAGATAGAATTATTACTTCGTTTGACTACTAGGGGCACTTTCCCATACATTTTACGTCGTGCACACTTCAAGTACGAATTACAATCAAATACATAGAATGCGTGCTAGGCCTCTGACCTTTACAATCCAGTGATTTAACTGTTAATTTACTACATATACAATCAAACAGGTTATACAACTGTGTATTAAAAGTAACATTAAACTTTACGTAGTTAATTTATGCAAATAAAATATATCTGATACGTCACATGCACCTTGACGTCAGGCCACTAGTCAGGAGGCGGCGAAGCAATTGAGATTTTTCTTCGTACCCTCTTCTATATACCTAAAACTGGTATGCATGTATTCCTTGTGCTGTACAGAATACGAAACTGAGGGTTTTAAGAAGAGGAAACGGGTACACGCATAGCTGTGACGTCACAAAGATGGCGGCCGACCGTACCAATTTTTTTTGATATGTCATTTCGAAATCGTAACATCATTCATTCTTAGTTCGGGCTCGTGTCAAAGCCGAAACCACGGGTTTCGTGCTTATAGAGTAGACCCAGTGCCGGGCACAAAAGGTTGCGGCCACCATTCGCCTCCGTGCGGACATGGTGGCGCTCCTCTGAAGGCAGACCTCCACCGTAACCACTCCAGGCTGTCCACACAATGGTGACATCCGGTAAGGTGAAAGCAATAAACACGTCTATGTAGATTCCGAGTTCTATGCTATGAATCGAAAGGAGTATAGAGTGTACCACCAAACAATTAACCAATGCGCGCCCCACGTCTGTGCATTTGCCTTTACTTAGTTCGTTCCAGATCCCCTCAGTGTCGACTAGACACTAAAGCCCTTACACTAATAGTACCTACAAAAGACTTGAACATGACTCGAGAATAAAAACTTATGTTGACTTATGTGTCTACATAGAAGATCTCCTATATTCTATGTAGACAGTAGAAAAAGAACTTAGGTAATGATAAATGCACTGACGTGTGCAGCGCTTAGATTATCTTCTATGCGGCGGAATATAAAGGAAGCTATCTGTGGTGATAGCCCTGTGGCGTGCGGTGTGCTACGTAATGGCTACGCACCTGGCTACGGCGTAGCGCACACTTTACTACAAATATAACCGCGATAGCTGCTGTACTCTCTCACCGAAGTGTACCGAGATTCACACGAACGAGGCATTTTCAACTCTTAATGTTGACCCGAGCAAGGAAAATCAAACAAGGTGAGCCCCAGGGCTGGGTGTCTTCCGCCCAGCATATGCTGAGATGTGTGTGGCCATGCTCAAAAAATTCTTATTCTATTTTTAATTCTACTTTTTATTATTTGTGTGTGTGTGTAATATCAAATAAATGTTTTTCTATACACCGGTCGATTTATACATTATCTAGTTGTTGCTTAGTTTGGGTCGCGGGACTAACGAGCTACCGTGACACCGGAGCGTAAAGGGCTATTGTAGGACACCGTGGATTTTAGTCAGTACAAGTATGACAGTCCCTCCTGCCATGCCCTGGGTGGGAGGACACATTTGATGATAACAATACGATAATAGTAGATTAGTAGTCAAGGGCTGTAAGGCATCAATTGCAGTTCGAGATATTTAGGCGCACGAGCGCAGCGAGGGCGCCTATAGTTCGAGGGTGCAATTGATGCTTACACCCGAGCTAACTACTCTGCTTTACATCTCGATTGTGAGGTAAGTAGAAAAAAACCGGCATTACAAGAATAAAACATTTTATTAGTTAATATTTACAGCGACGCCCATTTTTTTCATTTTTTTTTTTCAAGAACGAAATTGAGCTTCGCCGTTCGATATTTTAAATTGATGACTATTATACTCATACTAAGACAAGGCTGAATACCTCTTTTGTCATTGGGCTGAATGCATGATGTCTATTGCCAGTATGATGGTTAGGATGTATGCGAACTTTTTGAAAGAGTGAAGAGTTTTTTTTTTATTACTTACCGCCCTAGGGATTTTCTAGCTACATTACCCTAGAGCGCTAATTGGTCACTTACAAGCCCCATTTGGGGGTAATAAGGACCTCCTTACCGAATATGAGAGATGTAAAAAATATTGTTTGTTAATAGTTCCCTAGGTAAAAACTAAAATGAGAAAAGAATGTTAAGGTCGCATACAAAATGGAAAGAATGACAAAGACGATTATCATAATATCTTGAAATTCAACTTTATAAATATCAATAACGTCACCAATGCTATAATGCTAGTTTCCCGATTTGGACGCCTGTTATTGTTTAATAACCTGCACTGAACTACGCACGCGTCCTCAACATGGATAACACCACAAGCGTTAGCAACACTACCGATGACATCGTGCAATACTTCTTTGGATATAATGAGAGTGCGGACGAGTACAATTACTACGAAAAAAGAGACAATACCAGTGTTTTTGTGTATTTTAACAGTGCGAACGAAACCAGTTATAATAACAGTGCATATGACACGACTGAAGAAAGTGAAGATATCATCGTTGCAATAAAAATTATTGATACAGCCAGTTATATTACATTTGTGATAAGTCTTGTTGCGGTTATATACGGAATGATTTCCTGGGGAATCTTGAAGAAGTTTCGCCATATAAAGAATTATGTGATTATCAACGTCATGTTAACTAATATCCTGTATTTGTGTGTTTTCATTTCTTCCGAGTCGATTATAAGCTTTTGCATTACCACCAGTGTCTTCATCGGGTGTTTTTACAGTTTTCTAACACTTTTTATGTACAGTTTTATTTCTTGTGAGTACTGGGTACTCACTTTGTCCTATATGTTTTATATTGATTTTGTAAAAGTCTTCAACAGAGTCATTCGTAACAGGTACCTTAAGAGTACACTATTAGGATGGGGTGTACCTTTAATATCAATATTAATAATTTGGTTTATTAGTTTTGTATATGATTTGATAACTTCGATAAATATTTTTATAGTTCTTAAAGTGTCCATAGGATTTGAAATAATACCTGAGACAGTTACCTTAATTTTTGGTGTTACAGTTACAGTTTCTTTGTATCGCATTAAGGCACCTGGCGGGAGTGCTTCTTATAACAGATGGCGACACCTCTAGCCACGTTGATATTTCTAATCATCAAAGATTTACTAATTACTACACTAAAAGCGTTTAGCAAGTGCAGTAAATTTTGTGTAGCGATAAATACTCTAGCAACGTTATTGAGGACAATAGCAATAATTGTGTTTTTTATTATAGGTAAAAGCAATCGGTCATTGTGGATAGAATATTTTAAAAAGAGGTCGACGCGTAGACGAACATCGCTAGAGATGAGGAGACTGTAACAGCGAACTAACAATTTTTTTTTTTAAATAAAAGCACATTTATGTTTAAACGGTACTTATAAAATATGTACTTGTTTTAATTTCGTTTGTCAGTCTGTTAGACTGAGGTTATTACAGCTGGTCTAGTTTTGACAGCTCAGAGCTAAAAAAAAAATACCTTCTACTGGGCGCGTGTGAAGTCGCGATGTTACCAAGAATGATAATATGTTTGTGACTGTACACCAGCATAACGACGGGTACAGAGCAGTGGTGGCTCAGTGGTATCGGCCTCGACTTACGATTAGTAGGTCGTGGGTTCGAAACCCGTCAGGCGCATTACTTTGTGTAATTTATTTTAACACCACTGCTCTCAAAACGGTGAAGGAAAACATCGTGAGGAAACCGGCATGTCCTAGAACCAAAAATTCGAAGACATGTGACATCTACCAATCCGCACTGGGCCCGCGTGGTAGATTACGGCCCACTCCCTCTCACAGAGAGGAGGCCTGTGTCCCAGCAGTGGGAACATTTACAGGCTGATGATGATGATGACAACAGGGTAAAATCAGCCGGTGGTTAGGGCTCCAGAGAGAGGAAAATGTCCTCCTTCTTACGATGAGCGCCGTGTTCAAAAGAGAACTGCTTTCTCCATCAAGCTCTTGAGCCAGCCGCACAACTAGAGCCTCTCAAGGTGTTGGTATTTCAGGTCTTCGCAATCACTCCATTTACCGTAACGACTATCGGTACAATGATTGCTGAGTCCACATTCCACATGTCGACAATATCTTGTGCTAAATCAAGATACTTGATTATTAATAACATAGACTAAGCTGTATTGTTAATAACATAAGCTATATTGTTAATAACATATACTAAGCTATATTGTCACTAACACAGACTAAGCTATATTGTTAATAACATAGACTAAGCTATATTGTTAATAACATAGACTAAGCTATATTGTTAATAACATAGACTAAGGTATATTGTTAATAACATAGACTAACCTATATTGTTACTGTCATAGACTAAGCTATATTGTTAATAACATATACTAACCTATATTTACACTTTATATTAATGACCTTCCAATGGCAATAGAACATCCTATGATACTTTTTGCAGATGACAGTACTATAACTATACCTTGTAACCAAAGAGATCTGTATAAAGATGAAATAACGAATACTTTAATAAAAATAATAAAATGGTTGGAAAATAATAATTTAAAATTAATTTGAATAAAACTGTTATAGTTCATTTTAGCAAGCGTAAAATGACATTTCCGAATTTTGACATTACATATAATAATAATATTATTGACACTGTAAATACGACAACATTTTTGGGGCTAACTATCGATTGCAATTTAAATTGGAAGGCGCACATAGAGACTAAGTAAAAAAATTTGTAGTAATGCGTATGCTCTGAAGATTTTGGCGCGAACTGTTAATACTGAGGCGTTATTAATGTCCTACTATGGTCTGACGGAATCTGTACTCCGATACGGCGTTATATTTTGGGGTAATTCAACAAATAAGGAGATAGCGTTTAAAGCTCAAAAGAGATGCTTTAGAGCCATGTTTAGTTTAAAAACCACGGACAGTTGTAAACCCTATTTCAAACAACATAAAATATTGACACTACCTTCTCTTTACATCTTAGAGACTGTTGTATTTATTAGAAACAATCCAGAGTTATTTCCCCGCATGTCAGATCAATTTCCAAGAAATCGCCGTGATTAAAGTCAGATCAGCCTTCATGCAAGTCGGACAGCATTTATGCGCAATAGTGTTCTCTGCATGGCTCCAACTATTTATAATAAATTACCAAAAAGTTGGAGGGAGTTTACTAACATAGACTTAAAGACAAAATTAAAACTATTTTTGACGACCAAAGCTTATTATACAATTAATGAATTTATGGCTGAGTCATTTGCAGCAAGTTAATATTACGATAAAATGTATTTGATATCATATTTAATTGACATAATGTTATTGTAATTTTGACAATTTATTGTATAGTTTGACATTGTAGCATTGCATAGTATTCTTATTTTATTTTAGTGACATTTTTAATTTTTTATTGTTATTTTGAATTTTTTTTGTTTTAATTTATTATTGTTATTATTAGGTATTATTTTTTAATTTGATTTTTTCTGATGTATCCATACATCAACAATTCATATGTATCCATATGAATTGTTTTATTTAGGTACTAAAAATAGTCATAGTCTTAGCGTAATAAAAGCAATATAATATATTTGCATGTCGCGTATGTGCCAAACATGTCGAACGTAATTTATAATAATATCTTACATGCATAATGTCACCGTTCTGTATGTATACACATGTTTGAGCAAATAAATAAACTTACTTACTTACTATTGTTAATAACATATTTACTAAGCTATATTGTTGCTGACATAGACTAAGCTGTATTGTTAATAACATAAGCTATATTGTTAATAAGATATACTGAGCTATATTGTCACTAACACAGACTAAGCTATATTGTTAATAACATAGACTAAGCTATATTGTTAATAACATAGACTAAGCTATATTGTTAATAACATAGACTAACCTATATTGTTACTAACATAGACTAAGCTATATTGTTACTGACATAGACTAAGCTATATTGTTAATAAAGAATAGAATAAAATAGAATAATATTTATTTGCATAAAAACATGGTATAAGAGATGATACAAAAATAAAATACAGTGCATACATGTTCTTGCTTAACATTATAAGCGTGCAAATTTTCTGTGCATACAATTTAGTCAATTATTCTTTTTTTTTTTCAAGAAACTCTCTTACACTATAAAAACTATTAGAGGACAGCCAATCGTATAATTTACTTTTAAATAGTCTGGTATTTAGAGTTTTTAAGTCGCTAGGAATCTTATTAAATATTTCCACACACATATACAAACAGCTCTTATTATATTTGGCGAGCGTCGGCATGACATCCAGTACGAGCCTCTGAGGGTCGCGCCGGTTTCGAGGATATACATCGTCTGCTTTTGTAAATAATTCCTTATGATTCCACACAAACATACATATCTCATACACATAAAGAGACGGTAGCGGCAACAAACCAAGTTTCTGAAACACTGGCCGACAAGATTGATCGGATTGAAGCCCGTACATTGCTCGAATGCATTTTTTCTGAGCAACAAATGCTCTGTTTTGGTCTGTGCTATTGCCCCACATAATTAATCCATAGCGTAAAACCGATTCAACATATGCATGATATGATGTTATTGCCGTTTGGATATTTGTTATATGCTTAATTTTTCTTAACGCATAAACAAACTTATTTATTCGTTTTGAGACATTATCGACATGGGTTTTCCAATTAATATCTTGATCCAAAATAACACCTAGAAACTTTGTTTGCGTTACTTCACAAATTTTATTTATATTCATTTTCTTATTGTATTTAGAAGTGTTTGATCGATTAAATTGCATATACACAGACTTCGATAGATTTAATGATAAATTATTTTTATTTAGCCATTCAATTAGTATGTCAATTGTGTTATTAATGTCAGTTTCATGATCGTCAATTGTATTATTCTTTTTATCAGATGTCACAATAATGGAAATGTCATCAGCAAATAATATACATTTATGATTTGTTATATTTGTAATCGAATTAATATACAGTATGAATAAAATTGGGCCTAGAATACTTCCTTGCGGGATGCCACATTTGTTGCATTTGAGTTCAGAAGAGTGTGGTGTCATGACTTTATATTTATTTAGTTTGGTAATTAGAACACACTGTTGCCTGTTACTAAGATATGTAGATATCCATTGAAGTGCAAGACCTCTAATGCCAATAACCTCCAATTTCTGTAGCAACAGGTCATGAGAAACTAAGTCAAAAGCTTTAGATAAATCAAAAAACAACCCTGTAGTAAAGTTGTTTTGGTTAATGCTAGTCAATATGTTTTTTATAAGTGTGAAGATAGCCAATGTTGTGGATTTGTTTTTTTGGAAGCCAAATTGCTCTTTTTTAATAATGTTAAATTTTCCACAGTAGTCAATTAATCTCCTATACATACACTTTTCAAATATTTTAGATATAATAGGTATCAACGTTATTGGGCGGTAATTATTAATATCAGATTTTTCACCTTTTTTAAAAAGTGGCTTAATAATTGACACTTTTAATGATTCCGGAAAAGTGCCAAGTGAAAATGATAGATTAATTAAATATGTCATAATATTAACAAGTTCATTAGTGCATGCTTTTATAATCTTCGTATTAATTTCGTCGTATCCTGCCGAATTAGTGTTTTTTAATGATGTCATCACCACTCTGACTTCTGACTCGGACACAGGTTTCAGAAACATCGTATGAACTAGTGGACTTAAGTCACTGCTCGGCTTCAAACCTTTACTAGAAGAGTGTGCTGTATTAATAAAGTGGTTATTGAACGCATTTGCTATTTCCACGGGGTCTGAAAGTACCTTGTTGTCAATTACAATATTCTCTATATCATTCTTTAAGGGCCGGCCGGCCCGTAATTTCATCTTTAATGACAACGAAGGCTAAGCTATATTGTTACTAACACAGTGGTTGATATATTGTTACTATTGTAAGAGTTAAAAATCGATGATAAGTGTTATATCTGACGGGGCATAGAGGGCCAAACGCCTGCGGAGGACGCGGGACTGTCTAAACAGGTAACCGTGACCCTGGAACGTAAAGTGCAATTGAAAGGAAAGCGTTGATTTTAGTCAGTACGAGTATGACAGTCCCTTCAGCTCCACTCAGGGCGGGAGGAGTCATTTGATGATTAATTATCTCCATGTAAAAAAGAGCAGTGGCTAAGCAATCGACTGTTGCCCCGAGTGTAGCCAGTTCGCGGAACAAATACTTCTGTTAGCTAAAATTAGTTGTTTCGGGTCTGGGCGTCTCTGTATGTGAGTTTAAATGTTTATAATTGTACCCACGACACAAGAGAAAATCCAAGTGCCCGAGTATCGTTGTTACAATTAGTGCATAAGTTTCTCAAGAACAATATAAATCTTAAAAATAATGTGAATTTTATTTTAACACTAGCCTATCACCACGTCTCTCGCCTGCTTCCGATTTATCCCGACGATGCGACGACGTCGCATCGCATCGCGTATTTGTGTGTTAGCCCTAACTGTAATATGCTATTTATAAAACTGTAATATGCTATTTAGCCAGTCAGCCTAGTTCATTTTTTTGTGTTTATTTCATTACCACTGCTTTCAAAACGGTGTAGGAAATACATCGTGAGGAAACCGCCATGTCCTACAACCAAAAAATTCGATGACATGTAACGTCTGCCAAGTCGCACTGGGCCCGCGTGGTGGATTATGGCCCACCCGCTCTCAGCAGTGGGAACATTCTAAACTGATAATGATGATACTAATTACCTGAGCCTTTCCCAAGAATGTAATAACGTTCTCAAATCATCAAATGTTATGACGTCATGAGACTCTCGAGTTTTGATGCGTTTTATCTTTGTAAACAGTAATTTAAATAAAAAAATACGTGTGGCACTCGGGGACTGCCGCGGTAAAGCTATTGCATAGCATTTTTTATCAACTTATACAAGTATAATTATTTATATATTATATTTATTACTGTACTATTTATAGCCTAAATGGTCAGCCACGTCAATCAAGTGAAACGTCAAAAAATTTTCTCCTCCCTCTCCCTCTCCCTTTGCTGTTTCTTTCTTATTCCTTGTGCTGTACAGAATACGAAACTGAGGGTTTTGAAGAGAAAACGGGGACACGCATAACTGTGACGTCACAAAGATGGCGGCCGACCGTACCAATTTTTTCTTTACATCTAGTTATATCTCGAGTTCTACTGCATCAATGGGGAAGGCAAGTGTCAAAGTGAAAAGTGACATTTGTGTCCCAAAAGAACTGTCAAATCATCAAGTTTTATTGATGTAAAATGATTAGATGTTGTGTAAAAGGCTGTAATAATGATGGAACATACAAATTTCCGACAATTCACACTATCAAGAAATAATGGGTAGCTGCTTTGACTGCTGTGAGACCAAAAAATGTATTATCAATAAAGAAAAGCTATATAATAAACAAATATCTACCCTTGCGAAGCCGGGACGGGCCGTTAGTTGAATTTATTAATGAAATTCTATGATTATACCATAACTAGACAATCGAATAACCTTTCAAAATAATATCTACTTTTCTATTGGAGGTTAAGTATTGCATCGCTCTTTATATCATGAAATGGTTCGTCTGGTGGAAGAATTATCACCGGGACCGAGATTTGTGATAGTTGTGGTGTTAGGAAGTTAAAATTCTTATCATATTGCTCCAATCTACAAAATAGATGTAAAATTAGATGAAGAAGACAAACACAAAACTTGATGACATTTTTCTCAATATAGAATGTCAGAAGCAGTACTACCTATATTCTTTGTAGAGGCTAGCACATGTAATACCTACTTAAAAATTACAATTTTAAATCCCAACTACAAGTAAAAGTGTGTTTAATGTAGTAGAATCAAATTTCTAGCCTCTCAACTAAATCACTTTTTTTTCCTTTCGTAGATGCACCGCGGCGTCTTAGTTCTGGTTTTAGTCTATGCACTTGCATTGACAAATAATTTCCCATATTTGTTTTCTAGCATAAACTCAATTTTTATAACAAAATACGTGTTTGTTTTTTGTACAAGCTATATAGTAATCTGACATACGGGACATCGATTGCAGCGACATCTACGAATAGCTTTGAGTAGCCATGCCCATTCCGTTGTTAGATATGTGTCATTTCGAAATCGTAACATCATTCATTGGTTCGGGCTCGTGTCAAAGCCGAAACCACGGGTTTCGTGATTATAAAATAGACCTAGTGCCAGACGCAAAAGGTCGCGGCCACTTTTCGCCTACATGCGGACATGGTGGCGCTCCACTTAAGGCAGACCTCCACCGTAACCACTCCAGAAGGCTAATTCACGTAATTTTATGACGCACCGATGAAGAAGTAGTGCAGTTGCAGTTAAGTTCAAGTTCGAGTGATAAACGGTATTCTTGTAATCTGTAAACTGCGCGTAAGCTGCGCGTGAACTGCACGTCAACTGTACGACAACCAAACTGTACCAAACTTTCTCATGGTATTGCCATAGGAGATAAAAATTATTGCCCACTAAATAATCGAATGGAATCGATTACATTTCAATGAATATATGACATTAAACCTAAAAGTTGATCGAATTTAAACTTGTATGCTGTCATTTTGAGACGTCAAACGAATAGTAGAATACCAATCATGTTGCGATCCAAAACACGCACCAAAGACGTGCAACAGTAGAATACCGATAACGCGCTCGCGTGACGCGAACTTGACGCGAGCGTGTCTGACAGCGGTAGAGAATACGAAAAGCGTTGTTTTGATCGAAACTTAACTGCAACTGCACTGCAACGTCACTTCTTCTGTTACGTGAATTGAGGCACAGGCTGTTCACACAATGGTAACATCCGGTAAGGTGAAAGCAATAAACACGTCTAGATTCCGAGATCTATGCTATGAATCGAAAGGAGTATAGAGTGTACCACCAAACAATTAACCTATGCGCGACCCACGCCTGTGCATTTGCCTTTACTTAGTTCGTTCCAGATCCCCTCAGTGTCGACTAGACACTAAAGCCCTTACACTAATAGTACCTACAAAAGACTTGAACATGACTCGAGAATAAAAACTTATGTTGACTTATGTGTCTACATAGAAGGTCTCCTATGTTCTATGTAGACAGTAGAAAAAGAACTTAGGTAATGATAAATGCACTGACGTGTGCAGCGCATAGATTATCTTCTATGCGGCGGAATATAAAGGAAGCTATCTGTGGTGAAAGCCCAGTGGCGTGCGGTGTGCTACGCAATGGCTACGCACCTGGCTACGGCGTAGCGCACACTTTACTACACATATAACCGCGATAGCTGCTGTACTCTCTCACCGAAGTGTACCGAGATTCACACGAATGAGGCATTTTCGACTCTAAATATTGACCCGAGCAAGGAAAATCAAACAAGGTGAGCCCCAGGGCTGGGCGTCTTCCGCCCAGCATATGCTGAGATGTGTGTGGCCATGCTCCAAAAATTCTTATTCTATTTTTAATTCTACTTTTTATTATTTGTGTGTGTCTAATATCAAATAAATGTTTTTCTATACACCGGTCGATTTATACACTCTCTAGTTGTTGGTTAGTTTTGGTCGCGGAAGTAATGAGCTACCGTGACCCCGTAACGTAAAGGGCTATTGAAGGACACTGTAGATTTTAGTCAGTACAAGTATGACAGTCCCTCCTGCCATGCCCTGGGTGGTAGGACACATTTGATGATTACAATACGATAAAAAAAAAATTGTTAGTAGTTCCATAGGTAAAAAACTAAAATGAGAAAAGAATGTTAAGGTCGCATACAAATGGAAAGAAAAACGAAGGCGAATAGCATGTAACTTGAAATTCAACTTTATAAATATCAATAACGTCACCAATCCTATAATGCTAGTTTCCCCGGACGCTTTTGGACGCTTGTTATTGTTTTATAGTCTGCACTTAGCTGCGCACGCGTTCTCAACATGGATAACACCACAAGCGTTAGCGACACTACCGACATCATCTTAGAAGCCATAGTTGGATATAATAAGAGTGCGGACGAGTACTATTTCTACGAAAAAATAAACAATACCATTTTGATTGCGTATTTTAACAACAGTGCAAATAATAACAGTGCAAACGACACGACTGAAGAAAGTGAAGATTACAGCGTTGCAATGAAAATTGAATTTATAGCTGAATTAATAACACTTGTGTTAAGTCTTGTTGCGGTTATATACGGAGTGACTTCCTGGGGAATTTTGAAGAAGTTTCGCCATATAAAGAATTATGTGATTATCAACGTCATTTTATCTAATATCCTGAATGTGTCTTCTTCTTTCTTCTTTTATACCGATTCGATGATAGACTTTTGCCATGCCACCAGAGCTCCCCTCGTGTGTATTTACAGTCTTGTAACAGTTACTATGTACAGTGATATTTCTTGTGAGTACTGGGTACTCACTTTGTCCTATATGTTTTATATTGATTTTGTAAAAGTCTTCAACAGAGATATTCGTAACAGGTATCTTAAGAGTACATTATTAGGATGGGGTGTACCTTTTATATCAATGTTAATAGTTGTATATATTTATTTTGTATATTATTTGATAAATTCGACAGATATGCTTATATATTATCATGTGTCCGTAGGATTTGAAATAATACCTGACATAATTACCTTATTTTATGGTATTATAGTTATATTTTCTTTATTTCGCATTAAGGCACCTGGCGGGAGTGCGTCATATAACAGATGGCGACATCTCTACCTAGCTACGTTGGTATTTTTACTCTTCAAAGATTTACTTATTAATATACTTATAGCGTGTAGCAAGTGCAGTAATGTTTGTGGTGTAATAAATGACCTAGTAACGTTATTGAGGACAATAGTAATAATTGTGTTTTTTATTATAGGTAAAAGCAATCGGTCATTGTGGATAGAATATTTTAAAAAGAGGTCGACGCTTAGACGAACATCGCTAGAAATGAGGAGACTGTAACATCTAACAGTTTTTTAATAAACGCACATGATATTTTAAACTGTACTTATAAAAAACCCATTGTTTTTATTTCTGTATCTCTGTTCGTTTGTCCGCTGGTGCAGTTTTGACGGTTCAGAGCTAAAATAACAAATACCTTCTACTGAGCGCATGTGAAGTCGGGATATTACCAAGAATGAAAGTATTTTTGTGACTGTACACCAGCATGGGGAACAGGGTCCAAGCTGCCGATGGTTAGGACTCCACAGAGAGGACAATGTCCTCCTTCTCACTATGAGAGCAGTGTTCAAAAGAAAACTGCTTTCTGCATCAAGCCCTTGATGCAGAAAGCAGTTTTTATTTACACAACTAAATTGTGTAAATAAAAAACAATAAATTAAATAGAAAAAAAAAACAAGAGCCTCTCAAGGTGTTAGTACTTCAGGTCTTCGCAATTACTCCATTTATCGTAACGACTATGGGCACAATGATTGCTGAGTCCACATTCCACATGTCGACAATCTCGTGTGCTAAATCAAGATACTTGATTTTTACAGTCTTCAGATTTGACGGGATTCCCGTCATGAGGGATAGTGATATCAACAATCATTACACGGCGCTCTCGGCACTCCATCATCACAATATCAAGTTTATTTGCCAAATAGACTAAGCTATATTGTTACTAATATAGACTAAGCTATATTGTTACTAACACAGACTAAGCTATATTGTTAATAACATAGACTAAGCCATATTGTCACTAACATAGACTAAGCTATATTCTTAATAACATAGACTAAGCTATATTGTTAAAAACATATACTAAGGTATAATTATTGTTAATAACATATACTAAGCTATCTTGTTACTAACACAGTAGTTGTTACTATTGTAAGAGTTAAAAATGTATGTTTAAGTGTTATATCTAGTGTGATATCTGACGGGGCATACAGGGCCTAACTCCTGCAGAGAACGCGGGTCTGTCTAAACAGGTAAACCTGGAACGTAAAGGGCTATTAAAGGAACAGCGTTGATTTTAGTCAGTACGAATCTGACAGTCCCTTCCGCTCCACCAAGGGCTCAGGACTCATTTGTTGTATAAGATCTAGTATCACCCATTTCAAGGACCACATCGAATGACAAATCACCCTGTATATGTCAGATAATGCTCATCACGTGGAACAATTTTTGTTATTGTGCCATTTTTGTATCTCTTATAGTTTAGCTGGTCTGTTGCGGTTCTGCATCAGGTGTTCAAGTTTCCAAGACAAATTATAGCCTATATGTTGCCCAGAATTAATGATAGAAAAAATTTGTTCCTCGTTGATACACTGGAAGCGCGTTTTCATTTCAAAGTAGGAAGTGCGTTCTCATACATCGAATTCGCTCTAGGGACTCTGAACTCTACAAGCCAGTGACTTAACTGTTATGTACTTTCAACATACATTATCAAACAGGTTATACAACTGTGTATTAAAAAATATATTTAACTTCAAGTAGTTAATTTATGCACATAAAACATGTCTGATACGTCACATGCGCCGACGTCAGGCCACCGCTTGGGCAGAGCACCGCCGTTTTCTCACGGAGGCGAAAGGCGGTGGCAACCTCGCGCCGGCCTCCGCTCAGGCCGGACCTCGCGACCCAGCTTCCGTGGGAGACGCCCACGGCACCTGCCTGCCGGAGTCACCAGACTTTTTTCATGGAGTCAAGGATCACCGTGGATTTTAGTCCTTACAAATCTGACAGTAACTCCCGTCCCGCCCTGGGTAGGACTCATTTGATGATTTTAACACGATAAATATCAAAGAAAACAATGTTTTCTCAAGATTGCAAAGAGTTATACTGATATAGAATAGTTTATGTCAGTAACAATATAGCTAGTCTATGTTGATTTATACTCTACATAACTAAAACAGATCGGGAACATTTACTTTTGGTAAATGTGTGCTATAGACAGCAGGATGGAATTTTAACTGTTTTAACTGTCCAGGATCTTGCCGAGTAGCGATGAATATCGCTCGTGGCACTTTAGAATCGTAGCCGTCACAACAATATTAACATTCTTGTTAACATTTAAGTTTTATTGCCCGCGACATCGCTCGCGCCCAAATGTTTTTCACGAATAATAATTTATGTTCAAAAATTTGCCACTATTATTTTTAAGATATCCCCTATTTGCATCCGAGCAGAGCTCGATCAACCAGCTGGTTTTATATTAAAACTAACTTCTGCTTTCGGCTTCACCCACGGGAGCGTGCTGTGTATGAATGAGACTTTTCGTACATTAACCCCTTTTTAACCCCTTAGAATGGAATTCAACGCCGCCAGCTCGGTTTGAAAGAGCGTCTTACTTACTTATGCTAGTGATCACAATTTTTTTTTTTGATGGGTTCATGCGCTCCACACATCCACACGTCTGTGCATTTGCCATTATTTAGTTCGTTCTTGGTCCTCTCAGTGTCGACCAGACACTAAAGTCCTGAAATACCTACAAAAGACTTGAATATGACTTGAGAATAAAAACTTGTATTGATAGGAGACATACTTATGTAAACATCACAAAAATAAGTTTAGTGTTGACAAATGCACTGACGTGTGGGTGGACCGCATAGGTTGCCTTTTATGCAGAATCTAAAAGAAGCTATCCGTGGTGAAAGCACTGGGGCGTGCGGTGTGGTAGGGCGATAGCTGCTGTTCTCTCTCACCAAAGTGTACCGAGATTCACACGAACGAAGAATATAGTGGACTTTAGTCAGTACAAGTCTGACAGTCCCTGTTGCCCTGTCCTGGGAGGATCATTAATGATTTTAATACGCCAAAAATACGTTGTTGGTTAGTAGTTCCCTAGGTAAAAAATAAAACGAGAATAGAACATATATTAACGTCGAATAACAAAGGCGATTAGCATAATAACTTGAAATTCTACTTTATAAATATCAATAACGTCACCAATTCTATTATGCTATTTTCCCCGATTTGGACGCCTGTTATTGTTTAATAAACTGCACTGAGCTGCACACGCGTCCTCAACATGAATGGCACCCCAAGCGATAGCGACATTGCCTTTCGCTTCTTTTACATGGTGTATAATGAGAGTGCGAACAAGTACTATTTCTATGAAGATAATGGAGGCACTACCAGTGTTTTTGAATTGACTACTAGTGCAAACGAAAACAGTCAAAATAACAGTGCATATGACACGACTAGAATAAAAATTAATTATATAGTTCAATTTATAACACTTGTGTTAAGTCTTGTTGCGGTTTTATACGGAGTGATTTCCTGGGGAATCTTGAAGAAGTTTCGTCATATAAAGAATTATGTGATTATCAACGTCATGTTATCTAATATCCTGCAATTGTGTATTAACTTTTATTACAGTCCAGGTATACACTTTTGCACTACCACCAGTGATTACATCGTGTGTGTTTACAGTTTTTTAACAGTTCTTATTTACAGTTATATTTCTTGTGAGTACTGGGCACTCACTTTGTCTTACATGTTTTATGTTGATTTTGTAAAAGTCTTTAACAGAGATATTCGTAACAGGTATCTTAAGAGTACACTATTAGGATGGGGTGTACCTTTTATATCAATGTTAATAATTTTATTTAGTAATTACGTATATTATTTGCATACTTCGGCAGATCTGGTTATAGCTATTTATTTGACCGTGGGATTTCAAATAATACCTGAGACAGTTACCTTTTTTTTTGGTGTTATAGTTATATTTTCTTTATTACGCATTAGGGCACCTAGCGGGAGTGCGTCATACAACAGATGGCGACACCTCTACCTAACTACGTTGATATTTCTAATCATGAAAGATTTACTAATTACTACACTACGAATGTACAGAATGTGCAGTACAAAGCTTATATTGTTTAAAAAGTGCGGTAAAGTTTGTGAAGCGATAAATATTTTAGCAACGTTTTTGAGGACAATAGCAATAGTTATGTTTTTTATTATAGGTAGAAGCAATCGGTCATTGTGGATAGAATATTTTGAAAAGAGGTCGACGCTTAGACGAACATCGCTAGAGATGAGAAGATTGTAACATCTAACTAACAGTTTTTTAATAAACGCACATGAAAGTAGAAACGGTACTTATAAAGAACCCATTGTTTGAGTTTTTGTATCTCTGTTCGTTTGTCCGCTGGTCCAGTTTTGACGGTTCAGAGCTAAAATAACAACACATTAGTAACAGACTAAGCTTTATTGTTAATAACATAAACTAAGCTTCCTATACTGCTACTAACATAGACTAAGCTATATTGTTACTATCATAGACTAAGCTATATTGTTAATAACATATACGAGTACTAAGCTATATTGTTACTAACACAGACTAAGCTATAAATATTGTTACTAACATAGACTAAGCTATATTGTTACTATTGTAAGAGTTAAAAATCTATGAATAAGTGTTATATCTGACGGGGCATAATAATAATAATAATAACCGGAGGTTCCTGTCTCTGGAGCCCTAACCACCGGTAGCTTGGACCCTGCTCCCACACCAGTGGATCACTATTTTTATATTTTTAAATGTTTTATATGGTTTTGTTTTTTTTTTATGTAAAAAATTTAAATAATATGTAACTAAGTGAATAAAGAGATAATAATAATAATTTGTTTATTTCCAAAAAACTTAAAACTATTTTACAGTGGCAAAGTGGCAACAATTACAGGGCATACAGGGTTAATCTCCTGCAGAGAACGCGGAACTATCTAAACAGGGAACCCTGGAACGTAAAGGGCTATTGAAGGAACAGCGTTGATTTTAGTCAGTACGAATGTCACAGTTCCTTCCGCTCCACACAGGGCGGGAGGATTTGTAGCGAACATACTCGTCAGCAAAACTACACTAGCGCCATCTATGCAACGACGGAGAAACTAAGAGTTCTACATCGCGCAATCAAAGTTATCCGAGAATTTAGAACATAATAGAATATTCCGACATTGAATGTTGGGCGAGCTTTATGCTCGCTAGACACGACACCCGTCTGGTCGGAAGGTTTCTTCTATTTTCAATGGTGTATTGAGGGACTTTCCACTTTGTTTCTCCTACCCTAAATATTTGATGAATAATTTTCTTTCTCTACCTATATCAAAAAAAAAGAACTGGCTAAGCAATCGTCTATTACCCTGCATGTAGCGAGATCGATTCCCATGTGTAACTCTAACTAACAATAACTATAACTAAAATTTATTATTCCGGGTCTGGACGTCTGTGTATGTGAATTTAAAATGTTTGTAATTGCATCCGCGATACAGGAGAAAATCCTATTATATGATTAATAAAATAACTATATCCACCCCAGTATCCTTGTTATAGTTATTAGTGCATAAGTTTTTCAAGAACAATAAAATTTTAAAAACCAAGTGAATTTTATTTTAACACTACGTATCGTTATCGTTGCTTTCTATCGCCCGCTCCCGATTCATTTAGACCACACACATCGCATCGCGAATTTGTGTGCGAGCCCCCTCGTGCACGTCAGTTAAAGTTCTTGAAGCCTGTGTGCATAGACAATTCTCACACTTCATCCATCAAAACTCCCTTATTAGTCCTTTCCTTTTTGTGTGTATTTTTATTTTTTAGTACGTCAGTCGTAGTGTTCCTTCATTTTTAATAATATTGTCGGAGCGAATGAAGAATGTACAACTATCACTTGCATTGTATAGAGTGTATTTATCTAGTATTATATAGCGTCATAGCCAGCATTGTGTGAGTACCATGTACTTCAGAACTATCTTTGACTAGAAACCTACGTCTTTCATTGACTTGAAGACTCTGGCGGTTGAGAGTATGTCATGCTCACTCAAAAGTCTCGCTGATGGTGGCGTGTATGTCGGATCATTTAGTTCCCTTCAAAATGGTTGAGCTGAATGGTGCTGATATATGTGTCATGTTCGTGAACGGGCGCTGTAAGTTGGGACTGGTCATCTCTCAGCTGCCACGGTCTATTTTAATTATTAATACTTAACTTTATTTTTGAATTGTTATGTCATAAGTTATTTAATTTCGTCATACTCGAAGGTACTACGCCAGAAGCATGGCACAGGAATGTGGTTGTTCTTTTCTACAAAAAGAGTGAAAACACCTTGTTGAAGAACTACAGGCCAATCTCACTTCTGAGCCATGTATACAAGCTGTTCTCAAGAGTCATTACGAACCGTTTCGAACGCAGGTTCGATGACTTCCAGCCTCCCGAACAAGCCGGTTTCCGAAAAGGTTTTAGTACTATAGACCACATACACACGCTCCGCCAGATTATACAGAAGACAGAGGAGTATAATCGGCCATTATGTTTAGCGTTTGTGGACTATGAAAAAGCCTTCGATTCAATCAAAACCTGGGCAGTATTGCAGTCCCTCCTACGATGTCATATCGACTATAGGATATCGAAGTGTTGAAGTGTTTGTCTAGAAACGCCACCATGTCCATCCGACTTCAGGAAGAGAGCACGAAACCAATCCAATTGCAGAAAGGCGTGAGACAGGGAGACATTATTTCTTAGAAACTGTTCACGAACGTGTTGGAGGACTTTTTTAAGCTCTTGGAATGGAACGGATTCGGCATCAACATCAATGGCGAATGTTACTAACATAGATTAAGCTATTTTTTTACTAACATAGGCTAAGCTATTTTGTTACTAACATAGACTAAGCGATATTTTTAATAATATGGACTAAGCTATATTTTTAATAACATGGACTAAGCTATATTGTTACTAACATAGACTAAGCTATTTTGTTACTAACATAGACTAAGCTATATTTTTAATAACATGGACTAAGCTATATTTTTAATGACATAGACTAAGCTATTTTGTTACTTACATAGACTAAGCTATATTGTTACTAACATAGACTAAGCTGAATCGGCCAACCTCCTTGCCGGATTGCTGCCCTGGGATCTGGAGGCGGCTGCCCTCCAGCGCGTCTATGAGTGGCGCGTGGAGGCGCATCGCCGGGGCGAATCCCCGTTGCCTCGAGAAGTCGAGGCGCGGCGGGAAGCGCTCCAGCGCGATCTCAGGGCAGTATGGAGGGAACGACTGTCGCAACCGAGCTCCGGGCACGCCGTAATCGCGGCGGTAAGACCCCTCTTTAAGGAGTGGCTGGATAGGCGTCACGGCGTCCTGACCTACTGCATGACGCAGGTCCTCACCGGACACGGAAGTTTCCGGAGGTACCTGTGTCGGATAGGGATATTTAAGAAATACTCGCCGTTTCGCTACCGTCGTGGAGGAAAGGAAATATTTAGTTTCTGAAGTAAGTAACGAAACAGCTAAGCCATACATTTTTACTAAAATGTAGAATTTGTGAAGTTAGGGTCGGTAGAGTTAGGGTTGTAGGTTCAGAAGCTTGGTTCTACATGAGATCTGATATCTTTTTCACAGGGCAAACCTTATGTGGTCGTCTTGGAAACATTTTACACAAAATGTTTTTGGTGAGATTTCAGTTCTTTTTGTAAGTTGCTAGGCAGTTGTTGTGTTTCTTTCACATCAGCAGTGCCGGTTTTCATAGCTCATTCTCTGTCTTGTAAGTACTTATTAATAGGTTTTTTAGTTACTGTCTACAGTCCCGTGTAAACTATCATGTACTAATTCATAAAATTGGTGAAAGTCTCATTCAAACTTCCACCCTCCCATTTTAGGGGATGGGGGATGTTTTTTTGTATACTGAACTTTGTTTACATAACAAATTTCGGCTTTCTAGCACTAAGTACATACATTATTGACCAAGACCCACTGACCCAAATGACATGGCGCCACTATATGAAGATCGCTGATGTTGCATCCGCATTCATATTTATTATTTCCAACCTACCTATGACGTCAATCGATTTCGGTTTTGTTCAATAATTATTGTAAGAATGATCATTCTATTGTCCTACTTCGACTTGGAATCGTCATTCATAGGATTAATTTTGTAACTTTAAATCAGTAATTAAATTAATTTAAAATCATTTCGGTTTTTTTTTCCGATCCTCCGATCGCAGCAAACGTAATTTGTTAGTAAAAATATAGCTTGGTCTATGTCAATAACAAAATAGCTTGGTCTATGTCAGTAACAACATAGCTTAGTCTATGTAAGCAACAATATAGCTTAGTCTATGTCAGTAACAATATGGCTTAGTCTGTGTCAGTAACAATATAGCTTAGTCCATGTTAATTTAACTCTACTTATCTAAAACAGATACCTCCTTGCCGGATCACCTCCTAGCCGGATTGCTGCCCTGGGATCTGGAGGCGACTGCCCTCCAGCGTGTCTATGAGTGGCGCGTGGAGGCGCAGCTCCGGCGCGATCTCAGGGCAGTATGGAGGGGACGACTGTCGCAACCGAGGTCCAGGCACGCCGCAATCGCGGCGGTAAAACCCCTCTTTGAGGAGTGGCTGGATAGGTGTCGTAGCGTCCTGACCTATCGCATGACGCAAGTCCTCACCGGACACGGAAGTTTCGGGAGGTTCCTGTGTCTGATAGGGAGGGAAGAAACGCCTGGGTGTCACCACTGCGAGGATCGCCCGGAGGACACGGTGAAGCATATGGTGCAGGACTGCCCCGCTTGGGCAGAGCCCCGCCGTGTCCTCTCGGCGGCGATAGGCGCAGACCTCTCGCGCCCGGCATTGGTCGAGGCCATGCTGCGGGGCGAGACGGAGTGGGAAGCGATCGCCTCCTTCTGCGAAGCTGCGAAGCATTCATGCTCGAGAAGGAGGAGGCGGGCCGCGTGAGGCAGAGGATGGCGTCCTCCCTCCACCCCAGCCGCAGTGGTAGACGCCCACGGCGTCGGACGTCGGCAGACGATCTCCGGCCACCGTAGGCGCGGGCATGCGGGCGGCGAGTAATGGGCGACTCGCTGTCCGACTATGGACCATGCCCGGGTCGACGGCACGTTGTGTTCCACGCGCGCCTCAAGGAGTGTCAACATGATGACGGGGCCCCCCTCTAGAGGGCCAAAGCCTGCCGGGATCGCGGGACTTATCTCATTACCGTGACCCCGGAACATAAAGGGCTATTGAAGGACACCGTGAATTTTAGTCAGTACGAGTCTGGCAGTTCCTCCTGCTCTGCCCTGGGTGGGAAGAGTCATTCGATGATTTTACCACATAAAAAAAAATCTAAAATAGATCGGGTACATTTGTTTCTGCCCACAAATGCGGGCTATATGCCTGGGCAGCTATCGACCGCAGGATAGTATTTTAACTGTCCAGAATCTTGAACAGTAGCGAAGTTAACGTAACATGAATATCGCTCGTAGCACTTTTGAATCGTAGCCGCCACAATAAGTTTTATTGCCCGCGACTTCGACCGCGACCAAGTTAAATTTTCAAGGATAATAATCATATTCAATAATTTGCTACTATTATTTTTAAGATATCCACTATTTGCATCCGAGCAGAGCTCGATCAACCAGCTAGTTATATGTATACATATATCAAAACTAACTTCTGCAGGCGGTTTCACTCGCGTGGAGGTACTCGCCTCCACCCCTTTTTAACCCCTTAGAATGGAATTCATCCCTTGTAGGTAGGGAGCTCGATGGCTCGGTTAGAAAGAGCGTCGGATGTACTAAATCTGCTTATGCTAGCGATCCCATTTTTTATGGGTGTATGTAATACGCACCACACATCTGTGTATTTGCCATTACTTAGTTCATTCCTGATCCCCTCGGTGTGTCCAATATCAAATAAATGTTTTTCTATACACCGGTCGATTTACACACTCTACCGTGATCTCGGAACATAAAGGGCTATTGAGAGACACCGTGGATTTTAGTCAGTACAAGTCTGACTGGCCTGTTGGTCTAGTGGTTAGTGACCCTGACTGCTATGCCGGAGGTCGTGGGTTCGATTCCCACCCAGGACAAATGTTTGTGTAATGAGCACGATCATTTGTTCTGTGTCTGGGTGTAATTTATCTATAATATGTATGTATTTAGAAATATATAAATATGTTTATCAGTTGTCTAGTACCCATAACACAAGCTCTGCTTAGCTTGGGACTAGATGGCGTTGTGTGATAGTTGTGGAATATTATATTATATTATTATTATATTATTATTATTTGATGATTTTAACACGAAAAAAAAAGGTTGTTGGTTAGTAGTTCGCTAGGTAAAAAACAAAAATGAGATTAGAATATAAGGTGAATATTAAGGTCGAATACAAATGGAAAGACTAAGGCTGCTTTTCCACCAGAGATGCGCTATGCTACGATGCTGCGGATGCGTTTGATATCCACCAATCATATTCATTGGTCAACATAGCATATCACTGGTGGGAACGGATTTAACTAAGATGTGTTTTTTTTATATGGAAAGATGCGTGCTATTTTTATTTTATATTATCCTTTATTTCAGGCATCTAAAGGCCCATAAAACATAATACACATATAGATATAAAACAATAACTATAAACTAATACACATTCTAAACAATATACTTAAAACTACTGTACACGAAGTGACGGCGTCGTGTTACGCTGCGAGGTGTCGCGTAGCCGACCTCGGAATCGCCGATACAGCACACCTTTCGGCCAAATCTTCCTTGAGAAAGGTCGCCAAATGTTGGGTCGGAACGCGCACCACAAACGAATTAAAATTGGTGTTATGGCGCGCCTCCAACTTCTCCACCCTCAAGTCCCAGTTGGTCTTCACCCGTATGTACTCGACGATATCCTCCGTCTTCGTAGAGTAGTGTAAACGGGACACGTACAGCTGCGTCGTCGGTAATGCAGGACGTAGCAGCATGTTAGGTCCTGCCAGCGCTGGCTCGCACTGGTTGCGATAAGTAGGCTTCTTCTTCTTTCTCTCCAACTTGATGAAACCGTCCTCATCGCATGTGTGCTTCGATGGTCCTTGCTGTTTGTGGTCCACCACAGCGCCTTTAGTCGCGCTCAATACTGAGCGACTCTGCTTACCCCCTTTTGTTTTTTCTGCTTGTCGTTTTGTTTCCGACGCAGCAGGTTTCGTCTTGGCAACAATTGTAGAATAGGCACATTTAGGGGTCGATGTACCTATTACACGCGTCGCTTCTCCGGCAGGTACGACGCGATCAGCCGAACACGATGCAACGCCTGCATTCTTGACGGCCGGCGACGTTGATTCACTCGCCGACTGAAAACTGCAAACTGAGGCATTTTGTGCTCCACGGCGGGCATGTGTTCACGTTGGAGCCTTCCGGCGACCCACTTTTCGGAATAGCGTTGCGCAACAACGCTACTTCGGCTCGTAAATCACCAATGATGACATCTGATGACTCCAACTTGGACTTCATTTCGGCCTGGCTCACCTTCAGAGACGTGATGTCCTTTAGCAGCCTGGTGACGTCGACGTGGTCGAAAGTGACGGGGGACAGCTTATGCAGGTCCTTCGCCACAAAATCTGGCACGTCATCCGGATCGGTCCTCTTCAGCAGGTCGATGATGTCCTGCAGACTCTTCTCGCCACCATCCCTCCAGCGATCTGTCCGACTTGGTCGAGTGTTTGAAATAGCAGCAACTTGGCACTGCATACCTCTTCCTCTTTGTATGAGGACTTGCAGATCTGCAAGATGCTGACTTCGTCCATGTAGTCGATGGCATGCTTGACGAATGCCAAAAGCTCGTTGACAATGACTTGATTTGTAGCCATTGCGAACAAAAACCGGGCAGCTATTACCGCTGCACAAACGCGAATAAAAATATTCTTGCTGAGGTGCGCAAACGCGTCCGTTTCCGAGCGCGCATCGCACACGACGCTATGGCTGCGTGCTATGGATGCGTGCTATGGAGGCGTGCTACAGATGCGTGCTATGTTTCGTCTTCCCAACTATTGATACATCGCATAGCTCGAGCTGCGCATCTTCGTAGCGCAGCTACCTTGTGGCGACGCATCTTCATAGCACATCTTACGCGCATAGCTACATAGCGTAGCATCAGTGGAATCGGTCACATAGTTTTGTAGCTCAGCTTTTACATTCTCGCAGCACAACTACATAGTACATCTCTGGTGGAAAGGCACCCTAACGAAGGCGATTAACACAATAACTTGAAATTCAACTTTATAAATATCAATAACGTCACCAATCCTATAATGCTATTTTCCCTGATTTGGACGCCTGTTATTGTTTAATAGCCTGCACTAAACTGCACACGCGTCCTCAAAATGGCTAATACCACAAGCGATAGCAACACTACCTATGACATCGTATACTTACTGTTTGGATATAATGAGAGTGCGGACGAATACTATTACTACAAAAAAAGAGAAAATACCAGTGTTTTTGTGTATTTTAACAGTGCGAACGAAACCAGTTATAATAACAGTGCATATGACACGACTGAACAAAGTGAAGATAACACCGTTGCAATTAAAATTATTTTAATAGCCGAAGTTATAACACTTGTGTTTAGTCTTGTTGCGGTTTTATACGGAGTGATTTCCTGGGGAATCTTGAAAAAGTTTCGCCATATAAAAAATTATGTGATTATCAACGTCATGTTAACTAATATCCTGTATTTTTGTGTTTTCCTTTATTCCGATTCGTTTTTAAGCGTTTGCACCACCACCAGTGATGTCATAGATTGTGTTTACATTGTTATAACACTTCATATGTACTTTTACATTTCTTGTGAGTACTGGGTTCTCATTTTGTCCTATTTATTTTATGTGGATTTTGTAAAAGTCTTCAACAGAGACATTCCTAACAGGTATCTCAAGAGTACACTATTAGGCTGGGGTGTACCTTTAATATCAATATTCATAATCTTTTTAATTAGTTTTGTTTATTATTTGATGACTTTGACAGATATGCTTATAGCTCTTTATGTGGGCCTGGGATTTGGAATAATACCTGAAACAGTGACCTTATTTTTTGGTGTTTTAGTTATACTTTCTTTGTATCGCATTAAGGCACCTAGCGGGAGTTCGTCACATAACAGATGGCGACACCTCTACCTAGCTACGTTGATATTTCTATTCGTCAAAGATTTTCTAATTACTACACTTATAGCGATTAGAATGTGCAATCATGTTTGTTTAACGATAACTTTTCTTGCAACGTTATTGAGGACAAAAGCAATAATTGTGTTTCTTTTTATAGGTAAAAGCAATCGGTCATTGTGGATAGAATATTTTAAAAAGAGGTCGACGCTTAGACGATCATCGCTAGAGATGAGGAGACAGTAACATCTAACAGTTTTTAATAAACGCATATGAAAGTAGAAACGGTACTTACTTATAAAGAACCCAGTGTTTTATTTATTTATTTTACAAAAGGTAGCTTCACAGCTGACAGGACGTAAACACAGTATAATAGTTCCAAACAATACGCCAATTACGAAGTACACAGATAAAATAATAAAAAAAACATAGCAGAGAGTGACATTAATATAATTATAATGGGTATAGTGTGCTACATTAATATTATAGTTAGCTTTAGTTTTTGTATCTCTGCAGGCGTAGCATGGCGCCGTAGAAAGGGGTTTTGTCGACGGAAGAATAGACAAAATGACAGAACGTAGAAATAATTTTAGCGTTTTAAGCATGGTAATGTAAAAAATATAGAAAATAAACGTTCTATTCTTCAATAGTGTACGAATGGTGTCATATTTGTGCAAAAAAATAGTCGATTTGTTTAGAAATAACGATGAAATAACTTTGTCTTTTCTTCGTAGAATAGATATAAAATCGCCATGCTACGCGTGCTGTTCGTTTGTCCGCTGGTCCAGTTTTGACGGTTCAGAGCTAAAATAACAACACGTTACTAACACAGACTAAGCTATATTGTTATTTACACTAAGGTACCTATATTGTTACTAACATAGACTAAGCATTTTTTTTAGTACCTAACAAAGACTAAGCTATTTTGTTACTTACATAGACTAAGCGATATTGTTAATAACATAAATACTAAGCTATATTGTTACTAATATAGACTAAGCTATATTGTTACCAACATAGACTAAGTAATATTGTTACTAACACTGTAGTTGATATATTGTTACTATTGTAAGAGTTAAAAATCTATGAATAGGTGTTATTTCTGATGGAGCATAGAGGGCCAAACCCCTGCAGAGAACGCAGGACTGTCTAAACAGGGAACCCTGGAACGTAAAGGGCTTTTGAAGGAACAGCGTTGATTTTAGTCAGTACGAAGCTCACAGTCCCTTCCGCTTCACCCAAGGCGGGAGGATTTGTAGCGAACATAATAATAAATAATAAAGCCTTTTATTCGGACAGTAAATTTACAATTTCGTTTCCTTACACTATTACACTGTTACATACACTTTTTTATATAATTAAAATTGTTCACGTATTTCGTGTTTCTTTAATTTCTGTAGGTCCGTTTGCCAGTATTGGCAAAGGCCTCCTCCAACCTATTCCATTCAAGTCTCTCTTAGGTCGCTCTATTCCATGTTATGCCTGCAACCTGCCTGATATCATCGTCCCATCTTTTTTGTTGTCTACCTCTTTTCCTTTTTCCTTCCCTTGGATACCATTGTGTTACTATCTTACTCCACTTGTCCTTTCCTCTGATCATGTCAAACTGTGACAGGCCTGTTGGTCTAGTGGTTAGTGACCCTGACTGCTATGCCGGAGGTCGTGGGTTCGATTCCCGCCCAGGACAAATGTTTGTGTGATGAGCACGATCATTTGTTCTGTGTCTGGGTGTAATTTATCTATAATATTTATGTATTTAGAAATATATAAGTATGTTTATCAGTTGTCTAGTGCCCATAACACAAGCTCTGCTTAGCTTGGGGCTAGATGGCGTTGTGTGATAGTTGTGGAATATTATTATTATTATTATTATTATGTGCCCCGACCACTTCCATTTTTGCCTTTTTATTTTTAGGGTAACGTCCTGTATCTTCGCCTTTTTCCTAATTTTAATGTTTCTTAATCTATCCCTCCTTTTTACTCCCAGCATGCTCCTTTCCATTGCTCTTTGGCAAATGGCTATACTATTGGTTGTGTTTTTTGTCATGGCCCATGTTTGACTTCCATACATTAAAATTGGTAAGATGCAGACATTGAATATTTTGCTCTTTATTGCTATATGTAGGCTTTAGTCTTTTATTACTTCTCTTAGGCCCCAATACCTTTTCCAGCTATTTGCTATCCTTCTTTCGATTTCCTTGTTTATGTTATCTTTAGGTGATATCAGCTGCCCGAGTTATACATATACCTACGAGTACCTATATTCAGCGGAAAAACCACAAAAACCGCCACAGAATTAATAATTTGCATAAGACAAATAATAATGTTGCAGCCCTCAATGTAGCGAACATACTCGTCAGCAAAAACTACACTAGCGCACACACACTGAATTTTGGGCAGAAAGTCCTCCAGACACAACACCTGTCTGGTCAGGAGGTTCCTTCCATTTTCAATGGGGTATTGAGGAACTTTTCACTCTGTTCCTCTTATCCTAACCATTTGATGAATAATTTTTAATGTAATAAAAGAGCACTGGCTAAGAAATCGTCTGTTGCCCTGCGTGTAGCGAGTTCGATTCCCATGTGGAATAAATACTTTTGTTAACTAAATATTGTTGTTACGGGTCTGGGCGTTTGTGTTTGCGAGTTTAAATGTTTGTTGGAATCCTACCCATGATACAGGAGAAAATCCTAGTGTATGATATCTATCCCCAGTATCGTTGTTATAATTAAGTAGTGCATAAGTTTCTCAAGAAAATAAAAATCTTAAAAATCATGAGAATTTTATTTTAACACTAGCTTATCACCACATCACTTCCCATCGCCCGTTCCCGATTCATTCCGACGATGCGACGTCGCATCGCACAGCGAATTTGTGTGCGAGCCCTAACGCGGCGCATGTGAACAAAGTTCCTAGCACCTGAGTTTTCTTACTACCGCGCGACCTATTCACCATTATATTTCAGTCAATTTAGATAGAACTGTAATATGCTATTTAGTCTGGTAAGCTATTCAGCCTGATGCATTTCTTTGTGAAATTTGTTTAATCAACACTGTTTTCAAAACGGTGAAGGAAATACATCGTGAGGAAACCGGCATGTCCTAGAACCCGCACTGGGCCCGCGTAGTGGATTATGGCCCACCCTCTCCCACAGAAAGGAGGACTGTGTCACAGCAGTGGGGACATTCTAAGCTGATAATGATGATGCTATTTACCTGTCTAAGCCTTTCTCAAGAATGTACCTAACTATCTTTTAGTAAAGCTCATTTGATGATTTTACCAGGCAAAAAAAACCTTTTTCAAAAAAGTAACCGACTTCAAAAGCAACCACAAAATGGATAAAGTGCCAATAACCTACATAGTAACTTTTCTTTCGGAAATCGATGGCTTTGTTTTTTATTTTTCATTGACATTTTTCCACCGACTTTCGAAAGAAAAGTTACTATGTAGGTTATTTAATCCTTTTTGTGGTTGCTTTTGAAGTCGGTTACTTTTTTTTGAAAAAGTGTTTTTATTTTACCCTTTTTAGTTTATCTATCTTCTAAATATATAAAACTCAAAGGTGACTGATATAGTGATCTATCAACGCACAGCCCAAACCACTGGACGGATCGGGCTGAAATTTGGCATGCAGGTAGATGACGTAGGCATCCACTAAGAAAGGATTTTGATAAATTCCACCCCTAAGGGGATAAATAGGGGATGAAAGTTTGTACAAGTCTTCTTAGATTTTGGACGAATCGGGCTGAAATTTTGCATACAGGTAGATGTTATGACGTAGGCATCCACTAAGAAAGGATTTTGATCAATTCTACCCCCAAGGGCAAAAAATAGGGGATGAAAGTTTGTCAATTTTAAACCGATCGGACTGAGACTTTGCATGCACAAAGCTACTATGACGTAGGCAACCCCTAAGAACGGATTTTGATAAATTCCACCCCTAAGGGGATAAATAGGGGATGAAAGTTTGTACAACTCTTCTTAAATTTTGGACGAATCGGGCTGAAATTTGGCATACAGGTAGATGTTATGACGTAGGCATCCACTAAGAAAGGATTTTGATCAATTCTACCCCCAAGGGGATAAAATAGGGGACGAAAGATTGTATGAAACTTTGTCAATTTTAAACCGAGCGGGCTGAAACTTTGCATGCATAAAGCAACTATGACGTTAACAACCCTTATGAAAGAATTTTGATAAATTCCACCCCTAAGGGAAAAAATAGGGGATGAAAGTTTGTATAAATCTATTTAAATTTTAGACGGATCGGGCTAAAATTTGGCATGCAGGTAGTTGTTATGACGTAGGCGTCCCCTAAGAAAGGATTTTGATAAATTCTATCCCTAAGGGGATAAATTAGGGGATGAAAGTTTGTATTAATCTTCTTAGATTTTCGACTAATTACGCGAGCGAAGCCGCGGGCAAAAGCTAGTTTAAATATAAAACCCAAATTCTTGTCAAATGCATAATTTTCTAACAAGTGTACTTGATTTTTTTTATAATCCGTAGCACCGGTAATAACATCGCCCATGTACACAATAAGCACAAAAATCCCTATCTCAAAAACTACTGAACCGATTTTGATGAAACTTGCAGTATTCCCTAAGTTGAACAATACGCGTTAATTAGATTTGCGATTTATTGATGCCATCATCATGTCTATTTTTCAGATAAAATTAGTTCCTTGTTCGTACACTGGAGGCACTTTTTCATTTCCCATACAATTTACGTCGTGCATACTTCAAGCACGAAGTACGATCAAATATATAGAGTTCGTTCTAGGGCCGCACACATATACAATTAAACAGGTTATACGGCTACGGTTATTTATGTGTAACTAAATGTAATATTTAACTTCATGTGCTTTATACATATTCCGCCTTACAACAAAAAGATAAACACCCGTTGAACGCTTGTCTAAAAAAAGTGTAACTGCATAACGATCCTTATATCAAGGAGAAATATCGTTTTAACGTTGTCAATTTTTTTAGACAAGTGTTCAACGCGTGTTTAATTTTTATGTGGTAAGACGGTTCATGTCTAAGTACAATCGACAAAGTTGAATCATGACCCATTTTGACAATAAATCGTTTGAATCCGTCAAATAAACAAAGATCAAAGTCGTCACCATGGATATGTATTATTACGCGAATGTGGACCTAATTGTATTTGAATGTCTGTTAGAAAATAAGCTTATAGCGGGTCATAATTCAATTTTGTCGATTGTACATAAAAATATTTGTTACGTCACATGCGTCTAGACGTGATGCGTAGCGGTTTGCTACGCCGATGGCTTCGAGTCACGCTACGACATAGCGCATTTGCTACGAATGTTTATTTCAATTCCTTATGTTCGATTTCAATGACATAATGTTTTGACGTTACGTATAATAATTTATTGCATAAAATGTACAGACGCCAACACATTAACCTACCTCAATCTGTCAAATTTCTTTAATAGATTTTCAACCTTATCACAATATTATAGTGGAAGGTTAATGTTCGATTGGTAAAATTTGACAGATTCGAATAGATTGACCTGCTGGCGTCTGTAACTCTGTACAACCACAACACTAAAACCATTGGCTTTATCCGTGTGGTGGTTAAAATCAAACCCATGAAAACGTTATAAGGAGGTAGAAACCTTAGATTTATTATTCAATTGCCTTTTGCGTTCTTGACCTGCGGCAACTCTTTAACAATTCTGCATCACTGGCAGACATTGGCCTCCTGTCATGACCCATGCATGACCCGCAGTTATGCTGATAGTACCTACAACTAATGCATACTTCGATCATCAATACGTAAACAATGAGGTATCAACAATATTATGCGACATATAAAAAAAGAAAAAACACTTTTAGAACTTGTTTGGCACCCGGATTGCAGACATTTTAGGTACCTATATATTTTCGGTTTTTTTCCAAATTAAAAGGGAGGTATCATCTCAATTCTGTCAATAAAGAAAAAGGGTCATCTGTGATCAACCCCGGCGCAAGTGAAATGTATGTCATGTCAGTTTTTCGTTATGTTATGTACTTACTTTACTTACATCAAATAACAGGTTTCCTTTTTTTTCAATTTCAGTGGCTAACTTAGTTAAATTATTTAAATAAGCATAAGGAAAAATATTAAAGTTACTAGATGTTCTCCGCGGTGTCTCCCGCTGTTCGGCTCCTATTGGACATAGCGTGATGTTATATAACTTACAGTCTTCCTCGAAAACTTTTTTTTTTTAGCTTGGTAAAATCATCAAATGAGTCCTCCCACCCCGGGCAGGACGGGAGGGACTGTCAGACTTGTACTGACTAAAATCCACGGTGTCCTTCGATAGCCCTTTATGTTCCGGGGTCACGGTAATGAGATAAGTCCCGCGACCCCGGCAGGCTTTGGACCTCTAGAGGGGGGCCCCGTCATTATGCTGACGCTCCTTGAGGCGCGCGTGGAACACAACGCGCCGTCGGCGTCAACCCGGGCATGGTCCATGGTCGGGCAGCGAGTTGCCCTTTACTCGCCTCCCGCATGCCCGCGCCTAGGTTTCCAACAGTGCTAAGCTATGTGTACCAATGAATATGATTGGTGGATATCAAACTCATCCATAGCAACGTAGCATAGCGCATCTCTGGCGGAAAAGCAGCCTGAGAGTCAGAAGCGGCCTATGTTCAGCAGTGGACGTCTTCCGGTTGAAGATGAACGACAATTTATAGATCTTCTATCTTCTATAACATAATAAAACCTTTTTATCAAAAAATTTAACCGACGAAACAGCGAACTGAAAGCGTTCTGGGCACTTTCCCCATTGACAGCGATGTGGATGAATTTTTTGACTCCATGTAAATTTTTAATTTTAGTTTTAATTTAGTTATTTTTGTAAATATTTTAGTTTTATTTTTAGTTTTTAAAGGTAGTGTGTACATATAGGGTTTTTTTTTTTATAATTAATAATTATGTAAGAATTACTGAAAAGCAAAAAATAAACTTTGAGGCGGCGCCAAACAATCAAACATGTATATTAATTATTTGAAGCGAAGAATAATTAATAATTGTAGGTAGCTAGTTTGAACTTCGTTGGTGGTTTCTTTGGCGCCATCTCAAAGTTTATTTTTTGCTTTTCAGTTCGCTGTTTCGTCGGTTAAATTTTTTGATAAAAATGTTTTATTTTTATTTTTTCAGTTTTATACCATGATAAGAGTGTTTAACAAATGGAGAAACCTATCTTCACTTTTATCATTGTCAACGTAAACGTCTTAGTAACTACTGCATTAACTGTTGAGGACCTCTTGCAACTAAAGTCTCCATTCCCAGAGAGTCGACGACTGTCAAATATGAGCTGTGTCTAAAGTTCTCATCAAGATGATTGAAATGAGCCCAAACACGATATAGTTGCTGTTAACTGTTAAGGATCTCTTGCGTCCTTATCCTTTCGTCTCCATCCTCAGACCCTCGATGAAAATTTTACCCCAGCTAGGTTTAAAGTTCTCATAAAGACCAGTGAAATGAGCCCAAATACGTTAAAGGAGCTGTTAACTTTTGATGACCCCTTGCTCCTGCCTTCCGTCTCCATCCTCAGACCCTCAATGACAATGATACCCCAGCTAGGTCTAAAGTTCTCATCAAGATGAATGAAATGAGCACGAACAAGATATAGCTGGTGTTAACTGTTTAGGACTTCTTGGAACTGACTTCACAAGGATCTGGAGTTGATCTTATGATAGGGATGACATCATTTTATCTTCTCCAGATCTCTGCTATATACTGAAAATTCTGTAGAAAGATTGACAATGAATTCTTTTTTTTTTACCCTTAGAGGCCGATTAAAATGTTGAAATTAAAATGGACCAACTTTGAGTTATACTATTTCCAATAAAAAATAATTTTTGAAATCGCCTCCTTTTTTTTTCGTTGGTTAAAAATCAATTGCTGTTCGAGTCTCGCTAAAACTCAAGAACGGTTGTACCGATTTGGCTAATTTTGGTTTTGGATTTTTTTGGAAGTCATTTTTTTTTAATTTTTGCTTTTCTGTCTGTCTTTCTGTCTGTATGTCTGTCTGTTTGTATCGGCTAATCTCTGAAATGCCTGGACCGATTTTGACTTTTATTGGCAGGTAGCTGATGCAATAAGGAGTAACTTAGGCTTTTATTTTAGACAGTCTTTTATTTAAGAAAAAAATAGGATTATGTGCACTTGGTCTCACAACTTCACGTAACCTATAGGGGAGGTAAGCCCAAGACGGGTAGCCCGCCTAAAACGGGTATGCATGTTAAATTACGCGTCGTTCTTGCTAATGAGAATGTGTGCGTGCAGGACGCGTTGCCTCTCCCTGTGAGGAGCCGCGTCCTGCACGCACACATTGTATTACGCGTCGAACAACACGTAATTTAACATGCATACCCGTTTTAGGCCGGCTACCCGTCTTGGGCTTACTCGTACCTCCCCTACGCAACAATGTGTGCGTAAACTGAAATAATATTAAGTTTTTTGTTTAAACCTAATCAGTTCACATCTTCTCACTTCGTGAGTTCTTAGCCTTAATATTCGCGACTTACAATTTATAAGTAGATTTCATTTTGAAAACCTCCTTTTGTAGCTGGCCGTTTAGAATCAGTAAGAAAAAGTAAATTGTCTTTATGACGCTCAGAATAATCAATGACGGATATTTTTTTCTGAGATATTTTTATGGTTGCCGAAGTCTCCCGAACTGAAACGACGGACGATGCGTGGTGTCAGGTATTTTCCATAGGTTTATTCCTTAGGTTTTTGAGAATTTCTTGATTCGGTCCCCGCGCTGCGCCGCGCTCAGAGCCCGCGATAAAAGCCATGCCAGCCATGAAAATGTATATTAATAAAAATTATAATAGTGTTTCCGAAGTATAATATTAAAACAGCGCTATATATCGAATTAAGACTGACCTATATCAAGAGATCAACTGCATGCACCGTATTCGTTTTATCTTTCAAAAAGTTTTGGTTAGATTCGGTCTAGGGTCACCCTGGAACGTAAAGGGCTATTGAAGGACACCGAGGATTTTAGTCAGTACGAGTCTGACAGTCCCTTCCGCCCAGCCCTGGGAGGTTGGAGGACTCATTTGATGATTTTACCACGATAAAAAAAAGGGTCAGCTCAGACCGAGTTACCGAGACCCGTCAATTTTGAAGTGCGAATTAAATAATTACTTGCAAATTGAGTCAAGTAGTTTTTACTTCGTAGTTTCGGTGCATCCACACCGCCGGTAACATTTGTAGCTCAACGTTTCCAAATGTTGCTCGGTAACATCCGCCAACAAAATGTTACTAAGTGTTGACGTGTTACTGTAAGTCGAGTAACGTTGCTCAACATTCGGTAACATCCGCCAACAAAATGTTATTTAATGTTACTAAGTGTTGACGTGTTACTGTAACGGTGTATCCACACCGCCGGTAACATTTGTAGCTCAACGTTTCCAAATGTTGCTCGGTAACATCCGCCAACAAAATGTTACTCAGTGTTGACGTGTTACTGTAAGTCGAGTAACGTTGCTCAACATTCGGTAACATCCGCCAACAAAATGTTATTTAATGTTACTAAGTGTTGACGTGTTACTGTATGTCGAGTAACGTTGCTCAACATTCGGTAACAATGTTACCCCCATTATCTAACAATGTTGCCGATTGTCGAGCAACGTTACTCAACATACAGTAACACGGCAACATTTGTTGTCGGATGTTACTGCGGTGTGGATGAGAAACAATCAACAAATAGTAACAAGGAGCCACAAAAGTTACCGAATGTTGCCGAATGTTACCGTGTTGCCTTTTGTTGCTCCACAAATGTTACCGGCGGTGTGGATGCACCGTAAGTTGAGTAACGTTGCTCAACATTCGGTAACAATGTGACCCCCATTATCTAACAATGTTGCCGATTGTCGAGCAACGTTACTCGACATACAGTAACACGGCAACATTTGTTGTCGGATGTTACTGCGGTGTGGATGAGTAACAATCAACAAATAGTAACAAGGAGCCACAAAAGTTACCGAATGTTGCTGAATGTTACCGTGTTGCCTTTTGTTGCTCCACAAATGTTACCGGCGGTGTGGATGCACCGTTTGAAATTAGATTAGTCTTCATTCTCATGTTGAAAGTGTGTATGTTGTTGTAAATTGTTGATTATTTGGATCAACATTTTATTTATTTGGTTCGGTTTTTTTTGTGATAATGCTTTCTAGAGAAAATAAAACTGTCGCAGCTTAGCCGAAATGCGAAAAGGGTGAGACTAAGTAGGTCCCAGGAATCAGAAGGTCGTGAAGTGAGCCTAACAGTAATTCGAGCAAGGCAAGTCAGAACTCTTGGGACAGAAACGCCTACTCAACGTGAGTCTCGACTTAGTACACAGTGTTCTGTTACGGCAGTTTCTCGATCACAGGAGAGTTTTGAGAATCGCGAAACGAGGTTGACGGCTGACCAAGAGCACGCCCTCTCACGTGAGTCTGAGACTTTACTCGAAAGGGAGTCGCGCTTAAGGCTGCGTTTCCACCAAAGCTGTGCGATGAAAATGTGCATAAGAGGATGTGTAGCGGAGCTGTAAAATGCTTAATATTGTGTGGTGCGAGGATGCGTTGCGAAGCTGTGAAATGTGTCGACGGATATTTGTAATTGTTAAATATAAAAGTATCTTCTTTTCCAATTATCCATAATATCTATTTTGCGCACTTCTACTTCAACAAACCTGTGAACAAACTCCGTCTATGGACTGGCTGGTACAGTATGCTCAAACCTCGCCATACATCCTTCTCAACACACATTCCTCGCAACACATCCCTCGCACACATCCCTCGCTTGTTTTGTATGCGCAAAAATAGATTTTTGCGCATACAAAAATCTATTTTTGCTGGGCTAGAGCCCAGCTGAGCCGTTTCCACCAGAGCTGTGCTGACCGAGGCGAGTTAAATGAAGCGATTCTATTGGTGCTTTACAAACACATCCCTCGATACGCATCCTCGCACATCTCTGGTGGAAACGCAGCCTAAGTCCGCAAAGAATTTCTGACTGTGACTTTGCGCTCTCAAGAAAGCATCGAGGACTGCCAAGGGCGTTTATAGACTGACCGAGACCATCTCGCCCTCTCAGGTGAGTCTGAGACTTTCACCGAAAGGGATTCGCGTCATTAAAAAATACATTGTTAAGTTCCGACATCCACGCGAACGAAGTCGCGGGCACAGCTAGTATTATATACATCTCAAGTTTAGAACTAAGAAAAAGTTCATCATCATCATATCAGCCGTAAGATGTCCACTGCTGAACATAGGCCTCCCCTTTAGAATTCCAATAGGACCGGTTGTGAGCGGCCTGCATCCAAAGTTAATCATAATAAAATAATAAATCACAAAATAATACAACACACATTTACATATTCCACGGCAAAAAGAACGAATAAGTCACAAATACGTACACACACACACACACATTACGTTTGAATGTTTTGAACAGTATCATCAAAATTCAAACCAGTTTTCATTTTCCTCAAAGATGCCTTGAAATATAACAACAACATTATTTAGGTATCAGTGTTTGAGACCTTTTAGTATTGTCCTATTTAAAAAGCGACGCGGGTGCCACTTTTCAATCGCATGAATTTTAAAACTAAATTCAGATTTCCATTATAAGTTCAACTACACTAATCATTATTTTCCGACTACGGCGAAGCCAAAAGGAAGGGTAATGATTTTGGCAGTCTATGTAAATTTGTATGGTCCACCGTAGCGTCTAACCTACTGACTACTAACCGATTTTAATGAATGAGGTGTCAATTTACTAGGAGAGCTCGGTGAATTTTTGCGAAAGTGCTTGAGGCACGCTGAAACTTGATCAAGATCAGCCTGTAATATTCCCACTGCTGGGGCCTCCTCTCTGTGAGGGAGTGGGTCATAATCCACCACGCGGGCCACGTGCGTGTTGGTAGATGTCACATGTCTTCGAATTTTCGGATCTAGGACATGCCAGTTTCCTCACGATGTTTTCATTCACCGTTTTGAGAACAGTGGCGATGAAATAAATTACACAAAGAAATGCGCCAGGCTGGGTTCGAACCCAAGACCAACCACTCGTACGGGGACGTGGGTTTTGGATTTTTGTATTGATCATGCTTAACTTGCTTTTTTTTTTTTGAAAAACGTTCTCCTGTACGTATCCTTTAATTGCTATTTCAGTAACTTTGGTTCTTCGGTAAATATCTTATTCAAAACTTCACGATAACAAAGTCGAAGGCAGAAGCGAGTAAAAAATAAACACGCAACATGTTTTGCAAAGAATTTAATAAATATTGTAAGTATCTTAAAGCTAAAGACTAACTATTTATCATTATGCACACGCATCGCATATATAAGTAACTTAACCAGCTTCATTTTCCTCATAGTCATAATATTACATAATTAGATTTGTAGCGATGTTTGAATAGATCTTTTTCTCAAATATCCTTTCCATAACTCTCTGTTGCCTTTTCCAACAATAAAATACAAATCTAATCCTATTATATTCATGAACTCCCCAAACACTCCCAACACATTAACATACTTGTCTGTTATTTCAAAAAGATCTCGTAAACAATAAAGCACCATGACATTGCTTATTACAAAAATTAATGTAGATATGTAAAAACGACGTCTTTTGTCATTAGATTTACAAGCTTCACTGCCGCGAAACAGAGCATATACAACCATTACATAAACAACAAAACTTATAGTAACAGGTAATAATAACAGTGATATGCCAATAGGAGTAGTAAGTATTTCCATAGAGTAATAAAACCAAAGAAGTCTACCGGTTATAAAATATAAAAGCACTGCTGTAAAAGGCACACCCCAAGCGAAGATACTACTCTTAAGATACCTCCTACGAATTTCAACGTTGAAAACCTTTACAAAATCAACGTAAAATATATAACATAAGACAAGTAACCAACAATTAAAAGTTAAGGCCCAGAACTCAAATAAATATAGGAAGAATTGAACGCGTACAAGATGCAGATAACGAATGAAACAATTTGTTTCGACGTATACAAATAATGAGTAACGAATCGTATTAGTCAGCATAAGGTTGAGCAGCACATAATTTCTGAAATGTCTATACTTCTTGATAATACACCAAGAAGTTACTCCATATATGAAACCAATAACACTCAGGATAATAATAATCCAGGCAAAAACTATGAGATAGAATGCACTGGGAACGCAAGGTTCGTCGAAAGCACTGATGTTATATCCAGTGGAGTTGAATGCACTATCTTCGAATGCGCTGTTGTCATTAATACTGATGTTATGTTCAGTAAAGTCATATGCACTGGTGTTGTAAGCACTGGGATCATATGCACTGGTATTGTAGACCCTGGGGCCATATGCACTGGTGTTGTAAGCACTGGGGCCATATGCATTGATATTTAATGCACTGGGGTCAGTTTTGTTGGTATTGTTGTCCTCCATTGCGTACTTCGCGTGCGCAGTTCGGCGAGCGCTAAACCCTAATGCCCCGTGCCCTCTCTTGCGTGTGTAACTAGTCAAGTTACTTGTAAGTATTATTACGCATTATGTCACGATGCGTGAATCACAGAAACTTGTTTGGATTGGTCGTGGAAATACCACATTCTATCTAAATCTTGGTAGACAGCGACGGGTAAACCTGTGAGTCAAGCTAGCAGGTTCTTCTTCAATTCTAATGATTTTATGCTAAGTATTTTTTATAGCAATTTATTTATAGCATTAAATACAGTATTAAAGAAGCGTGGCTAAATAATTATGTCCGCACAGGCCGCTCTTCCGGGTTAAGCTGCGCTAGCCGAGGTCGGTCTGTGGATGGGTAACCATCTGTCATAGCGAGTTTGGGCTCCCACAAATAAACACGATACGACGTCGCGTCGTGGAAATCTACGACACGACGTCGTAACGTGTCGATGCACGATACGATGTTGTGACTCACGATGCAATCCTGCGCAGTTGTTATTCGAAATTCAAAGATGACGGATGGTATTGGTCTATATCAATGTAAACCCAAATAAAAAGACAAATATTTAAAATTCTAATTTGAATTACCTATTTTATTTCATCACCGCTACTCTCGACTGTTAGGCAGAAAGTCAGAAGGTCGAAAGTCTAACAACTAGTCTTATCAAGGGGTTACGGTTCATCCTGTTCGACCGGAAGCCGACCCCAACACAATTGGGAAAAATCTAGCCCGAGAAACGTTTCTGAGAACACTGACATGTCTTGGACATCCATCACCCGCACTGGGCCCATGAAATTGCGCTGATGCACCATTCCAGATTGGGAAGATATCTGGCACATTGAGTCACTCGTCAGTGGTAGTATTTTGACTATGAGCTAGCAATTCATCTGTCCTCATTGTAATTGGAAATAGCCAAGCGGCGGCTAATACTTAATATCAGGACCAGTCTTACCGGCTTTGCTGCCATCGGAATTATCAGCATAAAATTCCGATTGCTATGTTGTTATTATTATGTTTAAATCCAGCACGCGGGCCCAGTGTGGATTGGATGTTAACACGTTTATTCATTTCAAGTTTCTCCAAGATGTTTTTCGATAGCAACAATTGGTTGATAATTTATTTTTATTTTTCAGCTGCCAGCAATGGCTTCGCAGGCATGTGCGGATTCTTCATCTTGTCACCGATCCTGCAAATGTTAGGAAGAAAAGTTGTCCAATCTCTCTCTCTTACTCCTCACTGGCTGGGTCATCTTCCCGTTAGCCAATAGCATCCCGCCATCCAGGGCCCCGCTATTGGCGGAATCTACATCCAAATCATGGTCATCTGCGAATATTCTGAAGCTAAGAGGAGAGGGTATTCCATGACTATGAAGAAAGTGTGTATTGCTATTGGCGCCTTCGCCAGTCATGCCATGTCCTTATTCTGGAATTGGAGACAAATATCAACATTTGCAATAATACTGCCAACAGGTGCTATTATTTTGACAGTATTCTTGCCTGAAAGTCCATCCTATCTTGCAATGAAAGGCCGATTTAAAGAATGCGAAGAATCATTCACATGGCTGTTTGGTCGATCAAACTTGGACGAGCTTCATCATTTAATATCAACGCACATGGAGAGGATTAAGAACCGTAAATCGGAAAAGACTTATAAGCTCTTGTTGAAGAAAGATTTCTTGAAGCCTTTAGCTATCGTCTCCATTCTTACGCTAATTTTAGACCTTTGTGGCAGGTATTATTTCGTAGTTTACATTATTCAAATCATGGTGGAATTGATTGGAGATAAATCTATAGCAGTATATTGTTCCTTAGGAGTTGATTCTTTGATCATAGCTGCCCTTGCTTCCTCCTGTTTCATCATCACCCGTTACAAAAGACGCACCATTTTATTTTCATCTGGTGTCCTTACCTTTGCTTTAATGTTGCTTATTAGTTTATTTGTGTTACTCAAGTCATACAATATTGAGATAAATGTGTGGTTGACACCTTCGATTATAGTTTTACAGAGTTTTATTGTTAATTAAGGTTTAATACCAGTTTTGTTTGCTTTTATTGGTGAAATATTTCCACTAGAGTATAAAGGTATTGGCTCATGCATTTCCGGGATAGTATTTACCTTTTTGTATACTGTTATATTAAAGATCACACCAATGTTGATAGAAAATACTGGTTTAGGAGGTACTTATGCTGTGTACGGGGTTTGCTTGGCCGTGTCTTTGATTCTTTTATACTCTATGTTACCAGAGACTAAAGATAAGACTTTGCAGCAGATAGAGGATGAGATCAAAGGCGTTACGACGACTAATTATGGAGTCGAAATGAATACTTTATTATCCTAATCCTAACTATAAAATTGTAAATATAAATGCGATTAGAGTGGATTGGTTTGTTTGCTGCCACGCCCTAATCACAGCAATAATTTTGAAGAATTTCTGTTCAAATATAGATAAGACGGATATATGCTATTTTTTCTGCATAAAAGTTAAAGGATGACAAATCGTCAAATTATGTCTTCTGTTCTGGGGGTAGTGGAAGAGAATGACATACACAAACTGACTAAAATCAATCCCGTTCCTTCAATTCTCTTTGTTTTCCATAATACTTTGACCACTGGACCATTGAACCTTGGACCACTGACCACTGGACCACAATTGGCAGATTACTATTTGGGCACGTGGTAAAAGTTCTCCCGTTTCCGTCCGTCAGTTGCTAAAATAATTATAACACCATTCTGTCTGATACATGCATGCTTTATAATCGACTATTCTTTTGTATGTTCCCAATTTCGTAAATCCGTAAAAACTTCATGTTTTACTAACTAATTCCAATAAAAAAACAACCGTACCAATACAAGGATGTTTTACATAAATACTGAAATGGGATACGATTGCTTTCAACATCATTTTTATGTTCCATCGCTTCCCGTTTGTTAATTGTTGCTAAGTTTATGAACCGTATCTGCTTACTTAAGTAAAGTATCTACCTATATTGGTAGTGTAACTCGCATATAAGCTCAAAGTATAAGCCCATGGAGGTTGGCAGAAACCACAGGACGGCACCTGCAAACGCTTAGCAAAATTTATTGGCATAAATACCGTAATTCGCGTTCTCCCTCGCGCTAGGCGTAAGTAAGCATTTACCTATTGGGCCTTTCTAAATTTGAAATTATCCAAACTGAACAGAAATATATCCAGAACGAAGGAGCAAATTCTAAAATGGATTTTTCTACGTTATTAATACTGATAATTTTCCCTCGCATGCTTTGTAAAAGGATAGACGAGAAATGAACATAAATATTGCGGTCGATTAGTTGGAAATAATAATAAATTGATTAGCATACTTGACGCTACAACTTTATAAAAATAATAATCGCATCGACGTCTTTATTATTATGCTGTTTTTTCCTGGATCGCTGTAGACGCAAGCCACTGCTTAGTAACGTGCACTGAACTGCGCACGCGATTCCACCATGGCCGTCAACACCATCCGAATAAGAGACCCTAATGTCACCATAACCAGTAGAGACGAGTCTACCAGCAGTGTATACGGCATCATGGAATATGATACGAGTGCGAACAAATCAAGTGTAAACAACAAAAGTGCATACATCACTAATGCGTACAACACCAGTGCATACAACACGAGTGAATACAATGTTAGTGCATACAATACCAGTGCTCACGACTCAATACAGATTGAATACAATACAAGTCAAATTATTGCAGATACATTTGCCGGTGTTACACTTATGTTGAGTCTCGCTGCATTCATATATGCAGCGGTATCGTGGTGCATCCTCAAGAAGTTCCGCAATTACAAAAATTTTGTGCTTTTCAATGTTATGTTGACGAACATACTTCGTAGCTCTCTACAATTATCTTTGGCTTTGATTTTATTGTTTTGCCCTCCTAGCCCGTATGGTATGAAGTGTTTTTATACCTATGTTTATTTTTATATTTACAGCAACCTTTCATTCGATTACTGGGTACTCGTGTTGTGCTATATATTTTACGTTGATTTTGTTAAAGTTTTCAACACTAACATTCGTAGGAGGTATCTTAAGAGTACAGTATTAGGCTGGGGTGTACCTTTTCTAACAGTTTTTATGTTTTTGATTGTTTCCTTGTTATTTTATTTGTATGACTCGAGAGATATACTTACAGTTCCTGTCGTCACTGCACTTGAGATAGTTCCTGCGATATTAATGTTTATTATTTATGTTTTAGTTTTATTCTCCCTGTTCCGCACTAGTCCGGCCTCTGGTCAGAGTATATCGACTGACAAATGGCGACGTTTCTATATAGCTACATTGATATTTTTGATCAGCAATGTTTTAACAGTATCATTTTTATTTAAAGAGCTTGAAACGAACACTAAAATATTTGAAACAATAGGTTATCTAGGAGCATTACTGAATACAATGGGATTATTTGTATTTTTTACTGTAGGTAAAAGTAATCGGGCATTGTGGGCAGAATATTTTAAAAAGAGGTCGACTCGAACACAAACGTCGCTAGAAATGAGGTAATTTGTGAACGAAAGAAGAAAGGTCGGGCTACATAAGGACTGGCATTGCTTTTCTCTCATTGTGACAGTGCGACCGCAACGCTCACACAACGCTGCAACCAAAGTTTGGTTTAAAGTCCACGCCACCACTAACACTGACACTTTTGTTTGGAAGACTTGACACTGACATTGTTTACGTTATACGCTTCTAACGCCACTAGCGGCTAACACTTGCAGTGAACCTCCCTATTGCTTTAAAAAAATGTAGTACCTGCAGGTCATCGGTAGCGCGGACTAAATATTATTAATCTATTAGTAATCTGTGGTTGCAGTTGCTCTATAGTCTGAAAAATAATCTACCATTCTAGGTCAAGGCAACGCTTGTTCAAATCTAAAGGTTGTTGGAAGAAAAATCTAGGTAATACGGGGGCCACGGACGGTGAGTTTTCACTTTTCAGTTGGAAGGGAATGGCTGAGTGCAAATTGTTTTCTTCGTGTTTTTAAGGCTACCGCTGCTGATCCCACCCATTCTCACGTCCACGAAGCTTTAAGCCTCCTGCAGACACACGCGATTAATCGCGCTGCGACAACGAGCCTAGCAAATTTCCACTCTAAAAATACTGCGAATGGACCGCGACATGTCGCCCCGCGCGATTAATCGCGTGAGTCTGCAGGAGACTTTATGATATACATCTCTCTGATGTACTCTACTAATTATCGCTTGAAAGGAAATTGGTCAGATAAATCTGTCATTGCCCCCAAGTATAGTATGGCCTTACATGTACGGGTGACCACTGAAAAGTGCTGTGCTGTAGGTGGGGGACCTACAGCACAGCGCTGATTTTCAGTGATTTAGTTTCAGTAGTTGATTTTCAGCACAGTTCTGTGCTGAGTATGAAGCCTTTCTTGTCACAGTCATGACGTACAGCTGCCTACTATGTTATGTATATTTCTTCACAATATTAAATGTGGATGAAAATAATCTAATAGAATCTGTACAAATATTTTGTTGCTGACTGTCCTAAAAATGTGTCTTACCGTGACCCCGGAACATAAAAGGCTATTGAAGGACACCGTGGATTTTAGTCAGTACAAGTCTGACAGTCCCTCCCGCCCTGCCCGGGGTGGGAGGACTCATTTGATGATTTTAACACGCTAAAAAAAAAAAAAAAAGGGTATCCGATTTTTTTTTTTTTTTATTAAATTGACATTACGGGGGATCGGAGTGGAATAGAAAATAATTTATAATAAAACTGATCCCCTAGAGGATCAGTTTTTCAGAGTTGAGAGAGTTGTTGATCAGAGTGAAATAACTCAGTTTTGTCATTTTTCTGTATACTATATTTTTTGTTTTTGTGGCATGTATGTGCAATTGTGCATACCTGTGCCAAATAAAATAATTTGTCTTACTTTTTTTCTATTAGCGATAAGACCGCCATTGTAAACTTAAATCTATAAAATAAAATAATTTTAATAAGAATCGAGTTTTATTCTGAAGTAATTTCGTTTCAATTCCGCTCATAATTGAGGTTATGTCACTTAATCCATTGACGATCCCCATCAATGGGAATAAGCATAGCTTCTGGTCATCATCATCGTCACCAAAAACGGGAATGTTTAATTTAAAAAAAAAATCTTGCCTTTTTCTATGCCGTGGCTTGGTTAACGCATCCACGATTATAAGCATTTAATTTCACCTAAAAGAACAGCCAGACCCGAACAATAATAATAATTGTTTGTAGGTCATATAATTGTTCCGTGTCATCGGTGTGCAAATCGAACGCACGACATTCATCGTACCTACTAGGGTCAGTTCAGACCGAGACGCGAAGCGACGCGACGATGCGCGCACACTTATTTTATTTTTATTTTAATTATTATTCAAATTTTAGAGCCACTCAAAATACAAGATATACACTTTTCGTTGAGATAATTTAGAAGACGTTACGCCATGCAGCTCTGCGCAAAAAAAAAAAGAAAATGTTGAAAGAAAAAATCATATAGACTTCTTTAAGTACACACCGTGAAACCAACTGCAAAACAACATTAGTTACTTTCTTAACCGACTTCTAATAAAAAAGGAGGTTACTCAATTCGACTGAGGTATACTTTTTTATGTTTGTTCACGGATAACTTCGTCGTTTATGAACCGATTGTGATGATTCTTTTTTTATTGGAAAGAAAATGTTTCCAAAGTGGTCCCATGATAAGAAAATCAAGGTTTTATGATGAAAGACCAGAGAAATGGAGAGGAACTTTCAAAAATCGTAGGGACGACTAGTGTGTTGTAAGTTTTTTCATTAAGAATTTTAAAGCACTACAATTTAAAAAAGGTCTGGAGTAGATCTGATGATGGAGCCGAGAGACAGTCAAGGGAACTCCTCAACGATTTACAGCAGCTATCTTGTGGTTGAGCTTGATTAATTTGTATTGGTAAGAACTTTACACCTAGATGGGTTGAAACTGTCATTAGGGGTCCGATGATGAAGACGGTAGCAAAAAAGTCAATGAAATAAAAAAAAACAAAGCCACCGACTTCCGAAAGAAAAGTTATTTGGTACCTAGGTTATTTTACCTTTTCTTGTGGCTGTTTTTGAAGTCGGTTACATTTTTTTTTATTATTTTCATTAGGTTGACGGTTGGTAATGCAGCGACACCTGTACTGAGAGTTGAAGTACTACGTAATGAGGTAGTGTATTAAGAAAACGGTAGATGGCGCACTTCTAAAGTTTTGGTACTAGAATGACAGAGTTATTAATTACACTAATTAATTACACTAGTTTTCTGTCTGACTTCCAAGTGCTTCCAACGTAAAAAGTTCTTTTGTAAATTCCAATGCAATCTTTGAAATATATCATAAAGAATAGAACTGTGAAAGCACTGCATGGATTTGTACAGAAAACATAGGTTTTACGTTTTATTTTTAATAGACTTCCAAAAGAGGGAAGATCAATTAATGATCAGTTTTATTTGTTCAAATATCACTGTGGTCGAGTCTAAAACACACCGTTCGTGAAATTGAAATTGTTTCGTTATAAAGTTATATTTTTATACGCAATAACGCCTGCGTTCCTTAATATTTCTTTGTTTCATTATAGTTTATGAAGATTTATTTTGAGATAAATAGTTTTAATATTGTATTTTAATAAAGATAAGTATACGCACCTGTCGCCATACACAATATTAGCGCCTGCTAAAAAGTGAATAGCAAAATGTAATCATGATACTAGCGGTTGGAGTAGTTTTTAGGCGCAAAGATTAAAACTTTTAGTTATCGTAAATGCATCTATCGTGCGTTTCTAAGTATACTTCTCTCTTATCGAGTTATCCAGATTGTAGGGCGTCTAGAACGGCCACATTAAGCAACTCGTCTAAAAGTGATTCATTTCATAAAAAGCAAATAGAATAGAATAGAATATGCTTTATTGTATACCAAAATGAATACCTACAAACTTACAAAATTTATAATTTATGGGTACAACGGCGGTCTTAACGCTAATAGCGATATCTTCCAGACAACCTTAGGATGGACTTAAAGAACTTTAATCAAAACAAGAGGGTAGGCAGTGATGCACAACAAATAACAGATAACCTATAAAATAAATACAATACACATAAATGTTGATTGTAATATAGAATACACAAAATTAAAATATAAATAAAAATATATGCAAAATAAGTCAAAAATAACTAAAACCCGACTACGACAAAATCGCGCACTGAAAAGTATAAAACAAGAACAATATTCATTTGACCGAGTAATAGCCGTGGTCGTATGCTACCTAGCCAATAAAGATTGTGTGAAACAACCGCAGGTGGCACACGACCACGGCTATATAAGTACAATGATATTTAAGTAGTTTAGAAGTTATGAGGGACCAAACAAACCTACATACATATATACATACCGGTCAAAATCATAACCCTCCTTTTGGCTTTGCCGTAGTCGGGTAAAAATCATTAATAATTCTTCTAATATTTGAAAAATGGTTTCACACGGAACCATATTCATTATTCAATTCATTTCATAACTGTACTAATATAACTGGATGGAGCATTAGCTGCTTAAATTTTCATTCTGTCTAGAAAGAAAAACAATAAAAATGTAGGAATATCTATCTAATTTCCTTTACAAAGACTTTCATGTTGTACAGAAAAGAGATAGGTAGTCCTACAAGTGCGTCTATCTTATTTGACTTAAGAGCGCTTATTCTGAAAGTTGGCAACGTCGCAAATAGTTGTCAAATATAAACATTAGTTTTAATTAATTCAGCAATGTTACTGTATGGAAATAAGAAATATCGCTATATAGTGCACTAGAACATTGATATTGAAATGCAATTAAAACACTGCATTTGATGTTGTAACCGTTTCAGGTGTCAAAAAAGCATTTGGAAAGTTTCCAAATACCTTTTACATCTAAATCTATATATTCGGTGTTATGATAATAATTATTGCATTTCCATAAATTTTTAGTGCACTACAGAGCCATATTTCTTATTTTCATACAGTAAATTTACCAAATTAAGTAAAACTTGTAAATATTTGACAGCTATTTGCAACGTTGCCAACTTTCTGGTTATGCGCCTTTAAGGATATCTAGCGAAAGCTTAGCCCATGCATGCTATTTATAAGTCTATGTAGGTATTCTATGGACCGATTCCCCTTACATAAATTGCCGAAATGTGTGATTTTTCACTTCCTAAATTAACGCGGAACGAGATCGTGGGTAAACGCTAGTAGGTACCTATATGTATTTATCTTATAATACAGCGGTTCTTTTGAGCCTCTCCATACAAACCCACTTCAAATAATTAGGTAGCTAATAAAATTTCAAACTGCGAGTACCTACTCCATAGTTTCAAAAGCTATTTAGAAAGTACTCGAAACTATATAGACTTTAACAACGGACTATTTAGACCTCAAAACTTTCAAATTGTTCTATAATAAAAGGAATTTTCAAAATACTCATAGCCGACCTAATAAACCTGAACGAAAGTGCTCTCAAAATACTGAACTATTTCGTTGCGAGAGTCTTAGAAGTATAATAAAATTATACTAACTTACGCCAGTTTGCAAAGTTTTCGATAAAAGGGTATTTAACTGAAAAAAATCTAGACTATCAAAAATATTTATACCAATTTTTTCAATTTTCACTTGTTTCTGACATCATGAACCACCACTTTCGTTTGATGCGTTATATCTTTGTAAATACTTAGGTATGCATTAATTCAACAAAAGAGAAATACGTATCCATTACTTTTCAAAACTAACGCGTAACGGTCTAATTTTTGCATTTTATTCGCATGAATAAAATGCAAAAATTAGACCGTTACACGTTAGCAAGAGTTTAAGAGCCCATACTACCTCAAATGGCTTAGCAGAATCCTGTGATACGTCGAAAATACTGCAGCATTAATTTTGAAATAAATATATGGTAAAGTTCAGGATTAATGTGAGGTCTAATGTTTGGCGAAAACACGATTCCATAAAATTTTCTCGATAGAAAAAAAATCCCAAAGTTACCTCTAAATTGAACAATAAACCGCTGGCAATCATAAAATACTTAAAATTAGGTCATGAAACTTTTTATACTAACTGAACTAACTATAAAGCAGGTCTTGTGTTATTTTTTTTTTTAATTTCCTTTTTTTTTTCGCCGTAAAATAAATAGATTTGCGTGTAGACAGCTATAAGAAAGAGTAAGCAATAGTGCGTGGTACGTGCAAGTGCGAGCGAGTAAGATTATATTGAGGTACTATGCAGCCTTAAGAGCGCATATTCTGAAAGTTGACAACGTCGCAAATAGCTGTCAAATATTTACAAGTTTTAATTAATTTGTCAATTTTACTGTATGAAAATAAGAAATATGGCTCTGTAGTGCACTAAAATATTGATATAGGAATGCAATTAAAACACTGAATTTGATGTTGTAACCGTTTCAGGTGAAAAAAAGCCATTTGGAAAGTTTCCAAATGCGTTTTTTACATCTAAAACTATAAAGTCGGTGTTACGATATTAATTATTGCCTTCCTATATCAATGTGTTACTTAGTGCACTACAGAGCCTTATTTCTAATTTCCATTCAATAACATTGTTAATTTAATTAAAACTTGATAATATTTGACAACTATTTGCGACGTTGCCAACTTTCAGAATAAGCGGCCTTAAGAGTAAGAGGTAGAATCCCACTACAGGCAAAGCCAATTCCTTCATTTGTGTGTCTGTTGAGCAATGCAAGGCACGTCTCGACGCGTACTTCGCGCTGGCGATCATTGAGTTCGTAGGGCACCCATTTGTCAAGCTTTTTTACCCTGCCAATTTGACGCAAATGGACCAATATTGTTTTGACGCTAACGTCGCAAGCTGCTGCTAATTCAGCCGTAGATTGTGTATCATCAGCTTCCACAATCGCCATTAATTCGTCATTGTCGACCAAAGTCTTCGGACGACCGCGAGGTTAATTTTTTCAAGTCGAAATTTCCAGAACGGAAGCGAGCAAACCAATAAGGTGGTGCGTTGGTTTGTAGTGTTAGCTCCGTAAACATCGTTGATGTTACGTGCCGCTTGTGCCGCGTTGCTGCCACGACGTCGGCAGACGATCTCCGGCCACCGTAGGCGCGGGCATGCGGGCAACGAGTAATGGGCGACTCGCTGTCCGACCATGGACCATGCCCGGGTCGACGGCGCGTTATGTTCCACGCGCGCCTCAAGGAGTGTCAGCATGATGACGGCGCCCCCCTCTAGAGGGCCAAAGCCTGCCGGGATCGCGGGACTTATCTCATTACCGTGACCCTGGAACATAAAGGGCTATTGGGCGGACTCATATTATGATGTTTAACCACGAAAAAAAAAGACTACAAACCCACAAAGAGGCGACCCCACGCGCCCGGCATTTGTCGAGGCCATGCTGCGGGGCGAGATGGAGAGGAAAGCGGTCACCTCCTTCTGCGAAGCAGTTATGCAGGCGAAGGAGGAGGCTGGAAGCGTGAGGGAGAGGACAGCGTCCACCTGACAGCCCAGCTGCAGTGGTAGACGCCCACGGCGACAGACGTTGCAAGTCGATCTCCGGCCACCGTAGGCGCGGGCATGCGGGCGGCTCTAATGGGTGACTCGCTGTCCGACGTTGAACCTTGCCCGGTTATGCAAAGAGTGTCAGCATTATAACGGGGCCCCCATTTAGAGGGCCAAAACCGACTTACGGTTTACCGTGACCCCGGAACGTAAAGGGCTATTGAAGGACACCGTGGATTTTAGTCAGTACGAGTCTGACAGTCCTTCCCGCTCTGCCCTGGGTGGGAGACTCACATGATTATTTTACCACGCTAAAAAAAATGTCAGTTGCATTTAGCCACCAACTTTCCAATTGAATTAAAACTCCTTGGATATGCCTGACTTACCACCGCACAATTTGCAAATAAAGGTTGGCTTCGTATTAGTCATGCTTCGAAACATAAACCAACCAAAACTGTGCAACAGAACGCGTTTGGTGGTAAGTAAATTGATGAACAATGTGATTTAGGCCAATGCTTGAAAGTTTGTGATCTGAATATAGAAAATCCATGTTTTTCACATGGTCAGTTAGGTATATAATTATGTGGCATGTTCATGAGTCGGATGACCATCTGCGTTATGTGTTCTTGCGCGTGATAATAATAAAAAAATGTCGTCTATCAGAACGTGCTTCACTGTACAGTGCAACCCATGCACCAAAATACATGGCTAATTAAGAATAAATTATTGATTTTTGACTTGATTTTTTTAATTATTTTTGATATCCTAATAAAAAATCGAAAATCTGCTCATTTATTGCCTCTAAGGCGGAACAAAGTTCGCCGGGCCAGCTAGAGGTGGGTAGTGCCAGTTTATTTTTATACCGTAAATTACGAATATTAAAAATGTGAAAGTTTGTTTGAATGGATGTTTGGGGTGAATCCTGAGATTCGGCGTATTCAGGTGATTACCTTGGTGAAATTTATTTAAACAGATTTTGTATAAGTAACAATGTAATATAAAATCTAACTTCATTATAAACACTTTTAACGAATTGGCATCACTAATCTTTTGGCCGGATGGTTCCCTACTTATTGCGTTTTATTTTTATTTTTTTGGCCAGGGGAATCAAAAAAAGGTAGTAGAAAACCAATGTGGAAACTTTTTAGTTGAAACAACATTTCAAATTGATATTCGAACATGTGTTTTTTGTTAATGACTTGTGTCATTCTATTGAATAAAAGTCTTCTCTGTGCAAACAACTTTTTTACTTCCATATCCTAGTGAGTTGGGAGAGACTGTGAGATTTGTACTGACCAAAATCCACAGTGTTCCTTCAATGGCCTTTTACGTTCCAGAGTCATGGTTACCTGATGAGACACTCCAACGACCCGAGGTGTTAACCTTGGCCATCACGACTTAACCATAAATATGTTTTGTTAATACTTGTCTGAGTTTCATGTAATCCACAAAATAAACATGATAGTAAGCTAGGGTAACAATGTGTTAGAATACAACTGCTCAATTAATAGTTTCACTTTGACGTAAAATAAATTCATAAAAACCTTTTATAATATTATAATGTAAACTATGTTGAAAAATATCTGTGTATACCAATCATCCGAAATCCAATCAGTAGTTTTTAGAGAAAAAGTAACAAACACCCATCAATACATCCTCACAAACTTTCACATTTAATAATAAAGTAAGATTAGTTATACCTAATTATTATATAGATTAGTAAGCACAGTAAATGAATCATCAGTGTATAAATGTGAAGACCATAAGATTAAAGAAAGTCCAAAGAACTAATGGATGTACTGTGTGAGGGATTTGGTTATGGACTGTCCTTTTATGTCCTTGAACCGGTAGGTACCTCATTATCATCATCATCATCCTATAAATGTTCCCACTGCTGGGACACAGGCCTCCTCTCTGTGAGAGGTAGCGGGCCGTAATCTACCACGCGAGCCCAGTGCTGATTGGTAGATGTCACATGTCTTCGAATTTTTGGTTCTAGATGCCGGTTTCCTCACGATGTTTTCCTTCACCGTTTTGAGAGCAGTGGTGTTGAAATAAATTACGCAAAGTACTGCGCCTGACGGGGTTCGAACCCCCTACGAACGACCTACAACTCGTAAGTCGAGGCCGATACCACTGGGCCACCACTGCTCCTCATCGTCAGCCTACAGGTACATCATCAGCCTGTATTCGTTCACTGCTTGACATAGCATAGGCCTCTTCTAATGTACGCCACTGAGACCGGTCTTGATCTTTCCTTATCCAGTCTTTGCCGGCTGTCTTTCGCAGGTCGTCACTCCACCAGTATGAACAAACCAGTGCAGCACGTAACCCACTACCCAATTTGTAATTTTTTCCAATCGAATGTGAAAGTTCTGCTTTTAAATTCCAAAATCTGTTAAGCTTAAAATATATGGGTAGGTTGATGTGCTGGCGTCCACTGGCGTCTGTACGTATACAAAAGAATTTTATTACGTTACAATTACGATGAGTATCTATCCAGAATAAAAAAAAAACCTTAGCCAATAACTCGATACAAAACTTATAAAAGGCAATATCTAACTTGCGCCTGACTACTATTGCAATTGGAAAATAGTATTAAAACTGAAATGGACTTTGGAACCACTTCGGAAGTGTTAAAACCCTGGGGAGCAGCGTTATTGGGACCAGCTGAAATTGTATGGCCTGAAGTATAATAAAACGAAACAATATTAGATGTTAAGTTTTTATTTTGAGAGGTTGTTTCGAGCCACCGTAGACTGGATAGAAGATGGGGTAGGAAAGTATTGGAGTGAAGACCCCGAACGGGAAAGAGGAATGTATGGAGACAACCGACTACGTGGACAGACGATCTTGTTAAAGTGGCCGAAAGAAACTGGGTAACCATGACATAAAACCGCCAGAAGTGGAAAGATTTAGAAGAGACCTACACTCAGCATTGGGTGACTTTAATGTTGAAGAAGAAGGATCGATCTAGGACCAGGGCACGGTTTGACGGCGCGTCATGTTCCACACGCGCCTCAAGGAGCTGTCGGCAAACTGACGGAGCCCTATAGGGCTAAACTCTTTCCAGGGTCGTGAGACTTTCTTAAGAGGACACCATATCTCGGAAAGCACGTATAGCTGCTCGTCCCGCCGGCTGTCATTTGTAAGATCTTTGACAGTCGTTACTGTTAGAAGTAGGTACGAAAGTTTGAAAACCAGTTTTACTGTATGCTATTGTACTTATTAAGTATCCAGTTACTGGGTTGTGGAAGTCAGATAGGCAGTCTCTCCATGTAAAATTCTGATATTCAGCTGCATCCAGTTCGACTGGAGGCCGACCCCAACATAGTTGGGAAAAGGCTATGCAGATTGAAAAAATACCAGTGTTGCGGGAATCTTCAAAGAGTTACCACAGCACTGTAACGCAAGGGGCAGCTGCAGGAATGAAGTGGGATTTAGTCAAATTCTGACAGTACCTTCCTCTCCATCCAGAGCAGGAGAAGTCATTTGAAAATTGACCACTGTCTAAAAAGGTGATCTTTAAAATCCAAAAAAAAAATTACCGTTGCATACATTATAATTATGTATTATCTGTGACCATACCATATCTCTGACCGGGCCCCCGGCCGGGGTCCCGGGACTATCTTACCGGATAACCGTGACCCTGGAACGTAAAGGGCTATTGAAGGACCACCGTGCATTTTAGTCAGTGGCTGCTTTTCCACCAGAGATGCGCTATGTAGCTGTGCTGCGAGGATGTAAAAGCTGAGCTACGAAACTGTGTGACCGTTTCCACTGATGCTACGCTATGTAGCTGTGCGGTAAGATGTGCTATGAAGATGCGTAGCTGCGCTACGAAGATGTGCTGTCACAAGGTAGCTGTGCTATGAAGATGCGTAGCTGCGCTACGAAGATGTGCTCATGGTGTTCAAAGTTGCTTTAAGGCAATCACTTGCTTAATGCTTAATGAGAATAATGCAAGAATGTGAGAAAAAACAAACCAAATTTTAAATGTCAATAAGGTCGAAAATGGCTTGAATCTGTTTTTTTAACTTGCTATCGTTAAGCAATAAAAAAAACAGGTTCAAGCGATTTTCGACCTTATTGTCATTTATGCAAACACCGGATTTAATGAAGGAGCAATGTTAGCGAACGAGAATGTGAGAAAAAACAAACCAAATTTTAAATGTCAATAAGGTCGAAAATCGCTTGAACCTGTTTTTTCAATTGCTTAACGATAGCAAGTTAAAAAAAGCAACTTCAAGCGATTTTCGACCTTATTGACATTTATTCAACCACCTGACTTTAATGAAGGAGCAATGTTAGCGAACGAGAATGTGAGAAAAAACAAACCAAATTAAAAAATCGAAAATTATAGATAGTCAATATACATAATTGCGTGTCCTATCACTGTCTGTGCTATGAAGATGCGCAGCTCGAGCTATGCGATGTATCGATACTAGGGAAAACATGTGCGTGTGAACTGAGGGACCAAACTGGAATACGCAAAATAAAAATCGTAGGATTTAGTCGTAGACTTAAAACAATTGTGGAGTGGAACTCTCTGCCTGCGTCTGTGTTTCCAAACGCATACAACCCTAATCTCTTCAAAGTTAGAGTAAACAGGCTTCTTCTGGGTAAGCTCGCTCCATCGTCGACCTTGTCTTAGTCACTCTTGCCCTAGACTAAGGTCAAGAGCAAACCCATTACACATAAAAAAAAAAAAAAAAAAAATTGTAGAACAAATCTGGGAATTTGTAAAAAAATATATTAAAAACTACAGCCCTTAAAGTGTGGTCCCTCAGTCCTCACATACTATCAGCCATATCTCGAAAAGTATTGAATAAATTAAGGTTTTGTGACTACAGACATTTAGTAAAGAAATTGTAAAGATATTTACTGAATAACAGATCACAAAGCATCAAAGGTAAAAAATATACAACGACTAAACTGTGGTCCCTCAATCCTCATAAGAAAAATAAATAGTTTAGTGAATATTACCTAGTAAATCTTTCTTTTTCCACATGAAGTTTTAGTAAGAGTCTTAAAACATTTTGTAAAAATGAAATGAAAAAAAAATATCGACGCAATTTGCAGATAGCGAATAATAAAACTGGTCCCTCAATCCTCACCTCTACTGACATAAGTGCATGTATTAGCTGCTAGACGAGAGGATTATCAGAAAGTCTAGTGTACTTAACTTTTAGTAAAAAGTCTCTACTAAATAATAGGTACCTAAAATTGTGTATTTCTTACCTCTTAGCTGAGATAATATATTTTTTTAAATCTTATGACAATGGATAGAGTAGTGTGACCACACAATGAAACAAAATGTAGACAGTGCTATTATACTTTATTTAATATAGTATTAGACGAAACGAAAACAAGGATTATTTACAATTTAATGTTAGATATATTACATGTGGCGTATGTGTATTTTTTTTGTGGTAAATCGTCAGACTCGTACTGAATAAAATCCACGGTGCCCTTCAATAGCCCTTTACATTCCGGAGTCACGGTAATTCATAAATCCCGCGACCCCGGCAGGCTTTGGCCCTCTAAGGGGTGGCCCTTATTATGCTGACCCTCTTCGTGGAACACAACGCGTCGTCGAGCCGGGCGTGGTCCGTGGCGTATGTGTATTTAATAAAAAAGTGGTTTGCAAAATTAATTACTTAACCACTTATTATAATACTTTTGTCAGTACCTACATACAATAATTTTGAAGTATTGATCATCATAGCAAAAGAAACTATCGTTCTTATAATAGTGATATCGGTAGATAAAGGAAGATTATAATAAATAATACATAACTAAGTTTATTAGCAAGCTGATACCAAACTTGAAGTAACATTAAATTAAACTACCTTCATTTTTTATTGTACATTTAATGTGTATCAGCTCAGCGATTTTTACGTACGCATAGTGTTTATATGGATTAATAAAATAGAAAACTGAGAATAAGCTACACTTGACAACAACAATAGAAAACAAACATTAGACAAGGACATGACATGGACATGTGTCACTTGTGATGACCAACTTAGTTATAATTACGAGCTTTCAAAAATAATATCATTTGATTTGAATGGCACTGAAAGAAATTAACTTAAAAAAAACTACCATAACGGTAAACAACAAAATCATGGGCATCTGAATTCATTCCAGCATTAATTTCAGGGGGTGTTGGTCATTACCGATGTCACTGTTTTATGAATGAGCGTTTCTTTTGATATAATGATGAACATCTCAAAATGATTGAAAGTACTGATCAAAAAATATTCATTCATATCAAAAAATATTTATTCATAACATTTATTCATTACATTCATTAAGCTCCATCCAAAACTAAATTACTTAAATAAAAAGTAATTTGTTGATTTTGTAATCTACTTTTTATTAAATACACATACGCCAATATCTAACTTTAAATTAACCGTTCAACCTTGTTTTCGTTTCGTCTAATACTATATTAAATAAAGTATAATAGTACTGTCTACATTTTGTTTCATTGTGTGGTCACACTACTCTATCCATTGTTATATGATTTGAAAAAATATATTATCTCAGCTAAGGGGTAAGAAATACACAATTTTAGGTACCTGTTATTTAGTAGAGACTTTTTACTAAAAGTTAAGTACACTAGACTTTCAGATAATCCTCTCGTCTAGCAGCTAATACATGCACTTATGTCAGTAGAGGTGAGGATTGAGGGACCATTTTTATTATTCGCTATCTTCAAATTGCGTCGATATTTTTTTTTCATTTCTTTTTTACAAAATGTTTTAAGACTCTTACTAAAACTTCATGTGGAAAAAGAAAGATTTACTAGGTAATATTCACTAAACTATTTATTTTTCTTATGAGGATTGAGGGACCACAGTTTAGTCGTTATATATTTTTTACCTTTGATGCTTTGTGATCTGTTATTCAGTAAATATCTTTACAATTTCTTTACTAAATGTCTGTAGTCACAAAACCTTAATTTATCCAATACTTTTCGAGATATGGCTGACGGTCTGTGAGGACTGAGGGACCACACTTTAACGCCTGTTGTTTATTATATATTTGTTTACAAATTCCCAGATTTGTTCTACAATTGTTTTAAGTCTACGACTAAATCCTACGATTTTTATTTTGCGTATTCCAGTTTGGTCCCTCAGTTCACACGCACATGGGAAAACGACCCATAGCACGCATCCACAGCACGCAGCCATAGCACGCAGCCACAGCACGCAGCCGTAGCACGCATCCTTACATATAAAAAACACATCTTAGTTGAATACGTTTCCACCAGTGCTGTGCTATGTAAACCAGTGAATATGATTGGTGGATATCAAACGCATCCGCAGCAACGTAGCATAGCGCATCTTTGGTGGACAAGCAGCCTTACAGTCCCGCCCTGTCCTGGTTGGGAAGACTCATTTGATGATTTTACTACGATAAAAAAATAACATACCATATCTAAGTAAGGTACCCACTTTTTATCGCATTCAACTCTTTCTCAAATTCGCTTGGCATGTCGAAATGATGAATTTAACGGAAGGGTCTACGGATAAAACAAGAGATTACCCCCGGAGTAGCCATTAGATGACGGTGCGGTATTTTTAAAACATTTATTCAAGACTAATGTGGATCGTCAGCAGGTAATTTTTAGGGGTAATTTTGGCTGATGTAGCTGATATGGAGGATTTCGTTTTTCCCACAAGTAGATAGTCAAGGTAAGCCGCGCTTACTTAGACCGGTCGTTTCATGAGTGGTCATCATCCATAACATAACAGATTATGTACGTCAGGATTGAGGAGCCACATCAGATTTTAAAATCTGATTTCACCATTATTTAGCAGCAATGTAGCTGATTTTGCAGCACAAATTCTAGATTTAGCAGCAAAATATATCACTAGTTATATTAATGCAAAAGTGGCTCCTCAATCTAAACGTTTGAATTGAGGAGCCACCTTGGATCTCGGTAAGTAATAGATGCACATTGTTGAAACTTTTGCAGCATTTAGCAGCAATTGTGCATATTATCGTCTAAAAATTTGGCTACTGTAGCGCTAAAATCAAAGAAAATACATAATACATAATACATACATAATACTAAAATCAAAGATAATTGTGCAGATATCTTTAGCAGACATTTCTGCTAAATGTTAGTTTATCTGGCTTTAGATTCCGTTGAGAACTCAGGTGGCTACAGTCAAAAATATACAATTAGAACGTCAGGATTGAGGAGCCAAAGAAAATACGTTCATCTAAAAAATTTACTCTGTTTTACCATTTTATTCCTATACTGCAAAAACAAACACAACACCTGCTAAATGATCATTAAGATGAAAATATTAATTGATCGCTCACATCCAATATAATTTCAGCTCTAGCGTCTAGATTGAGGAGCCACACTAAAACTATTGTATTTTCTTTGATTTTAACGCTACAGTAGCCAAATTTTTAGACGATAATATGCACAATTGCTGCTAAATGTTGCAAAAGTTTCAACAATGTGCATCTATTACTTACCGAGATCCAAGGTGGCTCCTCAATTCAAACTTTTAGATTGAGGAGCCACTTTTGCATTAATATAACTAGTGATATATTTTGCTGCTAAATCTAGAATTTGTGCTGCAAAATCACCTACATTGCTGCTAAATAATGGTGAAATCAGATTTTAAAAATCTGATGTGGCTCCTCAATCCTGACGTACATAACAGATTTTCTTCCTCGCTTCGGAACTCGGAAAGTAGGTACACTGAATTTCTATTTTAATTTTTAGCGACACGGTTGGCGCTGTGGCTGAGAGATTGGACTTCTGCGCTACGTGTCGCGGGTTTGATTCCCGTACGGTCAAAATGTTTGTATGACATGATCCACAAGTAGTTGATCCGGGGTCTGTGTATGTGCAAAATCCTAGTGCGCGGAGGATTCATGTACAAGTCAAAATCCATGTCAAAATCAACAACATTGTAAATTGATGGATTTAATCCAAAGCAAGATGAACCGATAAAGCAAATTTTCAATTTCCGAACGGAATATTTGTGAACTACCTACATAATATTAATCTACGTAGATATATACGGCGCAAATATATTGTATTTACATTGAGGGAAATGGAATATCCTGTAAAATTGCCAATGTGATTTTTATCAAAACGGTTTTTTACGTTTGTAAATGATGCGATTTTCGTCTGTTTGATGTATTGGTTTTAAAAACGGTTTTGTACGAATGTACGTATCTATTATATATATCTTTGAGGGGAAATTGACGACTCGTTTTTTTTTTTAATCGAGGCCTATCGTGTCTGGCAGTCGACGTCTGTAGGCTGAATTACGTAATGTAATAAGTCTAGTATTCCGAACTTGAGGATGTCATATTTTCATTGTATAGAGTTGATATCCAATCCAATGCCAAATTTAGATGCACTTTAAAATTTGTTGCATTTTGGCCAGATGGACCGTAAACTTGGCATTGGATTGGGTTTCAACTCTTTGTAAGGCGAACAATTAAGTACCTAGCCGATAGGAACTTGGCCCCCTTTTTACCCGACTGCGCGATGCAAAGGAGGGTAATGTGTTTATCAGTCTATGTATGTATGTATGTATGTATGTATGAATGTATGTTTGCTTCTATGTGGCGTTCTAGAGACCAAACGCGTAGGCCGATTTTGATAATTCTTACGTCAATCAATTCGTCTTAACCTTGCGAGTGTCACTAAAGACATGACAGTAATCAAAATTCACCACAGCGACAACCAGACGCCATATTGTCAAAATGAAAAAATAAAAGTCGATGAACTATGTCAAGTGGGGTGTCGTTGAATAGGTATATAAATACAAAAAAAAAAAACAGTGAACAATGAATCGTAACTAAAAAGTGTAAAATAAAAAAATAATTTAAAAAAAAAAACAAAAAACCCGACTTCGTAAAAACTAATTTTGAAAAATACGTGAAAAAGTTAACATATATAAAAACTAAAAAGAAAGAAACAAGCCCAACAGAACAGCAGGAAGAAGCAGAACAGAACGACTCACAGTCGGGGCCCCTTGGGAAGATTTGATTGGTAAAATTTGAATGGGCCCCGACTGTGAGTCGTTCTGTTCTGCTTCTTCCTGCTGTTCTGTTGGGCTTGTTTCTTTCTTTTTAGTTTTTATATATGTTAACTTTTTCACGTATTTTTCAAAATTAGTTTTTACGCAGTCGGGTTTTTTGTTTTTCTTTAAATTATTTTTTTTTAACAGTCATGTTTTTGGTGGGATACTCTTTCACGCAAAAGCTACTGAACTGAACGGATTTGATATATAGTTCATAACCTGGATTAACACATAGGATAGTTTTAATCCCAAATTTATGTCCCCGTGGGATAATTTTCCGCTGGTAACAGCTAGTATGTTCTATTACAAACTAAAGTCTATTAAATCAAGTTAAATCGTAACTAACAGACCTATAAATAAATACTAACACGGAAATCAAACGAGAGAACAGTTCAACAGAAGGATAACGTATTTAGCGAAGCTTGGAACTTCCTAACACTTCTAATTGAAATGCGGTCGGTGGCACGAGCGCTCTGAAACGTCTGAATTTTTAACAAACTCGTCCGTACCGCGACTCAGGAGCAAGCATTTTGAATACATTTTATATTTAGCGACGCAACTTTCGCGACGGTTTTTTTCGCGTTTCGAGTTTGAGTTTTTATTTTATTTTTCTGTCTCACCTTTTCAGTTGGTGGTCGTTTTAGATTTTGCTGTACAAAGATGTTTTCGTGCGTGTTGAAATAAGGAACTAAACACTTGTGGCGAAGCTTCGGCCCATTTTGGTCAGTCTGAAGTAGCCCGCGGGCATGCGGGCGGCGAGTAAAGGGCTACTCGCTGCCCAACCATGGACCATGCCCGGGTCGACGGCGCGTTGTGTTCCACGCGCGCCTTAAAAAGCGTCAGCATAATGACGGGGCCCCCCTCTAGAGGGCCAAAGCCTGCCGGGGTCGCGGGACTTATCTCATTACCGTGACCCCGGAACATAAAGGGCTATCGAAGAACACCGCGGATTTTAGTCAGTACAAGTCTGACAGTTGGGGTGGGAGGACTCATTTGATGATTTTACCACGCTAAAAAAAAAAGTCTGAAGTAGCCGATTTAAAAGCTCTGGCACATACTCGTATAATTCCTCATAGCACCAAGAGAAATTCAATTTTATAAAGATTAAAAAAAAAACCTATAAGTAATCCTAATCTTAACTTCCTAACTAGTATTAAAAATGCGAAAGTACCTAAGTTTGTTTGTTATAATTATACCCTTGACGCCAAAACCACCGAACCGGTCATCCTGAAATTTTGTATACCTAAACTTTTTCAGGTCACAGAGACGGACATACCTTAGGATAAGCACTGTTCCCAGCAATAACGTTTATATGAAAATAGATGGCACCACAATAACAATATGAACGATCCGAATGGATGGTCAAATTCTACATTAATGCGAGAGAAGCCAGGTGCAAAAGCTAGTAGACATGCATGTTATTTCCTTTAACAAACCAATCTTCCACAAGTGCCTTCCCTCGGAAACGTTAAAAAATTAAAATTCATACGGCGTAAACAAAATTAGGGCTATAGAAAAATGCAGTGTACAGCGAGAACGTTCTTTATTTAATTTGCTAGCGACCGACCAAATTGAATTCCTCTGTCGCCATTTTTTTTTGCATATTTTTTCTGTTTTCTAATTGGTTGGGGTGTGTGGCATTCATTTGTTTGGTTCACCGGTTAAGCTGCAATGTCTGACTTCCAACGTAAAAAGTCCTTTTGTAATTCCAATCTATTCTTTGTACTAAATCATAGAATATAACTGAGGAAGCTCTGTATGGATTTATTCAGAAAACATATAAGTATAACGTTTTAGCGCCTGATAAAAAGTGAATAGCAAACTGCAATCATGATACTAGCGGTTGGAGTTGTTTTTAGGCGCAAATATTAATGCTTTTATGTGTCGTAAATTCATCTATCGTGCGTTTGTGAATATGTTTCTCTCTTATCGAGTTATTCGGATTGTAGGGCGTCTAGAACAGCCACTTTTAGCAACTCGTCTAAAAGTGATTCATTTCATAAAATGTAAAATCGTCAGTAATTCTCCTAATATTCGAATAATGGTTTGCGCGGAACCGTATTCAATTCATTTCTTTACTGAACATGAACTTATATTAGGTCTTTACCTATGAAATTGCCGTTCTGCAGTACTGGCCATTTCAAATCAAAATAATTTTTGTTTGGCTAAGAATTCTAATTTCAAATTAGGTAATTTTATTTTAATAACATGGATTTTTTTTCAAAAGTACCTAGTCATTTGTTTATTGATTAGTGTTACATTTTTATCGCATTTCAATCTTTTTCGTCATCATGGATATGGATACGTTAAAAATTCGAGTAATTATGGAATATGAGTACCGTCGCGTCGGGAAGCTCTGTCAAAGTGGTGACAAGAAGATTTTTGTACAATATTATGAAAAGATGTCCGCAGAACGATATCAACAAGAGATTAGAGTTTTTAGAAACGGAGGTTTTTAAATTTATGAATTATTCCGAAGTTGATAAAACGCAATTTAAACACAAAATGTCTCAAGTTAAATCACAGTTTAAGACAAAATGGATGTCAGTGCATAAAAAAGAAGAATCATTTTTAAAAAACTACGATGAGTGGCTTAATGGTACCGTGTCATTTTCCATGGTTTCTTCAGGACCCTCTCAACTAAGTAGTTTTGGTCGCCCCCCTAAATCATTTGAGCGGTCAAGTTTACGGACAAAAAGACGTAAAACTGAAGAATTGAGAAGAGAAACACCGCAAAAACTTATGTTTGCTGCACAGATGACCCATAAAGCAGATGTTTCAAAAGTTCTGCAAGATCTTACCACATCTCCAAAACGTGCTTCTAAATATCGGAAAGCATTTATAGCCGCACAAAATAAATCAAAAGAACATCTCACTCCAGAAAAAGCGTTGCAAATTTTGGTTGATGCGGGGCTGACAAAAGCACAATATGAGATAGTAAGATCTGGTGCTAAATCAATCTATCCTTGTTATTCTTTAGTAAAAGAAGCCAAGAAAAAATGCTATCCGAACAGCGAAGCTTACCGAATAACACAAACTTGTGCTGAAGTAAGACTTCAGGACTTATTAGATCATACTTCAATAAGACTTGCGTTGTATTTGAGTGATGTTTTACAAACTTTAAATCAGGAAGAAAAAAATAATATTCAATTGATAACAAAATGGGGCTGTGATGGGTCTCAACAGGCCCAATATAAACAAAAATTTGATAACAGCATTCATAGTGATGCTAATATATTTCAGAGTTCACTAGTGCCATTAAGATTGATAGTCAAAGGAGATACGGACAAGTTATTATGGCAGAATCCTACTCCGTCATCACCGCGTTTTTGTAGACCAATCAGAATTAGGTTTGTGCATGAAACCGTTAACATCACTAATGAAGAGATTAATGACATCCGAAGTCAAGAAAAAAACTTACAAAAATCTATACTGCCTGACAACATGGCAATCCAACACATTTTATTATTTACAATGGTAGATGCCAAAGTCTGTAATGCTGCAACTGATACGAAGTCTACGATGCGGTGTTACATATGTGGAAAAACTTCAAAGGACTTCAATAAATTGGAAGAGACAGAAAAAGTAATCAATCCAGAAACACTCAAATTTGGTTTATCAATTCTACACGCCCGCATAAGGTTTTTTGAAAGCCTCTTACATTTGGCGTATAAATTGCCGATAAAAAAGTGGCAAATGAAGCTCACTCAGCAAGAAAAAGACATGATTGCTTTGACAAAGAAGTCAATTCAAGACAAATTTAAAGATGAACTGGGCCTGCTAGTTGATATTCCCAAGGCAGGATTTGGAAATACAAATGACGGAAATACTTCCAGACGTTTTTTCCAAGATCCTGCCTTGGCATCCAGGATAACTGGCATTGACGAAGATTTAATTTTCAGATTCAAAATAATCTTAGAGACTTTGTCTAGCGGATTTGAGATTGACATTATTAAATTTAAAAATTATACTACAGAAACAGCAAAGCTGTATGTGCAACTGTATTCTTGGCACCCTATGACCCCCACTCTTCACAAAGTGTTGATTCATGGTGCGACAGTAATTTCTGCAGCTCTTCTACCTATAGGTCAACTTTCTGAAGAGGCCGCAGAGGCAAGAAATAAACATTTTCGCCTCTATAGGTCAAATTATGCGAGAAAATTCTCGAGAGAAGGCTGTAACAGAGATGTGATTGATAGGTTACTGTTGACCTCTGATCCATTCTTATCATGCTCAAGGTCCGTTTCAAAAAAAATAACTAAAGCGTTTTCCAAAGAAACTTTGGACATGTTAATATGTTCAGCACAGCTATCTGTGCATGAAGAAGAAGAAATTGGGTCGTCTGATGATGATGATGTGGACGAATAACTATATTGTAATTATTTTTTCTTCAACCCAGCGTTTTGTAATGATGGAAATGTAATAATAAGAAATTTTTTTAAATATATTTAATGAAGATTTAATCACTTTTTCGTTTTATTTACGATGCTTTACACAAAAGACATTTACAATATGCTTAGAGGAGTACTCTTATTAAAAACTAAAAAATAAAACACGAATAACTACCCAAAAATACTTATGGCCGAATTTTAACGTCCAATACTCCTCTGTGCGACGTCCGACGCCGTGGGCGTCTACCACTGTGGCTGGGGTGGAGGGAAGACGCTATCTTCTCCCTCACTTCTGCGTTAAGCGGTTTTGGCTCAGGAGAGGCAGAACAGAGGCGGGGTATTAAAGTTTAAGGGAAGGACTTTAAGGCGTCTGGCAGAATGATTGGCCCATCGGATTGGTCTGGCAGCTTACAAAAGGTCTTAAAATAGTACCATAAGTAACATCATGTAAAATGTAGGCTTGCTAAAATGACGTAGTTGATTTTATCCACCTTCAGGTCGCGCTACCTGTGGAAGGGTCCCGCTTTCAAGATAGTAAGTACGCATACCGGTACTGTCTTAACTTTATAGTAGACTACAATCAAAATTTCAGCTTTGCTAAAATGACGTAGGTCTGGGGGCTCTGGGATCTCACTCTATAGTACTTTTTGTTCAGATCCCTTATTCAATTTCGGCACCAACACCTTCTTCGTGATCACGTTACTACGTTTTATGTCACGTCTCACGGAAACAGGATAAAAATTTGATCATCTTGGTGGCGGCATAGCATTAATAATTATGATAATATCGGCACAATAAACTTAGAAACTTAATACAAACACATCGACCGGTCAATTGATGTTTTGACACAGGTTTTGATTGATAAATTTTTCGTTTTGCTGTCACTCCATGTCAGTTGCGTTTTATGATACCTCGTTTTATGTCACGTCCCACAGAAACGGGATAAAAATAGAGATGCGCAAAATGTGTCAGTAAAAAGAAATGAATGAAGTATATCTTTTCACTTGATGAAGTAGTCCACTCATTTAGTTCAGTACTTCAGTTAGTTCAGTACTTCAATTAGTTCAGCAAATCAGAACGAGAACTGACTGAGATGATTGACTGAACTAGTGATTTACTGATGCATTTCACTAAATCACTAGTTCACTGGACTAGTTCACTGAACTAGTGATTTAGTGAAATGATGCATTTCATTGAATCAGTAAAGTCCTTCATACTATAAACAAGCTTAGGAGTCTTAGGACTGTCAACCTAGAAATATAATTGTATGTCTTGTGTTTTTTGTTCTTCTTCATTCTGTTTTGGTTTACGTACACTGTTGTACGTTAATAAGACTGTATTCCTATGACTATAAAGTTCATATAAGGGTGATAAGACTAATTACTGTTGTAACATGGTACATATTTCCGTAGTCACGTGGTGGTGAGGCGCCGTAGTCGCTCGTTACTTCATCAGCCAACGTTATTCGATCAGCCGACGAAGTAACTCGAACATGTACGAGTGAGAGAGTGCCTTGGCTGAATGTGTGTGAGTAAAGCGGGCGTATCGTCCATGGTGCACTCAGCCATGCGCGAGAGAAAAGAAACACTGAACTAAATGAAGTAGAGACACATTTGAATGGCCACTGAATGAATGATAAGTTAATTTTGGGAAATGAAGTAGTTCATTTCCTTCAATCGTTCGCGAACTACCCATGTCTAGATAAAAAAAAAAAACAAAATAAAATAGGTAAAAAGTATCCTATATGTTACTCCTGGTTCTAAGCTACCTCACCACCAATTTTCAGCCAAATCGGTTCAGCCGTTCTTGAGTTATAAATAGTGTAACTAACACGACTTTCTTTTATATCTTCACATTGCGGAAGTAAGCAGGAGGGTGTTTTGCTCGTTTCAGTCCCTCAAACGTCTCCAGAAGTTTCTGCCATTACCAACTAAAATAACTCTCGCTCAGTCTCTTCTTCTACCTTTACTTGACTACGCTGATGTCTCCTTTCTCGACGCAACTGAGGAAATTCTCGACAAGCTCGATCGTCTGCAGAATTTGTGTATCCGCTTCACTTTCGGTCTTGGAAAGTACGACCACGTGTCGGAATTTCGGAGACGGCTGAAGTGGCTACCTATTCGGCAGCGTCGAGATTCTCATGTCCTTTCTTTTCTGTTTTCTGTGCTTCATAATCCTAGCTTTTCCCAGCGGCTTCGCTCGCCCCCCCCCCCCCCTATTGCCTATGCCACTCAGGACCAAACCAGACCAGACCAGTTGAAATCGGACCAGTAGTTTTTGAGTTTATCCATTACAAACAAACAACCAAAAATACAAAGTTTTCCTCTTTATAATATTAGTGTAGATGATGATGGAACTTTGACTTTCAATAACTCCGCTACCGTACAGCGTACATGATGGATTTTCTATATTCAGACCTCAAACTTTTAAGCATTGGCCTTGTGATTTGTTAGCGAATGCAAGACGGATCGGAAATTGGGGTCGTTTAAACTCAAACGGCATATCGTTTGGGATCCTAGAAATAAGAACTTCCTCACCTTCGAATTTTCCTTTGAATATCGTCGCGTAAGTCACATTGTTCTTCAATTTACTTACCACCAAATGCGTTCTGTTGCACAGTTTTGGCTGGTTTATGTTTCAAAGCATGATTACTACGAAGCCAACCTTTGTTCGTAAATTGTGCGCTGGTAAGCCAGGCATATCAAAGGGGTTTTAATTCAATTGGAAAGTTGGTGGCTAAACGCAACTGACATTTTTTTTAGCGTGATAAAATCATCATGTAAGTCCTCCCACCCAGGGCAGAGCGGGAGGGACTGTCAGACTCGAACTGATTAAAATCCACGGTGTCCTTCAATAGCCCTTTACGTTCCGGGGTCACGGTAAATCGTAAGTCCCGCGACCCCGGCAGGCTTTGGCCCTCTAAAGGGTGACCCCGTCATAATGCTAATCTTTGAGACGCGCGTGGAACACAACGCGCCGTTGACCCCCGGCATGGTCCAAGGTCAGACAGCGAGTCACCCATTACTCGCCACCCGCATGCCAGAGCCTAAGTACGGTGGCTGGAGATCGTCTGGCAACGTCCGTCACCGTAGGCGTCTACCACTGCGGCTGGGGTGGAGGGAGGACGCTGTCCTCTCCCTCACGCGGCGCGCCTCCTCCTTTCATAGCATGACTGCTTCGCAGAAGGAGGCGACCGCTTCCCACTCCGTCTCGCATGGCCTCGACCAATGCCGGGCGCGAGAGATCTTCGCCTATCGCCGTCGGCGTCATAAGGACACGGCGGTGCTCTGCCCAAGCGGGACAGTCCTGCACCGTATGCTCCACCGTGTCCTCCGGGCGATCCTCGCAATGGTGACACCCAGGCGTTTCTTCTGTTAAAGAAGTTTGTATGCTGGATACATTCGTTGCTAGGTAACTTTGTTTATAAAAGTAGTATGTCACATTGGAAAATTATTGAAATAAAAAGTCAACCATTTTTACGAGTTTTACTAAAATCTGTTCAAAGATATTTCCAACAGGTTATGGGCCCAGACCGTGCCTCGTTAATGTGTAGGGCAGTCATATATAGTAAATTCGACAAGGTATAAAGATGGAAAGTTCAACGAGTTCGATCAAAAAGCTCACAGGCCGAAATAATTATGGCAGTTGGGCCTTCAGCATCGAAATGCTATTAATAGATGCGGGGCTCTGGGACTGTGTGAGTGAAAGTTTCGTTACTACCAAACCTGAAGACCGGAAACGCGACGAAAGGGCAAGGGCAAAGATTTGCCTGTCAATAGCAGAACAGTGCATCACCATTGTCAAGAATGCCAAAACCTCATGGCAAGCATGGAATGCGCTCAAAAAGGCCTATGCTGACTGTGGTTTAATAAGAAGATTAAGTCTGCTGCGGAAGCTATTTTCATTGAAACTGGATAATTTCCAAAATATGGATGCCTACGTCAATGAAGTGCAAGCTACGCATCAAGCTCTGGAGGCAATCCAAGCTGCACTGAATGATGAATTCATCGCGGTTATTCTCTTGGCTGGTTTGACAGATTCTTACGACCCTTTGGTGATGGCCATGGAACATTCTGGCAAGGAATTATCATCGGAGAACGTAATAGCGGCTCTTCTGCGTGAAGGTCACCGACAGCAAGTGAATGATGATAAGGACAATACGGTGTTAGCTAATGTTGCAGGTAGTAGTGGTAGTGGTAGCGCTCGTAAGAAAATAGTTTGCCATTTTTGTAAAAAGAAGGGTCACTTTAAATGGCAATGTAAGCTCTTCAAAGCAAAACAAGACAAGACTGAGAGCAATTTAGCGGCTGTAGGTAAGAGTATTTATGATGAATCTACTGATTTTGTTACTTTACTTGCTGCTAATGGGGATAATTGCTGGGTGGTAGACAGTGGTGCGACATCACACATGACATCAAATAGGTCTATTTTAACGCCTATAGGAAGCAGTTCGAAAGCAGTTACTTGCGCGAATAATGACAAAATAGTATCGACCTCGCAAGGTACTGTAAAGTTGGACGTACGTCACAAGGGACGTCCATTAGGACTGACAATGAATAATGTGTTGTTGATTCCAGAACTAGTCACTAACTTGATGTCTGTTGGCAAGTGCACTGATAATGGCAAGGTTGTAGTGTTTGACAAATATCGTTGCAGAGTTTTCGATGGTAATGTATCTGTGGATGGAAACGTACTGTTTACAGCGCCACGCAAGCAAAACGGACTCTATGTTTTAGGTTCGGGGAGTAACAAGGCGACGGTACTCTTAGGAGAAAGTCAGGATGACTTTGAGTTGTGGCATAGGAGATTGGGCCACTTATCCCAATCTGAAATGCATAAACTTAAGAACATCGTCAAGGGCCTTAGTTATAGCCTTGGGAACTGCAGGAACCCTTGTGTACCATGCAGTCAAGGCAAGCAATGCGTGAAGAAGTTTCCAAAAAAGAAATTCAATAGAGCTTCACAAATTTTGGAGCTGGTCCATAGTGACGTTGCGGGTCCCATTGAGGTAGAGTCATGGGGCGGCAAAAGATACATACTGCTATTCGTTGACGACTATAGCAGGAAAGTTTTTGGCTATTTGCTGAAATGCAAATCAGAAGTTTTCGGGAAGTTCCGTGAGTTTCAGGCATTAGTTGAAAATCAAACAGGCCAAAAGATTAAGAAGTTAAGGAGCGACAATGGTGGTGAGTACACCAGTAAGGAATTCCAGGATCATCTGAAAAATCATGGAATTCAACATCAGACAACTATAGCGCACACTCCACAGCAGAATGGAGTTGCGGAGAGAACCATCCGGACAATCGTCGAAAAGGCAAGATGCATGCTAGCAGAAAGCAATCTCAATAAGAGATATTGGGGTGAAGCAGTTCTAACGGCGATTTATCTGAAAAATCGCTCACCCACTATGGCTGTTTCGCAACAGGTCCCTGAACAGGTGTGGACCGGAAAGGCGGTGATTCTTTCGCACTTAAAAGTGTTTGGTTCAAAGGCACAAGTTCTTATTAAGGATGGAAGTCTCAAAAAGTTTGATTCTAAGACACGAGAACTTATATTTCTTGGCTATAGTGAGAATCAAAAGGGGTTTAAGTTTGCTGATGTTAAAAATAATCCAAGGCGGATTATTGTTGCTCGGGATGCTGTGTTTGATGAGAGGTTACCAAATCAGTCTAAGGACAATATGGATTTTCTCGGACCTCCAAACAAATCACCAACTAAGATGCCAGTGGTGGATGTTCCTGAAGAATTTTTCGTAGTCCCCATTACAGGAGGGACTACCGGGGCTATGGAAACTGAGGAGGAAGTTCCAAGTCAGAGCGTACCTGCTCCAGCAACCGGGTCCACCACACCCGAAAACGTTGTAGTTGAATCTGAAGAGTTCCATGATTCAATGGATTCCATCTCCGATTCTGACAGAAGCGAAGAACGAGAAGCTGAACCAGCTGTAGAGGGGCCTCGATACCCTCAAAGGACCAGAGTTCCAAATAGACAGGAAGATTTTGAATATAATTTTCTCAGCGTGCATGATCCTGTGTCGGTACAGGATGCAATGGACCGCGGAGATAAGGACCTGTGGTTAGATGCGATGAAGCAAGAGTACGACTCGCTCATCGAAAACGGAACCTGGGAGCTGGTGGATCGCCCAAGAGGAGCGAATGTAGTCAAATGTAAGTGGCTATTTAAGCTGAAGATTGGTGCTGACGAGACAGTGCAGCGCCACAAAGCAAGACTGGTGGCTAAAGGGTATTCCCAGAAGTGGGGGGAGGACTACTCTGAAACCTTTGCACCCGTGGTTAAACTGTCGTCGGTCCGACTACTGCTGGCGCTATCGGCAGAGAATGGATTGACAGTACATCATATCGATGTCACGACCGCTTTCCTTAATGGTGATCTTGTTGAAGACCTGTATATGGAACAGCCTGTATAAGGAAAGGTTTGCAAGCTGAAGAAGGCCATATATGGTCTGAAGCAGGCAGCACGATGTTGGAACGTGAAGGTTCACGCTTACATAATTGAAATCGGGTTCACGAGGTCAAAATATGACCCATGCGTGTACCTGAAGAAGGTCAAAAGCAAATTTCTCGCAATTGCCTTATACGTAGACGATTTCTACATTTTTGGGCATGACATTGACGAAATTCAGGCCGTGAAAGCGAAGATTGGGGACGCCTTCAAAGTTAAAGACTTGGGATTGGCAAAGGACTGCCTGGGCATGGAGCTCACGCAAAGGAAGGGACAAGTGGAGCTCAACCAAAGACACTTTATAAAGAAGGTCCTCCGAAAGTATAAAATGGAAGATTGTAAAGTTGTCGCGACTCCTACAGAGTCTAATCTCAGATTGGAGAAAGGCGATCCAACTGGAGATATGAGTTATCAGGAGATTGTGGGTTCACTCATGTACCTGTCCTGTGGCACACGACCTGACATCACATTCATAGTGAGCTACCTGAGTCAGTTTAATTCTTGTTGGAATTCGACTCACATGGCTGCACTCAAGAGAGTGCTGAGGTACCTAAAGGGTACAGTAGATCACAAATTGGTCTACAAGAAGACTGGCAATCCTCTGGTTGCATATGCCGATGCGGACTGGGGTGCCAACGCTGATGGACATTCGTTCACAGGTTACATGCTTACCCTTGGCAGTGCTGCGGTTTCCTGGCAAACCCGCAAGCAACGTTGCGTCGCACTCAGTACGGCTGAAGCAGAGTATATCGCTATCTGCGAAGCAGCGAAAGAGATAGTTTGTGCCAAAGGTCTCTACCATGAACTGACAGGTCAGAATAAAACGATTGATCTTTTCAGCGACAGCCAAAGCGCTATAAAATTAGTGTACGTGCCAACAGTCGGTAGGAGGTCTAAGCACATAAACATAAGATACCATTATGTGAGGGAATTGGCCGAGGCAAATGAAATTTGTATCAAATATTGTAGGACTGATGAGATGCCTGCTGATATCTTCACAAAAGGACTTACTAGAGTTAAGCAGGACTACTTTAAAAAATGTATAGGCATACAGTGGGGGTGTTAAAGAAGTTTGTATGCTGGATACATTCGTTGCTAGGTAACTTTGTTTATAAAAGTAGTATGTCACATTGGAAAATTATTGAAATAAAAAGTCAACCATTTTTACGAGTTTTACTAAAATCTGTTCAAAGATATTTCCAACATCTTCGTCGTATGGTTGTATTGAATTTATGCCGTTCTAGTACATTTTTAGGGTATTCAGTATTCACCGAAATACTTTTTTAGCATTGAAGACCGGTGGGCGCCGGACGGCATGAACATATTCTTCATGTTTTCCTAGTACTTTTTGTTCAGATCCCTTATTTATATTCGGCACCAATACCTTCTTCGTGATCATGTTAATACGTTTTATGTCACGTCTCATGGAAACAGGATAAAAATTTGATCGTCTTGGTGGCGGGATCGCATTGATAATTATGATAACGGCACAATAAGCTTAGAAACTCAATACAAACACATCGACCGGTCAATTGATGTTTTGATTGATACATTTTTCATTTTGCTGTCATTCCATGTCAGTTGCGTTTTATTATACCACGTTTTATGTCAAGTCCCACGGAAACGGGTTAAAAAAAAAAAAAAACTAAGGTAAAAAGTATCCTATATGTTTCTCCTGGTTCTAAGCTACCTCCCCGCCAATTTTCAGCCAAATCGGTTCAGCCGTTCTTGAGTTATAAATAGTGTAACTAACACGACTTTCTTTTATACAGGGTGTCCAGTAAAGAATGGATAACCTCGGAATGGCTCATAGTAGAACAAAAGGCGATTCAGAAAAAAATCCAAAAAAAAAATCAATACCGAGTATTTCCTAAGATATGTAACTTTTAAGAATATTGATAATTTTTGGTACCCTACTTTACATTCTTGCACACCGCGACCACAAATTGATGAAATACACCATTTTTTTACTGTTAAAATAATCTACATTAACTGAGCTGATAGACGAGCAATAAATAGTAACACTGTTAATACACGGCTTTTCAAAAAATTAACTCGAATTAGAGCTTTAGTGAAAAAAATGAGAATAAATTTCGTTATGACAAAGTTTAAGCAACCATAGCACGAAAAAAACGTATGACAACACACATGACCAATAATTTTAAAATATTCTGCACTTAATGCAGATTTTGAAATGATATTACTTATCATTGTACGTAATGTAAATAATGAATTATTGCTAATTGTGTTTGAAAGGAGAGAAAATTACTGCTGAAAAAAGTTTGAAACATTTAGGTATTCCAGGTAAACCCCATACATTTTAAGAATTTCACCGAAGTAAAAAAAAGTCTCATCTTCTAGACGCTTTGAATGACACCTATTTCAAATCTGTTGGATACCTTCACCCACCTTCACCCAGGTTAGGTTAGGTAAGCCAATTTCTCTCCTTTCAAACACAAATAGCAATTATTCATTATTTTCAATAGGTACAATAATGAATAATACCATTTTGAAATCTGCATTAACTGCATTTCATTTTAAAATTATTAGTCACCTGGGTTGCCATACGTTTTTTTCGTCATTGTACCTATTGAAGATAATGAATAATTGCTATTTGTGTTTGAAAGGAGAGAAATTTGCTAACCTAACCTGGGTGAAGGTATCCAACAGATTTGAAATAGGTGTCATTCGAAGCGTCTAGAAGATGAGACTTTTTTTTCTTCGGTGAAATTCTTAAAATGTGTGGGGTTTACCTGAAATACCTGAATATTTCAAACTTTTCTCAGCAGCAATTTTCTCTCCTTTCAAACTCAATTAGCAATAATTTATTATTTACATTAGGTACAATGATAAGTAATACCTTTTTGAAATCTGCATTACGTGCATATTATTTTAAAATTATTGGTCACCTGTGTTGCCATACGTTTTTTTCATGCTATGGTTGCTTAAACTTTGTCTCAATGAAATTTTTTCTCAATTTTTTCACTAAAGTACTAATTCGAGTCCATTTTTTAAAAAGCTGTTTAGTAGCAGTGTTATTATTTACTGCTCATCTATTAGCACAGTTAATGCAGATTATTTTATCAATAAAAAAATGATGGAATTCATCAATTTGTGGTCGTGGTGTGCAAGAATGTAAAGTAGGGTACCAAAAATTATCAATATTCTTAAAAGTGACATATCTTAGGAAATACTTGGTATTGATTTTTTTTTTGTATTTTTTTCTGAATCGCCTTTAGTTCTACTATGACCCATTTCAAGGTTATCCATTCATTACTGGACACCCTGTATATATAGATTAGGTATAACTAATCTTACTTTATTATTAAATGTGAAAGTTTGTGAGGATGTATTGATGGGTGTTTGTTACTTTTTCTCTAAAAACTACTGATTGGATTTCGGATGATTGGTATACACAGATATTTTTCAACATAGTTTACATTATAATATTATAAAAGGTTTTTATGAATTTATTTTACGTCAAAGTGAAACTATTAATTGAGCAGTTGTATTCTAACACATTGTTACCCTAGCTTACTATCATGTTTATTTTGTGGATTACATGAAACTCAGACAAGTATTAACAAAACATATTTATGGTTAAGTCGTGATGGCCAAGGTTAACACCTCGGGTCGTTGGAGTGTCTCATCAGGTAACCATGACTCTGGAACGTAAAAGGCCATTGAAGGAACACTGTGGATTTTGGTCAGTACAAATCTCACAGTCTCTCCCAACTCACCTTGTTTGGGAGGACTCATTTGAAGATTTTCCAAGAAGAAAAACAAAAAAAAGTTAACACCTTGTTTCTCACACACAAACTTGTAAGTTTCACCTCAGGCAAGTACCAGTTTATCATTTTTAATACAATATGTACTTTCTTAGTTCATTTTGGACATCTTGCTTCATCTTGCAAAACAACCTTGTGATAATCTGGTCTTGTATCTGATTAATTAATTGTTTATTCAACAGCTGATAACTTACAACTGGCTGAATGATCAATTGCTGTGCAGGGTGCCAGTAGTGCATACAGTTGAAACTCACATACATATTTGTAAATGCAGCCATGACACAGGAGAAATTCCTAGTGCACAGAACACACTTAAAAAAAAAGAAAATTAAGTCTAACACTATGTCTGTCTTGCGGTCTCTCATAACCGACTTAATTAACTGTGACACCAGACATGGCCACATCTTACATGAAAATAGAATGAAAGACCAATGTCCATCACCAATCAAATTTTTAGGCCACCTAACTTGTGACCAACATCCTGTCATGGTACAAACAGTTTTTACTGGGAATCATCAGTAGTTTCTTCATCTTAGGCCTCATTTTTGCTTTTTGGCTACACTGAGTCGAAGAGCAAATTAAAATAAAAATAGTAACATTTCCATGCCGCTTTGATGGTAGTGACGAAAGTTTGCAAGTTGAAGTGGCAATGGGCAGGCCACATCGCTCGTAGAACTGACAACCGATGGGGAAGGAAAGTTCTCGAGTGGCGACCACGGACCGGAAGACGCAGCGTAGGTAGGCCTCCCACTAGGTGGACCGACGACATCGTGAGGGTCGCGGGCAACCGATGGATGCAAGTGGCGAATTGTCGTTCGGCGTGGCGGTCTAAGGGGGAGGCCTATGTTCAGCAGTGGACGTTTTCCGGCTGATGATGATGATGACTAAATATGACAGATGAAAATCCACTGGTAAATATTTAGTAAATTTAAGATAGACGAATGCCACATCATGGTCATGCCTGGCCTGGAAGAACTGTGTCATTCCTTGTGCCTATGTTAACGTAACGAAAATATGGATTTAAAAGCTTAAAACTAACAAGCTCAATTCAATTTGGTAAAAAGTATCATTGCTAGGTATTCTTAGAGGTGAATAATGCGTAAATTGTATTATATATTGCATTTTACACTGATTCACTATAGCTTCAGTTTGATCGTCACTAAAACCACTTAAAGTCGAACCTGTCTTATGATTTTAGATGAGAATTTATCTGAGTTTTCATGAAGAAACAAAACCTATATACAAACGCTCATGCCTTCGTTGTTGGGTGCCATCATGCATGACATTTTGAATTTTTGATTGACATAATTCCATTTGGTGTTACCAGCTTATGGAAATACAAATAAAAAAATACCAACAAGACTGGCAAATCTCAAGGAACTACAATATTCACACAACCTAATACAATATATTATAATATGACTTATGAGGAAGTCTAAATAATGCACCGGCGGTTGCAAATAAGCGTGAAAATCCGTTAGGTATGACGTAAATTCATTGTAATGTGAAGATGTTGAAAAAGTATTGACCAACAGAACAAGCAACGGGTGAAAAACAGGGTGGAAGTGTTTGTGTGTGAAAATTATACAAGGTACAAAGTGGTTACTAAATTAATTCAGATGACAACCAAATAGACAGAAGTTCCTGGAAGACACTGACCAATGACACAATACGATCAGGTGGCCTACCATGACGTCTTAAAGCGTGAGTAGTTACGCTCAGGGAACGAGATGGCGCTAGACGGCTTGTACAACTCTGTCTCTTTCCCACAGCCTAAAGACTCACGCTTTAAGACGTCATGATAGGCCACCAGAAATCTAAAAATGTCCGGCAAAAAATAAATAATTTATTCAGAAGCCTTAGACTGAAAATTAACCCTAGTCTCATCATCATCAGCCTATAAATGTTCCCACTGCTGGGACACAGGCCTCCTCTCTGTGAGAGGGAGTGGGCCATAATCCACCACGCGGGCCCAGTGCGGGTTGGTGGATGTCACATGTCTTCGAATTTTTTGGTTCTAGGACATGCCGGATTCCTCACGATGTTTTCCTTCACCGTTTGGAGAGCGTTTGATTCGGTCGGGTTCGGCAGCATTCGGTAACCTCCGTCAGGTCTTCTCGTCGTCCAATCAATGCGTGCGTCCTACCAGATGACCTACGGTGGCGAATCATGGAAACTCACAGTGAGTGATACTAGTCCACCAATTTAAAGTCGCTCAGCGAGCTATGGAACGAGCTATGCTCGGAGTAACTTTGATGGATAGAATCCGGAACGAATTGGCGGGCGGAAACATTGAGAGGGGCCTATGTCCAGCAGTGGACGAATACAGGCTGATGATGATGATGTTTTGAGAGCAATGGTGATGAAATAAATTACACAAAGTAACAAGTGGCTGGCTGTGTTCGAACCCACGACCTACAACTCGTAAGTCGGGGCCGATACCACTGGGCCACCACTGCTCTCAACCCTAGTTTCCCAACTCTATTCTAATTAAGAAAAATGCGACGCATATGATTATAATAACATAAAATATTATGAATGCGACTAAACAACTATGTACTATCGCCCAATGTATATACTGACCCCCGTAAAGACTATTTCTGCTTGCAGAGTTATAACTTTCACTTCCTAGGCCCTTTGTTTTGACCATTCATCCTATTCATAAAAAAGGGTCATCCATTTCATAAAAAAGGTGGCCAGTTCACAGATGTGGGATACTGCGCACGCGATTTTGTTTTAAAAGTGAGCAGAGATTACATTGTTCGACAGTACATGGATTATGCAAATGATTCAGATCGTAAAAAAATAGATGTGTGATTTCTGCACTCATTCTCAGCAATTCATCGCTATTTGAAATACTGTAATGGAAAAAAACTAATCACATAATCCGAATTTTGCGTTGTTTCACTGACGAATCAAAATAAACATGAACTACATCCAGTAATTTTCTTATTCAAACTGACACACCAAAGAAAGTATTTGGTGTGTTTCGTAGTAATTTTGATATAATTATGTATTTTTTTGAAATTACTACCAATTTCAATCAACGGATATTTATGACAACACTGAAACAAGCAGTGTTGTAACCAAACAAAACAATAAAGTGAGGGAACGGACCGGCAAACAAATCTAATATTGAATTTATGACTAAATAGTGTGCTTTAACGACTGAAATATACTTCTTTAATTATAATAACTTTTCTCAGCTTTATTTCTATACATTCACGTAACAATTGTTAAAGTTTACATAAAATATAAACTTTTTGCTTCGCGAACCCTAACTCCCTCTAGTGAAACTAACCTCAAACTACGCGTTGGCGGAAGATGGCCGTCGCGTGCCGAGTGTTGCTCCGTTTGTTTACGACGATTTTTTAAGTTTTTATAATACGTATCCTTACAATTGACCATAGAATAAGTGAAAAAGTTGTTTATTTGACATATAAAGTGTTATTTGGAGTGTTTTTACAGTGTTTAATGATAAATTTCTGTTAAAAAGTGCGGCATCAGTGTGAGTGAAGCAACTAGTTTTGAGCCAGTGTTTTTAGGAATGTTGTGAATCCAAGTGGATTGTGTCTTTATTACCGGAGTTTGGACTTGGTACAGCCACATTTAGCTCTAAAGGTAGGTGATACTAACTTTGAAAAACTTTTAGAAACTTTTCATTTGTTTACATCGGAAAGCGCTACCGCGCATGTTCAGATTGCAGGCAAAGTTTCTTCGGAATAGTTCTTAATTCGAACTTCAAACTTTTTGCTTGTGTTTTTTTCTTTTTCCAGCCTATTGTTTCGTTATGGAGTTCTTGTAGCTTGAAACGACATAATAAGTTTCTTATTTTTTGTGACCGTTGATAACGCTTCCTTGAATTTACTATAGGTACGAACAAGATGCCTATTAGTCAAACGAGTTTTTAAAATCTGTTTATGTACCTAACTTTTTTACCGTCTTATAAGATAAGACTATCAAATTGGAACCCAATAAAGTAGTAGCGCACTATCACTGAGCCACTACAGCCTTCATATTCATAACTTTTTTTGTGGTCATTGAACCTTCTTGCGTGATGCCGACTTAAAGCCTCCATGGTTATAAGTAGGTACCTAGGTACTTGATATTGCTCGAAAAGTTGTTAGACATTGAAGATCTTTCTAATATAGGTACCTAGTTATTGTAGGTACCTACCTAGATTGTAGAATTTATCACTCAATTATTTATTTATTATTATGAAGGTAGGTAAGTAATGACATGTAAACAGTTACTAAGTGCATCATTTATTGTGTAAATATCATTAAGTGAAGCATTATTTTACCATTTTACGAGCTAGTAAAAGTGTAGTCCACACTTTACAGTCTATGTTAGACCTATGTCGTAATTTACGGCAAAATTACCTACTGTAAAACGTGTTAGGAGCCAGATTTATAGGCAAATAGGTACTTAATTAGACTATTAAAATTCTGAACTAGCTTTTACTGCACATAAACGGTGTTGTATTTACCACAGATTGAATAATTTAATTCCAATTTAGGTATTTACTTCCGTCATTCGCTGACAAGATTTCGAGATGCTGGGACAAGCGTTCCGTTAGCAGTTTGAAAATGAAATGCATCCCATATTCGCTAGGTAGGTAGGTACTCAATGAAAATGTGACCTATTTTACGACGAAGAATTAATAGGAAACAGCACGGCCGTTTTTCCATACAAACGTAGTCCCCTGTTTTCTCCCTGGATAATGCCAGTAGAGCAATTATTTTTTTACAAAAAATCTATGACTACTATTAGCATGTCTCTATGTTTTCCTTTTTTCTATAAATTAATTATTAAAAGAGATATGAACATTCAAAATCCTAAAAAATGGCCAGATTTTCGGCTGTGTTCAAATATCCAGAAAACAAATTTGACGAAATTATATAAAAAAAGGAAAACATAGGAACACGGCCAATGCCTTTCTTTATTTTTTAAAGAAAAAAGTAGTGAAATCGGTTAAGTTTTGGAGGAGTAATCAGGGGACTACGAATCGTTGATTTTGTGCCATTTAATAAGGTATTTTCGGTCCAAGCTGCTGTTGTCTCTATCGCGCTCTGCGAGGGAAGGCTTGGGGTTGCGCGATAGCAATAGATTTTACAAATACCTATTTTTCAATTCTCCAGCCCTTGCTGTTTCCTCTTAAAAAAATCTGAATGTCCCGCGACCCTAGTAGTACAAGAAACGGGTCTAAAGGCGTTTACCCACGGAGCGCGATCCGTCCCCGCGATCCGATCTGGCGATAAGATCTGATCGCATGCGATCTCGGCCACGTTTAGCATTGTTCTTAGTGATGACGTTGCTGGCAATTCATGAAGTGAATCCTTAGGAATATTGCTTACTTTGACATGCAGTTTTAAATCCGCTGAACTCACTGCAGAAGACTTTGAGACACCTCGAATGCTTTAGCGGAACCTTCCTACAAGTATTAAGGCTTGGCTATTAATAATTTGACCACACACACTCACCAAAATAAATTTATCAAATATTTAATTTATACGCAACGAAATCATCAATTTCATCGAATCAATATGGCCTCCTCCTAGCCATAATGAAAGCATCGCCAATTTACGAATGAAACACAAAATTTTCCCGCTTAATTAGCAAATGTTTGGAACACCGTTCATTTAAAATGGACACTAACAATGTTTCATTTGAACTCAAGTTTTATTTAAAGGCTCTCTTGTTCATTAAATGCGATTTACGGCTGAATGATCTTCATTAACCAAATTATAATTGGCTACCTTTTGTTATGCTGTAGCTTTGTTTCGGTAATCGTTTACCATAGAGCAAACAAGTACTAATATGCACTTAAATAAAATACAGAAAATTAAGTAGGTACCTAAGTGTTGACAGAAAAAAAACACGATAGGTACATAATTATATTTTCTAAGGACATGACCACGCACGCAGCGCTATCCGTAAAAAGGAAATCGTTTATTGCCACACGCTACAAGTACACACAATGTGTGGCATTCATATTTCATAATATTTATTCTAGAAGTAAGAAAAAGCCATTCATTTAGGCTGCGATCTATAAAGTGAACTCTGACTTAACTCAAGCTTTCAAAGTAAAAATACTTAATCAAGTACTTAGTTAACTTTTCTTCTAATCTCACAGCATAATTTATTCTCACGAGGCTCGCACTTAACTTCTTGAGAACAAGTACAGTCGTAAATTACCTACAGGATTATAATATTAAGTCTTGGTGTTAAACTTTTTATAACTTGATCAGATGAGTTACAATCTCAGATGAACGCTATGTGCTTAGATATTACCTGAGAACGCTTTTCGCTGTTATCATTATGAATAAATAATTCGGAAATTTTCGGCGGCATTCGCGTTTCTTCGTATTAAATTGTACGAAATATAAAGGATATGGGTAGACAAGTAAAGGCATTGTTAGAAGTCTAAACACCACAAAAACTCGCCTTTTTACGTAGGCGAAGTCGCGAGAAAATACTGCTAAAATAAAGAATTTTATAATAATATAACCTTCAATTTAAGAGCGGAAGGCCAAAGGACACGAGCATCAAAGAAAGCCGATACAATTACTAAAAATAAAAAGTGTTGTTAGAAATTGAGTTTGTCGGCCTCCTTTACCGTGGCTTTATATTTCCTGAAAGGGCTGAACAATCAGTTCGTCAGGAATACTTTTTCTATGAATAGAAAAAAAAAACGGATGACTCCAAAAGTAACTTGAAGAAGGAGACTATCTTATCCTTGTAAATATTTTCAGTATGATATTACATAATATAAACTTTTTCGGTCATTTAAGAGGTCTCGCATGCGAGGTCATTCATCTTAAAACACTGCACTAAGTTGAATTCGCTTAGACCTCAACCGTCTGGGCCTGGAAGCCTGAAACCTTAGATCGGAATTGAAAGTTAGATGATGACTTAATTGATATTAAAATGAACCAAACTAATCGGACACTCAACTCTCCCGTGCCTGATGATCATTCGGGGATCACACGCGTAATTTTACGTTTTTGGTATTTAGAAACAGAATTTTGTGTTTAAAAATTTAACACAAAAATAACGAAATTCTAAAGCATTTAAAAACAGAACTTAAAAAATCACTCAAAACGTCAGTTACAAACATTCCATTATTAAATAAAATATCAGGCTACCCACTCATGCGGCATAGTTGCATCGTTCATCAGTATTCACTGGCATATTTCATAATAATTCACCATGCATGCCTGCATACATTGATTGGTTAATTTTTATGCGAAACTGCACCATCACAATTGTCTTTGTTGTGTAAAAATGGTAGTGAAACCAGAGAGGAATATTAATTAGAACTTTTATTCAATTTATAATTTGATTATTGGTTGCTTTCGTTTTTGTATAATTATGTGCAGTTTCCTCCGGCCAATATTTCTATATGGAACCTTTATATTTTACTAGCTGATCCGGCAAACGTTGTTTTGCCATAATATAAATTAAAAATGTTGTCTAGAAAATAAAAATAAAATTTAGGGGTGGACTACCCCTAACATTTAGGGGGATGAAAAATAGATGTTGGCCGATTCTCATAGATACCGGATAAGCACCAAAAATTTCATCAAAATCGGTCAAGCCGTTTCGGAGGAGAATTGTGACACGAGAATTTTATATACACACATCAAAAGTGTCTAGGGATCAAGCATTTTTATGCGGATTTCTTGAGATTGAGATGTGGCTTTGTAATAAATTTATGATTTTATAAATTTATATGGATCCTTTTTGGTGCATTTCATAATTTGAATCAGGAACTGTGAATCAAATTCGAGTAAAAGATGAAAATCAGCTGTCAATATTTTCCCTATAAAAACATACAACGCATTGAAGACATTATTAGTGCTACTGTTTCCCTACTACTGATTAAAACCAACGTTATTATGGAGCGGCGACGTCATTTAAGCAGGGAAGAAATGCTCAGAGCCGTGGGAATGATAGAAGCTGGTTCCCGGCAACGTACTGTGGCTTTAGCTCTGAATACAAGTCAGAGTGTTATCAGTCGACTTTGGACACGTTCCCGAAGCACTGGTACCGTGGCTGAGCGCCATGGAGGACGGTATCGCTGCACCACACGGAGACAAGACCGATACATTCAAATCTTAACTCGAAGAGCTCCAACAATAACCACCATGATGTTAGCCGTGAGGCTTCATCACTCTTCAGGGAACTTAATTAGCGACCAAACAGTCAGAAACCGCTTGCATGAAGTGAACCTTCATTCCCGAAGACCGCTACGGGTACCACCTATAGCAATGCACAATCGTAGGATTCGATATCAATGGGCTCTTGAACACAGAAATTGGGCAGAAGAACAATGGCGTTTCGTGTGCTTTTCTGATGAGTCTCGTTTCGGTATGAGACCGGATACAAGACGTATACGACACTGGAGAACCCCTGGACGCCAACAGCGATTAAAATCCTGCCAGGAAGTCCATCCTTATAGTGGTGGAACCATCATGGTATGGGCGGGTATTTGGATCGGCGGAAGAACTGAGTTGATTTGGATCAGAGGCAACCTCAACGCTCAAATTTATGCTGAGACGATTGTATCAGACGTCATCGTTCCTCTACAAGTGCAAATCGGTCCCTTATTTCAGTTAATGCATGATAATGCACGACCGCACACCGCAAGAGTTGTAAGACAGACTCTCGCCGCAGCTAACATCAATGTCCTGCCCTGGCCTGCTCAGTCGCCAGACTTGAATCCGATTGAGCATGCATGGGATATGCTACAGAGAAGAGCTCTGCCGAATATGGAGGGTATCCAGTCGCAAGAAGACCTTTTTTTGTTGTTGCAACGAACATGGGCGGCCATTCCACAGCGTGATTTGGATGAACTCATTTTGAGTATGCCAAACCGATGTTCTTGTGTTGTTAGTGTTCGCGGTAGAAACACGGATTATTAATTGTTTAAGTTACCCAATAAAATTTTAAAGAAAACTGTTATTTCAGTCTTTTTTTCGAACTTTTGTGTTAGTGGTTCAAATGTCAAAAATCCTTTTATTAGGAAAATGGCAAAGGACATGGCCAAGTTTTGTATGGGCGTTTGCATAGTTATTGAATTCAATGTACACCAATGATTTTTGGTGTTTTATATTCGTGACTATTCGTACATTAAATTGCAGTAAATAAAACACATACAGAACTTGTCATTGCAACATACTAGACCAAAACAGTTTCACTAAACCTTTAGTCAGATTGCTGGCAATAAGTGCATAGAATAGGATTTGCTATAATAGAAAGGCGCTTTACTGAATTATACATTAAAATCTGACAATAATAACCAAGTACCTATACTATAATTTAATGTTTTTCTTTAAAGTGTATTTTTATGGGTTGCCTAAAAATATACTTTTAAGACTTATTGACCGGAAAAGGTTATAGACCAATTAACAAGGAAAATACAAATTAAACAAAAGAGAAGGTATAAATAATTATTTATTTTTACAGAGAATAAATAAAATTATTTAACTCTTACGTTAAATGATGAGTTAGTGTTAAACGAGTCACAGGTCAACTTTAGATAAAACTATATTTTTATTTCATACTCTTATCAGCATTAAGTTTAAGGATTTGTAATGATTCAGTTATGTTATAAATAACTGCTTTGAACATAGTAAAACAAAAACAAGCATAAATGAGTACATTATTTCATAATTGTTATTCCGGGACAAAGATTTGCCTTTTTATACATTTTCCTCATATTATTGAATTGTTAACAATAATTATGTTATCCAAAAATCCTGCTGGTGGAGCTTGGTTATTGGTTGTTCTTAGTTTCATTAAATAAAAAGCTAAAGCACGTTTAGGTTGCCTATCATTTGCAAGAGGTAAAAAATTATACAGAACTAAAAACGGAGGTACTGTGAGACCAGTCCAATGATGGCAAAATGTTTGGCATTTCGGAGACATTTTCGAAATTAAACAAAAAAAGCTATTGACTTCATAATATTAATTATGTCTTCTATATGAACCGGACTAAATGCAGAATGTGTCCCATTCATTTGAGGTAATAAATGCCCCTGAGCGCTATACAAATGTGTTTCGCACACTATAATATTATTTTTTAAGGAACATCGGGACCAAATGTAAAATTCTGTTTCTGCATTGTTAAAATATACAGTCATCATCTCAGCCATAGGACGTCCACTGCTGAACATAGGCCTCCCCTTTAGATCTCCACATATACCGGTTGGAAGCGACCTGCATCCAGCGTCTTCCGGCGACCTTTATAAGGTCGTCTGTCAATCTTGTTGGTGGACGTCCTACGATGCTCTTGCTAATCCGTGGTCTCCACTCTAGCACTTTTCGACTCCATCGGCCATCTGCTCCAAAAATATACAGTGAACAGATGAGATTGAAGCTCGCTTGTAATTGGGTAATAATGTGGTATTACTTTCCCTTCGAAGTGGATCACTTTGAACAGGCGGTAATGGTGGTGGCTCTAGTGGGCTAACTACTTGAACGTTAGAGGCTGCCGCATTGTTGTCGGAAGCCAATTATGCTCGTTGTCTAAAGCCAATTCCTGCATGATGTCTAAAACCAATTCCTGCATCTTGTCCGAAGCTAATGCACTGCTTGTCTATTTGCTCGCATCCAACACAAATGGCAAACAAAGTTGTTTCTTGAGGGCTGAAAATAAACCCCAGTTAGAATAAACACATATAAAAGCTTGTTTTCAAGTTTTATGTTTTTGTACAATGAGAAGTATTATGTTACAACATGCCTACTTTAAAGAAGTATATATAAAAAAATGGAAAATACATAACGATATATATTATAATCACACAAACATACTGTGAAAAATCATTTTTATAGATTAATACTTAACTAGATATTTAAAATAATGAATAAAAAACAATGCTTACCACATTAATGGTATTTTGTGATATTAGGACAGGGAGCAATGGACACACCATACTGACATTATGTTGTCTTATTTTTCTGAGTCTCTCATGTTATCATCAGTTTCATTATTCAATAATAAGAAGCATGGTCGACAAATGATCTAGAGACAACTGAAAAAAATGCACTATTCTATTTCTATTTTAGAAGGCCCCCCCCATTGGAACCATGGGGGGGTTTAGGTTTCCGCACTTAGTCCTCAAACTGGACCATTGTGCGTGAAAAAAATGCACTATTTAAAATCGCATACCATGAAAAACATAAAAAAAAAACTTTTTATATATTTTACTATTCCAACTTCATACCTGGGTTTGAGCATTGATTAACCAACGCGAAAGTTTTGATGATGGTGTGCAGAAAGCAGGATATGAGATGCCTCTGCAGCGTTTGTATGGCTATTCCGCAGTTGATGCCCCTCATAGTAATCCACAAAACAAATCCAAAACGCAAAGCAAATCAGAATCCAGTATTATTAGCAAGGTAATCGTACGGTAGAAGGTAAGGTATCAGTCCGTAGGGGGTCAACAATATCAGAAAATAGCCGCAAAACACAAACACAATAGACGTTGAATCTGCAATCGCAGAGCGTCTGCATTGATATTAAAATTAAATTGACATTTGACGTAAAAAAAACCACACTAGCAAACCAGTAAACTCGTTACGTTGTAAAGCTTTTTTGGGTGAATTGCATAAAACGAATTAAAATATATCATTACGATACGAGTATTTTATAAAACGTAACAAATACCAATGATTACAGTTTCTACCAATGAATACATGATGAATGAAATGTTTCTAATATTACGCATTTGTCGACCATTTCACACGTTTTGTACAAGTACTTCACGTGGTTTGGAACATCCTTAATTATATTTATCTTTCTCTAAGATCCATTAGGGCGGAACTTGACAAACGGTATTTAGAATTCATCTTGCATTAATCAATAATTTTTTAACTTAAATACAAATAACTTTTCTTTCGGAAGTCGGTGGCTTGGTTTTTTATTTCATTGATCATGGCCACCGACTTCCGAAAGTAAAGTTATTTTACACTTTTTTTTTTTGTTTCGTTTTGAAGTCAGTTCCGTCTTTAAAAAATGTAATTTAGTTTAGATATTCAACAAAAATCTTCACACTAATCGGCGTCTTTTTTTTTTTTTTATGGTGGCAAAATCATCAAATGAGTCCTCCCGCCCTGGGTGGGGCGGGAGGGACTGTCAGACTCTTACTGACTAAAATCCACCCGTGTTCCGTCGGATGCCCTTTACGTTCCGGGGCCACGGTATCCTGGATTAAGAAAAATCCGCGACCCCGGCAGGCATTTGGCCCCATAAGGGGCCCCGTCGGTGACGCGTGAAACACGACGCGCCACCGACCCGGGCTTGGTCCTTGGTCGGACGGCGAGCATACCCATTACCCACCGTCCGCAAGCCCGCTCCGCCGCTGTGCCCTCTGCTGTTCAGAGGGACACGCGTTGGAGCGTCCACCCGACAGGCTATTTGCATACGGGCAAAGAAACCCCTTAGGCACACAGTGCCTAAGGAGAGTTTTTGCCCGCATCCCAGGGCGCACCGGCCCGAAAAACTAGTCTTCCCCCCGGACGTATCCGAGAGGGAACTCCAGTCCACGGGCGCACGTGGAGGTTTCCTGTCTTAGCACCCCACTAATCGGCGTCTTTGATAATCTACAATCCTAGTAAGCAACAACAACGGAACTATGCGGGCCACTTCACGAGATATCCATTATTGTTATATACTAAAACCTTCCTCAAAATGTAACAAATACTTTTCTGAAAACCGCATCAAAATCTGTTCAGTCAATCGCGAGATAATCGCGGGCAAACATGCAATGGTCACTGAAAATCTACAATTGAATTAAGCAAAAACGGATCGTCGCGGGCAAAGTCACAGGATATCCATTAGTGTTATATATAGAAACCTTGTCAAGAATGTAATGAACACTTTCCTGGAAACCGCATCAAAATCGGTTCAGCCAAACGCGAGATAATAGCGGACAAACATGCGATGGTCGCTGAAAATCTACAATCCAAGTAAGCAAAGACGGATCCACGCGGGCAAAGTCACGGGATATCCATCAGTGTTATATACTGAAACTTTCTCCAGAATGTAATGAACACTTTTCTGAAAACCGCATCAAAATCGATTGAGCCAAACGCGAGATAATCGCGAGCAAACATACATACAGGTTGAACTGAGAACCTACTTTTTTTTTGAAGTTGGTTAAAAACTGACAAGTTCAGAGAGGCTGAAACCTACGCAGTAATTTATTTTTATATTTTTACTTTATAATGGTATTTACTATGTACGTGTACATGGAATTGTGATGGAATGCAATTTTTGGCCATGTCTTTTCTTTATTAATGCAAAGGTGACTTGGTTTATCGTTACTGTGACAAACGAAAACACTTTATTTGATGAATCCTTAAAGAAAATTTTAATTAATATCAATCAGGAGAAAAGTTATTGCAAAAATATATGTTGATCCCTAGACACTTTTGATGTGTGTATTAGATTATTTTTTTATAATGGGTATATTCTTGGCTCTAGTCTAGCCTAGGTCCGAGGTAACAAACAGAGTCTACGATGGACTGAGTTTACGGAGAAATCTTCTGTTCACTCTCACTTTGAAGAGATTCAGGTCGTTCAGGAAAACACACGCAGGTAGTGAGTTCCACTCTTCCAAATGATACGAGTGATGGAAGGTTGATTTCCCAAATAATTTCTGAATTCGAATTAAAAATAATAATCGAAGCCCATACCACCCATGAGAGCAGTGGTGGCCCAGTGGTATCGGTCCCGACTTACGAGTTGTAGGTCGTGGGTTCGAACCCCGCCAGGCGCATTACTTTGTGTAATTTATTTCATCGCCCCTGCTCTCAAAACGGTGAAGAAAAACATCGTGAGGAAACCGGCATGTCCTAGAACCAAAAATTCGAAGATATGTGACATCTACCAATCCGCACTGGGCCCTCGTGGTGGATTATAGCCCACTCCCTCTCACAGAGAGGAGGCCTGTGTCCCAGCATTGGGAACATTATAGGCTGATGATGATGATGATGACCACCCATACTTACACTTACTGTTTATGCGGATGGCAAGTAAACTATAAGTCGCCGTTCCACGCGCGTCTAAAGAGCTTTCAGTGCCCATACCATGAGTTGTCATTACTACACTCGATCATACGTATCGACCGCGTTTGGCGCTCTCATTGGTTGAGAGTTCATACAACCTTGGAGCGGGCCAACGAGAGCGCCAAACGCGGTCGATATCGATGATAGAGTATCGTAATGACAACTCATGGTATGGGTACAGCAGTCCGACGGGGTCCTCACTCTCCCCATACAGGGCTAAACGCTTGTCAGGGTCACGGGACTCTACAGGTAACCGTGACTCTGGAACGTAAAGGGCTGTTGAAGGAACAGCGTGGATTTTAGTGTATATATACATACTACCTCAAATGGCTTAGCAAAATCCTGTGATACGTCGAAAATACTGCAGCATAAATTTTGAAATAAATATATGGTAAAGTTGAGGATTAATGTTAGGTCTTATGTTTGGCGAAAACACGATTCCATAACATTTTCTCGATAGAAAAAAATCCCAAAATGACCTCTATATTGAACAATAAACCGCTGGCAATCATAAAATACTTAAAATTAGGTCATGAAACTTTTCATGCAGGTCTTATGTTATTTATTTTTTTGAATTTTCTTTTTTTTCGCCGTAAAATAAATAGATTTGGGTGTAGACAGCTATAAGAAAGAGCAAGCAATAGTGCGTGGTTCGTGCAAGTGAGAGCGTAAGATAATATTGAGGTACTATACAGCCTTAAAGATTCCACCTGATCACAATACGAATTTCGTAAAACTTTCATAAAATAATCAATTTTATTTACTTACGAATTTTATCGATTTTTTTTTTTAATTCAAAATAATTACACATCAATCGATAGAAGCACCGTGCAATAATGACAGTCTCAATGAAAAAAAAAGGTTAAGGATAACACAAACATTCGCTAACCGAAAACTACCGTAACATCCCTTTAACCATGGTTAGCAGGCCGTTCCTTCACGGCTCGGTTTTTGTAGACAAAGCTATCAGGATCGTGTTACTAATCGTGGTTAGGCGGCAATCAAACAATTAGCCGTAATGAATGAGGTTTAAAGTTGGCCTCTTGTTCTCACGGTTCACCTGTGATTGAATTGAACCGGTGTGAGGAGTACAACAGGACCTTTTTTAATTAACATTTAGACTGATGAGACTTATTTTGTTCCGAAGATCCCAAAAATACAATTTAACGTAATGTTGTCCGCGCTACTAGTAATCGCGATTCCTTATGTTTTTAACGTTTTTTTTTAACTGATTACTAAAAATAAGGACATAATATTGTGTCATTCAAGGCATGAAAGGTCCTGAAAGCTCCAAAGTTGGTGAAATAGTAAATTAATCAGAAGTCATCATAATTTAAACTGAATTCCTGGAATTTGTGTCCCAATTCAGACTTATTTGCACGCCAAAGTACGAAGCTTCATAACAACAAAGCTTCGTATTAAATGGTAACGTAACTTAATATTCTTTCCCGTTACGACACAAAATGTGATAATATTTTCCATTCATTGCTAATTTGCTGCGAAAAGGGACAACACGAAAAATGAAACGAGAACAGCAATAATGACGCGAATGACGGTACGGGACAGAAAACATTTATTCCCATCGTTCATGGCTTTATTACCCACTTGATTGCGCACTTATTCGCAATGAAAACAAAATACCCTCAATTATCAACGTAATACCGGTAGGTATTAGGAACGATTTTCACAAATATTTCTTCGATGTTACCTGGTTTTTCGTCCGTGAAGTGTATTTTTATTTGCTTGCCTTAATTGGTAAATAAATATTCTGGTTGAGGATTTGGGTTTGAGGAAAAAATGTGTACTCCAAATCACAATCACAATCTCCATCAACAGTTTTTTTTTTGTATTTGATGATTTTACCACGCAAAAAAAAAAAAAAGGCACTTCCCTTGGTGTGTCTAGAAACTGTTTTGAACATACTATTTAAATGTTATCATCTTATACCATCTAGATTCTTCTGGAAGGTTATAGTGACTCGGTCGACGTAACGATACTAAGAGTATATTACTAAGCATTTGTAACATTATTATATTATTATAACGACTCTGACCCGCCATCCCAATGCAGAGGAAGGTTTTTAAAAAATGCTATCGTGAAGATTCGGTCGTATAATACTACAATAAGGAAGGAGTGGAAGGTTGTGGGAAGACCTTTGACCAGCAGTGGGACAGTAGGAGGTTAAAAAAAAGTCTGTCCTTCCAGTCCATGCAAGGCGGAAACAACCATCTAATGGTTTCACCAACTCAAAACAAAACCTTTCTGACTGATGTGAAATATCGTGATATCTTACCATATTTGCTTACTAATTTACACCTGTAAGTAAAAGTACTTATACTGTTTATTATGTTCCCTCATTCCTTGTTGACAACATCTGGAGTGTTGGTATTTGAATCTGTTTACAATATTTTCCATAAATCGTCGATAAAGTCTGCCATGTTTACTTTGGGCTTACGGGTCTGGGGTATGCAAATGTACGGTTGGTAAATGTCACTTTTCGATCTTTGTTGGGGTATCTCATGTTTAGCATAACGTTGAACATTACGTGTTCAACAGATATCTACTTAATAACATGTAGAATCTCAACTAGTTTAGTTAGGCACCAATATATCTGTTCTCCAAGAACTCTGCATCAAGCAGCGACTATCAGCCTTAGTCAGGCTCGAATACTTCAGTTCTTCGGTCTCGTGTCCGGGAGACACAACGACTATTGATCGGCTTGTCGTTGAGGGGAAATGCTGACCACGACCCCTCTGTCAAGAGTGAAGCGACGAAGAAGATGTCAGAAAGCAAAGTCAGCCAGAACTTGGCTGACTGGCGGAAGGCTATTTTATTTTAATTTCATTGAAAAATGAGCCTTTAGAAAATGCTGTCAATGTTTGGTTGCTTGTCTCACAACGTTTTCAACATCACAACATCCTGAAGAGTTTTCATTTCTCATATGCTACTGCCAAAAAAACAAGCCGTCAGTTTGCCCCATAAACATATCCAGCTCATATTTGCTGTTACAAAGTAGCTTAAAGCAGAGAACTTTAAATAAAACAGTGTAAAGACAGTCTGCAGTGCATTCAGCTTGTGTTTGCGCGTCTCGTCAACATTTACTCTGGCCGGCCATTTAGTCGTGTTTGCACATGGAGTAGTTAGTAAATGGAGTGAGAATTAACATAACATTTGGCTGTTGTAACAAAAGCAAAACTTTACCACACTAGCAGAATTCAGATCAGCGGAACATTACGCTCACAGTATTAATGTACCACAGAACGCCACCTACTGTGAAAGTGGCGTTATAAAAAACATCCTGAGTTAAGGGTTTGTTGAAGCCTTAGTTGTGATTTCTTTCTTAAAATCATTTTTGGATTTTCTTTTCTTACAAAATTTTTATATCAGTATCAGTTATTCTCTTTGCCAGTGAAATTGGAAACTACATTCATCATCGACAAATCTCTCTAAAGTCTGACCACAAGTGTCGAAAACAAGCTACCTACATAAGCACTCCATTGACTAACTCCTCTAATGCATCAGCTATGTCATTAAAAACACTCTTTATGTCTAACAGACTAACAACACGTCATTTGAGTGTTTGGAAACTGATTTGGTACGAGATAAACTTTGCTTAGCTTTGTACTGATTTCGTTGATTATGTTACAGTTTCATATGGCGGTTAAATGAGTTGGATATACGATTTTGTGAAGCTTGTGAAGCTCGGAAGTGAGTTATCTGGTTTAATCCAATGTTTAACGAGCTTGACGTTGATTAGATAGTGCTCTAAACTTGGTTTAACACGGAAAAAAAGTGTGGTTTCTGTGTCCTTACTTGAAATTCTAGGCTGGAAGTGCTATTCTATAAAGTTCACGAGCTCACTTCACCAAGTGAGCACTATCGACTCAACATTCTTTTAAAATATGACGTCGCTGATCCTGAACGAGACAATAAAAGTATTTCTCCAAAAGTTTCGTTTGAAATTCGAATTTCAAACAAATGAGTTCGATTGTGTGCTTATTTGGGTGAGGAGAGGAGTGAGGTCGTGAAAGTTAAGAGCAATACTATACATTTCTAAACGAACAACAAAAGTCCACTCAACGTATATACGTTACTGTAAAAGTTCCTAAAACTGACTAGTACCAAAGAAAACTTCACTATCCACATAAAAGCCAACGGCATTATAATCTAGCGTCGTCTGTCTGAAAGTGTGAACGTTGCCACATCATGAAAAATCCAATACAGTGTAGAATCGTGACTTGGCAGTGTAATAACCCTGAATAACTGAAAGTTATTCTTCTAGCGACGCCCAAGCAGTTTGACGCCTGAAACACGCCTTGCGATCAAGAAAAATTGATGATGTCCATCGAAATTGAGGGTTTCGTAATGGCCTTTTGGGGACTATGTACATAGAATCTACTAGTAAACTGTTATTTTTTGTTCCGCTACGAAAAGTCTACGTTTTATATTTTTCTTGGATGTTTATCAGAAAATCTATCTCATAGCACGGGAAAATAGTCATGTGTTTACAAGATTACCAGTCATTATAATGACTGGTAATCTTTTAATAATATACTATGTCTGAAATAGTATTAGGCCTATTTCAGGTCAGTTTCTTAGCCACCAATTCTATCAATACTATCTGTTACCAACGGGTACGCTCGCGTTTGGATCGAAAGTTATCCCACAGGAACATTATACCGGGTTAAATGATAAGAACCCGGTAAACTATTATACCAAGTTTCATCAAAATCCGATCAGCCGTTTTGACTTTTGACGTGATTGAGTAACAAACGCTAGAGACCCGCTTCCGCTTCGCACGAATAGTAAAATCATCAAATGAGTCCTCCTACCCAGGGCAGGGCGGGAGGGACTGTCAGACTTGTACTGACTAAAATCCACGGTGTCCTTCAATAGCCCTTTTACTTTCCGGGGTCACGGTAATGAGATAAGTCCCGCGACCCCGGCAGGCTTTCCTTGAGGCGCGCGTGGAACACAACGCGCCGTCGACCCGGGCATTGTCCATGGTCGGACAGCGAGTCGCCCATTACTCGACACCCGCATGCCCGCGCCTAAGGTGGCCGCAGATCGTCTGCCGAATTGATATTACCTAGTCCATTTATAGATCTAAACCTCAGTTTCTCAGTGTGTCAGACAAGCATGTCTCGCGTACGATATTAGTCTGAGAACTCCATAGTTAAGACTGGATTAGACACACTGTAGGATGCCTAGAGACACGGCATTTATCAAAGAGGTGTCGCTTAGCTTAGATCTACACCGCAATTAGCAATGCAGCGGTGATTTTCAGCACAGTGGCGCTTCACTGTGACGTTTAATAGCATTAATTACTTACGTGACGTTAGATCCTAAACTGTTTTACTAATCACCGGTAAACCTGTCATGGAAGGTTCTAATCTTTAGAGATTGTGAAGACTAATTTCAAAAACGTTACCACACACATGGAAATCTAAAGCCAGGTCAGACATTTGCCCAGTAAGTAGTCAGCCCATGAGAGTACCTACTGAAAAAAAAAGTAATTCCCGGCCGCGCTCGTAACATGATCAATTATTATCGTCTATTCTACAAAGATTTTTTTATGGCCTCCCCCCATTCCTTCCACTTCTTTTGATGGTGTCTTTTCACGCTAATTCACAAGGAAAGTAACCTTGTCTGTTTTACAAAGAATAGACAAGTTTTATTTTTTTGCCCAAGTATGGCACGGATCGTAGACGACTGAAGAATAGAAACATTTCTTTCCTACTTTTTGAACATAGCCATGCTTAGGACTATCATTTTGTCTTTCGCCATGCTACGCGTGCAGGTAAATACTGACGATGTAATACAGAATTATAAGGTGTTACTTGGTTAAGACAACTAAAGCTTAATAAATGTACTTAAAACGAATGTTGCAGGAACCAATACTTAACCACCCGCATAATAAAGAAATAGCAATGAAAAGCCATTAAACACTAACAAACTAAACGAACAGTTAGTTAGAAAAATTAACTGAACACGCAAATCGAGCTCACTTAAGTAATGATCATCATGGGATCTAAATTGGCCACTTTATCAACGTTGCTAATAATAATGTTGCCAAAATTTAATTTCAATATAATTTTTATTAGCATCGTTGATGAAGTGGCGACTTTGGACCCGCTGGGAATTAGTCATATGCTCACAAATCTACAACTGACTAAGTGAAGTCCACTTGGCTTGAGAGAAGACTAGGATAACAGAAGCATACACTACTTAAGTAATATAGTGATCATTAAACTCAATTGGTTGGAACATGTTTTACGTACCGTCAAGTGGCAACAATGAATCTCGTCAGCTGTGAGTACTATCATCAGTGTCCAATAAAAATGATGATGTGAATGTAGAAGATCATAGACGTTCGGGGTGGTCATTTGTGATAAAATATTGTTTTGTCTTCAATGTTTTTCTTCGGACTTCGTATAAGAAATAAAATTAGGATCTCTGTTAATACGTTTTTTTTTTGCAAAATCTGGCTGTTTAACACGGTTTTTTATTTTGTTCAGTATTCTGTCCCCCTTCTGGGAAAATGCCTCCCCCAATACCTAGTAGGAGCTCTTGGTACGATGAATGGTAATTTGGTGTGCCTCCAAATTACCATTCATCGTACCAACATATCAAAAAAAATCTTGATTTTTAAAACATAGTCTAATTTAAACAGTTACTGAAAACTTACTTTTACTCGTACCAGTCTGCCTTTGTAATAGTTGTTATAATCTTTTTTTTCCTTAGCACATCTCGAGACTGCCTAGAGAAGAACACGTATTAAAAAGTTCCATCAATAACGTCCACAAAGTTCTTTGATAACAATTCTGCAAGGTCAGACAATAATAAATTGCAGAAGTTATAGTATTTCACCAGTCACTGCTAGAACTTGTTGAAAAAGAAGTTTCGCTACATCCTTCTTATCTGCTCTTAAAACTGGATTATTAACTTCATTAGCTGAACAAGCATTCTTAAGTTTTAATTGAGCATTATTCATGATGTTTTCGCTAAGTTACTTAATTACTCATGCTTTCTCAGGGGAATATATTAAAATCCTCAAAGTCAATCTCGGGCCGGGTTTGTTCTACATAATTTATAACTCCGAATCCTGTATCCATATATCTAAAATTTTCATAATCTCCTATCCGGAATGTTCGGTGTAAGTGTGCAATAAATATTGTATGCAATGGGGCTACAACATGTTATTTGCTAACGCACAATCCCCTGCTTCTGTGCAGGGGTCGTTTCTATTCATAATACGGCCAGAAATTGCGAACAAATAATTCACAGTAAAACAAACTTTACGCATTGGTGTTTGGGCCGGAATTCGTTTCCAGAACTTCTTAAGTTTCACCGTCCTAGATTTATGTTGCTTATTACATTTTACACGCGTGAAATGAACACGTATCAAATATAAAATGCAATTTGCAACTTTATTCTAGCCGACACAGGAACTATTCGAGAAAAAATCCCAAGCGTTATAGAGGTCCTTTGTTAGATCCCTGTTGAACCCTTTTGTCGTTGAGGCCGTAAATTATCTATTTAGGTTTGCGTTTGGCGATAAATTGCTTTTTATTCAACGAATCGTAAAAAGAAACATGTCAACACAGTATTATTAAAAACGACATGTATTCAGACGTGAATGGCACATTCAAAACAGATGTGACTTCAATCAAAGCTTGTCTGGGTGGGTTTGCCTTGACGTTAGTTCTAAAGCAACTTCAGTAACATTTTCGAACTGAAATACCGATGTTATCCATAAAGTTATTAGAACACGAAGCCCTTTATCTAAGCCATCGGATGTACTGAGAGCCGTTCTGAGTACTTACCTAATCTGTACGGTTGCTATCTCGGGTCATAGGCCAACAGATACCGTAAGTCGTACGCCAAAAGCCTCCCAGCGATACTGTTACGCAGGGCCGCGCCGACCTCTTGCAGCGCCTGTGTGCAAAACCTTTGAAGCGCCTTTTATGTAGCCGTCTTTCAAATTTCTTTGATAAATTCAATTTTTTTGCTGAAATATTTTCATCAGTTTTATCAATTTATCAGTTTCCCGCCAGTACGCGCCGTACCCGCGACTCCACTAGCTAATACCCTTTTCGATAAAATGTTTGTAATTGTTGTGGGGAATCTGCGTCGGTTCGCATCGGTTACGTTTATAAACTAATCCACGGCACCGGGCACGGCCTTTGTAATGAAATACATAGATTAATATACCTACTAATTCTATTTTAGAAGGCCCCCCATTGGAACCATGGGAGGTTTAGGTTTCCGCACTTAGTCCTCAACCTGGACCATTGTGCGTGAGCCATTGTGGCCAATTACTCCAACCAGCCCACCTCCCTCCAAAAGCAGATCAAACTTCCCGGTCGCCTCAGGGCATCCGCAAGGGATCTTGGTGTTCCCAGGGTCTCCTCGCGAATTTTGGTAACGCCGGTGCACTCAAAGAGTACATGCGCCACCGTTTCCTCCGCCTCCATGCATGCTCTGCACAGGGGACTGTCAGTGATTCCTAGGGTGTGGAAGTGTTTGTTCAGTGAACAGTGTCCAGTGATGGTCCCCGCCACCAGGCGCAGGCTATCTCTGTCCAGGCGCAGGAGGCGCCTGGTCAGCCTTGTATCCAAGGATGGCATAGCTTCCTTGGATTGCCCGCACCCTGGTGTCGAGGTCCACCACCTCTCCGCTTGTATTCGAGTGTGATCCTTTAGCCAGCTTCTTAACTGCTTGAAAGGAATGGGCACAATGGGTTCGGGTCCGTAGGGTTTTGTGCTGGATCCTCTTCTGGCAAGTTCGTCAGCCGCATCGTTTCCAAGTGATCCACTGTGGCCTCTAATCCATTGTAGTGTTACCGTGTTGTGGTTTAGTACCGTGATTCGTTCTAGGGCCTTATGACATTCTAGTATTAGTCTCGACGTGATCTGATTGCTCCTCAGGGATTGTAGAACTGAGGCACTGTCGGAGAGTATTCGTATATTGGCATCCGTAACCTCTCTGGCCTCTATAGCGTGTGCCGCTTGGATAATACCTACACACTCTGCTTGGTATACAGAGTTGAGCATTCCAAGTGGTTTGGATATCTTAATGTTTAGGTCATCGGAGAACACCCCGACGCCTGTCCCATTGTCGGTTTTTGATCCATCAGTGTAGATCCTTAGCTCTTTTGTACCTGAGTAGTCACACGACTCCTCTGTGAGCTCTATGTTGTAGTGTTTTTGGAAGCAGTGGGTCTTCAGGGTTCTGTCGATGGGTGATGCCATCATCGGCTGTTCTTTGATTGCATCTTCTCTGATGCGTGTGTGTTTGATTCTGGAATCGTTATTTAGGGTGCCGGATACCTCGAGTCTGAAAGTTGCTATGGCTGCCTCCTCTCTTACAACGAGGTGCAGAGGTGGTAACCCCAGCATCACCTGTAAGGCAGCAGTGGGGGAAGTTCTCATGCTGCCGGTGATTGCTACGCAAGCAAATCTTTGTAGTTTCTCGAGATCCTTTTGGGTCGTACTTAGGTTGGTCCTGGGCCACCAAACTAAGGAGCCGTATGTAATGATTGGTCGGATAACTGTGGTGTATAGCCAGTAGGTGATCTTGGGGCTTATGCCCCAATTTCTCCCGAGCAGTCTCTTACATTGCCATAGGGCTATACTGGCTTTTGTGGTGATGTAATTCGTGTGTTGTGCCCAGTTCAGCTGTTTGTCCAAAAATATACCCAGGTATTTGGTTTCAGTCGATAGGCTGAGGGTGGTCCCAAAGAAGCTTGGTAATTGTAGCGTTGCCAGCTTCCTTTTCTTTGTGAAGAGGACGAGTTCGGTTTTGGTAGGGTTCACTGCTAGTCTGTATTCCTTGCACCAGTCTTCTACTATCCTCAGGGCTTGGCGCATAAGGTTGCATAGTGTGTTTTCGTGTGTGCCATTTATTATTATGGTCAGATCATCAGCATAGCCCACTGTATAGTAGCCTCTGCTATTTAGACGTTTGATGAGGCTGTCTACTACAAGGTTCCATAGTAGTGGCGAAAGGACACCACCTTGGGGGCAGCCCTTCGCCACTATGGCTCTAGTGGTGTTGTTTACCGTAACTTGTACGGCTCTTAGTCGGAGCATATTTGTGATCCATCCTCGCAGGGTCGAGTCCACACCGCGTTCCTCGAGGGCTGCGTTGATGCTATGGAAGTTGGTTTTGTCAAAAGCGCCTTCTATGTCAATGAAGACAGCTAGTGAGGAGCATTTGTGGTCCACTGCACATTCGATCTTGGAGATCACACTATGCAGCGCAGATTCTGTTGATTTTCCTATGGAATACGCGTGTTGTTGTTTATGGAGTGGTCGCTCCCGAAGAGGCCCATCCCGAATGTGTCGATCACAGAGCCTCTCGAGAGTTTTCAGTAGAAAAGATGTCAGACTTATTGGTCTGTACGCCTTTGGTTGTGTGTAGTCTGGTTTGCCTGGTTTAGGAATGAAGATGACTTTCACCTCCCGCCATGCAAGTGGTATGTATTTCTGTGCTATGCAGGCTTGGTAGATGACGGTCAGCCACGGCGTTAGGACGTCTTCTCCCCATTGTAGCAGGGCGGGGAAAATCTCGTCTAAGCCTGCGGATTTATATGGTTTGAAGGTCTTTATGGCCCATTTTATTCTCTCTGCGTTTACTATGGTGCGGGCTCTGGCCCAGTCTTGGTCATTTGGTGTTTGCGTTGGCTCACTTGCCCAGATTCTGTCATCGGAGAGTTTGCAGTCTGGGAAGTGGGTTTCCAAAAGGATTTTACTTGTTTCGTGGTCCGACTTGGTGTATGTGTTGTCTGGGGTTTTCAGCGACCCGAGGGTGCGATCCTGATCGGTAGATAGGATCTTTCTCACCCGCGCGGCTTCGCTGTTTGATTCAATTTCTTCGCAGAATTTCCGCCAGGCTGCCCTGCTGGCATTCCTGACTTGTTTTTTGAAGTTGTATTGTGTTTTCTTGTATGAGTCCCAGTCTTCTATAAGTCTGGAGTTTTTGGCTCTGTTGAATTGCTTACGCATAGTTTGCCTGAGCTTACTGAGTTCCGCATTCCACCAGGAGTTACCCTTGCTCTTGGTGTTTGGATCCTTTAGTTTGCAGCAGGCGTGGTAGGCTTCAATTATAAATTCCGAGAGTTTTGTTACGGTGTTCTCAAGTTGTTTGGGTTCCGTTAGAATTTGAGGCGTTTGGTTCTGTGTTAGTAGGGTGGCCAAAAGCCGTTTGTAGCCGGGTACATTGGTACGGCGTGGGTTGCGCCTAGGTTCGGGTTTTTTTATGCTAGCTATTAATGAGAAGCGAATCCTTCTATGGTCAGAGCAGGAAGGCTCGTCGGATACGTGCCAGTTAGAAATAAGTTTTGTCGCGCTTTCCGAAGCCAGCGTTAGGTCAATGATCGTTTGTCCGCGAGATGTGACCCAAGTGGGTTCCGAGCCGCGGTTTAAGATGTTAAGGTTAGTGGAAAACAGATATGTGCAAAGTACCTCACCTCTGGTGTTGGCTTTGTTGCAACCCCAAAGCGGGTGATGGGCGTTCGAATCCGTGCAGATGACCAGGTCCAGGTTGTCGTCTTCACAGTACCTTACCAGGTCGGCCATCTCTTTTGGTGGGCAGTCGTCATCCTCGCCTGGCATGTATACCGAGGCCAGGACGATATCAGGTGCATCGCTGTCAGTTTTGAGCCTGACGGCTGTTAGGTCTCTGGAACATAATTGCGTGAGTGTGGTAATGGGTATATCTTTGGGTATGTAGGCACAGGTTCGTGGTTTGTCTGTGCCTTGTGTGTCGAGGATTAGCTTACCTCCAACATTACCAAGGCCGCATATTCTGTTGTTACGGATCCACGGCTCTTGGATGAGTGCAATGGTTCGGGGTTCCATCTCCAGTGCCCTGCGTAGGCAAGCCGTAGCAGTCTGGCTATGCTGGAGGTTGGTCTGGATGATATTTATGGGACGGGATGTGGGCGGTAGTGGGGTGGAGTTAGGAGGAGATTGATCCATCGGATGTTTCCCCCCCGTCCTCCAGTCCGTGCTGGTCCTCGCTCAGTGCCGGTGATGATGAGAGCAGCTGCTCCGTCCACCTTGTTGGTGAGGTTGGCATCCTCACGGCGTCAGCATCAGCCATCGCCGTTCTGGCCATCTCCTCCTCCAGTTGTGTCATGGTCAGGTCAAGCTCAGTCGGTGCCGGTTTCGTCTTTTCCGTGTCAGTCTGGGTGTCAGAGGGACGGGTGTTGGGGAAAAAGCGCACGTATATCGACCCAAGCAGGTACGATATCCGCCGCTCCCTCTCCAAGACCTTTTCGACTTCTTCCGGTGGGATACCCAGGGTCAAATAAGACCCGTAGTTATCACCACCGACCGATGTCGCCCTGTACAGTGTCCATCTACCGATGTCGTACCAAGGGTTCTGACGGGTCAGAATAGTCTGGAGCCGCGCTATGTCCCCATTGTACCTGGGTACAAAGAGCGCTGCTCGGACCCGGGTCGGTACGTCGGACTGTTTCATTACAGTCAGTGTCGCGTCGGTGTTCGGCATTCGTATCTTAGGTACGTTCTGAGTCAGCCAGGTCAGGGCGCTGTCGTCCTCGCACCACATCTGTACCGTGCCGTCCGCTATCCTTGGGTAACCGCGGAAGGCCGGGATGGTTTTGGAGGGGTCAGTGCACGTGTCAATTATGGCGTTTTCAAGGCTAAGCTTGATGTGCTCAGCCTCGTCAACTGTCATGTCTCGGGATGGAGGCGAGAGGCAGATCGCTACGGCGAGTCGCGCAGGGATATCCTTTGTGGCCCGCGCATAGGTTCTCTGCTCCCCTTGAGCAGTCCGGGTTCTAACACGCTTGGCGTCCCCCTGGAGCATATTCGGTGAAACCGAGTCGTCCGGGCGCTCCCTCTTCGCCGTTCCCCGGTCACTTGGACCGGGTTGCGGTTCTGAGGGGCCTGGCACGTTCTGTGCCAGGGACACCCTGCGCGCGAACCCAGACCGCTTGCCTCGCTTCCGTCTGGTTCGGTGCTGGTCTTGGGTCATCTCGGTGCGGTTCCGGTCGTTTTCTCTCGGTGGTCCTGGTACAGGCAGGGACTTTTCGCGCTGGTTTTCCCCTTCGCGTACTGGTCCCTGCCCGCACGGCTCCACGTCCGGCTGCTTTTCGCGCTGGGTTTCCCCTTCGCGTACTTGCGGCTGGTCGTGTACTCCCTTACAACTAACCGTTTGCGCTTCGCGCTGACTATCGCCTTCGCGGATTTTGCGCAAACGGTTGTTGAGATCTCTCTCTCTGTTTCGGATCTTTCCGCGCTTGGCCTTGAGCATGCGTACTTCGTCCACAGAGATGAAACCAGAACCACCAGATTCCGCTTCCTTTCCCGTTCCGAGAGAGTTTATGTCTTTCAGCCTTGCCTCAATCTTCTCGCGCTGTAGTGCCAGCGCGCGGAGTTCGCTGCTAAGGCTGGAGAGTCGTGCTTTGTCATTGTCGTTGTCAGGATTGTTTGTTACACTGTTCCGAACGATGCTCTGTTGCCAGGCCTTCGTGGAAGGTGTAATATTTGTCAGGGTCGTTGGCGCAGAAGTCGCAGCCGTTTCAGGCGCAGGGGTCGCAGCCTTCTTAGGGTCAATAGGCGCAGAAGTCTCAGCCTTAGTCGTGTCGAGTGGCGCGTGAGTCGCAGCCGGTACTGTTGGCGCTAAAGCAGCCAGTCGCGCAGAGGGCGCGGCACTAGTGAGCAGATTGGTGCCCCCCCCCATATTACGGTGGGGGCAGACCGCCGGAGCGGTGTGGGATTCCCCGGCATTGCCGGGACCCACCTGGGGAATATTATTTTTTCCACTCTGCATTGTTGGGGTTTGCCTTATATACCTACTAATAATAATAGTCGGCTATCATAACGAATGCGGCGCGGCCGGCGGTTCTTTTGATTTTAAAGCAGAGCTCGTAATTCATGTATACAAAACGAAACCCAAAATAAAAACAGTGGGTCAATTTAAATAGTTTAGATAAGTATCGTCTTGGGAGACTATCTACTTGCTTATCGATACTCAAGTATTAATATATTATTATGTTGTAATGTGACAAAAATAATTTCACTGGTCAATTGGCACTGGTCATCCGGCGCCTCTATTGCCCTGGCGCCTGTGTGCGCCGCACACTTCGCACATAGGGGCGGCGCGGCCCTGCTGTTACGTATACGTATCTGACTAAGGTTAATTTTCCAATGAATCGATTGGAAAGCGACGGTAGAAGTTCCAACATACCGCATTTCGTTCAAGAGTACATTTTAAAGAATGCTCTCTATGCCGAGTTCGACCTATTTCCGAATGTGATTGATGATTTCAACCCCTCCCGTTATCGGGATCGCACGATCATTTTGAATCTTACCGTGTTAGAAATACAGTTGATACACAAATCAGATTTTCGTATTTAATTTGCAATTATTTATTGTAAAGCTGCAGCTGCGGAAATCGGGGATAGCATATTTTTGGAAGCAAATTAAATGTAGCGGTACACATTAAGACAAGAACTAGGAAATTCTCAAGAGATAAGTAAATTCTGACCTAGTTAGCTCAATTGCTAGAGTTTGCCTCTAAAACGTGGAGTTCTTGGCTTGAATAGCAAGTGGAGTAGGTATTTCCGAGCATTCCTTATCTGTGTCCTAAGGATGTTACCAGACTTATAATCTTTTTAGTCACGACGAAAATAAATTGCTTTTGTTCACGCCAAAAGCGGATAATCCGTTTGGAATCATAGCGCAAGCTTCAGTATTTTTATTACAGGCATGTTCTGTTCTGTATGAATGAATTTCATTCATATTAAATAACGTATAATATTTATTCGGCTTCATTTAGCTTCACTAAACCCTAATACATATTGGAAAATAATACTCGTAAAAGCATTACCATAGCTTCCGCCATAACGACGAGTATTTCCTTACCATTTTTTTTTGGTCTGTCACATCCGTTTGTCCGGACAATTAGTTTGTTCCTTTTGCCCGACTTTTGTCCTCCTTTGCATAATATCTCAAGAACACGACTTAATTTCTTTAAAGACAAATATTGCTTTTTTCTTCGTCCAGAAATTAAGTACGTCCCTTTTGTTGCTCAAAATCTGAACGCGAAAATGGGTACTGGGGAGCTTTACCGAGTTAAAAATGCTTCTCAGACTGGAAATTAAAAATGAATTTACTCTGAAACTCGTCTAAAAGCACAATGGACAAAGATAAAAGGAGGAAACTTATTAACCCGACTGTTCATTATTCGAGTCATTAAGTCCATTTTCACTCGACTTAGACGAGGAGTTAATCTCTCATGATACAAGGTATGTTTTTGGTTTTTTAAGCTTACCTTTTGACATATCGTCGGCCTAATTCGTTAACCTGCTAAATACGTTTTTGCAAAGTTTACAGGACGAAGAAAAAACTGAATAATATCTTTATTAGTTTAGCAATCAAAATTTTGAAAGTCCCGTTGGCGTATATATTTTTTCTTGATATTTTAAAAACATAATATCTAACAAAACCTAAACACATTTTACAAAATTAAGGAAAACAATAATTAAGCAGTTTTTCGAAGTGAAGTTTCAATTTGGTTGAGGACTTAGCAGTTTTTTTAACTTTTTAGTATGGTAAATTAATGGTATTAATGGTGTATAGATAATTATTTTAACTGTGCAGTTAAACGAATTCAATCAGTAATCAAAATATTAATTATTAAAAATTTAACAATCAGTCTTCTTTAATAGGAAACAGGATTAAAATATCTAAGCTGAACTCTTCATCGGTGGGAGGGGTTCGCATCGGCTTCGGGAGAACGATGAAGTACTTGGGACTCGTCCTCGACAGCCAGTGGAACTTCAGGGAGCACTTCCTGTATTTGGCCCCAAAGCTGAACCGGGCAGCAGCCGCCCTCAGGCGACTCCTGCCCAGTCTCAGCGGGCCAAACGCCTTCTGCCAGAGGTTTATGGCTGTACGGATGATCCGAGGATACCGCACGATCACCGGCGAATCGGCCAACCTCCTTGCCGGATTACTGCCCTGGGATCTGTAGGCGACGGCTCTCCAGCGCGTCTATGAGTGGCGCTTGGAGGCGCATCGCTGGGGCGAACCCCCGCTGCTTCGACTTCTCGAAGCGCGGAGGGAAGAGCTCCGGCGCGATCTCAGGGCACTATGGAGGGAGCGACTGTTGCAACCAAGGTCCGGGCAGGCTGCAATCGCAGCGGTAAGACCCCTCCTTGAGGAGGCTGGATAGGCGTCACGGCGTCCTGACCTACTGCCTGACGCAGGTCCTCATCGGACACGGAAGTTTCGGCAGGTACCTGTGTCGGATAGGGAAGGAAGAAAGGCCTGGGTGTCACCACTGCGAGATCGCCCTGAGGACACGGTGGAGCATACGGTGCAGGACTGCCCCGCTTGGGCAGAACACCGCCGCGCCGCGTCCTCACGACGGCGATAGGCGGCAACATCTCGCGCCCGGCATTGGTCGAGGCAATGCTGCGGGGCAAGACGGAATGGGTAGCAGTCAGCTCCTTCTGCGAAGCAGTCATGCTAGCGAAGGAGGAGGCGGGACGCGTAAGGGAGAGTACAGCGTCCACTTCACAGCCTAGCCGCAGTGGTAGACGCCCACGGCGTCGGACGTCGCAAGACGATTTCCGGCCACCGTAGGCGCGGGCATCCGGGCGCCGAGTAATGGACGACTCGCTGTCCGACCATGGACCATGTCCGGGACGACGGCGAGTTGTGTTCCACGCGCACCTCAAAGAGTGTCAGCACAATGACGGCTTTGGACCCCCTTAGAGGACCAAAGCCTGCCGGGGTCGCGGGACTTACGAATACCGTGACCCCGGAATGTAAAGGCTATTGAAGGACACTGTTGATTTTAGTCAGTACAAGTCTGGCAGTCCCTCCTTCCCTGCCTTGGGTGGGAGGACTCATTTGATGATTTTACCACGATAAAAAAAATGCTAAACTCTTCATAAACTATCAGTAATAGTTTTAATATACGTTATTATAATGTGTTGTCTGTCTTGTAGTATGTGTTGTACTCCTAAGTATTTTATTATTATTAATGACAGCTATTAAATATTGTTTTACTACTGCTTCTGTATCACAATCAATTAATTATTACAACAATAAAATAAAATAATCAATTTTCCCAAACGGCACGTGAGTTTGGGAACGTTGTCAGTGCAAAACTGAGGCCTCAACAGGATTTAGCAGGTTTGCGTTGTGGAGATTGGCTAGTGATAAGAAAGCAGTTTTTCGGGCATAGCATTTGTCACCTTTTTAGGCTGATATCGCTGTTATTTCTTAAATGCTACGGTACATATTAGGCTGAATTTTCGAACTGCATCAAAAAGTCAATTTTGCCAAAAATGGACTTAGCAGGTTAACGAATTAGGCCGACGATATCCGTCTTGCATCGTTGAATAATGGCTCTGGTCCATTAAAATATCTACTTTGGACGCCCCTAAGCTTCTAAATATAAAGTAACTGTGTCCCCTGACAGCTAAATGTTTATTTGTGGGAATTTTTTGTCGAGGAATGACGTTTTTTTTTTTTTGTGTGTAAAGGCGGTGTGATACGGGATTTTACATGTTAAACTTGAGTCGTGTTGAGCTCTCGTAATATGTTTTATTTTCTTAGTTTTTACGCTGTGTTTACAGAGTCTTAGACATTGAGTGCGTATAAAGGGACTTACTTGAGTTACTTGGAGCTTTTAGGATTCATTCTGCGAAGTTTATAACTGAAGTAAGACAGTTTATTTAATACTTTATCAACTTGTCTTATTAAGGGTGTTTTACTTCTTTTAAAAGGTTTATGTTCTTCAGTACGATTGACTTTTATTAAATTAAACTTTTCTAATGGTTACCTTAATTGGTCTCTGCTCTATCCATACAGTCCTGTTCGTTATTTCGTTTATCCAGTTATTCTTGAAGAAAATTCCTCTCAACGTTGTGCCTCTTTTGCGTAACTATCGTCAGCCATTCGTTTACTATTCCAAGCAGCATATACCGACTTTCAAGAAAACACGGCAACTCAACATAACTTAAAAACCTCTTGAATATTTAGTTGAACTTGACGCGTCTATTTAAAACAACTAACATTTACAAGCACTTAACGTTTGGAAACAAAGAGTTATTTCCGAGAGCCAATACCGAAAGTATTACTCATAAGTTTTATTGATATTTTAAATGACCGCCGAGGTATTTTTATCTCGGTGCGTTAACTTTAACTTATCTTTTTATTTACTTAAATAATTCTACCATTCCGTTACGAACAGGACTGTCATTGTAAAGTGTGTTGTGTTATTTTATGGACTTAGCTTTTTTTGTTTGTTTGCTTGACTTTGAAGATAGCTTTCTGTTTTACTCATCTCACTCAAACGGAGTTTGAAGTACGTTTTATTTGATACACATCCTTTACTTGTAAATGTCGTCAGTATTATGGATTTCCAAAGATCTCATGTTACACGGTTAGAGAAAATAGATATAGTGACATCAATTGTAGCAAGAGACAAAAAAAAAAACTGATTTCAGTCCTTTTTTGTCAAAACTGTATTTAAGCCCCAAATAGCATTCTTCTATTAATATTGATATATTGGCCCTTGGGCATGTAAATTAATATAGACCTTTCTTTTTATGTATTCATATTTATTAACTTCTTTGGATGAGATTAAAAACATTTAAAAAAGCAAAAGAGATAAAATGAGTGTAGTTGTAGGTAGGTACATTTCGTTTCGAACGGTGGCGGTGCCAAAAAGGGCTAAGTTAGTAAAGTTTTAGGAAGTCTGCTTTAATGAAATTTCTACAAGCTCTCATATATAACTATTTAGTAATTATATTCAGTCTAGCTTTGCGGTGTAACCTAGTTTAAGCTGTAAATTAATTAAGAGTTTAATTTCGGCTAGTTAAGTTTATAAAGTGCCGCCGAGCGTGTTTACTTCTATCTGCAATTAAGCATGTTTTTAAGCTAATAACAGCTTTTTTAAAGTGTAATAGAATTTATTTATTATGTACACTTTACCTAATACTTTTTTTGTTTTTAAGTTATTGGTTTTTGACGTTTCTTAGACATTTTTTGAAAGCATTAATTTGTGAAATTATCTGTGGGTGTCCTGATTTAAAAACCCATACATTGACAAATCCATTCCAGTTTTGTCCCCCCTATTAATAGATTATGATTTCTGACGGATTTTTTTTTATCTTAAAAAATATGTAACATTTATTGAAGTAGGTATCTAGGTATTCTATAAATATTATTCAATAAAAGCTTCTGCACCGTCTTTGACTGTGAAGTCAAACGTTTAACGTGAGTTAAGTAAAGCATATGCACAGGGGTGATATAAAACATGTTCACACTTGTTCGAGCATGTTGTCTAAACGGGTGTGCTCTTGAATTACTTAAAAGCGTGACCTTCACCTTTTTGACCTATGTAACACTGAGTAATTAATTTATTTAGGGTTTTGCCAACTCATTTATAACTGACTTTTTGTCTTAAAAATCATCAAATGAGTTCTCTCGCCCTGCGCGCAACAGTAGAGTCTGTCAGACTCTTAAGCTATTGTCAAACAGACAGGCGAAGCGAAGCGTTTTTGTTTGTAATGTATGGAATTGTTTGAAGCCTGTCACATAGACTATCGGACCGCTTTCGCTTTACTATACTATAATATGCCAGGATTCGGATCGCGTTCGCTTCGCCTGTCTGTTTGACAACAGCTTTACAGATTAATTCCGATACACTGTTTAGACAAATTAATATCTGGTTGGTTTTGGTTCTGTGAATTTATATCTAGGCAAATGTAATCCAAGTATCTGTATTATGTATAGCTAATTGACCTTCGTAATTCGCGTTTTGTGGCCTCAAAAATGGCGGGCGACTAGCTCCTGGCAACACACATAGATCAAAAAATCTTATAAAGTTTTGCTTTAAGTAACAGGGTAATGTGATAATCTCAAATTATGCACGTAATTTTTCATGCATAATATTCTAATTTAATTTTCTTTCATTTTTACAGAACGCGGAGCTTTGATGCATGGCTAGGCGGCCATTTTTTTAAATTTATTTATATATTTATTAAGTTATATATATACTTTCTCTATTAGTATTACTACTCTGTAATATTCCTTAGTTTAGTTTGTGGAATAGTTTTTTTTTGAAGATACTAACCAGTATTCTGTAGTAAATTTAATATTTCCCTTTTCATTCATAGTTTTTTTTGGTAGAATTTATTGCAGTAGCTACGTTATTAGGGAAGTACAGTAGTTTTGACAATGAGTACAATATTAAGCACATTCTATATCTCTTAAAATATATCTGTAGAATTATTCCTACAAATTATATTATCTCTTTTCCAACAATGATAACATCCCTAACAAAAGCGTTATCACCTCTTTATTAGATCGTTTGCAAGCCATCTTTGTAACTTAGACTCATTTAGTTTTATTACTATACTACTTAAACTTTATCTAGATAAAACCCTAAACTAAGGCACTAATCTGCGACATAATGAGCATCCATTAAATCTCGTATAATTCTATTTTTTATACAGTCGCAATTTTCGAGGTTAAGCAACGCTTACCGGGGTTGGTCTGTGGATGGATGATCATCCGTAGCGAGTTTCCTCCGTGCTTCGGAAAGGACGTAAAGCCGTTGACACCGCGTGTCCTTTTTAGATCTTTGTTACTGTGCGTCAGAAGTTCGAAAGTCTGACAACCAGTCTTGACTATCGAATCATCCAGTTACCGGGTTGTAGAGGTCAGATAGGTATTCGCTTCATGTAAAAGCTGCGTCTAGTTACACTGGAAGCCAATCGCAACAATTTCATTTTCAAATGCAAGTTAACGATACGACATTGTGACTATAGTGTATTTTACAGTATAAATAAATTGATAATCGGTTTAGACATTCAGTTAGAGTATCGAAAAATAGTGCAGAATAGTGAACACGTATTTTTAAGCTGTTGCATAGCTTTTATCGCGGGCTCTGAGCGCGGCGCGGCGCGGCGCGGCGACCGAATCTAAAAATTTCCAAAAACTTAAAGCCTCCTGCAGACACACGCGATTAATCGCGCTGCGACAACGAGCCAAGCTAATTTCCACTCTAAAAATACTGCGAATGGACCGCGACATGTCGCCCCGCGCGATTAATCGCGTGTGTCTGCAGGAGGCTTAACGAAAGTACCTGACACCACGCATCGTCTAACATCGTTTCAGTTCGGGAGACTTCGGCAATCATAAAAATATCCGTCATAAAAACAATTTACTTTTTCTTAATGATTCTAAACGGCCAGCTACAAAAGGAGTTTTCACAATGAAACCTACTTATAAAATTCTCCTAAAACAAAGAAGTTCTTTATTACAGTAGTGCACCACAAACATTTTAAATAAATTATATTCTCGTTACGTAGGCATTTTATTCTTTTAAAAATAAAATAAAAAAAAACCGGCCAAGTGCGAGTTGGACTCGCGTGAAGAGGGTTCCGTACGATGTTCCCTATCACGTTTTTTTTTAAATCTGACCCAAATTGGTACGCACAATATTGAGTGATTTACCATGTTATTTTAATATCATGGACTTCTTATAGGTTTTCCTATAATCTATAAGTAGAAAAGTAATTTGTGATTAAAAAAAAAAAATAGGTTCAGTAGCTTCGGAGATAAGAGGGGGGAATGGTCAAATTTCGTCTATTTTCTTGAATAAATGGAAACTATTTATTTTAAAATTACAAAAAAAATATATTTAAGATTGTCTCAACAAGACCTTTCATTTGATATGTGACACGATGCAGTTATCAGTATTTTTTTTAATATTCCCCTTCCCCCCAAAAAATTACCTCCTATATACAAATATGGACTTCTTATAGGTTATCCTATAATCTGTAAGTAGAAAACTAATTCCTGTATTTTTTTCAAAATTTTAGGTTCAGTTGTTTCGGAGATAAGGGGGGGGGAATGGTCAAGCTTCGTCTAGTTTTTTTGAATAACTTGAAAACCATTTATTTTAAAATTACAAAAAAAATACTTTTAAGTTTGTCTCAACAATACCTTTCATTTGATATGTCACACGATGCACTTTTCAAATATTTTTTTTTTAATTTTCCCCTTCCCCCCCCAAAAATTACCTCCCATATACATATATGGACTTCTTATAGGTTATCCTATAATCTATAAGTAGAAAACTAATTCCTGTATTTTTTTCAAAATTTTAGGTTCAGTTGTTTCGGAGATAAGGGGGGGGGGAATGGTCAAGCTTCGTCTATTTTTTTTGAATAACTTGGAAACCATTTATTTTAAAATTACAAAAAAAATACTTTTAAGTTTGTCTCAACAATACCTTTCATTTGATATGTCACACGATGCAGTTTTCAAATATTTTTTTTTAAATTTTCCCCTTCCCCCCCCAAAAATTACCTCCCATATACAGATATGGACTTCTTATAGGTTATCCTATAATCTATAAGTAGAAAACTAATTTCTGTATTTTTTTCAAATTTTTAGGTTCAGTAATTTCGGAATAAGGGGGGGGGAATGGTCAAATTTCGTCTATTTTCTTGAATAACTTGGAAACTATTTATTTTAAAATTACATTAAAAATATATTTAAGATTGTCTCAACGAGACCTTTCATTTGGGATGTCACACGATGCAGATTTCAAATATTTTTTTTTAATTTTCCCCTTCCCCCCCAAAAATTACCTCCTATATACAGATATGGACTTCTTATAGGTTTTCCTATAATCTATAAATAGAAAACTAATTACTGTATTTTTTTCAAAATTTTAGGTTCAGTAGTTTCGGAGATAAGAGGGGAGGGGGAATGGTGAAATTTCGTCTATTTTCTTGAATAACTTGGAAACTATTTATTTTAAAATTACAAAAAAAATATATTTAAGATTGTCTCAACAAGATATTTCATTTGATATGTCACACGATGCAGTTTACAAAACTTTTTTTTTCATTTTCCCCTTCCCCCCCAAAACTTACCTCCCACATACAGATTTCATCTATTCACGTCACACCTCTGTGCTTGGGTCACCAGAATTGATATGTGTACCATATTTCAACCCAATCGGTTAAGTAGAATCGGAGATAATTGACTATAAGCGACAGACAGACGGACACACGAGTGATCCTATAAGGGTTCCGTTTTTGTATTCGGACGTACGGAACCCTAAAAATGTTATGCAATAGCTTCACCGCGGCAGTCTCCGAGTGCCACATGTATTTTTTTATTTATTTAATCAATGCATATTTACAAAGACAAAAGTCTTCGAAATTCGGTAGCTTGTAACGTCATAACGCCTGTAAAATTATACCGACTTAAGCCTCCTGCAGAGCAGACACACGCGATTAATCGCGCGGGGCGACGTGTCGCGATCCATTCGCAGTATTTTTAGAGTGGAAATTAGCTTGGCTCGTTGTCGCAGCGCGATTAATCGCGTGTGTCTGCAGGAGGCTTCATTGTGGTTTTTAGAAGCGTTGTATCTTCGTAAATTAGGTATGGTTTAAGTTATGTAACAAAAGAAAAGTAAGGGTCAAATAGTTTTTGATAATCTATCTTTCGGACTGATAACATTTTCATTTTAACTATTTCCTAAATTAAAGATTCCATCGCGTCGTTAGCTGTATTCTTTTCTATAATATATGATTCTTTTCTTAAGATATCAATGGCTAACGGGACGATCAATTAAAAGGCGTAAGACAAGCTTCTCTCAAGCTACTGCTTCTATACTAATGGCCGTTACGACTTCCCAAGAACTGATACTACAACCCAATATCTGTTCTTTATCTCATTTTTACCTTTTAACACTTTCTGGTATCACTTTTGATGTTTTTCTAGCGCTCTTACGGCACCTGCTCGGCTTTATTCGTAATGTTTGTTTGACGAACTAGTTTGACAGCTTTCTGGGAATGTTAAACGTAAAGTGTTGTGTTATCTGGCGATATGTAAAACTACCCTCCACATCATTGGCAGTTAACTGCTTCTCTTGGCGTTCCACTAAGGGCCGGTGCACATAATAGCGGAGCTTAGCGTAAAGTATTATCGACATTGTCCTCATTGAAACAATTTCCAAATCAGTTAACACAGACAATTTTTTCCTGAGGAGCTTGGAAGTGTCTGCAGTCTGCATCCATGTGTTTTGGATATTATTTCATACTTATATCGATATAGTATGCGCCGGCTATCATGCCATGGTTTACCTTCATCGTAGTTAAAAGTAGTTAAGCTAAGGTTGTCTGGGTGATATGCCATTAGCGATAAGACGGCCATTGTACCCATAGAATTAGTAAACTGATACTGCTAGCCCACTTCATCCCATTGCTGGGCAAAAGCCTCTCCCCATGACTTCCAGTTTTCACTATAGAATTAGTAATGTTATAAAATAGTCGTGTAACAATTTTGGTGGACAATGAAGTATATTCTATGTATCTAACCTCATAAAACATTTAGTTTGATCCTCAAAATCTGAACATTTCACTGACTACCGTTCCAGTGTCTTTATAAACTAAACTGGATGTAGTCGGAATGATAAATCCCTGTCATAAATCTTCAGTTTCGTGGCCCACCGTCCGACAGACTTGTTGCCAAACTTGTTTGACAGCTGTCGAGAATTTTAAGCTGTTGCCCATGCATCATACTCGTCACATTTATCATCAGTTTCCACTTTGTTAGAATTATTGCTTTTAGTTTTGTTTTGTTTCTTGTCACTCGTAAAGTAGTAGTTATTGTAGATCTATTTACTCTCCTAATTTATTTCCGTGATCCTAGAGCTGGCTTTTACCTTGAACAGAGGCAAAGAATTGCCATTCAAAGAGGTAACGCCGTCAGTCTCTTAGACACATTACCAGTAGCCGGTGTTGTGGGTGATTTTACGATGATTTGTAATAGTTTAGTTTTATTTTAGTGTTTAATTTTAATATGTATTTTAGTAATTTACTTGGATTAGTAAGTTCAATACTAAATAATTTTAATCTGATTCGTTTCTTCATCAGGACTCAAGATTATTTGAATGAATCCTAGAACGATTGTTAGAGACAAGATGAAGATGATACGGAACTATAATTACTTATTGGCAAAAGAAAAAATAAACTACTCGACGAAACTAATCAAAAAAAAAAATTACAAATGAGTAATTTTGTATTTATGTTTGTATGTACGTTCCGTTTTCACATCTGAATTAATTTAGATTTTTTTTGTACAAAAAATATAATGGGACCCCAGAGACGATTTTTCCACAGAAGAAAAAACCATCTCCATAAAATTACAGAAGCTCACAAAATAAGTTATTTCGCTATTGTAGTTTCAAAATGGCGTTCTGAAATAGAAGCTCTGTTTTCAAAGGTAAGTATTTGGTTAATACCTGGCTTTTACTTAACATAAAAGCACAAAGCAGTTCTGGACCAAAATCCTTCCAAAATTGTTCAGATTTAATATACTTTCATTCGAAATTACATTTCAGCTCCCAGAAAGTAAAATTTCAATAACTGGATAGCTAGACAAAAAGCATTTTATACTAATTTGTCGATTGAAATGTTCGAAAGACAAAACCCAATCTAAACTTATGTCTGATATCAGTTTCTAACTTTATAGGTACCTAATTGACTTAAATGGGTAGTACTTACTTAGTTTCTAACTTTATAGGTACCTAATTGACTTAAATGGGTAGTACTTACTTAGTTTCTAACTTTATAGGTACCTAATTGGCTTAAATGGGTAGTACTTACTACGACTTTCTCTATAAAATTTAATAATGTATAGTGTACTATAATTTTTTTTTGCGTGTTGAAAACATCAAATGAGTTCTCCCATCCAGGGCAGGGCAGGAGGGACTCTCAGACTTGTACTGACTAAAATCCACGGTGTCCTTCATTAGTCCTTTACGTTCCAGGGTCACGGTAATGGTATAAGTCCCGCGACCCCGGCAGGCTTTGGCCCTCTAGAGGGGGCCCCGTCATCTTGCTGACGCTCTTTCAGGCGCGCGTGGAACGCGCCGTCGACCCGGGCATGGTCCATGGTCGGGCGGCGAGTTGCCCATTATAGTGTACTATAATAGCATAATTATGTTATTATTTGTTTTTTTTTTTAGTAATTGGTAATCCCACGGAAAGGTCATACCGTGAAGAATATCCTACTTGCTAATCCAGGTTATAAACTATCTGCGTACCTTTCATCCAATATTCAGTAGTTTTTGTGTGAAAGAGTAACAAACATCCTATCACAAACTTTCGTTATGTCATCTTTGAAATATCATTAAAAAATACGAGTGGCACTCGGAGACTGCCGCGGTAAAGTTATTGCATAGCATGTTAAAAGAAAAAGAAAAAAATATCGCCTACGCAAATATTTAACGAGAATATCATTTATTTCAAATGTTTGTGGTACACTACTGTAATAAAGAAAAATAAATTATAATGAAGATATAAGTGGGTCTTTTGATACAGGATTCTCAGAGGTCTCACTTCCAAACTGGGTAAAAATTTTCAACAGGTTATGGGCGCAGCACACTTCCACTGCGCCACTCTGCTTTGTTGTAGGAGAATTTTATAAGTAGGTTTCATTGTGAAAACCTCCTTTTGTAGCTGGCCGTTTAGAATCAGTAAAAGTAAATTGTCTTTGACGGATTTTTTTATGATTGCCGAAGTCTCCCGAACTGAAACGACGTTAGACGAGTGTTAGGTTATTTTCCTTAGGTTTTTTCGTTATGGAATTTCTTGATTCGGTCGCCGCGCTCAGCCCGCGATAAAAGCTATGCAATAGCTTAAAAATAACCCAAGAAAAACTATTGCTTACTAAGCTACGCCTTAAATCCCGGGCAAAGTCACAGGGTACACTAAATTGAAATAGTGTTTTGCAGTTTGAATCCCGTTTTGCGGGACTTGTCAGATTTGATTGCCCGTGATTAAGTACCATAAGAACGGTAGATCGCCAGATTTTCGTTGCGTGTGTATAAAACATTCAATTTTGAGGCGAGGCGTAAACGTTTTTTATTATAATTTTACATTCCTGATTCATGACTGGATGCAAAGCTATGTCGATGACATGATAACAGAAATAGTGTTCATTTATATTCTTTCTTATTAAGAAAAGTGTTTCAAGTTGTATTACTTAGATGTTCTTAGACAACTTCAGACTGTTTCATTTGCATTTATATAAAAAAATAAACAGAAACAGAAAATAATCTAGAATTTTACCAAATATGTCACAAAACTTTGAATTCTAAATTCGACGCTGCCTCTAACTCCAAATCTTGCTTAGAACATCATTTTCCCAAAAAGCTATGTCTTCAGTATTTTCATTATTCATGAATATTAATGCGCCCTTTTTATAAGTCAAGTAGTATTATTATTTTCAAACTACCCACCACACTAGTATATTATAAATAGTTGTATGTTGTAAATAAACTACAACTACCCACTTATTACAAGCTTTTTGTTTCATAGTTTTATCAGAGTCATTTCAAATTTTGCTTTTCCAACGTTCTTTTTGTTCAGGAACAGGAAGCTTAAACAAGTGTAATAATCCGGAGTTTTTCATTTGCCAGAGTTTCTTCTTGCAAAATTTATTTTTAGTGCCAGAATTCTACATTTGTTAAACGATTGCCATACAAAGACAGAAATATTTATTAATATTCATGCAATTCTGCGATCCAAAATGTAAGGAACGTTATTAACAGTAAGTAAGTAAAATCAAAAAATTCTGTGGGAACATAAAAATCTTACCACAAATCGCACCTCCGCTCAAATAACGTCACAACTCCAAAAACCATTTTTTTCAGGAGACACGTTTAAAGTTTACCTTGCTTAAATTTTTCGCTTTTTGGATCATAATTAAAAAAGTAACCATTTTAGAAGAAAACGTTCTTCAGCGAGTTAGATTGTTTTTTTAAGCTCTATAAATTCATATATTTACTAACCTGAAAATCCTGAAAAAAATGTGAAAAAATTCCGGGTTGTGACACTATATGTAGAAAAAAAACAAAGTTTTACTATAATTTGTTTATTACAATGACACAACTGTATTTTACTTCTTATGGAATACAATAAATTCTTAAATTTACTACACGTATCACACTTAGAAATGTCTTATTTAAAAAGACAATAAAATTTACAAACATATAACTGAAAAAATGACAGTAAATATGATGATATAGATAAGTCCTTCCAGCCTCCCGAACAAGCCGGTTTCCGAAAAGGTTTTAATACTATAGACCACATACACACACTCCGCCAGATTATACAGAAGACAGAGGAGTATAATCGGCCATTATGTTAAGCGTTTGTGGACTATGAAAAAGCCTTCGATTCAATCGAAACCTGGGCAGTATTGCAGTCCCTCCAACGATGTCATATCGACTATCGGTATATCGAAGTGTTGAAGTGTTTGTATAGAAACGCCACCATGTCCATCCGACTTCAGGAAGAGAGCACGAAACCAATCCAATTGCAGAAAGGCGTGAGACAGGGAGACGTTATTTCTCTGAAACTGTTCACGAACGCGTTATAGGACGTTTTCAAGCTCTTGGAATGGAACGTATTCGGCATCAACATCAATGGAATGGAACGTATTCGGCATCAACTCACCTTCGTTTTGCCGATGATATAGTCATCATGGCAGAATCGTTGGAGCACCTCAATGCTATGCTCAGCGACCTCAGTATCGTTTCCCAACTGGTCGGCTTTAAAATGAACATGGATAAGACGAAAGTCATGTCGAATGTCCATGTGGCACCCTTACCGGTTGTTGTTGGGAATGATACTCTCGAAGTTGTAGACCATTATACTTACCTTGGACAGATTTTTCAGTTAGGTAGGTCCAACTTCGAGAAAGAGGTCGCCCGAAGAATCGAACTCGGATGGGCAGCGTTTGGGAAGCTACGTGATATCTTCGCATCGAGAATCCCACAGTGTCTCAAGACAAGGGTGTTTAACCAGTGTGTGTTGTCAGTGATGACATATGGCTCTGAAACGTGGTCTCTGACTGCTGGCCTTTAAGAGAGACTAAGAGTCACTCAACGAGCGATGGAAAGAGCTATGCTCGGAGTTTCTTTGCAGGATAAAATCCGGAACATGGATATTCGGCGAAGAACCAGAGTCACCGACATAGCTCATAAAATTTGCAAGTTGAAGTGGCAATGGGCAGGCCACATCGCTCGTAGAACTAACAACCGATGGGGAAGAAAAGTTCTCAAGTGGCGACCACGGACCGGAAGACGCAGCGTAGGTAGGCCTCCCACTAGGTGGGCCGACAACATCGTGAGGGGTCGCGGGCAACCGATGGATGCAAGTGGCGAATTGTCGTTCGGCGTGGCGGTCTAAGGGGGAGGCCTATGTTCAGCAGTGGACGTCTTCCGGCTGATGATGATGATGATGATGATAACTGAAAAATAGACAAAATTCTATCAAAATTAAATAATTTATGTTGTTACTTCAAAACAATTAACGGTTTTTATAAAACGAGAGCAGAACACCTCTAAAATATTTAAAAATAAAACAAATTAGGGAACTTATAATTTTCAACCGTTTAACTGAAAAATAAAAAAAATCTCTATTTAAATATAATAATCTAGATACTTTACATGTCAGTAGGGTTGCCAACTTTTATTAGAAGAAATAGAGTATTTCCGATTTCAAGGAGGTAAATAAAGAGTACGGACTTCCTAAAAAGAGTATTATTTATTTAATATTTTTAAAAAGGTATTTTTTTTACTTTTTACAGCACATAACAATTTTTCATTGTATTTAAAAGAATTGTACTCCAAACATTCTAACTCTTTTTATATTTATAGATCAAAGGCTCATTTTTAATCCACTTCAATGAAGCTCTGTTTATCTCTTCCCGCCACTTAACATTCGTGATCGAAAAGGCTCTCCCAGTAAATTTTGAAGTGGCGGGAACAGAGAATATATATTATATCTAATTATATTTTTTTATCAAACAAATTCGCCAGGACATTAAAAAAAATGCCATTTTTCTACCGAATTTTGCGTAAAATCTGTGTTAGGTATTTTACAATTCCTTGGAGTTTTTGTAAATAAATCAAACAGTGAAATGAAATTGGCATAATAAAATTAGTGGCTGCATTCAGAATCGTCTGAATGTGGCTTGTGGAACTGGGGATACCAACATATTAACAGTAAATGGTCGACTTTTTTGTTTATGATCATGGTTTTGCATAATATTACACGACTGGCTTATTATAGTAAATATTGTGTAAAAAAGAGTATTTTAGCGTACTCTATTAGTCTTATAGATTATAGAGTACGCCTTCGTGATATTGAGTACAATACTCTATTTTAGAGTACGGTTGGCAACCCTACATGTCAGTATTAGGGCGCACAGATTCTTTGGCGGGAATTTGAACTGAACAGGCGCGGAATTTTGAAAATTTTTCTTAAAATTGTAAAATTTCTGTATCAAAAGTTGTAAATATTAGTTTGAAGTGTTTGTACATAACTAGTGTGTATAGTGTAGTGTTAAGAAATGGAAGGCAACGAGGGCGGGGGCCATGATCCCCTGTCCCCTGCCCTAAAAAGGTCCAGGCCGGACAACATGGACAAAGGCGGCGGCGGCGGTGAGGAAAGTGACTCTATTAATTACGCTCCCTACTTTAAACCTAATTATAAAAGACTGTATCCAGAGAATTCGGGTAACACGGAGTTTAACGTTTTTGTAGAAAGTCAGGACAATGAACGATTGGGAAATAAAAGCCCCATATATTTAAATCATATTTTCGCAACGGACGTTAAAGGTGTGGTGGCGATACGCCGTGTCAATGCGAATAAAATTGTAGTCGTATTCAAGCAATACAACACGGCCAACAATTTCATCAACAATGTGAGCTTCCTGGATAAGTATAAGATGAGGGCATATATCCCCGCAGCTCAAATAGAACGAATTGGCATCATCAGATTCGTGCCAACAAATATTTCAACTAAAGAACTGTACACAAAGCTTTCTTCTGTCTACGAAATTGTAGCTGTGAGAAGATTTACAAAGAAAGTGGGAAAGAATAGGGTACCTCTTCAGACAGTTAGCATTACATTCTTATCGAATTCATTACCAGATTCAATACAATATGACCTGTTTTCATATAGAGTTTTCGAGTACATTCAACCCCTGTTGCAGTGCTATCGCTGCTTTAAATTCAATCACTCTGCCAAAATATGTAATGGTAAACAGCGTTGCAGCTGCTGTGCTGGAGAACACTCCTACAAAGAGTGTGTCAAGTCCGATGAGCTCTGCTGCATCAACTGCAGTGGACCTCATTTGGCTATATCAAGGACCTGTCCGGTTAAAATGAGGAAAATGATGGAAAAAAAAGAAAAAGTAACTTATGCTAGCATTGCTAATACAAAGACTAAGAAAACTGACTTTCCTCCTTTGCCGGACCTCTCCAAGGCAGCTGTAAATAAAAAGGAAAATGTAAAAGAACTTGTTGTAAATAAGAACAAAATGAAATTGTATAATATGGATAATGTACATAACACACCTGCAAAAGAAACCATGCCCGATAATAAAACATCCAAACCAAATATTAAAGCCCAAATCATTGCCAATAACGATGTATTAATGGCCTTAGTCAATACTTTAGTGCAAATAGGAAACAAATCGGACGATGTGCCCATTACCACGTCGTCTATCAAAGAAATGCTCATTAGAAATCTGTCAACATAATGGATTTGAACTCCAACATTTTAACTACCTTAAATATTGCACAGTATAATGCTCAAAGTTTAAATAATAAAAAACCTTTATTAATTAATTTTGTAGAAAATGAAAATATAGATATTTGTCTACTAAATGAAACTTGGCTAAAAGACCAACAGAGTTTTAAAATACCTGGCTATAATTTCCACCACAAAAATTCAGCTAACAGTCATAATGGAGTAGCTATCTTAATAAAGCCTTATTTAAAGTATAGGGTTTTAGACACCCATTTCTATGAAGATATTCAGACTATTGCGATTTCTGTATCTACAGAAATAGGCGACATAACAGTTTTATGTGTATATTGTCCACCTAAATCTGGGCATATAAGAATGCATCGATTGCATAATATTATCAGGGACCTCCCTAAACCTATATTCGTAAGTGGTGATTTTAATGCCCATCATATTGCCTTTGGATGCGTCTCCACAAAAAGCAGAGGGCAAAATTTATATAATTTAATTGATGATAATGACTTATGCGTAATTAATAATGGTGACTTTACTACAGTCAATCGCCCTCATTGCAATCCATCGGCAATTGATGTCACTTTTGTTAGTCCAAATCTTGCACCACTATGTGAGTGGTCTGTTTATGATGATACAATGGGAAGTTATCATTACCCAACTATTACAAAACTTGCAATTCGTGCTGACAAATATCAGGTTAATCCACCTGTTGACAGATTTTTATATAATAAAACTGATTGGAGTAAGTTTTTTGAAAAATCCAAAAAATTTTTCCATGACATAACGATTGATGAAGAGGATCCAATGTCTACTTACCTTGAATTTTGTACTCGCCTTGATGCCTTAAAGGAAATGGTGATTCCAAAGTTAGTTAAAACTAGTGATTTTAAATCTAGAATTCCAGCTCCTTGGTGGAATTATATTTGTGAGCAAAGTGTAATTGCATCTTACAATGCTCTGAAACTGTACAGAAGTGACCCAACTATAGATAATTACATTAATTATAAGAGAATAGATGCGATTAAAAAACGTACAATTTCAGAACAGAAAAAGATTGGTTGGAACAAATTTTGTAACACTTTTAATAGAACCACTCCACTTAGTAAAATTTGGAACCTTATTAAAAGATTTAAAGGCATCAGATCTGGTAACAAATCATACAGGGATGAATTTATTCAACCTTTTTTGGCAAAAATATCTGATAACAGTAACCTTATAGATAGTAGTGAATAATAACCATTACTTTGATATCAATAATGACAACCCAAACTCCAAATTTTTATTGGATCCTTTTACATGGACTGAATTCTTAATGAGTTTACAATCTAGAAAAAATACTACCCCAGGTTTAGATGATTTCCCTTACATATTGATTAAAAATCTTGATGATGATGTAAAACATTTATTTTTAAAAATTCTCAACAGTCTTTGGTGTAAGCAAATAATACCAGAATCATGGAAAACACAGTGCGTTATTCCCATATTAAAACCTGACAAACCACCAGATTTAGCTAGCAGTTATCGTCCAATTTCGTTGTCCTCATGTCTTGGAAAAATCTTTGAGAATATGTTGAAGAATCGTTTGGACTGGTACTCCGAATCCAATAATATTATTCCATCAGTGCAATATGGATTTAGGCGCGGTCGTAGCTGTGCTGACAGTTTCATTTCTCTAATAGCAGACCTGAAAAGAGCACAAAATACCAAATTACATACCGTTTGCGTATTTTTGGACGTACAAGGTGCTTTTGACAATGTTGACCCTGGCATACTTGTCAAAATATTGACTGGTAGTATAGGTTTACCTGGACTTGTGTCCAAATGGATTTATAAGTTCTTGAGTGACAGAAAACTCTTTGTTAAACATAATAACATTCTTTATGGACCAGAGCAGGCCAGTAAAGGCACAATGCAAGGTGCAACTCTGTCACCCTTGATCTATAACTTATATACTTGTGAAATATGTAAATATGTTGATACTCAGAATGTAAATATATTGCAGTTTGCTGATGATTTAGTTCTGTATACTTCTAATTCTAGTTTATCTGCAGCTATTAATACTGTAAATATAGCACTAGGAAAACTGTATGATTATTATAGTAATAGGCTGCATCTTAAAATTAATGCTTCCAAAAGCAGTGTTATGATATTTGGAGATGACAATCCTACTACTGATGTTATATATGCTACAGAGAGCATCCAGAGAGTTAACCAGCATAAGTTCTTAGGTATTATCATCGACCAAAAACTCAAATTTGAAGAGCACATTAAATACATTTCAAAAAACTCTTACAAAGGGCTAAATGTTCTAAGATGTCTTGCTGGGATATCTTGGGGAGCTGACCCAAAAATATTGTCAATACTGTACAAAGCAATTGTAAGAAGCCACTTTGATTATAGCACTTTAGCTTACATTAATTGTACATATGTACATAGATTAGATATAATTCAGAACAAGGCTCTGAGAATAATCTCTGGAGCAATGTGTTCAACTCCCATAAGAGCCATGGAAGTTGAAACCAAAATCATGCCCCTTATCTTGAGGAGAATATTACTTTGTGAAAGATATTGCCTCAAAATTTTATCATTAGCTAATAATGATGTTGTCAACAGAATAGTTCCTCACCTGGTAAATGTCTCTGGCCCATTGTCCTCAGCAGATGAACTGTTGAGGGGCAGAGCTCCACAGGTATGCCGAATGTACCTGGAAATAAACAATAAATGCACAAGGATTAAAAAACATTCACAATGGCCGTGCTATGCTCACAACTATGATATTATAACTCATCCAATTCATGTTATAGAACACAGAATTGTAAATAATAATGAGATGCTAGAATTTTTGTCAGAAAATAATAAGTTTTATACTATATACACTGATGGCAGTAAGGGAGATGACCATGTGAGATCTGCTTTATATGATCCTCAAACAAGATTCACTCAAAGCTTTGTTCTGGACAATGAATGCTCAATATTTACTGCAGAAGCCTATGCAATCCTAGAAGCATTAAAGTTAATAAATTATATTAAACAGTCTTATAAATTCTTCTTAATTTTAACTGATTCAATGAGTGTTTTGGAAGCATTAAAACATTTGAAATGTAATTTTAAAACTAATTATATTTTGTACAGTATTAAAGATTTTGTATATAAGTTAAATTGTAAGGGCATTGAGATATCCTTTATTTGGATCCCTTCGCATAAAGGTATATCTGGAAATGAAGTAGTAGACAGAACTGCAAATAAGGGGATAAATTTATTAGATGTTCAATATGTAATTGATGTACCGCACACGGATTATTATAGATCCATTTAATGAAGATGTGAAAAAACTTTGGATTGAAATTTGGAAGAAAGACCAAGAACAGAAAGGAAAGTGGTACGGAAGTATCCAAATAGACTTACCAACAAAGCCCTGGTACAACGACCTGGAGTCAGCTAGCCGGCACTTTATCACCACAATTAACAGGCTTCGCTTTGGCCATACCACCACACCTGTCCACTTATCCCGTTTGGGCATAATTTCAAGTGATTCTTGTAAATTCTGCAACACACCGCAAGCTGACGCTGAACACCTGATTTTTAACTGCCAAAATTTTGCAATAGAAAGACTGATACTTGCCAGTGAATTGAGTGATATCCTACAAAATAATTCCTCCCGCCGCCTGAACGATATTCTAAAAATTGAAAAGTGTTATATGCCGATTTTTAAATTTATTAAAAACAGTTGTGGAAGTGTTTAGTGCACAAATCAAGTGTTAACTCTCAAAACTTTAATTAAATGAAGACTTTTCAATTAAAGACTTGGCTTAAAGGTCTCGTAACCAAGCCAGTGGCATAGCCACAACATTTAAAAAAAAAAAAAATTAGGGCGCACAAATATGTTTATTGTATAACTTCAATCATATATACTGTTGTAACTCTGTATAGGGCAATATAAGTGATCAATAAATATTTTAATTGTATTATTTCAATCACATATACTGTCATAACTCTGTATAGGGTCGTTTCGCCGGTTTCGCGACCACCTTCAGTTGGCGACCATTTGACGGACTAAGTTTCTTTAAATCAAGAAAATAGTATTTGTAGAGATAACATACATAAAAAATAAATCTAACGTGCTTTATACATAATTATGAAATAAGAATTTGCAAAGTTTGAAATAAATGGGTCAACCCAGAGCCAAAAAAAAATTGATAAATGCGCGTCTTGATTCCGTGGTGAGTGGACGTACCGCGAGTTGAAAAAAAACTAACACGGCGCGCGGCACTCAAAGGTAAGTTTTATTACTTTATTTCATGTTTTACACACCAGTTACATGTTAAATTGTACAATCGATAAGTATGGATTATAATTAAGTTGTATTTTGCTTTTTTAAACTTATTATTAAGATAAAATCAAGTGGTCGGTAACCGAAATGCTTATTTATCAAAAACGTTAGATAGCGACCACATGGTCGCAAACCGACGAAATCAGCATTATTTTGTTTTGATTAATTTGATCCTAATGCTTCATACAGGACTGTTACAATTTTGAATTTAGTATTGTAAAAGTTTTTCTTTGTAGTTCCTTAGTAAGCGACCACCAGTTTCTTTGTAAGAAGTTTGTTTAATTTACCTACAAAACAGGTGGTCGTAAACCAAAGTAAGCGAAATAAAGACATTGGTTTCCGGCCACCATAATTTAGTATGAGAGAAATAACGGCCGCTAACAGAAATACCTACTATTTTTCAGTTTAAAACAAAATTTAGTCATAAAAAGCAAACTACATACTTATATTTTTTTTTAGATGGAGCTTCCTAATAATTTGGAGTCAACAAAAATAAGAAAAAGACTGTCCAGTACACAGAAGAAGCACTGAAAAAATCTCTCGATGATATCCGAAAACAAGAGAAGGGAATAAGAGAAACATGTAGACTGTATGAGATCCCAAGGATACTACACTACTACATATTAATGATACTGTTTGACCGATGATTGTTGATTTTATTACAACTATGACTAAGTCTCTACAAAATGTAAGATTGTTATTTTTAAATTATAAGAAAACATTACACCAAATGATTATCATTTTTGTTTTTATTAAAAAGCAAAAATTAAACTATTTTTAAAGCGATTATAATTGTTTTATTGGCATACTTTTCATATTATAATAGCGGTCGCAAACCAGCTCACTGGTGGTCACAAACTGATAAAAATGGTCGTAAACCGACGTTTTCGCTATATTTTCACTTTTTCAGCATTTTATAAATATTTTTGTATTAATGTATTTCATTTTATGTTTTTGTATCCAAACTACATTATATTTGGGACAAATTCACATTAACATATACTATTTTGCGAGTAAACAACATTTTTATTTCCTCATCTGAAGTGAGCAACCCAGCTAACTGGTCGCTAACCGGCGCAATCACCCTATGTCAGTATTAGGGCGCAACAAATAATTTTATTGCGTTGTTTCAATCATATATACTGGCATTACTCGACAAGCATCAGTTTAGTTGCAGAAAAAGAAAATAAATTTTACTTACCTCGCAAACAAAAACTGTCTTGAGTCGACACAGTTCACTTTTACCGAATAAAGTACGTGTGACCACCTCGCGCAAGTCGTCACATGACACTGTATATGTTCGCCGAGTCACAACTTTCGGCAAACATTATAACGTCACTAGTGTCATCTAGGGACAAATAATAGAACTACGTCTATGACGTTTTGTGAGCATAAAGTATGTGAAATTCTGATACGAATGGTACAATTAAAGTCATTTAACATTTTATCGAGTTATGACGTTATTTGAGCGGATGTGCGAAATGTCTAAAAAGTGGTATCAATACGTGCCCCACAAAGGCGTAAAATGAAGCGAATAATGAAGAGTATCGGGCAGAAAATTACAAGGCTTGGAGAACACATGTTTCCTAATAATAGGGAGGCGGGAAAGGTGAGGGTTCTCGTAAGGTATAAGGTGCTCCTTTTTTATACACGGTGAATCGCTTATCGATCCTTTTGAAGAATGGCTATCGAGAATGTCTGTAGTTTTTTTTTTGTACCAAATGCATGTTGGGCGCCAATTTTGATAAGACTGTCGAGTGAAAGTGAGTATTTGTATAAAATTATAAATAACCACTTTTTCTGATGTCATTGAGGCAAAAGATTACAGTTATAATTGTTTTGAAAATGAGCTAAAATATGACCTTGATGAAAGTGTTCATTCCTCTTCTTTGGATAGTGCAACAGACAATTTGTAATTCATAAAATCTAGATATATCCATAAAAAGCAAATGAAGCCATTTTATTGTGTATAATCAGTCATTTCGGCAGTAATAAAAGTTTATGAAACAAAAACCATGTCCCTTGATATCTTCGTAAAAAAGGCAAAAAATCCCATTATACCTGTACCCGACACCGCATCATACGTATCATAAAACAGCCTTTAAACGTTTAAAACCTTATAATTACTCGATAACGTATTCATTACCTACTTAAAAATGTAAACGGGAATAAGGATTTTCCACCACGTGTATTTTCCCATAGAAAAATAACTCTGTTGGGAATAAACCGACATAATATTATGATGTATTTTTAATGTTTGAAGAAAATTTGCATGTCAAAGCTTTGTGAATATGAATATTTTTACTGGTTCGTGTGGTTGTGGGTAGTCGCGTTTTCGAGTAGATTTTGTAGATCTTTTAGTTTCTTTGTTTTATTTAACCGATGTCGATTTGTGAATTTTTTAGATGGACCACTTATTGCTCATTAATATCTCGACATAATTGAGGCTTCATTCATATTTAATTCACAGAAAGATGTCTCACATTACAGTAAGTATATGGCAAAAATTGTCTCGTTTATCTGATGAATCCAGTACTTTTTTTCCGGAGCGAGAAATCTTCAGAGATCCCAATACGTAAAGGTCAACATCCGACCCTAGAAACACTCGACACGTCTTAATTTTTAAATTCAAATGAACGCTTCAAATTATTATTCGACTCCATTTTCATTCCTTTTATGTCATCGAACGCTCACTTCTTCGACTTGATAATGTAATTATAGCCGTACTAGGGCAGTAATTAATGATGTGTTTGACATTCCACGCTCATTAATATTCGTAATTATCGAAGTGAATTACTGAATACATAAATATTATACTTTGGTGAGTGTATCACGCGAAGTTTGTTCGCTTGGAAAAAAGGTTATATTAGAAAAAAGTCAGGATGGATTTAATTACTATTAAGGTTTTTGTTGTTTGTGGTAATATCAAATGAGTCCTCTCACACAGGGCAGGACGGGAGGGACTGTCAGACTTGTACTGACTAAATCCACGGTGTCCTTCAATAGCCCTTTACGTTCCCTGAGCCACGATTACATAATCAAAATCAAAAGTCATTTATTCAAATTAGGCTGATTTATCAGCACTTTTTGAAGGTCAATTTTTTACATAAGACAGTCCCCCAAAGCGCCCCCCCCTTCGACATTTCCTAGTGTTTTGGCTGGGAAGAAGAAGTGGCGGAACAAACTCCCCAGCAACACATCTGTCTGTATGGTTAGAAGAACCAAGATTTTAAATAATAAGACAGTCCCGCGATTATTAACATGAGTCAAATGAGTGAGTAGCTCTATGATGTTTCTAGAATTCTAATTGCTCCTTTCATTACTTGAAAGTTCATATTGCCTTATTTGCGAATGAAAATTATTCAAACAGTTGGATCTTTAACTTTAAATTGATGAAACTTTGGAGGGGCCCATGTCCAGTACTTATTTCAATTGTAATGATGATGCTATAGATAGACAAGGTGAACTCTTTGCAATTGATTTTGAATAGGTATTCTTATTTGTTTAAATCTCTGAGCCTTCAAAACCCACAGCTTGAAGTATGTTGTGCTTAAGCTAAACAATGTGTTGTGTATGCGCCTTTAGTACCGTTGTAATAAACTTTTATTGGCACCGTGAGAATTCTGCAGGATTTTTTTTATTTTGTTTATCACTGCCTCGACAGAAAAAGTGATCCCCAGATAACTATACATTCAATACACAGACAGATCCTTTTACGGTTTATAAGTATGTATTTTGATATTTCACCGTATTATCTACCAAAGGTGGATTTGAGAGGGCAAAGAAGAGAAAAGGCAAAAGTAAAATATTTTGAATAATTTTATGGACTCTTCTTCTAAAGTTTTATTTTTGTCTTATGTCAGATGGGATTTTGACCTATAGTCTGTATTGAATTTGCATTTTGAATAATACTTCTTCTTCTTCTTCTTCCTGCCCTTATCCCATTTGATAATACTGATCATTACAATTTTATTTTACTTGGTTTTTACTGCCTGAACCTTCAGAGATTACACAAATATTTTATAATCGTGTTGTTTCATTCATTTCCTTTATTTAATTCTGTGAATATCTATAATTGCTTATTATGAAATCCGGCACTCCCCGCTGTGGCATTTGTATCTCTAGTAGGTACTTACATATTTTTTTTCCTTTTTATACTGATCCCTATCGGGCGGCCATCTTCTACAACAATAAACCGACGACGCTATAACAATAATACGAAGAATAACTGTTAAAAAGTTAAGCAATGCTGACAACTTACGCACTAATCTGATGGAGGAACCGGCTGGTTTTCCCTGTACCCTGTTCCCTGTAGGAGTCACTCCTTAAAATGAGGAAGCTACATTTATGTAATTTAAAAAGTCACGACTGCGACTAAAGTAACAAACACTTGTTAGATTTGCGCAGTTTTTGGCAGATTAGCAGAAAAATGCAATGTTGAACGTGGAGTGGAATATTTCGGCGTCCCCAAAATCAAGAGATTCCTCCCAAAATCCATTCGAACATTATAAATTAGTTTCCCGTGGTTTTACCCGCTGCTTGACTCCCATATTTTGTCGTAGCGTGATGTTACATAACCTATAGCCTTCTTCGATATAATGGCTATCCAACAAATAGCCTTTCTCGGTATAATGACTATCCAACACAAAAAAAAATTGAAACAGTAGTTTCTACGATTAATTTCCGCCTTAAAACCAACCAAAGATCACTTCTATGAAAAGAGCCAACATGCTGACAGCTCGGGACTTGAAATGACTACAAGTGAATTCTACTTTCACATTAAACTTAGTATATACGAGTATCCTTGCAAAACGATCGATTGACAATACATTAACTGAATTCAAACTACAAAGTACCCGCACTTTTATCGTCAGCAACTTAGTTTTACTGCTCAATAAAAGCTCACCGCACTTCCTTAACTGAACGTTTAACTGGCAGATAAAAAAATAAAACTATTTTTACTTTATAACTGAACATTTGTTTAGACCACCGTGTGTTTTAGTTTCAAAGAGAGTTTAGTTTTTACTGTCAAAATATCGTAACCAGGGTGAGCGTTCGGTTGTTACTTGTAAAATGCTACTGAATTTTATGTGTTATTATTAGCATCTTAATTTGTTAATCCAGGGAAATTAATTGTTTGAGATTCTTTGAGTGTTCTGAAATGGCTATTACCTACAGTCAAATTAAATACCGTGTTTAAAAAGCGTAAACAAACCCTGCGTGAAGAAATTACATACCTACTAAGTTATGTTATGCAAAAATGATTTATTTTGGTGTCATGATTCACGGTTATGGATTTCGTAAGACACTCAAATCAAAACACTGCCTACCTTTATTGATAGATGCATAGAAGAGTACAGGAAACATCGAAGTGGCCATAGATATTAGACAAGTCTGAAGCCTTTCACATTCGTTCGGTACCTTTTTACAGCCTTTATGATAATAAGGGTGGGTTTATATCTGACGGAACATTCGTCGCGGATCATCGGTCGCGGAACGCCAGAACAGACAAATGTATAGAAAAACACTTGACCGTTCACATTTGACGCACAAACGGATCATCCGATGAGTGTGAACGGTCACTTGTTTTTTTCCGCGACCGACAATACGCGACGGATGTTGCGCCAGATATGAACCCACCCAAGAAAATTTCCCAGATGGTATAAACGCTCGTAAGTACACTTAAATTATTTATTTACACCTTAAGTTAATACAAAAGCTAATTAAATCTCTAAAGTACGACAACTACTTTCACAATTACTCCGTAAAGTACCAAGACAGATGATATGGCATTTCAAAGACTGAAAAATTACAAGTTTTATACTGAAAAATTACAGCTAATCTGGCTTGCGATCGTTCAAAAACCGAGTGACATAGACCATCAACTCTCTAAATACTAGAAAAGAATCATTTCTCCATCATTCTTATTCATTACCGGTAGGTACTTGGTGTTTAGCCACACCCTTACTAAACAGTATATCTTTCAACCACTTTACCATTGTTACGATTTCGAAAAGAGGATTCCACCCACCAACACTCGAAATATCGTCAATTCCGTAGCTGACGTGGCAAAATTGGACTGTTAACGGTACTCATAATGGCTCTTAAAGTCGTTTCAACAAAAAACCGGAGACTTCCATTCAGTAAGTAGAAGTAAGTACTACTTACCTTCGTCTAATAAGTGTTTTTGTTCGTCATTTCTTTGGTAATATCATATTTTTGTGGTTCTACGCCTACTACGCAGGGTACGGTTATTGTTGTACTTATGACTTAGATTCTTAATGAAATTTTTGAATTAGGTATTTAAATACGTGTTAATATCTTCAGTAGGAATTTTCTCCATTCGTTCATTTGGTAGTTGGTACTAAATGTTCTTAAGATCTTAGAATTATTTTTGTACTTGAAGTTAAACTAACAAAATAAACTTTTAATCTAAAAAATCTCATTAAATTGTAATTGTTTTTAATCACTTCCCTCACACTGTTGATTGTGAGTGTTTTAATAAACAAATGTTTTACATTACACAAATAACTTAAGTCAGTACATACCTACTTCATGTTATAATATTTTGTTTACAACAAGATTTACTCTAAACAATAAAAACATGTTTACAGGAAAATATTCGCATTTTCTTTCTTCATTTCATGCGTTCCCAAAACATTTGCTCCAAGAATAAATATGTTATAATTAATAGACATCTTCAGCTTCGACAGATGTTGAGACAAAAGGAATATTCCACCTACGCTGCGGTCTTCTAGATATTTTTGGATCATAACTAATTAAGTTTATTAGCGATGTGGTCTCGTTTAATATTAGAATCTACGTATTTCTCGACGCCAGTTTCACAAAAGCTTGGTATAATCGCTCTACATTTTCTTTAATACCAGTGGGAAGGAGAATAATGCAGACAACCTGTCGTGCCAATTATTTTTTTTTATTTCTATTTTAATACCATAATGCTACATAGTTCTTATTCTTCTAGACTAGACATAACTGTTTTAATCGTTTTCAAAAATAAGAAGAAGGTAGCTAATTTTCCGGTAGGTATCAATCTCTTATTGATTTGGATTTTCCCATGCCGTCTCATTTTAAAGAAAAAGAAAAACCCATTATAGAAGATAATCTAATTCGAACACTGTTTTTTTAACCGACTTCCAAAAGGAGGAGGTTCTCAATTCGGATGTTTGTAATATTTTTTTTAGGAATTAAAATCATCAACTCACACAACGCGACGCAAATCTCTGATACTTTTTAACCGACTTCAAAAAAAGGAGGAGGTTCTCAATTCGTCGGAATCTTTTTTTTTTTTTTTTTTTTTTTTATGTATGTTCCCCGATTTCTCGAAGACGCCTGGACCGATTTGGAAAATTTTTCTTTTGTTTGAAAGGGTATACTTTCCAATTGGTCCCATGATCATCAGGTCAGGATCTGATGATGGAATCCCAGGGAAATCGAGGGCAACCTTCAAATTTTATAGGCACATAGTACCATTTTCATATATTTTCTAAAGCTGTTCAAGTATTTGCATCTGATAATTATCATCTCAGGTGGATGAGCTGATGATGGAAGGTACAACTCCTCAACGGCTTGGAGTAGGCATCGACTGATTTAGTTTGTGTTCGCATATCTCTGGAACTAAAAGTCCGATTTAAGTAATTCTTTTTTTGTTGTACTAAGTATTGTTTAACTTACGGAATACTGCAAGTTTCATCAAAATCGGTTCAGTAGTTTTTGAGATAGAGTATTTTATTAGCTTATTGTGCACTTGAGAGAGAATGATTTATTTGACAAGAATTTGAGTTGAATATTTAAACTAAAAAGAGTAAAATAAAAAACTTTTTTAAAAAAAATGTAACCGCCTTCAAAAACAACCACAAAAAAGGGTAAAATAACCTACAAAATAACTTTTCTTTCAGAAGTCGGTGGCAAAAAAACAATGAAATGAAAAAAAAACAAAGGCACCGACTTCTGAAAGAAAAGTTATTTTGTAGGTTATTTTACCCTTTTTTGTGGTTGTTTTTGAAGGCGGTTACATTTTTTTTAAAAAAGTTTTTCGACTTGGGTATCCAGGCGTGCATTGATTAAAGAATAAACCTCCAGGATGATAATCTGTGCTAATATACTTTCTCGCATACATCAGCATAAAAACTATTAGCACAAAGATCCGATAAAAGCCGACTTTCAGCTACATCAGGGTAATATGATTTTGCTGAACCTACTTTTTCGACGACATTATGCTAATGTTTCCTGCCCTACATCTCGTTTGAGAGTGGCTCTTTCGCATTAATATGTGTCTTTTGCTGTACTTATACGACTCTTACATAATTTTCAATCCTTTTTATCTCTTTTGGAGACAAATTGAGGTCAAATCTCTTCGACTATAGGAAAGGAAAACATTGTATTCGGGAAAATGGCCCTGATAATCCAGTAGCTTTGTTCAACGACATAATAGTAAAATAATATGTCCAAGGAAAAAATATTCACCTGGTGCGGTTAGGTATCGTCAGAGGGGACATACAAACAAATTAGTAGTGTTGTCAGGGAAGTACTACTTGGGGGAACTTCAATTTTCATATTAGCAGGTAATAGCTTCTTCCTAGCGACTAGATACTCGTACATCCATAAACTAGCGTTATATGCTTTTAAAACTCCCAGCAAATCAATCAAGCAAGCCCATAAAACCATAAACCACCCTCCTAACGTGACTTTTGAACATAACCGAATTTAGAATGTCGTGCGCCATAAACTAATTGAATTGTAGCGCAATAAAATAATTTAATTACTCGTCAAACACATTTTGAGTCAGTAATGGTCGCGCTGGAGTCTCTAAACGCAATTAAGACTGCTTTGCATAATCACGAAATATGCGTTGCGTGAATGTTAGACAGTATTTTCATCTGAATTCCCGGTAAATGAGGAAAAAGCATAATAGGGGTTAATTTCAAGGTGTTTTATCTGTTGTTTTTATTTGTACCCTCGAAAGATACACGAGCTGCAAAATGGCTGAACTGAAGTTCTTTTTAAGATAAAGTTGGAGTGCATATGGTAGACAGTAATCGCGCCTTTTTATTTTAGTATCCTATAAATAAATTATTGAAGATAATAAAAAACCGTTCTGCCAATAAAACAGATAAAAGATCACATTCAAATATAATATCTGATCTCAACCCATTAGAATCGAATACTGTGTGTGGTCTAGACAGAACTAGTAACATCTGTTTCTAAATGCAAAAATAGGTCACAGAAATAAACGAATAACTATTTATCAAAGGCTAATTTTATCTTTATGTGCAATGAAGGAACTATGCTATGACTTACCTACTTGATCCTCAAATTGTCTGTCGTTTATTTTTACCTTGGTCACCTACTCAAGATGTCTTTAAATTGAAGTCATCTTGTTCTTCAAAAAATGACACGTGTGTGACGCGATGTCGACGACACGACTCGTCTAAGCCAAGGATACACTAGGGGACAAATGTCGTGCGACACGTGTCGTTAGCGACGTTGGTTGAAGTAGTACGACGTTGCCGGACTTCGGTCGACATGTCTGGCAACATCACGCGACACGGGTCGCCTGCGACGTCAGATGAGATAGCGCGATGTTGCCGGACTTCGCTCGACATGTCTGCAACATCGCGCGACACGTTTCGCCAACTTCATCGAGTGAAGTAGAGTAACATAAGTCGCGCGATGTCGCCAGATATGTCAGGCGAAATCGGCCGGCTTCGCTTGACATTTAGCCGATACATGTCGTGGCACATTTGTCTCCTAGTGTATCCTTGGCTTAAATCAACGCGAATATTTAATTTCTAATTGTGAATTCAATTCTGTCTGGTGCAGAGGGATTAATGTTCGGTTAGGAGACGCAGGTGAATGGTACAAGCTTGGGGAATTCGAATTTAATCGTATAATTCAGAAATTATAACGATGATTTAGTTCTACGAAAAAGGTACTTAATTAAAGACTTTTTTAGAAATGTTTGAAACTTGATAGGTACTGTTTATTTATAATAATCTCTGGAATCATAGGACCGTTTTATAAAGTTGTTGCTAAATTAGGCTTGGTACCAGTGGGTGTCACAAATCTAAAAAGTTAATCGAGATACAGAATTCTAGACCTTATAAAAACTGATAATGAAAACTGCCAATAACACATATTTCTTGGCATAAAACTTTTAAAGGCACTAATTTACAGCTAATAAGGTATTCAAACGCCAGATCATAAGTTCCTGACGCCGGAAATAACCCAGACGTCGGCTTCTCTCCTACAAAGCGGTTGTTGTGACAACGTTCTTTTGTTTACCCTGCTAATCACGGATTGAATATTTAACACGTCGTCGTTTATACGGTTAAAACGCGTTCCCAGCACAAACATTCAACACCAATTGTTTATTATTTGAGTTACAATTTCGATTTCCGTTTCTGAAGTGTCAGTAATTTTTGAAGTTATTCCAACTCCCGAGTGTTTGTTATGAATGTTTGTTTAATTTTGGAGTGAAAAGTTTTCTGTATGTTTGTTTCGACAATTCAAGGTGAACTTGAATTGTCAAAACAAATACTGAGTACTTTTGTGTGTAGCACAACTTTGGTGCTTCGAGTTATTACGATTTATTTAATATAATATTTTCATGATAACTTGACATTTTCAATGCTTTTGTCTCTATTCACAGATCTAGAACATTATTTCCTGCAGCAAATTGAAATATTTAAAAGCCAAGAAGCCACAGTCCAATTTCAAAAGTACCAACTACCCTCAACTCTTATGAAAACTTTTTTCTTACTACCCTCGAAAAACAGAAACCCAGAAGCTCCCTAAATTCTTAAAAGCCAACTTTAGGTAAATTTTACTAGCAAGCTGGGCACGTTCTGTCAACTTGTCACTACATAAGTGACTCCGGCGTGCTCCAATTATGCTGGCAGATATGTCCACAGTCCTCTAGTGGCTTGAGGGGTTTACGGGAACACGCACGTATGTTTTAGTTAGCTTTGGGACCAATTTGAGATGGTTTTGAGGTCAAGATGGTGTGTGGAGTTGACTGTTTATGTTTAGTTCAAGTTTCAGCTGGGTTAAATGTTTTATTGGGTCTGTCGTGATTGTAGGGGCGGAGTACCTAATTAATTTTGGGGGTCTTGGAACGTGTTAAGAGCATTTCATTAGTGGCGTCAGCAAGATAATACAGTTGATCTATGCTATTACTGCTTATTTTATAAACGGCAATGTAAAAGGTCATGTCGAAATTGCGGATAGTCTTGTTGAAATCATGAAACTCTGAAAGCGGATGCTTGTAATTTCGAAGTATGTAGATCTTAACGAATGGTTAAAATGTTAAGTATTTCAACAAATAGGTACGTAACTGTACTACTTATCAAACCACTGGCCTATCAATCAATTAACTCAGCTAATTACAATCCAAAGCTGGAATTAGTCTGCGCCACATCACTGCTCCATAGTAGGGATGCATCGATACGCCTTTTCGCCGATACGATACCGATACTCTTATAAAAATATCGGCGATACCGATACCGATACGAATACGCTTATTGTGAATTAAAAAAATAAGATAAAATAAATAAATCACAAGTCAGATTTTTTTTTATTAATACAAAAGTAGTGTCATAGGTTGATATTAGATAATTATTAATTTTAGTGATTAAATTAACATTATTAAGATTTTTGTTAAAAAAAAACAAAGCAATCTTAAATTTTTCTGAGAAAGGCGTTTTCACAAGTCTGATTGAATAAGATCTGGGCTGGAAAATAGTCTCTCAGATGCGAAAGAACTCATTTGGAACCTAAAGTAGTTCGGCGCAATTTTTTTCAAGTTTGGGTATAAAACGTCATTGCCCCAGAAAACGAATGGATCTGCATCTCTCGATATATTTGGAGACTTTAGATATCTCTCGACTTCTTCTTTGAGAGAATTACAGCTCAGAGTAGACAGGGGCTCTCATCTTCTTCGGACTCTTTAATAATATCTTCGCAAACACTCCAAAGCCCGCCACTAGTACGCATCTCAGAACTTACAGTTACAGTACTGGGTTTCCCCGGGCATAGTTCGTGCCTCGTTCCTACTACTACCTACTTATGTATAACCCATATTTGCAAATAAATGCTATTCTATTCTCGTTTGCAACGAAATAGACGAGACAACACGCTCGTTTACATGACATTTTTAAATAGAAAAAGTATCGCTGAATCGGTCATAAAATATCGTCGATACCGATATATCGGCTAACCCGAAGTATCGCCGATATATCGATATCGGTATTCGTATCGGATGCATCGCTACTCCATAGTAATATCATCAAAATCGTTGAATGTTTCAATACTGATCTAAATATTCAACGTAGGGGGAAGTCCCTTAACGCCGGACGGCACCTACCGCCGGACAGTCGTGCTATCCAAGCAAGTACAAACCTCTTCGATTCGAACTACTAGTGAAAGGGGTGCGGGGGGTACATAGCTACAGGATCACGCGCAGCAGCTCGTCAGGGAGGCGCAACTCCGCAGCAGGAGGGGTGTGTGTTGTTTTTTGGCGGAAACGCGCGGCTTCTCGTAAGCTGGACGTAAGTAGTTCTGACAAATTTATGGATTGATATTTTAGTGGTGGTCGATAATTGAAGTAGCACTTGATTGTTATCCGTAAACCGATAGAATTTTATTTGATTTTTGAAACCATTTCGGTAGGTACTACCTAATGTATGATATTGTCTGTCCCTTAGTACCGGACACTAAGCCGTCCCCTAGCACCGGACAGTGATTTTTTATTTATTTCTTGTAACATATTACGTTATTTTATTAATTTATTTAATTTTCTTTTAAGGTGTAGACAAAAGAATAGAAAAGAAACGGAAGACAAGAAAAAGAAAGGATCATGGAGCCTACAAGAACAAACATCTAACACAGACACAACAACTCCTGTAGTTTTCAAAGACTATATCGATGACTGGATCCAATGCTCATCGTGTCTTGGGTGTGCACATGAAGCATGTGCATACATCCCAGAGTGTGGAGATGGCTACATAATGTGATCGATGCAGACTTTTCTGACATGTCCGGTGCTAGGGGTATGGCACAAACACCCGTCCGGTACTAGGTGCCACATTTTCAAATTATATTTTTTGTTGCCCAAGTTTGATTAATGGTATTAATTATGTTTTGAGAAAAGGTTGCTTTTTTAAAATTTTATTTGATTTCTATCTTTGTTACCTACTGTAATTCATAAATAAATGTACATTCCTGAAAACATTTTTTATTTTATTCTTAAAAAACCTTAGGTGTCCGTCACTAGGGGACTTCCCCCTACCTAAACTCAGTAAACCCCACAAGTATATTTCAAATGCGTCACATATTTTCATTTCGCCATGTATATGTTTCCTGTTTCTGAAGCTCGCTTGACTAATTTCGTGATTCAGTCGGCGAAGTGAATTAATTTTCACAATTTCATATTCGCAACACGATTCGCTTTACGTACATACGTTAAGTGTTATACGATTATTTGGATCATCAAATTACTCTGTTGAAATTCAAAATATGGACGGTTTAACACGATACAATATTTTGCCAGTATGTATCAGGTAAATTCTGTTGAGAGTATTACGAAAATAGCGTGTCAAAATTAACTATTTCGACTACGCATCATGTGGTTTGATTTACCTTTGTCTGTATTTTGTGTAATCAAATCATAGTGAAAATCATCAAATCAATTCTATTTACTGTGGCGCGACAGTGTGTCACTACCAAACCCATTTGTGCCGCCTGCTGAAGGTGGTCCTGGAAATGAGCTGCCTTGGCTGACCTGGAAATCCATAAACAGACTCCGTACCCAGGTAGGCCGAAGCAAGGAAAATCTGCTCAAGTGGAAGTTCATTAATGACTCTGACCTGAAGTGTAAATGTGGTGCTACTCCACAAACGATGAGGCACTTAATATCGTGCCCTGCATGCCCTGCCAACTGCTCGTTACAGGAGCTGATGGACGTCTCGGAGAGCGCTAAACTCGTGGCCCAATTTAGGGCCGAGTCGATATAAATTGTCATCGACACGATAAGAAGAAGAATTCTATTTACTTATAGAATTTTTATGTTCGAAGAATTTCTAATGTAGAATTCATGTTCCAGTCTATGCATGTGAATCAGTAATGTTATTATAATATTCAGATTCAATTAATGATTTCTTAGTATTGTAACATCTAACATTTCAAGCTTGTTCAAAATATTATTTAAAGAAAAAGCTCGCACAATTTGTGTGTTCATTGACTTTTCATATTTCAATTTTCTACTGTTATTTCTAATTCCAGAATAATTTGAGTGACAGAAGATATTTGCCCGATGATAGTTTTATATTATGGCCATATACATAAAAACTATCATTGGGCTTGAAATGCCACATTTAGATTCATGAGTAAAAAATGGGACAAGCAATGGTGGCCTTTTCTGCGCAGGAGTTCCAGTTCTGGGTGAGCTTGCTCCATTTTAGGCCTCATCTATGCCTTTCTACTAGATTGAGGTCAAAATTTTACAGATCGATAAAAAAACTTGATAAGGGCACCCATAGCACACTATCTGGTTTCTGGTTTTCAAAACTATCTGGTTGTGTACCTAAATTTAAATTGAATAAAACGAGCAAGTTGAGTACGCCTATAATAACATGTTCAATAACAACAACAATAAAATATACAATTGTCATTATTGAACTCTGTCTGGCACTTGAAAGTTACACTGCAGAATAACCCTGTGACCATTCAGAAATTCTTCATCATCATCATCAGCCTATAAATGTTCCCACTGCTGGGACACAGGCCTCCTCTCTGTGAGAGGGAGTGGGCCGTAATCTACCACGCGGGCCCAGTGCAGATTGGTAGATGTCACATGTCTTCGAATTTTTGGTTCTAGAACATGCCGGTTTCCTCACGATGTTTTCCTTCACCGTTTTGAGAGCAGTGATGATGAAATAAATTACACAAAGTAATGCGCCTGACGGGGTTCGAAACTTCGAACCCACGACCTACTACTCGTAAGTCGAGGCCGATACCACTGGGCCACCACTGCTCACAGAAACGCACAGAAATTCTTAACACGTATTTAAAATAAAGAAATTGAACAAAGGCCCTGAAGCCACGGGCACGCCGCAATCGCGGCGGTAAGACCCCTCTTTGAGGAGTGGCTGGATAGGAGTCACGGCGTCCTGACCTACCGCATGACGCAGGTCCTCACCGGACACGGAAGTTTCGGGAGGTACCTGTGTCTAAGGAGAAAGGAGGAAACGCCTGGGTGTCACCACTGCGAAGATCGCCCGGAGGACACAGTAGAGCATACGGTGCAAGACTGCCCAGCTTGGGCAGAGCACCGACGTGTCCTCACGGCGGCGATAGGCGGAGACCTCTCGCGCCCGGCATTGGTTGCGGCCATGCTGCGGGGCGAGACGGAGTGGGAAGCGGTCGCCTCCTTCTGCGAAGCAGTAATGCTCGCGAAGGAGGAGGCGGGCCGCGTGAGAGAGAGGACAATGTCCTCCCTCCGCCCCACCCGCGGTGGTGGACGCCCACGGCGACAGACGTCGCAAGACGATCTCCGGCCACCGTAGGCGCGGGCATGCGGGCGGCGAGTAAAGGGCAACTCGCAGCCCGACCACGGACCATGCCCGGGTCGACGGCGCGTTGTGTTCCACGCGCGCCTCAAAGAGCGTCAGCATGATGACGGGGCCCCCTCTCTAGAGGGCCAAAGCCTGCCGGGGTCGCGGGACTTATACCATTACCGTGACCCCGGAACATAAAGGGCTATTGAAGGACACCGTGGATTTTAGTCAGTACAAGTCTGACAGTCCCTCCCGCCCTGCCCGGGGTGGGAGGACTCATTTGATGATTTTACCACGAAAAAAATAAAAAAAAAAGGCCCTGAAGCCATTAAAGAAATATAAAAAAAAATCTTAGCAGATTATGGGCAACAAAATTCAAATTAAATCGTATCCATTCCATTTTTGGTTTTCGGATCTATTTTACATTTGGATTGACGTTTAACCATTGAAATTGGCAAGAACATGGCCGAAGGAGTAGCATATAGCGTGTAACATGTTTAGCGTTTATCACGCAGGATAGCGTGCGTATTGCTAAAGTTAGCTGAAAAATGTTCCTGCGTTTAATGGCAACTTTTTAGTTTTTTAAAGTCCGATTTAAGCCATGTTTTTTGTTGTAATTAATTCATTTTAGTGTAAACATGCAAGCAAATGTTGTAATGATTCTGGTATACCTAACGATCTTATGACTTTAACCGCTGTTACCACATCATAAGGTGATTGCACATTTCAGAAAAACCAATATTGTACAAATCCGTAGCAATACAAGTAAGAGAGCAATGTATTGATTATTCTTAATTTAAAATTTGCCATACAAGTGTCTTTGGTCGTTCTTGTCTTTTAAAAAAATGCTACAGATTTTTTAATGACCGATAATTTGGCCGCGCGAAAAAAATGGCAGTCATAAAAAAAAAAAACTTTAGATTTGATGAAATCTAAATTTAAATTTGGTCTGTCATATTCTCATATTCATCAATCAGGTCTATCTGAAAACCGTCAGCCAATCAACAAGTATCGTATATTCCGCGTAGTTGCTCATCTAAATCGATTCAATAGTCACGCACCAATGACGTATGTCTGTCAGGAGTTGTCCACTGTGATCTGCTACGGCTAATTAGGTAGCTTTGGACCTATTGTTACAAGTCAAGTCAGGTGTAAAACATCGTGTTATGTGATTGTGGTAGGACTAGTAGGTATACGGACCGGAAGACGCAGCGTGGGCAGGCCTCCCACTAGGTGGACCGACGACATCGTGAGGGTCGCGGGCAACCGATGGATGCAAGTGGCGAATTGTCGTTCGGCGTGGCGGTCTAAGGGGGAGGCCTATGTTCAGCAGTGGACGTTTTCCGGCTGATGATGATGATGATGATAGTAGGCAATCAAGGCATATAATTTCTCGGTTAAGCAGTCAATATAACCTTGTTGGTTGACCTTCAAGATAACATTAAAAAGGAATCGTCGTTATTGACATTGACAGAAAAATAAATAGATTAAGGTAGGTAGTGACTCAGAACAATAACTAAAGCATAGAAGGCGCTCTACGACATTTAAAGCGTACGCTGTCATAGACAAAAGAGTATTAGCTAGTGATGTGACTATGCATTAAATAAATACCGATATCGACTTCTTAGTTTATGGTAGGTATCGCTCCATTGGTCGCGGGACTTATCTCATTACTTTGACCCCGGAACACAAAGGGCTATTGAAGGACACCGTGGATTTTAGTCAGTATGAGTCTGACAGTCCCTTCCGCCCTGCCCGGGGTGGGAGGACTCATTTGATGATTTTACCAGGCTAAAAAAAAAGGTATCGCTCCATGGCAATAAATCTAAATATGCTAAGGTGAAATAAAGAACTCACTTCTGTCTGACCAACATATTTATTTATAAACAGCATAAATTATTAAAAAAATGAAATTACAAAGAAAACGCTTAAATAATATTAAAAGAGCGATTGGCCCTGAACGATTCCCAGTTGTTACGTGTAATAGCGTTGATCGATTTTTGCCTCATATCAACTTCGGACGGAAATCTGAAAGTGACAAAAAAAAATATAGCCACACATTTTTTTAAATTATTACACCATGAGCCACACGGATTTTTGACACTATCATTTCATTACTCATACGTACGATTCGCTCACAAGACCGTAGGTTTTTTATTAACTCTTAAATATTTAATCCTTCCCAAAACTACGTGTAAAGAAAAATAATGTAATAATTTAGATGACGCTAGTTTATCGATATTGTATCGATAGTTTGTTTTTGCAAGCACTATTGCAAAAATTTATATGCCTATTTAAAATTTATAATTTCCATATAATCGAACTATTTAATTGCATAAAATATTGATTTCAAAACACTACCGTGTACACTTAGCTCAAATAATTTGAAATAATGCCAAAATAACATAAAATGAGAATGAAAAACTGACAAAATGACCATATTTGATTACTTACCGATGGGAGCTTATGATTTCCGCATCATTTTCTTTGCGGGATGAATGAGATTTACATCCCACTATAATGCAGGACATTATTTAATCTTTAAGCTTTGCGATTTACACTAAATCACTGTTATTTTTGTACTATTTTTTACAAAAATACGTAAAACCAACGAATCACTTCAACTGGCATGCGCCCATGAGCATTATACGAAAAAATGCGATGAACAAAGTCATAGATAAAAACCTGAGATGTTAAGTAGCTTTTAAACTTAGCACTATAAAGGTAGCCAAGGTATCCAAATTGACGTTTACTTTGTGACGATTTGCATTTTGAGCAACCTACATCTGTCTCTCTCTAATGCTGTTATGAGTGTATAAGAAAACAAAGACGACTATATTAGTCAAATTTAGCTTCCTTCTATGCTTTAGTTATTGTTCTGAGGGTAGTGAAAAGTATTCTTAATAATTATCAAAAATGTTGACTGCTTTCATGATTATGAGTGCCAATAAGTGTCATAATGAAGATCTTTTTCAAATTCTGAATAGGTGCCTTATTTTAATTTTAAATGTTGTGAAATCAACGGTTGCCAGTATATTGCACTTATAATTAAGAGAATGTAAGTAAAAATAGGAAAAAAAAACATAAACAGTCGCGAGTATCTTTCAACAGGATACAGTGGAGTGGAGCGCAATTAGCAATTGAAAGAAACGGGTGGACTTTTCAGTAAGAGTTTGATAGTCCCTTGCGCTCAACCCAGGGCGGCAGGATTCATTTCATAATTACATTTACACCATAAAAAGAGAGGAATAATAACATTAGGTATATAAAAGGCAAGAATTTAAGAAAAACAAAAAAAAATGAAAGATGGATGGTACTTACATCACATCTTGTTGTTTTAAATTACCTACCTACCTTTGTATTTTCTTTTCATCTACCCCCGTGGATTAAATATAATTCCCGTTTTAAGAAACTTTAGATTGTTAATCCTAAGACGCGATTAAATATAAAACTCAAGAACACAGTGAAAGTGATGAGAAAACAATCCAGAATTTTTATGAAAACAGCGTATGATTACAGAAAATGACTAAAAAATAAATAATGAATCATAACCTCATCCCAGTTAGTTCATTAAAAATGTACGTACAAAGGAACAATTCTAAATTGTGCTTTATTGTTTAAATACAGCAATTAGCAACTGGTTGTTCAGCGGTTGCTTAACGAACGATAATTAGCTCTCGTCAGGACCTAGTACTTTTATTAGGATGTAAGCCGACGTCATAATTTGCCTTGTTTTGTAGCTTTTGTTATATAATGAATACTAGTTGTTAGTTACAAAGAAAACATACAGAGGCGTGAAGATATTAACGATACTTTTATTTTTCTAAAAAATAGCTACAGTATTGGAGTCTTTAGGTCAAGACTAAAGTTACTACCGGCGACTTTATTATTGCTTACCATCAGGCCAGAAAGTGGCCAATCTCGAGCCTATCCCTAAAATAAAATAAAAAGAAAAACTAGCTTTAGCTTTCCGCGTAAATAACCTCATCATCATCAGCCGGAAGACGTCCACTGCTGAACATAGGCCTCCCCCTTAGACCGCCACGCCGAACGACAATTCGCCACTTGATCCATCGGTTGCCCACGACCCTAACGATGACGTCGGTCCACCTAGTGGGTGGCCTGGCCTGCCTACGCTGCGTCTTCCAGTCCGTGGTCGCCACTCGAGAACTTTTCTTCCCCATCGGTTGTCAGTTCTACGAGCGATGTGGCCTGCCCGTAATCGTTAAAGTGAAAAAAACATAGGTATCATGAGGAATACAGTTACAAAATACCGTGAGTAAAAGAACTTTTGAAATGTCATAAGTTATATCAGAATTGGCCAAACCAAACTTACTAACTTAACCTCTATTAAGTACCCATAAACTTAACAGGTACTTACAAAACTATTCACAAAAGTAGATGCTTTTAAAGGTCAGTAATTTTCTCACAAAAAAACTCACACTAAAATATGACATTACAACAAACAATGTCAAACAGTTTAAACTGACAAAAACTCTTTTCAAAAAGCGACTGTTAAGCAATCATTAAACAACCGTTGTTCCTTCCAATTGTATAATGTACTCACGATATCAAACACGCTTGGGTGCCCTGAACAAAGTGCCCAGATGCATGCTGTAGATACGTATAATTATTATGTAATTTCCATTATATTTTGCTGAGGAATTGAGAATAGCGATTGTTGGAAGACAATTGCAATTTGTAGCTTTTGAACTACAAATTGCAATTGTACATAAATATTGAACTATCTACTTATCTGGGAGTTTTTTCTTGTCGATTTTATTGCCAGTGACTTTGAACCATGTGTTTCGAAGAGTAAGAAAAGTATCTAATTAAAGTACGCACACATTTCGCAACGTCAAATCATTTATTTCAATTAGGCCATCAAAGAGGCACTTTTGAACGTCGATTATTATTAAAATTAAAGGAAATGGGATGAAATGCGATTGATTCTACACTCATTCGCAAGGGTATAGGTTCGTCCGGAGAAGAATAGGCAAGAAACTCCATACTTACTCTTACTCTACCACTACTCTTACAATCTTTTTACTCTCTCGCAAGAATATTAAAGGTACGAGCTCGTAGACGACTTCAGGCAACAGTAAACGTGAACCTGAATACTGCCATCGATTTGACAGAAATATAAGTAGTCCCGGCTACTGAGTAATTTTTGTTGCAACCAAACACACTACCGAGATCTGGGAATAGAATTCAAGACCTTCAATAGTAACATAACTAATAGATAAATAAGAAAATTTTACGACATTGCGTTCGACGTATGGACCACCATTTTTTATTCAAAACAAATCGTAAGATCGCAAATAACCCTCCACCTGCCGCCCCATAAAACATATTCAATAAAAGTGCTTTTAAACCCTAATAACATTAAACGTTGTTATAAAAAGCATGTAAAATAAACCTCGGCGAGCCACAAAACCGCTCGTATCGCGAACTAACGCGTATCAATACCGTGCAAATTTACTTACTGGCAGTAAACTTTAGGTGTAAAATCGCCTAAAATACTCTAACCAGGCGCTGTTTGTTTGTCCGCGATTACGCGACTGGGAATAAGGATTAACGTGTTGGGATTAGCTTGTGCGAATAAATATGGAGGAAAGATTACCTCATTTAGGATGCCTACAAATAACTTTTCTCTTAGTGATGGTGAAGTAGTTTAGACCAGAATGTAATATGAATAAAAAGTCATTCATGCAAATGCGGATAAGAATCAACAATTTTTAAAGAAACACATACAATTCGCCTCTTACCTACTTGTTTTTTTAGCTGTGGAGAAGAAGTGGCTAAACGAACGTCTCAGCAACACATCTGTCTGTTAATTTAGAAGAACCTGATTTTCTACAAAAGATACAACAATAAAGTACCTATAATTTTCTTCACACTTCCGTAACATCCGTTCTCATAAAAACACGTAATTTATGCTTTTATGTACCACCTCGTAACTCTTTAAATTATCAAGACGTCACATAATTTGAGAACGCAAGGAAACGTCACGCAATCAGTTAGTAGCGTATAAGAACGTTTCGTTTTACGACTACGAGCTCACGCCACGTGTGACGCCGACGCCTGACGACGTCATCCGACGTCTATAAGAGACGTGAGCATTTTAGGGTTGAAACACTTTCTGATGATACTTAATTTGTTAAGTACTTTACAAATAAGGTCTATAAATTTTATCTAGTGTTTATTGTTTTTAGAAGCTTATTTTAACTTGCCTTATGTATATTTGTATGGGTCAATCAAGCTGATTTTTTTAACCCATGCTCTCCAACCGATTGAATAGAAATTTTGCAAAAACACAAAAGGCAGTGTAGGCAGTGGTGGTGGCCCAGTGATATCGGCCTCGACTTACGAGTTGTAGGTCGTGGGTTCGAACCTCGTCAGCGTCAGTCGCACTACTTTGTGTAATTTATTTCAACACCACTGCTCTCAAAACGGTGAAGGGAAACATCGTGAGGAAACCGGCATGTCCTAGAACCAAAAATTCGAAGACATGTGACATCTACCAATCCGCACTTGGCCTGGGTGGTAGATTACGGCTCACAGAGAGGAGGCCTGTGTCCTAGCAGTGGGAACATTTATAGGCTGATGATGATGATGATGACAAACACAAAAGACTTCTGCCTACCGTATTGTAATAAGAGTGTCTGGCAGTAATTAAAGAATGCCTCTTTTGGACCACTGAAAGAGGCATTCTTTAATTACTGCTGACAAACTTTAAAAGCCTCCTGCAGACACACGCGATTAATCGCGCTACGACAACGAGCCAAGCTAATTTCCACTCTAAAAATACTGCGAATGGACCGCTACATGTCGCCCCGCGCGATTAATCGCGTCTGTCTGCAGGAGGCTTTACAGACGTACCAACGTCTGTTAAGTCTGTCAACTTTTGATTTATATTTTTTTTTACTTCACCCCGTGTTTCTTCGAGTAATTGTTCCACGCGAACGTAATAATTTATAAACAGTATCTTGTGTTTTATTCAAACTATAATCAATCTGAGACAAAAGCTGAGAAGAAAGCGGTAAAATCAGTTAAAAATAAACAAATGGATACACGTGGAACCTTAATTTAATTTAGGCGCAAATTCTTTCAAAAAAATAAATTCAAGGTTCGTCTTTTTCATTTCATCACTATAGAACGGATGGAGGCGGTAGGTTCATCGATAAACTGATTACGTCATTGTAAAAGCTGAAGCCTTTCCAATAGCTTTCTAAATTGCCCTTTCATTCCTGAAACTCATCTGTACCCTGAAATGTTAGAAAAATATCTTTTTTTTTTTGGATTGGTAGGTAGGTAACGGCGGGACGCTATTTATTAGTTCAGTATAAGTTATCAAAAGTAGAGCCAAGGTGGTGAGGTTGTCGGGGTCGTGGTCAATTTGTGTGTTGTCAAAACATGATTTTCAAAAGATCACCATGGATTTTTAGTCAGTACAAGTTTGACAGTCTCACCCGTCCTGCCCTAGATGGGACGGGAGTGACCCAGGGACTACAGTCCCTGGTAGGACTCATTTGATGATTTTACCACGATAAAAAAGCTCTTTCTGCCTATTGGCCTTGTTGTTTTGTCTCTTGCTTGTATTTTTTTAACAAGTGTAACTTATGGTATTGTGTTTGCCATCGCATCGTCAACATCATCATCATATCCAAATGAATTATCATTAGAGCATGAGAATTTGTGTCACGATATCTTTCACTAAACAGACTAAAAAGTTTCTTCCATAAAATTATATCACACTAAAATTTAACAACTCATAAACTTGATCATTTGGCGGACAACCAAACACAATAAAGATTTGCTGAATCAATCCAAAACCATTCATATATTATCTTAAATTAGATCATATTATAAGAGGATGGACAATCAAAGATTTTACGATCTAGACCACCTTGATTAGATCTCAGTTTCTGTTTTGAACAGGTAATAAAATAAACAAGTTTTAAGTTGTATTCAAACGAGGCGAATCGGCGATATGAAAAGAGTGACGCACATTCATAGTAACATTTAGAAACAATACTTATAATAGGCATGGTGACGGGGTCAGTAAATTGCAAAGGAGATAATTTTTTCTGGCCCTTTTCTAAAATTGCCGGCCAAAGAAAAAAAGTGGTAGGTACCCATGGGTAGTACTAGTCATTTGGAGCAATAGTTACTACTGCACAAAAGTTGTAGGATTGCTCGCGGTCAAGTTATACAAGTTCGAAGATTCCTCATTATCATACATAAAAAAAAATGTATGGAGCGTAAATGATCTCCTTTTACGAGTAGTCCGTCAGTAAGTGTTATGAAAAATATAACATAACAACTGGATATTACTTGGAGCGATTTCATTTCTGAAGACGAAATCCATTGTAAGACTAGTTTTTAGATTTACCGGCCTCTCACAATAGGTTGACTGTCAAAGATCTACTAATGACAGCCGACATCTAGACCGAGAGGTGTCGAAATAATCACAATGAGTGGTCATCCATCCAGTGACTTACCACGACCAGAGTTGTTTAACCTTGAAGATCGACTATAATATAAATTTAACCACGAGTTAAATTAACCTGGTAACGAAGTGTACAATTACATGTAATCCTTGTAAAATAATACGCATAATCGCCTTAACCTCCGATTTATCAAATTACAAGTAACAATAAGTACTCGCTAGTGCCGCCATTTTAAAATAACTTAAAAGACACTTCCAGCGTCTCTCGTAAACCCAAAAACTATAAAACTTAGAAAAAGCATTACCATATGTGCAGAAGTAATAAAAACTGTCTTATCTTACATAAGTATAGCCATTCCGATCTGTTCCCGACAGTAAAAACATACAGATATCAGAATTTTTAAAGCATATGAAAACATCTTTTAATATTTCATATATTTTATTGAGTTTGTTTTACTGCCATTTTATTTTCCGCGACTTTATTTTTAAATTTTAAATCTTTTGTGTAAAACAATATGTTTTGGACAAAGGGTTTTAAGGTTCCAGAAGTAGAATGGGATAAGGGTAGGAATATGATGATTGCCCAGTCGTAATTGTTCCGAATTCGATGAACTGCAATTGGTCATCATTTTTTCTAACACATAATGTTAGAAAAAATGATGACCAATTGCGGATACGTCATATTTCGTACTTAAAGTTTTTATAATTTAATTTATAAGCATCTAAAACAATTCATTAAAATCTCAGATAATTCCGTTAATAATTGAGAAGCAAAAAATTTAACAACACCTCACATCAATATCAATTAGTATCTCATATAAAAACACTAAAAAATACTTAATATCATCCTAATGTATGTTGTATTAGGTAGTTAATCAAAATGATCTCAAAAAAGACACTAGATAATACACAATAATTCTAGGTAAGTTGTTCCGTAGGTCTTATTTAAAATTAGTTTAAATAAAGCTACCTAGTAATAGGAGTCATGCAGAGCGGGGCTCCTATTATTAGACGGTATAAAAAAAAACTTTGCTGGCGAGAGCGAGAGAGGTACATCGATTTGGACACTGTCCGAATAGTGAGGAAGGTAGGCAGGCAAAGCAATTAACAAAAATACAATCCAAAAATCTAAACTAGTGCTCACGAAGTTTGTCCAATGTCCTGAATTCGTGACATTTCGATTTTAACTTACTGACAGTTTCCAATGTTAGTTTTAATAGTACGACATGAGTTTAGCCGTCAGAATATCCGGCAGTTAGAACACTGCTAACAAAGTTAGAAACAATTCCCGTTATTGAAATGAAATGTGAATTTAAATTTCGTAGCTGGAACCCTAAAACGTTGAACAAAAGAATTAAACAGATCTATCATTGTCATTCATAAATGCAGCCATTGTTTTTGCTGCAACTCAAATACGTGGTAATCAAATACCACTCTTAACACCCAGTAATAAAATTTATCATTGAGAGGGTAGTTACAAAAAACTAGTGTAGTGAAATAAGGAGCAAATTGTGGGAAAAACTCTGAGGTGTCTGAATAATAACGTGGTATGTACAAATTACTCATTGGAAGTGACAGGTACCGTGAAAAATGCATAACTATGCTCTGGATGGCGTTATGCAACTACCCACAGTTGCGTCTTTGTTTGAGTACGGAATAAAAATGCACCGTCAGTTATTCTGCTTGAAATGTGTCAAAAGCGGACTCAGTGCGATAGTTTTTCAGAATTCGCTGTGGGTGAAGCTTTCTTTTTGAGAAAAAATGAAATCCTTTTTTTTTGTTTCTGAAGTTGGGGAAAATAGTTGTAGATTTTTCCAAATATGTGAGCTGAAGGGTTGGTTTAATTAGCCTTGTAAGCTTATGGCATCCATAGAATATTACGCTCCTTGTCACAGTACTGGTATTCAGGAACATCCAGTTGGCTAGAAGATGACCTCAACAAAAGTAAAGATTAAACAAAACATCCTTGCCTAACTTCCCGTTGAGAGAGAATGCCAAAGAACATGAATTCCTGATAAGAGATCACACACACTCGTGCTAGTGAGTGAGTGAGTCATTTTTTATCGAAAATGCTAATAAGTATCAATCCTAATTTTTGGCAAAATGTTTAATCGGCATTCCCCATGAATATCATTAATTCAAAACATTGAATAAATAAAGATATTTTTTGAGGAAAGGAAAACGGGGTTTGAACCTGCGTCTTCTGGATAGGTACTCCAGGCGCCTTACCAGAGAGCAGGTATCGGAGTTCCTAAGACGCAGGTTCAACCCCGTTCGCAGAGGAATTTTTCTTTCCTCAAATAATATCTTTGCGAAGACGCGACGCAGGCGTAATGCGAATATACTATACTCGTCAAAACAAAATAAGGGCCACTTTTTAAATTGCACTTTAAACAAGTATTGCTCTTATTCTGGGTAGGATAATAAATAATAAATATCTTGTTATGGTTTCTTTTAAGTATTAATATTGTTTCTACTGCATAATTGGAAATTCATAACTTTTTTTTAATTAGATATTGAGATTACTTAAAATTTACGGTATGGTGTTTTTTAATTTTCAAACTTCTGACGGAGTTTTCTTCGGCTAATACAGCAAGCAGGCTATTATGATCTTTCAATCTTAAAATGTCATGTATTCGGAGACATATAGACGCAAAAACAGCCACTTGGGGTGTCACCTTAATCCAGGGGGTCCGTAGCCAAAAGAGGTAGGTTTAATGGTGGAATATTCCCAACGAGTGGTTCAAAATGCTTGAAACTGGTCTTAAAAGACGGGTAATATCACCAGACGCCGTAATCAAGTAAGAAAGTAAGTAAGTAAAGCCCAAGAAGACCATTAAGTTTGTTTAACCGCGCAAATAGAGCGAAAATCTACTGCGCGGACCGTACAAACTCCATTGCGTCGAGCTACAGGCACCCCTATAATTGACTACACTATTCTGAATCGACTCCATAAAGACTAACAATACTCAAGAAGATGCTTGGTTCGCCTCCAGTTAACTGCAGCGTATGGTGCAAATCGTGAAACATTTGCGAAGGTAAAAATTTATTGAACTGTTTTGACTGGGCTTCATTGCTTTTTATTGATGACTGGTGGGTTATTTTTTTTCAATAAAACCTGATTCATAAGAGTGTAGAGAAGATCTAAACAACAGGTTTCAGATCCTTGCACTCTTAAAACAGACTGTTCTGGCGAGTTCTGAGTTATGCTCTGGGGCGGTTATCTCTATCACGCAAAACTGAGCTCGCACTTCTTGACGAGGGTGCTGAAACTCCTCCTCAATTGCGTAGAAAATGTGGTGCAACTCCACATTATCCCATTCGCACAGCAAGGAATACCTGAGTTCTTCTTGAAGCAGGATAATGCTCGAGCGAACACGACGCGACTAACAGTGCACACATTCCGTTACGCTCGAATTACGATGTTACAGTGGACACTCAGGATTTTTACCTGAGTTCTATTGAGCATTTAAGAGATGAGTTAAAGAAGAGTGAAAAAGAAAGTAAAATTCCCATCAACACGCAGCTGGATCTCACAAATTGTCTGAAAACTTGCTGGTAGAGTATCCCAAACGAAAATGTACGGTATTTAATCCAGAGCATTCCACCTCCCATAAAATGAGCAGAACAGAGAGAACAGAGTTAAAAGAGAATCTTAAAAGAACACTTTCGAAAATTAAAGACTTTATTTTTTCGATTTTTTTATGTTTTATGTAACTTGATACATTCCTGCAATTCCTTACTTTTCATTCAATTTGATTTATTTTAACGATTTATTGGAATACATAATTATTTAATTTTTGTGTGTTTCCATCTAAAACCATTAATATTAATCAGATTCAGTCATTGTAACTAGTAATATTTAAACATTGTTTAATAAATCGATAAAAACCAGGTGGCCCTTATTTTGTTTTGAGTAGTATATATAGGTACAGTAGGTATATAACTTTATTGAATAAATGTAATAAAGGGAAATACATTATTATCAACTTTTAAAGCGAATTTTTAGTTACTTTCTAATATTTACGTCACGCATTTGTGCTAGCGTCTCTGTACGAAACCTATGTATTTCATGCATTGACCATCACGAATAAACAATTCTGGTTTATGGTTTGACGTCACATAAACAATCTCTCATATATTTCGTCAAATCTAGCGACGATAATAACTCGACGGTCTCCGAGACTAATTCAAAGGCCTGATGATGCCATTACAGTCCAGAAGCCAGTGTTTTTTTCTCAACAACATTAAAATTAAAGTTTTTGTTAATACAAACATAGGTTATGGCGGAAGTAATATAAGAATTCTAACATGGGTATGGAACATTATTAGGTGACTAATAAAAAATGGTACCTATTCGATTAATTTTTTGTTAAGCCGTAATTGAAGATGTTAAAACTAAAATAAAGATGTTAGACATGGCTGTGTTGTAAAAAAATGTAATTATTTAATAGAATCTGTTGACCTTTGTGATTCAAAAGGTTTTACAATGAAAAGATTAGTTTTGAAACGCTAATTATGACACGTTAGCTTAATTTAATATTAGGTTTGTTTATTTTATGTTTATCTTTATTTTATATTCTAAATAATATTTAAAAACAATTGGATGGGTGTATGTTTGTTTGTAACTCCATCACGTCAGAACGGTTGAACGGATCTTTATGAAAATTGGCTCAGAGTTAGACTATAGTCTGGAACAGCACATAGGATACCGTTAATCCCGGTATTATGTTCCCGTAGAATAATGTGTGAGGTACACGCGGTCGAAGCCGCTGGCAACAGTAAAAAAGCTAGCAAATGTATCGGGCAAAAGGACGTTATCTCTGATGACAATGGAGACGTAAATTTATGTCAAAAATGTATTTGGTTGACAGACTGATGTTTGTTGATAGGTGCGTCCACACAGAACGAGCAGCCTCGCGGGCATTTTCCGCGCGAGGCTGCTTGCTCTGTGTGGACGCGTCTATTGTTTCTCGACCGAGTCACGAAACAAAACAAAAGCCGACACTGGATGGCTCGGGCGCTCGGTCGATCGCCCGCGACAGCGCACGCGCTTGCCTCGGCTGCTTCGGCTGGGACACGTCCACACTAACCGAGCTGCTTCGTGCTGCAAATGCCTCGCGAGGCTGCGCGCTCTGTGTGGACGCACCTATTGAGATGACATAAGCTAAACAATACAAGCTTTGAAATGTCATTACTGTTGAAATTTATATTTGAATCATTATTATCATCAATATCTGCCGTCCATTCCTAGAGTAAACCTCCCCAAAAGAGCGTCAACCATGTCTTGGACAGTCCGTATATGTGAGGAGCTGACCCTGTCCGCCACCATCTATGATGTCAATGTCAAAAATCCTTGAGATTGGCATTTGACACAGGAAGTTCGAAGGTTAAGTGTTGACCCAGGTGTCACTTTAATAAGGTAAGAATCTTGCACTTCCCCGATTGCCGAAGCTCGGGCAATTTATGAACGTTTTCTCCGATTTAAAGAGAACCTGCTTCTTCATAAGTCAAAATAATTGATACATCAAGACATTTTATCTTCCCTAGAATCTTAATAGAGTTACTACATTTCTTTAACCGTGCATATTACACAAACTTCACAAATAATTCTTGCCGTATTCTAACCCAACTTGACCGCTGATGTCTTAATGTCCCGCTGAGCTTCTGGTCATCAACTTGTAGGTTAATTATGGGAATCTTAGTCATTACCCCATGTGGGCCATAGGCTTGTAATTTTCTGTCTATTATACCTCGGTATTCCATGCATGGCGATCTTAAGTATAATTGCTAGCTGACTTTTTTGCTAAGATGTCATTAACTGTTATGACATGTCAATATGTTGGTCAATCGTGACCTTTTTCACGGGTTTTGTTTAACCTAACCCAGGTTTAGATGGCATTTGCCACAATGCCAATTAATTACAAAGCAGGGGAAGAAAAATCAGTTTTAAATAATATGAAAAGATTTTCTTACGTGTTGAATCTTTAGCCTTAAATCTTTGAGTGTTAAATCATCAAATTAGTCCTCTCGCCTAGGGTGGGGAGAAAGGACTGTCAGACTCGTACTGACTAAAATCCACGGTGTTCCTTCAATAGCTCTTTCCGTTGCAGGGTCACGGTGACTTGTTTAGACGGTCTCGCGGCCCTGTCAGGCTTTGGCCCTCCGTGGGGACCCCGTCAGATAGATAATATGGCTTGAAAGCAGATGACTATAGAGATGACAAGAATAGAAAAATACTTATGGAATAGGAAGACATGCTGTAATCTATTATTCTGGGAAGAGATAGATGACAGCTGGCCTGCAAATAAAACCTTTTCAAGACTAGACCATGTCAGATGCCATGTCTCTCAAAATGTCACATCGAAAAATTTTCTTGATGTTCCTTCCATTTCAACAAATATTTAGGTACTTTATGCTTGTGTAAAATAAGTTGATTTCAGATAACCAGTACCTAGGTAGGTACTATTGAAAAAGTCATAAAATATCAAGAGTTGAAGCTGAAATTGACAAATGCAGTTTATATCATCCGAACAAACCGTCTGACTCATCCAAACAAAAAGTCGTATCAACTACTCAACAACTACACTTGAATCATAATATTGCGCACGATTGGCGGCGCAGTCACAACTAACCCTTGTTTTGAAACAAATGACAGTTGCGACTTTGACCGGCGCGTGCGCCGAGTTAAAACACTCCACATTGTGACGTCAGTTTTAATGCTTTGTGCTCAATGAGCTTCTTTCATGTTGATTTGTTGGCGATTGTTTTCGTTTGACCAGAAAAAATGAGTTTCTTGATTACAGTGGGTTCTACAATGGAACTAGGTTTTAAATTAACCAGTAGTCTTAGATAATAAATGTCCAGATTCCGTTCCGAAGCCACTTTTTAGGGTTCCGTAGCCAAATGGCAAAAACGGAACCCTTATAGATTCGTCATGTCTGTCTGTCTGTCTGCCTGTCTGTCTGTCCGTGTATGTCACAGCCACTTTTTGTCGAAAGTATAAGAGCTATCCTGTTGAAACTTGGTAGAAAGATGTATTATGTGAACCGCATTAGGATTTTCACACAAAAATCAAAACAAAACAAATTTTGGGGGTGCCCCCATACTTAGAATTGAAACTCAAAAAATTTTTTTTCACCAAACCCATACCTGTGGGGTATCTATGAATAGGTCTTTAAAAATGATATTGAGGTTACTAACATCATTTTTTTCTAAACTGAACAGTTTGCGCGAGAGACACTTCCAAAGTGGTAAAAAGTGTGTCCCCCCCCCCCGTAACTTCTAAAATAAGAGAATGATAAAACTAAAAAAAATATGTAATGTAGACCTCAACCAAAACTACCAACGAAAATTGGTTTGGATGAGATACAGTTAGCAGTTTTTGAGATATAGTACATTTTCAAAAACCGCAAATATAACTTTGCCATTCATACAAATACTATGAAAAACAAAGTTATTTTTATTGTTTGTGTATATTACTTACTAATCTCAATATAATTATATCTCTAATCTATGCTTGCTGCTACGGAACCCTTCATGGGCGAGTCCAACTCGCACTTGGCCGGTTTTTTTTGTGTGAGTGAGCGCCACGTACATGGCGGCCGTCCCAAGGTAGCGGATAAGTAGTAAATTAAGTTTTAATAATAAGAAGACTAAAAAGTATAACTTTTAGTGCGTACTAAAAGCGTGTTTTTTAGTTTTTTAAACTATTAAATAATTATTTTCTCAGTGGCCTATTAGTTATCGGGACATACTATTAAATTATAGCCAATAGTGCTATTCTGTAACATTCAAGAGCTCACTTCATCCAAGTGAGCGTACAATCTATTTTTTTTTTCATTTAATTCTGAACAATCTTGTAAACATCGCGTTCAAAAATTGAACGGTGTCTGATCATGTCATCTCAACTGAAATGTTAGTTTAACCTTGTAGATTTTCAAGTAAAAAAAAATACCTTATCCTTCTGGTGTATTCGTAAACCGACCCAGCGTTCCTGGAGACATTATTTTGGCCGAATACACCTAACTTTCTCATTTTTTTGAAGCCGCACCATTATATTTAATTACTGCGGCAACACAGAGGTTCTCATGTCAAAAGATGGGCAGGGTCTGCGAGGGCGTTTTCGATCAGCGAATTCATTGCCACCTTTTAATAATAATCTGTTATACTCTTAAACATTATTTAGTTCATTACCAAGGTGTCTGCGTTCACGTTTATCTATCAGAACCATCTTCTTTATAAACAACTGTTGCCTTAATCTATATATAATGGTTTCACATGTCTTGCCTGTAATTGCTACGGGGTACACTTTTTCGTCCATATTTTATGGTACAGTGAATTTTGTTTGGTCTAAGTTGGAAGAGGTGGCGTGTGGTTTAATTGTAAAAATAGCAAATATTGAATCGATTCGTCTCCAAAAAATACCTCAAATTTTCCGCTCATGGGCTAACTTTTTCTAATGTTATTTTGACACTTGCTGTCAGAAAAAGAGTTGTAGCGATGGTCGTGGATTTAAACCCACCAACCTCACTCCTGTTCTTAAAACGATGAAGGAAAACATTAAAAGGAAGCCTTGGAGCAACAATTCGAACAAATTTTACATCTACCACCCGCCATCTGACCCACTCCATCTAACAGAGAAGCTTTTAAGATAATCATTATATTTGCTCAAAAACAATGACTCTCTTTAGGTTTATTGTATCGAGGTAAAAACGTTTTCTTCAAGTTACATAAGCGAACACAACTTACTCAAGTTGACGTTAAGTTTCTTAAAAATAACTCTACGAGTATAATTTGTATACGTTGTTAAGAGCGCATATTCTGAAAGTTGGCAACGTCGCAAATAGTTGTCAAATATTAACAAGTTTTAATTAATTTAGCAATGTTACTGTATGGAAATAAGAAATATGGCTCTGTAGTGCATTTGGAAGGTTTCCAAATACGTTTTTTACATCTAAAACTATATATTCGGTATTACGATATTAATTATTGCATTCCCTAATCAATGTTTTAGTGCACTACAGAGCCATATTTCTTATTTTCACACAGTAAATTTACCAAATTAATTTAAACTCTTAAATATTTGATAGCTATTTGCGACGTTGCCAACTTTCTGGTTATGCGCCCTTAATTTTTTTTTTTACTTTTTATCGTCATCAAAAAAAGACAAGACAACGTTAGTTATTGCAGCTTGTTATTTAAAAAAAATCTAAAAACCCACGTTTTTAAATGTCCTAAAAAGAAGAAAATAACCCTACGGGGCTGAGAGAGGGGCCACTCAAAACGTGGGGGCGTATATTATATAAGGGATTATTTATGGGATATATTTACATGACGTGAGATCGTAGGTGTGACTTGCAAAGATACGCCCCCACGTTTTGAGTGGCCCCTCTCTCAGCCCCGTAGGGTTATTTTCTTCTTTTTAGGACATTTAAAAACGTGGGTTTTTAGATTTTTTAAATCTATTAATTATTTTATTATTTTTATCATTGTTCATCGGGTTTGAAGCTACCCTGAAAATTTCAGCCTGCTAGCTTATCGTGAAGTGCCTCAAAGCCTGTCCGCCATCTTGGACGTCCGCCATATTGGATTAATAGCCTAGCCTAGCATAATCCACATGACTATTTTTTTCGTATTCCTGACAGCAAACCCTTTCATTTGATACCCATATCACGGGGGTGGATTTCAAACAGCCAGTCTACCATCTTGGACTTCCGCCATATTGGATTTAAGTCACGTGACTATATTTTTCGTACTCCTGATAGCAAACCCTTTCATTTGATATCCATATCACAGGGGTGCATTTCAAATAGCCTGTCTGCCATATTGGACGTCCGCCATATTGGATTTAAGTCCCGTGACTATTTTTTTCGTATTCCTGACAGCAAACCCTTTCATTTGATACCCATATCATGGGGGTGGGTTTCAAACAGCCAGTCCGCCATCTTGGGGAGGCCGCCATATTGGATTTGTTATGACGTTTCTTAGCTAGTCATGTATTGTCATCAGAACTCAAAGCGTGTACAAAATTTCAGCCTGCTAGCTTATCGGAAAGTGCCTCAAAATTGAGTTGCAAAAGTCCAACCGGAACGACAAACAAACAAACAAACAAATAAACAAACAAACAAGAAAAGTGAGTGTATAAAAACGTGGGAAAAAAAATGGTAACTTGCAGAAGTAGAACGTAAGAATAAATCTCGAGAATTCGGCCAATCGTAAAGACGGTAAAACAGGTCGCTAAACAAGAATTATTATAAAATCAAATTAATGATAACGCTTCCTTTTACAACTTGGACCATCATGGGCGGGTCTCATCCCATGCCCGTTACGGGGCGTGCCGTAATGCCGGTTTTGATTAGATTTCTACAAATTAGTTTCTTTAAATTGTGTTTTTGTTATTAAATTCCTTTTTTGTGTATGACTAACGCCGTTTTTATTCGCCCAGTTTCATTTTTATTTTCAGATTGAATCTGTAATTATAATAATATGGTAATTTTATTGCCATTCATTAATTTAAGGCTGATTTATTATTAAAATCTGTTATTATATCAACGTTTTGCTATATTGTTTAGGTATTGGGTGTAGAATTATGAGTAAGTTTATTTTAAATACAAGATGTAAATATATTTGTTCTGTCTTCGATGGGTTTTGTCCAAACTAAGTTAAAAACAAAAAATCTTCTAGAACATATTTTGGAAAGTTCGTTCAAAATAATGTTGTAAAAAATACATAGCGAAAATAGGGGTGTGCCAACGTCGCCCAGGTACAGGGCTCAGAAATAGTCAGACCAGGACCAAAGCTGGTCAGACCAGGGTGCAGTTAAAGAAGGTCACTCTGGTTAGCCAGAGCTTAGCTCCCTTTGGGAAAATGACAAACCAGTGTATATGTAAAAGGCCTTGGGGAAAAGTGGCTCATTGCCATATTGATTTTATTATTAACTAGCGGCCCGCCCCGTGCTTTGCTACGTGTTACAAAAAATGTGATCAATGAAGAAACACTCGACCGATTTTGTGCAAACTTCACATAAATAATCTACTAAATAGTCCGAACAAAGCCTAAACATTTGGTTTGGATAGGTGAGCCCGTTCTTGAGTTATAAAGTTACAACGAAAAGTGGCATTAATTGTTAAATATTAGATAAATTATATTAACCTTTTGAACTTGGCAACCAATGGGACGCTTCATTTCTAACCATTTTTTTTCTTTTTTCCAGGTACGTTCATCTGAAGAATTTATTAAAGCTGCAAGATATCTGTAAAAAAGAGGGGTTTTTCAAAACCACTGTTGTCGAAACAGGACATGCGGACATGGACACGTGGGCACAGATTATAATGTGTGACGTTGGCTCTGTTTGGGCTGTTGGGTATGATATGTCTTCAAAGTTTCAAAAACAACAACAATTCTTTTACTGTTTCAGAAACAGAGCCACTAAGAGTGCCTAAAAGTTAAGTAAATAAGCCAAATATAAATCATCAAAAGAGTCTGACCGCCTAGGGCGAGACGGGACTGTACGTTTCAGGGTCGCTGTTACCTGATGAGACAGTCCCGCGAACCCGGCAGGCACAACCCATTGATTGCGTAATGCATTGGTTAATAATTTGGTCAACAATAGTTTAAGCATTCATTGAAGCAATACATAGCTTATTGTGAGCTTGTGGTCCGCACTAATTATGATTTGATGATTAGGAAACGCGTATCTGCATTAATTGCTTTAATAAATTAATTGGATTACTAATTAACTTGTTACGTAGGTACTGTTCTCTATTAAGTTGTTTTAATGTTCATTATCATACTTAATTTGTATAATGCAGTTCGTTGAGATTACTTGATGAATTAGTTTTTCGGTAACGAATAGACACGTGTACGAATATACGAACGTAACTAACGTCAAAACATTTACGGACGTACAAAACTTAGAGATCGCACCAGACTGAAATCCTTTTGACGCGGCGCTAGTGTCCATGTCATTACAAAAAATTTCATTAAAATGAATTTGATAAGAAAAAAATTGCAAAAATGTAGTACCACGAACTTTTCGCAGGTCACAAGTTAAGTAATAAGTGGTAGCGGGGCCTCTAAAGAGGCGGGTTTAGTGCTTAGAGATTAGAACTTCAGAGTCTGGCCGTTTGTCCAACCAAAGAAGCCATTACAAGAAAACCGGCTGGTACATAGATATGCAATGGGTTCGCTCCTGGCCTCACTGTAGCCTAGATGCAAAGATGTGACCTATGATCGATCGAGCTCACTCAGAAGGAACTGTTACTCCTGCGCACCGGCGGAACACAGTAAAAACTGTTTGGCGCCGGACACCGACAAGATGATCGTCGCGAGCCAGACGGTTCTGGTGAGACGTACCACTGCCAGTGCGACCGTTCAGCCATCACTGAAGGTTTACAGGATGGACTGTGGTGCCGTTATCTAGAAATAAGAATGTGAAGTGGTTATCAGCTAGTTTTCCATTTTTTTCCATATTAATACACAAGTTTCTTAAATACACGATTTGATAGCATCTCTTTCATGATTATTTTGCTATTGCATCATCATCATCGGCCTAGCCTTTTCCCAACTATATTGGGGTCGGCTTCCAGTCGAACCAGATGCAGTATTTTACATGGAGCGACTGCCTATCGGTGTAAGTTCTCGAGTGGCGACCACGGACCGGAAGACGCAGCGTAGGCAGGCCTCCCACTAGGTGGACCGACGACATCGTGAGAGTCGCGGGCAACTGATGGATGCAAGTGGCGAATTGTCGTTCGGCGTGGCGGTCTAAGGGGGAGGCCTATGTTCAGCAGTGGACGTCTTCCGGCTGATGATGATGATGATGACTACCTACCGGACCTCCACAACCCAGTAACTGGGTAATACGATACCCCATGGTAAGACTGGTTGTCAGACTTTAGAGCTTCTGACTAACAGTAACGACTGACAAGGAAAAGATCTATAAATGACACCCGGGACCAACGACTTTACCTACTTTCCGAGACAAAGGAAACTCGCTATGACAGATGCCATTCCACAGACAAACCTTGGAAAGCACGGCTTAACCCGGAAGATCGGCCTGTGCGGCTGTAATTATTTTAGCCACTCTTTCAGCTCTTCTCGATTATTTTGCCATTGCAATTTTCTCTAAATTGCTATCAATTTACATCAGAAATAAGACAAAAATACCCTCAAAAGGATTCCTTGCTTGTCCCTCCAATTTAAGGGCAGAATCACACCCTTTTCTGAACACAGTAGGCGTGGCCTGTGGTCATCCTGTGGTCAACGGGTCCACTTTATTGCCCCGTCGGGTCCCGCTTACAAATCGTATTAGGGAATAGGGACTATTGGTTCTTTAGACCTGTTGATTTTGTCGTATAAGTTTTGGTTGATTAAAATAGTTTTTAATAATTATTTTAAATATTCTGATGGTACATGATACACACATGGCTTATCCCAAACTTGAAAATTCTTCTCACTCGAACACGAACCTTCTACTATTCAGATAAAGTTCTAAATCTATACTAAGTAATTTGACAAATTGGGGTGGGTTCATGAGTGTGGTGTGGAGTGTCTGTATTAGGCCCTGTGCCTGATTGATCTCCATAGTTCACCCTCTATTGAAGCCCTTTAAACAATAATGAATTTCCAGAAATCATCTCTTGGTACTCAACTGCATCATCAGAAGGATTTATGTGCAAAATTCAACGTTTTTATTTAAATTATCTATAGATAAAAGTAACTTCTGCCCACGGCTTCGCTTTCCTGAAAGCTGCAAACTTTTGGCTTTTTAAGTCAAGAGAATGAGATGAATAGGTTTCTTCTAGGCAAGCGTGCTTCACCGTCGACCACATCATCGCTTACCATCAGGCGAGATAGAGGTCAAACGCGAAACTATCGTTAAATAATAATAAAAATACGTGTGGCACTCGGGGACTGCCGCGGAAAAGCTATTGCATAGCATTTTTTATCAACTTATGCAATTATAATTATTTATTTATTATATTTATTACTGTACTAATTAGGCTATGGTCAGCCACGTCAATCAAGTGAAACGTCAAGAAACGTTCTCCTCCTTCTCCCTCTCCCGCTTTCGTGCTAGTAATGAGCACAGACGTGCTCATTACTAGCACGAAAGCGGGACCGTACCGTACCTTTATGATTGCCGAAGTCTCCCGAACTGAAACGACGTTAGACGATGCGTGGTGTCAGGTAATTTCCTTAGGTTTTTTCTCCCACCCATAAACACGATACGACGTCGCGTCGTACAATGATGCGGAGTGGTTTCACGTCACATCCGTCATCTTTGAATTTCGAAAAACAACTGCGCAGGATTGCATCGTAAGTCACAACGTCGTATCGTAGATTTCCACGACGCGACGTCGTATCGTGTTTATGTGTCGCCGCGGTCGCCGCGCCGCGCTCAGAGCCCGCGATAAAAGCTATGTAATAGCTTAATAAAAAAACAAACTAATTTAATTCCACTCTGAAAATATAAGTGCCGAATAAATTATTTTCATAGCAACAGAAAATAGTCAACAACCACAAAATATTGTCTAAATCTTTATAGCCATTATTAAAAACAGCGATAAAATTATATCTTGTATTGTTTAGTAACTATAATAAACTTCTAAACTGTTCTTGAAGGATATTAGATTAATCCCAAAGATTCTTTTAACGATCTATCGTTAACAGTAAACGTTTTCCTTCAAAGTTTTTAAAGCGGTCCTTGATTTTAACGATAAAGTAAAATGGCTGTCTACTTCAAAATGTTGATGGATTAAGTGGCAAAGATTATTACAAACTTTATTGCTCGATAATCTAGTGGTCTTTTTTGCTTTTAAGCCCTGGTTTTTGAATCTTAGTAATATCTGGAATGATAGACCTTAGAATGAGTCTACATTAGTGCGTTGTGTCGTCAATGACAGCTGTGACAACGGATAGTGTTGCACTTAGGGACACGATATCGAATCCGATACTTTACTCATATCGCTACTTTTTGATTCGATTCTAGTATTCAGATATTCGATACTTTCTTTCGATACTAGGACTAATATCAGTACTTAGCATCAAGTATCGATTCCACAAAAAAAATAAAAATAACAACTAACTCATAAATGCCAATTTAACGCCTCAGCTTAACGTACTTAGATAGGTATTCTGAATAATAACTAAAACAATAGAAACTTAACTAAAATAGCAACAGACTGTTTTTGTCTCTGTGCATTGTGAAGGCCTAAGAAAGGGATGCATAATTATACATCTCAACATTCGTGATTCATAACACAAAATAAAAGTGATGTTCAATACACACACAAATTCACTATACCGTCCACACTAATGCCGGTCACACACGTTACAGTTACAGTATACTTGTACAAATTTCTAACATAGTCACTGTCCTGTGTTTGTGCAAGTCTAGATTTGCACAAGTATTATACTGGTACCGTGTATCGTCGGCATAAGACGTTTACCATTTTCAATTGGTCTGACTTTACGAAAAAGATCATCGCGCAGTACGTACTTTTATTTATTATTTTTGTAGCATTATTACAACCAAATAGAACCACTTGACATTTTAACTCGTGACTCATTCGAAAATAATAAGAACTATGCGGTGTTTTTGTTTCACTCACTGTCGTGTTCAGTGTACTGTCAGATATGAGTAAGATAGCTGGTACATAGCTTTTATTTTTGTACCTATCAAACCTTTTTTGTACCTATCTAAATTGTTATTTTATTTTAATTGTGGTCCATTAATAAATCACAACAAGTCACATTCATGATCTGCGCATCTCTGTTGTGGATCATGTGGCTGTGAATTAATTTAAAGTAGTAGGGAAACTATGGCGCGGGCATGCGTGCGGCGAGTAATGGGCGACTCGCTGTCCGACCATGGACCATGCCCGGGTCGACAGCGCGTTGTGTTCCACGCGCGCCTCAAAGAGCGTCAGCATGATGACGGGGGCCTTTAGAGGGCCAAAGCCTGCCGGGGTCGCGGGACTTATCAAATTACCATGACCCTGGAACGTAAAGGGCTATTGAAGGACACCGTGGATTTTAGTCAGTACAAGTCTGACAGTCCCTCCCGTCCTGCCCTGGGTGGGAGGACTCATTTGATGACTACCATTACAAAGCAAAAAAAAAAAGTAGTAGGGAAACTCCAAATTCATTCGATACTTACTCATATCGATACTTTCGTTTCGATGCTATTACTAATTTGATACTTTTGTTTCGATACCGATACTACATATATCGATATCGCTACTTATGGTTGCGATATCGTGTCCCTAGTTGCACTACTTAGCAGTACCCATACCATGAGTTGTCATTACGATACTCGATCATACGAATCGACCGCGTATGGCGCTCTCATTGGTTGAGAGTTCATACAACCTTGGAGCGGGCCAATGAGAGCGCCAAACGCGGTCGATATCTATGATCGAGTATCGTAATGACAACTCATGGTATGGGTACTGAACTGAGACTGAGCCGCTTCGCTTCGAACTCCGACAGCTTGCGTACCGTTGCGTCGACGCAACGGAAGAACGGTTCCTTAAAATATGAAGTGCGTATTTCAACATGCTTGTGAGGTGAAAGGATCATTTAAGGGTCGTCCGAGGTGGCGTTCTGTAGAGTATGTCTTCTGACATTGAACAAAAAAAAACAGTGTGTTAAAGTACATGTAAAATTAAAATTAAAATCGTGTAATTTTGAACCCAGTCTTGCATGCATCGTGAATAAATTTACTGAAAATTTTATTTTACCTCACCAATCACGAGCGGAGGGTAGTCTATAAAAACATGTAATATAATCTAAGTTGGCTGTACCAATATTATTAGATTTAGTTAAATAAATTGAATTTCTTTCAGAATTTTCTGCTCTTTTGCGTCTGAAATTATTCAATGTCAGAATTTTTGTAACATTATTTAAGTTCTTTGCATAATGTTTTCAAAAGTAATTGGACAAGACAATTGAGTTATACTGAGATAAAAAATGTTTTACAAGTGATGGTGATAACAAAATAAAAGCTCTAACGTCAACTTTAGTCTATTTATCTATTAACTATGCTGCCTTTTTATCTTATACTATTTTAAGATAATTTTATTTATAAATCTCTCTATACATATACAGTCTCTTACCGAAAAAATGTAATGTAAAAGTTTGTGAGAATGGATAGATGAAGAGATGTTTGTTTCAAGTTATGGAATCAGACGTTACTTGCGAAAATCCATTACAATAATGTTATGAAAAATATTTAGTTTGAATTTCGGGGACATAAATCCGGGCTTGGATGCAGGATGGACCCTCTGGCCCTCATGCATATGCACATGCAGGACGCGGTATTAAAAAAAATGCCGCAAAAATGGCTGAACGGATTTAGATTAAAATTGGCACGCAGATAACTTATAACCTTTATTAACTCAAAGGGTACTTTACAAGCTGACATAATGCTCCCGTGAGATATTTTTGAGATGATATTTTACAATCCAAGGAAAAGTGTGCAAAAGTATCCAGTGAATAAAAGAATAATCACAAAATGTGCATGCATACAAAACGGTGGTACATCTAAAACGTTGCTTGTCGTAAGTTTCACGTGTATTCACGTAAATAACGTTTCGTTGAGAGAACAAAACAATCGTGTCATTGAGAACACGAGTGTTGCACGAATACAGACGGTTTATTCCACTTGTAACTGCGAATGTAGGCACACTTTTTATTAGCTCGCGAATCGCATTCTTGTAACTTCTTTTTTTTAAACTTTGCTACATACTAGGAATTACTCCTGTGCCGTGGGTACGTTAACAAACATATGAACTCACATACACAAACGCCCAGATTGGGAACAACTGCTTGTAGATCATATAAATTCGTTTGTTGCCCATGGTCCACCTACCTAGTTCCCCGGAAAATATTATCCACAAACATATTATATTTGTCCATATTTTTTATTTAAACCAGCGAGTCTTACAATAGTCGCGAATTATGTGTAACACCTAACACCTCACCTTGGATTCGACTTTGACTTGACTTCGCAACTTTAACTTTGACACAATATACCTACAGACAGACCTAGACCAAGCGTTGCTTAGCCTTGCTCACCCGTCCATAGACAGACCTCAGCCAGAGTTGCTTTATCCATCCGAAGATAGACCCAGACTAGTGTTGCTTAACCTCACTCATTTTAGTCACTACGAGACTACTTGTGGTTAGGAGTTCCAACCACCTGACAGCTAACACGATCAAAGCACACATTGGAGAAACCTACTTATTAAATGAAAATTAAATAAATCTCATTAAATATTGCCAACTGGTAACACCAAATTCAAGCCTGTCACTCCCAGAATCCCTGAGAAAATACATTCACATTGCCTATCTGATTTCTCAACAGAAATTAGCGGTGTAAGTCTGTTCGCGACAAACAAAGGGAAATCATAATCCGAGATTAAGGACAGCCGGCAGTATACATGTGTATTCATTGTATACGCTCACATTTAGTTAGATACATTGAATTTATCTTACCTATTGCATGACATCATCCTTTTGAAGCGAGTTTGCAAGAAGGAAAAGGAAGGATAGGAAAATATTGTTTAAGCATTCCTGAGAAATGAATATCTAATTTTTTTTATCGTGTTAAAAGCATCAAATGAGTCCTCCCGCCCAAGGCGAGACGGGAGGGCCTGTCAGACTTGTACTGACTAAAATCCACGTTGATCCTTCAATAGCCTTTATGGGTCGTGAGGTGAAGGCTGTCCTCTCCCTCACGCTTTCCGCCTAGTCCTTCGCTAGCATGACTGCTTCGCAGAAGGAGGCGACTGCTTCCGATTCCGTTTTGCCCCGCAGCATGGCATGAATATCTACATGAAACAATTTTAAACTTCATCATCATCATATCAGTCGTAGGGTGTCCACTGAACATAGGCCTCCATGTAGATTTCCAATAGGACCATTTGAATGTGTCTTACATCCAGCGCGATCTTGTGGCCTTCATCAGAGCGTCTGTCCACTTTGTAGGTAGACGTGATAATTTTTACTATCTGATCTTACACCAGTTCCTGGTTAAGGACGATTGTGCTTTAAAGACACCCGAATGACAAGTAGGACCAATGGATTTTTGTCGGGTTTTGGAAGTCTCCAAATGACTTCTCTCGGTCTTCTTGCTTTTTGCGTTCCAATCCTTGGTAACTCTTTTGGACATTCCCGCAACCCTGACTGCTAAATGAGTCTAGATTCGTGGCAACTACTGAAGGTTTTTGACAGGTCGGTAAGGCAGACCTGATCGACCGACTTGTGTTGCACTAAAAAGAAAACCCCTTCTATCTAAACTTAAACCGATATTTTTAAAAGAATCATAACAACGGTACAAGATAGAACAAACCTCCGCACAACGTCTACAATTTCTAAATCCATTTTGCTTCCCGTGTCTTGTAAATAAACAGACTGCGAGTTCCCGTGATGACACAGCGCGTTCGTGTCAGGATCGTGTCACTTCGGTTTAGTTCGTGCATCTTCGTGAACGTTCGGACGTTTTGACGGGTGGGTTTGAAATTGATATGCGTGTGCGTAAGTGGAACGAAGCTTTTTGTTTTTTTTTTTTTGATTTTATTAAGTTGCAGTTAAGTTTAAGTGGAGTTAGTTTACTGTCAGAATTAGACGGAAATTGAAAATAACATTAATTTCGTCCTTATTTACAGGATTTGATTTGAGTTTCCTGTCTTTGGGCCTTACCACGAGCTCTTAACGCGATCCTGTTTAGGCAGAGTTTCGGGAGTCAGCCTCCTTATCCGTGTTCATATTATAGTTTTCCATACTTACTTTATTACGTTTATTGCCCGTGGTTCACCCGCTTGGTTCACCTAGGTGTACCACGGCAAATTATTTTTGACCGTGGTTCACCCCAAGGGCCATATGTTTTTATCATACTATTACGAAAGAAAAATAAATAAACGCTTCATTATTGATGATGAAAAATATTACACGTTCAAAGAAAACAGTAAAAACTCATACATGATTTTGTAATCACATAAAAATGAAGAGACAACATACTACACCCCAGCAATTGTGACAAAACAATATAATAGGGGCTTCTCGTAAAAATAACATAAAAATAAATGATTTCCTTTATTCAATACAGTTTCACCTTACGTCCCAAGGAAGATTTTATGGTAAAAATAACAGAATCCGATACTTCGATTTGTATTCCTCTTACCGCTGGGGGCTTCCGATTTTTTTTTACATTCTTCCTCCCCTTCTATAATACGATGGAGGGTAGTTATAAGGGAAAAGAGGTAGCGGTGGATTAGCACTAACAGTACTTATAATAATTTGAAATCTGAAGCTCAAATAAATAAAGAATGCAACCACTGATGGGTGTACACGTCAATGATCTGTCATCTGTTAGGTATTTAAAAATTACGATCAGTAATAAAATACGGTGTGCAGATTAATTTTCAGTTACATGTATTGTCTTGTTCCTGTTATATGTATATTTTATTAACCGACTTCAAAAAAAGGAGGAGGTTCTCAATTCGTCGGAATCTTTTTTTTTTTTTTTTTATGTATGTTCCCCGATTTCTCGAAGACGCCTAGACCGATTTGGAATTTTTTTCTTTTGTTTGAAAGGGTATACTTTCCAACTGGTCCCATGATCATCAGGTCAGGATCTGATGATGGGATCCCAGAGAAATCGAGGGCAACCTTCAAATTTTATAGGCACATAGTACCATTTACATATATGTATTTTCTAAAGCTGTTCAAGTATTTGTATCTGATAATCATCATCTCAGGTGGATGAGCTGATGATGGAAGGTACAACTCCTCAACGGCTTGGAGTAGGCATCGACTGATTTAGTTTGTGTTCGCATATCTCTGGAACTACAAGTCCGATTTAAGTAATTCTTTTTTTGTTGTACTGTTAAGTTAAGTATTGTTTAACTTACGGAATACTGCAAGTTTCATCAAAATCGGTTCAGTAGTTTTTGAGATAGGGAATTTTATTAGCTTATTGTGCACTTGAGAGAGAATGATTTATTTGACAAGAATTTGAGTTGAATATTTAAACTAAAAAGAGTAAAATAAAAAACTTTTTCAAAAAAAATGTAACCGCCTTCAAAAACAACCACAAAAAAGGGTAAAATAACCTACAAAATAACTTTTCTTTCAGAAGTCGGTGGCAAAAAAACAATGAAATGAAAAAAAACAAAGGCACCGACTTCTGAAAGAAAAGTTATTTTGTAGGTTATTTTACCCTTTTTTGTGGTTGTTTTTGAAGGCGGTTACATTTTTTTTTATCTAAAACATAACAAGATGATCACTTCACAGGCCACCACATAAAAAAGAGCCCTCCGAAAAAGAGTAACCATGGAGTTTCTTGCCGGTTCTTCTCCATGGAAACGACTAACCCGAACCGTGCTAATTTAATTTCGACGTTTTATAAGTGCCCATTAAGGGCCATGTGAAATAAAATATTTGATTTTGACCACATCGTTGCTTACCACTAGACAAAATGGTGGTCAAACGCGAGTGTATCGTAAATAAATAAGCATAGAAAGCCAAGATTTTTCAAGATAAATAAAGCGAGAAGACAATTCCTTCAACAAGACGTTAATCCACACAGAGCGAGTAGCCTCGCGAGGCATTTGCTTCGTGCGGCAAATGCCTCGCGAAGCTGCTTACTCTGTTTGGACGCGCAATTGTTTCTGGACCGAGGCACGAAACAATATACCTACGCGAGCAAAACAAAAGCCGACACTGGAGGGCTCGGGCGCTCGGCGGCTCGGTCGAACGCCCGCGGCAGCGCGCGCACTTTCCTCGGCCGAGACACGTCCGCACTCCACACTAACCGAGCTGCTTCGCGCAGCAAATGCCTCGCGAGGCTGCTTGTTCTGTGTGGACGCACCTATTGAACAGTACACAATAAATTGAAATAAAATAAATAACCTTTTCAAAAAATAAACACACTTACCTGACTCAATAGACTCAATACATCGTAAACTCTATTAGCAAAACTCTTACAAATTCGTACACAAAAAAATAAATTACTTCTCAAGTATTCATAAACCTTTACCTATTCAAGATTCTTATCGAGTACTCCTTCTGAATCACCGAACACAATTGGCTTATCGGGATCAAATCTTGCGCAATTTTCGCTCATAACTTGTGCCTGCACAAAGAGTAGATCCGGTCAATGTTTATAGAGGAAAAACCTTCGAACAACGGCCATTTTACCCGTAAATAAGCTGGAGCAGATCTCAATTGCACTTTCATGTCTCCAACTGGACTTCTAAGGAAGTTTAAGAGCGCATAAACGTGTTTTGCATCAGAAATAACGGTTTTCTATTGATTTATTTGTATCCGTATCTTGGATAAACAACATATTCTTGATTCGCTGTACAGATGAGAATTCTGGGTCCTAAAATTTTTATGTTTCGAGTGCGTTGGTTCTTGCTGTTTTATTTCTTTTTGTAATTTGGGCTTGGTGAATGAAATACTTACTCAATGTCTACACATTGTTCAGGTCCTTAATTATTTGGTAAACATAGACCCTTATCTAAATATTTGGCTGAGAAATTAACTGAACGTGCGTCCAGAGTGTCTGAAGGGCTGCCATAAAAGGACACCGTGGCTCCAAAATCCAAAAGGCATTGAAGGATCAGGATGTATTTCTCTTCCACTCCTTCTAAAGGATACACTTGATGTTTTACCACCCCAAAAATATTTATATTTTGAATGAATTCATTGTACATATTAAGTAGATTGAGTGTGTGGTACCTTGAAATGGGATATCTTGCGTGATTATTAATTATTTTGAGCTCTTGATATTTCGATGCTGTTGCAAGCGCCATGATCGAGGGTTTAGTCGATCGCGCTCAAAAAATGAATAAGTACGGAAGATATCCCGTAAATGACAGTTTATAGTTAGTATTAAACCGTGAAAGCTTACCTAAAACGAGTGTATGGTGTAGATCAAGCTAGTTGAATATAAACCCTTAATAAATCATAAGCTAAAACTATAAACACACAATCTAGAGAGATATAGTGCATTATGATCATCCCAAATGTACGTGAAACTTACGCCCAAACTAAAGTCGTTAAAATAGATCTTTTTAGCGACTAATTCTCTCTTCAAGCTGGTATATGTGTCCCGTGGGATTCGAGATTCAGTATGCTTGGTTTAAAAGGAATTTAAAATATTCTTTGTAACCTTACTATAGGTGCTATAGTACTGAATTTCACGACAGACACTAAGTAACAATTCGCCGTTGAATTGGAAGTGGAAATTGTGTTTTTTTTTCTTACTCCTTCGGTATTCTCGTCTGATTAATTTTGTTGCAGGATCTAAGCGAGTTAAATTCCTACCGGGGTCGCGGGACCATCTCAGCTGGTAACCGTGACCCTGGAATGTAAAGGGCTACTGAAGGATCACCTTGGATTTTAGCAATACAAGTCTGACAGTCCCTCCCGTTCCGCCCTGGGTGGGACGACTCATTTGATGATACTACCACGAAAAAAAAAAAGAGTTAATTCATTCTCCAGGACTTCGTAAAGCCTGATTACCTCGACGCTCTTCATGTGATCGTTGATGTCAATGTTGATTTTGACTTTCAGGAGTTGCAGTGCTTTAGGAACAGTATGGGGAGCTTGTCCCTCTAAAAAGTAAATCATCAGCAAGACAGTAATCCCATTTTCATTCCCTAAATTATTGTTTTAAACACCCAGAGAAAATTCAACCCTATTTTAAAACCCAAGGATTTTTCTTACACCTCTTTACTACAATCAGAGATCGGCCGTGTTTTTAACTGTCAAGAGCTATTCTAATTCAGGGCGGGCTCAGAACAGGTGATGGTAGATACGAGGAAACGTTTAAAGTTCGTGTCCCGTGTCGAGATCCGACGATATGTTGGTGTGGGGGAAATTGTAGCACAATGTTGGTTTTTGGAATGAGAGCGGGAATTAAGCTTTGTTTCTTTGAATTGGGGAGTCTGGGAGGTTTTATATGATTCTTTATAGTTTTTGGGGCAGTTTTGGTTGGCCATTTAGTCTTTCTGACTGAATTTCGTCCAGTGCTACTGAGTCCAACAGAAACTGATAATCGACGAGGGAATGAATTGCATAATATGTGTGTAGGTCGACACAGTTCTCACACTCTCTCTTCCCTCAAATCGGATGGGTAAGCAATCCCCTGAAGGGAGATCAGGTAAGGCCATTGGGGCCTTTGCTAGTTACACACAGCAGTCTGGAGAATCTGTAGCTGCTCCATTGCAAAGACTCATTAATGAAATGGTAGAAAAAAATACTATTTCCCAGCAAAGCATAGGCAATCGATGTGACGACGCACGCTTAAATAAGAAAATATTCATTTTTTAATTTAATGAGTTTGATCTTGATTTCATGGCCTAAGGTGGATCGAGCTCAGCACTCCCAGTAACTGGAATTCCTGCGCATCGACAAAACACAGTAAACATTATCTCACATCAGACTCCGACAGGATAGCCGCGAGCTAGGCATCCCTTGTGAGGCATCCCTTCTCCCATCGAGAAATTCAAATTAAACTAGATACCCTTAAAAAGTCTCACATCCCTTAGCAAAACTAAATTAGAGAACAAAACTCAAAATAACCCGCGGTCGGGGTTAATTAAAATTAGTTAACTCTGAACTAAAACATGCCCCGCTGAATACACGGCAGGCTAAACACGTGGAAATGTAGTAACCACTTGCCGAAGATGTAATGGAAATAGCTTAACAAGTGTTGTTACTAACATTTTTGGGTGTTGGTCTAAGTAAGGAGATTTTGGGAGTATGGCACTTGTAGTGCTATTCTATAAGGGCCGAGTAACACCGGAATGGCAGCGGCGCGGCGAGCACTTTCAGTGTGAAATAATTTCAAACTTTAACTACATACTTAAAAGACCAGTATCGCTTGAAAAGGTCGCGAGGGCGCCCGCACCTGTCAGCGGCTGACAGCGGCGCCGCGAGGCCGCCCGCCCGCGACGCAGCGAGCTCTTTCAGTGTGAAATAATTATAAACTTTAACTACATACTTAAAGAGACCAGTATCGCTTGAAATGCTTAAAAAGGTCGCGAGGCCGCGAGCAGCTGCCAGCGGCCGGCCGCCTCCATTTCGGTGTGAGTCGGCCCTAAAGCTTCGTACGGATAGCGCGTACGCTCTTGCAGCTACGCGTACGCTCTTGGAATACGCCCTAGTGTAAGACAATCTGACATTCTTTAAAAACCATCACCTAAGTCAAATTCACAACCTAAACATTGTACCTCCTCAATTTACCAACTTGCAATAATAACGTATCCAAAACCATTCTCAAAAGTCGCCCACATCTCGTACCCCACATCCAGTCCAGTCCAGCCCGGGGGTACACTCCGTCCCAGCGTATAATTCGATTTAGATAGATGTTACAAAGACTTCAGTAACTTCGCTACGGGTCGCAAAGGCCCCCCTAACTAGTTTACTATTATACTGGAAGTGAAAAATGAATAGATAAGTTTTACTGGAGCAGAAAGTGTGGATTTCGGTTTTGTTAGTTCGCTTTTGTGGGCTTAGGGATCTGTGGGCGAATGACTAAATCGAAATACTGAAACTGTCTTGACTTCATGTTTTTCTTAAAATGTCATATCCAAGTCGGTGAGGTGATCTGTACTTCAAGGAACTTACTACTTTAGACACTTTTTTTTCTATCTTCTTCTACTATATAAAAATAAGTCGGGTTTTCCTTCCTGACGCTATAACTTCAGAACGCACGAACCGATTTCCACGGTTTTGCATTCGTTGGAAAGGTCTCGGGCTCCGTGAGGTTTATAGCAAAGAAAATTGAGGAAAAAAATTGTCTTCTCCTTTTAATCACCAAACGAAATGTTACATAAAACGAAGCCATCTGGTGGTGAAACGGAGTTCGCCGGGTTTGCTAGTGCTTTATAAATGATGTTTAAACTCATAACTATTTCACGGTTTTGTTACAATTTTTGGTCAGGGCGTAGAACGTTGAATGGCCAGCATTATTTGATCCAATTTCCCTTATGGTGATGGGTCATGTAATCTGAAAGGAATATGTATGGATAATAGCACATTTTTTTTTAATTAACTTTGCCCCACACCACACTACGAATTCCTTTCTGCATTTCTACCTACCACAATGGGAAAACAGCGCGAATTATATATGAGTTTTCCTACAAACTGAATAGTCAATACTGAACCAAAATATTCAGTCCTACTACGGAACCCCTCACTGTGCACGATCCATCACGCCCTAAGCCATTTTTTTTTACTCTAGTCGAGATTTTTAGTTCACCCGATGTCTGCACAGGATGAGGAATGATTTGTGGCTTCTCCCACCTCTTTGTGATGAAATGCATTAGCACCTATGGTCTTCAGAGCATTATTTTCCGAGCCGGTTTTAACTCTCCTGTTTTATTTCATTTTGTTGAATCTGTGCCTGTGAGATTAAGGCTCATATCGGAAAAAAAGGTTGAGAAACTAGCATGCTAATGGAACAACTTTTCATCAGCACTAACAGATTTTTTCATTTCATTAGCTACAGGATATTTAATTTTATGTCATTAGCACGGGACCTAATGCTCAAAGACATCGAAGGAATACAGGTCTTGAGGTCATCATCATCAACTTATAATGTTTCCATAGCTGGGACCCAGGCCTCATAGCTGTGGAAGTAAGTGGGTTATAATTTACCACGCGGGCCCAGTGCGTGTTAGTAGATGTCACACGTCTTCGAATTTTTGGTTCTAGGACATGACAGTTTTAGTATAATTTAATTTTAGGCCTGTTGGTCTAGTGGTTAGTGACCCTGACTGCTATGCTGGAGGTCGTGGGTTCGATTCCCACCCAGGGCAAATGTTTGCGTGATGAGCACGATCATTTGTTCTGTGTCTGGGTATAATTTATCTATAATATTTATGTATTTAGAAATATATTAGTATGTTTATCAGTTGTCTAGTACCCACTAGTTGGGACTAGATGGCGTTGTGTGATAGTTGTGGAATATTATTAAAAAAAAAAGTTTCCACACGATGTTATCCTTCAGAGAACAGTGGTGAGGAAGTAAATTACACAAAGTAATGCAACTATCTCTGACACATCAAGAAGGCGTCGCGGCATACCTCGCAGAAGATGGCGGGATGAGCTAGACAAAACTAACCAATGAAGGCTCAAATTAGCCCAAGATCGATATAGCTGGAAGTCATGGGGAGAGGCCTTTGCCCACCAGTTTGGGATGACACAGGCTGACAGTAACAGTAATGCACCTGGCTGGGTTCGAACCAACGACCCACTCGTAAGTCGGGGCTGATACCACGAGGCTACATCTGTTATACATACATAAATAGCCAAATCTAATTCATCATCAGCCTATAAATGTTCCCACTGCTGGGACACAGGCCTCCTCTCTGTGAGAGGGAGTGAGCCGTAATCTACCACGCGGGCCCAGTGCGGATTGGTAGATGTCACATGTCTTCGAATTTTTGGTTCTAGAACATGCCGGTTTCGTCACGATGTTTTCCTTGACCGTTTTTAGAGCAATGGTTTTGAAATAAATTACACAAAGTAATGCGCCTGACGGGGTTCGAACCCACGACCTACAACTCGTAAGTCGAGACCGATACCACTGGGCCACCACTGCTCAAATCTAATTATGACCACATTATTACGCAGAACCAAGGCTTCCAAAAAAGTCTATCAAACTTCCAGTCGCTCTAAAATCGATCAATTTTCAAGTAAAGTTGATTAGATTTACGAACTCTTTTAGCAACCTAACTCTGTTCCACTCAAATGGGTCGCGATTGATTGATGAACTCCAAACTAACTTAGTTAGGGTCGCCTGAATCTATAACCCGGTTATCATTATTGCCTGTTGTAGACAATGTGTATTTGATGTACTCTGATTAGTTTCAAATTTTCATATTACCTAAAATGCTGCTAAACTTTAGTCCAAGCCCAGTTTTTGTAATTTTAGATGTCTCACAAGTATGTTTTTCGAATTTTCTGGAAACACAATCAAATTGCCATCTATCTAAGTCCTAAGCTGATATTAAAATGTCAGTCTACCCACATTTTTACATCATTTGGCAGAAGTTGCTTGTTTTCTTTATGTAAAACAAGTTTTGGTAGAGACATAACTTAGTTTTCTGTCGAAGTCAACAAAGTTATTTTTGGTCAAAATAATGTTCATTTGAAACTAGTGACTCGCCCTGGCTTCATATGGCTACATACATGCACATTAGCAAGTATTCATGTGAACTGAAATAAAACTTGTTGCACAGTTTTCCTGGATTGTCGGACTCTCACTGACTGAAAGTTCACCCTATTCATTTTGTTCATTGCGTTCCAGGGCCTAATGCCCTTCTAAAACCCGCAAACCGGGTGACTCGCTGTCCGACCATGGACCATGCCCGGGTCGACGCCGACGGCGTGTTGTGTTCCACGCGCGCCTCAAAGAGTGTCAGCACAATGACGGCCCCCTCTTTAGAGGGCCACAGTCTGCCGGGGTCGCGGGAAAGGGCTATTGAAGGACACCGTGGATGTTAGTCCGTACAAGTCTGACAGTCCCTACTGCCCTGCCCTGGGTGGGAGGACTCATTTGATGATTTTACCACGCTAAAAAAATAAAAGGCTTTGTTTGAAACTAAAAACTGTTCATTTCCTTTTTCTTCGTCGATATCGAATTAAATACTCTAAGTACTAGATTTTAATCCACGCTTTTCTTCTTTCAGGTAATTTGACAACTATTCTACGAGAGAAAACCATCGGGATAAAAGGTATCCTATATCCTAAACAATTATATATTTTCCTGTGTCCCAAAATCAAAATTGGGAAGTCAAAAGGTAACAAACATTTTATTTACATTGTACAGACGCCAGCAGGTCAACCTACCCCAATCTGTCAAAGCCCATCAAACATTAACCTACTCGTATAGTGATCAGGTGGCCTACCATGAACTGTTAACGCGATCCAGTTTAGGCTTTGGGAGAGAGATGGCGGTAGACCACTTGTATAGCTCTGTCTCTTTCCCGCAGCCTAAACTGGATCGCGTAAAGAGCTCGTGGTAAGGCTCCAGGTTGAAAAACAGCTATTAAAGAAATTTGACAGGTTGAGGTAGGTTGATGTGCTGGCGTCTATATATTTTTTTTATTTTGTTTGAGGTTACTTATGACCTTAAACTAGCTTAGAAGATAAGACCTAAGATGTAGCGAGCTCCAACTTAGGTGTTATTTGTGACCCTGTGCACAGATTTTATAGTGGAACACAGTCAAAATTGTTTAACATATTAATGTTCATTCAAAAAAAGACTCCGACGAAATGAGAGCCTTTTATTTACATTAAACAAAACATTAACATAATTCTTTTTTTTTTGCTTTTTAACTTGATTGGTCAGAAATCAAATTACAGTATTAAATTAAGATTCAAACCAACTTATTCCAAGTCGCAGTAAGATAGATAAAGCCGTCACATAGTTGTATACCTAGGGATATAATTATACAATACCGTAACATAGTTATACCTGTGTCGACGGAGCACCGCTTCGCGCGGGTACGCCTACTTATGGGTGGTTTAAACAAATATAACCACGAAGGTGATGGCAGGGTCTTCCAGACCCCGCCATCCCCTTCTAACCTAACCTGTCCGAGTCCGGTGCCCCCAATCGTTTCTACGACGGTATAACTATGTTACGGTGTATAATTATATCCCTAGGGATATAATTATATACTATGTTACGGCTTTATCTATCTTACTGCGACATATACATTGCCAAGTTATGCAGTTAAACGTAACTTGAATTCGCCGACAGACGCTTTAACTCAGTCCGCGTGGCATACTGCAGATAAAACTTCTCTTTAAACTTTTCTATACGATACTTTAGGTTTTTTCACCTGCCAACTGGATAATCTGGGGGATTTGGAGCCGGAACTGAAGCCCTACTACGTATTCTACGTATGTATTTGAAGAATACATGACGTTTTTATGGAAAATGAAAAATCGCCTCTAATGAACGAACGAGGAACTAATATCTATGAAATGAACGTTAAAGATCAATTCAATCTCTAGTCTACCAATAAAAAAATTTTTTTAGTCAACGGAAGCTTTTTACCAAAATAACGCCAGATGCTGTTATTAAAGAAAAAAACTACACTTTACCAGTAGTACCTACATCTGTTAAAATAATAATCTAAACAACCGTACAGAGTTTTTATTGCCATCATATTAACCCTATCACTACTTACCTACGGTATTATTGACCCCAACGAGATTTAATTCAACTACCCAAAAAATTATGCCAATCAAAAACCGTCCTTAACTCTGCGGACTAGGAGATATGATTATATTATGTTTATTAAAATCAATGGGACATCTGGCATATGTAATGTATGGAAGATATTAATTATTATTTAACGTTGAAGCGGTAGTTAAATGATTGAGATTAACATAAAAACTACACGTTCTGTAGGTAATTAGTCATCCGTGTTGTGTGTATATATTTTTCTAACTACATATCATAATTTGTTTATCTTAATAGTTTTCTGAATAATTTATTTCTATATATAATATATATAGAAATAAATTATTCAGAAAACTATTATTATATATAATAAAATTAATTAATTTTATTTATTAATTAATAAAATTTATTATATATAATAAAATTAATTTATTTCTTGTAGTTACGACTAATAAAAACAGTAATTTAATTATTTTATTTAATAATCATGGTTATAACTGTAAAAAGGCGGGCTTAATTGCCATGTCAGGTTTTTTATACACAACGAAAATGAAAAAATAGCTAACCTGAAGTAATGTAATCATTTCATAGCATGCAAATTTTTCGGTTTGCCTACGTGTGCATGTTTGTAGGCGATAGGGTTGACATCCCACATCCAAGTTGGGTCGTTTCAGCGGAATTAAAACTTAATATTTTGCATAACATTCAATGTCCTGGGATTTCCACAAAATATCTCCATAACAGAAGAATTCTTTTACAAAAACATCTGAAAACAAAACATTCATTTCTTCTAGTTGCGTTATCCTCATAAAATATAATGCCGTCTGCCAAAGCTCAGGTGACCACTTACACCCGAAAATTACTTTTGTTTACTCAAACAGCTAAGTCACTGAATTATTAAAGTTAGCACTTTGAAATCCAATGCATTAATAATATGAAAATCCACAAAAACTCATTAAAAATAACACTTGAAAGTTATAATCGTTGAAAGTCGACCGCGGGCCTATTTGACCCGGGAAGTTTAAATTAAACTTGTCACCCACCAAGTGAGGGTTACTCGGGACTTCTTGCGAAAAAATTGGAGAGGGACGTTTTCGTGGTCCTGTATGTTGGATTTGATTTTAAATTGGTTTTGAAATGTATGCAGTTTTTTTTGTTTTGGTAAAGACATATTTATTAAACTATACTGGGTGTCCTTGGAAGTAAGGATAATAATAAAGAATAAGTGCATGGACAGGACAATTATTAAACATTTTAATCGCTGTGTGCAATTTTTTACGGTTCAAAAGTTATGACAGGCCACTTTTCGTGTTCATATAAGCAACCAAAGGCTGTTTATCTTAAATATCATTTACCTCCAATATAATTTGAAATGCCACCTTTCTACCACCTTGCTATGTATTCCAAAAACCAAAACACACCTCATTATACGTTAAAATTTTCATTGCGAAAAACGAGACTATTGTCACATCTTCAGAATTAAAATTATCTTGCGGTACCCAATTTTTTCTCGAATCTTCTCGAACGTTCGCGTCCCCTGATGCATAACCAAGTAGGGTGTAATTCGTTTTTAAAACGCCAATGGGTCCTCTGGAATAAGATTTTAATTGTAACGGGAAAATCGTAGCATGATTGATGTACCCTCAACTTTTTAACGTGGCTTCTAAGGTAATTGGTTTGACAGGAATTGTCAATTTTTGGTGTCGTTATAATTCAATTTTGGTGGTACATATATTATTTTTGAGTCGTTTGGGGTTGAAACTCGGAGGCCGTGGGGTCCGAGTGCCTCTGTAGAGACAAAAGAAAAGAATTCTCTAAAAGACTTGTTGATCCAAGAGCTGCTGGCTTTTACCTTGGTCAGAGGCTAAGTATAACCATTCAAAGAGGCAACGCTGCCAGGATCTTGGGCACATTATCAGCTGACAGCGTTGAGGATGAATTTTACGAAGCTTTGGAATAGTTTAATTTTATTTTAGAATTTCATAGTTAGAAGTTACAACTTGATAAAATGAACTGTAAAAAAAATAGTGGAAGGAATTTAATTTTCTTTTTTGTTGTTTCTTAGACATTTTATCTGGTTTGGTCCACTTCACATCCACAGCGAGAGCTCGTCTTTTCCAGACATTATATTAGTCAATTCATACGAAAACCATATACCTAAGTAAGTTTCTAAAAACCATAATGATTGGTTAACTCATAATCTTCCGACTGAGTGTGACGTAGCACAATCAATTTTCCCTCTGCACTGCTGAGATTCAGGCCTCCTCTCTGTGAAAGGCAGTGGGCTTTAATCCACCACGCGGGCCCAGTGCGGGTTGGTAGAAATCATGCGTCTTCGAATTTCTAGTTCTAGGACACGTTTTCTTTCACTGTTTTGACTACACGGTGAAGGAAAACACTGTGAGGAAATGGCATGTCCGGCATGTCCTAGGACAAAAAATAATTGATGGTGATTGATGTACCCTCCTTTTTAACATGGCCTGTAGGGTAATTGATTCGACAAGAATTGTCAATTTTTAGTGTCGTTTTAATTCAATTTGATATTGCAAAAAAAAACAATTCGCATCGCAATTATATTAAGAGCTATTTATCATCATTATCAGCCTATAATGTTTCCACTGCTGGGACACAGGCCTCCTCTCCGTGGGAGGGAGTGGGCCATAATCTACCACGCGGGCCCAGTGCGGGTTGGTAGATGTCACATGTCTTCGAATTTTTGGTTCTAGGACATGCCGGTTTCCTCATGATGTTTTCCTTCACCGTTTTAAGAGCAGTGGTGATGAAATAAATTACACAGAGTAATGAAAGCCTGGCGGGGTTCGAACCCACGACCTACAACTCGTAAGTCGAGACCGATACCACTGGGCCTTATTTATATTAAGAGCTATTTAAGCTACCTCTCTCTTAATCCACACAATAACTTGAACAGTTATATCTAACAAATGAAAACAGTAAACCACAGATTTAATCCCTAACCAACAAAAGTACAACTACCTTCATAATAGATGAACAAATCAAATCTAAATCAAATTCCGATCTCATTGGGCCAATTAGAACCGAATCGGCGCCGGTACGGTGATCGATTGATTTATGTAACCAGCCTAATTAGGTCTCCCGTACTTACACAGTGTAAAGATAAACAGTAAAACAACTACTAGCCCAACTGATTTGTTGGTTAAGGGCGCATAACCCGAAAGTTGGCAACGTCGCAAATAGCTGTCAAATATTTACAACTTTTAATTAATTTAAATTTACTGTATGAAAATAAGAAATATTGCTCTGTAGTGCACTAAAAAAATTATACAGGAATGCAATTAAAACACTGAATTTGATGTTGTAACCGTTTCAGGTGTAAAAAAGCATTTGGAAAGTTTCCAAATACTTTTTTTACATCTAAAACTATTTATTCGCTGTTACGATATTAATTATTGCATTCCGTAATCAATTTTGTAGTGCACTACAGAGCGATATTTCTTATTTCCATACAGTAACATTGGTAAATTAAATAAAACGTGTTAGTATTTGACAACTATTTGCGACGTTGCCAACTTTCAGAATACGCGCTCTTAAGTGGTCAATGCCGCGACTGCAGAACATAGGGTTCTTTTTTTGTTGGTGGTAAAATTAAATAGTCAATTGAGTCTTCCCGTCAAACTTACTGATTAAAATCCACCCTGTGTCTTTGGGGGTTTGGTTCTTAGATCGGGTAAAGTGTTATCGGGATTTCTTTTCAAATATTTCTCAGAAGAGGGAGAGAGAGAGAGTATTTATGCCGGTTGACAATAAGCTCGCTATTACATAAGACTTCAACATAAATGCCAAAATGTATCTTCACGATAGTATCACTGCTTAACCATTCAGAAATAACAGGCGTGATGTTTTCGGCATTAGGATTGTCGAGTTTAGCAGTATATGTATAGCAGTAAGATGTGACGAATTGATTTTCAAGGTATTAGGATGTTTAGAAAATGTGAAAAATATACACAGGGTGAATTTTTCAACTGAACATGCATGGCTTTATCCGAAACTATGAGGAATTATCGAAAAACATTGAAGATACAGTCTCTATTATAAATTCATCTTTGTTGTTCTCTCTGGAAATCTGGGTGGAACGGAAGGGACTTTCAGACTAGTGCCGAAAACCCCACCCTAGTTGCGCTCCAAGCCGCGGTAACTTTTAAAACATTCCCAGAACTCTGGTATTTGAAGCGGCCTTAAAATTCTTCCGAACGGGTCATTTGTGTGGGCATGCGGACGGCGAGTAAAGGGCAACTCGCTGCCCGACCATGGACCATGCCCGGGTCGACGGCGCGTTGTGTTCCACGCGCGCCTCAAAGAGCGTCAGCAAGATGACGGGGCCCCCCTCTAGAGGGCCAAAGCCTGCCGGGGTCGCGGGACTTATCTCATTACCGTGACCCCGGAATATAAAGGGCTATTGAAGGACACCGTGGATTTTAGTCAGTACAAGTCTGACAGTCCCTCCCGCCCTGCCCGGGGTGGGAGGACTCATTTGATGATTTTACCACGATAAAAAAAAAAAACGTGTCATTTGTGTGAGAGCCGATTTATGATATCTGTTCGTAGTTGAAATACTGAATAAAAATGCTAATATTTCTATAACTAATCAGTTAATATGAACTTACCTACGCACTCGTAAAGGGTTCAGGATAAAATGGTGACCATAATAGATTCGATTAATATTTGAAATGGTGGTAATTTGCCACTAATTGTCACGTGTGGCCGCGTTCAATAGTGGTTAGATAACTAGGTGTTAGGAACTTTGTTTGGGATTAGTTTTATTCTGTTTATTATGATAATACAAAAAAAATTATGGATTTTGTGATATGAACGAAAAAGGAGTTTTAGTTTCAGTACTTATGCTCTGCGCACACCAAAAATCTTCGATCTTCCCATAATCGTCTCCTACGTTGTCCCTCTCACCGTTCTGGATTCCTAAAATCCTAATTTAGGTACAGGCAGTCTTTCTTTGGAATGCGCTCCCTCTGAATATCAGGACGGTAACAAATCGTTCGTGAACATTTACTCAGGGAGTTAGTGGATTCGGCTTAGCATTACATTGGTATAACTATAAGAGTTTCCCCATCTATGTTTTTGTTTCTCCTCACTTTATTTTATTCTTTGTATGTATGTATTTAAGTATGTATTTTATTATTTTATTTGTTAATATCAAATGTAATTTTCTTTCTGCACCTACTTGTTCTTTTCTCTGCATCACCCTAAGGTAGACTGGTAGAGAATGCCTATGGCATGAAGTCCGCCTTTGTACATATCTGTGCATGAAGTTTTAATAAATAAATAAATATATATTATGACTGACAGGGGAGAATGGAAGACGAAAACGTGTTAATATTTTATTTACGAGTATTAAAAAAGGCCAACAGCTTCTGAAAAAAGTTTAAGTACAGAATTATACTACGACTGGGACTTACACAGTCGCCAATAACACCACTTATGTGTTGCGCCCAAGTAAAATGTGATGATGGCAGAAAGATGATGATGATGACTCTCAGCATATTACTTTCCCTATTGTTGGGCAAATGCCCTTCTCTTTTGACGATTTTCCACACAAACAAAAAAAGATACAAGTGTCATGGACCCATGGTAAAATTATGATATATACCTAGTATATGGTTTTCGCATGATCATTCCAATCCCCCAACTGAAAAAGCGAGCCTCAGGGAAAATTAATTATAACCCTCAAAATATAGGCCAGCGCAGAACAATGAAAATCGCAGCCCATCCAAATATTGACCTCATTAACGTACCCTTAACCCGAATGATGAAGCAATAATGAACCCCTTAGAACACTTATTTTAATTATACTAATAACTGTTATTATGAAGATAAGTATCGGCAATTAGTTTAGTGTTAATTAAAAACTTTTATTGTATCTTTTAATCTGGATCTTTTATCTTTTTGTTTTATCTTTTGGGGTGTCGAATGCCCAGGTGATGATGAAGCTAAAGTTGTCATTTGAGAGGTGTTTATGTGCTTTGTTTCAATCCCTATAAAAGGCGCATGTAAGAATCATTAGTTTAATTAATTAATTAATTGAAATTCTTATGTAACTTGAACATTGTTTAGCAGAAAGGACTCAAACCACATTCACACATTTCAATTTTTAATTTCGTAAAGCGATAGCGGGTAGTTCTTCAAATCAGCAAAAAAGATCTGTGATCGAACTGTATTTCTAATTTACTTACGTATTTACGGTTGATCAGCCTTAAGAGCCTGTGGTAGTTAGCCTGTAGTCAATAAATATATTCCAAGTTGTAAGTTCTGTAGTCCAGATATGTACGTAAGAAAATTTAAAAATAAAAACCGTATTAGGACTGACCTATCAACTTAAAAACTTATTTTAGACCATAATGTGGGTTGACTCCTTTCTTCCAAACTACGTCCAATTATTAAGTTCATTGTTTGACCTAACTACTTTATTATATTATAGTCCTGTGTGTCCCAATGAATGTATTTTCTTTCTTTCTTATTCCTCGCATATCAACATAAATTATCTTTTTTTTTATCGTGGTCAAATCATCAAATGGGTCCTCCCACCCCGGGCAGAGCGGGAGGGACTGTCAGACTTGTACTGACTAAAATCCACGGTGTCCTTCAATAGCCCTTTATGTTCCGGGGTCACGGTAATGAGATAAGTCCCGCGACCCCGGCAGGCTTTGGCCCTCTAGAGAAACATAAATTATCTTGCCAAAAATTTTGCATTTTTACCTCATTATGACTGTGCCCTGCACATAATTTTTAAATAGACTTTTTCTTCATATATATCAATTTCTTGAGGTTAACTGTCTTGCAGTTCATTATTATATGACGAATAATAAGCTTACAATATGCTGTCTAACGAACATTCTAGCTACAGTTGCATTAACAATTCACTAAAAACAACAATCATTAATTTCGCCACACGAGGGTTGAAACACTATCAAGAGGGAGTGATATGCTACCCCTGCACCCCTTGAACCCCTTATCAACCCCATCATCTCGTCCTGATCCCCACAAAATGATATCATGTTATTTCTATTAATGACTTATTTCCCTTGTACTTACTTACCCCTCAAAACCTTTATCGCGTTTCGTCGATCGCTTTCGACCCTAAATAAATTATTTGAATTATTTTTTTATTGTTAGTTCCTTGATCGAGATAAGACATGGATTGACAGTTTTTATTAGCGATTATTGTTGAATTGTTATGTGGAAATTGGTAATCGTTATTGTAATTTGTTTTGTTGATGTATAAATCGATTGCTATTATGTACCTTTTAACAGTTTTAGCTTCTGTTTACACAGGAATGCATGTTTTGTGATTATAATTGTGATTTTTAAATTCTTATCTGAAAATCCTTGACTATGGTCACTAGTCATCAAATGATTAACGAGGTTACCACAGCCCTAAACCATAAAGGGCAATCAAGGATTTGAATGGTTTTAGATTGGCAAAAAAGGCCTAATTTGTGCTCACGCACTGGTTCAGTGATTGCATACAACTCTTACAGTGGGTTATAAACAATCAGTCGAAGTAACCTACAGAACACATAAAAAAAGCCTAAAAATAATGACTTCACATTATACCGACTATTTCTATGACTTTAACTAACGACATACATTTAAACGAAACAAGATAACTAATTTGAATAAAAAATTAATATATCACACCTCGCTCATACTAAATTACAGACAGCTAGATTTTTATTGATTTCATTTGTCATTCGTATTTAACCAATTAAAGGTAAAAGCTCGTCCCACCCACACTACGAAATCACTAAAAATAATTCAATTTAAACTTATTACATTAATCTACGCCTACGATTTAAATCGTGCAATCAAATTAAAATGGTGTCGAATGCGCTTTCAATTACGAGAGTGCATCTAGTGACTAACTGCTTTGTGATTGGTCGAAATTGTTTTTTGATGTTGCCGCCGTTCAAAGGGCAATGGGGAAATACAGTGTGTTTCTGTTTGCAACGGAAATCTGTAAGTGTTTTTTTTTTCAGTTGTCGGAAGTTTCAGTAAAGTGTTCCGGAATAATGTTTGACGTCAATGGTTTTCGTTGCTTCCTGACGATTAATTTTAAATGAGTTGAATGGGTAATGGGAAGTAAAGTGTTAATGGAACTGTTTTTTTTTTCTTTAGGTTTATATTTCAGTTACTTTTACGTGACATGTTAACTAAAAGCTCATCAAATTTTGCCTAGCTTTTTCCTAACTAATTTGAGGTGGGCTTCTAATATCCATTCTAATCGGCTGCAGTTTAATACCAGTATTATAAATTATAATACATGGAGCATATACCTATCTTCAGCACCCAGTTACTGGGTGTTACTTAATACTGGTCAGACTTACGGGTTTCTGACTACTGATAACTTGCAAAAATCTACTTATACAACAGATATAAATGTCTAAATTAATTCCCTTCCTAAAACTTCCTGCTTGAATTTGAACTCAAGACATACCTACAACCAGTACTTCGGGGTACATGTCATGAGAATACCCACTGTTGCAAAATGTAATATCATCAGTGTGTGCCTTCAGGGACATACAAGCTTGCTATGTCGAGGGCACCGACTTCTAAGATAATCCATTCATCTCAACATACATGTGTGTTTGTGTGTTGTGTCCTACATTTCTTTGTATACCCTGTCAGACACTGTTTCTGAAGTGGAACGAGTCTCAGACGTCACGGCTTAGTTTTCTAGGCCTGACGTCGTCACATAATAAATTGCTAGTCTACTCCAGAGTGTCCTAAATTCATAATTTCTCAAGAGACGTTTAAAAGGAGATTCGTTAACGTTACGGTATCAGAATCTAATCTGAGATTATGGTCTGAAGGGACCTTTGCTATTGAATATGTTTAGGAAAAAAAGACTGGAGTAATTTTGTTTGCTGTAATAACTTTTTTTTTTCGAGAGGTAGTCGATTTTCAAGGTTGAGACGCTATCTAAAGTCAATGTGTAATGTGATGATTATGTTATTGTTTTTGGAAGCTTTCGTCATCATCATCATATAAGCCGTAGGACGTCCACTGCTTAAAATAGGCGTCCTACATTACTATAGGTATATTTCAGAAGTTTCTGAAGATTATTAATTATTTTTAAACGCATTAACGCATACGACGCGCATCTTAAAGATGATTTTTGAGGAAAGAAAAATTCAGTTGCAATGGCCTAGTTGGTAAGGCGTCTGGAGTACTTATCCAGAAGACGCGGGTTCGAATCCCACTTGCAACTGAATTTTTTGTGAAGATGTTTGTTTAAAGTAATCTCTAGAATTAGTGAACTAATTTTGAAAATTCTTTCACCGGTAGAAACCTACATTATACCTACATGAGTGTCATAGACTATATTTTATTTAATAATTGCACTTGTGCGCAGCCGTAGCAGGGTGGATATTCGCTAGTAAAGTACTTATGAACTACTTACTATGAGAACCAAGCGGGTGGACCACGGACAATAAACGCAACTTTTACTATGAAACCAACCCTGAAAGATCCAAAAAAATGGTATAAATATTGAGGTTTGGTTTCATAGTAAAAGTTGCTTATAACAAACATAAGTACTTTCAGCCCATGAAAGGTTGTTAATGCTTTACAAATAACCCTGCATATAATTGTATTAGTAATAGTGGGTGAGTCCAAAAATAACTAAAGATAAGGCCAAAAGGTTTATTATAACAGATACAAATACATAAAGGATTAAAAGGTTACTAGTGAGGTCACAATTGCCCTCCAGCGGAGATAAAAGCCGTTTCGATTGAGCTTTTAATACATAATTCAGAGTGAGCACTTCGTGTTCTTGATGCCACTTGATACACACGGTAAGAAAGTCTGGATAGCTTTTATAGAAATTTCGAGAAAGGGATGCAAGATGTTGTTGGCTTGCTCGAACTCGAGAGTCACGTCATTACAAGAAAACAGACGAGAGCGTCTTAGCGAGCATTGTAACGAACATTCTGGCGAGCTTTTTGCCGAGCCGAAAAGTCTGACATCTCCATGAAGAAAACCTGACTTTTTAACGACTATCGACTAGAGCATTCGCTAGAAGGATCGTGAAAATGTTCGTAGCGATGTTTGGCTCTCTGCTTAGCTCAAGTTCGACAAAATTTAAAACGGCGAATGCTCGATGTTCTGTTACAAGTGAATGCTCAAATCTTTCAGCAACTTTAGCTGTTAACATATAGTATGGCGGAAAGTACTAATTAAATTATTTATTAATGCCAATCAGAATTGTAACAATTTTGATTTTGCATTATTGACTAACAAAATCAAAAATCTTCCCTTCAATGCGATTTTTATTAAACGTAAAAACACGTGTGTAGTCGAAAAGTCCAACCCTCTTTTAATTTAATTTCAAACTCACTCAAGTACAGCTCATAATTACGTTGGCAAACTTTCTCAACCGTGTGTATCCATTACAGGGGCGGGTATAATTACTATTCCTCTTTGATATTGTTATTCATTCTCTAACGTCAAACACAAAAGGCATGGAGTAACTCAACCATTTTACTCCGTTGGGTTCCAGTCGAAAGTAGTTTGTTTTGTCTCGGTTCTGTTTTGTAGACTGTTTTAGTTATAAAGGGGTTATTGGGAACCTTTTCTGCAGTGCCAGTTATTTGGGTTTGCGGGCGGCGAGAAATGGGAACTTTCTTGCCGCCCGATCAAGGACCAGGCCTATGTCGTGGATACGTAGTTTTCCCCCTCTCACTTAACTCAGCTGTCAGCAAACTGACTGGGAGAGGACTAACAGACTCTATCCGACTATATCCGCAATTTTAAGATAGTCCTGATCAGTCTCAACGCTAGAAAACAAACACATTTTAGGTCCAATTTACTACATATTTCCTTTGGAATAGATACATAAGAAAAACTTTATTTAATACACATCATCCTAACAAATATGGCTGTAAATAAATAAGTCACCTACCTGTATTATTTACAAGAACTCATGCTATTATTAGCGCTCAGGTCTCGGCTAACAATCCAACACTTTCTTCCTAAGAGGGCACTTAACTCCACCTTCTCAAATACTCACATTATTTACTCACAATTATGTTCAAACATCTCAACTGGCGTCATATTTTAAGTGCTGGCAACTTGGCAGCGAAACGCCGTTAAAAACCCGAGCTAGGCTGGCAACCCCAGGCATAAGAGCCGATTGCCACGTGAAAACGTATGGCAACACAGAGTTGAATATTTTATAATGTGCTTTTTACACTCGATGACACTTTTAACGATACAGTTTAACCGAATCGGAAAATTTCGGTTCGATAAAACTTTTTCAGCGTATTTTGTGTTGCGTTTTTATTTATTTTCGTTTTGTTGTGTGAATTTTTGTGTGGTGTATAAAAACTTTTAGCCTACTTGTTTTTTTGTAAAAAAGATCATTTAACTGAAAAATCTACTGCTACTTTAGTTTTGATTAAAAGAAAACTTTAGCTTGGGGTAAATGCTGCTTTCAATGATATTTTAACCGTTTACAAATTATTGAAATACCTAACGCTCATTTGATTGCCGCTACATTGTAGTACGAAAAAAAACTTGTAGTAAAAGTGAAACAGTTTAACCCACATGCCAATCTATCCACACTTCAGTACACATAAACCCTACACGTCCAAAAAAGATTCTAGTTCAATTTATTACATCTACAAAACCCCAGCTAAGAACATTCATAACATCCTTAAACACGACAATATCAACCCAGAAACATGTTTACACGTCACTTTGGCCGCAAGTGTACTCGCTTTACGACCCGAGGCGCTACATAGCGATAAGTCCTACCGATGACGTGTGAGCTTTGGTAACCGATTATTCGATACCGATACTCGATATCGATACCGAGTTTACATGTTTTTATTCGCATAATATAACAGTGTTTTACCGATCTTATCTGAGCTGTCAATGCAGGAAAATGGTAATGTTTTTGAATCGAGTTAGTGACGATTATGAATCGATTTAAGATGGGTTCGGATGGGAATCGAATAGTTAATTAGTTTTTGTTACCTATCGATTTTCGAAGTGTTTGTGACCGCTGTTTTTTTTTTTGAGTTTATATAAAAACCGGTAGGCTTTCATTATTTCAAGGAAGATTTGGTTTTGAAAGAAAAGTAGGTGATAGTTAAACATGGATCGATTGGCGCGTGGTTATAAATGATTATTCTTTAAAAATCTTTCAAAATCACACTTCTGGTAATTTCCGAACTATTATACTCTTTTTACTGCTTCGCAAAGGGAGTATGTACTATGGCCAAAGTTGACGGCATGGTTGGCTTACCTCCTGCCGGGGTCGCGGGACTGTCTCTCCTGGTAACCGTGACCATGGTACGTAAAGGGCTATTGAAGGAACACCGTGGATTTTAGTCAGTACAAGTCTGACAGTCCCTCCCGACTCATTTGATGATTTTACCACGCAAATTAAAAAAAAAACGGTTTGCTTACCTACTGAGTGATCGCCTGCTGCGCAGCGTGACGCGTGACGCGGGTTCGATACCTGCACTGAACAACTATTTCTATGACCTATACATAATTGTTCCGGGTTTAGATGTTTTGTATGTAAGTTTCTATGATTGTAAACGAACCCACGATCCTTTTTATAGGGGGGCAACGTCTTTTATTTCAATAAATTAGAATCAAAATAAACACATAGGATACTTTTCAATTAACGAACTATACACGGGCGGAGCTGTGGGCAGAAACTAGTACATAAAAGTTTTATAGTAAAACGATCGACTCTCGAATGAAACTCATCTTGTACTACCCACCTAACTATCTTGTAGTAGTAAAAATGGTTAAATAATAAAAATAGTGGTATCGATGTTACGACATCAAGATATTCTGAGCTGTAAACATTATGATACAAAACTTTGTTATTTATGAGCATACAACATTGAAGAACTTGTACTTGAAAATGGTGCGTTTTGTGAGCATGCATATTTACAAAAGTTTTAATAATAAAATTTAAAACGGAGTGAATTCACATGGGAAAAGTTGTTATTTTTCTTCTCTATTGCATTGGGTTAACCGGTATTGGTTGGGTTACCTGTAATAATAGTTGTAAGTGGTTGTATAAATTTAAAAAAAAATCGCCTCTTTCCTTTACAATAACACCCAGTTTATGATTTTAAAATTCTAGTCAACTTTTCAAAATATTTTTTTATAGCCTGCTCAGTTCCATTCCTGTGGAAACTCCTTTTCTCCACCTGTCTCAACCCTGTGCTTCAAATCTCCTTCGTCTCAGTGCGGTCAAATTCTCAAAATTCTTCAAAATGTTTGCCAACAATGCCGAATTATACAATAAGTTTTACACTAAAGAAAGTTTCGATGCATGTTCTTTAGTGATAGTGGTCAATTTTGATGGTTTGAATCACCAACAATGGAGAATCTCGGCACTTTTTCAGTCACTCCTTGCATAAAATAGCAACAAATCTAACAATTTCTTAGTAGAAAATTCAGCATAGCAATATAAATACAAGTCGAACTAACATAGCACCGTTTAGTACAACATAAAACGTATCTGTATTTTATTACTACCGCCACAGTATGGCTGTTGAATTTCACAACAGCTTTTATATTGCGTCGATGTTCACTATGTTTTAATATAAGTAGCTAGAAAGCGACATAGCTTAGAGGGTCTCACCGGCTTAACTTATGTGCGTCACCATCAACTAACCCACTGGTGGGCAAAGGCGTGAGGCCCAAGTTTTTCTAGGTGCTATGCGTCCTTCATCATCATCATCATCATCTCAGCCATAGGACGTCCACTGCTGAACATAGGCCTCCCCTTTAGATCTCCACATATACCGGTTGGAAGCGACCTGCATCCAGCGTCTTCCGGCGACCTTTATAAGGTCGTCTGTCCACCTCGTTGGTGGACGTCCTTTATTATTATAAAATCTGTGAAAAAAATTAAATGAAACAGAAAGGCTGGCTGGCATTCACGAAGAGTAGGCATAGGTACTTGGTGATCTACCTACTTTCATGTCTAACTTAACATTTTCATAATGATTCAGGTACCTACTTCTAACAGTTTGCTTGGCGTGAGAATCGAACACAACACCTCATGCTCAGTACAGCAGGGCTTTCGAAGTTACGACCTCTATACGAACAAGGCATTCGCTTTTAGTGCATGTCAAACTCAAAATATTATGACAAAGGAGAATGCCCAATAGACACCAAACTTTTCAGGACATTTCCAAATTGATACCTATAACCGGAATCCTATTAAAACACAAATGGTTCAGTTCCAGTGCCTGTGCCAAACTGTTTAATCTTTAGCCCTGGTGGTTAGCGCCGTGGCCTGTGACAATTATTACCCAATGTTGTTTTAAATTGGCCAAGTATGTTGTACTGCTTTATTGCTGTTCTGTATCAGTTTTTAAATGGATGTTTTTGGCTTGTTTGTGGGGTTGTAATAAAATATGGGATTTCCTTTAAAAATTCAACAGAGAACAACATTAAATCAAAAACTGAGATAGGCATCTCAGTCCACTGTGGGCATATGCCTCTCCCAATCGCGAGACGATAGTATGCGTTCAGCATTCTGCATCGTCTTTTCCAGACACGTCTTTATTTATTTGGTTTAGTTGAGATAGTAGCAAAGAAAGAAAGAAAAGGTATTTATTGACACTCACAGGACTTCACAAACAAAGAAGGATAAACAACAAAATAAAAACAAAATTATATGAAAAATGCGACAAAAAAAGTACCTAGACAAAATTAGTCATGTGCAATGCCAAAAGGTTCCTATCTCAACATTTGTTGCGAATAGAAAAATGTCACATCGCTGGTTTTCTGATAGAGTCCAAAGTGATGTCACGATCAGATACGAATATAAATAAATAGGTAATCCAAAATAAATAACGAATTAGCAAATTGACAATACAAATTTTCTAGACTCAATGCGAAATAACATCAGACCTTACCGCTGTGAGCGGTGACGTAGCGCGGGGCTGCGAGCGGTTTGATCAAATGTATAGAAATGTTTGAAGCATGCTACGAGGCGCCGGCAGTGGCGAATTCGCGTATTTACAAGGTACGACGTGACACAACGATACTGCAAATGTGTATCTTATCGCGTAGTAAATAATGTTAGATTTTGAGGCGCTATTAAAAAGCAGCGCGACGACGCGCTGCGTTGCGAAAGGTGTATATTTTTGTGCAGGAAATAGAGTTACATTTTGAGTAGCTCTATTGAAATGTGCGCGCAGCGTCACGTCTCGGTCTGAGCTGACCCTTAGACCAAAGCACCAAAGTCTTTACGCAGAATCCTTGAACATAAAACCCCTAACTATATTAACAACCTTATAAATACCACATATATCAGATATCACATACAAAGTTCCCATCTCAAGGACTTCTGAGTAAGGCTCAAGGAACCCACTTTGCTCTAAACAGGTTTCTCATCTTCAATTTGTGCTTGAATTACGTTTCATGTATTTTGGTAACGTTTGAAGTTTGATTTGTATAAATACGTACACAAGCCGACACAAGTCTCCGATATCTTACGTCTTTGGTATCCAAGCGACTATCGCAATACAAACCCATAGAGGTTCGTACACAGGCACGCGTCAATGGATACCAAAGTCGTAACGTATCGGAGACTAGCGTCGCCTTGTGTACGAAGAGGCTAGCTGGTTCCTGCCCTCGACTGCGTTCGCTTGACGTTTTGGGCCCGACCCACAGCATCCTCCATATCGACTGCCCGGAGGTCTTTTTTTTTGCGTGGTAAAATCATCAAATGAGTCCTCCCACCCCGGGCAGGGCGGGAGGGACTGTCAGACTTGTACTGACTAAAATCCACGGTGTCCTTCAATAGCCCTTTATGTTCCGGGGTCACGGTAATGAGATAAGTCCCGCGACCCCGGCAGGCTTCGGCCCTCTAGAGAGGGGCCCCGTCATTATGCTGACGCTCTTTGAGGCGCGCGTGGAACACAACGCGCCGTCGACCCGGGCATGGTCCATGGTCGGGCAGCGAGTTGCCCTTTACTCGCCGCTCGCATGCCCGCGCCTACGGTGGCCGGAGATCGTCTTGCGACGTCCGTCGCCGTGGGCGTCCACCACCGCGGGTGGGGCGGAGGGAGGACATTGTCCTCTCCCTCACGCGGCCCGCCTTCTCCTTCGCGAGCATGACTGCTTCGCAGAAGGAGGCGACCGGATGAGCAGTAAAATACTGATATTCAACTGAAGCCGATTATGAGTTGAGTATAGCATGAAAAATACATAAAAACAGTGGATATATTCAGCGACCTCTTTTGTAAACCATACAAGCGTTTCGGCCTACAAGCCTATCCTTGGGGAAATATAAACGAATACATTTTTAACTTTAAACTACACCCCACTGTGGAAATTAAACCTTTTAACCAACATTAATACTACGAATGTCAAATTCAACCCTCTAACGGCGCGCCCACAACAGACTAGAATATCCATCCCTTGAGATTTGTCCGGACATGTCCGAGTTTTTTTACCTCCTTCTGTGCGGACTTTTCGGTTAAAGATTAGGTTGCCAATAGTACATTGTTATCCAGGGGTGAAAGTTGCTTATTTAAGTCCCGAGACGGAGTTTGGCGTCCGTAACGTAGTGATGGCGCTAATAGTTCGAGGTACCTACTCAAAATATGTAATTTACCCGAGCTAAACACTGCTTTTTATTACAAATACGATGAATGAAAAAATAAGAACATAAATTATTAGTTAATAGAAATAATGTGTACTGATCGAATTGTCGCTTTCCCGCTCATTTTTGTTTTTTTTTTTTGTTTTTATCCTGTGGTCTATATGTAGCTATAGAGCCAGTATTTTTTATGTTCATCATTTAAAAAATGGCAGAGATTTTGCCGAAATCTATGTTATTTTAGAGAAATAATTGAAACGAAATTATATTAGGGTCATAATAAATGTTCTTAATACTTAACTTTATGTTATTTTAATTTTAAATCGCGCTGTAATGTAATGGCTGTATAAAAAGTTAGAACAAGGCTCAATAGAAATGGTAAAATAAAACTAAGTAGCTTTTTTTTTCAAGTTCGGCAGCTGTCAGTTGAAAGCGATTCTCCCTAGAGCTGCAATGTATAACTTTCAAACCGCTCATCAGGCATGTAATGATCTACTTTCAGAGTATGAGTAATGAAAAATAAGTAGTATACCTGTACTAAAAAGAGAAACGTAAAGGTGCAGACAAAATAACCGTTATGGAGTAATACCGGAGTCTAAAATTAGTACGTTTTTAAAATGTGTCTCGAAATACGGATGTCGAATTAAAAAGTTTGTTTTTTGCTACAGTCCAGCTACTTATTACGACTTTTCAAAATTTCGGAATGGTAACCCTACGAACAACGCATCATTAAACAATGGTCATTAAGACCCCCGATTTATATCTTCATTTTTAATGGTCAGCTACACTCCAATGCTCTTGCATTGTCCAAATCACTTAGAAGTATTGTTGACTTCTTTTAAAGTCGGAAGTTTTTTGGCATGATTTGATTGGCGTTCATTTAAGGGGTTCTCCTTGGTTAGTTTGACCTGATTCGGTTACAGTTTTAGTCATTACACTGTCTTAGTTTTACGTATATCTCATGTTTTCACATGTTTGCAAACTGGTGAGTTGAAATCTGAACACTTGAAGAGGGAAAGCTTTTGCTTAGATAGACAGAGGCTTCACTCTCATGATATTAACTTATTGATAGCTATCACAATATAGAAATAGGATATTCAATCGAAATTACCTAAAACTTGGTCCTACGGCAGTTCTTTGAACTTAAGAACTTGAGCTCTTCTCTTTAAAAACAAAAGGGATAGTTGTCAAGAATATCATCGTATTTTACGTGTATTTTCTATAAATGTCACCCTAAACTTAATCAGTCTTGAAACCTATCACAAACAGTGTTCATCACCATTTCATTATGGTAAGCACAAACGCCTCAAAATATTCTTCTCCAACAATAATCGTATTTAAAATACCATTCAGCAGCTCACTTAATTAATTCCTATTTTAATCAACAAAGTGGTTGAATTTCAGTACACCATTACGAATTCTGTCCTTCGGTAAATGTGGGCTGATAATAAAATAATAATTGTATTTAATTTTATCTAAAACTCCCCCGCGCGGCGTTTTCAGGGTTAAGTGTGGTTCGATGTTCGAGTTTTCTGTCAATTGGTTATTTTCTGTTCGATATTTGAATTTATTTTCGAAGAATTGAGCAACGTAACCCGTAACTTTGCTCAATTGGAAATATTTCTATTTCTAACGAAAAACTGGGACCGCCAGACTATGTATCTATTATGTATTATTTTTTTCGCCTCGTCATTCTCATGAAAATTCTTCAAATTCTCACGAATTTGTATGTGAGTATTACTAACACTCTATGGACATTCTGGACTAAATAAATAATAATAATAATGCCGAGAACCACAAGGTATTCTGTACCAGTCTAAAAGCTACTCTTTTATTTTCCGTAACAGTTATTCTTGCAATGCCCGTGTCGACACGAAAGAAATAGAACTAGTCTTAAGCCGTTATCAAAATAACACAGAAAATTCCTACGGTGATAAATATACTACAAAGAAAAAATAATATCCGTTTGGCTTGTCCAAATAGTAACAGAAGCACATTGCGACAGCGCGTCGCATTGTTTTATACTATCGTGTGCCCGCGGCTTTGCCCTTGTTTATTTTAATTTTGCTATCCAATATTTCTGCTAAGTTGAAAGGAAATCAGACGTCATACAAAATTCATCACTTCCATTTCAGCATTTTTTAAAGTGGTATATTCATCAAATCAGTCGCGCTCTGGGTAAAGACTGACAGATTCGTACTGACTAATTTTAATTCAATTGCCCTTTACCTTCCAAGGTCGCGGTTACCTGTTTAGACTATCCAACGACCCGGTAGGCGTTTTGCCTTTTTACTTTCTTAATAGTCCTCGATTCAATAATCTATTGATCAAGAATCTAACAACTTATAACTTTCTCTAAAGTCCCATCTATCTCTGTACCAAAAATCTTCGCAATCGATCCAGCTATTTAGACGTGAAAGCTAAACCAACAAACAGAATTTCACATTTATAATATTAGTTAGGATTCGTTAACGAGAAGACAACGGCTGCCATAAAACTTTATAGATCATTGAGCAGTGTGGAAGGTGAAATTTACGGTAAATAAAATATTACGCCTGTACCTCTACAGGGGTATTTTCATTAATAAGTGCTGGGGTGGCTATTGTTTCATAATAAGGTGGGTGCCACTGTTAGCGGGGAGCGATGCTTATTGAATAAGTTATTTTTTTGGTAAAAACGATGTTTACTTAGGAATATTTTATCCTGATGATTAGCAAATGTATGATTCTATTAGTTTGGGTCTAGCCAAGGCATAATTATGCTTGATCATCAAAAATCGTTTGATTATTTTGTTGAGAAGACATCTTGAAGAGAAGTATGAGCTGGGAAGAAGTCTACGCCAAATCCACATAAATTGAGACAATGTCTGAAAAATCATGACGATACTTATTAACATTCTATGGCCATAGTATAGATGTGAATTACAGAACGCTATCCCTAACTTCTCTTGTTTTCTCTTTATTTTTTTCAACCCTCAATTTTGTTCCCACACACGGCATACACACACGTGCCTCCCTCCTAAATCTGAGAGGGAGAGAGGGTGCGCCGTTATCAAATTTCAAGTTATTGTTGGTAGATATGCTTGTCTCTCTCGATACGCTCAGTCATACCTTTACTTAAAATCGCTGACAGTGAGACCACATCCTAATATCCAGTGTTTAATGTTGTAAAGACTACATTAAAGTGGGGTCGCACCGGGCCTTAGGCTTGCCACCGAATACATTAAGTTTATTTTTGTTTTTTAACAAAAAACTTTTGCGGATTACGGTTTGTTTTGATGTTAATCCCGATGTTGCCGTGTTTGCTTCATTAGTTACGACTTTTATGTTGATGAATCTTTGCTAATGGTGAAAATAATACTGGTGTTCGTTTTTGTTGGGTTTGGGGCTTAGATACTTTGATGATGTCTGCCAGGGTCGCGGGGTTGTCTACGCAGGTTACTGTGACCCTGGAACGTAAAGGGCAATTGGAAGAACATGGTGGATTTTTAGTCAGTAAGAGCGTGACCGTCCATTCAGCTCTACCCAGGATTCATTTGATGACGTTAACATTAAAAAAACGCATTTTCTAATTTTAAAATCATCTAATGAGTATAGATAAACAGGTTTTTCATACATTGTCAACAAATAAATATTCCTTTTTGTATAAAAGGCCTGATTTTTTTTGTTGGTTGGTTTCATAGTACCTATATAAGTCATTTATAACCATATAACGTCGATGAAAGGTTGTAAATGATTTACAAGTAACCCTGTATAATATCGAAAGAATCTTACTTATTTTTAGAATAATATCCAAGATTCCAGCTTCCTTTTTTTGCACAAAAAACAGGCATTAACCCAGATTAGGAAAATAAAAACCTGATATTTTCTTAACCATGTCTATTTAAACGAGCAAACCCATACAGTAAGACCAGTTTATGTAGAAATGGCGTATTAAGAAATACAATTAAGCCGAGGTCATTGCTTTTAATGTTAATTGAAACCTAGGTTCAGTACTAATGAAATTCCCTTAGGTCTAGAAACGTATTGAATTTTAAGGAGGGGAGTATTTTAAGGCTATGTGACACGCTATTAAGGTTGGGGTGATTCCGTTTTATTTTCTTTCTTTTTGGTTTTCTTTGGTGATAACAGGATTTGGGGAGGCCTTTGCCCAACAATGGGACAGTACATGCTGAAGAAAAATAAAGAACGGAAGTGAGAGCAGTGGTGGTTCACAGGTATTGGCCCCAACTTACGTATGAATCGTGGATTTGAACCCTGCTAAGTGCATTACTTTGTGTATTTCATCTCTTACATCGTTGGGAAACCTGCATGTCCAAGAACCACAATTTCGAAAACATGTGACATCTTACTTACCCATCCTTGAGATGGATTACATCCCTCTCCCTCTCGGTCGATTGCCCTTAGTGTTTCAGGGCCGCTTTACCCTTTTTAGACAGTTCCGCAACCACGGCAGTCCTCTACCTAACCCTTTAGGTGTTAAGTGATGATATCCCTTTAGCTAATTCTCTTAGCAAACCCCAATCTCCCAAAACCTTTCACATAATAACAAGTTATTACTTAACAAATTACTTGAAATAGTAAAAGCGATCGTAATAAAATGATTCTCAGCTCCTAAGTCAAAAGTTTGTTTTACTCAAAAGTTAGTTATTCAAGTATTCAGAGACGTTATACATTTGTCATAAAAGATCTGAGGACGAAGCGTTGAGATGGGCGTGGTGACGTGAGGGGCTTTCAAATCAGCGGGGGGCATAAGTGGGTTGTAGCGGGATATTTTGGAGTGTTTTAGAAGCGGTTGTATCTACCTAATAGATACTTAGAAGTTAGAACACATACAAATCACAGGCCTTCGCTAAAAGCGATCTTTTCCAGATAACAAATTAATATGCTAGTATTTGAGAAGATGTTTTTTACTCTTTCACACAAAAACTACTGGTTGGATTTTTTTTTTATCGTGGTAAAATCATCAAATGAGTCCTCCCACCCCGGGCAGGGCGGGAGGGACTGTCAGACTTGTACTGACTAAAATCCACGGTGTCCTTCAATAGCCCTTTATGTTCCGGGGTCACGGTAATGTGAAAAGTCCCGCGACCCCGGCAGGCTTTGGCCCTCTAGAGAGGGGCCCCGTCATCATGCTGACGCTCTTTGAGGCGCGCGTGGAACACAACGCGCCGTCGACCCGGGCATGTTCCATGGTCGGGCTGTGAGTTGCCCTTTACTCGCCGCCCGCATGCCCGCGCCTACGGTGGCCGGAGATCCTCTTGCGACGTCCGTCGCCGTGGGCGCCAACCACCGCGGGTGGGGACTGGTTGGATTTGGATGCATTTTGTTACACAGATAGTTTGTAACTTGAATTATCACTTAGGATACTTTTTATCCCGGTATAACCGTTCACGTAGGATTATTTTCGAGAAATAAACCGGAGAAATGGCTGGCAACAGCTGGCAATAGCAAATAAAAAATAACATTTTGAAAAACCTAGTATATCTGTATTCTTCTCGGGTGAAAATGATGGTGAGAAGTCATTTAAAGATTGTATCAGCCCCTATCAAAGGTATTTTTTTTCCCTAATAATAATGCTGTCAGAGTTGGCTATTTATTAATATAATAGCAGTACAGAAAATGATACCACATAATTATAATCTGCTAATGGAGAAAAAAGTTAATTGATAATAATCAACATCAGCAAAATCCACCAAGAAATGAATTCAGGCCTCTAAAACTCAGGGTCGTGGCGGGACTGTCTTATAAGTTAACCGTGGCCTCGGAACGTAAAGGGCTATTGAAAGACACCGTAGATTTTAGTCAGTACAAGTCTGACAGTCCCTCTCGTCCTGCTCTGGGTGGGAGGACTCATTGGATGATTTCACAACGTAAAAAAAGTCCTCCAAAACTAAAAACCCACAACTCCAAATTTCGGAGCCGCGTCAAAAACATAACATAATGACTCCACGGCGCCGTTTATAGGGCAAGTTTCTTACGATAACAAATCGCCAGGAATTTGTCCCACTTCTCTTTTATATTCTACTTAAAACTTTTGAGCTCGGTCTGAACAGACATCTCGAGTACATTATCTTTTTACTGAGCATAAAAAAAAGGTTGAGTTACCTACTCAACTCGTCATTTCATAAAAATAATGTTTGAAGTAAGATTTTTTTGCGGATATCTGCGTAATCTCTTCACCCTGAAGCGAGCTCTTACAGCTATTGTGAAGCATAATTAGGTCATTCTGCAAAGAAGTGAAGCTGCCATCAAGAAGCTCCTAGCTTCTCTAATGCTGAAAGTGAATAAAAAAAACTTGAGAGGTGTCAAGGGACACCCGGATGGAACGAAGTTACTGTATACACTCAACAAAAATAATCGTCGCGACACCACACTGTTCAATGCGAGACAGAAAGACGAAACGAAAATATCTGGCTTGCTTTCTATAAGAGAGAGAGAGAGAGACAGAGAAACATGCGCACACCGCACGGCTTACAATAGCTTACTATAGCAAAAAGTGTCGTTACAACTTTTCGTCTTAATTTTTTCCGTCTAGCCCCCTTTCGCAACAAATCTATCACGGTTGCTTCTCATCTTCAGCTGGAACTTAGTCTGTAAACAATCAGTAACCGAATTTGCCTACCCGATTAGCTTCGTTTCTTTTGTTGATTCAATGCATATTTGTAAAGATATAACGCATCAAAACTCAAGAGTGGAGGCTCATGACGTCATAAGTTGAGACATTTTTTTTTTATTTTTTTAGGGTGGCAAAATCATCAAATGAGTCCTCCCGCCCTGGGTGGGGCGGGAGGGACTGTCTTACTGACTAAAATCCACCCGTGTTCCGTCGGATGCCCTTTACGTTCCGGGGCCACGGTATCCTGGATTAAGAAAAATCCGCGACCCCGGCAGGCATTTGGCCCCGTCGGTGACGCGTGAAACACGACGCGCCACCGACCCGGGCTTGGTCCTTGGTCGGACGGCGAGCATACCCATTACCCACCGTCCGCAAGCCCGCTCCGCCGCTGTGCCCTCTGCTGTTCAGAGGGACACGCGTTGGAGCGTCCACCCGACAGGCTATTTGCATACGGGCAAAGAAACCCCTTAGGCACACAGTGCCTAAGGAGAGTTTTTGCCCGCATCCCAGGGCGCACCGGCCCGAAAAACTGGTCTTCCCCCCGGACGTATCCGAGAGGGAACTCCAGTCCACGGGCGCACGTGGAGGTTTCCTGTCTTAGCACCCCGAGTTGAGACATATTGCGAATTTTAAAAGCCTCTCTCCATCAATTTTAGTTTACGTATCAAAACTAGAGAGTGAGGGCTCATGACCTAAGAACTCAGTAAAAATTGAACTAAATTGTAACATATTCCCAATTTTAAAAGCCTCGTATCTCCATTAATTTTGGTTTACATAACAAAAGAAAAAAATCGGGTCAAATATTTTTTGACAATCTAACTGAAATACTAGTCAGACTTTTTCAGTTCAATACCCAATTAACATATGTATTGCAGATACTACACGAAACATCGCACTACCGACATTGTTGCAAAACACAATGCTACTAGATTTCCTCCTAGAACAATACAGATTTGCTAATTAAGTGCCAATCGGTAGTTAACACAAGGTTTCTATGTATTTACGTTTGTGATTTGGTTTGTTTGTGTAATGAAATTGCTTCGGTATAAGATCAGAACCGACATCTTGGGGGAGTAACGGCAATGACGGATTAATCTGATCCAATGACAAGGATGAATATCTTTACAATGGTAAATCGATCCATAAATCTACGTAGAATAGCTAATTGATTTGATTTGTAAATTACTAAATTATGATAACCCCTGCCCAGTGCCGCCATTTTTTTATAACTAAATAATTGTGCCCACTTATTGACAATAGGTTTGTCGGTGTCACATGAAAGTTAACCAAAAATTGTGAAATGTTAAAGAGTGCACATCTGTATCACCTTTGAGCATTACAGATGATAAATTATTCATTTTTGAAAGAAAGAAGCAGTTTTTAGATTCCAATAGATTCCAAGGAACTCATCGGGTAATATTTTGTTCCAATTCTGTCGAAACAATAGTTTTAAATCCGAACACAGCCCAATTCCAAACCCACTTTTAGAACCAAACGCGCAACGGAATTTCCAGTATTCGAAAAAAAATCCTAAACTGTAACAGCGTTTGCGTGTCAATCGCCATTTAAGAGCGTTACATAAATAACGTGCGGGCCCGGCGGAGGTCGCCGGCCGACTGACTGTGATTTGTTTGTTTTGACTAGTAGCGCCATCTCGCGTGATCTACGGGCTTTTAGCGACATTACGTTTGCTGCGTGCTGAATGACGTATGGCGCTGCTCGACGATGTAAATTGAGGGGCCCGGAATGAGTTAATTAAATTAAAAAGGGTATAGATTTATGTAAAAGGAAGGTTCGGATTAGATTTTATGGCTTTTTTATTTAGGGTTTAAAGACACGTGATTTTAATTTAAGTAATTTTGAAGAAGTCTTTGAATTTTTAAGTTCCAAATGCTTTGTAGAGAGATTTTTTAAAACAAATGGTCGTTTTATAAACACTACTAATTTCGTGAACGTTTAATCAACTAGCACAAGCAACTAGAAGAACACACGAGTAGTCGCCGATATTTAAATGTAGATCACAAACTTATTGACAACAAATCCAGCCTAGCCCTGAACAGCTTTGTGGGAATGACTTAAGAGGTTACTGTGGCCCTAGAACCCAAAGGGCAATTGAATGGGTGGGGGTTTTACTTAGTCCTCTGCCTCTAGTGGAAGATACAAACAGGCTTACAGGGCGAGAGGAGCCATTTAAAGATTTCCGAAACCAAAAAAAAAATTCTGATCATTGAAGATCTAAAGCTCATCATACATTTCCCGGAAAACACACAATGAAAAATTCAACAATACTTGCATCGTGATTGTGTTCTCATAGTAGTATATCCTACTTATTCATAGTGTAAACTAACCACTATGACCTCCAAGAGTCCTTGCCTCGTTATTACATCCGGGTCTCCCCAAGGAAGGCAGATTTCATCCTGTTTCTAATTTATCGTCGGAACAGGGCGACGGAATGATAATTTCCATATTAGTTTGTGTTCTTGTTTTGATATTTTACTTGTTTATTGTTGTGCTGTTGCTCTGGGATTGTTTTTGGAAAACCAGAATCTGTTTTTTTTTTGTTACAGCCTCCGTGTTTTGGAAAGCACGTAAAGCCGTTGGTCCCGGCTGTCATTTTTATATCTTTGACAGTCGTTATTATTAGGCAGACGCTCTAAAAGTCTGGCAACTAGTCGTATCATGGAGTATCGTATTTACCCAGTTACTGGGCTGTGGAGGTCAGAGAGGCAGACGCTCTATGTCACATCTTTCCTGTTATTCCAAAGCACACACATGTCGTGGAATTGTACAAGTAGGAAACCGCGGCCCACATGTGAAAGAATATATATGGTGGTTTTAAGAAAGTATTAGTCTGACAGTCCTTTCCACCCTACCCAGCGCGAAAGGACCGATTTTATAATACACACCGAAAAAAATAACGTTACACTCTGAGAAATCATTGCTATTCAAAGTACTAAGATACTCTCACCTAGAGTTCTGCTGATACCAATTCTATCGTCCTCATAATAATTTCTCATTGTACTCGATATATGCAGCTGTGGTGGGTGGATAACCAAGTATCTTACTTACCTAATTACTTAAATAAATAGGCAAATACCTAAGCTACTTCAAAATAGGTTACTAGAGTAATCACACTTAACAAAATTGATCCTACCCCACATTTGTCTGTTTAAAAATTCACGAATACCCACTTCTGTCGTCCTTGAATTCTCTTAGTTAGTAAACATATTAATTATTTCAAGTTATTACTTAGATATGTGTTAGTAATTTAGTTAATTGCAATATCTTTACTCCTTTTAGTTAGAAATTTTAGAAGTTTGACCTGAAATAGTTTCTAGGCCTAATCTGTAGCTCAGTTCTACAGTTTTGGGTCTAGATTATCAATTTAATTGGAATGTTAATTAGTCCAGCGTTCTTTGATGTGTTTTAATTAAAATTCTATGTGTATATTAGTTTTTATGCCTTTGTGAATGGTAGTAGTTTTGAAAATGAAATGGAATTCGGTGACAAAATGGCCGCTGTAACGGTTTATGGCGGGAGTTTGAATGATGTACTGTTTTATCGACCGAGCGATGCGACAAGCGTCAAGCGATACTTGCGTGTGTCATTTGGTTCTTTTGCCATTTGTGTTCCCAAACCTCTTTTAAGTTGGAGTGCATAGGCTTCTTCCGGGTAAGCTCGCTTCATCCTAGGCTTTGTCTTTTTTTTTTTAGCGTGGCAAAATCATCAAATGAGTCCTCCCGCCCAGGGCGGGACTGGAGGGACTGTCAGACTTGTACTGACTAAAATCCACGGTGTTCCTTCAATAGCCCTTTATGTACCAGGGTCACGGTTACCGAGTGAAACAATCCCGCGACCATCCTAGGCTTTGTCTCTGTCACCTTTTTAACCGAGTCTAGAGTCTGCAAGTGGCATGCTCAGACGATGGTCGTCAACATTTTTTCTTCAACAAGTGAACGCTAGACTCTAGAACGTTCGCTAGAATTATCATGAAAATTTTCGTAGCGATGCTTGGCTCTTGGCTCTGTTCCCTGTTCAGTTCGACTAAAATAAAAGCAGCGAATGCTCGATGTTCTGTCACAAGTGATTTTTTCAAGTCTATCAGCACCTTAAGTTCGGTGTTTTCTTTTGATATACCGAAACTCTAAAAATTCATTTCCCTGTCATTTCACAGTTTTCAGTAACAAAAAGAAAGTTAGCATGCTGCAGTTAAATATAAAATCCTTTAAACGAGTTTAAAGATTGGGTTAACTGCGGGCTAGTCTAGTAAAGCCAAGTTTATATTCGGTAACGGGCCTCTTTGTGGACTGAAAAAAGAGAAAAATAGACTGAAGTGGAGGCGGCCTTTCGCTAAAATGTTTGAAGGGAAAATGGTTGACGAAGTCACTGAAAGCTTGAATATTTTTGCGAAATAGCTTAGTTCACTTTTTTGTAGCTGAATTTGTGTTTAGCATAATTATAAAATGTTTGTAATTTCTTCCTATAGAGAAGATTTTTAAGTTGCCCCCTCTCTAGAAATTCCTCCTGTGTCGAGGCCTTTACAAACATGGAACTCACATACAAACACTATAATAACGAATAAGTACTACTTACTTATTAAAAAAAAAAAAAAACTATTAATGTGAGATGATGAGAGGTTTTAACCTGGACTTAGTGCTTTCTTATAATTATAAGGAACGCCAATCTCCCGGTCTTCTAGCTTTTGATAAGTACTAGTTTGAACATTTATTTATTTAAATACGCAGAAACGTAGGTAAGCAAGAAAGATGAAAATAGGAAAGAAAAGTACAAAGGCACTTCTAATTTCTAAGAGATATTTTTGACAGCTTTCTTCTAATAGTACCTGTCCCACTATTTTTCAACAATTAAATTTTTTTCCTGCTCTTGGAATTACTGATGTGTGGTGGGTGCGTTCAGAAAGATTTAAACTCACATTTACAAACACCCAGACCAGGATAATAAAATAATAAGGAGAATAAAAGAAAAAAATTAATAGATTTAAAAAAATTCTAAAAACCCACGTTTTTAAATGTCCTAAAAATAAGAAAATAACCCTACGGGGCTGAGAGAGGGGCCACTCAAAACGTGGGGGCGTATATTATTTAAGGGATTATTTATGGGATATATTTACATGACGTGTAATAGATCGTGGGTGTAACTTGCAAAGATACGCCCCCACGTTTTGAGTGGCCCCTCTCTCAGCCCCGTAGGGTTATTTTCTTATTTTTAGGACATTTAAAAACGTGGGTTTTTAGATTTTTTTTAAATCTATTAATTATGTTATTATTTTTATTTTTGTTCATCGGGTTTGAAGCTACCCTGAAAATTTCAGCCTGCTAGCTTATCGGGAAGTGCCTCAAATCCTGTCCGCCATCTTGGACGTCCGCCATATTGGATTTAAGTCACATGACTATATTTGTCGTATTTCTGACAGCAAACCCTTTCATTTGATACCCATAACATGGGGGTGGATTTCAAACAGCCAGTCTGCCATCTTGGACGTCCGCCATATTGGATTTAAGTCACGTGACTATTTTTTTCGTACTCCTAACAGCAAACCCTTTCATTTGATATCCATATCTTAGGGGTGCATTTCAAATACCCTGTCTGCCATCTTGGACGTCCGCCATATTGGATTTAAGTCACGTGACTATTTTTTTCGTATTCCTGTCAACAAACCCTTTCATTTGATACCCATATCATAGGGGTGGATTTCAAACAGTCAGTCTGCCATCTTGGGGAGGCCGCCATATTGGATTTGTTATGACGTTTCTTAGCTAGTCATGCATTGTCATCAGAACTTAGAGCGTGTGCAAAATTTCAGCCTGCTAGCTTATCGGGAAGTGCCTCAAAATTGAGTTGCAAAAGTCCAACCGGAACGACAAACAAACAAACAAACAAACAAACAACCGGAACGACAAACAAACAAGAAAAGTGAGTGTATAAAAACGTGGTAACAAGAAAAGTGAGTGTATAAAAACGTGGGAATAAAACCCTTTGTTCTAAAGTAATAATTATGTTAGGTACCTAGCCATTTATTTTCTTGCTACACGAATCATATAAATGAAACTTGAATTAAATCTTTTCCATTTACTGAATTCAACTGAAATTCAGCAGTGTTCAAGCAATCCTATTACAGGATGACGAGTCGCCAAATATCAGCGCTGTGCACGTCAACTGTATGTTATTCATATGTATATCATAAATGAAGAAGTTTGTTTGTTTGTAAACTTTTGGCGGTTGTAGAGTTTGTAATAAAAGGGCCAAAATCTCCTGTTTCAACAGCGTTTCCTGGCGAAACACCATAATACGAGTAAATAATTATGGTGTGATAAACTTTTATCTTAATTTCGCCGAGATCTAACTTTTGAGGGTTCGGGAGATCTAAACGTGGAACCCAAACTCCATGGCCTTTTGCCAATCTTCCATAGGATATTTATTATACCGTAAATACCTACCTGATCATCAAAAAACTATCATCTTCCAGGCCTTAGGTATCTCTTTTTATTCGGGGTTGGCACTAAATAGACAAACAAAGAAAAAGGAGTTGCGAGTAACGGTTGCTACAGTTTTGAGCCGTTTGGGGTCGAAACGCTCGGGTCATGGGGTCCGAGTGCGCGTCTCCTTTTTAAGGAAATTTCTCACCGACTGATCGACAGTTCGCGTGACCAGAGGGCTGGTTCCTTTTTTGGTCAAAGAATAAGCATTGCCATCCAACGTGGCAATGCTGCCAGTCTTCTGGGCATGTTTCCGGATGACAGCGATGCGGAGGAGTACTTTGACGCCTGAGTGTCTCTGTCTTTTGTGTTTTTGTTTTCTTTTAATTAAGTATTTTATTTTAGTTTTAGTTTAGTTGTAAATATATAGTTTTATTTATTTTTAGACTAGCTTTAGTTACCTAATGTATATACATAAACATTATATATAAAATGGATTATTCAAAAAAAAAAAAAAAAAAAAAAAAAAAAAAAAAAAAAAAAAAAAAAAAAAAAAAAAGAAAAGGAGTAAATTATGACCTAATGTTAGAATTCTCTTTTTATAAGGTTAATTGTGCCGACTGCGAAAACATATTTCATTGGAACTATTGTTCCTTCAAATTTTCTTCATACCCTCAAAAAGTCTTGAAAAATTTGGAAGGTTGGCAACGCGCAAGCGATACCTTTGGTACTGGAAGTGTCTTTAGGCAATGGTTTACCCTGATCGACGATGCCGAGCGACGGCGCGTCGTGTTCTACGCGCCTGAAATAGCTGTCAGCAATCTGACGGAGGAACGCTTCCCGGGGTCGAGGGACTGACTCAAAAGGGCACCGAGACCCTGGAAAGCAAAGGGCATTTAATTGAAACTTAATGGGTATCATCTCTCTCGCTGATTTTATTACCTTCCTCTCCCTCGTCATCTATCAAAATTCATGCCTATTATCTCGGTGGCACATAACCATTGAACAATTTCCAATAATTGCACAGTCGCAGCCGCGGGCTTAAGCTAGTAAACTTATAACTTAGCAAGTTAAATGAAAACTTACCTTAAGATTGGCTGTCTTTTATGAAGTTATAAATCTTTTAGTGATGTGACGGTTTCATACTTTGTTGTTTGTTATATTAGATTTTTAGTATGCGTGTGTTTATGGGAAAATAAAAGTTATAGTTGACTATTGAAATGAATATTGTGGTACTTTTTATCTTAGTATAACCACATTTGCATCAGTGAAATTACCAAAAAAATGTTTGACCCGAATTTTTTTGTGTTGTTACAATGAGGGCTACCGTTTTTGTGCTCACCAGATGGCGCCAATGGCGAGTAAGGTCCTGTATTTGTTATTATTCTGGACTATGCCGTCACAACATTAAATAATAAAATATGCTTGTAAACAGTAAACAACTAACTCTGAATTAGCTGGTCTTTCAGTCCGCTTAACTTTGCACCTCTTTTTCTTAGTTCCGCTTTTGTAGCTCTGGTATTCATTGACTCGTAACTTGTATTTGCTGTAATAAGAATAATATTTCATTAAAATTTCGTAATACCTCAGAAAGTAAACTAAAAAGAAATAAAACCGTGCAGCCCGCCAATAAACATTTCGGGACCTCACGCTACACTAGCGCCTCTAGCGGCGAATTCACACGCGATAGCCCTCATTGACTTACCAACGTTTTGTGAAAACTTATACGCCGATATTTTGATATGCTGATTAATATACAGGAATATTTTTCAAGTAACATTCATTACAGCCAATTAGAAATTAAAATCCATAACTTTTCCCATTCGTCACGAATACGAAGTTCAAAAATATTAATTGCAATTTTCTTTTCTTTTTCAGGTAATATTGTAGTCCTTCATATTGGCAAAGAGGTCAGTCCGTTAGAGTTTTTAATGAGGTTTCAGGATTAGGCCCGACAGGATAATTTGCCAGAGAACTTTAATAAGATGTTCAAGTGTTCCAGAACGGACGCGGACGGAAGGAAATTTTCTTATTAACTTTGTTACTTCGTTTTATGTGGAGTAAGTACGTAGTCAAAAGTATTTTTAGGTGAGTTATTTTTATTATAGAACTAACAGATGGATGTATTTATTTCTCTGTGATTGCTGTGTATCTCAATTGTGGTTTTTGTCTGCAATTTATTAACGGCATAGTTTAGCAATCTCAGTCTTTACGCTGCCTGTCCATTGATGGGGAGCGAGCTGGCGGAGCGGAGAAACGAGGAAATACTAACCAATAGAATTGCACCACAGGAGAGGAGTGAAGATTTAGTGCAATCCTATGACAGCACCAGCTTGCTGTCAAACTTACGGGTCGTAGCTCTGGGTCCATTTACATTCTCTAGGTATTTCGTCAAAAAAAAACTCGCTCTAGGTTCACTGACCATACATGTCTGTCTGGCAGTCTACAATAGGATATACATTTTTTGTCACTTATTCATGAGGTAGTGCCTGTCATCTTGTATTATAATATCAGTCACTAAACGTCAGCAAGAACCACTGAATTATAATTTATACTTGACATTAGTTATTGAACTAAAAATATTAACTCGCCATTTTTTTTTTTCATCTGTCAATCATAGATATAAGTTTAGTAATAGCAATACCACAGCCTCATTACAATAAAAAAGTCATATGACACTAATTTTAGCTGTCAAAGTGACAGATGACAGTTTTGATTGATGAAAAAAAAACAATGGTTGTTAATATGCAAATGTTAGAGGATTTGTGAGTCACCAAAATAATTTGAATTTGTATTAATTAGGAGTAGGTGGATTAACGAACGAATTTGTACGAGTATCTGCATTTATAATCAAAGTTGTTTAACATTAAGCATTTTATAAAATTACTGTTGAAAGAATTATCATCCATTACAATTCGACATCATCAAATACTGAAAGCCACGCGACACCTGAGGCATTATCACGTGTTTTCACGTTTTGTGACGTATAGTAAACTGGAATTCTGACGTTAAATTGATAAAAAAAATAGTTTCTCGCTCGTAAACTAGAGGCGCTCTTTCATTTTCCAAACAATTTACGTATTAATACTTCTAGTACGCTGTACGGTCAAATACATAGACGTCATGATAAGGATCTCTACTCTGAGTTTGCGTAGTAGATTACATTAACAGCCCTCTCCCTCTCTCAGAGAGACTTGTGTCCCAGCAGTGGGAATGTTTTATGCTGTTTATACTATACTTACGCATTATAATGATATGATTACAGCCGCACAGGCCGATCTTCCGGGTTAAGCCGCGCTTGCCGAGGTTGGTCTGTGGATGGATGACCATCTGTCATAGCGAGTATCCTCCGTGGCTCGGAAAGCACGCAAAGCCATTTGGTCCCGGCTGTCATTTGAAGATCTTTGACTGTCGTTACTGTTAGTCAGAAGCTCTAAAGTGACAACTAGTCTTACCTAACATGGGGTATCGTATTACCCAGTTACTGGGTAGTGGAGACCCTGCTGATATTCAGCTGCATCTGGTTTGACTGGAAGCCGACTCCAATATAGTTGGAAAAAGGCTAGACTGATGATGATGATGCTATACTTATGCATCATTATCATCAGCTGGAAGACGTCCACTGCTGAACATAGGCCTCCCCCTTAGACCGCCACGCCGAACGACAATTCGCCACTTGCATCCATCGGTTGCCCGCGACCCTAACGATGTCGTCGGTCCACCTAGTGGGAGGCCTGCCTACCTACGCTGCATCTTCCGGTCCGTGGTCGCCACTCGAGAACTTTTCTTCCCCATCAGTTGTCAGTTCTACGAGCGATGTGGCCTGCCCATTGCCACTTCAATTTGCAAATTTTACGAGCTACGTCGGTGACTCTGGTTCTTCGCCGAATATCCATATTCCGGATTTTATCCCGCAAAGAAACTCCGAGCATAACTCTTTCCATTGCTCGTTGAGTGACTCGTAGTACTTATGCATGGCCTTCTATAAACGATTTTGTCTAGTTACATACAAGCAGCTAAAACATCTCATCACCATTGCCAAAACTAAATCCCCATAACCATTATCGTTAATCACCGTTTATGACTGTTCCACTAAGATAGTCACTACATCCACTCTGAGACAAAGCTATTAGGACTTCAATGTTGACATTCGATTTCCGAGGCTTACCGATCTGATGTAGTAAGTACATACTTGTATATGTACATGTAATTGTATGAAAACAATTATGTTTATTGATTGACTGGATTGTGATCGAGCTTTGTTTATTTGATTTGATTTTGAGGTGAGCAGAAATAATATGCTTCTCTCTCTTTTTGTTTTCGTTTTATAAAGAACACGTTTACGATGCGCACCAGTAGGATATTAAGGAGCTTGAGCTGACGTTTTTCCGTACCGACACCAGTCTAAGCAAAAGCATGGAAGACGGCGCAATAAATAATTGTCAAATTATAGTTAACAGTACATCCGTGCCTCTGGGTTAACCGATCATTTTTAAGCTATTGTATAGCTTTTAGCGCGGGCTCTGAGCGCGGCGCTGCGACCGAATCAAGAAATTCTCAAAAACCTATGGAAAATACCTGACACCACGCAACGTCTAACGTCGTTTCAGTTCGGGAGACTTCGGCAATCATAAAGGTACGGACACACGTGCTCATAAAGGTATGGACAGACGTGCTCATTACTAGCACGAAAGCATGCTTTTATTGAGCAAGGGGCAATTTTATTAATATTGTTTATTTTTTATATAATATTGTTTTAATCCACGTTCACATGTCGCTGATAAAATTACAAAGGAACAGAAGTTCATCAGTCTAGAAAGCAAATTTTCCACTTTTATTAATATAGGTACTAGTAAATGAATATTAATAATAAATGTCGAATTGATTCCGTTTGCTATTTACTTTTAAAACTGCCTAGTATAATAGAACGTGAAATCTGACACCATCTCTCAAAAACGTATTGTTTTTAATTAAGTAAATTAAAAAAATAATAAAATTGAAAATATTTTAGCTTGTAATTTAAAATTAAAAGAAATTCTGCTCTTATGAATTTGATGCAAACATCAAGCCTTAGAGCTTTTTTCTCATTTAAAATCATCCTTATCAGAATTATTAAAACTTGTTTTAAAATTATTAAAACTAAAGTAGAAATATTGCCTACGGTGGTTTTGAACTGAGAACCTAGTTTAATTTTTTAAATTTTTTTCTCATTTTTTACTTAAGAAAAGTTAGTGAAAGTTTCTTGTGCATAATGGCTTTTTTAGAATAATTCTACATTTTACGATTTTTGTTAGGGTGATATTAATTTTTTTATAAACTTAGGCAAGATTTACCCAGGTTACATATTTAAAGTTCAACTGTCAAAAAAATCATTAAATAAATCTATCTAAATTAATTTGAGAGACAAAATCCCCAGTGCTCTACTCTAAGATTTATGTGGATAAAATTTACGCGTCTGTTTTTCGCATTTACTAGTTCGAAATTTATCTTCAAACTTATTAGTTAATTGCATTCGCAGTGGCATTAAAGGAATTCCCTTATTTGCATAGAATACAAATGCAAGCGCTAAAGCCGGGGGTATTTACCTTGGAAGCTACGAAATAGCGTTGTGTTTTTGCTATTATAATTGGTATTTTTAACCGACTTCAAAAAAAGGAGGAGGTTCTCAATTCGTCGGAATCTTTTTTTTTTTTTTTATGTATGTTCCCCGATTTCTCGAAGACGCCTGGACCGATTTGGAAAATTTTTCTTTTGTTTGAAAGGGTATACTTTCCAATTGGTCCCATGATCATCAGGTCAGGATCTGATGATGGAATCCCAGGGAAATCGAGGGCAACCTTCACATTTTATAGGCACATAGTACCATTTTCATATATTTTCTAAAGCTGTTCAAGTATTTGCATCTGATAATTATCATCTCAGGTGGATGAGCTGATGATGGAAGGTACAACTCCTCAACGGCTTGGAGTAGGCATCGACTGATTTAGTTTGTGTTCGCATATCTCTGGAACTACAAGTCCGATTTAAGTAATTCTTTTTTTGTTGTACTAAGTATTGTTTAACTTACGGAATACTGTACAAGTTTCATCAAAATCGGTTCAGTAGTTTTTGAGATAGAGTATTTTATTAGCTTATTGTGCACTTGAGAGAGAATGATTTATTTGACAAGAATTTGAGTTGAATATTTAAACTAAAAAGAGTAAAATAAAAAACTTTTTAAAAAAAAATGTAACCGCCTTCAAAAACAACCACAAAAAAGGGTAAAATAACCTACAAAATAACTTTTCTTTCAGAAGTCGGTGGCAAAAAAACAATGAAATGAAAAAAAAACAAAGGCACCGACTTCTGAAAGAAAAGTTATTTTGTAGGTTATTTTACCCTTTTTTGTGGTTGTTTTTGTTGATATTTTTTTTCTTCTTATAAAAGTGTAGATAAGTTTTTCTGCTGAATTGGGAGCTTAGACTATATTTTTAAACTCAAATTGGGTTTTGTATTTTTCGTTTGTATATTTTTATCATTAACGAGGGATAAAACATTTATAACGGTATAATTCTTGCGGCTTGACACGTAATTAATAACAAAAAAATAACGTCTATTAGTGAAATTTGTTAAAATTTACGTAAATATCAAATGCTGTGGGGAATTCTAAGAAAAACAAGAATAAATCATGTAGAAAAAATAACTTCCAAGTACACGTATCTTACGAGCAGTGGTGGCCCAGTGGTATCGGCCTCGACTTACGAGTAGTAGGTCGTGGGTTCGAACCCCGTCAGGCGCATTACTTTGTGTAATTTATTTCAACACCACTGCTCTCAAAACGGTGAAGGAAAACATCGTGAGGAAACCGGCATGTCCTAGAACCAAAAAATTCGAAGACATGTGACATCTACCAATCCGCACTGGGCCCGCGTGGTAGATTACGGCCCACTCCCTCTCACAGAGAGGAGGCCTGTGTCCCAGCAGTGGGAACATTTATAGGCTGATGATGATGACACGTATCTTATCGCTCCAGAATCATACAAGAAAAACAAAAGACATTTGTTTACTTTTTCGTAATAAAATGCAACGCTAATTTGTATGCGATCACATTATTTAAATGTCAAGGGGAGGGATTTATGTTATAACTCACAGGGGATTCCGGGGGTTTTAATTAACGATTATAACTCCAAAACTTTGAGCAACCGAATTTGCCCCTGTAATTTATATATTTTTTTGTTCCCAAAAATAGGGTAGGTATGCAAATGTACTGCTTTATGCGACGCGTTGTTCAACTTTTCAACAAATAAATTATTACGGCTCAATACAAATACAAATTGGGGAAGTTTGGTGGATTGTCGACGAATGGCTATTGGTAGGGGACCTAAATTATACGATTAATCACGAAAAAAAATGTCCCTAGATTTATAACGTTACAACGAGTAAGCAAAGAAAGAAGTTAAAAAATTAACTATGTATAGGATTTGCTTTATAAATCTTCGGATGTAAATCTTCTGACTAGGTAGAACATGATTACGGATGAGGACATTTATTTCTCAGAAAGAATACAATACACTTAACATCTATAAACACTTAATATATTGAAATACAACCGCAACCTACTTTATTTTTGCAAAAAGAAAACTAAAAGTAAAATTTTGTAAATCTTTCGTTATTGTAAACTGGCAGAATTACATAATTATAACGAACTTGTAATAAACAAACTAATTAGAAGACTCACTAATTGGCCTTATAACGTTACACTGTGGGCACAAACAGGCATCCTCTGTGAAGGAAATGTACAGATGTCAGCAGGCAAACCTACTCCAATCAGTAAAATTTTACCAATCGAACATTAACCTTCGATTATTGTGATAAAGTTGAAAATCTGTTAAAGAAAGACAGATTGAGGTACGTGATGTGCTCGCGCTATTTTATTTTTTACATGGCAAAAATAATCATCAAATGAGTCCTCCCACCCATGGCAGGACGAAAGAAACTGTCAGACGTGTACTAACTACAATCCACGGTGTCCTTCAATAGCCGGTTACGTTCCGGGGCAACGGTTAAAAGATAGTCCCGCGACCCCGGCAGGCTTAGTCACTCTATGGTGGCCCCGTCATAAGTTAGGACATCCTGGTTTCTTCACCAGTCATTGACTTTCTAAACACCATCAGACCTGCGATCTACCTTCCATCGGTACCGCTATTCAATAAATACGACAATAAAACATATTTTAGTATTTCTCGGTCTTTTCACGGTAAACATAAAGCTGACTTTTAGTAGCTAAATTCAATATTGCAGTGCAAATTGCAAGTTATGGGCGAGTAATCCTATTATTTATCGGGATTTGGACTCTATGCTTGCGGGATTTGTCGCACTGTGCAGTATGTTTTCACAAAGCTAATCTGAATTATTTTGGCAGTTAAACTGGCAAACTGGCGTGGCGTAGTTCTTGATTTTTTTTCTAACAATGAAATGAAGTGGCGGCTCCCCCGTCGACGCAGAGCCTCCGGTCTCAGTTCGTGGAGGAAGTGGTGAGCGCCCTGTTCCCATCGCGAGGGGAGCATACTCCCTCGCCCATGGCTGGACGACTGGGAGACTCCTCAGCGCGTGCCTGGAGAGGGGCCAGTTCCCGCTTCGCTGGAAGACGGGGAAGGTGGTCCAGAAGTGACGGTTCATTATTTGAAGTGACTCTTGAAATAATGAGTAATAAAGAGAAGAATTCAGAAATAGGGCCTGACGATGATAGAAACATCACGTACTCCTGTATTCAGGAGAATTTTACAATCCTTAAAATGAGATCATTATGTGGGCGCCCCCCAGCTGGATGGACCAACCATCTTCAGAAAGTGGCTGGGACAACTGCATGCGATAGATGAAGGACAGACTGATGTGGCGCAGCGTGGGATATGCCTATGTCGAGCAGTGGACGGTTGAGACTGAGTGGAAAATAAATTAGTATTAGGTCTTTATATCTGTTTAATTTTAAAGAGTTTGGATTTTGGATTTGTACATGGCATAGGTACTTTTTCTCATGGCATACATATTTGTAATCCACAGTGCAGCTTAAATAAAACTCACCTCACGATTCTCTAAATTCGTAATCAAATACTGTTTATCAATTTACTGGAAGTAAAAAGCCACAGATAAGTAAATCTGTTTACATTTTTCTTTTTTTCTATTAAAAATGCAACAGAGTAAACAGTGCTAACGAAGCGTGTAAACCTATTTATTTAAATGTTCTTTCTATCTTTTTCCTTCGTGATCAGTCGTGTAGAAAATCTAAATGAAATGTTTCTTTTTGTTTTATCTATTAGTTGGGTGTTTTAGTCACACTGTGGTGATTATTGCATCCATTTGTTGATTACTTTGTTAGCGTGTTGGCTATGATTTTTATAAGTAGGAATCGTAGATATGGTGATATCTTGCCTGTTGTAGACAGTATGTCCAATTGTCCAGGGTCTAAAAATCGTCTTTTTAGGCTAAAGTTTGCTGTAATATTGAGCAAATTGTTTTTTTTTTTACATTAAAGTTTTCAGGCTTTGATTGGTGTTACCTAATGTTAGTAAATTTTTCAGAGCTACAGCTTCTCTTATCTGCCAAATTAATTTTATTATTAAGATAGTGGTTAGTGTTAGAGGCTTGAGTTTTAGTCTATGAATATTGACGATCAAGAAACGTTATTTTACGTTTGTTAGCTATTCCCCTGTTTTCATCTCCGCTGCTCGGCTCCTGGTCATATTATAATGCCAAGCCTTCTTAGCCTAGCCTTCCTCGGTAAATGGAATATCTAACACAAAAAGACTTTCAATTCTAACCAGCAGTTCTTGAGATTAGCGCGTTCATACAAACTCTTCTGTTTTATTATAATAAGTATAGATTAGTATTAGAGGCTCATTCATGCCTATACTAATGTAAATCGCCAATATTCATTGACTAAAACTTATGCTTTAGTCTATGAATATTGAATATTGCCTGCTGGTAGGTTAGGTAGGTAGGTTGCTGGTGGAGCATTGGTATTGCCTGTTGGTCTAGTGGTTAGTGACCCTGACTGCTATGCCCGAGGTCGTGGGTTCGATTCCCACCCAGGACAAATGTCTGTGTGATGAGCACGATCATTTTTTCTGTGTCTGGGTGTAATTTATCTATAATATTTATGTATTTAAAAATATATAAGTACGTTTATCAGTGGTCTAGTACCCATAACACAAGCTCTGCTTAGCTTGGGACTAGATGGCGTTGTGTGATAGTTGTGGAATATTATTATTATTAGTACTAGCTTCCGCCCGCGACTCCGTCCGCGCGGATGTCGGTCTTCGCCTGGATGGTTTATTTCTCCATTTTGAGTAACTTTGACAATGACATCTTTTAAATATCTATTGGACCCAAATACGGCTAAGCCTATAAGGAGATCTATTGAGCTACTGCTGTTGAGCTCGCGTTCTGTAATAAGTATTTTTTTCATAGTAATTCCGACCTTGTATTAACAAATTAATACAAATAACTGATCGGAACAGTAATCAAAAAGGTCGCGCTGAAAAGCACGGTTTGAAATTACACGCATACAATATTAATTCCACAGACGACCGCTCGCCACACTGAACACGTCCGCTCGCATCAAAATTCAGAAATTATATGGATCGCGCGGCGCGGAACGCGGCTCCTTATATAGGAGTCGGGGAGGCGTGGCCCGCGTGTGCCGCAAACGGTTCAAGCCAAATCCGACTTTCGGCGCTACAGGTTACGGCGCTGAATCCACTGCGGGTAATGCAACGTGTGTTCGCGATTCTACAGAACAACGTCTATGAATAAAACTGAAAAATAAGATTTTTAAGGGATGTTAGTCACCGTTGCCGGCACGAAGAGAAGTTCGGTTTCTTGACAAAGATTTATTGTCCACAACGTACAAATTATTTATATAAAATAGGAAAAGTCCCGACCACCTTTTCCCAGGGAGGACGAAGGCAGAGGTTTTTGGTCCTCTAAACCAAAAATAACAGAATTGAATTACTGTTTAACTTTATGATAAAACTTAGTAGTTAGTAGCCGGCCGAGTCTAGTGTAGCTATTCCAATATTAGGACGTAGCCCGCAAGTACACTGCTAGTTCAGTCACACAGAAAAATAATAAAGTCGCGGAAGTCGTTAACTCTCGGAGAATCTTAACACCGCGATTCAGAAATGTGCGTCATAGGCACAACGCCATCTAGTGGTGAGTGGTGGAACCTTTTTAGAAATCAATGGAGGCAGGCGTGGCGTAATGTTCTACTTAATAATAGGTGTCGCCAGTGGTTTCATAATAAGGTTTGTTACAGATTTTTTTTTCTACGTATTTTTCCAGGATAAAAAGTATCCCATTTTATGCCCAGGATAATAAGGTATAATTATACCAAGTTTCATCGAAATCGAACCGTTAGTTTTCACGTGATGCCTGCATATACAGACAGACAGACAGACAAAAAATTTTTTAATCACATATTTGGGTTTGATATCGATCCAGCAACACCCCCCGCTATTTATTTTTTCAATATTTTCAATGTACAGAATTGACCCTTCTACAGATTTATTATATGTATAGATTAAGCGGATTATGATGGTAAGAAACGCAGACGCTACAGTTGCATTCAGTAAGGCTTTAAACTGAACCCAACATTGGGAAAAGGCTTGGCCTTACCAAGCCCCACAGCCCCTTTTAATACTCTGAAAACACAAACCACACCTTCACTATAATTCCATAATATTATAAAAGGAAGTGTCTACTTCAGGGGTGGATATTCTCGCCCCTGCTACTCAATAAGGACGGCTATTCACTCCCCCAGTTGTCACATAACTTACGGTGTTAATGAAAAGCTTCCTATTCAATGCCCTGCAGGCAGAAGTGGTATTGATTTAATTTATGGCAACACTGTAATTATGGTGTAGTGTTAATCATAGTGTCACGCACAATGAAATGTTTACAGAGAAGGTCGAAAAGCGTCTTTTTTCGTAGCCATTACGTTTCCATGATCGCAAAATTTTGGAAACCATACCTACTCTTACGAAATAAATTCTCAATAAAAAACTTTTTCAAAAAAAAATGTAACCGACTTCCCACAAAAAAGTTCTAAATAACCTACAAAAAAACTTTTCTTTCGAAAGTCGGTGACTTTCTTTTTTATTTCATTGACTTTTTGTCACCGACTTTCGAAAGAAAAGTTTTTTTGTAGGTTATTTAGAACTTTTTTGTGGGAAGTCGGTTACATTTTTTTTTGAAAAAGTTTTTTATTTTATCCTTTTTAGTTTCAATATTCAACCTTCTTACATGTACACTAAAATATTGTAATCCGTAGCACCGGTGATAACATCGTCCATGTATGTACTCTTACACAATGAGCTAAAAATTAAAACTGCTGCACCAAACTAAATGAAAATTTTATGGGACCAAATGGCAGATATACTGTATCGAACAAAAAAAGAATCATCGAAATCGGACCAGAAACCTCGGAGTAATCGGTGTAGACAATGTTGAAAACTTTTTAGGTTTTCGTTGTTTTTTGTTGATTTTTCAAAAAGTGCTAGTCCGATTTCGATAAAATTTTAATGGGACCATTCGGGAAGTATACCCTTTCCAACAAAAAAAGAATTTTTCAAATCGGTTGGTAAACGACGGAGTTATGCCCGAACAAACATAAAAAAATATATATATAAACATCCGACTTGAGAACCTCCTCCTTTTGGAAGTCGGTTAAAAATCATCGCTATCAACGTGAAATGAGCACGAAATGCTTTTTTTTGGCTTGGGAAGTCATCAAAATGACTTCTCCTGTAGGGAAGGTAGAGCTGGAAGAGTATCTGGCTTATACCTAACTTAAACTGCTCTGTTTATTCAATTGCCCATTGCGTTCTAGAGCCGCAATAACATCAGACCTTTAGTCTCCAGAGCCAAGAACAGCAAAAGTTTCATCATCATCATATCAGCCGTAAGACGTGCACTGCTGAACATAGGCCTCCCCTTTAGACTTCCAATAGGACCGGTTGTGAGCGGCCTGCATCCAGCGTGATCCTGTGGCCTTCATAAGATCGTCTGCCCACCTTGTGGGTGGACGTCCTATGCTGCACTTGCAGGTGCGTGGTCTCCATTCGAGAACCTTACGGCCCAATCGGCCATCAGTTCTGCGTGCTATATGGCCTGCCCGCTAATTCGTTGGGCTATGTCGATAACTTTGGTTCGTCTACGAATCTCTTCATTTCTGAGTCGATCGCGCAGAGAGACTCCGAGCATAGCCCTCTCCATCAGCTCGTTGGACTTTACTGAGCTTACTAATGAGGCCTATAGTAAAGGACCACAGCAAAAGTTTTATACACATTAAAATATTGAATAAAATATGTTTTCCAATTGTCTTAGCAATCTGATATTCTACAGTAAAATGGGCATATTTGAACCCTCGACTGTTAAAGGCTAGCTTTATTTTATTAATACAAACCAAATTGTCTAGACTTTAATTGTTAGTACTATTTATTTAAATAATACGTAACTCAGGTCTTATAATATCGGTTTCACTCTTAAACTATTCCACGATATTAGACCAATATCTTAACCTTAATTAATACTCGTAAAACTTTACCTAATAATTTCGTGACAGAGGCAAATATTAAACGTTATTGTAAATAGTAAGTTTCATAACTATTTGTGAGACTTTATTCTACGAATAATAACTAATAAGAAATATTGTTACCATAATCGTAAATTCTAGAACGATTCCATTCTTAAAGCTTGTACAAATCCTTCTTTGAATTGGTAAAGATGGCATTTTATTGAAGGTCGTAGAAAAAATTAAACGCTGCGAAACCTAATTAATTACTCCCAGATCTTGATTAATCTTAAGTCACATTAAAATTTATGATCAAAATATTGTTAATTTAATTAATTTTCAACTTTTCATAAATCTGTTAACTGAGAAAATCGTCTGGGACTTACAGACTGTTAGTGAAACGGTTATCAAAGTATCCATAAAAAATACCTAATCATTTTATTCGCAAAAGTACGTACCTAACCGTAAAATACCGAAGAAGCCCGCGATTCCTAACAAACCATTTTTCTCAATCAATAAATCACCTTTGTCACGTTTTTTTCCGTTGTCCTATTTTCCCCTCTATAGTTGATCCCCTTAAAATTTATCGTCATAATTTTAGTCTTGTTTTACAAGCGAATTTCTTTTTTTACGAGTTTCCAAAGTGGGGTGACCGTTCGTTGTTTAGATAACTTTTTTTTACACTGGCAACCCCGCTTTAAGGTTGACAACAATTTTAATTTTGTACGTGAACTTTTTGTTTCATAATAATTGTGTGAAATGTTTTTTAATTTCGCTTTGAAGAGACTGTGTGTATAATCGATTTTTTTTTTTGCTGCTTTTTGAGGTGAGGCGTCTAGTTTTCAATATTTTTTGAAACATGTTATAAATTTTGCTTCGTAAAAATGTGTCTGGTTTATTCCACCTTGTTGACCTGGATGATATCACCCAAGTGAGGGATTCAGCCAAATTGAAGCCTATTTCTTACTAATCTTGTGTGAGAAAGATAAACATTTTATACATACGCGAAGCCAAAGTATGACGACGCCTTTTAGGATAATTTAGTATTTATTTTTTGTTTTTCACACCTTGATTTTAATGTAACTAATAAAGGAGGCCTGCTGCGAGAACTCATAATACTAAAATCAAACTCAAAATCAAAGCGTTTATTTCAAGTAGGCCAGTTACAGGCACTTTTGAATTGTCATAGACAAATAAAATATATTTAAACATTACAAAATTATGGTGCTACAGTCCCAGTCACAAGACATAAAAACTGTGAAAGTACCGTAGATGCCCGTTCCAAGTAGTAGATCTCTATGGAGAAGAACGGGCAAGAAACTTCATGGACACTCTTTTTAGATCGCCAAAATTAATACAAAACCTTTTTTACATCATTCATTTAACATTTAACTAACCCTCCTATGCAAGACTTTGTTTGGGTGTCATTTTTAAATGTGAACAAAAAATTTAAAAGTAAATAAAAATAGAATTATGATTAAGTGAGACCGTAAACCACATCGAACTATACTTAGACCTATTAATTTATACATAATTATTGTATCAGAAACATTATAGAACTAATTACGTAGCTTGTTGAATACAGGAATTAATATTGAAGCGAGATTATAATTATGTAGGTAACTTGTAAAGTGATCCGTTGGGAATACATAACCTTCTTGTTCAGATTGAATAGTTATGTAATGTTCTGTAGAATATAATGTTAAGGGAATTGGTTATTAAATTAATTTATTTGAAGTATCTGTAGCTGATATTTCTATTTGCTATAGGTAATAATATGTTAGTATCCACTTCGACTGTAACTGGATTCCAACGATATAATCAGTATGAATTGATATGGAGAGACTGCCTATGTGACTTCGACAAACCTTTTAATAAAACCATGCACTTTAGACTTATTGTCTCACGAATTCCTGATTATTGTTTAGATTTAAAACGGGATAATTATTTACCATGTTTATTATTTGTTTTAGAAATGTATATTTTTTGTTAAAGAATTTCTGATTATTTGTAAAGGCTAACAAAAATATACAGTTATTGAACGCTAACAAATATTCTTAAAATAAAAGAGACATAATAATACATGAGAAAAAAACAAACATTTCCAAAAATTATACTCTCCATTGCAGAAAATCTTCCATTTTGATCATTACCCATTTTGCGAATTATGCCTTCCGAGAATTTGCCATTTTGAGAATGAGGCTTTTTGCGCCTAAATCAGCATCACTTCCCCCTTACTTTTCAAGCCAATATCTAACAAAACTTCCGTGGTTTTCCCAAATGAAAACATACCGTACCAGCAACAGTACATTTCCACGAACAACCAACATTCTCCCAGGTTACACAGAACAACCAGGTATCTCAGCAACCACTAATTGTGTCTCCCGTGGTTAAACTAAGCGAACATGGCCCGATTTGCATGAACATGTCCCGATAATGTACCTACCTAATGTTGGTTGCTACATGTGTGATTTGTATTCATTAATACTTACTATATACTTACTTTGACTGGCCTGTTGGTCTAGTGGTTAGTGACCCTGACTGCTATGCCGGAGGTCGTGGGTTCGATTCCCACCCAGGACAAATGTTTGTGTGATGAGCACGATCATTTGTTCTGTGTCTGGGTGTAATTTATCTATAATATGTATGTATTTAGAAATATATAAGTATGTTTATCAGTTGTCTAGTACCCATAACACAAGCTCTGCTTAGCTTGGGACTAGTTGGCGTTGTGTGATAGTTGTGGAATATTGTTATATATATTATTATTATATGGAGATACATTGTAAGTTCCGTATCTTTAGATAAACACTGTTTTTTTACTACAAGCTGTTGCCGGCTACTACTTGAAAATTATCCCACAGGAACTAGCAATAGGGGTAAAATCTATCCTATGTCTTGATCCGACTTATTCGTCAACTCGCGCGCAATTAACTCGCTCGCATGAGCGAGTTGGCACATTCCGATTTTAATTATTTGTGTTGCCGTCAACTCGCGACTAGAGCGAAAAATGGTACAGTCATCTATAAAAGTGTTATAATAAATTCAATATAGAAACCTACTTTATAAGTATAAGGCGTTGTACGATTTGAATTTGAAATAAAAGAAATGTAGTTTTTTAACCGACTTCCAAAAGGAGGAGGTTCTCAATTCGGATGTTTATATACTTATATATATACATATTTATTTTTAATGTTTGTTCGGGCATAACTCCGTCGTTTACCAACCGATTTGAAAAATTCTTTGTTTTTTTTTTGTTGGAAAGGGGTATACTTCCCGAATAGTTCCATTAAAATTTTACCGAAATCGGACTAGCACTTTTTGAAAAATCAACAAAAACCTAAAAAGTTTTCAACATTGTCTACACCGATTACTCCGAGGTTTCTGGTCCGATTGCGATGATTTTTTTTTTGTTCGATACAGTATATCTGCCATTGGGTCCCATAAAATTTTCATTTAGTTTGCTGCAGTCATTGACTTATACAGTATGGACAGGCCCTGCCAAACAACGAAAATGGCACCAGTTTCAAAAAAGTTCAAAATGACCTACAAAAAAACTTTTCTTTCGAAAGTCGGTGAAAAAAAGTCAATGAAATAAAAAAGAAAGTCACCGACTTTCGAAAGAAAAGTTTTTTGTAGGTTATTTTGAACTTTTTTGTGGGAAGTCGGTAACATTTTTTTTTTGAAAAAGATTTTTTAATAGATATATTCTGTATTTATAATTTACAACATAAAAAACTGCTCATATTATGTTACCTACATTTTGAAGATTATCAACAATATCACATTTTTTAAAGATTTTGGTTAATAACCTAGTATGTAACATGACTTAAACTAAACAAATATAACAAAGTAAAATCAACAATATCAAAAAAATACGAGTATAACATTTGGCTAATTATTAGGGTACATAATTGAATATCGAAGATTAAAATATCTACGCTTAAAATATCGATGTTCAAAACATCGAAAATGAAAATATCGAACGACCATAAAATCGAAAATTAAAAGACCCCGCCATCCTCTTCGTGTTAGGTTACTTTAAACCTTGCAAACAGAAATAGGAGACCCGCAAAGCGGGGTTCCGTCGACTTACCTTGATAGGTGGTAATCAGCAATTTGACTAAGGATGCAAAAGCAAGTCCGACTTTTTATCCGGTTTCTGTCCGATATTTCAACTAGTAGGTATTTTTAACGTAGATTTAAGAACTTAGATATTATGAACTTCGATGTATTAAACGTTGATATTTTGAACTTAGGCATAATGTCATTCGATATTTTGAATCATTCGACATTTTAATCAATCGATATTTCAATCTTCGACGTTTTAAGCGTAGATGTAACATTTTTCGATATTTTGTTACAATCGATATTTAAATTGTCGATATTTTGAACATCGATATTTTAAGCGTAGATATTTTAATCTTCGATGTTAAAATATGTGCCCTATTATACATAAAATCATTGAGTAATTTCGCCAAATGGTAACTTAACAAAAGCTTTTCTTTGGAAAGAAAGATTCGAACCGCGAGCAGAATTTCACCTCTAAGACGACCTCCTGACAATCAGTTAACCTACTCTATACGTTTCATGTCTTAAACATGTGAAGTAGGTTCAATTAAATAAAATATTAAATTTATAAAAACACTTTTGTAGACGACTGTAAATTTTCGCTCAGTCGCGAGTTGACGACAACAAAAATAATTAAAATCGGAATGTGCCAACTCGCTCGATCGAGCGAGTTAATTGCGCGCGAGTTGACGAATGAGTCCTTGATCCAGGTTATAAACTATCTGTGTACCAAATTTCATCCAAATCCGTTCAGTACTTTTTGCGTGAAAGAGTTACAAACATCACACCCGCCTGCGCTTTTAATTATTCCGACTTTCCCGTTTCGTACAGTAAATCATCAGATGTTTTTTTTTATTAATTACAAAGTTTATCATTTTTCATCTCTCCTAATTGATTTTGCCTGAGTTCAACTGCTTCATGGTCAGAAATATCCTGTACCCTATAATCAATTGTTATGCAAACATAAGTACGTGAAAGTTAGTATGGATCGATGTACTAGCTAAGAATATCTAAATTTCCCCCGTAAAGGGCCAAAGCCTGCCGGGGTCGCGGGACTATCAGGTAATCGTGACTCCGGAACGTAAAGGGCTATTGAAGGACACCGTGGATTTTAGTCAGTACAAGTCTGACAGTCCCTCCCGTCCTGCCCTGGGAGGACTCATTCTAGGTTTTAACGACTTAAATCTAAGTTTCCTGATAACTATAATAAATAATGAACAAATTAAGTCCAACCAAAGGAACTTATGTTCAAGTTAACCAGTAGCACATACAGTTCAACACGATACAAACACACTGGAAAAATAAATAACGGTGGGATTAAAAATGTTTTCTATAATTTACAACTTTTGCTATCAAATAATTCACAATTCAGTATAACTTCAAATTCACAATTAAACGATAATAATGTCCCTATTAATGAACATTCAAATTTTTTTCTTCTCTGACCATATTTATGTCTTGCATCAAAATATTGCAGGCCTGCTTAACAAATCAGATACTTTAACTGTCCATATTGAAGAATTATTAACAAGTAAACGAATAATCTTAGACATTATATGTATAACTGAGCACTTTATAATGTCCGGTCATGAAAAATTATTGCACGTAACTAACTACGAATTGGCGGCGTGTTATTCAAGAAATAACAAAAAACGCGGTGGAGCCTGTATCTTAGTGAAAAAAGGTCATGAATATCGTGAACTGCCAGATGTACAGAAATTCTCAATATCTGGTATTATAGAATGCTGTGCTATAGAATTGATAAAATTAAAAGTAATTATTTTGTGCATCTATAGACCACCAAAACTATCTAATTTAAACACTTTTTATGAAAAATTAGAGGAAATATTTAAACTATTATGTAACAAAAAAGATAGAAAAATTATAGTTTGTGGAGATTTTATCATTGACACATTGAAAAAGAATAAAATAACACTAGATTTTGAATGTTTTCTGTTAAGCTTCAACCTGAAACTCGTTATCAACCAACCGACAAGGCTCAGCAGTGCTTCTTGCCTGGACAATTTTGCCCACAATACAAACCAAAAATGTAAATTTGAAGTACTTGATTTCGCTTTATCAGATCACACGGCTCAATTACTAAAGCTAAAAGTAAATAAAATTTGCCAATTGAAATTTTGGCGTATCAACAGGCGTGACATATCCGAAGAAAACCTCATAAAATTTAGAAATTATCTCCTAGAATTATCATTTTCTAACGTATACAATACAGAGGATCCTAATCAAGCTTATGATAACTTCTTAGAGATATTTCAACTTCTATACAACTTATGCTTCCCCTATAAATCAATATCAATAAAACCGAACAAAAAAATTAAATGGATCTCAAAAGGTATCCGTACGTGTAGTAAAAGACAACGACATCTACTCTGGCAACACCGTTTAAACCCAACAGACGAAAATAAAATAAAATTTGATACTTACTCGCGAAGATTTAAAAAAATTATTAAATTGACCCAGTCAGCACAAAATAACTACTTAATTAACAACTCTAAAAATAAATCTAAAACGGCCTGGCAAATTATTAACAACACCAAGTCTCAAAGTGATCCCATCACTCGAATAAAAAAACATGATAAGTTAATATCTGATCCCAAGGAAATAGCCGAGTCATTTAACGATTTCTTTATCGACCAGATTTCAGAAGTACCTAAAATTGAAACAGATAACATTATACCTATAGAATACAACGACCATTCAATATTTATGTCCCCTGTTGTCCCGCAAGACATAATGAGAATAATTAGACACCTAAAAAATAAAAAAAGCTTCGGTTACGACGGTATCTCAACAAAAGTAATAAAATATGTATCCAGTATTATAGCTGCTCCCTTAAGTCATATCATCAATAATAGTATAACTAGTGGAATATTTCCTGAAAGTCTTAAAACCGTCGTAGTTAAGCCACTTTTCAAAAAGAACGATAAAGAAAATATGGCAAACTATAGACCAATCGCTCTTGTCCCGATATTTTCAAAAATAGTAGAAAAAGTGATCTATGAGTCACTTTATAACTTTTTAACAAAATTTAATATTCTTTGCGACGAACAGAAAGGATTCAGAAAGAACAAAAATATTAACATGGCTGTATATGACCTATTAAACTCAATTATGAAAAATGTAGATATTAAAACACCTGTCTGTGCAATATACACAGACATGTCAAAAGCATTTGATTATGTTAATCACAAAAAGCTCTTGGAAAAACTAAACGCCTATGGCATCCGTGGAAATGCTCTTGATTTAATAAAATCTTATCTAAGCAATCGTAAGCAAGTCACAGAAGTTTCTAGAGTTTGTATGAAGTCTAAACGAGAAATAAAATATCAATCTTCATATAGGTTCATCAAATTCGGCGTACCGCAAGGGAGCGTTCTCGGGCCGTTACTTTTCTTACTCTACATAAACGATTTACCACGTCAAATCCCTAACCCTATGATATTATTTGCTGATGACAGCACAGCAATAATCAATTGTGTCAATAAAGAGCAATACGAAATAGACATAAATAACGTTTTAAAAACAATAGTCAACTGGTTAAATAATAATAACTTATTAATTAATATACAGAAAACTAAAGTTATGCATTTTTATCAACGTATTCACCCTGAAGAATTAAATTTGAATTATAATGGACAAAGAATTGATAAAGAAAGTGTAGCCAAATTTTTAGGAATTTTAATTGATAGCCAACTTACATGGAAACCCCAAGCGGAAGCCATTTGCAAAAAATTAGGTTCATCAGCGTATGTTCTTTATAATCTTTCCAAAAAAGTAAACTTTAAAACTATATTGGTTGCTTACCACGGCTTAGTGGTGTCAATTTTAAGATTTGGTCTCATATTTTGGGGCAATTGTTGTGAACGGGAAACTATTTTTAAAGCCCAGAAACGTTGCCTAAGAGCAATGTTTAATTTAAAAGAAACAGATAGCTGTAAAACTTATTTTATTGATAATAATCTTCTAACTTTTCCCTGTCTTTACATATTAGAGCTTTCTATTTTTGTCAAAAGCAATAGTCACTTATTCCCTGCTTTAAAGGACACAAGAAACCGAAGTACAACAATCAGATCTCAGTATAAATATGATTTATGTACTGGTGGTCATAAAACATCTTTAATGAATAAAAGTGTCTTTGGTATGGCGCCAATAGTCTATAACAAGGTACCAAGGTATTAAGGACCAACCTTTAAGAATTTTTAAAAAAAAACTTTCATCTTTTTTAATACAAAAATGTTATTATTCTGTATCAGATTTCTTAGAAGATAAATAAAATATAGATATGTTATTTTTATGAACACTATTTTAATTACTTTGGTTTTCGTTCTTTTGTAATTTGTGATGGAATTGGATTTAGCTTGAATTACTTTATTTGTTTTTAAATGAGATGTGTTTTAATTTTTTGATGTGTTTAAATTTTTGCATGCCAAATGGCACAATGTACCAGGAACAAACAACTTGAACTGTAACAATTTATGTATTTACCTACATTGAATGCAAATAAATTATTTCTATTCTATTCTATACAAGTAATTAGATAATAGTTTCTCCCGACGCTATACGAGTACCTAATTAAAGAAGAACCACAACTACAACTTGAAATTGTATATTATTTCAAAGTAAAGTACTGTATTTACTGTCAAAAACGTGCAAGCAGCGACAGGGTTGAAACCTCATTTTAACCCATTTCTGTCACTTCTGACATTCGTAATAACATACTGATTTCACACTGACAGTTTAGGGTTCAATGGTGAAATAAGAAACCCGTAATGTTCGTGACTGTGTGATAATGAGTTCCTATAGACTCACGCTCTTTTTCCTGTAGGGTAGGCAGCAATACAACACGACCAGCTTCGAAAATCACGTTAGATGCGGTTGGCAAAATGTCTGAGCGATTAACTGCAGCGCTCCGTGTCGTTGGTTTGATTCCCGCAAGGAACAAATACTTGTATGTGCTATAAGTAGTTCCGGGTCTGACTGTTTGTAATAAAAGAGAAAATCCTAGTTTATTTACGTTACGTTATTTACTCATTTTTTCTTAAACTAGTGAAATAGTAGGTGACCCTGTTTCTGAAATTATATTAAAACCAAAAATAATAAATGAAAGAGTTATAAAATCCTTATTATGGTATTATATGTATATTTACAGGATAATAACCAAGACAAAAGGTTTAAAAAGATTTTTTACTATTATTAAAAGATGTCGTGTACAGAACCGTTAAGTATCTTTTTATAAATTAACCCTCACCCGGCTAAAGTGACAAGTTATTACAAATACAGAAAAACAAATCTTACAATTACATGCTAGCTGGTAATATTGTACGTTGCCATCTTTTCTCACACAAATACCGCTAATTAGTTTAATTTTAATGCTTGTAAAATTTCAGTTTGTTTGTAAGATGTGGTACAAGTTACAGAAATAGTAAATTGAAAGTAACGAAAAATTTTTTTTTCCTTAGTTTTATTAGTTCTATTCTAAGATGAAAATAACTACGGACGGGGCCCCCCTTAGATAGCCAAAGCCTGCCAGGGCCGCGGGACTGTCTCATCAGATAACAGTGGACCTGGAACATAAAGGGCTATTGAAGGATCACCGTGGATTTAAGTCAGTACAAGTCACAGTCCTTCCGCCGCCTCCTGGGTAGGAGGTCTCAATAGATGAATTTACCACGAAAAAAAAAGATATTAAATCGCTGCTAGCTTCTAAATTAGCCTAGTAACAAAAACACCTGGAGACTCCAGAAATAATAATAATTGTTGAACACGCGAGCTTCTCCGCCATTTTGTTTTACCGCTATACAGCGTGATATTTCTTTGATGTTTTTGGACGAAAATTATGAAGAAAACGTCTTTGCTTCCTGAGTTTTGATAACTAACTTCCGGCCGTTCCCCATATTCAAAATATCTCTTTCTAGAGTTAGGTATACTATTTATATCTCTATCTATGGTTTTGCCTTACTAGAGATCGAAATATTATTATTGTTTTTATATTAAACTAGGGCAAACCCAGAGATAGTTTGAAAATTGGGACCGGCTGTTAAAGAACGAATCTGTAACTAAGCGGACTTTTGTGTCAAATCGTAATAATTATCTTTTAAGCCTCGAGCAGATACACACGATTAATCGCGCGGGGCGACTTGTCGCGGTCATTAGATTTAGAGTGGAAATTAGCTTGGCTCGTTGTCGCAGCGCGATTAATCGCGTGTGTCTGTTCGAGCCTTCATTCTTAGTTCGGGCTTGTTGTCAAAATACCTGTAATTAAGGCCGAAACCACGGCTTTCGTGCTTAGAGATTAGACCTCCCGATTATGAGTTCAATCCGTTGGGCGTGAGGCGATTTCTCGCCATACTAGGCGCAGGCTTGCGGACGGCTCGTAAAGAGTAACTCGCCGTCCGACCAAGAACCAGGCCCGGGTCGACGGCGCGTGTTCTTCCCTGTTTTTTAAGGAGCTATCAGTCCCATAGACCCAAACGCCTGCCGGGGTCATGCGAAAAATCAAACTTTTTAATAATTTTTTTTAAATCTGTATAACACACATTTTTAATACACAAAACAGAAGCCATTATTTTTATTCCCGCCAATAAAGGCATATCATCTATAAACGCAGAAATTATTCTAACACCGTACGGAGTTCTAAATAGACACTCGAAAGCTTTTAGCCACCGTGTTTCTGATTCGTGAACTAGTTAATAAAATACCAGCAAACACCACCTTCAGACTTGGAGTTGCGTGGAATAGATTTGGAGTTAAGGCGCGGACTGACTACGATTACTACGTCACCACTATGGAGCGTCAATAAGATTGAAAATTGAAAATGACATTTGTGTTGAAATGTGACGTAAGCTGCGAATGGGCATTTATTTTACTGCTTTTCTTTAGATTATTTAAAATATAGACATAAAATTAAATAATGGTTTGGTTAAAGTTTTAAAAAAATGGAAAACCTACTAAATTCTTAAAAAAAACTGTTGTTATCGCTGGAAATACAGAGATCTTCGACGTCAAAGTTTATTTTTGTGCTACAACTTCCCAATTTTTTATTGGGAATATCAAACTATTATTTATTATTCTGTTCGGTTTAAATTCTTCTTTATACCCTTCTCTGTTCACTGTATTTTTCGCGTTACTTATTTTTATTGCATTACGTCATACTCGACGTTCTAAGAAACCAATTTTTGGGAATATTGACATAACACCGCACCTTAAGTGGATATGTTTATTTTACGAATCTTTTGGAAAAAAAGCTCCTAGCAATGCAAAAATGATTAAATAAACGCCACTGAAAAAGAAAATGTTCGAGCCTGTCCTTATGACTTACCATGACGTATTAAATCGACAGTATTTCCAGTGTAGAAACGAGATGGCACTAGACGACTTGTATAGTTTTGTCTCTTTCCCACAGTCGAAATACTCTCGGTTTAAGAGGTCATGATAGGTCACCTTGTTATTGCTATGAGACCACGTTAAGAATGAAAATGTCAATGACCTCCATACCTCAACTGTCGATTAAAAATTTTATTGGTCAACAGAAGAGTAGGCAAAATGACAGAATGTAGAAGGATTTCATATGCATAGAGATATTTAAAATGTGAAAACAAAAATGTTTTTGTTCTACAGTCGTCTACGGGTCGTGTCTTAAACGGGATAAAAAAATGGAATACTTAAAAAAAAACGTGGGACACACGGTGACTGCCGCGGTAAAGCTATTGCATAGCATTTTTTATCAACTTATGCAATTATAATTATTTATTTATTATACCTATTTATTACTGTACCAATTAGGCTATGGTCAGCCACGTCAATCAATTGAAACGTCAAGAAAAGTTCTCCTCCTCCTCCTCCTCCTCCTCCTCCTCCTCCTCCTCCTCCTCCCTCTCCCTCTCCCTCAATAAAATTGCGCCTTGCTCAATAAAAGCATGCTTTCGTGCTAGTAATTAGCACGTCTGTCCGTACCTTTATGAGCAGATCTGTCCGTACCTTTATGATTGCCGAAGTCTCCCGAACTGAAACGACGTTAGACGATGCGTGCTGACAAATGTGGTCAGGTTTTTTCGTTACGTTTTTCGCGCGTGCCGAGCTCAGAGCCTGCGATAAAAGCTATGCAATAGCTTAACAAATAATGGTCAGGCTACGTTAGCTTGCTTCATTCTAATTTTCTTCAAGATCTTTATTATTATTTACACTATATAACCAATGGTAACAAATATAATAAATGTTCTTCGTCACCTTTTTTTAATCATAATACAAACTCAAGTCATGCTAATTTTCAAAGAAGTCAATCAATCATCTCGATGTTATGCATAATGTATGTGCACTTACTAAACTTAGCTCGTTTTAAAAAACTTCGCAAGTAGAATAATATATCGCCATTAGATTTAACTTTTTTACAAATCATCCTTCGTGAGCTTTGCACCTATCATTTTTCTGACATCAAAGAACAGCCACCTCTAAAAAGAAAAAATGAATTTAAATTTCGAATCGAATGTCGTTTGTTTCTTTTTATGAACAACTCAAGTTGTCAGCAAAGTCACTTTTACCATTTCAAAAAAAGAAACTCAATTTTTAATTCGTAAACAATTTATTCGGATACAATTCCGCTCAATCAACCCTTCAACGATGGCGGGGTAACAACGACCAACTTTTACATTAAAAAAATATCCACATCAATTAACATATCAACATTGAAATTTTAATTTCGGATACGACACCGCTCGGCGGTCAGATGTTGCTGCCACGATTTACAGATAATTAACCCTTGCCGGTCGAAAGCACCGAACGATGATATATTTAAAAACGTGTCGAATGCAGTTGATTGATTAATTTCGTGCGGTTTTGTTGTTTGTGTTAATTTATTATCTCGTGATGAAACGCTAAAGAATAGGTGGCTGTTTTTGTGGTGGTCATGTTAAAAGGTTTTTTCATTATCTGATAACTGCTGATGTCTATCAAAGTCAATAATTTTACAAAAACATTTTCATTGTTTGTAAAATGTTAATTAATGAAATCTTTGTTTTTTTTTAAGGTTTATTAACAAACAAAACCAATTTAGCTTCTGATATTTTTAATATAAAATATTACCGCATAATTACAAAAAGGTTTAACACTGCTATTTTAACAACGCCAAACAAAACAAGCCTGCAAAATATTATAAGCAAAATGTTCCAGGAGCGAGTGCATTAACCAAATTCGTCGGCAATATCTCGCTAAGTGGCCTATCTATCCGAATATCCGCATAGAGGCTTGCCGTACTGCGCTCATAATAACCTTTAGTTCGGTATAACCGCCCGCTTCCAGTGCGGTCCATGCGATGAATGAGAGCGCGGATATTGAGAAATTTTGACAAAATTGTTGTTCAATTGAATGACGAATCATGAAATATTTTGCAGAATTATCTGAACAAATTCTTGTATGGGTTTGTGGTTTTGGTAGAATTATGCTTTTGTTAATGGTTTCTAGAGGTAAGAGGTACGGTATACATTTTCCATGAAAGTAAAGAATATAATTTGATACCAATTCAATTGACATAAAAGCCAGCAGATGTTGTGGAAGATCTGTGCTGATGAGCCTATTCGGCGCAGCTGTGAAGTACAAAATATTCCATTTTGTTTAGTTTTATGCTATTACTTTAATATTGGACATTCTTATGATATGTGCCGAAACAACACATTCGCTAGAAACCTAATTTTAACGCAATTATCTTAAAACATGTGTTCACATCATACCATCGTCTATATAAGCCGACTCATCAGCCCACAAAAACGCTTATTCAAAACCACACAAGCAGATGTTTAATTAAAACTACCCTCGCAATTTATACAAACCCTTTATCCGCTGTTCTCAAAACCAAACACCTATTTTTCCCGAACAGACTCATCGGACCACCACGGCCATGTTTCACGCCCGCACGCTTTCAATTTGCATTAAGGGTTTATCAGTTTTAATGTGAACACTAAAAGTTGTGCGCCGTCACCGCTAGGGGCCGCCTCGACCGCTGTTCGCATTTACGGGTTGAAAATTTTAAGTTGCTTTGAGAACGCCTTTTAAAGAAGATGGATTGCTCTCGGCATTAAGATTTTTATGTAAATAGTTTATGTTGCAGGGAATTTGTGGTTATGTAGTTTAATGGTTTATCGTTTTAGTTTTATTGATGAAATTAACATTACATTTTCATGTTAATGTGTGCAGATATTTTGCAGTCGTAATACATAAATGTGTCGATTAAAAATTCACTTGAAAGAACAGAATTTCATTGTTGAGAAGGGCTATAAAATGACTTAACATTATGAAGACACTAAACATATTAATATCACCCTACATAACTATACTGCTGCATACTGCATAATTAAACGCTACAAAATACAAAGCAGTAAAACATTATTTCCATCTTCAAAACTCATTCACAAAACAGCCAGAATTCCGCGAAAATTATATTGCGTTACAATTGCATTACTGTGTTGTAGGTCCCCAACTACCCGCCAAGCAAATGGCGCCCGACGTGGGACCATTTTAATTGCACTTTTTGCCTTACCCGGGTAATTACCCACCTCGGAAACCCCGGGAAGTGTATGACGATGTTAATGTGCCGCCTAGTAACCCGACTACAGTGAACAATAAACATAACACCGTTTTGTGACTTTTATACCCCTACTGCATTTGGGGGTTACGTTGGAAAGTTTGAATTCGTTAGTAGTTTTTGGAATGTTGTGTTAGTTTTGCGATGCCGGGAAATGTGTTTTGATTCTGTTAGAATTGGAGTACGGCTATGGAGCTTTCGTTATTTAAAATATTTTATTTCGAATTCGATTCGATATCTGAAAACCAGTTTTTCCAAAGAGTATCGTATTATTCAATACTAATTGGGTCGTGATGATCAGATAGGTAGTCTCTTCAAATAAAATTCAGGCATTCAGGGCATTCAGCTAGACTACAGGCTGACCCCTATAGCTGGGAAATAGCTAAAAAATTTTTTTTTTCTGGGTACATTTCGATTTGGTTCATTTCGTTCGAAATAAAAGAAAAAATGTGTTTTTACAATATTCTCCACGATTTATAAATAACTACTTAATATGATTTGTATTTTTTGTTACAAAAATATGTTTCACATAAAACTGTAAACATGTTCAATACCCAATTACTATTCTGAGCCCAGTCTGTGTAACAGTTGTTTTTCTCGTTATAAAAAGAAATGGTACTTTCCAGAACCATTAGTATTGCTATTTCGGAATAATGTTTATGAATAAAATAAAGGAATACTCTTTAAATTAGGTATAACATCTGTTCCAGTTCCTAACTAGCCCTTTAAGGAGCGTGACGGGAACGTGAAGAAAATACGATTATTTTTTCAAATCGAAATTAAAGTATCCTTTAGTATTTTAGGCGAAAAGTATCATTATTATTTTTTAAATGGGATCATCTAGTTTTTTTTTTTTTAATAAAAACTTATTTACTATAAATTTTACGTAACGCACTCGTGCTAGCAACTCTATGTTTTCAGATGGATAAACATACTTTAAACACATATTTACAAAAATCCTTCTTTTTGTTTCTTCTTGAACATTTTCCTATTCCAATCCCTCTATTTTTCAAATCGCCAGTATAGGTACTTAATTCCAGGATTAAATTTTGCGGGCCAAAGGTTTCTTTTGGTATCTTACGAAAAGAAAAGAGTATTCATATTTTTCACAATTCATATAAATGTCCAAGATTAATTACATAATTTGCCAAACTCATCATCTGCCTAACCTTTTCCCAGCTATATTGGGGTCGGTTTTCACTTGAACCAGATGCAGTTGAATATCAGTATTTTACATGGAGCGACTGCCTATCGGACCTCCACTACCCAGTAACTGGGTAATACGATACCCCATGGTAAGGCTGCTTTTCCACCAGAGATGCGCTATGCTACGTTGCTGCGGATGCGTTTGATATCCACCAATCATATTCACTGCTTTACATAGCACAGCACTGGTGGAAACGGATTCAACTAAGATGTGTTTTTTATATGTAAGGATGCGTGCTGTGGCTGCGTGCTAAGGCTGCGTGCTGTGGATGCGTGCTATGGGTCGTTTTCTCTAGTATTGATACATCGCATAGCTCGAGCTGCGCATCTTCATAGCGCAGCTACCTTGTGACAGCACATCTTCGTAGCGCAGCCACGCATCTTCATAGCGCAGCTACCTTGTGACAGCGCATCTTCGTAGCGCAGCTACGCATCTTCATAGCACAGCTACCTTGTGACAGCACATCTTCGTAGCGCAGCTACGCATCTTCATAGCGCAGCTGCCTTGTGACAGCACATCTTCGTAGCGCAGCTACGCATCTTCATAGCGCAGCTACCTTGTGGCGGCGCATCTTCATAGCGCAGCTACCTTGTGACAGCGCATCTTCGTAGCGCAGCTACCCATCTTCACAGCACAGCTACATAGCGTAGCATCAGTGGAAACGGTCACACAGTTTCGTAGCTCAGCTTTTACATCCTCGCAGCACAGCTACATAGCGCATCTCTGGTGGAAAAGCAGCCTAAGACTGGTTGTCAGAGTCAAACTTAGCCTTTAATTCAAAATTATAACTTTTCGCTTGAAACAAATAAAAATACCTACATAATTTGATTTCACTACAACATCGTTTACCTAAAAAGACCTTTTTTCCTATTCATAATAAGACATTTTTCTACGAAAATACCAAATTGGTCATTATTTTAGGCAATAACTCATGAAGCTGTACCGAGTACATTATTTTTGTGGCGGGTAGGCAGATATTTTTGTGTAAGTACGTTGTTTAAGAACATTGTGTGTTTTTCTTATGAATGTCATTGTGTTTCTTTGTATCATTTTATTTTATGTTAACTGTACGTGGATATAAGAGTGGCGGAAGAGACTTCTTTTCTTTTATTAATGGTAGAACAATAGGTACAATCAACACAGATTATCAAGCTCCAATATTGGACAATCTAAAACAACTTGCTTCCAAGCTACATACTGTCGTCCGCCTAAAGAAGTGGGTCTGATCTACCCAACTAAATAGACGAAATTGTTGCATTTTGAATGCACGTATCTGAAGGGTTAAGTAGAAAGTACCTATTTTTATTGAGTTATTCTTTTTTTTAACCTAGTTTTAAACAAAGACCTGCCTTATTTAAGAAGCGTTTTTGTTTAATAATTTAGCCATCGTGAATTCGTAACCTACCTTCATCTCTTCAAAATATTTAAATAACATCTAGATAGACAGAATAAAGTTATGTTAAATTCTTAAGTGATAAGGGTCGACCCTATTTCTAAACACTGGGCAGATATCAAGTCTCCGCGATTGATACTGAGATGTAGAGACCTGAAGGCTAATTCACGTAATTTTATGACGCACCGATGAAGTAGTAGTGCAGTTGCAGTTAAGTTCAAGTTCGAGTGATAAACGGTATTCTTGTAATCTTTGAACTGCGCGTAAGCTGCGCGTGAACTGCACGTCAACTGTACGACAACCAAACTGTACCAAACTTTCTCATGGTGTGGCCATAGGAGATAAAAATGATTGCCTACTAAATAATCGAATGGAATCGATTACATTTCAATGAATATGACATTAAAACTAAAAGTTGATCGAATTGAAACTTGTTTGCTGTAATTTTGAGACGTCAAACGAATAGTAGAATACCAATCATGTTGCGATCCAAAACACGCACCAAAGACGCGCAACAGTAGAATACCGATAACGCGCTCGCGTGACGCGAACTTGACGCGAGCGTGTCTGACAGCGGTAGAGAATACGAAAAGCGTTGTTTTGATCGAAACTTAACTGCAACTGCACTGCAACAGCACTTCTTTAGTTACGTGAATTGAGACACTGGTAATCAAACCTGGGACCTCACATTCAACAGTTGCAATTACGGTCACTTAGCTAACGAATTAGTCCTTTTTTTTTTTTTTAGCGTGGTAAAATCGTCAAATGAGTCCTCCCACCCCGGGCAGGGCGGGAGGGACTGTCAGACTTGTACTGACTAAAATCCACGGTGTCCTTCAATAGCCCTTTGTGTTCCGGGGTCACGGTAATGAGATAAATCCCGCGACCCCGGCAGGCTTTGGCCCTCTTGGGCGGGGCCCCGTCATCGTGCTGACGCTCTTTGAGGCGCGCGTGGAACACAACGCGCCGTCGACCCGGGCATGGTCCATGGTCGGGCGGCGAGTTGCCCTTTACTCGCCGCCCGCATGCCCGCGCCTACGGTGGCCGGAGATCTTCTTGCGACGTCCGACGCCGTGGGCGTCTACCATTGCGGGTGGGGCGGAGGGAGGACGCTGTCCTCTCTCTCTCACGGCCCGCCTCCTCCTTAACGAGCATTACTGCTTCGCAGAAGGAGGCGACCGCTTCCCACTCCGTCTCGCCCCGCAGCATGGCCTCGACCAATGCCGGGCGCGAGAGGTCTCCGCCTATCGCTACCGTGAGGACATGGCGGTGCTCTGCCCAAGCGGGGCAGTCTTGCACCGTATGCTCTACTGTGTCCTCCACGAATTAGTCCTTACTGAACTTTTCTTTTTGTTTTAAAATTACTGTTTACTTATTGTCTATCGTTTAATAAATCGAACAAGAATACTAACATTATCATTTTCCTACTGAAAAATAAAACGATCCAGCTTCTCTAGATCCGAGTTCTCAGAGAACGTGTCGGGTATTACGTTAGAATGTTCAACGGTTTCATGTTATTGTGGAAGCAAATCCTTTGCTGTGCCCGCCTGTAAGCCTGCACGCACAATGGATACTTTAGTGCTGAAACTTTGTGTGAAGGGCGCACATTTGCGACTCTTTGTCATAGGGGTTTTTTTCGCCTGGAATTGAAGTCGCGGTTTTGAGATATCAAGACTCGAAATGGGACTTGTTAAGCAAGTGTTAACAATAATCAATGTTGCATTGTTTAATTATAAATCTTGAAAAAGCTTATCAACTTTATGTGACCAAGGTAAAGTATTGATGAATTTTCTTTGCAATAGTTCTATAGACGGCCTCCTTCGATTAGAGGCTAAGCATTGCCATACATAGGTACTACCATTCCAGTCACATTACCAGAGATTTTTCGATGTTTTGTAATATTGTAGTTAAGTTTTATTGTACCTACGTATATTTTAATAATTTATGTTCCTATTGTTAAGTTATAGATTAAATACCTAAGTAACGTAATCTAACTTACGTTATAGTATAATTTACCAATAAAACTAGGCTGTACTCTCTCTTGCATGCCAAGTTCTCTGTGCCTTTTTCGACCATACCTTCTTTGTCGTACTACCGTAGTGTGAAACTACTGTCGTACAATACTTTGTCACACCAGCGTGATGTCGATCTTCAGTGTCGCACAAGCGTGCATTCGAACTACGGTGAGTCGCAAAACAGTTTCGGCGCACAAGCATCAATCGCACATCCATTTGTCGAGCTCGCGTAGTTCGCTTTATTTTTTTTTACGTACGCTATGTGCCGACTCTTAGAGGTAAAACACGGGTTATGAGTAGAGGGTAGACGTATATTTTGTTTGCCATAGTATGAGGCGGATTTTGTACTGTGTTATGGATTAACTGTTGTTCTGTACTCTGTGGTTTAGGCTGCGGCCATTTTTTTGCCGTAGCTTGTGGCTTCGTATGCACCGGTGAGAGTTTAAGCTTGTGAATCTGTATGCTGTACGTTATGTTATCTAAGAATTAAGGTTCATAAAAAACTTTTTTGTTGGGCACTATTCCCAAACCACTGCAACTCTTGAAAGACAGAATCAACGGTGGCGACCACCAGAATAGCGCCAAGACAATGAAACTCGACGTGTAGATGAAGAACCAGAGTCACCGACATAGCTCTTAAAATTTGCAAGTTGAAGTGGCAATGGGCAGGCCACATCCCTTGTAGAACTGACAACCGATGGGGAAGAAAAGTTCTCGAGTGGCGACCACAGACCGGAAGACGCAGCGTAGGTAGGCCTCCCACTAGGAGGACCGACGACATCGTGAGGGTCGCGGGCAACCGATGATGGATGCAAGTGGCGAATTGTCGTTCGGCGTGGCGGTCTAAGGGGGAGGCCTATGTTCAGCAATGGACGTCTTCCGGCTGTTAATGATGATGATGATCCTAAAATGAAATCAAACCGAAAAGAATAGTGGAGGAGTAGGACAATACGTTGTTTCCACTTCCCTCCATATCAAGCAGGAGACAGAACAGAACAAAACAAATGAACTGGTCCATGCTGGCCCATGTCCTCAACTTCACTTGCACTATTTGTTGCTTACATATTTGATGGGTTTACTTCTTTTACATCGAATGTCATTTGGCCGATAGCAACTTCACGGAAGTCATCTGACCGCAAGCCCGTTTTGCCGAAATTCCAAAACGTCGATGTACCACAATTACGAAAAACCATTAGACCTAGCGTCCGTTTCACCGAAAACCTATTGCATCGATAGTCCTATTATTCGAATCTCTAGGTCGACGTACCAGTAAGTCGAAATTTATTAAAGAAAAACAATTCAGAATGTAAGAGCGAGCTCGGGGTTTTAGGCACCCCGACTCGGACATGTTAGGTTGGGATACCCTTCGTACTTATTTTTTCTAACATCAACTTTGTTTGATACTATGTAAAGTTTATTGAGAATAATACGACGGTCGAAATGTATTTAATATCTGCCCATTGCCCAAGGCATTCAATTACCCAATGCCTTTTCCAAATTCGACGACTCTGAGCTTTATACCTGGAATTATAATATTATTGATATACGGAGGCTACCATTTCCGGTTTCTAAGAAAAATGATTAGGCAAACGATTGTGTATCTGATATCAAAAGACATTGCCCAGAAGTGGGAGGATTTGAGCAAATAACTACTGTTTGTTTTGTGAGACAATAAAATGAAAATCTTTGAAACTATACAACATAAAATTTCTAAGTCTTACTAATATTATATAGAGGAAAGATTTGATTTGTGTGTTTGTAATGAATAAACTAAGAAACTACTGTGCCGGTTTTTTTACCATCAGAAAGCTACGTTCACCCTGAGTGATAAGGCTATAAATATCATGTGGAAGTTACATATATATCCGTGCGAAGCCGGGCCAGGCCGCTAGTAATATTAAAATGCGAAAGTTTGGATGGATGGACGATTGTTCAACGTAAAGTGCTATTAAAGGATCTCCGTGGATTTTAGTCAGTATAAGTCTAACAGTTCTTTCCGCCCAGCCCTAGGTAGGAGGACTCATTTGTTGATTTTAAAACGATAAGAAATGCTTGTTCACCTAAGCGATTTTATTCAGTTTTTTGTACAGAAGGTACCTCCTCCATCGTTGCAACGTTTCACCTAAGTGCTTATAATCCGTCCTTTGTATAAATATCACTTTCAACAACCACGTCACACACTCGTGCATTGTATACATAATTAATGTACATCAATATCGTCATTACCGACGCTCTTTAGCTTAACGCTGTTAAAGCTGTTAGGGTCGTGTCTCAGTGCTTTAGTGAGCGAGTGAGCTAATGGGTAAAGAAGATTATTTGCTACTAGAAAAACTAGCTTATCGTTTACAGTTTTCCTTAACCCACCGTAGATTAAAACAGACTCACTAAATGTCGTAAATTTTAGGAGTCTAGCAAAATTCCTGAACAATATTTATCGAATTAATTTCTTATAGTCCTGTGCTAGACAGCGAAAAATAGACAGCCTCATGCCAAATGGTTGGAGTCTGCTAAGTTTTTAGACCTGAATTAAATACAAATTACCGAACGAATAAATAGTTATTTTAATAGGTATTTTGCTGGACCTTGCCCAATCTAACTCACGTATTCACAACACTTTATCCTCCGCTGATATAAACACTATATGACGTACCACGATTTTCACAATTGATACTAGATTAGCTCATTTAAACTGCTTGAGAACTGTCAATATTGATATTGACATTGACAGATCTTCTACACAATTTACATGGGTAGGTCATTTCCCTCACACCACATCCGCTTCCCTCCCGCTTTCCGCTACCTGCATGTCCTCATCCCGCCAATCCCCACGCTCTACCGATAAATAATCCTCGACTCGCCCATTACACGCGGCTGTACATTGCCTCCCGATAATTTATACGCCAAGAGTTACCTTAATATGCTGCTCCGAAGGTTTTATTTTACTTCCCCAAGTATCGTTAGCGAGGTCTTTAAGTAGATTCCTTGGGACATTATTGGGTTGGTGTTTCAATGTGTTTTGCGACCCAGTCTCCTTCAATCCGATTGGATTTTGTTTATGGGTTCAATCACTTGTATGTTTCGGGATTACTCGTCTTCTTTTGGGATCACTAAGACTTTAGGGTAGACAAAGTGACATTGTATCGTTTATAGGATAGGATATCGTTTATAACTAGAACTCGGGTAAGTTAATAAATGCCACCGACTTCCAAAAAAACTTAAGAAGTTTAAAATAGGCTGATCTAATGCATTCATAAAGCCGAGCACAAGATCAGACCCTGGATAGAATATCTTTGCAACGGTCTACTCAGGTTCGTCATCTAGTAAGAGATTAATTAGAACTCACATGATAACTAGTCAACCATTTTCATCTTCAGAGTTGCATCTTTACTCTAAGTGACTACAGGCATGAGGTGCTTAGCCAAATCAGCTGCTAAGCGAGATATACATTACGGAGCTAAGTAGACTAATGTGGCTGAACTTTAGCTTGACATCCTGGTTAAAGCAGAATTTAAATAGGTGTTGTACAAGTAAATTCTCCAGAGACACAGGAATATTGTAACTTTGCTCAAATAATTTGCAAGGACAGTAATATTAGTACTCTTGTGCTCAATACTTAAAACTCTGTCATACAAATTCAGTTAGATAACTTTCGACAGTTGCTGTAAATGGAATTCATTCATTTCTAGATCTTTTAAAAGTACCGTAAAGAGTTATCCAGATGAATGTTCGTTCTTTACTTTACTGGGGCAGAGCCCTATATTAATTTGGACATTCTCCTTTTGTAGGCAATTTCGTCATATTCGAAAATCATCATCTGCCTAGCCTTTTCCCAACTAGGTATATTGGGGTCGCTTTACAGACAAACCGGATGCAGCTGAATATCAGTATTTTACACGGAGCGACTGCCTATCGAAACTCCACAACCCAGTAACTGGGTAATACGATACCCCATAATAAGACTGGTTGTAACTAACAGTAATGACTGCCATTGATCTACAAATGACAGTCGGGATCAACGGCTTTATGTACTTTCCGAGACACGGAGGAAACTCGATATGACAGATGGTCACCCATCCACAGACCAACCTCGGCAAGCGTGACTTAACCCGGAAGATCGGTCTGTGCGGCTGTAATTATTTAGCCAGAGCTCCACGTCGTTGAAGAATTGAAATAGCGCCCGGCTTGTTTCTTCACATAAGGTTATTAAGATTTTCTTCAAAGCTTGTTATTGAAGCTTTTCAACAGAACTTCTGATCTGTATTGTTTACAAAGCAGTTTCTATTTGTCTTTTATTCCACAAAAGGAAAATATCAGTTGTCACGGTAACAATCTTACAAGAGGATATTTTATTTCTTGTTTACACATTATATCGTCGCCTTTTCATAACAAAGATAAACAGTGTTAAGGTTGTCATGACAACCATTGTACTACTCCTTCTAGAACTTTCAGGGGCTTGTAATTCGAAACAAAACTTTCCATACATCCTATAAGGGGCCCGACACACTGTTTAAAGTTACGATATATTCGACTGAGCGGTAATTATTCTACAACAATGCCGACCCGAAAGCATTTACTGCACATATTCGAATTTAATTTGGCTCATGTTGATGAGAAAATTCTCGTAATCTGGCATAAAAAGAGCTTGGTTTTTTTACCTAACTGCGACAGAAGCAGGGTTATGTTTTTTGTGGTGTGAAATCATCAGATGAATCCAAGGCATAGCTTAAGGGAATGTCAGCCACTAACTGATTAAAAGCCATCAACCCTCGTTTAATTGCTCTATGCTTATCAGGGCCGCGGCAACCTCTTAAGACATCACGCTATCCTAGCTGACATTTGACCGTTGCCTTTTCTTCATTAACCTCATCATCATATTGTATTCATTTTTGCCGTGTGGCTCGGCCGAAAATGCCGACACGAACTTGTATTGAAGGTCGATTATAAGGTTTAAGAACAAAAGCCTATAAATTCAGGTCAAACACGTTGAAACCCTGGATATGACTTAGCAAAAACTTGGCGAAAGAGCTATTAGCGAAATTGGGTTCCTTCCTACCGTCAAAATGGCGATAAAATTCAGCTCTGAAGTCATTACCCGCCTTGTGTCAACTTAATATGCTGTATTTCATCCTGAAACCCGGTTTTGGGGACATCAATTTTGGATGAAACTATTTTTAGGAGATAATTTTGGGGTATACGTGGTTTAATCTCATGGAGTGAGCCTTTGGGTAGTGTTTTAGGGTTAGTTAATCTAAGTTGGGGGACATTGAAGGGGGAGAAAAATTGGGGATATTGCCGACTGATGTTCTTATTTTGCCAAAACTGTAAAATCACAATAATAACTAGTTGTACGTTTATTCTGTACGTAAATTATTGGTGCAATTGATAATAAGATACTAAACCCTGCTAGATTTATGGTTATGCAGAGTTATTTTCGCGGGACTAGCTAAGCAGGATATCGAGGCCCTGAAACGCCAAGGGCAGCCCAAGGAACAGGGTTGACTTTTAGTCAATAAGTCTGACAGTCCTTTTCGCTCCAACCGGGGTGACGGGAGGACTTATTGAACAATTTAAGAGGCAAAAAAAGACGGTTATCTAATTATGGTCGTGGCAGCAGTAGTTTTTTATACACTTTCTGGAAAAATACTCAAAACTCCATGCTACGGTAAAAAGAATGTAGAATAGAACTGCATTTTGACTCTTAATTTATATTGTAACGTATTATGTTACTGATGAATATATTCAGCAGGGCATAACTAATCCCTATAGTATCTCTATAAAACCAAAACCAACTAAACAAAAAAAAAATCTACAAACAAACCTATCAAAGGCTAAACAAAATTAGTATGCCTCTTGCATCAAAAAGATACATACATAACCATATCTAATTGCATCTGTATCTTGCATGCATAATTTTTAATCCTGCAGTCCATTCACACTAACTTTTCCACTTTTGGTATCGCTGTCAATATTAAAGTGATCTTTATTGTCTTTAGTATATGGTTGATTACATTACATACATTTTTATATCAACCTATATTATCCCACTGCTGGGCAAAGATCTAAAACTCATAACCTTCTACTCTTCTTTTCGCCAGCGTTTCTAGGCCTCCCTCGGCAGGGACGCCCGTCCGGCACCCACTGTTTGACGACGGCGGCAACTGTTTAACTACCACAAAAAAATTGTTGACAAGTGTGTCCAGACTACATCATCATCATTAATTTATTCAGGGTCGTTGCAGCATAATCTTCTTCCGTACTTTTTTATGACTCGTCATCCCAACATTCACCTACTTTCTAGCCATCCATCCCACAGTCCATCCATTTTAGATCCCTCGTCTACACTTCTAACGATTCTCCTCATTTTCAGCCTTTCTCAAAACTTTACTCACGACATTTCTCCTTCGAACGATACTGATCTTTATTTTCTTCCGTCTAAGGTTGGTATTGCGTTACAACGCTAAAGGCAACACAAATTGGAAGGACTGCACTTGTTAATTCTATGAGCGGTAGTGATATGAGCCTCATATTAATGCCTTTTTACATTGACAACGGATGATGGTTGTGAATTGTCATAGGTTATGGAGGTGTAGACGCGACACATGAGTTTTATTAAGTGAATCTTTAGTGACAAGGAACTATTGGACGCTCAGATGACGTTTACAAACAGCCCCTTATCTTTGAGTGCCTTTTCTTTGACAAGAAACTGTCTCAACGACGATGACCGAAATAGTTTGTCACTAACGTCAAAGCGAAACACTACTGATTTTGATCACGCTCCAAAAGATCCTGAACTGTTATTAAATAATTTAGAACCGATTTCTAAAAAGGAGAAGGTTGTGTATTTGGCCGATATCAAATCGTTATCAAAATAGAAAATAATATCTTTTGAAGTCGGTCATTGAAACGAGTATATAAACTCACCGACTTCCGAAAGCAAAGCATTTTTTTTTAAACAAACTAGATTAGTGTTTATTTAAGCTGTGTTTATTCAAGGTTTCTTTTTTAAGATATCTTAAATTAAACTAGATCTCTTAAGACATCAAGATGATTAACATTTTTCACAATATTCTGCCACCTCTGCGCCTGCCCTACTCTATGGCCACTACATTCATCTTTTATCGGCTTAGACTATTTGAATTAGAAGCGACGCTGCATCCTTGTGGCGGGCGTTAATACCACAACACTAAGTAGCTGTGGGTGGACCACAAACTTGGGCCATAGTGGAGGGGCGATAAGGCCATGTCCCACTGTGTTGTGACGACAGATAAGAAGTCCTGTGTTTGTCAATAGAGTTTTACATTTACATGACATTATTTACTTGGTTTTGTTTCGTAATATTTGTTTTTTTTTATGTTTTCTGACATCAGATATATGACAATTACGTGGAAATTTTTAAAATAGAGTATGGACTGAGCATCATCTGCATGAAAGTAGCTCTACTCTCTAGTCAAGAAAGAGATAGAAATACGTAATTGGTCCTATCTCTTTCCTTTGAGAAAATCAGTCCAAATCCATGCTAATACAAATGTCTGCTGGCTGAGTTGGTTGATTGATTGAACAAAAAGTTTACTTTGGGATTAGAAACTTAGATGCATGCTCATTCAGTCATTTTCAACGTCATAACTGCACGTTTGATATGTTATTTTGAGTCTGTTTAATTTTTTTCCATAATTATGTGATTATTTTTTTATTACATTCGTTTGTATTCAAATTATTGACGTTGTTGAAACGTTGTTGAAATTTTATTGTTTTAATCATAATTAAATATTTTAAGAAGTAATTTAGGATTGTATAAAGTTAAATCAATTAATTTATAGAATTACTTTGAGAATTTTGATATTAGGTATATTTATAAGGTTCGAAAATGTTTGCATACATGTAAATGTGTATAAATGAGTCACTGAAATTGTTATTATTGTATGGAATGCAGATTTAAAAATAAATTATTGACAGAAACAGATCAACAGAACGATGTTATTTTAAACTAAAATAAAATTAATATTAAATGTAAATCTGAAAAACCAGATTGGATTAAAAACAATTAAAAAGAAACTTGCCACGTTTCTCTTTGGTTGACATTTTTAATAGACTTTACTTCTCCCGTCAATACCCGGGAGGGATTTGTTAATTGAAAGTAGCACTTCAGGGAGTTTGTTTTTAACAACTTCGTTCATTTCTTTCATAAACGATTATAATTTTAATTTAGTTAGTGACAAGTTGCACTTACACAGACAAGGCTTTCATTTTTAAGCTATTGCATAGCTTTTATCGCAGGCTCTGAGCGCGGTTCGGCGCGAATTCTTAACGAAAAAGCCTAAGGAAAATACCTGACACCGTCGTCTAACGTCGTTTCAGTTCGGGAGACTTCGGCAATTATAAAGGTACGGACAGACGTGCTCATAAGGGTATGGACAGACGTGCTCATTACTAGCACGAAAGCATGCTTTTATTGAGGGAGAGGGAAAGGCAGAGGGAGAGGGAGGAGAACGTTTCTTGACGTTTCACTTGATTGACGTGGCTGACCATAGCCTAATTAGTAGTACAGTAATAAATATAATAAATAAATATTTATAATTGCATAAGTTGATGAAAAATGCTATGCAATAGCTTTACTGCGGCAGTCCCCGAGTGAAACACCTATTTTGTTTTTGTTATTTCCATATCATGACAACTTTCATTTAATTTTCATCTCAGCGCGCGTTGTGACTGAGATGTGAACTAACTGGGGACACCCGCAGACTGACGTATGTGTCAAGTCTAATAAGCACCACAACCCTTTTAAGAACTTTTTAGGTTTTACTAAATTTTTATTGAAAAACAAGCTATAAATGTTAATCAAAATGTCTAGTTAGCAAGATTTGGCAGATTTTATGTCCCTAAAAAATGTAGTCACTAGGAGGGGCTGTAATCATCATATAATACAATGCAATATTCATCATCATCATCATCTCAGCCATAGGACGTCCACTGCTGAACATAGGTCTCCCCTTTAGATCTCCACATATACCGGTTGGAAGCGACCTGCATCCAGCGTCTTCCGGCGACCTTTATAAGATCGTCTGTCCACCTCGTTGGTGGACTGCAAATGCAATATTTGCCCGCGGTAGTTCCAAAATTATCCCAAAAGAATAATAATACCAGTAAAAATGATATCCTATGTATTATTCCAGAGTATAACCTAAAATAGATTATTTTTTAACCTTAATCTAGCCCAGAAGCAAAGATGAGACCTAAGATGTAGCGAGCTCATTTAGAAGGAACTGGAACTCCTGCGCACCGATGGAACACAGAAAATATGGGCGCCAGACTCCGACAGGATAGTGGTCGCTTGCCAGGCGGCCTAATAGTCTTATTAGTCATCCATTGACGCGTGCCTGTGTACGAACCTCTATGGATTTGTATTGCGATAGCCACCTGGATTCCAAAGTCGTAAGGTATCTGAGCTTTGCGTCTACCCGTGTACGAAGGGGAAAATTCTGTGTGCATTCACTACTTAATTTATTAAGGCTCGAACAGACACACGCGATTAATCGCGCTGCGACAACGAACCAAGCTAATTTCCACTCTAAAAATACTGCGAATGGACCGCGACAAGTCGCCCCGCGCGATTAATCGTGTGTGTCTCCTCGAGGCTTTATGTAAGTAGGTAGCAAACAGCAATCTTTAACAAAAAAAAAAAAAACTTTACGAGATATCAAATCCCTCTTTAAATTAATCTCTTTCTTATTCTCCATTATTTAGCTATACAATACATTGTTTATATCTACAATACACGCCATACACCGGCTATAATACAATTTATTTTACCGTTACGATATCTCTAAGAACAATCGGATAATCTCGGGCGGCATCGGGAATGCGGCGAGGCCGGCGCGCGCGCTTAAACTTGTAATACGTTATGATTGGAGATGCTTTTTTAAAGAAATTGTTGAGGAATATTTTGAAAATGTTAAGGTACTTTAAGTGTTTAAGTTGAATTATGTTTGAATTAGAAGTAAATGAAGAACTAAATTATTTTGAAAAATATGTACCTAGGTACTTGCAAACTAAGTCTGTACCCGTACATGTACTATTAATAATGTTTCGGCTGTTTCTTCTCAGGAAACAACGGCCTCGTCTAGCTTTAAAAACAATGATTGTGACGTGAAAAAGTGTTTTTTTTTTATAATTAAGTTACAAAAATAACTATCATTTGTCATCAATACAGAAGTCAAGTTTTAAGCCTCCTGCAGACACACGCGATTAATCGCGGTGCGACAACGAGCCAAGCTAATTTCCACTCTAAAAATACTGCGAATGGACCGCGACATGTCGCCCCGCGCGATTAATCGCGTGTGTCTGCAGGAGGCTTAAAAATAAAGCCTCCTGCAGACACACGCGATTAATCGCGCTGCGACAACGAGCCAAGCTAATTTCCACTCTAAAAATACTGCGAATGGACTGCGACATGTCGCCCCGCGCTATTAATCGCGTGTGTCTGCAGGAGGCTTAAAACAAACTTTTTTATCGCGTTTTTAAGCTATTGCATAGCTTTTATCGCGGGCTCTGACTGAGCGCGGCACGGCGCGGCGCGGCGACCGAATTAAAAAAATCCAAAAACCGAACGAAAATACCTGACACCACGCATCGTCTAACATCGTCTCAGTTCGGGAGACTTCGGCAATCATAAAAATATCCGTCATAAAAACAATTTACTTTTTCTTACTGATTCTAAACGGCCAGCTACAAAAGGAGTTTTCACAATGAAACCTACTTATAAAATTCTCTTACAACAAAGAAGTTCTTTATTACAGTAGTGCACCACAAACATTTTAAATAGGTAAATTATATTCTCGTTAAATAAACGCGGTAGGCGATTTTATTCTTTTAAAATAAAATAAAAATGTTATGCAATAGCTTCACCGCGGCAGTCTCCGAGTGCCACACGTATTTTTTTTTATTTCAAAAATCATCAAATCTGATTGGAGCAAAAGAGACTGACTCTTACTGACTAATACAACTCTGTTCTTTTACATGCTTTTTGGTTTGTAGGGAAAATCACATTCAGTAATATTTGGTGTAAACAAACCTAAAATCCCTTTAAAAACAATAATTTCAAAGAGATTTCCCAATCAAACTACATATCAACTCGCAGAAACTATATTATATATGACACAGCCTCCTAAGTGTAGCGGGCATCACGACCGAAGGTTCACGTTCGAACCCCGTTTGATGCCCGAGGCTGTACGATAATCTAGTGTGTAGCGGTATCCGGGAAACTGGTCGGTTAGACGTTGAGAACAATAGATAGGAACCTTTTGTTTTCCGGGAATTAATACTGTTTTAGAAAGGAATTCTGCATTATTTTAATGTGAAATGATCTTGTAATTTAAGCTTGTTGTATTTCTTGGAATTAACTTAATTTCTTCTTCTTTTTTTTTGTTTTTTTTTTTTAAGCTATTGCATAGCTTTTATCGCATGCTCTGGCCTCGCGAAAAACGTAACGAAAAAATCCTGACCACATCTGACAGCACGCATCGTCTAACGTCGTTTCAGTTCGGGAGACTTCGGCAATCATAAAGTTACGGACAGACGTGCTCATAAAGATACGGACAGACGTGCTCATAAAGGTACGGACAGACGTACTCATAAAGGTATGGACAGAAGTACTCATTACTAGCAGGAAAGCATGCTTTTATTGAGCAAGGGGCAATTTTATTGAGGGAGAGGGAGAGGGAGGACTTTTCTTGACGTTTCACTTGATTGACGTGGCTGACCATAGCCTAATTAGTACAGTAATAAATATAATAAATAAATAATTATATTTGCATAAGTTGATAAAAAATGTTATGCAATAGCTTCACCGCGGCAGTCTCCGAGTGACACATGTATTTTATTTTGTTTTTTTTTACCTATATGTCCCACTGCTGGGCTAATCTGGGTAATCTCGCATAAACGCGTTTAAGTCGTCATGCATGCCAGCATTTTCTTGGCCTCCCTCGATAACCACACCCGACTTTCGGAGATCCCTAATGTGGAGAAAAAAACTTTCAACAGAAAATAAAGCAGTCCATTACACTACCTACTTTGTACTGTGAAATAAAGTCATCAGCAAATTGCGAAGTGAACTATGATTTCAAGCTATGATTGGACTGTAAGAAATTGCGAACATTTACTACGAAACTGGTAATCGGTTGCAATTCCCCGAGACTCTGGGAATTGCCTGTATTTGTCACTTTTTATCGCCAATGTAATTGCAAAATGTATCGATTTGTGAGAGGTCAATCTACTGCTGAAAGTAATCACAATTTGGTCAACAGTGATTGATTAGGTGTAGATTAGTTCGTAATTGACATAGCATGAATAAAATCAGCCGTTCTATCCCATTGCTGAGCCACACGCCTCTTCTCTATGGGCTATAATCCACCAAACGGGCCAAGTACGGGTTGGTACTTTTTGGTTCTAGGGCATGATTGGGCCCCCTTAGAGGGCCAAAGCCTGCCGGGGTCGCGGGACTATCAGTTAACCGTGGCTCTGGAACGTAAACAGCTATTGACGGTAACGTAAATTTTAGGCAGTACAAGTCTGACAGTCCCTCCCGTCCTGCCCTGGGTAGGAGGACTCATTCGATGATTTTACCATGTAAAATAAAGGACATGCCGGTTTCCTTACAATGTTTTCTTTCACCGTTTTGAGAACAATGAAGAAACAAATTACACAAAGTATTGCACTATCTACAGCCCTATTTTCACGATCACTAGTTTTTCGTAAGCAAAATGAAATAGATTTTCTGTAAAGTAAATAATCTGATAACAAAAACTTTTAAAAATCTAATAGCTCGTTAAATCTAAGAACTTAAAAGTATTGTGCTTGTGATCTAGTGAGGTGCGTGTATCTGAAGCACGGACGAAGGCTGCGCGCGCGCCGTGTCACTGACACCGCCGGCGTTTGATAGCGGACTTGTTGATAAGCAGAGGCGGGAGCGGGTAGCGAGGTTATGTTATGTAGTTCCTTGTGAGTTTTTGTTGTAGTTGTCTTTTTTCTTCGTGGTGATTATCATCTGATGATTTAATTGAGTTGGCAAAACTCACATTTTCTTGCTTGCCAATTTAAAAGGAAGACCCTGTATAGAGCTAGAAAGTTAAGGTTTTGTACGTGGTATGAAAGCTTTGCTAATCGTAAAACAACTACAGGGACAGGTAAAAATCTTTTTTACTACGATTCTGGCCTTAGTTTAATTCTTTTTATTTTCCATACATCTGCCATCACAATCCTTCCATTTGATCATACCGATTTATCTCTATCACCCTTACTAGAGGTTATCGAACAGAATAGTGTTCCAAACCTTCTTCTTCAACCTTTAGTCACCCAATGCTGAGTGTAGGTCTCTTCCAAATCTTCTCACTTCTGACAGTTTTGAACAAGATCGTCTGTCCACCTAGTCGGTTGTCTCCCTACATTTCTCTTTCCCATTCGTGGTCTCCACTCCAATACTTTCCTGCCCCATCTTCCATCCAGCTTACCTAGTTCTTCCTAGTTCCAAAACTCATACTATATTGTCGTATTGTCGGAAAGAGTAAAATTTATATCATCATCATCTCAGCCTATTGCAGTCCACTGCTAAACATAGGCCTCTTCCAAAAAGCGCCACAGCATACAATCTCCCATTTTTTTCATCCAGCTACTGCCAGCTATACCTTCTTCAAGGACATCGGTCCATCTTCCCAAATAGTTATACATATACTGAAAGAAGATAGAAGATAGATAGATAGATAGAATACAATTTATTATGCACACCTTACAAATTAGTGGTACAGAGTATATCTTATACATAGAAATTAGATAATTATCTAATTTCCTCGGCCAGGAGGTTTTAATTAGAGTGCTTATTACCGTAATCAATAAAAAAGAAAGTACACCTTATAAATCGCCACCTCTCATCAACATAACCGCTACCCAACTATCCCAGCAGACGTCTCCCCAAGCGGGTTCCAGTAACCGGTTTGAGCACACCTTTAACTTATTTGTTGTGTTATGATTTATGTTAATCACTGATGTTGACTCTTCTGTCACTCTGGGAAGTACTGGGTACGCACCGACACTTGAATAGAAAAACTTATTGTAAGAAAAAATAACTGAAATTAAACTTTGTGACTTAGAGGCAAGACTTGTTATTCGAGTAGACCTTATATGGTGTAGGTACTTGAGTCTTGTAAATTTTCATCGCACGATAAGACACCGTGAATTTGGCTTACCGTATTAAAAATTTCCGAAGCAAATCTAGATCTTATTGGTCTAAATAACTCAACGCAAACATTCTGATACCTACTTATTGTCACTATGAATAGAATAGAATAGAATAGAAATAGGAAAAAAAAGAAATAGAAAAATAACTTTGTTTTTCATAGTGTTTGTATGAATGGCAAAGTTATATTTGCGGTTTTTGAAAATGTACTATATCTCAGAAACTGCTAACTGTATCTCATTTAAAACAATTTTCGTTAGAAGTTTTTGTTGAGGTCTCCATTATACCTATATTTTTTTTAGTTTTATCATTCTCTTATTTTAGAAGTTACAGGGGGGGGGACACACATTTTACCACTTTGGAAGTGTCTCTCGCGCAAACTGTTCAGTTTAGAAAAAAATGATCTTAGTAACCTCAATATAATTTTTAAAGACCTATCCCCATAGATAGGCCCCACACGTATGGGTACGGTGAAAATTTTTTTTTTGAATTTCAATCACTAAGTATGGGGGGCATCCCCAAAATTTGTTTTAATTTTATTTTTGTGTGAAAATCCTAATGCGGTTCACATAATACATCTACGTACCCAGTTTCAACAGGATAGCTCTTATACTTTCGACAAAAAGTGGCTGTGACATACGGACGGACAGACAGACAGACATCGCACCCCCAGATCAACAAAGACGTAAGTGCGATTACGTCAATTTTTTTTTTTTGCAGTTTTGGATAGTATAAGTGAAGATACATGTGCTCAATTTTTTCCGTGACATTTTGAGTCAAAATGAGGCTTCTATCCCAAAAAAAAATTTTTTGGCGTCGATTAAGTTCAATATTTTGTCAATTAATAAAGTCGATAAACCAACATAAGAACGTAAAATTTCACTAAAATACACCTAATCCTGCTTAAGTTTTTGTTTCATTAAATAAAGCAACAATGTCATAATTGTATCTCATATTATGCTTTTTAATGCCTAATAAAAAAATGATTTTCTTAAAATAAAACCGATTACATCCCATCACAAATAAAAATAATCAAACAAAAAGAGCCGTATTTTCTTATTTACGGGTGCACTCGCACACATTTTCGAAATAATCATTTTTACGCCTTTTTTCCATTCACGATTTGATCTACTTGGACGGAAGTAATCACGCACTCGTCTCATAAGCAATTCGAAAGGTCTGGGTACTTACCTTTATAATGCATGGAGCTGGAGGAAGAATTGAGCAAAATACACTTGAATATCTTGGGATTATCTAACCTCCGAAGAGAGGGTCAGGATACAATAGTTCTAAATTCGGGCAACATGCTCTTCTAGCGGGAAGGAGAGCGTAAATCGCAGGGTGGTGTTGGATATCTCGTCCACAGGTCCCTCATCAACAACGTTAAGACAGTCGACAGTGTGTCGAGTAGGGTAGCATACCTTATACTCAGAATTACCATCCGGTATTCGCTGAAGGTCATACAGGTTTAAGCACCGACCTCGACACATTCTGATGATGAAGCAGAGGCATTGTATGAGGAGATATCCGAGGCCATACATACCTCGAAATATACTTCACCATTGTTTTGGGTCTATGGGTGGGACTTCAACGCGAAGGTGGGCGCACGGAATGGCGATGAGTTGAGAGTGGAGCCATGTAAGTATTGGCAGCGAAACCTAGGAGGCAGCGGCTGGTCGCCTTCATGGAAAAAGAAGAAATCCATTTAATGAACTCCTATTTCCAGAAGTGGCCATCAAAGAGGTGGACGTGGATAAGCCTCGATGGTACTACCAGAAATGAAATTAACTTCATCATGACGACCAAGAAGCGAATATTCAGTGATATCTCTGTGATCGCCAAGGTAAAAACCGGTAGCGATCACCAAATCGTCACAGGCACATTAAATATTCAATTTGAAGCTTGAAAGGTCTCTTCTGGTGAAGTCCACGCTACGATTTGGTCCTGCCCACATCTAGAACCCCGAAGACTTCCAACTGGAACTACACAATCGCTTCCAATGCCTAACCGAATGCGAAACTATGGACGAGATTAACAATGGGTTGGTGGAAACTGTCCAAGCTGTGCGGTCCAAGTTCTTTAAGACCCTGCGCCATCAAGTTGATCTAACCCAGACCGAGATGAGACTGCAATCTTCAGCTGATATTTCTAAATCAATGCGGCGTGACCTTCGTGCCAATAGTGCGGCACGGATCAAAGAGGCAATCGAGCCGAACCAGGGCTCAAAACAAATTCTTTGCGAAGATTTTTAAGCCTTCGCAAAGAATTTGTTTATTAGGCAAAGCCAAATAACAAAGCTGAAGATTAACGACGGCAGCATCATTTCGACGAAACCATAAATACTGAGAGAGCTTGAGAGGTTATACGGACAGTTATACACATCAACATGACAACCCAATGTCTGTGCAGGTCGAGACGCAAGAGCTAAACTGACTCGACACTACACTGAGGATATCCCGGACATCAGCACTACGCCAGAAGCATGGTACAGGAGTGTGTTTGTTCTTTTCTTCAAAAAGGGTGATAACATCTTGCACTACAGGCCAATCTCACTTCTGAGCCATGTATGTATACAAGCTGTTCTCAAGAGTCATTACGAACCGTCTCAAACGTATGTTTGATGACTTCCAGCCTTCCGAACAAGCCAGTTTCTGAAAAGGTTTTAGTACCATAGACCACATACACATGCTCTGCCAGATTATTTAGAAGACAGAGGAGTACAATCGACCATTATGTCTATCATTTGTGGACTATGAAAAAGCCTTCGATTAATCGAAACCTGGTCAGTATGGCAGTCCCTCCAACGATGTGATATAGACTATAGGTTTATCGAAGTGTTGAAGTGCTTGTATAGAAATGCCACCATGTCCATCCGACTTCAGGAATAGGGCACGAAACCAATTCAATTGCAGAAAGGCGTGAGACATCAGGGAGACGTTATTTCTCCGAAACTGTTCCCGAACGCGTTGGAGGACGTTTTCAAGCTCTTGGAACGGAACGGACTCGGCATCAATATCAATGGTGAATACATCAGTCAATTTCGATTTGCCGACGATAGACTCATCATGTCAGAATCGTTGGAGCACCTCAATGCTATGCTCAGCGACCTAAGTATCGTTTCCCTACAGGTGGACCTTAAAATGAACATGGACAAGACGAAAATCATGTCGAATGTCCATGTGGCACCCGTACCTATTGTTGTTGGGAATGATAATCTCGAAGTTGTAGATATTTACACTTACCTTGGACAGATTGTTCAGTTAGGTAGGTCCAACTTCGACAAAGAGGTCACCCGTAGAATCCAACTCGGATGGGCAGCGTTTGGGAAGCTACGTGATACCATTTCATCGACAATCCTAGTGTAGTCCTCGTAGAACTGACAACCGATGGGGAAGAAAAGTTCTCGAGTGGCGACCACGGACCGGAAGACGCAGCGTAGGCAGGCCTCCCACTAGGTGGACCGACGACATCGTGAGGGTCGCGGGCAACCGATGGATGCAAGTGGCGAATTGTCGTTCGGCGTGGCGGTCTAAGGGGGAGGCCTATGTTCAGCAAAGGACGTCTTCCGACTGATGATGATGTTTAGTAATTGGTATATTTAATAAATAATGTAAGATTTTTGTTGATGCCAGATTTTGAGGTTTTTCTAAGAATTTGTATTTAGAAACCGTTCTTGGTTAAACTTATCAGAAAGATTATAATTCACTGTTAATTTTATTATCTCTTATCAGGTTCTGTTATGAATATTATTATAATAAAGTGCAATTTTATAAAAAACCTTTTTATTACACCACTGAAATATATTTTACCTAGAAACGTAATATTACTTACAGTTATAGTTCAATTAAACATACTGTGAAAAAAGCCCGTATTTATACTTAATACCACATTTTAGTTTTATGTTTTAACAAAAAAAGCTGTAAAAGCGTCATACAATTCGATATGTAAAATAAAATTAAGGCAAAAAGGGCTTAAACAGTACTTAGCTCCTGTATTTTATCATAGTATAGAACTTCGTAACAGACGTAAGCATGAGTAGTTACAGATTAAAAAATATTTAGAAAGCAAAGATTGGAATAAAAGTCATTACGTTTGAGTATTGGTCTTAAATAAATAAGGAAAACGTCTGTAAAACATTTAACATTAAATATTGGCTACCACGATAATTTAAGGTGTTTCGAATATAAACAAAAAAAAAGGTTAATTTTTTTACTATTTTTTGATATATAACAAAAGATCATAGAGTCAAAAACTAAAAAGATACACCTGGTTAAACAGTTTTTTTGCTCCCCTGTAAAGTTAGTGATTTCCACTTACGCCTTTATTGGCCTGGGGGTGCGACATGACGAATCTATAAGGGTTCCGTTTTTGCCATTTGGCTACGGAACCCTAAAAAGGGAGAAAAAATACCGACATTAATGAATACCGAACTTAAGCCGTTCCAAAAACCGGTTGTAGGGCTCATCCTATGTATTTATTGTGCCATGACTTATGGTAATCTCTGCTGTTGACTTTGAAGCCTCGTGGGTGTAATGTTAGGTTCCTGTCAACATTGGAAGAGGTGGAATAACGAAGGTGTTTATTTGATTATTGTGTGATTGTGGCGCCATTTATAATAAGCTAGCAGCCAGCGAATAACCAAACCAGAAATTATGCTATAAGAATTTGATACTGGGATAAAATGTATCCTATGTGTTAATCCAGGTAATAAACATTCCCTACCGGATTCTGTATTAAATGATAGCTACAACCTTGGTATAAAGGTCGCCGGAAGACGCTGGATGCAGGTCGCTTCCAACCAGTATATGTGGAGATCTAAAGGGTAGGCCTATGTTCAGCAGTGGACATGGGCCTGGCATGTGGTCTTATGGCTGAGATGATGATGATGACAACCTTGGAGTCTTCAAGTCAAGAGTGAGTGAGGTAACTTCTAGGCAAGCGAGCTTCACCGTCGACCACATCTTCGCTTACCATCACGCAAGATAATAGTCAAACGGAGGCCTATCGATAAATAAAAAAACCGGCCAAGTGCGAGTTGGACTCGCCCATGAAGGGTTCCGTAGTAGCAAGCATAGATTAGGGATATAATTATTTTGAGATTAGTAACATACACAAACAATAAAAATAACTTTGTTTTTCATAGTGTTTGTAGGAATGGCAAAGTTATATTTGCGGTTTTTGAAAATGTACTATATTTCAAAAACTGCTAACTGTATCTCATCCAAACCAATTTTCGTTGGAAGGTTTTGTTGAGTTCTACATTATATATTTTTTTTAGTTTTATCATTCTCTTATTTTAGAAGTTACAGGGGGGGGACACACATTTTACCACTTTGGAAGTGTCTCTCGTGCAAACTGTTCAGTTTAGAAAAAAATGATCTTAGTAACCTCAATATCATTTTTAAAGACCTATCCATAAATACCCCACACGTATGGGTTTGGTGAAAAAAATTTTTTTTGAGTTTCAAGTCTAAGTATGGGGGGCACCCCCAAAATTTGTTTTGATTTTATTTTTGTGTAAAATCCTAATGCGGTTCACATAATACATCTACCTACCAAGTTTCAACAGGATAAGCTCTTATACTTTCGACAAAAAGTGGCTGTGACATACGGACGGACAGACAGACAGACAGACATGACGAATCTATAAGGGTTCCGTTTTTGCCATTTGGCTACGGAACCCTAAAAAGCGCATTTAATCGTTGTTTCTCAACGCCATCTAATCGATGTGGTGAAACAGGTCACATAACTTCTAACCCTGGCCATAAATGGCATAATTCTTGTCAACAATAAACCATACATCTTGCCATATAAAGCCCATCTTTTGACCTGTCATCAACGTCGCAACTCATCAACACGGAGGTCGGCCATGATGAATAGCATTCAATACAACTTGTATGTCATTCATGTTTGACAGGAGGTGTGTTTGAACATCATCAGTTGTAATGTTTTCGTTGATTACAACTTTTTAAATGTCCTTGCCATTTAACTTGCAAGATTTGAATACAGACAACGTGACAGGAGCGATGGAAAGAGCTATGCTCGGAGTTGCTTTGCGGGATAGAATCCGGAACATGGATATTCGGCGAAGAACCAGAGTCACCGACATAGCTCGTAAAATTTGCAAGTTGAAGTGGCAATGGGCAGGCCACATCGCTCGTAGAACTGACAACCGATGGGGAAGAAAAGTTCTCGAGTGGCGACCACGGACCGTAAGACACAGCGTGGGCGGGCCTCCCACTAGGTGGACTGACGACATCGGGTCGCGGGCAACCGATGGATGCAAGTGGCGAATTGTCGTTCGGCGTGGCGGTCTAAGGGGGAGGCCTATGTTCAGCAGTGGGCGTCTTCCGGCTGATGATGATGATGATGATGAACGTGACAGGTGGTAAATAAAGCTTAGAAAAAATATGATTTGGTCAATTCACGATAACCTATCCGTTCTGCCTATCCATTCGGGGATTACAAGCGTGATGATAATGTAACCAGTAATTCCACTCTGGTGTCCACAACACGCGTGCTCCTCGCCGTATTTAGAACTAAAATCAGTGGAATGGATATAATACTGAACACTTCGCTGGTTGAAAGGGTTAGTTTGGTATTGTTGAATTCATTCACATTGAGTAAACAATAACAAATATCCATAGTGACCCATGTCACTTAAAATATACGTTCCAGGAATATTTTATACTGGGGTCACGGGACTGTCTCACGAGGTAACCGTGACCCTGGACCGTAAAGGGCTATTGAAGGACCACCGTGGATTTTAGTCAGTACAAGTCTGACAGTAACTCGATTGGACTCCTGTTGAAATTATTATGTTTTTAAATGTGTGTACCTGCAAAAACGTAAGTTAATTTTAACAGTGATACGAAAACAAGCTAAATAATAATGCAAACCCACAACCCAACAGTTTGAAGCTACATTGACCAGTAAACCAATTGTACGTCCTCAATTCTCCGGTCGATACTCAAAGAGCTTTCCTGAACGAGCTATTGAGCCATTTTGTTTTGCTAATGTACCCGGTGCCTTTTGTATGTAAAACTATGTTTTCTTGAGCACTGAGCTCAACATAGTTCCTGTAGGATACTTACTTTATACCATAGGTATAAATAGGTATCAATAAATTGCAAGTTTTCAACAAATAATGGATACGTAATTTTCTTTTGGTTAATCAATGCATATTTACAAGGTATAATGCATCAAAATTCGAGAGTGGGGGCTCGTGTCATCAGAAGCAAGTAAAAACTGTACTTGCTTTTTTTTTTTTTTCATGGTAAAATCATCGAATGAGTCCTCCCAGCCCCGGGCAGGGCGGGAGGGACTGTCAGACTTGTACTGACTAAAATCCACGGTGTCCTTCAGTTGCCCTTTATAATAATAATAATTTATTTTTATTTCAGACAATGGTAGTCCATATTACATACAATCAAATTAATATATTCTAAAATAATATTCAAAACCAAATAAATATTCAAATGAAAATTAAATAAAATGTCAACTAATAAATAAACCATTGCGAATTAAACATTAAAATTCGTGAAATAATTAACATGTCAGAATCTAAATAAAATAAAATGTCAAGTAATAAATTGAAAATTGCGAATTAAAATTATTAACATGTCAGAACCAAATAAAAACTAAAATAAAATTAATGTCAACAGGTAAAATGAAATAAAAATTTTAGATAATATACTCGTACAAAAATAAATAAATACAGATTTACCTGCCCCACGCCTGATATACGGGTGCATGTAAGGCCTGCCAATGCTGCATAAAAGGCCCGTCCAACCTGTTGGCCTTTATGTCCCGGGGTCACGGTAATGATATAAGTCCCGCGACCCCGGCAGGCTTTGGCCCTCTAGAGAGGGGGCCCCGTCATTATGCTGACGCTCTTTGAGGCGCGCGTGGAACACAACGCGCCGTCGACCCGGGCATGGTCCATGGTCAGGCTGCGAGTTGCCCTTTACTCGCCGCCCGCATGCCTGCTCCTACGGTGGCCGGAGATCGTCTTGCGACGTCCATCGCCGTGGGCGTCCACCACCGCGGGTGGGGCGGAGGGAGGACATTGTCCTCTCTCTCACGCGGCCCGCCTCCTCCTTCGCGGTTCGCGAGCATTACTGCTTCGCAGAAGGAGGCGACCGCTTCCCACTCCGTCTCGCCCCGCAGCATGGCCGCAACCAATGCCGGGCGCGTACTTGCTTGTGACTTAGTGGCAATTTTAAGTTCGTATCTTCGTCAATTTAGTTTAATGTAATAAAAGAATATATGTATAATAGTTACGTGTAAAATATTTTTGATAATCTAGCAGTGACGAACTAATTGGATTTTTTCAGTCAAATGCCCTTCGGATTCTTTATTTTGATGAGAATCGTCGAGAAAGGGACGACCTCAAAAATCTTATTTACAGAGAAGCATCCATTATGTTCTTTTTTTTTGATTAGTTTGTACTCACCTTTTTATTTGTCTACGTCAATTGTGATGGTGATTGAGACCTAGTCTACGACATAATGAGGTAACCCAAAAGGAGTCTGTTCACTCTAAACTTTCCACAGATTTTAAAAGGAGAGAAACAAATATCAATAAAATAACATCTAGAACTAAAATGTTCTCTCGTATCAAATATCGGACAAATATATTGGGCAATAAACCACGTTACAATAAAATTGTATTGAAATATACGTAAATTGTCTCATAAAGATAAAGATATTACAAGTATTGGAATTTCTAGTCTGATATGAAAAGAAAGGACACAAAACAAGAATCATACTACGAAATGCAAAAGTTTGAGGGGTTGGATGAATGTTAATTATTTTGTTTGAATTATTAGGAATATTGCTAAGTGGCAATTTTAGACCCACTGTAACTCAAGTATCCTAAACCTAATATTACATACAAAAAAAAAACTTTTTCTAAAGAAATTGAGCTTCGCAATAAACCGTTTATAGATTTCATAGAAAAATGGTTTCTAATATAAGTCGTGATAGAAAAAAAAAACGATTGAATTGCGATTATAGATACCATTGCACGATTTTGAATCAGTTCGACTAATCGAATAGCTACTGCAGCTGTAGTCAGTACATTGAAATTGATCGCTCGTGATAATTTCATCTCAGTGTGCTATTTAATAGCAGATGTTATTTAATTAAGCTATCTATCACACAACCAGTCTTACTAGTCTAAAAGCTAAGCTAACTTTGTCAGCTGTGCGAGCTAAGCTAAACTAACTTAGCTTAGCTTCTGGCCTGGGTGTCTAATCTCTAAGCACGAAACCCGTGGTTTCGGCCCTAAGCTATTGTCAAACAGACAGGTGAAGCGTTTTTGTTTGTAATGTATAGAATTGTTTGAAGCCTGTCACATAGACTATCGGACCGCTTTCGCTTTTCTATATGACAGGATTCGGATCGCATTCGCTTCGCCTGTCTGTTTGACAATAGCTTTAGTTATGGACGAACGAATTACCGTGACTCTGGAATGTAAAGGGCTATTGAAGGATACCGTGGATTTTAGTCAGTACAAGTCTGACAATCCTTCTGCCCTGCCCTGGGTGGGAGAGGACTCATAATTGATGATTTTACCAAGCATAAAAAAAAGTTATGGACGTTCTCTATGCCCCGTGACATTGAGCCCGAACTAAGAATGAATGATATTACAATTTGACAGATCGCTCCTTAGAGCCACCACTCATGACTTCCGGAAAATTCTTGGTGCTACATTTTTTTAATGCAATTTGATGTAATGACATAGACACTAGCGCCACGTCAAAATACCTCAGTCGTGGCGGTATTATCCGTCCGCGAATTTGATTTTGACGTTAGTTACATTCGGATATCCGCTTCACCCAGGACGGAGAGGAATCACTTTATGACTTTAAAGACTCGAACAGACACACGCGATTAATCGCGCTGCGACAACGAGCCAAGCTAATTTCCACTCTAAATGTACTGCGAATGGACCGCGACAAGTCGCCCCGCGCGATTTTCGTGTGTGTCTGCTCGAGGCTTAACACTCCACAAAATAGGAGGCATTTCCGCACCCATTGTTTTTTACAAAACACCAAACCCACTTCACTTTAATCCACAATGCAAACACTAAAAAACGCCATACATCACCATAACTTGTCCCAAGACACTTTCGAAATATATCCCTGAGGGTAAAAGTTTCCCTAAATACTCATCTATTGACAAACATCTTAATTTAATTGAAAACCCCCATTTCATAATTGACTTTCCCCCTTCGATCATTTAGTTTGAATTGTGAAGGCGAGGCTCACGTGTCGTGGGGTTGTCACCCGGTAATGTCATTGTCATCAATCGACTATGTGAACTGTCAGATTCGTCGTAGAGTCCATGTCACCAGGTACAATTTTTTTTTGCAATTTGATATCATGACTTAGACACTAGCGCCACGTCTACATTAGTCCATTAGTTGTGCAATTCAAGACGCTACTTGTCAAAAAAACGGCATTGATATTATGTCAAATTTGATACATTTATTTTAGTTTCAATTCTCGAACGGAACAAAATTTTTGAAAGATCTGCAAATAGTTTTTCCGGATCTGTGTTTTTGGGTATGTGAGTTTAAATGTTTGTAAATACACCCAAGACATAGAAGCAATTGCTATTGTGTCAAAGTTTCCGTCTACACACAAGATAGTAGAAGTGTTCAGTCTTTTCACAGTTAATTTTCAGCTGATTTTGTCGAAATTAAAGAAACCTTTATATCCGTAGCAAGATGGTTGCTCTATCTAAGATAGGTAATTATCTTCTTAATGACAATTCGTCGATCTATTTTCGCGTGGTCATTAATGAAACTAACACTGCTGTTATGTTTTTTAAATGTTCTTTGAGGGGTGAAAAAAAAATTTGCTTAGCAGAATTTCCATGGATAATAAACTTAAAAAAAATGTTTACAGCGCCCTTCTGTCAGTTTCATACAAGGATCAAGAGATTCTCACCGTATTCCACAAACTACCTTCTTAACTTCATAATTCCATACTTACAACCCGAAACAAACAATAAATCACCCAGCAAGGAGGTACCGTCACCCAATTAGCCAGCTCACCGTCGTTGACAAACTATGCGTCTCCTAATATCTTGGGAAATTATTCAATAGCACGCCCGGCAGTGAGAATTGAGATAGATTGCTGTTGCTGAGTGCACGGAAGCTGCTGACAGATCATCCGAGACGTTAGGTCTGACTGGGGCTGTGAATGTTGAATGTGTTGGTGTTTGGTTTGTATCCTTGTGTGTACCACCTGAAGATGAATGATGTATCAAAGGTTCTGTAATAATTTTTACCGACTTCAAAAAAAAGGAGGTTATCAATTCGACCCGTATGTATGTAATATTATCAGAACTGCCCAGTTTTCATATATGTAAGTCTATATCAGCGTCTGAACAAATGTGCCAAATTTCATAAGTGTATGTATGTATGTATGTATGTTTTTATGTTTGTACACGCATATCTCCGGAACTACAAGTTCGATTTAAGTAATTCTTTTTTTGTTGTACTAGGTATTGTTCAACTTAGGGTACACTGCAAGTTTCATCAAAATCGGTTCAGTAGTTTTAGAGATATGGATTTTTTTATGTTGTGACGGATTACAAGATTAGTGCATAATATATGTAAGAAAATTTTGTATTTTACAAGAATTTGGGTTGAATATTTAATAAATAAACTAAAAAGGGTAAAATATAAAAAAAATTTCAAAAAAGTAACCGACTTCAAAAACAACAACAAAACAAAAAACCGGTCAAGTGCGAGTTGGACTCGCCCATGAAGGGTTCCGTAGCAGCAAGCATAGATTAGAGATATAATTATATTGAGATTAGTAAGTAATATACACAAACAATAAAAATAACTTTGTTTTTCATAGTATTTGTATGAATGGCAAAGTTATATTTGCGGTTTTTGAAAATGTACTATATCTCAAAAACTGCTAACTGTATCTCATCCAAACCAATTTTCGTTGGTAGTTTTGGTTGAGGTCTACATTATATATTTTTTTTAGTTTTATCATTCTCTTATTTTAGAAGTTACGGGGGGGGGGGACACACTTTTTACCACTTTGGAAGTGTCTCTCGCGCAAACTGTTCAGTTTAGAAAAAAATGATGTTAGTAACCTCAATATCATTTTTAAAGACCTATTCATAGATACCTCACACGTATGGGTTTGGTGAAAATTTTTTTTTTGAGTTTCAATTCTAAGTATGGGGGGCACCCCCAAAATTTGTTTTGTTTTGATTTTTGTGTGAAAATCCTAATGCAGTTCACATAATACATCTTTCTACCAAGTTTCAACAGGATAGCTCTTATACTTTCGACAAAAAGTGGCTGTGACATACACGGACAGACAGACAGACATGACGAATCTATAAGGGTTCCGTTTTTGCCATTTGGCTACGGAACCCTATAAAGGGTGAAATAACCTAATTAATAACTTCTTTCGGAAGTCGGTGGCTAAAAATCAATGAAATAATAAACACATCCGAAAGAAGTTATTAATTAGGTTATTTCACCCTTTTTTGTTTTGTTGTTGTTTTTGAAGTCGGTTACTTTTTTGAAAAAGTTTTTGCCGATTGAAAAAGAGTGTCCATGGAGTTTATTGCCCATTCTTCTCCATAAAGATCTACGCATTGGAACGGGCACCTACGGTCCTTTCACAGTTATTATGTCTTGTGTCTGGATCTATAGCTTTTGTCAAATCAAAAGTGTCTGTAACTGGCTTACTTTAAATAAATTGTTTTGAATCTTTCTGGATTGCCTCGTCCAGCTTATCGGCAGAAGAAGAAGTACTAAAATATTCTGTTAAACTATCCAAAAACCCTCGCAACGTAATATAATATAAATAATAATATAATAATAATATTCCACAACTATCACACAACTCCATCTAGTCCCAAGCTAAGCAGAGCTTGTGATAAGGGTACTAGACAACTGATAAACATACTTATATATTTCTAAATACATACATATTATAGATAAATTACACCCAGACACAGAACAAATGATCGTGCTCATCACACAACATTTGTCCTGGGTGGGAATCGAACCCACGACCTCCGGCATAGCAGTCAGGGTCACTAACCACTAGACCAACAGGCCAGTCAACATAAATAAATATCCCATCCCCTCATACTACATAGTTCCATATCCGACTATAGTAAGTGTTAATGCTATCCCACGGGATTCGAACCCCGTTACAACGTTAATGACATATTCACTGGGTACGGGGATGCATAGCAATTTAGATTACGGCTGTAGAACATGCGGACACTTTACAGAGGAAAACAGAAGATCCAAAAGACTTCGTGATCATCCTTTTGATAACTTAGAAATACTAAAAACCGAGAAAACAGTGAACGAACTGCCTGTCTGCAGTTCGTTCACTGTTTTGACAAAAGTCCAAAGACCCATGGAGTACTGCAGTATAAACTTTTTATAGAACTTGTTTACTATAGAAATGTCAAAAATATAGTTGACAGTGATGTTTTTGGAGTAAGTGCGTGCGGCGGAATTTATGTTGTAATTATTATTTTACATGTATCAATTCACGTCGCAATAACTTGAAAGACATTTATATCGGTTTAAACCTTTTGCAATTCATCTATATAGTGTCGATACGTGCAAGTTGAGTGATTTCAGTGCTGTTATTGATGCAAACGGATCGCCTGAAAGTGGTGCGAATTCATGTTTTAGTTATTGTATATGATTTGTGTGGAAATGTCGGTAAAGGAGAACGCAGTTTAGTACTTGTGATATAAGGTATGAAATATTTATGATATGTGTCATAGATACGTGTAAAAAATGAACTAGTTCACTGAACTGAGTTGGTGCCGGATTGGCGTCGTTACCGGGGGAGACCTAGAAAACGCTGGCGTGACGATCTAGACGCATTTATGAGAGATTGGCCGGAGAAAGCCGCACAAAGGGAAGAGTTGAGACCCGCAGTGGTGGACGCCCACGGCGACAGACGTCGTAAGACGATCTCCCGCCACCGTAGGCGCGGGCATGCGGGCGGCGAGTAAAGGGCAACTCGCTGCCCAACCATGGACCATGCCCGGGTCGACGGCGCGTTGTGTTCCACGCGTGCCTCAAAGAGTGTCAGCATGATGACGGGGTCCCCCTCTAGAGGGCCAAAGCCTGCCGGGGTCGCGGGACTTATCTCATTACCGTGACCCCGGATCACAAAGGGCTGTTGAAGGACACCGTGGATTTTAGTCAGTACGAGTCTGACAGTCCCCTCCCGCCCTGCCCGCGGACTCATTTGATGATTTTACCTCGCTAAAAAAAAAGTAGGTTATTATAAACACTTTTACACGTCGTCTTTTTACAAACTAGATGGGGCTGGTGTTTCGTACCTGACCACTCTGAGAAGAAACAGCCGAAACAAACTCAGAGGTCACAGTCTCTTTTAAAGTCCAGACATTATATTGGTAGTCATACGAGAGCCATGTAGGTTAGTCTCTGAAATGGTCTTTTGAAGAAAGAACCACACAGTTTTGAGTGGACCTCGACCTGTGCAGTCAGTGCAAGCATTTGTCAGTTTTCGTGTAGCTCGACTTATAACTCAAGGAGCTCAACGAACGTCAAATCATTTATTTCAATTAGGCCCTTAAAGAGGCATTTTTGAACGTCGGATATTAAAATGTAACCGCCTTCAAAAACAACCACAAAAAAGGGTAAAATAACCTACAAAATAACTTTTCTTTCAGAAGTCGGTGCCTTTGTTTTTTTTCATTTCATTGTTTTTTTGCCACCGACTTCTGAAAGAAAAGTTATTTTGTAGGTTATTTTACCCTTTTTTGTGGTTGTTTTTGAAGGCGGTTACATTTTTTTTAAAAAAGTTTTTTATTTTACTCTTTTTAGTTTAAATATTCAACTCAAGTTCTTGTCAAATAAATCATTATCTCTCAAGTGCACAATAAGCTAATAAAATTCCCTATCTCAAAAACTACTGAACCGATTTTGATGAAACTTGCAGTATTCCGTAAGTTAAACAATACTTAGTACAACAAAAAAAGAATTACTTAAATCGGACTTGTAGTTCCAGAGATATGCGAACACAAACTAAATCAGTCGATGCCTTCTCCAAGCCGTTGAGGAGTTGTACCTTCCATCATCAGCTCATCCACCTGAGATGATGATTATCAGATGCAAATACTTGAACAGCTTTAGAATATATATGAAAATGGTACTATGTGCCTATAAAATTTGAAGGTTGCCCTCGATTTCCCTGGGATTCCATCATCAGATCCTGACCTGATGATCATGGGACCAATTGGAAAGTATACCCTTTCAAACAAAAGAAAAATTTTCCAAATCGGTCCAGGCGTCTTCGAGAAATCGGGGAACGAACCTCCTCCTTTTTTTGAAGTCGGTTAAAAATTAAAGGAAATTGTATGGGATGGGATTGAATCTACACCCATTCGCAAGGGTAGGTTCGTACGAGTATGAAGAAGAATGGGTCTCTAATTTAGTTGGCTTTAAAAGTATAATCTAATATACAGGGTGATTGGAAGATGAGTGCAAAGCTTTGGAGCGAATATAGTACAGATAATTTAGAACCATTTAAGCCATGATTGTCTTAAACAAAGTCTTACCATTTTTTTTAAATCTAATTTTTAAGTTTTATTTCGGAAATTTCCAAAATTTTATCTAAACTGCTTATTTATGGCCTAATTGAATAATAAATGAATTCATTTTTATTTTATTTAATTAAAGTAATGTGTAAACAATCCAGCAAAACATGTTTTAGGTTTGTGTGTCATTAGACATTTGTTTTACAGACATTTAATGTTCAGGAAAAATGTAAAAGTTCATCAAAACTTTTTTTAAACCGTACTAAAGAAATAAACGGAGGGTGCTACTTTTGTTCAAACCTTTTTAAAGACATGCTTGATAATCTCACTTTCTTTTGAGGTATCGTTTACGCGGATATCTTACAAACTATTGAAATTAGGACCTACAAACCAATTTTAAAGAGAAATTTTAAATTTTAGGCAGCCTACCAAAAACAAAATTTTTGCTTAAAAGAATAATTCTCTGTCACCGTATGGGCTGGAATAATTACCAGAACGTTGATGGGGCCCCACTTCCTACCGGATCCTTTGAATGGTGAAAATTATTTGAAATTTCTGCAAATCGATTTACCATTGCTGATAGAGGAATCATGTGCCTCGATCTTCAAAAGAGACCGAACAGTATTTTTTCAACAAGACGGCTGCCCAGCACATTGGACCTTAAACGGTGTTCATTGCTTTCCTGACAGCTGGATCGGCAGGGATGGACCCATCCCTTGGCCGGCTCGCTCACCATTTCTGACCCCGATGGACTTTTTCGTGTGGGGCCGGGCCAAAGAACTGGTGTATACGAATGAAGAAATAAATACTAGAGAAGAGAATTGATAGATAAAATTAATTCAGCGTTTGAAACAATGAAGCAGGAAATGATGTTGAAAATAACAACTACAAAAGTTAGAAGACGGAGCCGTGCTTGTATTAGAAATCACGGCCGTCATTTTGAACATGAAAAATAAATAATTTTGATTGTAATGTCTGTTTTGATTAGTCTTCTTAAAATAAAAAAATCTCCCTTTAATTGGTTTGTAAGTCCTAATTACAATAATTGATATGATAACCGCGTAAACGAAACCTCAAAAGAAAGTGAGATTATCAAGCATGTCTTTAAAAAGGTTTGAACAAAAGAAGCACCCTTCGTTTTTTTATTATTATGGTTTAAAAAACGTATTGCCAAAAATTTAAATTTTTTTCTTAACGTTAAATGTCTGTAAAGAAAATGTTTAAAGACACACAAGCCTAAAACATGTTTTACTGGATGGCTTACATATTACTGTAATAAAATAAAATAAAAATGAATTCATTTATCATTCAATTTGGCCATAAATAAGCAGTTTACATAAAATTTTGGGAATTTCTGAAAAATAACTAAAAAATTATGTTAAAAAAAAAATTGGTAAGACTTCGTCTAAGACAATCATGGCTTAAATGGTTCTAAATTGTCTGTACTATCTTCACCTTAAAGCTTTGCACCCATCTTCCAATCACCCTGTATAAAATTCTCGTGTCAAAGTTTTCGTTGCCATACTCCTCCGAAACTGCTTGACCGATTTTGATGAAATTTTTTGTGCTTATCCGGTATCTATGAGAATCGGCCAACATCTATTTTTCATCCCCCTAAATGTTAGGGGTAGTCCACCCCAAATTTTTTTTTTAGACAAAATTTTTAATTTATGGCAAAACAACGTTTGCCGGGTCAGCTAGTTTAATAATATATATTTTAAAATGGAGGTTTGTATGTGTAACAGTGTAATTGCAACATATCACAACACAACTTTGTATATCTCATCCCATCAGAACCCGGACTTCGTTCAAAAGTGAATTCTAAAGCACTTTTCTCATTCGCAACACGCTTGCAAATTCAATTTGAAATACTTGCGCGATAAATACGTCTATTTACGCGAACAACCCCTTTGCTCCCCCTTTAATCCCCAGTAACTGGTGTTACCGATAATGCGATCCCCTGGGGATAAAAAGACGCCGTTTTTGATATTTTGCACACCTGACTTCAATGGGGGTGAAGGGATGAAGTGGGGGTGATTTTGTTCCGATACAGTAAGCGTACTGTTGTGTGTGAGATTCATTTTTTGCTTGGATAGGCTTTGTTTTGGTCAAGACTGGGGGTGAAATGGGTTGTTAGGTAAATAGTGCAGTGATCTGGGTTTTAGAAGAAATAGCGTGGGTGTCTTTTTTCTGGGGATAAGTAATGTGACGATTTTTTTTTATGTAAAATGGGTTTGCTCTTGACCTTAGTCTAGGTCAGGAATGACTAAGACAAGGTCGACGATGGAGCGAGCTTACCCAGAAGAAGCCTGTTCACTCTAACTTTGAAGAGATTAGGGTTGTATGCGTTCGGAAACAGACGCAGGCAGAGAGTTCCACTCCTTCGCTGTCCGCATTATAAAAGACGTTTGGAAACGCTTAGTGCGAATTGGTGGTATAGCAATAAGGTAAGGATGGTAAGTTTGCCGTGCGTCTATTAGATGTGCGATGATACTCATAGAAAGGGGCTGGTGGAATGTTGTATAGCGAAATAGGGTGAATCGGGATAAAACTGAAAGCTGCAGTACTGTTAACAAATACTTTTATGATCTACAAGTATGTGAGTTTAAATGTTTGTTATCTACAGGAGCAATTCTTGGTGTAGGGCAAATTATAATTTCTAAAAGAAAATCACCCCTGTGTCCCTATTCCAACCTAGTTTTTTGGTGTTGAGATGATGATGAATTAACAATGTTACTAATGATTTGTTTTCTGTTTGTTCCAGGTATGTCTAAAGAAAAACGGTAACTTTGAAACTACTAAGTATGAAGTCGCGTAAGTAAAAACAACTAATCTTTAGAAATAATTATTGACAGTAACTTTTTTTCTGGCTAATGAATATTCTAACCAAATGAAATCATCAATCATCTGTAATCAAACAGAAAATACCTATACTGATAATATTGCTAGCCTGCATCATTCTACTGCTAGTCAAAGGTGTCTCCCCTTATTTTATCGTTATAAAATCATCCAATGAGTCCTCTCACCGGGGCGGGACGGGAGGGACTTTCAGACTCGTACCAGCTCGTCCTGCCATCTTCTATGAGGTTTGTTTTAATCCACTAATTATCTTCCATAATAAAATTCTCAGTAGTCGCATTTTCAAAGGATCACCTCGGCCTGTCGTTATCTATTGCTGTATAAGCTTCTACGAAGTAGCTATTATATGGGACCGTCTGTAAAAGTAACCGTGACCCTGGAACGCAAAGGGCAACTAAAGGAACAGGATGGGTTTTAGTCAGTAAGAGTCTGACTCACTTTTGCTTTATTGCAGGAAGAATAATATTATACTAAACTTAAAAAATGCTGTAAAACGTTCCGCCTTCAGCACTAGAGCTGAAGGCGGAACGTTTTACAGCATTTTTCAGTTATCTTTCAATGCTATTTTACATTCAACATTAACACACCGCCTTTCCTCCTTGAAGGTAGGCATAAACTATCTACTCAAAGCTACCAAGACATCTAAGTTTAATTTTAAACAAAGAGGTTACATAATAAAACACATATCCGTTGATACCACCCAACTTTTAACTATTGCACAGCCGTAAAACTTCCGGGACATCACGATAAATCCGGGATACGAACCCGGGTGCATTTTAGTGACATATCTCAAGCTGTCCTGTGTTGCCAATTAACACGGTACATAAAGTTTACTACCAAAACAGAAGCCGGACAAAGCTTTGTCATTGTACTCACTATTTACTACTATCCGGTGACTTAAAATACACTTAAACTACTTCCTTGAAGACTATAGAACTTTCATGAAAAGACATAATTTTTAGGTTCTGTATCTTTTTTTTTACTCCTGGTAAAATCATCAAATAAGTCCTCCAACTATGGGCGGAGCAGGAGGAACTGTCAGACTTGTACTGACTAAAATCCACGATGATCTTCCAAAGCCCTATTCCAGGGTCTCGGTCACTGAGACAGTCCCGCGACCCCGGCAGGCCTTGGCCCTCTAAGAGCCTATGCACACCGCATTTATTAAATGCTTCATTAACGCGCGTTTGTAGCCATACAGACGCAATACAAACGCGCGTTTGACGCTTTGTATCGCGACAACAAACTGCTCTGTTTGACAAAAGCGTCGACGCGCGTTTTAGAAACGCGCGTCGACGGCGCGTTTAAAAAACGTGGTGTGCATAGGATATATGAGGGCCCCGTCAGATTGTTGACAGCACTTTGAGGCGCGCGTGGATGACGACGCGCCGTCAACCGGGGCATGATTGGACGGCGAGTCACCCATTACAGGTACAGAACCTAGGGCATGAGGATGGCGATCCTCATGCCCTAGGTTCTGTACCTAAAGAGTAAAACGGGCTAAAAACCGGGTGCGTCTCATTTCATGTAAAGTTATTTGATATAAGTATTTTCATTTCAATAACGTTCACATGATATTATCAACGTGAGAAATACCAACGATTGATATAATTTCTTTACACATAATGTTTGTGTTACTCTAAAACTCATTTCATATAATTTTATTTGATATAACGTTTATTTAAGCCAAAATCATTATGATAACGTATGAAACATATAATTTAACGTTTAAACCATTTTCTTTGATGAATTTGGCTTATCCTTTGGACTTTGATTGTTTGCCTTCACGAATGCTATTGTTATTAGAAAAATGTAGTATCCAAGAGCGAGCGAAGCGAGCTCGGGACTTGGGGCACCCCGACGCGGACAGGTTAGGTTTGAAGGGGTTACTTTTGAGGGTTCCGTACGTCCAAATACAAAAACGGAACCCTTATAGGATCACTCGTGTGTCCGTCTGTCTGTCGCTTACAGTCAATTATCTCCGAATCTACTGGACCGATTAGGTTGAAATTTGGTACACATATCAATTCCTGTGACCCAAGCACAGAGGTGTGACGTGAATAGATGAAATCTGTATGTGGGAGGTAATTTTTGGGGGGGAAGGGGAAAATGAAAAAAAAAGTTTTGAAAACTGCATCGTGTGACATATCAAATGAAATGTCTTGTTGAGACAATCTTAAATGTATTTTTTTTGTAATTTTAAAATAAATAGTTTCCAAGTTATTCAAGAAAATAGACGAAATTTGACCATTCCCCCTACCCCCTTATCTCCGAAACTACTGAACCTAAAATTTTGAAAAAAATACAGTAATTAGTTTTCTACTTATAGATTATAGGAAAACCTATAAGAAGTCCATATCTGTATATGGGAGGTAATTTTTGGGGGGGGGGGGAGGGGAAAATTTTTAAAAATTTTTGAAAACTGCATCGTTTTTTCATATCAAATGAAAGGTATTGTTGAGACAAACTTAAAAGTATTTTTTTTGTAATTTTAAAATAAATAGTTTCCAAGTTATTCAAGAAAATAGACGAAATGTGACCATCCCCCCTTATCTCCGAAACTACCGAAACTATAATATTTTTTTTTTTAAATACAGAAATTAGTTTTCTACTTATAGATTATAGGAAAACCTATAAGAAGTCCATGATATTAAAATAACATGGTAAATCACTCAATATTGTGCGTACCGATTTGGGTTAGATTTAAAAAAAAAACGTGATAGGTAACATCGTACGGAACCCTCTTCACGCGAGTCCAACTCGCACTTGGCCGGTTTTTTTTTACGTTAGGTTACTTTAAACCTTGCACGCAGAAATAGTTCGCGTAGTTAGAATGCTTCGCGGGGCTCCGTCTAGCATTCATGGTAAGTATTACTATTACTAGGTACATCAGAGTTAGAATACTTACCAGGAAGAAAAAAAAAATTAGACCAAATAAGTTTTATGTCTTTTGAGTGGTATACAAAACGATTTTATATTCATTGATTGTTATGATTATAGAAATTAGTCATTATAAAATTATGTCAATCGTTTATTATATTAAGAGATCGTTATATCAAATAAAATTATTTATTCAGTTGTTATCTCTTTTAAATATTAGAGATTTTGTAGTTATATCATATATTACTTACCCCTAACAACCCTATTACTAAGATTCCACTGTCCGCCTCTGTCTTGCCTCAGCTGATGCCCACAGCATCACCACCCCTCTTTAACCACCGTCTCCAAGATTCCATATATACCTATCTGTATCTGATTTCTTCAAAATCTGTCTAGGGGTTTAGGCGTGAAAACTCACTTACGCGAGTGACAAAACATGGGTGAATATCCTTTTGAATGCGTAATATACAATATATGACATAAATTACTACATTGTATGTTTATTTAATGCCATCTGTGTGGTCTGATCTTATGACCTAGCTTGTCAGTTGCCCTTATCATTTGAATGTGTGGTCTATGTAGGTACCAAAATAAACTAACCTAATTCATCATTCTTATAATAAATCGCAATAATTATGATAGCTAATTGACGTTTAAATACATGACAGTAGATAGATAATATCGATAACTCAAAATTTTGAAAACATTCGTGGTAATAGTCAATAAGTACTTTCATTGTAAGGATTGTATTTCGGTGCAAGGAGTGGAATTCCCGGCCAAGGTTTTGTTTCTTGATAGCTATAACTTTGGGGTCATGTCAAGGGTGAATAAGTTACTCTAAATCAATGAATATTTACAAAGATATAACGCATCAAAATTCGAGAGTTGAGGCTCGTGACATCACAAGTAAGTAAACACTGCTTGTGACGTATTCTGAATTTTAACAGCGTCGTATCTTCGTCAATTTTGATTTATGTAACATACGCAAAAATACGTGTCAAACATTTTTCTAAACACTGACTGCCGGATTAATTAAATTTTTTCAGTCAAATACTATTCAGGGCTCGAACGAAACTATTTTTCAGCACCACTTGGATTGGAGCAAATCCAAGTGACCCACTGACCTGTTCAGTGACATGACTGTGGTGGCTGTCCATCCATCAGCATTAGTTCTGCCTTCCCTCTAGATATAGGAGGCTTATTGATGCTGACACTGATCTCCGACACCGAGGGGTTGATATACGATTTATGTATGTATGGGGGATATTGCGTAGAATCGGAATCTATTACACTCGAGAGCAATGAATCCGGGTCACTTAAAGAATGTTAAAAATCTCGGAAACTAAAAATGATAGGTTAATGCAATAAATTGTATTTAATAGACAATGTAATACTCCTTAAATGAAAATAAAAAAAATATGAGTCACCATACATTTTATTAACACAAAATTACATAAAGAAAAAAACTGCTGATCTCTCCTTAAAACAAAAATAGGAAACATGAAATTTTTGAACTTTATTACGATTTTCTTGAATTTTAATACTTCGTATTGCCTCCTCGTGCTTCCATTACTGCGTTTACGCGGTTTGGCATGCTGTACACCAAGTTCCTTATACGATTTTGGGGAATATTCTCCCATTCCTCTGTGAGAGCAATTTTGAGCTCACGAAGCGTGATTGGGGGAGGGTTTCGTTGTTTTACGCATCTGCCTAGCTCGTCCCAAGCATGCTCGATCGGGTTGATATCCGGGCTGCGCGCTGGTCACTCCATACGAGTAATGTTCATCTCTTGAAGGTAGTCATTCACAATCCTACCTGTATGAGGTCTGGCATTGTCATGCATAAATATAGCATCCTCACCTAAATTGACCATAAATGGACCAACGTGATCATTGAAAGAATGACTGCGTTCATGCTCTTTCTCCAGATTAATTTATTTTCCGACAGGTTATATGAATTCATATAATTGTATATTTTTTTTACTTTTGACTTAGTTAAGTCATTTTAGTTTTATTTTATGTATATTTTGTGTTTTTTTATGTCTGTGTTTGTTTTATATTAATCTTCATTTTCTAATTTTTTTTTTAAACCGTTTTAGTTTATCTTTTGTGCCTTCTAGTCACGGTTGGGATGTAATTTCGAATTGATGTATGATGTGAATGTTCTATTAAATTGTATAATATCTTGGTTCTTCTAACCGTACAGACAGATGTGTTGCTGGGGAGTTTGTTCCGCCACTTCTTCTTCCCAGCCAAAACACTAGGAAGTGTCGAAGGGGGGGCGCTTTGGGGGACTGTCTTATGTAAAAAAAATGACCTTCAAAAAGTGCTGATAAATCAGCCTAATTTGAATAAATGACTTTTGATTTTGATTTTTGATTTTGATTGAGGATTTCTTCCACATATCTTACGCTAGTTAAAGAGCCGTTTTCTATGATCACCAGCTCTGTGCGACTTTCAGAAGAAATTCCGGCCCACACAAGTACAGACCCACCACCGTAGGCTACTTTTTCTTCGATGCATGCTTGCTTGAATCTTTCCCCTGGTCTTCGATACACTGTGTCTTCCATCGTGCTTGTAGAGCATAAATTTTGATTCGTCGGAGAACATAACTTTTGACCAATCTTCAATACTCCAATTTACGTGGCTCTGGGCATATCTTAGTCTTGAAATACGATGCCCACGCTCCAGTTTAGGGCCGTTTGCAGGTCTAAGGGGTTTTAAGTTAGATTCAGCAAGCCGACGTCTTACTGTCCATGCACTTGGGTTACTTCCTCCGAGGCGTCGAAACTGATTGGTGAGTTCAGTTCCTGTGAGAAAGCGATTTCGAAGCATGGTGTTCACCAAGTATCGGTCTTCTCGTGCTGTGGTACACCTGGTTCTGCCCGTTCCTGGTCTGCGTAGGTTAGAACCAGTTTCTTCGTAACGTCGGAGAACTCTTTGTACTGTTGACAGCGACACACCGACAGTCCTGGCTGTATCGCGCTGACTCCGGCCGGTTTCCAGCATTGTATGTATTCTGGTGCATTCTTCAGGCGTAAGCGACATAATTTCAGCTTGAATAATGAATATAGAGCACTATCAACGTGGTTTATGTACCCACATAAATGACAGATTACAAACAAAAGCAAAACCAAATGCTGTAATTTCGTAGTTCCATCTTCGAAAGTGGCCCTTTTTCAAATTTGATTTTTTTATGATATAACTTTACAATAACTAAGAAGTTTTAATACCTTCATTTAAGGAGTATTACATTGTCTATTAAATACAATTTATTGCATTAACCTAGCATTTTTAGTTTCCGAGATTTTTAGGATTCTTTAAGTGACCCGGATTCATTGCTCTCGAGTGTATTATGAATCTGAAGAGTTTGTTTGGTTGGTTGAACGCGCTTATCTCAGAAACTACTGGTTCGAATTGAAAAAATCTTTGTGTGTTGGATAGTCCATTTATCGAGGAAGGCTAAAGGCTATATAACATCACGGTATGACCAATAGTAACTGAGTAGCGGGTGAAATCGTGGACAAAATCTAGTGCAGATTATTAACATTTTTATTTGATCATGTGTGTATGATTGTGTGACTGCATGTTTGATGGAGTGGTCATGTCAGTTGCTTCGAACGTGTGATATGCCTGTAATGGTCCCACTGCTGGGATACAGGCCTCAATTAATGCACTATCCAACACGAAAATAAGTTTTCAACAATACTATTGTCAAACAGACGGGCGAAGCGAACGCGAAGCGAAGCGTTTTTGTTTGTAATGTATGGAATTGTTGTCTGTCATATAGACTATCGGACCGCTTTCGCTTTTCTATATGACAGGATTCGGATCGCATTCGCTTCGCCTGTCTGTTTGACAATAGCTTATATTCGAACCAGTAGTTCTGGAGATTAACGCTCACAGCCAAACAAATTCTTCAGCTTTATAATAACAGTATAGGACTATAGGTACCTACCAAGTTACTAATTTACTATCTCCAAAAACTTCCACAGAAATAAATAATGCACAAACATCTCAAGTCTAAAGTCCCCTTCACACAACTCATTCCGGGTCGGGACTGTTTGTTGCGGCGTGACCTTTACACCGCGATATCCCGGGATTACGGGATCATTCCGAACTTGTGGACGAGTCGGCGACGTCTGTCGGACCATGTATTAGAACTTATGTATTATATTATGTTTATGTAGATTTTAGAGGATCTGTGGTTGAATGTGACTACTGGAGTGTGTGTAGTTCAGTTGTTTCGGCACTGTCTGGGGCTCTTTGGTCGTTTGATCCCGCTCAGGCGGGACCCACGGGTCCAAACGACCTAATGCGTTTTTGAATTAATCGTTTGGACCCGCTTTCAAAATTTAAGATTTGTACTAACAAGTATAAATGTTTTCTTGATTCAAAACCGGTAATTATGTAACTTTGATTTTTTAACCGAATTCAAAAAAAGGAGGAGGTTCTCAATTCGACGGTATGTTTTTTTGTGTTTGTTTTGCGATTACTCCACCAATTGAGGACCGATTTTCAAAATTCTTTTTTAGTTCGCAAGGAGACACTTCTGAAGTAGTCCCATTGTCCCATAGTCACCAAGTCAGGATCTGATCATTGGATCCTGGAGAAATCGAGGGCAACCCTCTAATTTTATGGGCCCACACATCGTTTTTCGCAAAAAGTTCTTTATTCAAGTACTGTTGCGTCATTCCAAGGCTGGAACAACTATTCTCCCAGTAATTTCTGGTCTTTTAATCCCAATGCTTGCTCTTGCAATCAATCTTGCCCAGAAGCAAATATAAGACTTAAAATTGAGCCAGTTCAACCAGAAGGAACTGTTAAAAGTAAAACCTATTTAACGCCTCATTCCGATTCCGAACTGGATGTAGACAATCCTGATAGGTATATGTAAAGAGTATTCACCTATCCATTTGAGTGACCTAGACAATCGCTGCTTAACCATTTAGCAACGAGCCCCACATCTCTAGGTCCATAATACATATTTGGCTTCCTGCTAGCACACTCTACTATTTCGCCACGCTACTTCTACATGCACATCGTGTGCGGTGGCTCTAACAGAGCCATAACTCTGCCAGTGCTCGTAACTCGCACCGTAGGGACAGACTATATTTAGTTAATAGCTGATGGCATAACATCACGCCTGTAATCCCTGAGAGTTAAGCAGAGGTATATCTAAGGGAGCTTGCGAGGATGCGACGCGATTCGACCGATTCCAACCACAAGTGAAAATCTACCTTACCACTACGGCATATGACATAAAATGCGCGGTTGTATACGGGTAGATGAAAAACAAAACACCAACGCGGCAACGCCACGTCGACATCAAGACAATCGAATTGTATCATTATATCGTAGTAGCAAGGTTGATTTTCATTTGTAATCAATCATCATCAAAATCGGTTCACTTCACAGAAATATTAAAAACAGGAGAAGTGGCAAGGGGGCGTGTCGGTGAAGCCGTGGTGTTGAGCGTTTCGCTCAGCTATTGACTTGTACTACTTTGTTCTTGTTTTCCTATATTACTCCGACTGTATTGTTTTTGCATTAAATACATTGCTCTTTTACAACCACCTCAGTCAATCACCGAGTGACTTGACAAACAATTAAATGTAAAACTGACATAACGATACCTCACCAAACCTTAATGTCGCATGGTGCGTCCGTTGTATTTGAGCGGGAGAGTCGTATCCGCCCCCCGTGTCGCGACAACACACAATGATAATTCGCTCCTCCCACCGAATAATATCGTAATCGATAAATTCAAATTTTACAGGAAAAATAAAACAGTGTTTTTTTACGATTATTGCAAAAATTGTTCAACCTAAGAGAATGATTTATATATCAAATGAAAGTTAATTTTTTATAGAATCATTCTAAATAAACGTATTTAATTTTTATTATATTAGGACCAAGTTATTAAAGAAAATATATTTTACTGGATACGTTAGAAAAACATTATTTCGCAACAAAACATAACGATATTATTCGCGTAGAAACAAAAAGACAGCGTGCACAATAATAGTGTACTACAATGTTATTCGTTAAACAAAGACATCCAAACATAAACGGTAATAGACTGTAACTGGGATTTTCGCCTATATAATATATATTATATGTTAAGTTATTGTTTTAATACTATTTTATTCTTCAATTGCCTGTTAAGTAATATCCATTATTAGAAATATAACTTTCAATAAATCTATGGGTTTCTGATAAAAGAAAACTCATCATCATCATCATCAGCCGGAAGACGTCAACTGTTGAACATAGGCCCTTAGACCGCCACGCCGAACGACAATTCGCCACTTGCATCCATCGGTTGCCCGCGACCCTCAAGATGTATTCGGACCACCTAGTGAGGGGCCTGCCTACGCTGCGTCTTGCGGCCCGTGGTCGCCACTCGAGAACTTTTCTTCCCCATGGGTCGTCAGTTCTACGAGCGATGTGGCCTGCCCATTGCCAGTTCAACTTGCAATTTGTATGAGCTACGTCGGTGACTCTGGTTCTTCGCCGAATATCCATGTTGACGATTTTATCCCGCAAAGAAACTCCGAGCATAGCTCTTTCCATTGCTCGTTGAGTGACTCTTAGTCTCTCTAAAAGGCCAGCAGTCAAAGATCACGTTTCAGAGCCATATGTCATTACTGGCAACACACACTGGTTAAACACCCTTGTTTTGAGACACTGTGGGGTTCTCGATAAGAAGATATCACGTAGCTTCCCAAACGCTGCCCATCCGAGTTGGATTCTTCGGGCGACCTCTTTGTCGAAGTTGGACCTACGTAACTGAACAATCTGTCCAAGGTAACAACGAGGTCTACAACTTAGAGAGTATCATTCCCAACAACAACCGGTACGGGTGCGACATGGACATTCGACATGATTTTCTATATACTGAGGTCACTGTGCATAGCATTAAGGTGCTCCAACGATTCTGCCATGATGACTATATCATCGGAAAAACGAAGGTGAGTGATGTATTTGCAATTGATGTTGATGCCGAGTCCGTTCCATTCCAAGAGCTTGAAAACGTCCTCCAACGCGTTCGTGAACAGTTTTGGAGTAATAACGTGTCCTTTTCTCATGCCTTTCTGCAATTGGATTGGTTTCGTGTTTTATTCCTGAAGTCGGATGTGCATGGTGGCGTTTCTATACAAACACTTCAACACTTCGATATACCTATAGTCGATATGACATCGTTGGAGGGACTGCAATACTGCCCAGGTTTCGATTGAATCGAAGGCTTTTTCATAGTCCACAAATGCTAAACATAATGGCCGATTATACTCCTCTGTCTTCTGTATAATCTGGCGGATCGTGTGTATGTGGTCTATGGTACTAAAACATTTTCGGAAACCGGCTTGTTCGGGAGGCTAGGATTCATCAAACCTGTGTTTGAGACGTTTCGTAATGACTCTTGAGAACAGCTTGTTTACATGGCTGAGAAGTGAGATTGGCCTGTAGTTCTTCAACAAGGTGTTGTCACCCTTTTTGAAGAAAAGAACAACCACACTCCCGTGCCATGCTTTTGGCGTAGTACCTTCGAGTATGATGGAATTAAATAACTTCTGCAGGAATAAAAGTACCGATTTCCACCCGCTCTCAGAAGTTCTGTTGTGATTCCGTCTTTACCCGGCGCCTTGTTATTCTTGCGCTGTTTAAAAGCCATTCTAATCTCGTACAGACTGATATCCGGGATATCCTCGGTGTAGTGTCGAGTCAGTTTAGCTCTTGCGTCTTGAGCTGTACCGACACTGGGTTATCGTGTTGATGTGTATAACTGTTCGTAAAATCTCTCAAGCTCTCTCAGAATCTGCGGTTTCGTCGAAATGATGCTGCCGTCGTTAATCTTCAGCTTTTTCATTTGGCTTTGCCCAATAGACGAATTCTTTGCGAAGACTTTAGAGCCCTGGTTCCGGTCGATTGCCTCTTTGATCCGTGCCGCACTATAGGCACGCAGGTCACGTCGCATTGATTTAGAGATTCGTTTATTGAGTTTGTCATATTCCGACATATCAGCTGAAGATTGCAGCCTCGTCTCTTGTCCGGTTTTGCAACTTGATGGTTCCGTTCGAGAGCTTTTGAGGCTTATTGCGGCGCGGGGTCTTAAAGAACTTGGACAGTTTCCACCAACCCATTGTTAATCTCGTCCACAGTTTCGCATTCGGTTAGGCACTGGAAGCGATTGTGCAGTTCGAGTTGAAAGTCTTCGGGGTTCTGGATGTGGGCAGGACCAGGTCGGAGCGTGGACTTCACCAGACGAGACCTTTCAAGCTTCACATTGATGTTCAATGTGCCTCTGACGATCCGGTGATCGCTACCGGTTTTTACCTTGGCGATCACAGAGACATCACTGAATATTCGCTTCTTGGTCGTCATGATGAAGTCAATCTCGTTTCTGGTAGTACCAGGGCTCATCCACGTCCACCTCCTAGATAGCCGCTGAATGAATTTCTTCCTTTTCCATGAAGTCGACCAGTCGCTGGCCCCTATGGTTTCGCTGCCCATACCCAAATGGCCCCACTCTCAACTCATCGCCATTCCGTGCGCCCACCTTCGCGTTGAAGTCCCCCATAACAACGGTGGAGTATGTTTCGGAGGTATGTATGGCCTCGGATATCTCCTCATACAATGCCTCTACTTCATCATCAGAATGTGTCGAGGTCGGCGCATATACCTGTATGACCTTCAACGAATACCGGTTGGTTATTCTGAGTATAAGGTATGCTACCCTACTCGACACACTGTCGACTTCCATAACATTGTTGATGAGGGACCTGCGGACGAGAAATCCAACACCACCCTGGGATTTACGGTCTCCTTCCCGGTAGAAGAGCATATTGGCCGGAATCTAGAACTATCGTATACTGACCGTCTCTTCAGATTTCAGATAATTCCAAGATATCCCAGCGCATTTTGCTCAATTCTTCCTCCAGATCGATAATCTTCTCATTAATAGATAATACAGCAATCGTAGATTGAGTGTAGATATCACCTCGGTAAACTATTGCAAAAGTAATTGCTATTTTTTTTTAATATTTAATTAAATAGTAACCAGCATTACCATATTTTTGAAATAAAATCTCTACAGAAATAGTATTGTTAAAAAACTTTACTATAAAACGAGTTTGCTGTTCTTACTCGAATAATATCGTTATCGTAACATATTGAAATTCTTATTAGCAGTGTTATCCGTAATCACTAGAAGCGATGTTATTCAGGTAAATAATTACAATAAATCTATAACGGAATATTAGGGCTATGGTTATTATAAAAACACTAATTTGTAATGTACTCATAGGAAAAATGTGAAAAAAATTGACAAAGTGTAAGAGATTACCTACATGATGAATATGCAATAAAACGCAAAGTATCGTTTTATCACATTACGATATTATTCGGTGGGAGGAGCGAATTGTTTGTGTGAGTAAATTATACGGAAAAAGTACGCTGTAGTGTAAAGAATTAGGTTTATATTTAAATAACTGAGTTATCGATGGCGCGTGCGTGCAATTGTTCGTAGTATTGTTTTGACAGAATTGTGTGCGCAATATTAGCGTTATGGACCCCGGGGCAATTGTGGCTTCACTGGATTTCTATACATTTTGAATTCCACGCCATATCTCCTTCTTTAATATATCTATGGTTCACTTAGTCATAAGTTATGAGGTAACAAACTTTAAAAAGAAATATAGTCGAATTGAGAACCTCGTCCTTGTTTTGAAATCGCTCAAAAAACATCATATCACATGCACATAACACATTACTACTAACAAACTAGTTCCAAGTATTGAATACACGAGTAAGCAACATACAAACAATATTGTACCAACTTGAAGCAACTTACCTCGTGCTTTGACAAACGCTTATTAGCTTATAACATGTAACTTAGTTCACAACTTACAACTTAGCGGAACCCGTAATGGTAATTAAATATTTAGGTACGAATTTGTGCTGGGTAATTATTTATATACACAAATAACTAATCAGTTATTTAGTTTACAAGGGGATTTAGTTCAAATGAATCCTTACTAATGTTATAAATGTGAGAGTTTTGGATGTTTGTAAGGGTGTTTCCTCACCAGGAGCATTCGTGTAATATATGACGGGCGGGACTGCCTGGGGTCGTAACCGTGACCCTGGAACGTAAAGGGCTATTCAAGGATTACCGTGGATTTCAGTCGGTACTAGTCTAACAGTTAAAGTGTGGGAGGCCTCATTTGATGATTTTAAAACATAAAATAACGGTGCTCTCTCGCTGTTAATAGTTAAATACAAAATTATTTAATCAATTTAGTTCTATGAAAAATAAAATAGTTAAGTCGTCCGAATACAGTTAAACATTAATTGTTATTCGTATTCCATGAATCGTTATTTTAATTTAACGTTTTTCCAATAACGTTATCTACACGATACAATTAAAAAAAAAACGAGATGAAATACGCAAAATAATTTAAAAAAAAAAAACAAAACAAAATAATAATACTAAACGAAGCAGAAAATATAAACAAAATGCGAGATAAGACGAACGACGTTCTCTTAATAACTCTGAAACTTTGCTAATTTTATGACAGAACAAATGCTATTCCACCTAATTTGATTGCACATTTATCTGATGTATCTTCTCGACTAAATTACTTGCAATCTTATTTTTGTTGTTGTAAAAATAAGAATATTAGACTCAATTTTATTTTATGTGATTTCTCTATCTACAATCGTAATTTGCCTAGCGTTATTCCAACTATGTTGGGGTGGACCTATCCAGTCTAATTCAACTAGATGTCTGTACTTTTATAGGTCCTTACCCCATACTTACCCATGGCTTAGATCGGGTTATGGTCGAGAATTATTAACTGTAGTACACGGAGATAATACAGCTTCTAATTAATTAAAGAATTTTTGGAATCGTATCAGGAGTTCCGAAGAAGCACATCCAAAATCGTAACTTTCGCTTGAACTATGACTTAGCCCGTACCAAGCCAAGCCACAGAATATTTAATAGTACTATAGGGCCAAGCAATGCCCATAGAAACGTTTATTTATCCCGAATCAGACACTTTACTTCGCTTTACCGAAGTAGTACTTTCTGAAGTAATAATACTTTTGACAGATGCTAAGTAACGACTATTTATCTCGGCCTAACACTTGCTATGATGCTCTTTTTACTTCAGTTTGGTTCATCATCTTCATCATCAGTCGAAAGACAGCCGATGCTGAACAAAGGCCTCCCATAACCACTTCGCCGAACGAAAATCTGCCACTTGCATGCATCGATTGCCAGCGACTTTCACGATCGCGATGTCTTTAACCACCCTAGCTCCCTTTGCTGTAAAATAATCTTACATTTATAATATGTTTACAATCTACATTCATAAAATTTTACAATATATTCAATAATAAGATTACAGGCATTACAAAAAAAAAACTGCAATGAAAGTGTCATAAAATCGATGGAAAAGCAATCGATTCGCGAGCAGGAAGGGTCCAACAAAAGGGAGCTGAAACTACCCTCATTAAGACAAGTATTCTCAGTATTGTACAATGAAATGAATTTCGCTCTACAGTGTAAACGCTTTTCAGCTTCCATTGTCTTTAACTTGGAATATGCTATTGAGGATAAGACTATGCTGATGAGGAAAAAAAAAGGTACAAAAGTTGGGTACTCTTAAACCTACTTTTTTTTTTGAAGTTTTGGCAATGAGCCATAACATTACATTATATTACTCTAAGAATAGTTGACACGTAAATAAATAAGTTTATAAATCGGCTCTCAAATATCTCATCGAAGATAAGGATGATGTAAAACCTAGTCAATTTATTGTTATACTTGTAAAATACAATTTCTATTTATACCATACATAATGTTAGGGATCCACATCCAAAGCTTACTAACTGAAATTTTAAACAAGGCTCCGCTGTCTGTGTCTGTCACAGGATCGTTTATCTTGGATTTTCACACTGATTTTAACTGAGTGTGTATTACTACGCCCGATATATCGTCAAATAGAAATGTAACTATGTTCAAGTCTTAGATTCGTATTTCGTTCGATTCGCCTTTTGTTCAAACTTACTTTCTATTCCATCCTTCTCTATTCTAAGTCTTGGAGCAACTATACCTACTTTATTATTTCTGAGCGCTGTTTGCATAAGTTTTATGAAAACGCTTGCAATAAAGAGCCTCCCGGACTTCTTATTGAGCCATTTCTTTAATATCGGACACTTTCAAATTTAAATCTTTGCCGAGTTTATCTTGGGATGACGAAAATATTTGGCTTTGGTATTATAAGTAGGTGAGGTAGGGCTTTTGGGCTTTTCCAGGTGTATTTCTGAGGATTTAAGAGGTATTATCTTTCTGTTGTTAGTATTGAGAGTGTAAATAATAGGTTTTTCGTTTTGTGATAAGAATAATTTCGGCGCAATTGTCAAAAGTATTCTTTAAAAATCGTAAGCATCATAAAAAAATTGTTGCCATGGAAGAAAAGTTGAAAGTTGATAATATTTTACACACAAGTTCTCGCTGTGCACATATATAGAAAAAATATGATAATTGGATAAAGATATGGATGGATGAATATTTTTACTTACGCCAAAACTACTGAATGGATTCGAATAAAGAGGTATTTGTGATAGGCAAGTTAGGATGACCTAACTAAAAAATATCCCATGTGAATGAATCCAGGTTATGAAACCTGGATTCATTCACATGGGATATTTTTTATCCCGCATCAGTCGAAGCCCCGATTATAAATTAGTTTGAAATATACTGTTTGCTTTTTACTGCATTAAAAGAAAAAGTTATTTTATTTACTGACATAAACATGATTTCCAATTTACGTGTGAGTTATATTTAATTTCGGCCTTATACGCTCCATTTGGTTCACAAAAAACCCTTTCAAATATTTATTTGAAACTATTCACGGACACGTAGAAAATAGAAGAAAAATTCACTTTATATCCAAATAGTAAGTTCGTAGTTTTTGTGAAATTGAAAGGAACCTTCGTAAATGCCACTCAGCTGTCTAAACCTAATTTATTTTTAAGAAAATAACTACGTCTAACATATTTTTCGATTTTACTTTGACGTTTCAATATTTGACAGTTGCTGTCAAAACTTTTTTTTATCGTTGGCTGGGAACTAGCACTGTATTACTGGCAAGTTTTTCACTATTTTAAATAGGTATCGAATTTGTTACTATGGTTTCGAATTTTCGATGAATTAAGTTCTTTTTTTATTTTATTTGAATAAAGAACTTGTTTCAAATCAAGGTTGTTTTTATGGAACGATAGAAGGCAGTTTATTTAGGTATTTATTACCAACAGAATTCTCCAATTATTTTTTCAGAGAAACAGTACTATTTTTAAACTCTGCTTTTCTGTTGCCTAGTTTCAACCAATGTTTGCGTTCCAAAAATAAAATATTTTTCATAACCACATCAAATATTTACCGAAAACTAAAGTAAACAGACATGATTACTGATTTAGTAACAAAAATAAAATAAAATATAGTGATGTTTACTGTTAGTAACATAATCAACATGTTTGGAGATAGGTACTCCTAATCAAAAACTCCATAGCGAATCAGTTTGGCAGAATTTGTTGCTCAGATTTGGAGTTTATTTGTATTATTGTGGTTCAAGTTGGTAGATTATTGCAGGAGAAATACTGTATTTTAAAATAGAAATGGTGTTTTCTAGAAGAGAATAATCTAGAAACAGGTATCAATAAATTTCATACTTTAAGCAACACTTTATTAGTAACAATCCGCTGTGAGATATTATATTGGTAAGTTTTGCAAGAGACAGAAATGTTTCTTACAGGAAGCATAATATCATTAGGTAAATATTTTTATTGAATTAATTCGATTCCCAATTTAATTAATTAGCTCAAAGTCGCTCAGCGAGCTATGGAGAGGGCTATGCTCGGTGTTTCTCTACGTGATCGAATCCGAAATGAGGAGATCCGTAGACGAACTAAAGTCACCGATATTATAGCCCACCGGATTAGCAAGCTGAAGTGGCAATGGGCAGGCCATATTGCTCGCAGAGCAGATGGCCGATGGGGTCGAAAAGTGCTAGAGTGGAGACCGCGGACTAGCAAGCGCAGCGTAGGACGTCCACCAACGAGGTGGACAGACGACCTTGTAAAGGTCGCCGGAAGACGCTGGATGCAGGTCGCTTCCAACCGGTATATGTGGAGATCTAAAGGGGAGGCCTATGTTCAGCAGTGGACGTCCTATGGCTGAGATGATGATGATGAATTCGATTCCTGGAAAAGATTAAAATAATAGGAAAATCTCACAGACACTATCTTGTATATTAATAAATTTATCATCACAACTTGCATTTAATCATTAATTTTTGGTGTGGAGCAAAAGCTTGCTACCCCTTTTAACAAAAATAACGCGTCCGTGCGTGGTATATTATGAAACGATTTTAATTTATATTTAACAATAAACAAACACAAGAAACCATTTTTATTTAACAATAATTTCGCGTTTAATCACTGAGTCGTCTGATGGTAGGCGAAAATGTGGTCGACGGTGAGGCCCGGTATCCACCAAAGCGGAGAGAAGAGGAGATGTGTTTGAATAACCAATCAGATTGCCACAGAAGCTTAGCGGAGAGATGTGGATTTCTGATTGGTTATTCAAACACATCTCCTCTCGTCTCTGCTTTGGTGGATTCCAGGCCTGAAGCATGCTTTTCTAGAAGCAACCTATTTACTCTTGACTTGAAGACCCCAAGGTGATAGTTACCTGGAAACACTTAAAACTTAGAATGAAATATGATAAAATTTCTGACACTGAGTGTCACAATAACAGTAAATCGCCAATTTCGTATAACTTCCACCACACAATCTCAACTGTATCATAACATTGTTTTCGGACACCCATCCCGAGTTTGAAAAGAACCCTCAAAATGAACAGTACAGTCTTCCGGACCCGACCCTTGTTCAGCGGCCATCTTTGATTTGTAATTGTAATTTATTGTTTTATTGTAAATATTGAATTTACGCCTTAATAACGAGTTTTCAATATTCATCGGATTTGATTTGACTCACTGATTTGTTAAGCTTCAGTTGTTATGTGAATCTGTTTATGTATTTAATCAGAATTTATGTATTTCTTGTTTTGAAGTCATGTCTTTCTTGGGTTCAAGTGATGTTTGATGAAAAAATATTAAACTAAATGAGATATCGAGCTCAAATGAGTTTCAGCTAGATATCTCTGTCGCATGCCATGTGCCATGACAACTTTGGGCTAAAATAGCGCAAAACTGGTGCCCTGACACAGTAAGGCGAGGTCGCGGCAGGCCACGAAGAAGATGGCGGGACGAACTGGATAGGTCCTGTCATAACTGGAAGGTGTATGCTCAGGTTCGCAAAAGGTGGAAGGATAGGGTGACTTTTGTGAGGCTTCCGGCGACTGGGATCGCAATAAACTGACACCGCGGTCCCAGTCGCCGGATGCATTTAATTTTAATATTTGTACTCCGTCGACTGGTACCGATCCATAAATTGAACCAGAACGGTACAGTCAGACGAAAAATGTCTATGGAAATTGTCTTGTTCAATACAAACCAGGAAAGTAATAGGCTAGCATACGTTCAAAGTGGTCTGTATTAAAATTATTCTCGGCAGGAATAGGTTACCTGAAATTGTCTTGTATCGACTCAGAAATATTTAAATAAATACCACTTTGAACGTATGCTAGCCTAGCACTTTTGCTGGTTAGTCAACGAAAAAGGCAAATTCATACTTAGAATTATTTAAATAAAGACCTAACCTGAACTCTTTGCTGCACTTTCTTTTTGGACAATTGGGATTTTGTTCTCCTAAAAACTCCCCACTGGCGACAAACGGGAAAAATATTTCCGTTAGTCACCAGTGAGACAATAAGAAGCTAACAAAAAAGTACTAGGGTAGCATGAGTTCAAGATGGGTCTTTATTTAAATAATTCTAAGTAGAAAGTTTCCTGAAATTGTCTTTTTCATTGACTTACCAGCAAAAGTACTAGGCTAGCATAAGTTCAAAGTGGTATTTATTTTAATATTTCTGGGTCGGTACAAGACAATTTCAGGTAAACTATTCTTACCGAAAATTATTTTAATACATACCACTTTGAACCTATGTTAGCCTATTACTTTTCCTGGTTTATATTGAACAAGACAATTTCCATAGACTTTTTCGTCTGACTGTACCGTTCAGGCATGAACAATAGATTTTTTTATTCATTTATGAATCGGTCCCAGTCGACGGAATACAAATATTAAAATTACATGCATCCGGCAACTGGGACCGCGACATTGATTAATTTCCCTAATTTCATGTATCTATTTCTTGTCAGTATCAAAATTTTTAAGCAGCATTATGAAAAGTTGAAATATTTATGTTGTTATCCCTTACAAAGTGCTCTAAGAACGGCCAAGTAGCTCTCTTCTAAAGAACCTACTTGCTTTGACTTCAAGACCTCTTGGCGCGCACTTTATCTTAAATCGTTACAGTAAGCACAAAGATAAGGCCTTTAAAGAAAATACAAAAAAAAAAAAAACTGTTTCAACAAATAACAAATGTAGGTCTTGGGTTCTAAATAAATCATTCTTGTCAGATGAGACCAATGGTAACAACCAACTTACGAGTTACAGGTCATAGATTCGAAATTCATCACCATTGCAGGCCCCTTAAAATAGTGAAGGAAACTGTCGATGAATAATAAATATCTGCCATCTTGCATTATAGCCCACTTCCTTTCATATAGGACTGTGTCCCAGTTGCGGGAACACGATACGATTATTTATTGATTTATTTATTTATGCTAAACACATTGAACTCTCATTTAAATTCCACCTTTTTAACAAAGCATTAGTCCATTTGCATATCAGCAAAAAAAAACACGAGACTAACAATACTGGCAGAATTCTGTGTGTCTCCCACTAGTAACAGGTGCCCAAATGTAGGGTAATACGAAGTAATCGCCGCCCGTTGCCCCCCTTCCTCTGCAAATAAACTTGAGCCCAAATTAAAGGATGCCTGATGTCATTCGTAAAACAAATCCTCCGTAAAAAAGAATAGAATAAAACTGGCCAAGTGTGTCGACCCACGTTTAGAGAAGGGTTCCGCAGTTGATTTTAGGTACGTAGTAACTGTTACTTTTGTCAATGGTAAAAATAATTTCGTAAGTATTGTATTGCATTTTTTGATAAATGAAAGGAAACATAAAGATGATTTTTGAGGAAAGAAAAATTCAGTTGCAAGTGGGATTTGAACCCGCGTCTTCTGGATAAGTGCTCCAGACTCCTTAACCAACCAGAAATGGAATAGAAAATTTCAGCTTGCAGGTGTAGATTGCAATGGCCTAGTTGGTTAAGGCGTCTGGAGAACTTATCCAGAAGACGCGGGTTCGAATCCCACTTGCAAAAGAGATTTTTCTTTCCTCAAAAATCATCTTTACGATGCGCGTCGCATGCGTTACAGCATTTAAAAATAATTAAATGGAAACATTTCTTTTTTCTTTAAATTATATGTCTTCTAACGATAAAATGGACACAACACCACGGATTACTTTAAAGTTACACGCTTGTGTTCTTCTCTTGTTTATATTTACATCATTTTAAACTTCCATCGATATAGTGCCAATAGCACGGTAATATATTATCTATTAGTATTACCGTGCCAATAGTCTCCGAGTAAATTGGCACAATTCGAGCTGGCATGCGGAAATTATAGTTTACAAAGGATCTGTTTTTGTCACCTGACCGCGGAACCCAAAAAGGCAAGGAAGAAATAATTAAAACCCCACAGGCGGTCTGATGTACCCCACCAGTCGCGGTGAAATTTTTTTAATTAGGATTTTTAATGATTACAGCGAAATGCTTGTGAAGTCGAATTTTTGATCGTAAAATGTGATGTTATTAAATACTTACGCTGTGATATTAAATTTCTGTGGTGGCTCCACAACTGGATTCGTGGGTTGATTAATGTCTCGTTAAATGGGGAAAAATGCATTCATAATTTCACATGCGAGTGCGACTGGTGGGGTGCGTCCGTGTTTTTTGTCGAGCATGGTTTATCTTGGATGCATACATACATACATACATGAAATCACATTGTTTTCCCATCGAGATAAGCAGAAACTACATACATAACACCACTAACTTAGGTCTTTACATACGTCTGTAAATTATTCTTATTCAAGATGTATAGTAGTACATTTTATTGCCACGTTACTACCGTACCAAAGATTACAAACACGAAAGTAAGTTATCCATCATCTGTCGGTCCTGACTTACGTCTTTTTACACATTTTAATGACTAAACACATGGATCTACTACCTGGTAGAAAATTTATCCTACACTCTAGTAGGATAAATTTTCTACCAGGTGGTACATTTCTATTGGATAAAGCCTCCTGCAGACACACGCGATTAATCGCGCGGGGCGACATGTCGCGGTCCATTCGCAGTATTTTTAGAGTGGAAATTAGCTTGGCTCGTTGTCGCAGCGCGATTAATCGCGTGTGTCTGCAGGAGGCTTAACTTGCGATGGAATTCAGGCGGAGCTACGGGCTATAACTAGTTTGAAATATTCAGAAAATATATTGTGAAACTATCAAAACATGTTTTGTAAAAAAAAAAAAACAAAATTATAACTAGGAAAAATGCCACAGAAAGTCCTATAACACTAACTTAGAGTGCAGTTTGACGAATGAACTGCTGTTCTGCGTGCCACGTGTTCGATCCCCGCACGGAACAGATATTTGTATGATCTGCAAATAGTTTGTTCCGGGTCTGGGTGTTTGTGTATGTGAATTTCTATGTTTGTAAACGCACCCACGACACGGGAAAAATTTGGATAAAGCTTTAAAAAAACGACATCAAAATGATATAAACAGAACATGCGCCACACAATTAAAAACAAACTCTAATAATTTAATTGAATCATAAAACAAAACCAACCAGCTTTTTACTACTGAACACCAAAGAACTACAATAATTACCAAGAAATTAATAAAAAGCAACACAATTGTTTCCTACGCTAGACAGTTACAACATTTATAACTTTTACGAGCCATAACTTTGTTCATACAAGCTATAAACTGTTAGTAATTGGCCATAATTGGTACAATCATGGCATTATGACCATGCCACCCAACTATTATTTTGATGTTCAACAAGATTCCGTTATGTCAGTAAATGTTTTTTCATACATATGAATTCACTTCTTGTCAGGAGAGAGCAGTGTAGGCGTTGAGCTCCTTGTGTCATGAGCATAGGTCAGAATTAGGTAGCGTTATTCATGTAAGTAGGTACTTACACTGATTTTAAAAAAAAACAACTATAGGTCAAGGTGAGATTTTGCATTTGGATGTTTGAATAATTCTAACTAAAGCTCGTCAGGTAGGCTGAACCTAGAAAAACCGGCCAAGTGCGAGTTGGACTCGCCCATGAAGGATTCCGTAGTAGCAAGCATAGATTAGGGATATAATTGTATTGAGATTAGTAAGTAATATACACAAATCATAAAAATAACTTTGTTTTTCATAGTGTTTGTATGAATGGCAAAGTTATATTTGCGGTTTTTGAAAATGTAGTTACCTATATCTCAAAAACTGCTAACTGTATCTCATCTAAACCAATTTTTGTTGGAAGTTTTTGTTGAGGTCTACATTATATTGTTTTTTAGTTATCTCTTATTTTAGAAGTTACAGGGGGGGGGGACACATTTTACCACTTTGGAAGTGTCTCTCGCGCAAACTGTTCAGTTAAGAAAAAAATGACATTAGTAACCTCAATATCATTTTTAAAGACCTATCCATAGATACGTATGGGTTTGGTGAAAAAAAAAATTGAGTTTGAATTCTAAGTATGGGGGGTACCCCCAAAATTTGTTTTTTTTTTTAATTTTTGTGTGAAAATCCTAATGCGGTTCACATAATCCATCTAATACCAAGTTTCAGCAGGATAGCTCAAATACTTTCGAAGAAAAGTGGCTGTGACATACGGACGGACAGACAGACAGACATGACGAATCTATAAGGGAATCGTTTTTTGCCATTTGGCTACGGAACCCTAAAAAGGGTACTGATTCTCACAGAATTACTTTTTTGTAGAATAATTTTCGACCTAAACGTAGGCGAAGACTTGGGCTAAAGCTAGTTCTTAATATATTAGAGAAAGTAGAGAAACCTGTCCTTTCGATACCCTTACTCAAAAAATGTAGGCTCAACTATCAAACTCTCTTAAAAAGATTTCAATCAAGAATGAATTGATACTCTGACCGTATCTTTGAACTCTTTGAAAACTATATAAAATAGGGTCGCGTGAAGAGTGAAGGACTATTAAATGAATGAACGAACGAAATGAATGATACTGCCATCAGGGCGATTAACATAACGTAGTAGTATTTATTATATCGATTCTTTATGAATGAATGTTTGAAGATCCAATATGTTAAAAATATATTCGCTTCAATTTATTTTTACAAAGTAAGTAAATAAGGAAACAAATAAAAAGAAAATTGGTGAATTGACCTAGAGACGCAACTATGCGATGGGGTCTACACTCTGCTTTGTCAATTTATATAGAAACCAATTCATTAAACAGCTGGAACACCTAAAATCCGACAAAAAATGATGCTTGATGATTAGATACATTATTTTTGTTGATTAAAAAAATATCAAAAAAGTAACTAAACTAAGAAGATAAAGAACTTTGTCTTCTCTGGGATTCAAACCCGCAGTCGAACTTCTTAGAAGGCCAACACTTATACCTTTAAGCCATTCAGATAGCGGAGATCGCGGCACAATGGAAAATATTGTGCGGGCATATCTTTTTCCAGTCTGGGAACAATACGGAAAAACGTCGGCTTGTAGTTCGAACATAATCCTGTGCGATATTTATTACGAAAAAATAAAGAAAAGCTAAGAGCTCATACCTGGAGGACACAGTAGAGCATACGGTGCAAGACTGCCCAGCTTGGGCAGAGCACCGACGTGTCCTCACGGCGGCGATAGGCGGAGACCTCTCGCGCCCGGCATTGGTTGCGGCCATGCTGCGGGGCGAGACGGAGTGGGAAGCGGTCGCCTCCTTCTGCGAAGCAGTTATGCTCGCGAAGGAGGAGGCGGGCCGCGTGAGAGAGAGGACAGTGTCCTCCCTCCGCCCCAACCGCAGTGGTGGACGCCCACGGCGACGGACGTCGCAAGACAATCTCCGGCCACCGTAGGCGCGGGCATGCGGGCGGCGAGTAAAGGGCAACTCGCTGCCCGACCATGGACCATGCCCGGGTCGACGGCGCGTTGTGTTCCACGCGCGCCTCAAAGAGCGTCAGCAAGATGACGGGGCCCCCTCTAGAGGGCCAAAGCCTGCCGGGGTCGCGGGACTTATCTCATTACCGTGACCCCGGAACATAAAGGGCTATCGAAGGACACCGTGGATTTTAGTCAGTACAAGTCTGACAGTCCCTCCCGCCCTGCCCGGGGTGGGAGGACTCATTTGATGATTTTACCACGATAAAAAAAAAAAAGAGCTCATACCTATATTATAACGTCAGGCCTGTTGGTCTAGTGGTTAGTGACCTTGACTGCTATGCCGGAGGTCGTGGGTTCGATTCCCACTCAGTACAAATGTTTGTGTGATGAGTACGATCATTTGTTCTGTCTCTGGGTGTAATTTATCTATAATAATAATATGTATGTATTTAGAAATATATGTATAAGTATAAACACTGTTTTAAACATTCACGGTTTGTCTCTAAATTTTAAAACTCAAACAAAAATATAATCACGGAAGATATCCCGTAAGTGATATTTTAAATTTATGTATAAGTATGTTTATCAGTTGTCTAGTACCCATAAAACAAGCTCTGCTTAGCTTGGGACTAGATGGTGTTGTGTGATAGTTGTGGAATATTAAAAAACGAAACGAGAGCGAGACCAAAGAGAAAAACCGGCCAAGTGCGAGTTGGACTCGCCCATGAAGGGTTCCGTAGCAGCAAGCATAGATTAGAGATATAATTATATTGAGATTAGTAAGTAATATACACAAACAATAAAAATAACTTTGTTTTTCATAGTATTTGTATGAATGGCAAAGTTATATTTGCGGTTTTTGAAAATGTGCTATATCTCAAAAACTGCTAACTGTATCTCATCCAAACCAATTTTCGTTGGTAGTTTTGGTTGAGGTCTACATTATATATTTTTTTTAGTTTTATCATTCTCTTATTTTAGAAGTTACGGGGGGGGGGGACACACTTTTTACCACTTTGGAAGTGTCTCTCGCGCAAACTGTTCAGTTTAGAAAAAAATTATGTTAGTAACCTCAATATCATTTTTAAAGACCTATTCATAGATACCCCACACGTATGGGTTTGGTGAAAATTTTTTTTTTGAGTTTCAATTCTAAGTATGGGGGGCACCCCCAAAATTTGTTTTGTTTTGATTTTTGTGTGAAAATCCTAATGCGGTTCACATAATACATCTTTCTACCAAGTTTCAACAGGATACCTCTTATACTTTCGACAAAAAGTGGCTGTGACATACACGGACAGACAGACAGACAGACAGACATGACGAATCTATAAGGGTTCCGTTTTTGCCATTTGGCTACGGAACCCTAAAAACACAGATCTTCAAGAAACCATCAACAAAATTAGCAAAGCAAGTAAACAAAAATATAGTGTTACCAGTTCATAAATTGCAAAAGGTTGCCAGCGTAGCCCACGCACCGCACTTTGGATTCAACGTCCGTATATCTACGAGACATTGATTCGAATTTATCACAGCTTGTATTTAATTTATGAATCATTGGGAAACTGGACTGAGATGCTAGGTTTTGCACGCGGCTTCATCTGTGTTTGAAGTCTTAAATTGGCTTTACATCATGCCTGTGATTCCTGAAGGTACACAGAAGTATACCTAGTACAACCATATTTTGCCAGTTATGTTTTAATCCCATGTTATATTAACGATGCTCTTGCATTGCCCCCACAAAACCAGACTCCGTGGTGTGGTGAACTGGTGGTGACATAATATTTCAAATGATAAAAAATACAGTAACGCTTTGCCCAGCATGGGGCTAGAACCCAAAACCGTTTAATCATGCGATCACTGGACCAATTGGCAGTTGGAACTTGGACATCATCTCACGAATATGCTACGAGAATAGTAAGTAACCTATATCTCATCCTTGGAGCAGTGGTGGCCCAGTGGTATCGGCCCCGACTTACGAGTTGCAGGTCGTGGGTTCAAACCCAGCCTGGCGCATTACTTTGCGTAATTTATTTCATCACCACTGCTCTCAAAACGGTGAAGGAAAACATCGTGAGGAAACCGGCATGTCCTAGAACCACCAAATTCGAAGACATGTGACATCTACCAACCCGCACTGGGCCCGCGTGGTGGGTTATAGCCCACTCACTCTCACAGAGAGGAGGTCTGTGTCCCAACAGTGGGAACATTGAAGGCTGATGATGATGATCTTATCCTAGTCATCGATCAAGGAAATGAAGAACGGAAAAACTCGTCGTATTCCCTGTGGGCCACATAGAGTTGTCAGCAACTGATATGGAACTCCTATAGAGTCAAATGCCTACCGTGGTCGCGCGACTGTCTTAACAGAGCGCGATGCCCTAGAACGCAAAAGGCATGTGAAGGAACAGGGTGGTTCTTAGTCACTAAGAGTCTGGCGGTGAAAATCTGTTCAGCAGTTAAAGTGTAATAATTTAACAGACAGACGTACAGAGTAACTTTCGAGTTTATAACATTAGTATAGGTTCGAAAACTGGACTGTATGCAAAAAGTTCGCCATTAACTTTGAGCACGATTCGAAACTGGAGATGCTACGGAATAACAATGCTTTGAATTTGTTCCCGACTTATTTCTATTGGCGGTCAAGGAATTCTGGATTTATCTGTACTGCCTTTTATGGGTGTCAGGTCCCTTTTTACCCGATAACGACAAACCCAAGTTCGTAGTTGACTGCAAACAGAAGCAGCAAACAATCTATCGGTTTAAGAGCCCCAACATTTCTGGGACTGTCTATGCAGAATACCGTGGCCCTTTTTTGGAGGGACTGTCAGACTTGTACTGACTAAAATCCACGGTGATCCTTCAATAGCCCTTTACATTCCAGGGTCACAATTTCCTGATGAGACAGTCCCGCGACCCCGGCAGGCTTTGGCCCTCTAAGGGGGGCACATATTGCTGAAAGCTCTTTGAGGGGCGCGTGGAACACGACGCGCCATATACCGGGAAACGAAAGAACCGGGTGGACTTTTCAGTCAAGGAGAGTCTGACAGTCCTTTACACTCCACTCAGGGTGGGAGGACTCATTTGATGATTATACCACGTGTAAAAAAAGCAACTAATACCTACGTACATTTACGTTGAGACCCTAAGAATTACTACATCAACGCGTAGCTGTAATATCAACGAGTAACAGGTCCTCCCTAGTGCTGTAAAATATATCACAAGTGTGATAAATGGTTACGTATTAGAAAAAGAATTTTAGAAAAGGTCGAAGGAACACACTGATTTATGAAGATGTTAGCGGAGTGCCCTTGATTCGTTCGGATTTTGCGACTTGACAAAGCTTTCAAATTTTTAAATGCATTTAAGTTTCGGACGAGGGCGAATCTTTAGTAGGATCCAGTTATTCGGTTTTGTTGATTTAATAAGAGCTGCGGTTTCCAAGTGGAATCATTTTTGTTTGTACACATTGTGTCAGTACAGAACGGATTTGGAAGAAATTCCGGTTGGATTTCCCCACACCAAAAAATTTCCTGTATCGTAGGTGCGTTTAAAAAAATAGAAACTCATATTCACGACCAATCAAACCTGGAAACGACTACTTGTAGATCATACCAATATTTGTTCCGTACGGGAATCGAACTCGCGACACCCAGTTCTGCAGACGATCACCCAGTGCGCAAAACCAGCCGTCACTAACGTGACACAGACAGACAGAAGATATGACTTCAATTTTGTTGTACATTCTGTATAGAAGATAAATTATATGCTCATTCAGAGTTGATGTTCTCACTCAAGAGCCACACACATTAAGCCTCTCACAATATTCCTAAGGTGAATAAAAGATATGGAATATTATAGAACTTTAGAGTTTGGAGAGAAAGGGAGATAAATATGGCCTGTATAATGGTAGACTATGATACACTTGAGGTTTGGAGTAAAACCCTCAGTTGGATCAAAGTTTTATTTCTTTTCTTATGTAACTTATTGAAGTGTGTATTGTATGTCTTACTTGTGTTGGTCGGTTCAGCATCTCTTTCTTACTTAGGGTTTTAAGACTTTCACCGTCAGAGCGCGATCCGTTCCGGTGATACGATCTGATCGCATGCGATCTCTGTAACCTATGCATGGATGTCCATATATCTTCTGGTGTTGCACGCGTCCATAAGCTACGGTGACCGCTTTCCATCAGGCGGGACGTATGCTTGTTTGTCACATGGTAAGTACAATAAGTTTTTCCCTTTTAAGATCCTAGAAGTCATTCATAGTTATCCTGCCCCATATACTCGTACCATTCTTCGTGATGTCGGCGCGACACGTTTTCTTCTTCCATTCTCCCCCCTGTCAGACGTCACAGCATCATCTACTCCTTTTTCTTTTATATCAATCTTTACACAGTCTGAGACCCGAGACTATGATCCTAGAATTAATTATTTTTTAATGGTCAATGAAAATTAGCTAGCAATACTCCACGAACGTTTTAGAAGTTTACGACCACCTCACATATATCACAGCAAATTCTCCGCCATAAGTACTTTTAAAGCGCTTTTAAAAGGTACTCACAGACAGGTAACAACCTTACTTAAAACCGTTACTGCAGTAAAACAATAAAATTCTACATAAGTGTATCTAAATAGCAGTACTTTAAAGTAGTATCGGAAAGTGCCTGCAGCTCTCACTACAGTACGTTTGGACCATCAAAATATAATGTGCAAAGCTTGAGTGCAGGACATTTGAAGAATCGATTTCTTAAATAAAGTGTGTTTTACTGATTCCCTTGCATGATATTTGGTTCGGACAAAACGATTTGGGTGTGTGGGGAAAGGGATGGGTTGAAGCGACTTTCAAAAATCGTTTTTCATTTGCCTTTTCCCGAATATGTTGGTCTCAGTTTCCAATATTAACGGATGCGGTAGTTATAACAAAACTAGCGACCCGCCCCGGCTCCGCACGGTTGCTATCCCTTCTATATTATGCATGTTATATGCATATAAACCTTCCTGTTGAATCACTCTATCTACTATAAAAACCCGCATCAAAATCCGTTGCGTAGTTTTCAAGATCTAAGCATAGATAGGGACAGACAGCGGGAAGCGACTTTGTTTTGTACTATGTATGTAGTGATAAGAATTATATTCAAAAGGGCAATTATTATTGAGCTGTAATGTAAGGAACAGTGTTTTTTTTTAATATTTATCGATGCAAATTTAATTATCTAAATCCATGAAAGTCTTTACTTCGCAACTTTGTACTAAAATGTGCAGCAAAAAGGATTACAACAATAAATACTAATTGAAAATGTGTAAAAACATTAACTTAGAAGGCTCTAGTCTTCTAAAATTCACTCGCGCCTAATTATTTGCGAAACTTTGTATGTGTTTTTTGAATAAAATAGTGAAATAGCTTGAAATATTATTATTGCACATAAATAACCATAATATAAGTAACAGCTAGTTATTTTTTTCAAGTTGATTTAAGTGGATAATATTAGGTAAATCAAGCGTTCAAAACGGCTCTTTCGTGCCCAACGTCATTTTGAGTTACGTTTGTGCACTTTATCTGAGACAATGAAGAATTAATTTAAAAATCTGTTCAGCGCATAATGACCGCAACATTCTCGTCTTCAAAATGCGCTGATTACTTTTTTCTATTTATCTTTCATTTTCTCAATTTAGAAGTCAGAATATCATCAATATTCTCGGATTTTACCTCTTAATAAATAGTCTTTTTCATAATAACTATGCATTGTAGGTATGTAATGTTTAGATTATTATGATATCAACAGATCAATAAAGCAAATACAAAAAAAAAATTGTACCTAAAGCGCTTTTTTCCAACAATAAAAAATATCTCAAATAACCTCTAAAAACAGTGTTTATATACAAGCATTGCAAGAGAAAATCCTCAGTGGCCGGGGCACGGCCGGAGCGAACGCACGTTTGGTCCACGCCGATTTTTTATCGGTACCTCTCGCTCGCACATTCTCTCGCTCTAACGGTGATGACGCACAGTTACGCATCACAAGTTGCTCTACTTTATTATCTAAGAATATAATTTTTAGAAGTCGAGTGTTTTTGTAAATATTCATTTAATTTTGTGTATTAGCATTAGTTTATTTAACAGACGTCAAAAAACATTTTTTTAAAACGTTTTTTTATTTATTTTAAAATACTGAATTTAAAACAATATAATATGTAAATGTAAAGAAAATAAAGACAAACTGCCGACCTTACAGGCGTACTTGGGCGTGTATTTTTAGTGGTCCCTTCGAGAAAAATAATGCTGCCGAATTAAAATGGTTGTCTCTGTCGTAACCCTATCTAGAAGGTACCGTCTCTCCAAGAAATACAGTCTTCTACCCGTGGTTCCGCACTTGACAAATCGGTAAAACAAGTGAAGGTCGGGAAACATTTGCTTAACGATAGCAAGTTAAAAAAAAAACAGGTTCAAGCGATTTTCGACCTTATTGACATTAATAAAAACACCGGATTTTAATGAAGGAGCAATGTTAGCGAACGAGAATGTGAGAAAAACCAAACCAAATTTCAAATGTCAATAAGGTCGAAAATCACTTAAACCCATTTTTTAAATTGCTAATATGATCTTGATTTGCTGGTAAGCTTTCATGACGGCTAGGGAGTAATTTAAATTCGTTTGGGCAGGCTGAAACGTTCACTTATATTTATCTTGGAAACTTGAACACCTGGTGCAGAACCGCAACAGACCAGCTAAACTATAAGAGATGCAAAAATGGTGCCATAGCAAAAATTGTTCCACGTGATGAGCATTTTCTGCTGATAGAATAAATTTGAAGATCTGGAACACCTGATGTGGAACTCCAAGAGCCTAGCTATACTATAACATACATATATAGGAATGACGTCTTAGCTAGATTTGTTCAGCCTAATGAGCACTCTCTGTTGACGTGTAAAAATTGAAGATCTGGAACACCTGAGGTGGAACTCCAAGAGCCCAGCTACACTATAACATAATTACCTAAGTATATAGGAATGACGTCTTAGCAAGAGTTGTTCAACCTGATGAGCACTAATAATCTGTTGACGTATAAAAATTGAAGATCTGGAACACCTGTGGAAATCAAAGCTGTCACTAATTTCACTGTGTAATCATAAAATAACATTAGCTGGGAGTACCAGTGAGTGAAAGCGGTTACAGTTTAGGACTGATTTTCGATGACGACGAATATATGAATAAAAATTTGACTATACGGGCCAAAACTCCTATTATTTTTTTTACCCGGGCTCTAGGAATTAGGCATCAGACGTTTTAGATCTTCGATTTTGACGACCCCATTGTCGTTGGCATAGGCAATAGGATCCGCATACGAAGTCGCGGGCTAAGCTAGTAAATCAATAGAAAGCAAGGAAGATGAATTAACGTTTCAGTTGCTGGTAAAGAAATTTATAAATTCTTCATCAATTTCTTTGTCCCAGCTTATGAGACCACGTGGGGTCTCTCTTTTTTTTTCAGCGTGGTGAAATCATCAAATGAGTCCTCCCGCCCTGCCCGGGGTGGGACTGTCAGACTCGTAGTGACTAAAATCCACGGTGTCCTTCAATAGCCCTTTATGTTCCGGGGTCACGGTAATGAGATAAGTCCCGCGACCCCGGCAGGCTTTGGCCCTCTAAAGGGCCCCGTTATATTGCTGACGGTCTTTGAGGCGCGCGTGGAACACAACGCGCTATCGACCCGGGCATGTTCCATGGTCGAGAAGCGAGTCGCCCTTTACTCGCCGTCCGGATACCCGCGCCTACGGTGGCCGGAGATCGTGTTGATACTTCCGTCGCCGTGGGCGTCTACCACTGCGGCTGGGATGGAGGGAAGATGCTGTCCTCTCCCTCTCGCGGCGCGCCTCCTCCTTCGTGAGCATGACTGCTTCGCAGAAGCAGGCGACCGCTTCCCACTCCGTCTCGCCCCGCAGCATGGCCGCGACCAATGCCGGGCGCGAGAGGTCTCCGCCTATCGCCGCCGTGAGAACATGGCGGTGCTCTGCCCGAGCGGGGCAGTCCTGCACCGTATGCTCCACTCCACCGTGTCCTCCGGCCGATCCTCGCAGTGGTGACACCCAGACGATTCTTCCTTCCTCATCAGACACAGGTACCTCCCGAAACAACCATGTCCGGTGAGGACCTACGTCAGGCGGAAGGTTAGGACGCCGTGACGCCTATCCAGCCACTCCTCAAAGAGGGGTCTTACCACTGCGATTGCGGCGTGCCCGACGTGAAGTCTCTAGTATCAAATTATTACTACGTTTTTTTATTTCTGATAGTTTTATTGTTTATTATTTTCCAAGCAAGATAGCGCATCCCGGGATTTTTCGACAGTTGGCGGGGCAGCCTTTCGTGTGTGGCTGACACACAATTTGCCCCCCCGTACTACCTGCGGTCGGCCAGTGACGCACCGTGTGCCGGATGTCGCTACCCTCCACGACCAGTCTCCCGATAAGTCCATAACAGCTCGAATCATTCCGGCTAGCCAGCAGTAGAACGACTTTTTTGAACCAACTCCTCTTGTGGCTGATTTTGCACGGTGGGTGGTCGCAAGCCTTCGGCCGAAACCTACCACCAGTTGATGTCAACTGATTAGCACCATCCAGGGACGCACGTGTTACGTGTAGGTAAATATAGTATCATGAAGGCGTACTCTCCTACGGACGCGAGTGACTCAGTCCCCACAAAAAAAGACCTGTAAAAAGTTACCTTCAAAAAGTGGTGATAAATCAGCCTATTTTGAATAAATGACTTTTGATTTTGATTCATACGTTTTGTTATACTAAACTTAGTTTTTTTTTATGTTCAATGAGTTTAAACCAAATCTATGAGAGTATTTAAATAGTATTGAAACACTCGTGTGATACTCGTATTATTACAAATCAAGTCATATTAAAACTCCTTATTATGCAACTATTTCTAAATCCTTTAATAATCCTTAGTAGAGAAATATTTTCGACTGTATCAAAATTGTTTTGTAATACTTCGCTAGGCAGGATGTATGCGGGGTATCGCGGGGAGCCGAAATTTGACGTACGACGTATGGACTGGCCGAACGCGATTCTGTATTGTGCAACACAAGACTAAAGCCTGAAAAGTGCAGTTTGTTAAAAATTACCCAATATTTTGCAATGATACGATATCGTCAAAATATGTTGATATTTTAACACTGACTTCGAAAAGACACAGTCTCCCCGGTAACTTCACCCCGGTCACTACACCCCGCTAAATTTCAACCCTTTTTTTTTTTTTTTTTTTTTTTTCGTGGTAAAATCATCAAATGAGTCCTCCCACCCCGGGCAGGGCGGGAGGGACTGTCAGACTTGTACTGACTAAAATCCACGGTATCCTTCAATAGCCCGTTATGTCCCGGGGTCACGGTAATGAGACAAGTCCCGCAACCCCGGCAGGCTTTGGCCCTCTAGAGGGGGGCCCCGTCATCATGCTGACACTCCTTGAGGCGCGCGTGGAACACAACGCGCCGTCGACCCGGGCATGGTCCATGGTCGGGTGGCGAGTTGCCCTTTACTCGCCGCCCGCATGCCCGCGCCTACGGTGGCCGGAAATCGTCCCGCGACGTCCGACGCCGTGGGCGTCTACCACTGCGGCTGGGGCGGAGGGAGGACGCTGTCCTCTCTCTCTCGCGGCTCGCCTCCTCCTTCACGAGCATAACTGCTTCGCAGAAGGAGGCGACCGCTTCCCACTCCGTCTCGCCCCGCAGCATGGCCTCGACCAATGCCGGGCGCGAGAGGTCTCCGCCTATCGCCGCCGAGAGGACACGGCGGTGCTCTGCCCAAGCGGGGCAGTCCTGCACCGTATGCTCCACCGTGTCCTCCGGGCGATCTTCGCAGTGGTGACACCCGGGCGTCTCTTCCCTCCTTATCAGACACAGGAACCTCCCGAAACTTCCGTGTCCGGTGAGGACCTGCGTCATGCGGTAAGTCAGGACGCCGTGACGTCTTTCCAGCCACTCCTCAAAGAGGGGTCTTACCGCCGCGATTGCGGCGTGCCCGAAATTTCAACCCTTTGGCCATCCTTTCAAAAGTTCAACAAAGTGGCTTAGTCAAATGGCCGGTGCACTACACCCTGTATTTTCAGCTACAGCTCCGTTTCAGTGTCTCCAAAGCACATCTACTTCGCAAAATGTTTTATAAAACCATCCAGATTTTATAGCAGATACGCCATTTTGAACGAATTGGGAATACTAATCCCGTTCTTAGTGCAATGGAAGGTCGAAGGTCATATTTTTTTTTTATATTTCTTTTTACTGGAAAAAAGGGTTTATGAACTTTTGGACGAATTATTCGGTCATTGTCATGGTCGATAAAGTTCAAGTTGCCAAAATTCTTCTGTAAAAACACCTTTTTTTAGCGTGGCAAAATCATCAAATTAGTCCTCCCACCCAGGGCAGAGCGGGAGGGACTGTCAGACTTGTACTGACTAAAATCCACGGTGTCCTTCAATAATCCTTTACCTTCCGGGGTCACGGTAGCTCTTTAGCCCCGAGACCCCGGCAGGCTTTGGCCCACTAAGGAGGCCTCATCATTGTGCTGACAGATTTGGTCCCCAGCCATGGTCCATGATTGGACAGCGAGTCGCCCATTATTCGCCGCCCGCATGCCCACACCTTTTCCACCATTCTGCCAATACCTTCCCCTCCACTGAAGGCGAAGAGACTAATTTTATGATTTTACAACCCAAAATATACTAGCAAGTGAAATTCTGTAGGTCATACAAATATTTACTCCTTGCGGAAATCGACTTGCAATACACAGTGCACCAGGCGATCATCCGGCTACTGTTCTAACTGTGAGTTTAATGTTTTCCCTTTTACCAGTTTATTCCCTCATTTCTTCCCAGTAATGAGATTTCTGAGATTAGTTGTCGCAGCGCTGTTTGTCGAGTTTCACTTTAAAACATAAAATTGTGAATACTGTGTATGTTAGGATTTTTAATATTCATTGATATAAAATATCTGTTTGTTTACTGAGTCTCGTAATCATACTGTGAGAGTGGAAGGTTTTATTTATTTATGCAAGTGTGTTTTCTTTCTTGTTTGAAAATGTGTTTTTAAATTAACTTTCATCAAGTTAAGAGCTAGGGACACGAAGGGACTTGCTTTAGGTATTTCTGTCTTTAAATTGGTCTAAAAATGGACACTAAGATGATGGTATCGGAGGCTTTAGCCCACTGGTGGGACAGTATTAATGGCAATATTAGTCCAAAGGCTGAACGAGTAACCGTTGTGGTTTCATGTCATGAGTTCGATCCTCAGACGGAACTAACTGGTCATTTTGATCATGTTTTTTAGTGATTATGTCTTGTTTTGTTTTGTAACTTAAGATCAAGTACTAATTCCTAGTTTCGGGCAAAACCAACAGCCGAAGGTTTTACTTTTTGCGTCGTAAAATCATCAAATGAGTCCTCCCGTCCAGGGTGGGACGGGAGGGACTGTCAGACTTGCACTGACTAAAATCCACGGTGATCCTTCAATAGCCCTTTCCGTACCAGGGTCACGGTTACCAGGTGAGACAGTCCCGCGACCCCAACAGGCTTTGGCCCTCTTAGGGGGCCCCGTCAAATAGCCGAAGGTTCAAGGAGATATGTACTTCATATAATAATAGTACCTACATCCACAAAGGGGAATCAAAGACAAGGTTAAAATAAGCGGTAGATTTTTTTGTTTAATCTTTGCAACTACCCCGCCTGATTCTAAGCGACGATATGTTAGACAGTGAAGCACGCTTGTCTAACGGTGCATCCACACCGCCGGTAACATTTGTAGCTCAACGTTTCCAAATGTTACTCGGTAACATCCGCCAACAAAATGTTACTAAGTGTTGACGTGTTACTGTAAGTCGAGTAACGTTGCTCAACATTCGGTAACAATGTTACCCCATTATCTAACAATGTTACCGATTGTCGAGCAACGTTACTCGATTTACAGTAACATGGTGGCAACACTTAGTAACTTTTTGTTGTTGGATGTTACTGCGGTGTGGATGCACGGGTAAGTAACAATCAACAAATAGTAACAAGGAGCCACAAAAGTTACCGAATGTTACCGAATGTTGCCGTGTTGCCTTTTGTTGCTCCACAAATGTTACCGGCGGTGTGGATGCACCGTAAAAGTAACCAGTTCACTCTTGATTTAAAACCTTATGGTTGTAGCTCTCAGGAAACAAAGGCAAGGAATTCCAATCCATAGCTGTGTAAATTTTCAACAAAACCACACGCTACTTATTGTTATTACTGTAGCTAATTATCTACAATATTAATAGTATACTAAACAAATAGTAATTATAACATAGCATACTATGTTTACGTCAAACCGCTGCTAGAAGCGAGCTCTGTTCTTATAAAGAGAATAAAGTAGAGGGCTATTAAGTCTACCCCTTGTTTCTGACTGATATACCACTACTATTTGCTGAAGTGATGAGTTTGTGAGTTTCAAGTGAATAGGTACGTTTCGTGCAAGTTCAAGTAAGTTCAAGTCTTCTTCTTCTTCCTGCCCTTGGGCGGCGAGTAATGGGCGACTCGCTGTCCGACCATGGACCATGCCCGGGTCGACGGCGCGTTGTGATCCACGCGCGCCTCATAGAGTGTCAGCATGATGACGGGGCCCCCTCTCTAGAGGGCCAAAGCCTGCCGGGGTCGCTGGACTTATCTCATTACCGTGACCTCGGAACAAAAAGGGCTATTGAAGGACATCGTGGATTTTAGTCAGTACGACAGTCCCTCTCGCCCTGCCCGGGGTGGGAGGACTCATTTGATGATTTTACCAAGAAAAACAAAAAACCCATTCTACTTGGGGTCGGCGCAACACGTTTTCTTCTTCCATTCTCCCCTAACAGACGTAACAGTATCATTTACTCCTTTTTCTTTCATATCATTCCTTAGACAATTCATCCATCTTTTCTTTGGCCTTCCTCTTCCTCTCTTCTTCGCGCGAGTTCAAGTGGTGAATATAAATGTGTAGAGGGCAAATCTAAAGATAAGTTGGAAGTGAATTCAGATGATTGCGTGACAGTTGAAGAAAAAGGTTTTTATGCCGACCGCAAGCAAAAGGACGGCTTTTTTACGTGGTAAAATCATCAAATGAGTCCTCCCACACAGAGCAGGGCGGGAGGGACTGTCAGACTTGTACTGACTAAAATCCACGGTGTCCTTCAATAGCCCTTTACGCTCCGCAGCCACGGTTACTCGTTAGTCACACGGCTTAAGTTTTTGACTTGAAATGATTTTAGAGGTAACTTTCTCTGACGACGGGGGACATAGAGGGTCTGTCTTAACAGGTTACCGTGACCCTGGAACGTAAGGAGCTATGGGAGGAATGCCATTTTTAGCAAGTACGAGTCTTACAGTTCCTTTCGCTCCGCAGGAGGTGTGGTGTGGAGTGCTGGTGGAAACTAATTTGACTCTAAATTATCGGAATCATCGATACGACGAAGAAGATGCCACTAGCCATCGAACAAGGATATTTTAAATATTTGTCACTGTTGTACAAATAGTAGGGGTATCAAGTGAAATAATTATGATCTCGCTCCGCAGCGTGAAGTATACTTAATGGGATTGGCTGAATCTTACGTAACTATCTTATTTTCTGTTCAAAATAAGATACTTTCTTCTCGTTTGTACTGTGTCCCCGTATTGTGAACGAAACTACTTTATAATCGTGTTGCTTTCTCGCTTATTGTTTATTTTACGACTCGCTTTTGGTCTGGTCTTGTTGCTGAGTTATTGCGAAATGTGAGTTACTGGGTATAGATACTGCCAAATAAAAGATTTTTTAATTTTTTATATCAGATGGACTCAGAAATGAGGAGATTCGTAGACGAACCAAAGTTATCGACATAGCCCAACGAATTAGCAAGTTGAAATGGCAGTGGGCAGGCCATATAGCACGCAGAACTTATGGCCGATGGGGCCGTAAGGTTCTCGAATGGAGACCACCAACGACCATTTATATCTAGACTCCTAATCACAGGCGACCGATGTCTGTCAACACATTAGGTAAAAAAGTCTTATAACCGTCGTGACTCGACCACTCCTGTGAGTCCCCTCGTCGCACAGACCTTGAGTTAGCCAATCAGAACGCAGTATTAGCCAATCAGAACGCAGTACCCCGTCCCCCTCGCTTACGTCGTACCTCAGCGACTTGCCAGAATAATTTTCGTTACTCAGATCGTGCATGAGGCGTCTAGATATAAATGGTCGTTGGAGACCACGCACCGGCAAGCGCAGCGTCGGACGTTCACCCACAAGGTGGGCAGAGGATCTTATGAAGGCCACAGGATCACGCTGGATGCAGGCAGCTCACAACCGGTCCTATTGGAAGTCTGAAGGGGAGGCCCATGTTCAGCAGTGGACGTCTTACGGTTGATATGATGATGATGATGAGATGGATTTGCTCTTAGCCTTAGTCTAGGTCAGGAGTGACAAAGACAAGGTCGACGATAGAGCGGGCTTACCCAGAAGAAGCCTGTTCACTCTAACTTTGAAGAGAATAGGGCTGTATGCGTTCGGAAACACAGACGCAGGCAGAGAGTTCTATTTCTTCGTTGTTCACATCAACCTACCAAAAGCTGTAAATTTTTCCCAATCGAGCATGAACCTTCCACTATTGTCATAAAGTTAAGATTAATTCTGTCTATACCTACATTAAAATATTTACTGCATGGACAAGTTCCTTCTAAAATTGGCAACTGCGATTAAAATTATGTTAGGATGGCATTGTTGTTCATATTTATCTGAAAATGTTATTTAATATTAATGAAAGCTTACCTTGAGCTATCTTCCTTTGATCGCCTTGGGCACGAGGACAAACAGAATTAAATTAACGCTTATTAAAACGAAGAAATTCCTTTAACTTCAAACGTTTGGCGGCCATATTATTTCGTTTTCCTGTATATTATATTGTCTTTTTTTTAGAAATAAGAAAAAAAATATCTAAAGATTCCTCCTGCCACTCGTACTGACTTCTCATCATCAGCTTTTAATGCCAACTGCCATAATCCACCACGCGGGCCCAGTGCGGGTTAGTAATGTCACATGTCTTCGAATTTGATGATTCTAGGACATGCCGGTTTCCTCACGATGTTTTCCTTCACCGTTTTGAGAGCAATAGTGGTGAAATAAATAAGACAAAGTAATACGCCAGGCTGTAACGACCATTTATATCTAGACGCCTCATGCACGATCTGACTAACGAATTTTCTGCCAAGTCGCTGAGGTACGACTTAAGCGAGGGGGACGGGGTACTGCGTTCTGATTGGCTAACTCAAGGTCAGTGCGACGAGGGGACTCACAGGAGTGGTCGAAACTAATACGAACTTAAGACTTTTTTGCCTAATGTGTTGACTGACATCGGTCGCCTGTGATTAGGAGTCTAGATATAAATGGTCGTTGCCAGGCTGAGTTCGTACCCACGACCTACAACTCGTAAGTCGGAGCCGATACCACTGGGCCACCACTGATCACTGCTGCGTACTGACTAAAATCCACAATGTTCCTTCAATTGCCCAAGATATTCTTTGGCCTATGAAGCCTGTCTCCGACAAGATGATGGTTGCGAGAGAGGTGACCCCAGTGAGCCCAACATCATGGGTGACGGGTAGCCCGTGGTGGTGGCCCAGAGGTTTCGGTCCCGACTTACGAGTTGGCTGGAACCCCGCCAGGCATTACTTTATGTGATTTATTTTATCACCACTGCTCTTAAAACTGTGAAGGAAAACATCGTGAGGAAACAGGCATGTCTTAGAATCAAAAATTCGAAGACATGTGACATAGTACCAACCCGCCCTGGGGGATTATGGCCTACTTCCTCTCACAGAGAGAAGGCCTGTGTTCCAGCAGTGGGAAAATTATAAGCTGATGATGATGATGACACAATCTCTCAAAGTGATCGTCACTCCAACTGTTTGATGGTGTCCGCGGACAAAAGCTAGTGATTAATAAATCACTTTCTCGACAAACAATTGACAAACGCAGCGGGTTGAGTTTGTCAACCTTTTCAGTATAAATCCAATTGATTTATTTGACGTTTAGGTCAGGTTACCTGTCCAAATGAGAACTTCTACTATTGACAACGACTTTCATTTTCAGAGCCAGGTTTAGTGAGTATTTTGTTGCAATAGACAGTATCAATAAATTGCAAAACTATTACGTCCGTTAGAGTAAAGAAAAGAATAATAAATGAAAAGTAGTATTAGTCGATTTATCAAGAAGAATTAAGTTAATAAGAATTCATATCTGGAATTAGTGAACCGATGTTGAAAATTCTTTCGCCAGTAGTAAGCTACATTATTCGGTTGTTGGACTAACGAGCTACCGTGACCCCGAAACGTAAAGGGCTATTGAAGGACACCGTGGATTTTAGTCAGTACAAGTCTGAGAGTCCCTCCTGGCCTGCCCTGGGTGGGAGGACTCATTTGATGATTTTACCACGCTAAAAAAAAAAAAAGGGACGTAGGCTATATTTTGTTGTTAAATTGCACCTGTCATCAGCGGATCCCACATATGAAATATTATGTAAGATTTCATATATGAATATATAACATAGCCAAGCTTCTCATAAACCGGGTTTATTTTATTATCCTATTTGTTGGCTATGACCATACTGCAGTTAAAATTATAAGTTATTTCGCTAAATTTACGACTACTTAACGTAAACGTCAAATAAAAAGCCGGGCTATGCGCATACAATATCACATAAAGTGCACAGAACCATGTTTCATAAATATATAATATTGAATGTGGACAGGAGCGGACTTGGCGTTGAATAATAATTATTGCATTTTTAGGGTTTGTTTATTTATGACTATAACAATAAAAAAGAGTAAAAATCCTTAAAAATAAATAAAAAAAACGTCAGTTAGAATTCTTTGCATGCGTTAACTTTCTATGGGGTATGATCGATTTTGAATGAAATATACGCAAATTTATTTCATAACTATCTTAATTATTATTAATATTATTCTTGATGTATCTTTTGAAAACGCTAAAATGTTTGTCTTTTACAAAATCAAATATTCCACTGTTCTCTAATCACAGGAAATAATTTTGAATATTTTGATTTGTTCTGAAAACTGAAAAAAAAATACAATTCTGATGTTACTTCTAACTCCAAAATACATCGTTTTTTACATCTAGACATTATTCACCTTTCAGTTACTTACAACATGAAATATCAAAGTAAACCAAACACTGAAACAGTTGTAAAAAACCGTGTTGTTACAGAAAACCGTCAACTTTAATTAATTAACTTCTAGCAAGGACTTGTTTAATTATGTCTAAAAAGTGTCTGGAAACTTGTTTGTAATGTCAGATGAGACAATTATTTTGTCTAAAAAAGACTTTAAATTGTGTAACTTTTTGAATATGTAGTTGTTCAGAGGAGAGTTCTCAAAAATACCCAGGTTCGACAGAAACGAGTTGTATCTGAAATTAACAACAATAATAATAGTGTCATAAAATAATAACCGAGTATTGATTGTGATCCTTACTGGTAAACATATAAAAATTTCCAATGTTGTTATGCAGTCGTCCATATAAAAATTACTTCAGAGTGTAGTATGTTCCCCTATTTCTCCATCCATTCATCTCCACAAACTTTCGCATTTTTAGTATTAGTACATTAGGAAAAGAACAAGTAAAATGTATCTAATTGCCATCATTTTCAATAAAAAATCTGCAGCACAATAAAAAAATGCATTTTTCATACCTTCAAACTGTGCTCAAGCATTTTATCTTCCCCTCGAAAGACTTTTATGATAGCGTAAAATTACTGCATCAGAGTGTTTACAACTTCGTCTCATGTATTATTGAAATCCACTGAAAATGTTGCTGAAGTGTAATAAGTGGGGGAAAATATATTTGGGGTGTAGTGGCCTTGACCAATATTTGAGTGTTCCGTTACAGATTTTTAAGGCTTTGACCTAGTTATAATTATGATAATTATATATTTTTGTCTCATAAGAGTAAAAACACCATTCTTTAACCGTCAATTATTTTATTTCTTAGTTTTAAAGTTTATCATGAAATGTTATGATAAATAATTAGGGTTAACCGCGAAACAAACGCTAAATAATTTTCATTACTTTTTAATAAAGCCTCCTGCAGACACACTCGATTAATCGCGCGGGGCGACATGTCGCGGTCCATTCGCAGTATTTTTAGAGTGGAAATTAGCTTGGCTCGTTGTCGCAGCGCGATTAATCGCGTGTGTCTGCAGGAGGCTTAAGTCATGGAATTCCCAAAAGTAACGCTTGATTCCAAAATTTATTAAATTTTTGACGATTTCAAAGTGACCTGCAATTTTTTTTGGACACAATGGTCTTCAAATTTGCTCTTCGGCCCTATGTTGAGCGATATGAACTGTCAGACTCTAGATTACGATACAATATAGCTAGCATTTTTACTTGCTGAGGTACTCTTGCATTTAAGACTGCCACAGTAAGTTATTGTATTGTAAGCTCTAAAAATCTCAAATAATAATCTGTATTTATTTTAAACTAGCTGACCCGGCAGACTTCGTACCGACAGAGAATATTTTTTTTTACCTTTTAAACCTTCCCTGGACTTCCAAAAATAATTTAAAACCAAAATTAGCCAAATCGGTCCAGCCGTTCTCGAGTTTTAGCGAGACTAACGAACAGCAATTGATTTTTATATTATAGAGACTAGCGGCCCGTCCTGGCTTCGCATGGGTGGATATGATATACATATATAGCCTATGTTAATCAGGATGAATTTAATTTTCTAATGGTGGAAAAAATTTTGAAATCGGCGCAGTATTTTTTGAGTTTATTCATCACACACACACACACACACACAAAAATACGAATTCCACTTTATAATGTTATTAGTGTAGATAACAAAAAAATATCGTAATATAGCCATCCCTTATTAAACCCTTGAATTACACATGAGAACCCAATACACCATTCACTACACCAACCAATTCATTGGACTCAAGCACACATCCTCACGAAATTTCCAGGAAAAAAGGACCAAAAATATCCCCCAAATCCGGCCCTTAAATACATAAGATACGCAATCGGGCGATATAAATAAAGTTAGGACAAAACAAAAGGGACACTTGATACGATTAATGTCGCCGATTCGAGTCCCGGCTGTGTTTAAATACAATGTTCCATATATTGCGAGTTGTATATAAAAATATGTGGAGTATATTTTTATTGGATTCTTTTCCGTAGTGAGGAAGAATTGCGAGTGCTGAGATTCTGTATTTATTTATTGTTAGGTTTGCAGTTTCTGTGTAGTTTCTAAATCATGGTTTTGTTCTCAATTTTCATCTCAATTTCTAGGCATATTAAACACATTCAAGTTTAATATGCCTGATTACATTTTAAATCGGCCATAATGAAGAAATCCCATTTTAAAAATTCATCGCCTATTCAACCTATTGGAAAAATAGAATGATAGTAGAATGTAGAATCACTATGAAAAGAAATCTCTTCTCATAATTCTAGAAGTTCGTATTGGTTGTGCAATTTCGCATCGTCTGTCAGGGGGTCGATTTAAGATAATAGAAGATTCTAGAAGCATTTGATCCCCTAGGACAAAGTAAGTTAAAAAAATTAAGAACAATATCCGTATTTTCGAATATTTTAAACGATTTCGACCAGCTGCAAACTTTCTCTGTACCTTAATACAGTTATCTCAATCAAAATCGATTGTGACTCACCAGGAATCGATCACGTACTTACATCAGAACTCTTTCATATAACTCCCCTTAATTACTGAACTCAAGTTCTCATTCGAAGTATCGTCATCGGACAATTTTCAAAGATCCGATCATTTTCACTGTAATTATATTAAAGAAGGTATTTTTTAGGGATACGATGCGAATTCTGCATTCCGTTAGTTAATCGATTCTCGATGCGATGGATGGATCGAGATTATGAATCGAGAATATCGGGTTCCGTCATCGTGGATTTTGTTACACCGAAGTGAGAGTTGAGAGCACATTGTGAACTTTTGAAATTAATGTAATAATAAAAATTATAACTAACTTAAGCAGCATTGTCTAACGTTTCCACTGGGACAAAGGCATACTCACTGTGAAATGGAATGAGCAATAATCCGACGCGAACCCAGTCCAGTGTTATAGTAAGTAAGGATACTAGCAAGCTTGCAAATAAATGAGAATGTTTCTAGAACATTAAGTATTAACCTACCAATTTACAGTAAAACCATAATTATTTAAAATGATTAACTTTAAGTCGAAACTTAAACCTAAACACACACTTACATTAGTAAATTTTTATTACAGTAATTTTAATTTATTTCTAATTTCTAAACTTGTAAAACTCGGGTGGTAAATTACACTAGCTTTTAATTTACGATATAGTAAAGTTAGCTAATAAACTAACTACTAAAGTTTAATGTAATGAGTTAAAATTACTATAATTAGTGTAAAATAACAATATAACTATTGATTACTCTTTGAAATAACTGAAGATTTACGACTGAAACAGTAGCTATTACAGGGTACTTGAGTCACGGTTCATCTATTTTTAATGATAATTGGAATAGGGAGAAAGCTATTACCAGAATTAGAAAAAAAAACAATCAAACTGTTTTAATTTGTTTTTAAGTTTTAATTAGTTTTAGATAACTTTTTATTTTCTAAATTGGAAAATTGTTCTCGTAACTATCTGAATTCAAACACAATAATTCGAGCAGTGTAGTAAGTTAGATTAAAAATTAGAACTGGCGCCATTTAAAAAAAAAAAAAAAAAATTGAGATATTCAGCATAGAAAAGAAAATCCGATAGATATTGAAAAGCTACAGCGCGCAGCGTTAACTTTTTAAGTTTTTCGTGTTGTTTCAAGAGTTGGAGCACTCTAGATTATAACGGTGTGACAGGCAACCAATAGGTTTCATCTCAATATCAAGTTTTCGCTTGTTTTATTCCGATCTCGAGTCGGGAGGCGTTCCTTTTTTAATTCGCGATGGTCGTTACCGATGTAAAGTTTCCGTTGAAATTTCATTCTTCTCGATATTTTCGCGAACTTGTTTGCATATCTCCCGATATACTCGATAATTCGGTACTTGGTGCTCGATAATTATTAGGACGCATCCCGTTCGGCAATCGGTAAAATTTTCGAGAAATTATCGAGATTTTATTGTGATCGCACGTGATTCGATTGGTGTTTTAAATGCAGATTTGTACTCTAAGATTGATGTTTTTAAAAATATGCTTTTACTCGAAACTTTGTGGTTTGAAATACGAAAACTGCTTAAAAAAATGATTTTAGTTTTATAAAACTGTTCCCGAAAGACGAGGTGAACAAAACCAGCGATGAATCCACGTAGGCCCTTGACCGATAAAACATAGAGGTCATAGGGAGAGCCCATTGCCCAGCAAAGGGATGATGCAGGCTGACAATCAACATCAAAATCAAATCATTTATTTCAAGTAAGCCAGTTACAGGCACTATTGAATCGTCAAAAGACAAAAAATAGAACAACTGTGAAAGTACTGTAGTTGTCCATTCCAAAACGTAGATATCTATGGAGAAGAACTGGCAAGAAGCTTCATGAACACTCTTTTTCCATCATCCAAATTATTGCAGAATCTTTGTTACATCATTCTTTTTTAAGTACAAATTTTAGATTAGGTACATCAAAAAGTTTTAGATCAAACTGAACAGTTTTCCATTCATCTTTTTAAATAAAATGAATTACCTAAGTAACCCAATAATTTTTGTTACAGGTAACCTTGAATTTCGAGTACTCCAAATTCTCGAAGTATTCTCGTAAGTACATAAAAGTTTTCTCGAAATTCACCAGTTAGCAATGAAACCATTAAATAGGTACAAGTGCTTTTAATAATAAAAGAGCAACTTTAGAACTTAACCTTTATTACGTTTTTGGGGTTAACCTTTCAAAGATCCTCAGTAAACGCTGATTGGATTATTATTAGTTGGTAAGAATTAGTAAATATTAGGATTTGATTAAGTTCTTGGTACCTAGATTCTAAGCCTAATATTATAACAAGTCTTCATAGATTTCTTCTTTTGTGATTAATTTCAAAATTTTCATCACGGAATTCGATTAGTATAGACTGTGTCACTATCACTTTTCTTTGGAAATGTAGTTCGTATCTACAGAGGTACTGGGCCTGTAGCCAAACGGCAAGCGACAATTGTTAACGTTCAGAATTCGCTAATACATTTTCAACTTTATACCCCATCGCATAAAGTTGAAAATCTAGTAAAGACTGCTGAGCGATAGCGAACGAAACAAACGAAAACGATCTGTAATCTTTAATAGATTTTCAACTTTATGCAATGGCGTATAAAGTTGAAAATGTATTAGCGACTCGCTTGCCGTTTGGCTATAGGGCCTGTTCGTAGAGTCGTTAGCACGACTTTTCACATTGTTTGTGGCTAATGTTATATAAATAAAGTTAATGAAAAACATATTTCCTCGTTCGTATAGTAGAGCCGTACAAACTTAAAATACACTCTACGGTAAAATGCGGAAACTTGTGGTAAGGCCTCTGATATAATCAATAAATAACTTCTATCATATTCGGAAATTGGTACGAGTTCCGAAGCTTAAGTTATAATACCCTATTTATGGATTTTTAAGACTGCTGATTTTTTAAATACCTATTTCAGTACACTTTATACGTAACACAAAAATATTCTTTGCGATCGTACAGTCAGTACAAAAACTGTTGATAAGTTTACAATTATTAACATAATTTTATTATTTAAACTGCTTTATTAAGAACAAGCCACAAAGAAGGCATGTTCAATGAAAATGATCCATTAAGCGAAGTACTGGCGCCTTCAAAAGCGGAGTAGTTGAGAAAAGTGAGGAAATGCAACTTGGGCGTGTTATTAAACTTTGTTTGACCGCTTTACGGTAGAAATATAGGGATGAGCGGTTTGATCGGGTGCTCTAAGACTTAAGATTAACCGTAGCCCCTAATTGAGAGGAACTTTAAAATGCACTAACTAAATGAACTGAGCGTAAAATTACATATGTCTCGAAACGCATCAACGATGAAACAGGGAGAGAAAATAGCATGAAGGATTCTAAATAAACGATATCGTTTAACGGTTTCAAATTAAACTGTCCAGAACTCAGAACCGATGAAAGGTGAGGTTGAGCAGTGGTATCGGGCTCGACTTACGAGTTGTAGGTCGCGGATTCGAATCCAGCTTGGCGCATTACTTTGTGTAATATATTTCATCACCACTGCTCTCAAAACGGTGAAGGAAAACATCGTGAGGAAACCGGCATGTCCTAGAACCAAAAATTCGAAGACATGTGACATCCACCAACCCGCACTGGGCCCGCGTGGTGGATTACGGCCCACTGCCTCGCTCAAAGAGGAGGCCTGTGTCCCAGCAGGAACATTTATAGGCTGATGATGATGATGAAAGGTGGAGTAGGAAGGTTCCCGAGCCATTGGAGGACCACGCATAGGTAAACGTTGTGTGGGACGACCCCCGTCAAGATGGACCGATGGATGAACAATGCAGTAGATCGTGTGCTGAGACGCTTGGTGGAAGGCCCATTTCCAGCATTGGACTGCAGTAGGCTGAAATTAATTAATGAATATTTACCCGACTGTGCGACGCAAAGGAGGGTAATGTGTTTATCAGTCTATGTAGGTATGTATGTTTGTTTCTATGTGGCTTTCTAGAGACCAAATGCATAGACCGATTTTGATCATTCTTACGTCAATCGATTCGTCTTAACCTTGCGAGTGTCACTAAAGACATGACAGTAATCAAAATTCACCACAGCGACACGAGACGCCATTATTATTGACAAAATGAAAAAAAGGCCCCTTGAGAAGATTTGATTGGTAAATTTTAATGAGCCCCGACTGTGAGTCGTTCTCTTCTGCATTAGAATTTAAAATTATTTCAATTGTGTACTTATTTAGTACTTTTACTTAACAGATTTCTGAACTACTGGGCTTCACGGGCTTGTTTCTTTCTTTTTAGTTTTTATTTAAGTTATTTTTTTTAGTTCGCAGTCGGGTTTTTTGTTTTTCTTTAAATATTTTATTTTATTTCTTAAAACTACAAGGAAGGCAGAAAATAACTAGAACTAGGTGCTAAGCAACTTACTACTTCCCTCTTTAATGGTAATAGGTAATTGAGTTGGTATTCGGGCACAAATGAATAGACATACTTAATTTAGAAAAAAACAATGTCCTTAATCCCTCCCGTATATTTCCAAACCTCGAGATAGAATACTAATTATGAATTTCAGTGTTTTGCGAATAAATAATTATGCAGTGAAAAGTTTCAAGTTCTATGCTCACCGGCGGTTAGTTACTATAACTCCTACTAACTAGAGATGAATTCTGCTAAACCACGGTTTAAATACTAGCTCGAGGAATACGGTAAATGATTTGAGGGATTCTAGGAATAGGAGATTTTGTAATTTTATACTGGGTATTTTTTATGTAGTGCGGATATTTTTTCTTGTGGTTCTATTTCACATTTTTCACAAGCGCGTGACAAATAAAAACTGTTTCAAAATAAGCGAGATTATTAAGCCTCCTGCAGACACACGCGATTAATCGCGCTGCGACAACGAGCCAAGCTAATTTCCACTCTAAAAATACTGCGAATGGACCGCGACATGTCGCCCCGCGCGATTAATCGCGTGTGTCTGCAGGAGGCTTTAAAATTGATAAATACAATATTTTTTGGTCTATTGAAAAAAATATAAATACGTGTTTAATAAGCCATAAAATACTAAAATATCCGCACTACATAGAAAATACCATGTATCTTGCGGGTTGTAATTTCTTATTTTGCTGAAACTTTTTGCACTTTTCTGTACCTATTCTGGAAACTAAAACATCAAAAAATTCATTCCTACCTTTTTAAAAACTGAAAGTTGCACTTAAAAATAAAAATGCTTGAAGTTTTAAACTCGTTCCATATTTATGGAGGTTATATTTCAGTTTTAGGACTTTCATATATTCGGATGTACGGACACCCTGTGTAGTGTATAGTGTTATGTCTGTCTAGCTTAGCACTCTACTGGTCCTGAGTAGTCTAGGTTTTAGATCATATTCTAGAGCTTGTAAGTTGCTCCGTCCATTGCTGATCTTTTGCGTATCCATTTTTAGGGTTCCGTACGTCCGAATACAAAAACGGAACCCTTATAGGATCACTCGTGTGTCCGTCTGTCTGTCGCTTACGGTCAATTATCTCCGATTCTACTAGACCGATTGGGTCGAAATTTGGTACACATATCAATTCCTGTGACCCAAGCACAGAGGTGTGATCTGAATAGATGAAATCTGTATGTGGGAGGTAATTTTTGGGGGGGAAGGGGAAAATGAAAAAAAAAGTTTTGAAAACTGCATCGTGTGACATATCAAATGAAATGTCTTGTTGAGACAATCTTAAATGTATTTTTTTTGTAATTTTAAAATAAATAGTTTCCAAGTTATTCAAGAAAATAGACGAAATTTGACCATTCCCCCCCCCTTATCTCCGAAACTACTGAACCTAAAATTTTGAAAAAAATACAGAAATTAGTTTTCTACTTATAGATTATAGGATAACCTATAAGAAGTCCATATCTGTATATGGGAGGTAATTTTTGGGGGGGGGGAAGGGGAAAATTTAAAAAAAAATATTTGAAAAGTGCATCGTGTGACATATCAAATGAAAGGTATTGTTGACACAAACTTAAAAGTATTTTTTTTGTAATTTTAAAATAAATGGTTTCCAAGTTATTCAAAAAAAATAGACCAAACTTGACCATTCCCCCCCCCTTATCTCCGAAACTACTGAACCTAAAATTTTGAAAAAAATACCGAAATTAGTTTTCTACTTATAGATTATAGGATAACCTATAAGAAGTCCATATGTGTATATGGGAGGTAATTTTAGGGGGGGAAGGGGAAAATTAAAAAAAATATATTTGAAAAGTGCATCGTGTGACATATCAAATGAAAGGTATTGTTGAGGCAAACTTAAAAGTATTTTTTTTGTAATTTTAAAATAAATGGTTTCCAAGTTATTCAAAAAAAAATAGACGAAGCTTGACCATTCCCCCCCTTATCTCCGAAACTACTGAACCTAAAATTTTGAAAAAAATACAGGAATTAGTTTTCTACTTATAGATTATAGTATAACCTATAAGAAGTCCATATCTGTATATGGGAGGTAATTTTTGGGGGGGAAGGGGAAAAATTAAAAAAAATATTTGAAAACAGCATCGTGTGACATATCAAATGAAAGGTCTTGTTGAGACAATCTTAAATATATATTTTTTTGTAATTTTAAAATAAATAGTTTCCAAGTTATTCAAGAAAATAGACAAAATTTGACCATCCCCCCCTTATCTCCGAAACTACTGAACCTAATTTTTTTTAAAAATACAGAATTTAGTTTTCTACTTATAGATTATAGGAAAACCTATAAGAAGTCCATGATATTAAAAGAACATGGTAAATCACTCAATATTGTGCGTACCAATTTGGGTCAGATTTAAAAAAAAACGTGATAGGTAACATCGTACGGAACCCTCTTCACGCGAGTCCAACTCGCACTTGGCCGGTTTTTTTAACACTATTTAGGATTTTTTTTATGTAGAAAAGTTCAAACATGATAATACCTTTTTAACAAAAAAATCAAACCGACGAAAGATCGAACTGAAAAGTAAAAAATAAATTTTGAGGCGGGGCGCCAAAGAAATAAAAAAATATCTTGTTTGCTAGCATTATTATTATTATAATAAATTACTCTTGAGTGCTTTAAGCTATAAATTATATTTATATCAAGTACATTAGCCGAGATGTCACAATTTTTGACTAGAAAGTCGGTAAAAGTAGCCGTCCTCGTTGAGGGTAAAAACTTCATACGAAAATTACGAAAACCATTTCTCATAATAACTTTAAAAATACTGTTTTACTTAAACATTAACAGCCTTACTACAAAAACTTAAAAATCTGTTGAACAATTGTCTAAAAAAAGTGTGACTGCAAAACGGACCTTATTTCAACGACATAATCTTTTTTTTTTATCGTGGTAAAATCATCAAAATCTGAAATTTTTTTAGACAAGTGTTCAACAGACGTTTAAAGTTTTTGTGGTACGACGGTAACTATCTAAATTACCAAACACTTCACTGTCAAAAGCTTAAGGTATATGAGATACGACATTTAAAGAAACTCTACAAAAATATCCCGGGATCTCATAGGGATGTGAAAGCTTATCCCGGGATCATGGGCCTCTGGCCAAGCGTGCAAGTCGGCCCGGTTACTAAACCTCTTAGCCCTGTCTAGTTGTGACTCGGAATTCTAGATATTGCTGGCTTTAAACTGTCCTAGATTTGAGTCTAGAATATTTGGGTGTATAACTAATTTCATTTGGATGTTAAATTTCGGGAGTGGCTTCCGTTTCTTTGTACGATGTTGGACGTGGCCTATATTTTGCATGAGCAAATGGAAATGGGTTTCCGGGAAACGAATGTAGAACGAATGTTATTAATTTTTGAGTATTTTGTGCAAGTTACAACTTTGTTGAAAATGTTTTTTTTTTAATATTGGTATTTTATATTTAGATTGGTATTCAATATAGACTCAGTGACTGTGCAGCAAAAACATTATAGTTCAGTGTAAAAACTAAAACGTAATCATAACCTATAAGTGTCATCGTGAACTTTGACCACAAATTCTTGCTTGTGTAGACCCAAGTCAACAACCTAATAAAGAAAAATCAGTGTTGTCAGCTGTGAAATGAAATAAAACAGATTATTATTGTCAGTCAGAAAATAAAAATATACATTTGACATTCCTGTAGTGGTGACAACATAAGAAAATAAAACAGACGTTCCGTTTTGCGTAATAAAAAAACGTTTCGCTACTGCACTGCTTTAAGAAACACAAACATGTCAGAAGAAATGTCCATGTCAACACTGTACAACATGATGAAGCAAGAATTGGAAAAACAAGCAGATCTAATCACTGCTAATACAGATAAAATAATGATATCTATAGATGAGAAAATAAAACCTCTAATTGAAGAAAATAAAAACCTTAAGATGGAAATTGAAATATTGAACAAAAAAATAAATACACTAGAAGATAAAAACAAAAAGAATAACATTGTAGTGCACGGATTAAAGGAAATGGAAAACAACTATTCACAACTATATAACAATGTTAAACAACTTTTTGGAAAAATGAGTGTTAATATAGAAAATCACGATATTAATACAATGAATAGAATTGGAAAAAACAAGCCAGATAAAATAAGACCTATACTGATCTCTTTTACTACTTACAACAAGAAAATCGAGGTTTTGAAGAACAAGAAAAAAACAACTGAGAACATTTATATCACTGAAGACTTTTCTAAAGATACACTACAGAAACGTAAGGAGTTGCAACCACAGCTTATGGAAGAAAGAGAAAAAGGGAATATAGCTTTCATTAGAAATAACAAAATAATAGTTAAAGCTAAGGAAAATGAGAAAAGAAAAAGAGAAAACTCAACTTCTCCCATTATGCCACAACCACTAGAAGAAAAAACAAAAACTGTTTTGACACCAGCAAAGTTACAACGTACAGACCCTTTTTCATTCATGCGTGCTAGATCGCACTCTGTAACGGAAAAAAAAGCACTCCCCAACTTATAGGATTCACTGGACATCGGTAAAGAAACGCGAACAAACGAAAAACAATGCACATTAAAGAAAAATCTCCCCAACCCGGTTGGTCACCGTGGGGTCAGAGACCACTACCCCCCAAAATTTTTAGCAAACAACGTAACTGAACAAAAATTTAACATGCTCAAAAATAGAAAGATCTCAAACATTTTCTTAGCAACATTGAATACAAGGACACTAAAAACGGAAGATAGATTATCTGAATTAGATTATGCACTACAACGAATTAACTGGGATATTATAGGCTTATCAGAAATTAGACGATCGAGTGAAAAAATTGAAGAATACGATAATTATATATTTTATTACAAGAATGAAACTCCTGGATTATATGGAGTCGGGTTTTTAGTAAAAAAATACCTGAAAGACAATATTCTGGAGTTTATTGGAATCTCAGATAGAATATCAGTTCTGAATGTTGATCTAAGTGCAAATAAACAGCCTATGTCAATAGTGCAAGTCTATGCTCCTACAGAAATCGCAGATGAACAAACAAAAGACCTGTTTTACCACAAACTAAAACTAACTATGGAAAAAGTTTACAAAACAGTAATAATAATGGGCGACCTGAATGCCTTAATAGGGAAAAGAAACAAAAATGAAAATTATTACTTAGGACCTCATTCATCTGGAAAACGAAACGATAATGGACAAAGGCTAATAGACTTTGTCCAAGAGCACAACCTAAAAATCATGAACAGCTTTTTCAACAAGAAATCGAATAGGAAATGGACTTGGATGTCACCAAATGGAAAAGTCATGAACGAAATAGATTTTATAATAACAAACAAACCCAAGTTATTCATGGATATAGGTGTTATAAGTAACTTAGACTTTAACACCGATCATCGAATGCTTCGGGGAACAATGACTACATCCCATATACATAAGTCAAGACGACATTTGAAAAACTGTGGGCATCAAATACCATTACCCCTACCAGATAGTATCTTAGCAACACTAAAACATAACCTTGAAGAAAAATCCCAACGAATTAAAAAAATACAAGGAAAATACGACATCTTAGAAAAAGAACTCAAACGAACTCAAAAAAACTTGAAAATAACGAAATATACTAAAGACAAAATTGGCGAAGATGCGAGAGAATTATTAAAAATAAGACGAAGTCTGAGACAACAGAAACCAGTTAATAGGGAAGAACTAACAATAATAAGCAAGAAAATTAACTTATCTATACGAAATCACAGATTAAAAACTAGACTAGATAAGATTATGTTCCACATAGAAGCCACGGGTGGAGTCAAGAAAGCGTGGAAAGAATTACAAGACTGTACAAACTGGATACCTGGATTGGAAAAACAGAAAGATCACAGGACGAAAACTAATCGACTGGAAATATTAGAAGTAGCTACTGATTTCTATCGAGACCTCTATAACGAAAAATCTGCATCACCACCAGCGTGCCTAAATGCGTGCCTAAGTGACGAAGAAGAACCAGCAATAATGAAAAATGAAATAATTAAAGCTATTCAGTCACAAAAAAGCAGGAAAACAGCAGGGGAAGATGGCATCTCAAACGAAATCTTGAAGGGGTCCTGTGATGCTATAATTAATACCTTATATGACATATTTAATGACGTTTATAGACACGAGGAAATACCAATTCAATGGACATCATCAACCATAATATTGCTTCACAAAAAAGGCAAAATAGACGACATTAATAATTATAGACCCATCAGTCTTATGTCAAACTTGTATAAAATATTTTCAAAGATCATTTTAGACCGAATTACAAGAATACTAGATGAAAACCAACCAAAAGAGCAGGCAGGCTTCCGAAGTGGATTCTCAACCCTGGACCACATTTACACAATCAAACAAATCATTGAGAAATACAAGGAATACAGATTACACTATTATCTAGCGTTTGTGGACTACCACAAAGCGTTTGACTCACTGAAACATGAAAAGATCTGGGAAGCTCTGGCCAGTCAGGGAGTACAGGGAAAATATATCCGACTTATTATGAACATCTACAAGAACATGACTGCAAAAATCAAAACGGAAAGATTAGGAGAAACATTCGCCATCAAAAAAGGTGTAAGACAGGGAGATCCTCTATCTCCGAAACTATTCTCAGCCACGCTAGAACATATTTTCCGAAAATTAGAATGGTCAACATACGGCATAAAAATAAATGGTGAAATGCTAAATCATCTTCGTTTCGCTGATGATCTTATACTAATTACAGACAACCCAGAACAATTGCAAACGATGCTTAATGAACTAGTAAAAGAAAGCCAAGAGGTAGGACTACATATAAATCTTACTAAAACAAAACTTATGACGAACCAAACTAAACTACCCATATCGGTCAATAATGATGTAATCGAATATGTAGACGAATATACATACCTCGGCCAGATAATTTCTCCAACAAACGATACCTCTAAAGAAATACAAAACAGAGTAAATGTTGCGTGGAAGCGATATTGGTCCCTAAAGGAAATAACAAAAAACCCATCAATTCCAATAAAGTTAAAAAGGAAAGTTTTCAACTCGTGCATACTCCCAACCATGACTTACGGCTGCCAAACATGGGCCTTAACTCTGCAAAACATAAAGAGACTGCAAACATGCCAGCACAACATGGAGAGAAGTATATTAAATGTGAAGAGAAGAGATAAACTAAACCTAAAACTTATCCATCAAAGAACAAAACTTACAGAAGTATCTTACACCGTTAGGAAACTAAAATGGAAATGGGCAGGTCATCTTATCAGAAGTACAAGAGATAAATGGGCCAAATTGGTAGCCGAATGGTACCCTAGAGAGGGCAAAAGGAAAAGAGGACGTCCACCGAAAAGATGGGACGACGACCTAAGAGCGGCTGCAGGTTCAATGTGGAGAAGAAAAACACAGGATCGGGTCCTGTGGAAATATTCGGGGGAGGCCTATGCTAAGGCAAAACAATCTTAACCGATGTCAAAATTAAAACAAAACTTTGTAAAATATTCTTTATGGATTGTTAAATAAAGGCTTTTATTATTATTTCTTTATTCATTTTTTTTTTTTTACTTATAAATTACATTTTTAAATATTTTTACAAAAAACAAATAAAAAACATTTAAAAATATAAAAAATAGCAGTTCACCAGCACCGGGAACAGGGTCCGGGCCGCCGGTGGTCAGGGCTCCTGAGAGAGGAACCTCCTAACAATACGCGCCGTGTCCAGAAGTACTGCCTTCTGAATCAGGCGCCTGATCCAGCTGCCAAGCGAGAGCCTCCTCAGATGTTGTTCGAGGCTCTTGGCAATTAAGCCATTGGCAGACACGACTATCGGCACAATGACTGCTGTATTCACGTCCCACATGTCAACAACCTCGCGGGCCAGATCAAGATACTTGAATTGTTTATCCTTTTCTGCCTTCACGAGGTTCTCATCATGCGGGACCGTTATATCAACAATCATTGCGCGACGCTCCGATCGATCTATCACCACAATGTCAGGCTTATTGGCAACAATAGTCCTGTCAGTGATGATAGGTCGATCCCAATACAACGAGATATTGCCATTTTCGAGAACTGGGTCGGGCGCATACTTATAGTACGGCACTTCCGATTCCACAAGATTGTACTTCAAAGCAAGTTGCTGGTGGATAATCCTGGCGACGAGGTTGTGTCTATGCAAATATTCTCCGTTAGCCAGACGAGAACACCCAGAAATAATGTGTCGGATCGATTCTCCCGGACGGTGGCATGCCCGACATATGTCAACCGTGCCATCCTTCACAATGTATTTCCGGTAGTTATTCGTCATCATAACTTCGTCCATAATTGCACAGACAAAACCTTCGGTTTCCCCAAACAGGTCACCAAAGCGCAACCAGGATACGGACGCTAAAAAGTCTACATCGGGACCATGTAATGCCCGGTAAAAGCGTCCGTGAAGCTCCTTGCTCTGCCATACCTCCTTTCGATCATTAGTGTCTAATACTTTAGGTTTGCGCCAGTTCTCGTTAGCCAAGGAGAGCGGAGTAAGACCCTTGTCCACCATGACCACATCTCGGTGCATCCCCACGTCGGTTTCTAGGAAATATTCCCTGAGACTGCATACCTCACGGTTGTGCAGGGTCTTAGCATTTAAGAAGCCACGACCCCCACACTTCCGCGGGATATACAGCCTCATCACCGACGACCGTGGGTGATGCATCCGATTTGCAGTCAGCAGTGAACGGACTCTCCTATCCAGGGCGTCAAGTTCTGTCTGAGTCCATTTGAGTATGCCGAAAGAATACATCAACACCGGCATGACCCAACCGTTGAAAGCGCGCACCTTATTGCCACCTGACAAAAGACTGTTTAGCACTTTATTCAGGCGGCCAAAGAAGCGCTCCTTCAACGATTGTTTCATGTGAGCATTATTGATGCCTAATGCTTCCGACATACCCAAATATTTGTAGGTCTCTGTTGAAGAGAGGGATCTGAGGTGTATGGAATCCGAGAGTTGAGTTCCCTCTGATTCCATAATCTCTCCTCGCTTCACATGCATGACTGCACATTTGTCCACACCAAATTCCATCCTGATGGCGTTACTGAAAGTTTCCGTTACCTTCAGTAGCTTCATCAGTTGCAAGTTGTTGGGGGCAAAGAGTTTCAGATCATCCATGTAAAGAAGGTGAGATATGACCTGACCACCTCTCTTCAACCGATATCCTAGCCCCGAACCCTCCAGCAATGTGCTGAGCGGGTTCAAGGCCAGACAAAACCACAAGGGACTCAAACTATCACCCTGGAATATGCCACGCTCAATCCTTATCGGTTCGCTGCTACCTCGGACCTGTCGACATCCTGGATAGCGAAGGACTGTTCTCCAGCTCCCCATACACGACATCAAGAAGGTACGTAGAGATATATCAACTTTATACAACTCCAGCACCCTCATGAGCCATGTATGGGGCACCGAATCATAGGCCTTCTTATAATCTATCCAACATGCGGACAGATCTTTTCGGGAGCGACGAACCTGTTGGCTAATGGCCATATCAATGAGGAGGAGCTCCTTAGTACCGCGAGACCCGTTCCTACATCCATTCTGAGAGGCAGACATGATAGAATTAGTCACAATATGTTGATTGAGTTTAGCTCTCAAAATGGATGTAAGAACTTTATAGACCGTTGGTAAACAAGTAATCGGTCTATAATTTTTGGGTTCCGCAGTACTACCCGATTTATGGAGCAGGTGGGTCATTCCTGTAGTCAAGAACTGGGGCAGTGACCCTGACTCTAAGGCTAATTGGAACTGGGATGCCAAGCGGACGTGTGATCTTTTAAACCATTTGATCCAGAAGTTGTGCAGCCCATCCGGTCCTGGGGATTTCCAATTAGGCAACGGATAGACTGCACAAGCTACATCGTGGGGGCTGATGGTAATTGCCCCCATTTCTTGAATCTGATCACACGTTCGTTCGATCTCCCGGGTCCAATCGCCCTCAGTGTGACTGACAGGCACCGACCAGATGCTGCGCCAGAATGAACTCATGGCGTCATCATCCGGTAGGGGCGTGTCAGTCACACCTTGGTCCGGTCGCTCCCAAGCCCTATAGACCCACCTTTCATCGCTTTGGAATGTGCGATTCAAAGTGTATCGCTCCACTCGTCGCTTGTACCGACGAATACGGTTTGCCCATGCACAAATCTTCTGCTTCAGGACGTCGATACGTTCTGTGACGCGGGCCAAATATTCACGAGGATCGATATCAATCCCCGCAAACGCCCGCCTCACAAAACGCATCACTCTAGGCCGAGTATTACCCTCCCTGAAGCAGTGCAATTTGCCGATGAGTGCTCTAGCCTCACCGACACGCCGCTCAATCCTGCACTGCCAAGCTGGAGCTGCTGGTTTTGGTCGTGTAGCTCTGTCGCTGTCTGGGAATTTGACGTGAGCTACACGACATGCCGCTACAGCCTACACGACATGCCGCTACAGCCTACACGACATGCCGCTACAGCCTACACGACATGCCGCTACAGCTTATTATTATTATTATTATGGTTTCAAACTTTCGTTTTTCTCAGGTTAATTTATCCTGGTATTTACAGAATCTCACGGGTGTGAACCAAGGCGAGATCCTAGTTATCTGTTTGTGGTTGTAAATCATTTTGTACTGCTGTGGAATTACTATCTAAGTCTAGTTGTAAAAATTTTCTGACTATTCGGCAAGTGTTTAGTATGGCGGCTTTTTGTAGTGTGAGATATGTGTATTTAGACAGATTAAGTGTATTAAAACTATTGAAAATTTGTTTCGGAATAACACCTGTTGTTGATATAACAATTGGGACTATTGTGACTCTATTCATTTTCCAAACTCGAGTAATTTCCTCTTGTAGTTCTGTATATTTCCTGATTTTCTCTGAGATAGTTTTTTGTATGTTATTAGTGTTAGGGACTGCAATATCAATTATATATGTGTGTTTATTTTCTTTGTCAACAAGTGTTAAGTCCGGTCTGTTGTTGTAAATGGTGTGATCAGTAATTATCGCTCTGTCGTAATACATTTTGTAAAATTGATTATCCAAAGTAGCTTTAGGTGAATACTTGTAGTATGGTGTGTATGGGTCCTGCATGAGATTAAGTTTGATTGCGAGTTTCTGGTGTATGATGTTAACTAGTTGATTATGTCTGTGGGTATAGTCGTTTTGAGTTAGTGTGCTACAAGCTCCTGTGATGTGTTGTATTGTTTCAGGTTTACTGTGACATTTTCTACATAAATCATTCCTTACTGTACTATCTTTAATAATGTATTTACGGTAATTTTTAGTATTGATGACTTGGTCTTGAATGGCTAACATAAACCCTTCTGTTTCCGGAAATAGTTCGCTTAGTTCCAGCCACTTGTTAGAAGCTTCTTTATCAATGTGTGTTTGGTGTAGATCGTTGGGATGTCTTCCATGCAGTTCTTTATGCTTCCACTTTCTAAGTATCTGTTCTATATGTCTCGCTTTATCTATTGTCTCAGTATTGCTATCTTCGCTAAGGTTTAGTGGTGTGTATTGTTTATCTATTTCTGTAATTGTTTTGTGTAGCTGACTATGGTTTTTCTTTCACATGAAAAATTGTTTAAGGTTTATGACTTGTCTTTTATGAAGATGTGATATTTCAATTAATCCCCTGCCGCCTTCTTGTCTGGACAATATAACTCTCTCTATTGCTGATTTGGGATGATGATATCTATGTTGTGTCAGTGTGGTTCTTGTTTTGACTTCGAGTGCATGTAGTTCGGTGTTAGACCATTTTATGATACCGAAAGAATACGTGAGTACGGGTACTGCGTAAGTATTAATAGATTTGAATAAATTTTTACTTGACAGATGCATTTTGCATAATGAATGTATTCTACTACTATATTCTCTTTTTAGCTTATCTTTAATAGTTCTATGTTCTAATAGTCGTGCTTGGTTATATCCTAAATATTTGTAAAGTTCTTCATCTTTCATCGCTTCAATGACTTCATCAGTGTCTGTTGAGTAATTCCCTTCTATAATCTTGCCTTTCTCTATATTTAATTTTCGGCATTTGTCTAGTCCAAAATCCATCCTTATATCTTTCGAAAATGTTGATGTTATGTTTAATAAGCTATGTAAATCTGCATTTTTATTAGAATATAGTTTTAGATCATCCATATAAAGTAAATGTGTTATTTGGTGCAATATTGATCTACCTTCTTTAATATCAAAACCTAATCTAGAGTCAATCAATGCTCGCGAGAGTGGATTTAGGGCTAAACAAAACCATAGCGGGCTTAATGAGTCCCCTTGAAAAATGCCTTTTTTAATTGCTATTTCTTCTACGGATATATTTGTTGTATTAGTTTGTAATTTAAGTGTAGTTCTCCAGGATTGCATAGTATTTTCGAGAAAATTTATAATAGTTGGGTTGATTTTATAGATTTTTAGTACGTCAATTAACCATGAATGTGGAACGCTATCAAATGCCTTTTTATAATCTATGTATGCTATGTATAAGTTTTTCCTAGTCCTCTGTACATATTTTAGAATAGTGGAATCGATAATTAATTGCTCTTTACATCCCATATGCCCGCGTCTACATCCTTTTTGTTCCTCGGTTAAGATATTGTATTGTTCGGTGTGTTTGATAATTTTGTTTGTGATACATGATGTTATTATTTTGTATAAGGTTGGCAAGCAAGTGATTGGCCTATACTGTGACGGATCCTGGGTTTTATTTGATTTAGGGATCATGTATGTAATTCCTTTAGTTAGGAAACCTGGGATATTTTAGTTGCCTTTCAAAATATCGTTAATTTGTTCTGCTAACGTACTGTGAAGTGAATGAAGTCGTTTAAACCAAAAATTATGTATACCATCTATTCCTGCTGCTTTCCAGTTATGTGTTTTATTTATAATTGTTTTAATTTCGAGCGTATCTATATCCTCAAATGGCATTTCATCTATTGTTTCTGACCTATCAATTTCTTCTTGTATCCATCCTGCTTCTTTGTTATGACTACTGCTATCTGACCAAATCCCTTGCCAAAATGCTCTTAAGGACTCTTGAGATGGAGGGTTAGTGATAGTTGTATCGTTACCTTTAAGTTTTCTATAAAATTGTTTCTCACTTGTTTTAAATAATCTATTATTATCTTTTCTTTCTTTCGCTTTTTTGTATCTTTTTAGCCTATGGCTTTTAACTAAAAGTTTTTGTTTTAATGTGTCTAAGTGATCTTCTATTGTTTTGTTATAATTTCCATGCGAACTGTGTTGTCTAGTATTTTTCATTATTTGTTTTACTTTTTCTTCTAATTTTCTTGATGTATTACCGCTTTTATATTGTGTTAGCCTATTTATGTCTTTTCTTAGTTGATCTATATCTGACTCTAACCTTTGTTTCCACGGTGGATCTTTCTTGATTCTGTTATCTCTTTTATTGGTAGTTCTATCTATATTTATTTTTAATTTAAAGTGAGCTGCGATTGTTATAGCTATAGAGTATATTAAAGAATGTGTGTCGCTTAAGTTTTCTAGTGATGATAGTTTGTGGGGTATAATTTTTTGATTGAATATAGTAATAATATTTGATAATTGACGAGATTGTCTCATTCTTGGTAATAATGGTCGGCATGCAGGGTCCATTCCATTGTATTTTAACATATTGGTTTCTAAATTGTTACTTAATGTATCTATTAAGGAAGGGTCAACCTCACCATTATTTTGTATTTGCAATAATTCGGAATTATCCGCAATAGGTTGGTTGCTGTGTTGTGAGTTTATTATGGATTCTGTTGCAAAATATTCAGTGCTTGACAATGTGTCTAGTTCTAATTCTTGTGTAGTGTTAATGTGTTGTGTCATACTTTCCTCTTCCTCTCTTTTAAGTTGTTCTGCTATTTCATATTTAATTCTATTTAAAATGTCATCTGATAAAAGTTTATTTCTGATAATGACTCGTCTTTGGTCTGCAACTCTCTGTTCTGTAACATTAATATCTGGATATTGTAATTTAAAATGTTCATGTAATCGTGTGCAGTACATAGTTTTGTCCTCTTCAAGTTTAGTAATGTGATAGTAGGTGCGCATGATGAATATGTTCATATCTTCAGTCCATTTCATGCGCACTCTGGGTTTACCCGCTTTGGTGGTCGCAGGCTGAGTAGCTGACGCCGCCTGCGAAACATCCAAGACGGGGGATGTAACTGCTCTACTGTCAATGTCTTGTCTGTCTGTCAGTTCGGCTGTAGTATTTTTATCGGGGAGAACCCGCCTGCTCAGTCCCCCACCGCCGTTGGATCGTATGCTGAGACACCCAGCATCGGCCCCAGGTGTGCCCCGACGATTGCCCTCGGGTAGCGGTCCTATACGTACTTTCTTTGATCTAGTCTCCATGTTAAATGGGTTTCCAGAGCCACGTTAGCCACGCCAGTAATATTTCAGTCGTGTGTCCGCCCCCCACGTGATAAGATGTTCGATCAGGACGTGTGGTTGTTTTAGGGGGCTTATTATTATTATTATTATATTTAGATTGTTTAGATTTTACATGTCTTTCGGTTTGGCGATTGGTGATCAGAAGAAGAGTCACAAAAAAAACTAAAAAATTACACAAAATTATTTCAACAATGTAATTAAACAGAAAGCTATATAATCTAATATTTATGACTAGATACTCATAGACATTCTTCCTATTTATTTTAATGTTTATTTTTAAACTTGCCCAAAAAACATTACAATTTTTACGGCCAACAACAAAGAACACAGCCCTACCAAGAAAAAGTAACAACAAAATTCCAAATTCAAATTCAGCAAAGTCGATACTAAACCATTGTATAATATAAATATCAATATGGTAAACATGGCCAATACACACAATCCCTGTAATACTCGCGATTACCATCTGTCCGTCGAAAATCGCCGAAAAAACCCGAACTGCTCCGGAAAGAGCCGAAGTGCTCCGGAAAAAGCCGAAGTGCGCCGAAACAATAATCCTGTCCGATTGAATTGCTCATAAGTTGGTAATACTTTATTCGGCAGATCCACGGGGGTTATATTATGCGAATGTATCGGTCCTACCATGGTTTCTATAGTTGCTAGGGTGGGGTAAAAGTGAGAAACGATCGAGATCTTTGGCAGTTCAGGTGTGGCCTGATTGTTTTTTGAAAGCGACATTTACAATCAACATAGTGCTAGTATATCTATCTCTTTTTTGGCGCCTCCGCTTTCTTGTGCTATCGTACGTATACCAAATCATTCGTGAAACTCGCTACGCTGACCCATAGAGCAATGTTTTTATCGTGTATCATTTTTTGATGAACACATAGAATATTCTGTCTGAATTCACTGACAATGTGTTGCCGAATATAGCAGTAATTGAAATCGGGTCGCAATTAATAATGAGCAGGATCACATGCAGCGTTAATTTTATATTCACATACCTGCTGTCAATTATTAAATCTATTTATTATAGCCACAACATAAGTACATTAATACAACAAAGTCCTCCGCCGCGTCTGTCTGTTTGTCTGTTCGCAAAAAACTCAATAAATTCTGCGTCGATTTGCATGCTGCTTTCAATAAAGTGGTTTTTGAGGAAGGTTGTAGCATGTAATAATGTCAAGTTTTTGTATACGATGCCCAGCGAAGCGGGTGGGTAACGACTAGTAAATTATAAATTGACAGGTTACGATGAAAACTATGAAAGTTAGTTATAAAAGCGAGAAAATATTCACAGAAGTGAGTTCTCATCGAGTCTCAATAGCCATTCGAGTATCAACAGTACCACCCTGTAATCTAATAGTTCTATGCCCGGGCTTCGGTGAAATTTGATATTTTTACCGGAATACCATTCCTGATCAGTTCGCTTTTACTTATTGTGTAAAGCCAATGTATTGTATTAGATAACAAGTATGTATTATGTGCCGAAAAACAAGGAAAAATCCCTCGGAATATTGCTATCACTTTTATATAAGCTCAAAGCGATGATGACGTAAATGTACCCCTAATTGTATTGTTATGTTTTGTGGGAGACGAAGTTTATTGGGTTTTTGCGACAGATATGAATTGGTAGTTACAATAGAATAGTAAATAATCTTTGTTATGTACGCCTTTCATGAACAGATAACTTGTACTAGTTGTAATTGTAGATATCATTAGCTACCTATTTATAATCTGACTTTTAAAATTCATAAAAAATTACTCCTTTCTTCCCATATGTGCAGAAACTACCTCGCCTCGTCCACGTTCATAATTCTGGTCATACAAGCACGTCGCTTGTGAGTACTACGCAGCGTGTAAATGGCCCTTAAGTCTTTTTTTTAATATTCCACTACTATCACACAACGCCATCTAGTCCCAAGCTAAGCAGAGCTTGTGTTATGGGTACTAGACAACTATAGATTTCTAAATACACATTTTTCATTTCAAATTACACCCAGACACAGAACAAATGATCGTGCTCATCACACAAACATTTGTCCTGGGTGGGAATCGAACCCACGACCTCCGGCATAGCAGTTAGGGTCACTAACCACTAGACCAACAGGCCTGTCTTTCAACCAAGTTCCTCCTAGTATTAGTGAAAACGGTAATTATTTTAACAAATTATCTTAAATATACGTTGCCAAACTATGTAAATTACAGGCCTATAGGCTAAAATTAATTTCGTTTGACCATTCGACCCTCCTAATTGCTGAAACTTAAACGTACACTTAAAAAGAAATTACTTCGTAAGTAATTAATTTTAATTGTTAAAATAAACTCGAAAGGTTTTGTTCTAATTAGTAAACGATTATTATCTCTAAATATTTATTATATTCTGTGTTTTGTAGTTTATGGCGGTCTTCATATTGTTTATAATAACATCATACGTGTTGTCTTTCATAGGTTAGGCAGAAATGTGTCTATAGTATTACTGGCTTGCAATGTTATTTCAATAATGTAACAATATTTTAATGTTTATAGAAACAATTTTAATTAGACCTTTCCAGTTTTTAACCTGTCTCATGTATTACATTCCTTGTGCCTTGGATGTGATACTTATTTAACGTGTGACATTGATTTTCTTCTAAACCATAAGTTCAAGTTGCAAGCATTAAGAAAAAAAATATAAACAGTTTTATATTTTATGAAAAATAAGTACAATTCTACTTTTTATTAAACCAAACCACTGATACTTATCTTTCAAAACAGTAACTTAAAAATTTAATACTTACTCATATTTTCAATTACTACTTCACACGACAACCAAGTATCTCTTCAATTAGTCCCATCCTTAATTTTAATGATAATCATCGAACAAACAAACAACATTCATTGCACACAATAAATTATCACTTTTAACGATCGAACCTTAAATTCCTTTCATTATTTATTCGACTGGTAACACTACACCATACAGTTAACTTGAAAGGCGCCTTCGAAATAAAAAAAAATAAGAAAAAAAATTAAATACGTTGTGCGTGATTGTACTTACTTGAGTTTTTTCTTTCTGTTGACGGTTAATTGTTTTCCTTTTTTTGCCGATTTAACTAAAAAAGGAGGTTATGTATTCTCCGTGTACCTTTTTTATTGGAGGCTGTCTTGGTATGAAAGTTATGGGCGCATTGTCTCATTTCTGAATTATATTTACTGTTATTATACGTGGTTTAAATTCCAGAATATTTCTTTTTTTTTAATAAGAGAACTGCATGCTGAGTTTTTTACTCATTACTTGCTAAAATTTATGTTAAAACTTCTACGTTATAAAATAATTTTGAAGACATTTTGCATGTGGCTAGGTAAAACTTATAAAATAAGATACTCTGGTATAAAGTTCTTTTAAGGTAACTCATTTTGATTAAAAATAATTAATTCGTCACTAAGACCAAAAAAAATTACATGTATTTCTTCTTTCGTTACTAAAACCAAAATTGACAGAGATACAACGCTTTTAAAAATGGAAATACGTCACAACTTTTTACAAATTTTATTGAGTTCTGACGTCACGAGCCCCCCACTATTGAGTTTTGATGCGTTTTATCAATAAGTTTAAATATTCATTCAGCTTTTCTGTTGCTTGATAGCAACCAACAACGTATCATTTCATCCCATCAATACATATCAATGAATCGATGACCCGAAACTCCGTTCTCCTACCTAGTAGTAAGTTAACTATCAATAAGTGGTTCGTTAATATTCCAGGAGCATACACCCCCAATCCTGAGCAATCATCTGTATGGCCCACAAATGAACAAATATTGGCCAAGTTTCACGAGAGACTGATGTATGAATTGATATTTCTATTTGTGGTGTTGTGGGGAATGAATAGTGTAGTTTAGGTGTATTTTTCTTTGCGGGCATGTGGACAGTGAGTAATGGGTGACTCGCCGTCCGATCACGGTCCATGCCTGGCTCGACGGCGCGTCGCGTTCCACACGCGCCTCAAAGAGCTATCAGCAATGTGATGCGGGATTCTGTCTGTTTTAACCGACTTCTTTTCTTAGCTGCTCCATTGCTGGGCAAAGGAGCTCCCCAATTTCTTTCACGAATTCTCTTCCAGTTTACCACGTTTTTTCAAAAACCGTATAGATACCTAATCATAAGCTCTACTTGAGAAGAAAATTTCACAAAATTGATTGAACCCAATCTCCCTATTTGAGGGGCGTTCTAAACAGGATATTTTCTGACACTCCTCGGGGACGTAAGGATGTAGGAAAAAGGTACTGATTTTAAATTGGTATAGTGACTTCCTTTCATCCCCTTTCATGTTGTATACCATAACTTTGTCCAATAAGTTTTTAGTTCAATTCGTCGAACCGATATTTTGTCGTCTTTCGGAAAACGGAAGTATTTTTAATTTTCTCAGTAACAGCCTTTTTTGTGGTTTTTAAAATCATCAAATGAGTCCTCTCACCCTGTTTGGAGTGGTAGGGACGGTCAGACTTTTACTGATTTTAAACACCCTGTTCTTTGAGTTGTCCTTTGCCTTCTAAGGCCTCGGTTACCTGTGTAGACAGTCGCTGGTCATCTCTTAGCAGCCACGGTTTATTTTAATTATTTATTTATAATTTTATTGAATTGTCTTTTTTATGTTAATTCCCTATGGACACCTTTTACTTGTTACATCGTTCTCACATAATGTACCATCTCAAGTTGAATGATGTAACAAAGGTTCTGTTATAACTTTGGCGATTGAAAAAGAGTGTCCATGGAGTTTCTTGCCCGTTCTTCTACATAGTGATCTACGCTTTGGAATGGGCATCTACAGTACTTTCACAGTTTTATGTCTTGTGACTGGGACTGTAGCACCGTAACTATTTTTAAACTATTTTTTATTTTACTTTTGTCTTTTGACAATTCAAAAGTGCCTGTAACTGGCCTACTTGAAATAAATGATTTGATTCGCAACCCCGTCTCTTAGTACTACCTCAGAGTCATATAAATGTCTGATGAAATTCCTTAAGCCATAATATAAAGGACTGTCTTATCTTCGGAAGGTAACAATCACAATGTTATGTGTTCAATTTGTGCAGTAGCTTTAAAAAACTACAAATTTATCAAGCTTCAAGAGAATTTCCAAAACTTCAATGTTACTTGTTAGCGTTTACTGAGATTCAATATTGCGTTTCAAATTCTGAGAAATTAAAACCTTAATAGAATTGTAAAAACTTATTCGCCCAAGTTAGCCAAAATCCCTACAAAAATACTTAAATATTTAACTTTTTCGAGAAAAATATTTAATGCCTTTTTATGAAAGTTACTCGGCTCCCAGTTCCCAGATTGGAGATCCTATTTCATATGCGAGCTTAAATATCATTGAAAAAAAATGTAATATACCGAGGTCTACCACCATTCGCAAACATGTAAAAATATTCGATATTTTTCGGGGAATAATCTAATAACTCTATGTACTAGTCACTCTATTCCCTGTTCGGAGTTACCGTTTAATCTACGTATGATTGTAAATAACATTAAAAATTAAACTTTGCCTAAATTATCTCCACAAGTCCACATAAAGGTAACATTAATATTTAGGGTTTTCCAAGGAAAAAATTAAATTCTCCTAATAGCTGCTTGGTTCCCAGTTCCCAGTTTAGATTTTTCAACATCGATCTGAATAACAATACAAAATCTACGTTTATTTTTACCGAGATTAACATATTTCTACATACATAATTTGAAAATCTGTATTTTAAGAAAAACTAGCTGCCGACTGGTTTCCCAGTTCCCAGTTAGGAGCTTTAGGGCTGTCACAAACCTCACTTGCAAATCGCGTGTGGAGTAATAAGGTCCTCGCTTAGCGGCGCGCGTGCTTTGAGTTGTAATGCGCAACGCCCCTAGCTTTAGGGAGTAGGCTTTGGTGTTGAGCGAAGCGGGGGCGTAAAGGTTTTGAAGTGAAAACTTGTTTAGCGCCGTTGTACCCTTTTCGTAATGGGTAAAAAGTCGCGTCAGGATCACATGACCCTGATCGAAAATTCGTAAGACGAAGAGGCAATCGTGCAACGCCATCTATCGAGCGTATATGAAAACATTTGTGATTTGACACCTGTACGACACTAACAAGATGTAACAAAATTCGTTAGCTTTATATCTGTACCACTCGTTTTAAAATATAACACAGTAATAAAAAAGTTTTCACATCTACCGGCACTCCCGGAGTGCAACCCGTCGTTTTTTTTTAGTTACGTATTACCTCCCTCTCTTCTATCCCATTATTGTAAGCGGACCGATGACATCGTGAGAGTCGCGGGCAACCGATGGATGCAATTGGCGAAATGTCGATCGGGGTGGCGTTCTATGGGAGGCCTATGTTCAGCAGTGGACTTCTTCCGGCTGGAGTGTAATTAATTACTAGGAAAAGCGTGTGAGGTCTATGATCAGCTGGAGCTGGTGGGTGGTACGACTAATTAATGCTTTATGAGGGAACAAGATGTACGCACAAGCATACATACTTTCTATAATCATTCCCTCCTTTTGTTTTGCCAAAGTCGAGTTAAAAGAACAACCCGATTATTTTCTACTGATCGCTACCTCTGAAGCACTCAGCCCTCACCTCATCCCCAGCGAATTTACTCCACGCATTGAACGTATGTCATCACACGGCTCTGATAGCAGCTTTGCGTTCCAACACTCTTATGTATGTGGAGTGTTAAACTTGCATTATGTACGGTCAGGGACAGAAATCAGCGATAGAACTGACAATACAGAAGCAAGTGGTCCAAGTGCCTTTTGTACGCAACGCGAAACAAGTCTCAGATACTTTACGACTTTGGTGACCAGGCGACTATCGCAATACAAACCCAGAGGTTCGTACACAGGTACGCGTCAAGTGGATACCAAAGTCGTAAAGTATTGGAGACTTCCGTCGCGTTGCGTACGAATGGGACCAATAGGACCAAAGACCATGGTCTTTGGTCAAAAGGACCCTCTCGCATCTGTTCTGACTGAGTTGTGATTCTGTACTGTATCTCTCTTAGCTGTAATAAATATCACGTTTTTGTTACAACAACAACTTACAATTTCTTGTAGTTGTTTTCAGATTTTTAGCGCGTTTGGCCTATCAATTTTGAACTAGCCTGAAAGTATGATATATAGTTCGAAAAAAAAAAAAATTGTTCAAAAAGAGACATAACTTTATGTTCCTCACTTCTGACCTTTGTAGACATAAAAAATGTCAAGTGCGAGTCGGTAAAGCGTACCGACGGACGGTTCCGTATCATCTTGTAGATATGTCTATAATTCGTTTATCACAAGAATCGAGTTGACAAACTTAAAATAATTTTGTAAAATAATTTTGAATACTTAACGTAAGAACGTAACATATCTACCGCTATTTTATTTTAATCAAAGGATATAACTATGGATTTGCCCAATAGATTTTGATTACGAGCGTTTAAATATTCGGCGAAATGAAGCATAAACGGCCGTATTTTTTTATAGCGTTGACTTAGAAGTTAAATTCTTCTGTGCTCCAAGAGATTGCAGACCTGAAGTATTTGATATTAATTTCATTGCTTGATACCTTCCAGAGTTCCTGACAAGAAGGGTCTTGAAAGACGGACGGGGTGTAGAATCAATTCAATCCTATTTTCTTTAAGTATAATTTTATCGACGTCTAGAAGTGCCTCTTTGATGGCCTAATTAAATAAATGATTTGACTTTGGACAACAAAGTGGTGGATCCATTTTTTCTTTTAAGTAACGGAACCCTGAAAATAATATTCTTTTCGACCAAAACTTAGCTAAGTATAACATTACAAGTTGCGTATAATAGTCAAGTTTCCGTACTTATTGTTTTCTTACAAAAGTTACTTCTAACTTTGATACTTCTTCGATATAGTTACTCGAGCGTAGGTAGACATGTGTCGATAAGCGAAACACGTGCGGCTCGTATACTTTCTTTCTTTCTTTCTGCAATATCTTTGTAAAACTTGTAATAACTGAGGCATTTGGTAGTGATCTTTGTTGAGTTTTGGGTTGAGTGTGTTCCCGATGAATCGGAAAGTAATAATGCGTTTAGGTTTTGTGTTTGCAACATCTGTTTCTTTTGAATATCTAAATGCATTAATTTTCAGGACAATATCATCATATCAGTATCAGTTTTGATGAAGTTCTAGTACACTTACGTTATTTAAAAGAGTTTCTCATTGTTTGTAGTTGAGAAGAAATTGAAATTTTTATTTTAACAAAGGTTTTATTTACATTATTATGCCTTCTAATTTGCACAGAAGTGAATTTAAACATTTTGATCTCTCATAACGTGAATAACTTTATTCTATTTCTTTGAATAATAATTGATCACTTTCTAATCAATCAATTTTTGAAATGACGACACTTCAATAAAATCTTATTGCAATAAAAATTCTACAGTTATTCTGTCATCGCTCCCATACAAAATTTTACAAAGCAAAAAAAAAAAAAACAAATATAATAAAAATATCGAACAATATTCTATTTGAAACCCCATATCCTAAGCAAATAGGAGGGTTTGCACAAACCCTAAATCGAAAAACTACGTCGAACAATACCAATAGAATAGGGGTGTACCCAAAAATTCTATAGAATATCATATTTTTATGATGAACCCTGATTAATCATGGGTCTCTTTGAGGGTTCGATTACAAACTTTATCATTTCAAAACACAAACGATTTTAACACTAATTTCAATGACAATAAGAGTGTTTTGTACCGCAAATTAGGGTTGTCGAAAATATTTGTTTAAAAGCTTATTTTTGGAGCTAAATGCCCTTTATTAGTTTTGGTTTTATGAAAAGGCTCAAACGCAGATGTTTTGTGCTCAGCCCTATTGTGTGGTAGCGTAATAATATCGATTGCTCTAGTTATGGGTCATAGAAAATATGAAATGAATAATAACTAGCTTTTTCTCAATCGGCTATTAACCTACGGGTTGTACTGCCGGATTTAAAATGGTCCTCCCTCTTTAACACTAAAAGTGGGCCGTATTCTACCACATGAACCCAGTGGTAAATAAAATAAAGACAAGCACAAATACATACAGTAGCTGCCCGTTGGACAGAAATGTTTAGAAGACCTTGGTGTCTATTGGTGGAATGGAAATTAGGGAAGGCAACTTGCAATGCGTCTAGATGACGGATTTATTCCTTGAAATAAAACTATTAAATTAAATAAACTATTAAATTTTATTATTTTTAATTTATTTATATTAGGGATAAAAACAGCTTCCAACACTTAACTAAGCACTTAACAAAATCACTTGAGTAGCTAGTAATAGTTATCCACGATGGATACATTATAGTGGATGAGTATGTTAAAATTAGAACTAAATTAAATTCAAATTGATTGGCAGACTTTGACAAAATAATATTAAGAAATACCTACATTTGCGGTAAAAACTTTGTTTATTAAATCCAAAATATAAAAAAAAAACACGAGCGTACAAAAAACCTACTTAATTTATTAAATTAATTAATTTGCCACTCCAACAAAAATGCTTTGTCGTTATATTTTTCAAACACGCAAATATGAATTAATTTGTACGCGTACCTTTTAAAATTGGAACTACTTAATTCGTGGCTTCGTTGTGGGGGCCATTTTGTTGAGAATAGCTCCCTTAGGGCCCAATTCAATTTATTGTCTTTTTGTTAAGTTATATTGTACCAATATACTGTACTTAATATACTTAGATATAAAATATTTAGGTAGGTACTGGAGTTTCACAATTATTTTTCCTCTGACAGCAGTAACACGAAAGAAACGTTAAGCCTCCTGCAGACACACGCGATTAATCGCGCTGCGACAACGAGCCAAGCTAATTTCCACTCTAAAAATACTGCGAATGGACCGCGACATGTCGCCCCGCGCGATTAATCGCGTGTGTCTGCAGGAGGCTTTACTGATTGAAAGAAGAAAGAGCACGGTAAATACAAAATTAACCCACGTTCTACAGCAAAGACAAGTTTCTCAAAAAATATACAAAAACAGGTGTAAAAATATGGTATACTTACTTCCAACCTCTATCATCATCATCATCATCATCATCAGCCTATAAATGTTCCCACTGCTGGGACACAGGCCTCCTCTCTGTGAGAGGGAGTGGGCCGTAATCTACCACGCGGGCCCGGTGCGGATTGGTAGATGTCACATGTCTTCGAATTTTTGGTACTAGGACATGCCGGTTTCCTCACGATGTTTTCCTTCACCGTTTTGAGAGCAGTGGTGATGAAATAAATTACACAAAGTAATGCGCCTGACGGGGTTCGAACCCACGACCTACTACTCGTAAGTCGAGGCCGATACCACTGGGCCACCACTGCTCTCATCCAAACTCAATACTCTTCTACAATATAAGATATTACTGCTCTTGTATAAATTAAAATAGCAATTCTTTAATATGTTTGACTGTAAGAATGGTTTTGAAGTACGCCATCTTTTGATACAATTTTTTTGCGATTTTTTGAGATACTACTCATTGCTGTAGTACGTCGTTGGATTTTGATCCTTCTTCTTCAAAAATACAACATGATCATCATAATCATCATCATCATCTCAGCCATAGGACGTCCACTGCTGAACATAGGCCTCCCCTTTAGATCTCCACATATACCGGTTGGAAGCGACCTGCATCCAGCGTCTTCCAGCGAACTTTATAAGGTCGTCTGTCCATCTAGTTGGTGGACGTCCTACGCTGCACTTGCTAGTCCGCGGCCTCCACTCTAGCACTTTTCGACCCCATCGGCCATCTGCTCTGCGAGCGACAACATGATCTGTGTTTTATAATTTTTGCTACCATTTCGTTCAACTTTAATGAGTCTTGATTTTCTACGGACAATGTCAACGGATTGAATAAGGGTTAATATAGTTCGACAGTATAACTCAAAAGCAAGAAGACCAAAGATGGAGACTTCGACAGGATTGTCGTCGCGAGTTAGGAAGCCCTGTTGACACTTACCACCGCCAATTGGATCGCTCAGCCGTCACCATAGATTACAGGGTAGTCCGTAATGCCGTTGTCAGGAATGGACCCCACCACCCCAAAAGTTATCACCAAAACCACAACCGCAAACCCTTAATAATACCAAAGCACAGACAAAAGCTCATATTATTACCACACCGTAATATCTTACCACATCTATTTTATATTAAATAGTAGTTTGTTAAGTCTTTTTTTTAAAATGATATTATCAATAACCAGCTTCCTCTCACCTAAACTCACTTATTTGCTGTGCCCGACAAGGTCCATGTTATGTTCTAATAGGCTAGTTGCCCTAAAAATGTAATTAGTCCGTCTTTTAGATTATTCAAAAATAAGGGACACGTATTTTTTTATTTGTAAATTAGACTAAAAATGACAAAGATATAGCCTGTTAAAGTTACGTGTGACGTCACACCACGTGGCAATTTTTCGCGCGGGGTGACGTCACACGTTACTTTAATGGGCTATATCTTTGTTATTTTTTGTTTGATCGACAAAAGAAAAAAATACGTGCCCAATATTTTTTTATAATCTAAAATACGGTCTAAATAGAATGTAATTATTTTGACCCTGGAAACTACCCTATTGTAAGTTTTACCACCTAAGAATACAGCTATGAATGCAATAAAAGTATTGAGTGATAATTTCAAATTCACCCCACACAATTAAACAAATCAACGTAAGCCCAAATCCAATCCTCCAGCACAAATATTAGCGCACAGAACGGGAAGGGAATTTCGCCAAATGCAATTACAAGTTAGAAACTGCATATTCATGTGTAAAATAACATAACAAGACTAAACAAGCCGTCATAACGATGTCTGGGAAAGGACGAACAATTAAAACTGGGAGCTGCCACCATGCTGCGAGAATTTTAGGAAAAAACAACGACTCCTATGGCTTTTCTGTTTCACACGTTTTGAGTTGTATACTCGTAGATGCGTTTTGCTATTTTTATTTTGGTGAAATATTGGGTGTTCTTTTTAAATGGCTTTGTGAAAAGTTAGTTCTCCTGAAAGTTTAAGCTGTTATCGCAATAAAATGTTTCGTATTTTTACAAGGTGTTTTCGTAAATTACAGCACATCCAAAAAAAATACATGTGGCACTCGGAGACTGCCGCGGTGAAGCTATTGCATAACATTTTTATTTTATTTTAAAAGAAAACAATCGCCTACCGCGTTTATTTAACCAGAATATAATTTATTTAAAATGTTTGTGGTGCACTACTGTAATAAAGAACTTTTTTGTTGTAGAAGAATTTTATAAGTAGGTTTCATTGTGAAAACTCCTTTTGTAGCTGGCCGTTTAGAATCAGTAAGAAAAAGTAAATTGTCTTTATGACATATATTTTTATGATTGCCGAAGTCTCCCGAACTTAAACGACGTTAGACTATGCGTGGTGTCAGGTATTTTCGTTAGGTTTTTGGGAATTTCTTGATTCGGTCGCCGCGCCGCGCCGCGCTCAGAGCCCGCGATAAAAGCTATGTAATAGCTTAAAAAAGCTTTGTTTTTAGGATTGTAAATTCAACAAACGTGTCCTCCTGCCCTGTGTGGACCTACAGGAACTATTTGACTCTTATCGAATAAAAACTACCTAGCCCCTTCACATGTACTTTGCGTTCGAGGGCCACGGTATTCTACTTAGACAGTCCCATGACTCCAGCAGACGGCACTTTTCATATTCGTACATACATAGTTTTAACTTTTTTAACCGACTTCAAAAAGGAGGAGCTTTTTTTTTGTTGTATATTTGTTACGCGATTACTCCGCCATTTGTGAGGTGGTCCCATAGTCACCAAGTTGGGATCTGATGATTGGATCCTGGATAAATCGAGGGCAACCCTCGAATTTTATAGGCCGACACACCGTTTTTCGCAAATTTTATGAAGTAATTTAAGTACTTGCGTATGGTAATCATAATTTCATGTAGCTGAGCTGATGATGGAAGGTAGAACTACTTAATAGTAAGGAGTAGGCATCGACTGATTTAGTTTGAGTTCGCATATCTCCGGAACTACAAGTCCGATTTAAGTAATTCTTTTTTTGTTGTACTAGGTATCATTTAACTTAGGGAATATTGCAAGTTTCATCAAAATCGGTTCAGTAGTTTTTGAGATAGGGAATTTTATTAGCTTATTGTGTACCTACATGAGCGATGTTATTACCGGTGTTATGGATTACAAAATTCTAGTGCACATGTTGTATTTGACAAGAATTCGGGTTGAATATTTAAACTAAAAAGAGTAAAATAAAAACTTTTTCAAAAAAAATGTAACCGCCTTCAAAAACAACCATAAAAACGGTAAAAAAACCTACAAAATAACTTTTCTTTCGGAAGTCGGTGGCAAAAAAAAGACAATGAAATAAAGAGAACAAAGACACCGATTTCCGAAAGAAAAGTTATTTTGTAGGTTTTTTTACCGTTTTTATGGTTGTTTTTGAAGGCGGTTACATTTTTTTTGAAAAAGTTTTTTTAATCGTTATTATTACTGATATAAAGTCACTTTATCTAGTTTCCATAGATAACTGTTGTGACTTCCTTTGATGGGAGGAGCTCGTTGAACATTTAACCACACTTCAATTCTCTCTTAATTGATGCAAATTAATCTTTAAATGAGGCACTAAACATCTGTCTCCATCCATAGCCCTTAAATAAGTAACTACAGGCCGCTATTTTATTTTAATCAAAGCTACACCTACAGGGACAGTAAATTAGCAATATGTATAAGAACTGGGTTTTAACCCCATTTATCTAGAACTAAAAGGTCTATGGGTTCTTTCATAAAGGCCTCCTTCCACCCTTTCCGCCTTTCGCGACACCTCCTTCTAGGTACTACGGAACCTATCCAGTTCGTCCCGTCTATTCCCGCCATCTCCTACGAGGCCCACCGCGTTTAATTTTTACAGTTTATCTGATTATAGTTGACGGCACCGCACCGTTGGTGTCGGCGAGTGGCTGTGCGTTCGACTCAACGACCATTTATATCTAGACGCCTCATGCACGATCTGACTAACGACAATTTTCTGCCAAGTCGCTGAGGTTCGACGTAAGCGAGGGGGACGGGGTCCTGTGTTCTGATTGGCTAACTCAAGGTCAGTGCGACGAGGGGACTCACAGGAGTGGTCAAAGCTAATACGAACTTAAGACTTTTGCCTAATGTGTTGACAGACATCGGTCGCCTGTGATTAGGAGTCTACATATAAATGGTCGTTGGTTCGACTGCTTTGCAGCGTGTCGCAGGTTCGATTTCTGCACGGAACAAATATTTGTATCTACAAGTAGTTGTTCCGGGTCTAGGTGTTTGTGTATGTGAGTTTATATGTTTGTAAACGCACTTCTCGACACAGGAGAAATTCCTAGTGTTGGGAAAAATTCTTTAAAAAAATTTTTACAAAAAACACGCAGTAGAATAATCCAAACACAGTGTCTACCTAGTTGGAAAACTGAAAAGCAACAAAGCTCGGGACACGCCAATTAAAACCAGTGGTCCTCCTTTTGTCAACCGCTACGTTTGTGCCCATTGCACAGGACATGAATGAAGTCGTAAAAACAGGCTTTTACAGCCAATCTTGATACTTTATTTCTATTTGAAAGGAGGATAAAATTTTGATGGAGCTCCGTTTAGTTGAGGGTTTTGTTGGCACCTGCAATTATTGGACTGTGAAGGAGACTATTTGTTAGAGGAAAAAATGCTGTGGGACGATTTTGAGATGTATGGTTCGTGTTTTTAGATTCATGTTTGAATGAGTGAAATTATTGAGGACTGTAAGCCCGGACTGTCTGACTGACTACTTATACATTAGTAGTTGTTCGGGGTCTGGGTGTTTGTGTATGTGGGTTTCTATGTTTGTAAACGCACCCACGACACAGTAGAATTCCTAGTGCGGTGGCAACGTTTAGAAAAATCTTACTATCTAAACAATTAGTTATTTATGATACTAGTGCGGTAAGTTGGTTTTTACTAACGAGTAGACGAATGTAAGCCCGAGATGAAGTCGAGGGCTTACCATAGTCACGAGTTTGTAAATACCAATTTCTGCACGTGTGTCATACAATGTTTTTCAACACATTTGCGAGAAAACTTTTTAACAATGGGAAAGTCGCAACAATTTTTGAAGTTTCTAATATGAAAATGGTACGAATTTGCAAATGGCGCCACATGCACGTGGTGAAAATTAGAACACCATCTTTCGTCTCATTTACTCTTTAGTAGATATTAAAGTGAGACAACGTATTGAGCAAAAGCGCTTCCAAGGAGGTTCGATCAGTCAGGTTGTTTATTCTCATAATGTAAAACTCTTTGGTGGAATTCTTATATTCTTTTTATGGAAACAGAAAAAAAAACCGTAAAATAGTTATGTGAGAGTACCTCTTTTACCGCACGTTCCGTTGTATGGTGCGTAATTTTTAACTTTCGAACAATGTATACAGGCTTTGTAAATTTTAATGCATTTTTCGAGTGTTGAAAAAAAAATATGTATATCTGTAGTCAGTAAATGAGTAGAATACTATTTTTTACAATAGAAAACGTCGTCATAATTCGCTGGTTTGACTAAGTACTTTGTATTGAGTCACTAAATTATTGCGATCATCATTGAGTTTAAAAATGCCTGGTTTTTATGAAAACGTATGACACAGGCTGTCCAGTCATTCTACAACCAGCTTTTAAGAAATTCTCATTATTATTGTATTTCTGAAAAATGTCAAGTCACTCAGTGGTCGTCAATGCGTGATTCATTCCATTGGTTATCCGAAATTTTTCTCAGGCCGATTGTCAGTTGTCATTTTGTATGTCAATAATTTAGTGACATTATGGCAGATTTACATTGAGTCAGTAACTGACGTCAGTGCTGGCGCCGAAAACTGACTCATGCTATTTAGACGAGGTCAGTATTTCAAGAAATCAATTTACATTATGGCAGTGCCAGGTCAGCACTGACTCGTCAGTGGACCACAGACTACATATCAGTGGACTGACGCCAGTTACTGACTCAATGTAAATCTGCCATGACGTGTTACCTTCAAAGGGGTGAATCAAATGTTTTTAGGGTTCCGTAGCCAAATGGCAAAAACGGAACCCTTATAGATTCGTCATGTCTGTCTGTCTGTCCGTGTATGTCACAGCCACTTTTTGTCGAAAGTATAAGAGCTATCCTGTTGAAACTTGGTAGAAAGATGTATTATGTGAACCGCATTAGGATTTTCAACAAAAATCAAAACAAAACAAATTTTGGGGGTGCCCCCCATACTTAGAATTGAAACTCAAAAAAAATTTTTTCACCAAACCCATACGTGTGGGATATCTATGAATAGGTCTTTAAAAATGATATTGAGGTTACTAACATCATTTTTTTCTAAACTGAACAGTTTGCGCGAGAGACACTTCCAAAGTGGTAAAAAGTGTGTCCCCCCCCCCGTAACTTCTAAAATAAGAGAATGATAAAACTAAAAAAAATATATAATGTAGACCTCAACCAAAACTACCAACGAAAATTGGTTTGGATGAGATACAGTTAGCAGTTTTTGAGATATACTACATTTTCAAAAACCGCAAATATAACTTTGCCATTCATACAAATACTATGAAAAACAAAGTTATTTTTATTGTTTGTGTATATTACTTACTAATCTCAATATAATTTTATCTCTAATCTATGCTTGCTGCTACGGAACCCTTCATGGGCGAGTCCAACTCGCACTTGGCCGGTTTTTAGAATAATAAAGTTGCATTATATACCGACACATGGTTACCATATTTGGGTAAGTATTTGAAGCATGCTAAAAAATTGTCTAAGACTCCAAAATGAAGAAGTTTTTTTGCAAAAAAAAAAAAACGAAACAAACCAATATAAAAAAAAAACCTGTTCATTGATGCTATTCGAACCTGCAGTCATAGGCGTGTTGAAGCCCAAAGCTTATACCATTAAGCCAATAAGCTAATCAGACAGCGGATACTGCGGCGAAATTATGAAACATATTTTCAGACTGGTGACGGTACGGAAAAACGTCTGAATACTGACATGAAAAAAGGAGTTCAAACTTCAAAAATGCAAAAGAACCTAAGAATTTATTCTTCATAAGAAAAAAGTGAAAGTTGATGTATCTCCCTTAATTTCTCATTCTTACATTGCTATTATTAAAAACTATTAATAATAAACATCAGTGTATGTATGAGAAGTTGATGGATGCACATTACAGTCGTCTGCAAGCTACGGAGAGTTCCAGATCGTTCCAGAATGTTCCAGCGCGTTCCAGCTCCGTTTGCGGATAAGCTTCGTACATGAATATTAAAGTGAGGTGTTATTGTGGCTGCTATTACACCGAAGCGAATGGACACGGGTGAAGAATGATCAAAATGTTTCGCCTTATTTCACGCATTTATATATTTGAACAAGGTAACGGAAGAGTAATGTTCATCGCATTGAATTCATTCATTTTTAATTTAAATTATTTGTGTACTTCAATGTTTGATTATAAAACTATCTGTCAAGACAATAATATTATGCAGCTTAAAATTTTATTGGAATTGTAACAGGTAGGTAAATGTTTTTTTTTTCTAATAAATGTAAAAAAATGTGTTAGTATATTCCATGTTTGCTACAATAAAGTAGGTGTAGAGAAGCATGGAAGAAAACAGTTATTAAACACTCTTTGGTGTCCTTAAATGTAATTCCTAGTTTAAGACATATAGTCTGAAAGCGAAAAAAAAAACATTAAGTAATAAATCTAGAATTATTATTAAAACAGTTATCCATGTAATTTGAATACATGTGTTTTCTTTCTTTATGAAACTATCATATTTTTTTGCGAATTAGAGGCTTATATTTGTTGGTATTCTCAATTTAAAAAAGGCTCTGCTTTCGTTTTAGCGTTCTGGAATAATATCTATCGTCGTCTACCAATTAAAATGAATACAAATTATTTCAATTCGTGTGAAGAAGTAGTTTAATAAAAAAACCGTGCCACGCTGCAATGTGGACGTGGATAAGTGTACAGCAAAATATTACGCTACGGTGTAACAAAACCCGGTTTTAAAGCATCACGAGCATACATCAAATGCAGCACAGCACTTTGCATACGCGCCCTATGTTTGACTAACACGCCTTCCAAATGGACCACATGGAAACATTTATTTACTTCAAAATACATAACAGAGCAACGTCAAGTTATTGGATTTTATCATACAGTTAAAGCTGGTGACAGAGTATATAACCATTTTGTTTGTCATTTATTTTGTGGCAACTTTTGCTGGGTACTGGTATATTTAGGTCACCTCGCCTTAAGGCCCTGCGTACACAACGCGACGCAAGTCTCCGATACCTTACGACTTTGGTATCCATTGACGCTATTTTATTTTAAGTAAGTAAAATATTTGACCCGTAGGTGTTTTTTATTTTGTTACGGAAACCAAGATTGACGAAGATACGAGTACAACAAGAGCTTCTAAAAATCACAAAACGTTACTCGGTCGGTATAATTTTACTGGCATTATGACGTCACAAGCCCATTCCCGAATCTCCAAGTTTCCGAATCGCGGAGAGCGATTCACCAATAACATGGCTTGAGTGGAGAAAAGATTTGGATTTCAAGCCGTGTGATTGGTCAATATTGATTGATTTATAAAAAGAAAAATTACGTGTGCATTATTTTTCAATTCTGGAACTGTGGGACTAAATAGATATTAAATTTATTTATGCATTAAACTACCCTTTTGTCACCATCAATTCTTTGCATCAAAGATGATCTAGATCTGGAAATAGATTTTGAGAATATTATAATCTTTTTTGGCGGTTGCAACAACATGCTTGTCTGCGATTGGATGTCCACTTCCAATTAATACACCAGTGGTGGACAGCGGCTCGCGGGACTGTCTCATCAGGTAATCGTGACCCTGGAACGTAAAGGACTATTGAAGGATCACCGTGGATTTTAGTCAGTACTAGTCCGACTGTCCCTGCCATCCCGCCCTGGATGGGAGGACTCATTCGAACAAAAAGTGATTTAAAACACAATTCCTCTCGTCTCCGCTCCGCTCCGCTTTGGTGGAAACCGGGCCTAAGGCTGCGGTTCCACTGAGGCGGAGCGGAGACGAGCTGTGTCGCGATTCACCAATCACATGGCTGATGCACATGGTTGGCCACATGTCGCATGTGTATTCAAGCCATGTGATTAGTGAATCGCGGCTCAGCTCGTCTCCGCTCTGCTACGTTCTGCCTCAGTCGAACCGCAGTCTTATTGTTTCTAAACCCACCAAGACAAGAGTTTCGTTGTGCGGGGCAAAGTGAAAAAAAAAGCTGTATTAGGACAATTTTTTATTTACTTAGTTTTTCAGGTTTCTGTTTACTAACAATTTACGGATGTATAATTATGAATAATTCCCGAAATTAAATAATAATTCATATTCATAACGGAATATAATTTCACGTTACCATCAAAAACACAATAAATAATAACTGTGAGATACCCAACAAATTAATTAACAATTAACCCTCCATTAAATATGAAACAAAAACGATGGTTTCACGTCAATAATATGAACGAGGTAAGCAGAATGAATAGTTAATTGAAATCAGCCCGTAAGTGGTGGCTGGTTGGCCATGGACAATTAAATACAGAAACATTGAATACTGGACGTTAATTAATTTAATTATAGAGTGTAAAATTCAATGGCTGTGCACATTTTGTATGGTTGGTTAGTGTTAATCGGGTGTGGTTTTGCAGGGAATCTCTGGAATAAGTTGTTTACCAACAAAGGACTATTTTACCTCCGAGTCTTGATCGCCAGGAGGTTTAGCACCTCACTTCTCATGCATGCAGCATGAGGACATCGGTGATGGAAAACATCGAGAGGAAAACTGGACTTATACATATAATAAAAAATATATGATGTCCAAAGCTATGTCAGAGGCCTGTGGTGACCAAAGGGTGGTCACATCCTCACACGAAAACGAAAGAACCTCGGAGAACTCACCAGGATTGTGGATTTTTTCAATTTTTGTGGCCTATTTGTTGCGAACGCGACTGCTATTTATAAAGTCCAGACATAGATTCCCAGATCGGATATAATAGGCTAGTTGCCCTAAAAATGTAATAAGTCCGTCTTTAGATTATTCAAAAATAAGGGACACGTATTTTTTTATTTGTAAATTAGACTAAAAATGACAAAGATATAGCCTATTAAAGTTACGTGTGACGTCACGCCGCGTGGCATTTTTTCGCGCGGGGTGACGTCACACGTAACTTTAATGGGCTATATCTTTGTTATTTTTTGTTTAATCGAAAAAAGAAAAAGCACGTGTCCAATATTTTTTATAATCTAAAATACGGACTGAATAGAATGTAATTATTTTGACCCTGGAAACTACCCTATTATTAAGTTCTCCCATTAGGAGTATCTTAGTAGCAGCCACGGGTGCTCGAGGGATGACAATAGGTTTGGTACTGAAAAAGATAACATATGAGACGTTTGGATGAAGGTACTATTTATTAGGTACTGCAACTCTGCCTTACCCTTCGAGAATTACTGGCTTGAAGTATTTTTTTTTACTATTTTCATTTATTTACAAACATTTCGTGGATTTTTGCTCTTAAACCTATATCACTAGATTCTTGAACTATTAGTAGGTAAGGTAATGACTGCTGTCGAGAATAATGATGATGATCTTCATCATCAGCCCGTTTTCGTCCACTGCTAATAGAATAGAATATACTTTATTGTACACCAAAAACGTTACACGACTATTTTATTAAATTGCTAATACTAGGGTTACAATGGCGGTCTGTACAATGTACGCAATTGAGCCTGGTCTTGAGCTCTTCTCATCCAGTCTCTGCCGGCACCTGCCGGCTACCTTTTGCTAAATATAATAGTTAATTTCGTCCTATTTTCATCTGTCCCCATTCTTAACTTATAAAACTCTCTATTAACATTTAAATACGTTAATTACCTACCAACTTAATTACTATAGTCTAGTAATTTGCTCTATTTATTTATCTATTATTTATCTACGAGTAGAATGAACCCAAATATTTTACTCAAAATAAGGTCGTATATCTCGCATTTATAATTAAAACAATGTTTTTTGATTAGAGTTGGTCATTAAATTATTTGGTTACAAATAATTAAGGGTTCATTCCCAGTTCAGTCCCTACTGAGTTTATAGTGCCCTGTACTTTGAATTGTAACAAAATGTTCAAAGATTATAAATTATTACTCTAGTGACTAGAGTAATAAATCGCGCCTTATAGGTTGAGTGTTGACTGACTAGAGTCTAGTCAGTCAACACTCAACCTATAAGGCGCGGGCCACATAGAAAAGCTGTAAGACGCAGACGGGGCGGAGACAATGTCTCTTCGGCGTCTCTTTAATACAAAATGTATTGAAGCGTCGCGACGTAAACCACACAGAAGAGACGGGGCGCGGGCGCGACGCTTATACATTTTCGCCCGTCCGCGACGCGTCCTCGTCTTACGTCTTTTCTATGTGGCCCGCGCCTTATAGTCCACTGATGGACATAGACTTCTCCCACACGACGCTGGAATATCCTGAAATCAGCCTTGTTTTTGGGACTGTCACAATCTTACAGACCTAAAATCCACCCTGTTTCCTAGGGGTCCCGACAGTTTGCTGACCTCTATGGTGCTCGTAATCCATCCGCTTTCCCTTCTGACTGTAAAGAAAAAAAATTATTAAGTTCTATTGAACATTGGTCATCTTTAATTATTTTTAAACGCATTAACGCATGCGAAGCGCATCGTAAAGATGATTATTGAGGAAAGAAAAATTCAGTTGCAAGTGGGATTCGAGGTAGTAGAGAAATTCAGCTTCAAAGTGGGAGTTGCAATAGCCTAGTTGGTTAAGGCGTCTGGAGTACTTATTCAGAAGACGCGGGTTCGAATCCCACTTGCAACTGAATTTTTCTTTCCTCAATAATTGGTCATCATTCTAATCAAATTTTATTTTATTTTCAGGTAATTCATCACAAGCTATTGAAAATCTTAAATATGGTTCTATAGGTCTTATATTTTGAAGTCTGCTCATGACTCTTATTAAAGCAAGAAAAGGTTCGTACTTAATTATTATTGTATTCAAATAGGAAAAGGCAAAAATAATTTTCAAATTACCTGTATTTTAGCTATCCTTGTAAACGAAGTGGATACAAGAAGATATCACACACACACACACGCATATTTACTGTATGCTGTTTTAACCTCCATGCCAACACAGTCACTTCAAAATGGCAATTAGCAAAAATTGCTTTGTCCAAATTAATTTTTAATATTTATTACAAACTTCGTACCGTCTGAAAATATATTTTTTTTTCATATTTACTCACCTTTTAAACCTTCCCTGGACTTGCAAAAATATTTCAAAACCAAAATTAGCCACATCGGTCCAGCCGTTCACGAGTTTTAGCGAGACTAACAAACAGTAATAGATTTTTATAAATATAGGTTTACAGTTAGTGTATTGTCAACTTTATTTTCATAACATTATTGTTTATTTAAGAGCGTACTAGTGTAAGAAAAGCGTGCATGACGTCACAATATGGCGCCTTCACAGTTTCATTCCTATCATGATCGCGTGAATTGTACTCACCTCACTTTGCGACATTACCCTAAAAATACACCCACAAAACGTACCAAAACGAAACACAACTTCACACTTATCTCAAACAAGTACCGATACTGAATTTATTTCAGTCCTACAAAGGTTTTCGAGCTAGATACCATTAGAATACACATTACCTAAGCCATGGCTTGGTCGTGCTTAGCTCGGCCAAAGAAAAATAAATAAAAAGTCCTGACCGCCTGTTGCTGGCCTGGTATTCTTATTTTAGTCGTGTGCTGACGGCTAGGGTGGGGAAAGAATTGGTATCGATGATTGGAGATAAATAAATTTTATTCTGAATTGGATTATTGATTTCCCTGATAGATAAAACCTTTGGGGTCTTTAAGAAGGTTACTTTTAGGCAAGCGAGCTTCGCGTCGATTATATCTTGTTTATCATCAGGCGAGATAGTCGTCAGACGCGAGCAATTGGAAAATAAGAAAATTATTTAGGCAAATTGATACCTATTTTAAGTGACTTTAAAAATTTAATTTATTTATTATTATTTGATTATCATTCAAATCGCGTGCACTCATCATCATTCAATTAAATTCTATTATAACGTACTTTTGCGTATTAATCGAACTATTTATTTATATAAGGTACACCAACAGCAAAACATACAAAAGCAGTACCTAATTGATAACAACAATTTAAAGTTATGTGCTAGTATGTAAGCCTACTCGTATGACAGGTATACGCAACATTTAACATGAAAGTGCCAACAAAGTAACAAGTACAAAAAATATTATAGATTTTAAAAAATATTTTTAAAACTAAATGGGTATGTGCGGTATATAAAATATATCTATGTATAATATTTGATAACAAACTATCATCATTAAAAGGTGTAAAGACCCTTTTTTTTTTGCGTGGTAAAATCATCAATTGAGTCCTCCCACCCCGGGCAGGGCGGGAGGGACTGTCAGACTTGTACTGACTAAAATCCACGGTGTCCTTCAATAGCCCTTTGAGTCCGGGGTCACGGTAATGAGATAAGTCCCACGACCCCGGCAGGCTTTGGCCCTCTAGAGGGGGGCCCCGTCATCATGCTGACACTCCTTGAGGCGCGCGTGGAACACAACGCGCCGTCGACCCGGGCATGGTCCATGGTCGGGTGGCGAGTTGCCCTTTACTCGCCGCCCGCATGCCCGCGCCTACTGTGGCCGGAGATCGTCTGCCGACGTCCGACGGCGTGGGCGTCTACCACTGCGGCTGGGTGTAAAGACCCTATACAAGGTTTTTAAAGAAAGTAACGAAGCTTCAATAGCGGTAAAACTAATATTATGTAAATGAATCAGAATGACGATGAAGCATAACAATGTACGTATGTATGAGACTAACTTGATTTTTAATGAACCTAATAAAACAAAAAAAATATTTATTCAAAATCATATCGATAATAACCACATCCCTAAAAAAATGTATCTACCCATGTGCACTACATGACAGGAGGATATCGTTCAAGATTCTTTGGAGACTGCTCGCTTTGTCTACCTTTCACATAATCGATAATTTAAATGCACGTCACTAGAAAATGCAACGACCAGGCGTGTTCACGACATCGCCGATTTTGCATTATCAACTATAACATCGATGTAGTAAAGTCTAATTTTATTTTGTTCGATGTTATATTAATAGATTGTGTTAGTATCGTTTTTGTTTTCAGTTTTGTGGAGTAAAAGTTGATGTTGAATAAAGTTATAATAAAGCGTGTATTGTGTGAGTTGAGTTGAGACAAAGTTTTCAAAGTAAGTTTGTTTGAATATAGCGTTTTCTATTAAACTTTAAGTCCTGTTATAACGTTTTTAACTCCAGTATAACTTTCTCGTGTTTTCTTTGAGCGATGAGATAAAGTTGTATATGTACTGAATTATGTAATAATATAGTACTGTATTGTTTTACATTAAAAGTTAGTATAGAAATGACGTCTCCATACGAACTGCTAGGATCCTTTTTGAGTGGCAAAATAATCAAATGTGTCCCGCCCTGAGTGGAACGGAAGGGGTCTATCAGACTCGTACTGACTAAAGTTCACCCTATTCCATCAATTGCCCTTTACGCTCCAGGGTCACGGTAATCTGCTTAGACAGTCTCGCGACCCTAGCAGGATCTGCTAGGATCCTTACATGCTCCTGCCACTTCGTTCAATTTATACATTAATCTGGTCATACAGGTAGACAGACACATCTCTTACGAGTACGTACAATACACCTTTAATATTAAGAACGTTGGTTTTCTTAATTAACTCGTAGAGATGTTTTGTTTTAATTATGATGTGCGGATTTGTCTAGTAATGTGGTCTTCGTGGCTGAATCAGACTGATTCTGAGACCTATGACAAGATGTTTAATTAGTAAATGGGTTTTGCAAACAAAATTGCATTTTAGGTACTTTTTTCCCAGCCAATCCAAGGTCGGTGTTTCGCAATCTAAAATACACGCTTTCGTATGCGTTGGAATAACATTGTGATCATGTACATACCTACAACATGAACTAACAAAATCAACGTCATGTCATTAGAAAGTAATTGTAAAACACCGCAGCTCCTAACAATATTTAACGTCATTAATTTTATCGACATCGTCACATCCCTACTCGGTGCGCGTGTTCGCGACACTAGCGCCGTGGCACCTTATTGTTTAACTTGGCTAATTAGTCGCTCGCGTGCAAACCCGACTGATAAAACAATCCTGTGTTTGCCTTTCCTATTGTTAATACTATTTACTTTAGGAGGTACCTATATATGGATACGAGGATTTTAGACTTGGTTTTGCGAAGTTAAGTGACAAATATTTAGTATTTAAGATAACACAACATCAACACAATTACTGATACTGCAAGCCTAAATATTTCCACTACCGGGCAAATCCAAGATTTGCAATTTCTACGATCAAGGGTCAAAGTGGACTGGTCATTGGTTCAGTCCAGCTCGTCTTGCCATTTTCTACGAGCTCTGCCGTGGCTTCTGTAGGTATAGGTGCTCCCTCACAGCAAAATAATTTTAGAGAATGTTATATAACTTTTATAAGGAAATAAAATACACAATGTTAGAAAACAGTAGGAACATCTATTTCGTTTCTTTACATTACCATAGACTTTATCTTTGTCCTATGATAAATGTGTTTGTCTTATGTGCAAGTATAGTTATTTAAGACTGTTATTATGATTAAGAATGCGTCCTAATTGTACCCGTAACAACACTCTAGTTACAATCACCACGATCTTAAGAAGAACTCAACAGGTACCAAATGCAATCTAGCTTATAAGCTATTAAACACAAACTGTCATAACAAACTCCTCTTCGGTGATATCGATAAAGTGCGGTCGGTTTATCGATAACCGCTTCCGATATCATGGTACACCACTAATGCTGTGCACGACACAACTCTTGGCGTATTGTTTGACTCCAGTAATTAGTACCTCGCGTGCTGTTTCTGATGAATCAATCGTATATATGTAGGTTAAGTCTTTGTATCGACTGCTCCAGCAGTTGAACTGCTTCGGGCTGTCTCGGTGCTGTCAGGAACTAGCGAGATACACAGACTGCTCCAGCATTCACAGTAGCAGTCAATACTGACTGCTTCCAGCATTACATTTATGGCCTGCCTAAAAGCTTTCTACAATTGAAAACTAAGTTATCTACAAATTCTTTGACTCCAATAATTAGTTCCTCGCGTGTTGCCTCTGACAAATCAATCGTAGGTATCTAACTCGATCAAATTCAGATTTAACTATATGTCGGAAGTTAGGGTATTTAAATGATATAGAAATACATTAACAAATTAGGAATTTTTAGAGTGCTTTCTGTCATTAAAACTTTTGAACTTAAAGAAATACAAAACAATTTTTGGTTGTAATTGATACGAAATTGATGCTCACAAAAATAAAATTGTAAAATGGCTGACACATGATACATCACGCGCTCATTAAAGAGCTGTCAGCAATCTGATGGGACCCCATAGAGGGCCAAACGCACTGTCTAGACAGGAAACCGTTACCCTGGAACCTACAGTGCAAGAAAACACCGTAGGTTTTAGTCAGTACGAGTCTGACAGTCCATTCCGGCTCATCCAAGTGGGAGGACTCATTTGATGATTTTACCGTGCTAGTAAAAGAAGGCGGGTACCCACCCTCATCGTGATGCGGACAGAACATATACATAACATGGAGCGACAGTCTTCCTAAGGTGGCCGGTAACGGCTGGATGAGAGAAGTTGGTGATCGAATGAATTTTCAATCACCAGCAGAAGAGTGCTATAGGCTGATGATGATGTAATTAAAATTAGGCTTGATAATCTAGTTTTTATGCAAGAGTGTATATCCGTGTGTAGCTCGCCGTCCGATCAAAGTCGAGGCCCGAGTTGATGGCGCGTCATTTTCCATGCGGTCTTAAAGGAGTTGTCAGCAAATTGACGGGGTACAGGACCAAACGCCTGCCGGGGTCGCGGGGCTGTCTTAAAAGGGCACCGTGATCCTGAAACGCATATAACGTAGATTTTAGTCAGTACGGTCACCTAGGGCAGGAGGGCTTTTTATAAGGTTTACTGGTCTTATTCAGTGCCACCTATTTCTTTTTTTGAACTTAAGTAAGTACCTAGTAGGGGAACAGTGTATAAGACGGGGACGTTCATAATCGCGAGGTATAATGGGGACATACACTCTTTAGGCATACTTAACACAACACTAATGTAGAGCAAGCGCCATCAGGACGTCATTTGCAAGCGGCCAGACGCAAATGACGTCCTGTTGGCGCTTGTGCTCCTTTAGTTTTGTGTTAAGTTTGCTTTATGTGTGTGATTTCCCATTATACCTCGTGTCCCCGTCTTATACACTGTTCCCCTACATGAAAAAGGGCACAGACTATTTTCTTTGCAACTAGGTAAAAGCAGTAAACGTTACCAACGCTTAATACAGTGGCGGTTCCTTCATACAAGCCCAAAAGCCCGGCATGCCTTATTAAAAATGCTCGACAGAGAATCATAATCAAACCCGAACTATTTAAAAGTTCGCGCGCTTAATTGTTATCAAAATAACACAAACTATCCACGCCACACACTTTACAACGCAATTGTTCGCGCGCAGTTTCGTATTTGCAACATCTATATATAGCTATCTCGCTTACACGTACCGGCTTTTACCGGGCTTTCAAATACTATCTCTGTCCCTTTCGCGCCTAAAGCGTTGTGCCGTATAACGAGTTAGAACCTTGTGCGTCTACAAATCGAACAGTATGGAAGATTTAAGCCGTGCATGCGTATGAAGTTGCACGCGTATGCGTGACCTTTAGCTCACTTCAGTTTTATTTGCTTGAGTGGGAAAATCTAACAAAACACACAAAAAACTTTAACAACAAAGTTAAAGTTTTTTGTGTGTTTTGTTAGATTTTCTCAGTGATACAATTGTTTTGGTGACTTACCTGCAACAATGGAGGTAATTGTACCTTGTGAGGATTTAAAATGCGTTCAAGTTTTGATTGGCGAAGATAAGGTAAAATCTTTAAACTTTGCTCAGAAAAAAAAACAGTTTATTTCTTCCCGACGCCGACGCCTAATCTGTGTATTTCTCAGACTAGTAAATCGCATAAAAGAATATTTCATATGTGTATAAATCATGCAATAGAATTCAAGAGGTTAGTTTATTTTTTTCAGCCCTTCAGGCTTTGTGTAATTTTTTTAGTACCTAATAGTACAAAACGAGCTGCTTTTTACGATACTCATTGCAGCAAAAAATTCGTTGGACATAATTACATGTCGCGAGTCGTAAACACGGTTTTTAAACAAAAAAGTAAACTTATTGAGTTGTTTTCTGATCTGTGCGACAACCCACAGAACTGGGACGGGGATACGGTTTTAGCTATTGAAAAACAGTAATTGTTGGTAGAATTAAAACGATCACCAACATTTTACTCTGATGTAATTAAATCATTTCTTAAGAAAGATAGACGATTCCAATTAGAATATTAATAATTTATTTAAATTCCTTATTACATTCTATCTAGCTATTTTTTAACTTTCGTTTTGTAACTTTCTGTTTTGTTTTTTTTTTGTCTGTAACCTGTTAGTCCTGTTACAAAACAAGCAACTACTTACCATAACTTTGAATTCACTTTTAATTTATTGTACCTAACCAGTAGTTTATGAGAAAATTGCGATGATACATACGTAGGTACCTACATACTCAGTCGAAAACTGAACTTTTGTTGTGATTTCCTTAATTTGATTATAAAAATGCATGATTTTATTAAAGAATTATAATATTCACTGTGGCAACACTATTAAAATATTGAAATTAATATTGTAACTAATTTAAAAAATAATTATTGTATGTTATTTCCATAAAGAATCAGAATATATTTTTAGGTTTTCAACACTTAGAAATAACGGCTATGACATCAACGTTATTTCTAGGTGGGGCAAATGTCATTTTAAATTGTTAAATCGTGATAGAAAGTTAGTCGTTGTTCGATCGTCAAACAGTGTAGTCGTGTGAATAAAAAGTGTAACCAAGAAAGAGGTGTTTTCTTTATATATCAGAAGTGGCAGAACCACGAGCCATGTCTCAGCAAAATCGTAAGTACTTTATTTTTATATTTAATTTTATGGTGGAATATTTCTGCGGGTAGATTAAAGTGCAAGAACATTCAGTACAAAAATAGATTATGTTTATAACGTAGTATTTAAGAAGTAATATTTTACGATCACTGCGTTATTATAACAAGTGAAAAAGAGATTATTATCTACCCCGTAGAAAATTCCACGCGCGTGAGATATTAAGAAAGTAAATTATGAGTTCGTGCTGTAGTAAAGGCCATGTAGGTGTGCTGTAGTGAAAGCCATGTAGGTGTGCTGTAGTGAAAGCCATGTAGGTGTGCTGTAGTGAAAGCCATGTAGGTGTGCTGTAGTGAAAGCCATGTAGGTGTGCTGTAGCGAAAGCTATGTAGGTGTGCTGTATCGAAAGCCATGTAGGTGTGCTGTAGTGAAAGCCATGTAGGTGTGCTGTAGTGAAAGCCATGTAGGTGTGCTGTAGTGAAAGCCATGTAGGTGTGCTGTAGTGAAAGCCATGTAGGTGTGCTGTAGTGAAAGCCATGTAGGTGTGCTGTAGTGAAAGCCATGTAGGTGTGCTGTAGTGAAAGCCATGTAGGTGTGCTGTAGTGAAAGCCATGTAGGTGTGCTGTAGTGAAAGCCATGTAGGTGTGCTGTAGTGAAAGCCATGTAGGTGTGCTGTAGTGAAAGCCATGTAGGTGTGCTGTAGTGAAAGCCATGTAGGTGTGCTGTAGTGAAAGCCATGTAGGTGTGCTGTAGTGAAAGCCATGTAGGTGTGCTGTAGTGAAAGCCATGTAGGTGTGCTGTAGTGAAAGCCATGTAGGTGTGCTGTAGTGAAAGCCATGTAGGTGTGCTGTAGTGAAAGCCATGTAGGTGTGCTGTAGTGAAAGCCATGTAGGTGTGCTTTAGCGAGAGCCATGTAGGTGTGCTGTAGCGAAAGCCATGTAGGTGTGCTGTAGCGAAAGCCATGTAGGTGTGCTGTAGCGAAAGCCATGAAGGTGTGCTGTAGCGAAAGCCATGTAGGTGTGCTGTAGCGAAAGCCATGTAGGTGTGCTGTAGTGAAAGCCATGTAGGTGTGCTGTAGTGAAAGCCATGTAGGTGTGCTGTAGTGAAAGCCATGTAGTAGGTGTGCTGTAGTGAAAGCCATGTAGGTATGCCAGAGGCATGCCGTGTTTATGTGCTATCGGAGCAGCCAGACAGGTGCACAACCAGTATGTTGTGCACATAGATGTTTAGTATGTCATGTAGGTGTACTTATAATAAGTCTGGAAGAGATTTACTAATGAACAATGTTACGTGCGCAGGCAGTAATATTAAACCACTTAAAACCTAGCCAGTAAACAAGATAGTTAATGAGTTTATAATCAAGCTAATGATATGACTTTTAAGATTAAGGATAGGATCCAAATAAAAGATATGAAGTGCTCGAAAAATATTTCAGGCAGACGAAATGAGAGTTCCACCCCAGAGCATGACGAAAGCTTCACTCCAGAGCGCGAAGAAAGCTTCACTTCAGAGATTCCTAGAAGGCGTCGCCGAAGATCTTTATCAAGCGGTTCTGAAGAGATACCCGCAAAATCCAAGCGCCTTTCGGAAGGACTGTCTGCAGATGATTTGCTGAAAATCATAGCAGCAATACAAAAAGGATCTAGTAAGAATGTTCCAACCACTAATGTAGTCCCAGATTTTGACCCTGATAGTAGATCCCAAGATATTGAGCGATGGCTAAGAAAAGTCAATGAATGTGCGAAAATTTATGATTGGAGTGAAAAACAAACAATACATTATGCTCTTCAAAAGCTTTGTGGGTTAGCAAAAAGATGGTATGAATCTTTGCCAACGCTCAATTACTCTTGGAATAAATGGCAGTCTAAAATGAGAAAAGCTTTCCCAAGTGACGAAAATTATGGGAAACTTTTAGAAGAGATGCTCAACCGAAAGACTCGCACTGATGAAACTTTAAGAGACTATTTTTATGATAAATTAGCGTTGCTCAGTAGGTGTGAAATCGATGGCCGGAAGGCAGTAGATTGTATAATTTATGGGATCAACGATAGTTCTATAAGAAACGGTGCACAAGCACTCCAATGTAAAAAACCGGAGAATTTGTTGACCTATTTAGCTTCCCAACAACCTGGCACATCGAAAGAGATTCAAAAAAGTCAGTCTCCGTTTAATTCAATCAAAAATAGAGATTCACGGGCTACAAATAATCAAAACAGGGTTTCAACTAGTAATTCTGATAGGAACTATGACCCATCTTGTTTTAATTGTAGTGAGCCAGGACATAATTACTATAAGTGTCCTAAACCCTTAATAAAATGCGTTAAATGTAGTAGGGTTGGTCATAATTCGGATAACTGCAATAGAAAACCTTTGCTACTTTACGAAGCCAAAAGTCAGGACCAGCAATCGGTTGATAAAAAGGTACCTACTCAAAATTAATTCAAATAATGACAATAGCAAGGTTGTAAAAGCTGATAAAAATCCAACTATAATGGATCATTCTCAGTCTACCATTTCGACTGATGATAAACAAGATAAGTTTTTAAAAAGTATTTGTATTAATGGAAATATGATTGACCCATATGTGGATTTCGGTAGTGATTGTACATTGATTAAGTGTTCTAAAGCTAAAGAACTTTGCCTTGAAGAAGTTTATGTAAATCTTCCCATAATCAAAGGTTTTGGAAATTCTATAACCAAAACAAAATTTCAAACGACTGTTGAAGTCAGGATTGATGAAATCGAAACCGAATTGGTTGTCTTGGCGGTTGGAGACGAGTATTTGTCATCATCGCTTCTAATAGGACAGAATATCACCGAAATTCCTTAAATATGTGACTGTAATGAAAGATAGTGAGAAATTGTTTTTCTATCATACTCCTCCACACATAGAGACCGACATGTCAAATAAAACTCTTTGTATATATTATGTTGAGAAGGATATGACCATAGTCAAAGGTGGGTTAGTGAGAGTCTACACTAAAGAACCCTACTCAGGCGATATTTATCTTGACGGGAGTACACGAGTGACTCAAAGTCAAGAGTATCACTTGCATCAAGGCTGTTATAAAATTATTAATGGCACAGGAGTTGTATTTGTTACTTCATTAACAATAATGCCTTTAGAACTCCGAGCAGATACATTAATAGGTAAAGTAAATCCCGTTTCGTTCGTTTCGAAGACAATGTAATATGTATGTTACTTTGTGATAAAAAACCATGCGTTATACAGAAAAGTAGGTGATGATACTCGTTTAGTTATCCCAAAAACTGCAAGGTGGCAAATTTGTAAGGCTAACCACGACGATTTAGGCCATTTCGGTTATACAGAAACACTAGACCGAATTCAAATTGGTCAATATTGGTTTGGGTCTATATTCAATATTGGTTTCCTAAATTAAGACGATATAAAAAAAAATATGTAGGGTCTTGTATTGATGGTGCTTTTAACAAAGATAATTCCGCTAGAACGCAAAATGGGCTCTTGTACCCTATTGAGAAAATTGCAAAACCATTTCGCACCTTACACTAGAACATCTAGTACCGTTTGTACGTAGTAAAAATGACAACAATTGTATTTTAACCATCGTAGATGCATTTAAAAAAATATCTTTTTGCTAGACCAGTAAAAGATACTAAAACCGAAAACGTTGTCAAAATACTCGAGAATTTATTTAATGATTTTGGAGCTCCAACTAGAATTATTTCAGATCGTGGGACAGCTTTTACCTCTAATCACTTTATTTCCACAATAATGGGAAAAGCAAAAAAATATTTTATTGGCCTTGGCCTTTTATTGGTCCATATAAAGTAGCAAAATGGTAAGGTAACGATAGATACGAAATTGTCAATGTACCAGGGTTCAATACAAAAAAATATGTTAGTGTAGTAGCTGCCGATAGAATGCGACCGTGGATTCATATCCAATTGTTGGAAATAGACAAGTCTGGGTCTGAATCCGATTTATCCACGTGCCATAATTCAAAATCAGATAAACAGCTATGAACTAAAAAATTCTGTTTATGTAGTTAGAAAATATACATTAATAATAGTTCTAAGTGATATGTGCAGACTAATTTTATTGTTCTTATTTCTTTCATCAAGGTGTTGTGATTATATTGCCTTATTTATATTATTGATTATCGATATTGTTGCCTCAGTGAGTGAGATTATTGCGTGCTTCGGAGTTAGCACGCCGTCGGATGGCCGAGTGTTGTGATTTCCTTAATTTGATTATAAAAATGCATGATTTTATTAAAGAATTATAATATTCACTGTGGCAACACTATTAAAATATTGAAATTAATATTGTAACTAATTTAAAAAATAATTATTGTATGTTATTTCCATAAAGAATCAGAATATATTTTTAGGTTTTCAACACTTAGAAATAACGGCTATGACATCAACGTTATTTCTAGGTGGGGCAAATGTCATTTTAAATTGTTAAATCGTGATAGAAAGTTAGTCGTTGTTCGATCGTCAAACAGTGTAGTCGTGTGAATAAAAAGTGTAACCAAGAAAGAGGTGTTTTCTTTATACTTTCTTTTTTTGAAATCGGTTTAAATTTTATTGGGCTTGCCTTATTTTGAAACCCTAGGCCCGCCACTGGCTTAATAGTAAATAAACACCATTTAACTGCCACATTTAACGACTTTAAACTAACTGCAGTATTCTAAATTTAAATCTAACTAAACCACGACAGTTACTCAACTGGAAATTTAAATACGAAACTGAGTAATCGATTTTTTGCCATCAGAAAGCTGTTGAACGCAGGGTTGCTAGATCAAGTTTCTGAATTCTCCCCAATTTATGCAATTCTTTTATTAGTAAATTCTCTTAAATTAATAATTCTCAAAAAGAGATGTGTTATTTGTCTTGACACTACTCTAGGTCAGACATGGCAGAGGGTGGTGCAGTGGTTGAGCGATTAACTGCTGCGTACCGTGTCGCGGGTTCGAACCCCGCACGGAACAAATATTTGAATGACCTACAAGTAGTTGTACGGTTGTACCTATGACTTACATATAGTAATTGTTTGTATATGTGAGTTTCTATGCTTGTAAACGCACCCACGACACAGGACAAATTTCTAATGTGTGTTTATTTGCCATAAAACAAATGTTATAGCTGTCTGAAAATTTACCTGAAGAACGATTTTTTTCCCCAGAAACGGGGAAAAGTTCTCCAATCTTTGGCACTGGTCGAACGATCGTCCAAATGTTTACTGAGTTCCGTTATGTAGGTTAATCGATGTGGATCGAATGTGATACTGTTGAGTCCATGTATGTTCAGTAGTTGCTAGATGGACATTCGATATAGTTGATAGTTCAGATAGTTTTGTTAGGACATCGTTTGGCAGTTGACAAAAGCAATTTTCAAATGTTAGTATCTGGTTTAGTTGTTTAAATTAATAAAGTCTCACGAGCCATGCATGTTTTTAGTCGACTTACAACGGCAGCCCAGTTCATGTATCCAATGACTGGTAAACTTTCATAATAATAAAAAAATAGGTAATTATTCATTATTATGACGCAAGGCGTAGTTGGAAACGCCCAATGATATTATAAGTAAAAAAGGTGTAGATACGTTATACGCGCTCAAAAACAGACGCGCTCAAATGTGGTTGATTCACAAACCTTGACCTCAGTCCGACGTTGCCAGCGACAACGGATGCACTTCACGTACTACAGAGTGAGTCAAAAGTAAAAGTGACTCAAAACCACCGAAA